>CM037928.1:14178595-15398595 GCA_021346845.1 Apeltes quadracus
CAGTCAATTCTTTATCAGACGCATGGCTCCTCGCTGACAACTTCTTTACCTTCCCCACCTGCTTCTGTCTAATTGATGCAGTGTCTTCTGTACAGCGGCAGCGAGACTTAAATAGTTTATGTGGAAACAGGCGCCCTTTGTGTCTCACTCATTTATAATGCTGGTTTTCCATTTGTTTTGCCATCTCATCACACCTGTGCTCTCTATTAGAGACACTCGCTGAGGTAGACAACACAACGCCAGCTGTGATGACTTTGAGGGAAACCATTCACCTATCTAACAGCCAATGACACAGGGAACACAGGAACTTTCCTTCATTTCCGTTGACATCTATTGACAATCAGCATGTCGATCACAGCGTCTCCCAGCGTGAGTCTGCACTGAAGCTGAGTCAGGGATGTTTATACGTTATGTTAGGAACAATTTGTGCATTGGTGAGTTCATTTATTATAAAAGTCAAACTCCTCATGTCTGTGTGTGTTCTGGCTGCACTACGGCTCGAACGAAGCCCCGTCTCCAATGTCCCCCAGAAACTTACAAAGTGTTGTTCTATATTCATCTAGTTGTAAGACACTTGGACACTGAAATGTTTGTGGTGTCGCTGAGTAGAGAAACTGATCACTGAAGCAGACTAATCATAGTCCCAAAAGAAACTTTCAGTCAGTGGATTGCCACTGATGACAATTACAGCGTCTTCTGGTGCTTGATTGGAATATATTATGAATATACAATTAGTTAATTTACTAAACGATATCTCAGTGGCAGACACTTCTGTTATCCTTATTATTATAATTAATACGACCTTTACAGACATGAATGACTGAAGAATGCTCAAGGTGGACTCAATTGCTATCTTACATCAGGATGGAGAGAGTAGTTCCATTTCAGAGTAGAAAAACGATTTTAAATGTATATCCAAAGAAGTTCCTATCATTGCTCTGCAGGATTTTCTCTTGGTCCCCCTCTTATTTCTAGAAATGATTGATAGTACTCGGTTTTTCTTTTTTAAGTATGAGGACTGCATCTCTAATCTCACCTGGAATGTCTCCTCTTTGAACTGGAGCAGGTCTGGGTGGTCGGAGCGCAGCAGAAAGGACCGGCTGCTGGTGTACGGGTTGGTGTAGGTGATTTTCTTGGAGCTTCCGCGGCCACCACAGACTGGGACACACACTTCAAATGCCTTCAAATACACACACACACACACACACACACACACACACACACAACCACAAATATTTAGTGCCACAGTTGATTCGACACTAAATTTAGATTAGATGACCAAATAATTATGGAGACAAGTGCAGGTGATCAAGATTGGACAAACAGTGGGAATAAATAAATCTAATTGAACTGAGAGCAGCACCACCAATATGCATCACATGAGAGCGACTTAGTTATAATGTGAAGATAACCGTCGATAGTCAAATGGCTGGCAGACAGGAGTTACAGGGGATTAGCTGTCCTTTCCCTGTTTTTCGACTGGTCCTAAATGCATAGCTTTGCACTGTAATATTGTTACACTCCAAGGACACAATAGGATCATAAATGATGCAGCACAACTAGAGCAGACACGCACTCCTTACTAACTGCATAGATTGACTGTGTCTAAGTCAATTTACAATAATCTTTTTTTCAGGGCTGCCAACACTTTTTCAAGCGACCAAGTCGTTAAAAATGCTTCATATTTATTTATATGTATACTGAGTATACTTTTCATTTGCAAGGCATACCGTCTTTAACCGGAAACAATTTAGCAGGACTCCCTGACACCTCTTTCTGTGCCCAAGCACGCGATGGTCAGCAGGTGCTGCTGCTGGAGGCGCACGAGTCACCTTCTGCTTACTGGCGTACCCACGAACAGCCTTTTCAAACTACTCTAGTGCTCCAGCAGCCCTTCTCATTTTCAATGAAATGAAATGTGTCTATTAGCAAGCAAGGATCGCTAATTAGCACAACCAAGTTTTATGAACCAGCTACTGCAGCTGGCCAATGGGAGCACGTTAGCATGTTACTGGACACCTGGTGGGCAACGGTAGTCCGCCAGCTTGCCGTGCAAATACTTCACCAAGTACACACAGATGTGTATGTAATGACACAATTAGGAATTATTTGCATCTTAGAGACGGTGCAAGATGTGTAAAAGGTCCATTAAAGGAGGAGGGGGAGGGAGGTGGGAGGGTGGAGGAAACTGTTTAAAGTTTCGAGTACATCATTTAAAGGAGATTAAAGAGGCTCAATAAGAATCTCTTTGATTCTTATTGAGTGACTCTTGAGTGCACTGCTCAAACCGTTTGCACTTTGGAACAGAAAATCTGTTTTTCACAAAGTCAAATTCCTCTATGTGTAACATATGTGGCAATAAATGGCTTCTGATACTGAGTATTACCCTTTCAAGTAGAAAGCCCAAGGGAGCACTGCACGTACCTTGGACAGTACGGGCCGGTGGACGTTGAGACACAGCAGCCAGGACGTGACCAGCCGCCGCTGCTCCACGTCGACGGCGTTCACATACAAGAAGCGGCTTCCCGCCCGCCAAGGTTGCACCTTGAGCTGAAGCTCCTGAACCGCTGCGGGAGGCAGAAGGAACACGCCCTCTGGGTCCACCTGCAGCAAAGAAAAGGCCCAGTTGGGCGCCCTGAGATCCGGTTTGCTGGTGCTGTTTAAGTGTGAAAGACGATGGGTAGTAATAAAAGCATTGAGCAAGTGACAGAAAGAGCTCCGAATGGAACAGGAGATAACATTTGAGAGGCGGTGAGGGAGGAGGGGGGGAGGACAGAATTAATGGGAAAAGGTGGTTAAGAGTCTCTCGGGAATATAATGGAGTGGGTGAGAGAGGGCGAGTGAGGTTTTGTGAAAAGAGACAGACAATGAGATGAGCGAAAGTAGAGGCAGAAAAGTGAGAAAGAAAGTTGTGAGAATGAGATTTACTTGGTGGCTCTTTATTTAATCTGTCGGGAGAAGCAAAGCTATTCTCTGGCGGTGAGCTTTATCCGCTTTTATGAGACTCCTCCGATGCATTCCACGGATCAAAGCTGGCGCTACGGCACACTGTAAAATCTTTTTTTTTAAACATCTGTTCCTCTTTTAGTCTTTATCCAATTTATTCAGGGGGAGAACATCCCGGTCGAATGTGTAGGCGCCCACGGTGAATGTGACACTCCATCATCTCGACTGAGCAATATTTTGAATGCCTTTTTACTACAACTCTATATGGAAAGCAGTGGCGGCTGGCCGATACAGGGCAATGAAAAGAAAAGAAAGAAAATAGGTAATATTTGTAAAATAATATGCTTTGGCTGGACGTCCCTGCCTGTCATACTTAGTCCTGTCTTCATGTGCGCTAGTGACAATCTCGAGATTGTCCACAGGATGCACGTCTAAGAAGCACTGGCTGATTAAATAAAAAATGTGTGACATAGAATTTATTCAGCGTCCTTAAATAGTGTCAGCCTGGGGCGACGTTGGTTTCACCTCTGATTTTATCACCTTCAAGCAGACAAGACTACTGACAAATACACTTTACATATTATATCATAGTAAATTGCCATTACGGGTGAAAAATAAAATTGTCAAAGTGTCTTACTGCTTTTTTTCATGTTAGAATAAATATTAAATATTTAACTGCAAAGTATTAACTTTAATTGTTTTGCATTAAATCAACCTGAGATATTTACTGAAATTGATTGGATTGTCCTACAACAAGGATCACCAAGCTCTCTCCCCTCTTTTACCCGGTTGAGTGTACAACCATTTTACATTTTGGAATTGTGATGTGCCCAAACATATGATGCAGAGAGCAAAAGTTGAACTGACTTACTATGTGAGATGAAAAAGTCACATTATGCTATCTGCATTTGTAATTACTTCAATCTTAACCTGGAGTTATTACAATAGAGACAGTTTGTGTCCATTTATTTCTGCGACCAACAGAAAAACATTTGCATAAAATTCATTCAGGATGTCTGGTTGAAATATTGCAAACACTGAAAGAATTGTCCACAAAAGCTCGCAACTTCTAATTAGAGAGAAAGATTTAAGGTATCATTCGAGCTCTTTTGATTCCACTTTTTCTTTTTCTCTGTATTTCCTTCTTATTTTGGCCGTGTTTTTTGTCCCAAATCTAAAAGAACATAAAAAGGGAAGGCAAAAGTGAATGCTTCATCTTAAAGGAAACACGGGGACATGGATTAACATTTGCTCTGCACACTCAGCTCAACTGACTGTTCGCTCGTCAACTTAACACCTGATCAAAATGACCCCAAAACAGAAACGAAACCCAACAATTGCTGCAGCACAATGCTCAACCAATTAACGAGCAGCAATAGATGCCACATGCGCACGCCTCTCCCTGAAAACACGGGTCATCCTGCAACGGTTGTACGCTTGCAGCTTCTTGATCGTTGGACCCAGACGTACAATACAACACGACCCCTTTGTCTTACCTGGATCTCCTGCGGGTGTGATGAGAAACATTTGACCTTGCGAACAGCCTGCTTCCCCCTTAGCACCAGGGACTGACAGCTGCGCTGGCCAGTCACACAGCTGACATCCACCCGCTCCAGGAAATGCACGTAGATCTGCCAGATCTGGGAGGGTGCTGCCATCCACCTATCCCTGCACGGAGAATCACCATGAGGAGCAATCAGGCCGAGGCCACCGGAGAGACGCTGCAGGGCTGATCTACGGCTGTGCGAGCTTTATCAGAATCACCGTCGCACTGGTGAGAGGGCGGAATGTACATTTCAGCTGTCTTATAGCTGATTAAGAGAGCTGCGAGTGGGGGCCAATGTAGTCACCTCTTCACCGCCTGCTCCTTGACAAAAACCTTTGGAATGGAAGTCAAAGGTTCTTGGAAGACACAATATTACCTGTGTTGCATTGAAGCTGCTACTAGGTAATATTTTCTTTGTTGATTCTAAATAATTTAAAAACATTTTCTCAAAACAAAAGCCGTTTTTTTGGTTGGTTTGATATAAAATATCAGCCACAGAAGCTCCTTCTTAAAGGGCTAATCAATTGGCCGTGTCTTGTAGAGGACACGTGTCAGACGCTGCTATATTATTTGTATTGAGCGCACTTGCTTCCTATTCCTGAGGATGAGAATGACTTCACCACAGAGAAACCTTAGGGACAGATCGCATCCCTCCAGCATAGGAGCACTGGATGAGCAAAGTGCCTTCGTATTTAATGAAGCTGCTGATCACAGTGCAGCTTGATAAAATGTTACTTGCGTTCTTGTTAACGTCCAGTGCAGATTTGTGCGTGACTTTAATTTGCCTATGATCATTTCTCGTTAGGTTCGGTGACCTACGAGGCTTCCGACCATCAGTTCTTGTCTCTGCCAGGAGGATCACCCAATCACCGGCTCGCGTGCGTGCGTGACTTCGTGCTGCGGAAGCGGAACGACGGAGCACTTTTGTGTTCGCGTCCACTGCAGTCAGCACAATGTTTTTGGGTGGCCAGCATAATCAGGCACCCCTCTATGTGCGATGGCCGTTGTATACAGCCCTCGACTGTTTGCTGCCTCTTCCCTCACTAGTCCTAATAGTCCCACACCCACCAGGGGCCACTCAGCGTGTGCATCGCCGGCCCCCAGTGGTTGCTATTACGCTCTGCAGAGCCCATGTGGCGGGATAACAGTTTGCTCACTTCAATTGTTTTGGATGGTTTGTTTGTCTATCAGCTAAGAGCTAACTGAACTTCAACCGCACAACCGAAAGCAAGGTGAATTTACTTTGGATTTCGCAAAACTACATGACTTGGTCTTTTGAGCTGACCGCCTGCAATCATTGCCGCTTGTTTGGGACGCTCCAGAATGCATTCATTAAATCCCACAATACAGACACACCTGGCAGTGACCCGCACTCTAACTAAGGCACATGTCTGGTTGAGAATACATTTCAAAAAGCTAAATTGCGTGCGTTTGTGCAATCCACATTTCAGACGTACTATTCGTCAGATAGCATAATGTGCTGTGCAAATGTTAAAAGATGGAGATAATGCAATGTGCCTGTCCGAGAGATACCATGTTTAGATTAAGGTTGTAAGAAAGGTCCTCAGCAGACTTAATTAAGATCAGTTCTGCACTCATATATACAAATAATCTATTAAAACCATACAAAGCCATCATCTTTAAACTGGGGTGAAACGTTGGCCCCAACTAATTACAAACCCACATATCACATAGGTCCCAATTACAAACCCAAAAGGTACTACAAAAGGTAGAGGACTGTCCTGTAACTTTGGGCAGTGAGACCACCAAATATCCATCTCATTAGTTCTTTAATTCAAGACTGCATGAAGAATTAAGGCAGCCCATAATAGAATGATTCTTGATGCCGGACTGTGTGTATATGTGTATAAATAATACATACGTAAAGACCATAACAAAGAACATTTTCACGTGTGGACTCGGACTCCCCGGCACCTTCAAGTACACGTCCTGAGGCTCCCCTGGCGCCTAGACGGAATCAGATTAACGAAATGACGTAAAGGCACAAACAAAAACCCACGTTAAAAAGGTTAACGTTCATGGCGTCTTGTAAGTACAAACGTCTTGTGAATAGCACCTAGGTCTTGAGGTGAGCTCGAACAAAGTGTTTTACCCCTCAACAGGAAATGGAGTGAAACATTCTGGTAATATAGCTGTATGGAATTGGAGACAAATGTTAAAAAAAAAAAAATCCACTCACAAGCATCCTTGTCTGGCAGATGACGTTGGGGTCACTGCAGCGTACGGAGATGCGAGTCCTGACATCTGGGTCTCCAACTGCTTGACCCCCCCCCAAAAAAAGGTTAGTGTACATATGGTAGACCTTTTATCTAAGCAGTGGGAAGCAGTCGTGGAGGGTCCGTCAGAGAACCGACTGATGGTGAATGGACAAAACTAAGACTAGAAATGCAATTATATTCAAATGAATAAGATGCAAAGCACGCTACATTAAATTGTCAAAGTAGACAGAGAGATTATGTGTGCGTTTGTGGGCTGATGGGAGATGTCTGCAGTGGTCTGCCTACCTTCGGGGTCATCCCAGGGCGGCAGGCGGATGGCTTTTTTGAGGAAGCTGAGCTCGGGATGGTAGAGCCGGAACGTCTGGTCAACAACGTGAGGCGTCGGCTCCACGTTCAGCTGGCAGATGGCCATCGGCTTGCCGTCTTGTGCTCTGAACGTCACCTGTGGAGGGAAGGTGGCAGCAGCACGCAATGAAACAGCAGTTTATTATAAGTTGTTGCCCATTTTGATTGTGTTGTCATTTCTAGCCATTGTTAAAAGAAAATAGTGAAATAGTGCGGCGTCAACCTCCTGGATGTCTCGACCCTTGATGCAAACCACTTTATTGGGAGGGTTACTACCTGAAATGTCCGTCCCTTGTACCTCAGGTACACCAAGTCAAACCTGAACCAAGATGTCAGTCTGTCGACTGTGATGAAACTGTGAAACCGTTTGAGTGATTGTTATTTCAGTAGTTCACCAATGTGGTCATGCAATACTTCTCCTGTCATTAGACATTTGACTCTCTACGGCGCTGGTTTGGGTATGTTCTCCTCCCAATGCAGTTCAGCTCTAAACAGCCTATACAGCTTTTTAAAATCCAGCCCTTTGAGGAATTCTATCCAAAAGGTGTGACGATGATGGAGCCTGCTGTATACTAGAATACAGAACATCAATTTGACTACTGAAACCCCACGGATGGAACCGTGTAAATGAACAGAATTTTGTTCATACATATGCATTAATTACACATGGTTACATATGATAACTGCCATTTTGCACAAAAGCACACGCAAATACATTTGAAACCCTTTCACATCCCATCATATTTTAAACTACCTTAAGGTGTTTGCACAATTGATTTACATAAAACTACACGTTGCTAGAGCGAAGACAGTTTAGGTGTTATGGATTGCATGTGATTGAATTGCAGGATATGATTGACAGAGAAGCTTCCAGTTAGACACTATGATATTAGTCAGTACCAACCTGTTCTAATACTGTTGCAGCTATTAAGAAGAAGTTTGAAATGTGGCATTGGCAGTCGGTCGGTAAATCTGTCCGTCTGTTCGGTTGACGTTTGTTCAGATATGTCGAAGGTTGGGACACAGTTTTTCATTTGATGAGAAAGTGTGTCCCAACGTTTGACTGCTACTGTAGATTTTCACAATCCTTCGAGGAGAACCGGAATCAGAAAGATGCAGCATTTACAGTCCGATAACTCGCACAATAGTCTGTTTCAAATATTTAATATTCTGAAAAGTAGCCCCCAAACATTGTTTGTTCTCTTCCACAATAGATGCTGCAGTGTTGAGATGACAGCATATATAAAGTCCAAACACACTGCAGAGTTTATTTCAATGACTTATGATGGCTATTTGAAGGCTTTTAATACGGAGATTACTCAGAATTATTTATAGTGCACTAATTAAATGCGTAAGGCGCAGAACATAAACATGTTCGTTTCAATGTGGAAGAAGTTTGACCTCCACCCCGAACAACATTTGCACTGGCTGAATGGGAGCATTCTCCTGCACTCAGGTGGAAAACCTTGTGGAAAACCTTCCCACAGGCGTGAAAGCTCTTTTTGCAGCAGATTCATGCTGATTAACAATGTTTGGCTGTCTACATACTATAAAATGTAATTTATACTACACATAAAATGGAACTTTATGCAATTGATCCATGCAGTGGTAATCAAAGATAGCTGCAGGCAAGGATGAAATGAGGATGAAATGTAGATCTCCAGTCATCATTGATCTGATCTCATCTATTGCTACAAATATAGAGCGTGACTTTCCACATTTTGGTTGCCAATTCACAAACAACAAAGCTGTTCCCTGCCAAACAGCAGCTGTCCAAATCATGGATGCCCATGCTGACCCGCAGTAGTGGCCCATATCTGGCTCTGGTGATGTGTGCTGACTGACAGCGGAGCCAAAGCTGGCACCCTGACAGCTCCGCTGTTGGGGCTTGTCAGTTTTAGCGGGACACAATTTTGATCCAAACCCAACGTCTTTGACCTCTTGACAGGATTTCTGCTCAGAGCAGCAATGCAGACACTGGGACACACACACACACACACACACACACACACACACACACACATACACACACACTGCAGACACACACTAACAACTGGCAGTGCGAGGGAGGAGCTTTGGGGTATTGTACTACAAGAACAGGACTATTAAGTACAGGTCAGTGAAAGATTTTTTTTTTTTTTACATCATTAATATGCCCATTAAAGCCAGTCAGTAGAGACAGGGTTGCCTTTGACATTTAAAGTTTCATGAGGGTCAGAGGTTGGTTTGGGCGCAGACTAGCACGCTACGTCAGATGTGAATGGATCGAGCACATTCATCGTGTTTCGCGCACAGTCCCTTTAAAGTAGTTGGACACTTCAAGCTGCGCTGATTTCAGTTTAACCGTCTAGGCACCAGTTTACCAGTTGGAGAAGACAAACAATATTCAGTGAGATAAAAGTAATTTCCAGCACATCATTTGGCCTGACAATCTTGTCTGGCTAGTGTTACTTTTTTAAGTAGTTGACACTTCAAAGGTTTCTTTGTTTCGGAGTTGCGACTGGGTGGAGGGAGGAGGCGGAGCAGCGCTACTCTGCAGAGATTTGAGTGTGTGTGAGTGTGTGTGTGTGTGTGTGTGTGTGCGTGTGCGTGTGCACACTGGATGTTGTAAGACTAGGGCTGTACCACAGAGTTAACCCAAATAAATTCCAGATCAAAACTTTCATACTAGGTTAGGTAACTTTGTCTTCCTCTACTCCACTGAATACGGCTTTCCATTGATGTTTCCAGTGGGCTATGTTGAAGCTCTTATCATGGCGGAAACACGATGAACATCCACATGGCATCTCAAATCCATAGCTTAGTATAATTCCCGCCTTGGGACAGGCAACCAAAGGGATTGAGAAGCGGAGGACTACAGAACGAGATAAGAAAGGTTCAAATAATACACAAAAAAACAGCTCACAGCGTTAATAGCAGATTGTACCTTAATGGTCTTGGCTGCAACAATGTTGGACAGATTTTTCTTGGCCACCTGGGAACCTTTGTGTGTCGGTTGAAAGCTCGGTCCCTGTGAGGATTTGATAAGAAAGAGTTATCAACATTGATCATCTATTTAAAAAAAAAAAAGAGAAAATATCACATGTGCACAGCAAGAAAACTGGAAACAATCACAAAATGAAGAGTGTGTAGAAACCCCACTCATCTTCAGAGGGTAAGAGCACACAGCGCCCCCCTGGGCCAGATGACCTATGGAGCCTAAGTTGCCATAACGCGTGTAGAACTTGGCCCCGGGATGGATCAGTTATGTTAAACAACCCTTGTGCTGTGGTGACATTTATATCAATAATATTTCAATTTTCACTGCTCCACCTCTTCCCACTCTGCTCTCACACCAAGCGCATGTTCGGACCACCCAGGGGCAATCAATTCCTGAAAAGGTTTCTACACCGCTGGAATCAATAAGCAGAGTTGTGAAGTACCCCGGCGTCAGAAGCCGGAGGGGAATCTAACATTTGCAGTGATGAAAATAAGCAGTGGCTGTAAAAAATCCCGGCATTACATCCAACTGCTGAAATACAATCCTTTTTTTGGTTGGAAAAGTCGCAGCCGGCACAATTTACCGAACCGTTCCACCAGCATCAACCTCTCGTCCGCTGTACCTGCAGAGCCGTGGTGTGGTCGCACAGGAAACTCTGGTATTTCAGGGGGATATGGACGCTCTCCTTGGGCCGCAGGTAAACCCTGGGACCTGGCGCACCTTCCTCCGAGTGGAACATGTTCTCCTCCAGCGGGGTGGGGCTTTTGGTGAGCGCTTTGAAATGACCCCACTCCTCCGTAGTGGTGATGACACTGGGTGGAAAGATTAAAGGAAAAGAGGGAGATGAAAGCAGGCTCCTGTATATTTTAAGGGATCTATCCGGGATCACAAATGAACTCGTCACACTATTTGGTGACTACTTTGGTGACGTCATCAGACCAAGGGGGCCTCGACTCCATTTTCACCCTCGGCCAACGTAACGCTGGACCCATTCTACAATTGGTGTGGTTTGGGAGGGAGGGGCTTAAAAGGCACTAAAACACAACGTTTCAGACAGAAGGAAGAAAAGATATGCCTTTTTAACATCCAATCATGTTGACTGCGTTTTGATCCTCTGACTTCGCCCAGTGGCCTTTCTGTGTGGAGTCTGCGGGTTCTCTCCCCCCCTCGCCCCCCCCCCCCCCCCCCCCCCGTCTCCCCCTCCTGCGACTCTGTGTGCAGGATAAGCGCTTTTAAGTTGGATGGATCACGAGTATTAATGCATTAATGTCTTCATACTTAGTTAGCCAAGTTAAATGCTCCTTTATTCAGCATTACATACTGATGGCAAAGCTAATGCAATCCTCCTGGTAACAAACCTGTCCGTAAGGTAAGGTAATATTATGAATTAGATTTTGTTAGACGAGTTGTGTGCCCACATTATTTCCCTAAGTGGGTATAGAAAGCATTCAGCAGTTTAGGAGCAGCAATATAATTTACCTGCTGTCATAAAACCAAAGCCACCTTTTGAATTTAATTGTAATTTACCTGTGTCTTTAACTGCTAAATGTTCCCCAGGTATATAAGGGTGTTATTAGAGCCCTTTGCCAGGAATGTAAAAACATGGGAAGTATCTCACCCCTCTAAAGGATAGACCTGTTTAGTGCAGACGTACAATGTGGCTTTCCCATTCTTACAAAATAATGCCAACAAAGAAAGTGAGATCTTTTGGCAGTCTGGCAGCTTTCATAACAGTGTACAGAGGTCAGTAAAAGCTCCCCTGCAATCCCCAACAAATGGATTTCTAGGGAGAAAGCAACAGGAAGAGGTGAGATGCTCCGACACTGGGAGGTCTCGTCTCTACTCTTCCCTCTTATTTGGATGCCAGTATTTCACGCATTGATGCATAAAGGAAAGCGCTTCGTAAAACTGCAGGGAGAAGGGGATTCCTCTCAATACGAGTGCAAAACTTTAGGAATGTCTTAGGGCTCCACCTTCCCAACTTAATTGGAGACTCCTACCTGTTCATTTAGAATAAACTATGTTTGCCTGTCGCTCATCACCACAACAAAGAGTCTGCGTGGACGTGTTTCATCTGAACATTTATAAATACATAAAATGTGGGTCATTTTTAGCAAAAATGAAATAGAATAAAAAAAGAGGGAAAGATGACAAACTGAGGACAAACACAAAGATGATTAAAAGGATATTCAGCGAGCGAGTTGAATGGTTGTGGAGTTGAGAAAGCACCTGGAGAAAGGACGAGCAGCCGCGTGGGAAGAAGCCGAGGAGCAGTGGTCCCCTGTCCCTCTCAGCGTTACGCGGCCGTGGCTCACACCGGGGCTCCGTGAGGCCTCGTGTGAAAGGTAGCCATGCAAAATGAATGGCAACAGGTAGCAAACGGGTCCTCCACTTCGAAGGGGAGCCTTTGGGCTCTAAACAGACATGAAAGCTACAGGGGGAAGGAGCCTCTCGCTCAGAGTGTTCTCCCTTCAAAGCCTGATGCTGGATTTCAATTGGAGGGCCAGACTTCTCTTCTGTTCGCGTCCTTAGAACAAAGCGCTAACCCGAGGCTCGGCTTCTTCTCTAAAGGAAGCTCCTCAGCAAATATTGGGTGAAATACTGACGAGGAAGTAAAAGCGCGGTGGCCTCGCACAGACCGAGCCCTGGTTCATGCGGTCCGGGATAACAGAGGTACTCGGGACGTTTTTGTTCTTTGTGTGCATATGCATTGGCGCTTCAAAGACCCGGCATGTTTGAAAAAATATTTGATATTGCTTAAAGTGCAGCTCAGAAATTTCATACGTTTGTTGAGTACCTGCAGATTATTTAATTATTTTCAGCATTAAAAAACGCATCAGTACAGCCTTTTGAAAACAGCTTGATTATAAAAACGTTTGTGTGTACTGGTAAAGTTTTAGCAATAGGTGGATTATTTAGACGGATATTTTGGGTACTTGCTTGGCTGCAGTCTCTGGTACTTTTAGTTTTGTCTGGGGGACGTGACATTTTCATCGCGTGTTGACTCCTGGGAAATTAGGCAGAGTTTGGTTGTAATGGTGTTATATCCTACATTACATTTTTACACAGCGTTTCCGTGTGTCCCCTGCATTGCACCCACAAAGTGGGTGTTGGTTGGATGGCGCCTCTCTGATATTTAGTGGGAATGCTTCTACAGCATTCCAACTATTGTTATTCAATTTGATTTATTCTTCTTTTTAATTAATGGGAATGCTTCTACAGCATATTAAGCTTTTTAACACTTTTTTTTAACATTAAAGTCAATGAGAGCAAGCTTCCGTTCACCTTTTTCGTGCACAATTTGCTAACTTTGTGGAGGCTGAGGAGAAATAACCTTTGAATATTTCATTGTTTTCATGTGTATAATTTCAGGACTGTTGTTAATTGTAACAGCAAAACATAGTGTTTGATGGGCAACGTCCAACATTATTAATCAATATAAAAATTACTATAAACTCCTCAGACTTACATTGTTTCAGTGAACTTCAGATCACATATAAAAGAACAATCTATATTTAGGCAATTTCGATGCCTTAATATCATCGTATACTTTGTGTTTTTGAACATGCTTGTCTTTAATGTATTTAATTTTTCGTTGTCAATTCAAAGTTCTTCAGCCCCCTTCTTTTTAAGCAACATCTTTCACATCTCATCTCAGCTAAATTGATGCTTTTTCGTTCTATGCAGTGCATATCACTTTTTAATTAAATTCAAACTTATTAAACTGATTTCCACTTTTTCAACTACTCTCACTACTTCAACTTTTTCTTATGGCTTTAAGCTATTCAACCATTTTCCGCAGGAAATGCATTTTCTAGTATTTAATGTACCTTCTATGATATATCCTCATCTCGTCACACACAGAACAACATTGCACGTAACGTCAATCCCTATTAATAAAATACCAAGCACAGGGTCATGAAATGCAAAGGTGTTCATGGCGGTGCCGTGTTGTTGTCGTCTCTTTGACTCGTCAAACTCACAATGTGAGATTTTAAACACATCCTGTGTAGAAGCTCCTTCACTAATTAACACGTTTCTGTCTCTTGGTAGAGGTGGCAGACGATGTCACGCTACCTATATATAGATGACCTAACGGGGCGCTAAGCCGATGACAGGTCGGATGTAGGGATTGTGGACTCAATTAGACCTGCTGGCTAACTCCATGATGATTCATCTATGGCGCACTCTAGCCTTTGTTGATCAACATGACGTGTGTTAATCCAGAACTCGGGCATGAGCAGAATCCAGAACAAAAAAATTCTGTGCTGGGCATTAACAACCACGCAAAGTGAAGGAAACAAATGTGGGGTGGATAACAAGACCGGGTTGATCCGGGAGACATCCACCATGATGGCTTCTATTTGTGGACGTTTTTTTAGCTCTGACCACGGTCATGTCTGCATCTGTAGTGGCTACAGGTCATTGTGTGTTGCTGAAAGAGCGTTATCGTAATGTGGTGGTCAACATGGCAGTCATTTACTATTTGTTAAGTGACTAACATCTACCTCAATTATTCAACTAAATGTAAATCTAAAAAGGAATGCATACAAAACCAGCTGTCTCAAATTAGAGAATTCAAAGGCTAAATAATTCACCCACTGCAACGAACCAACAAGACACACTCAGAAGATGTGTTTTGAGTGTATATAAAAACTCATTTCAACATTAAAACGTTACACACCCACACGTCATAATAAAGCAGAAAGCGAGGCATGAATCAGACTCGCACAACTTGATTTTCTCATGTTGGTGTGGAGGATGAGATTTCTTAATCCCTTCTGCAAAGCAGTTGTGTTGGCATCACTTCACCAGAGGAGCTTCCTAATTTCCTCCAGCATTACCGTTCCTTTCAGACGCTGTTTATGTTGTCATTTGGTTTATTCTTCATTGGTGGCATAATGAGAGCAACAATGAGGTTCTAAGCAGTCTTGACTGACAGCACTATGAGCACCGCGTGAAGTTTTCTGTCACTATTTTTTTAGAGGCAGTCTTGGTTTGGTGAGTTGGTTAGGCGGTTAAAATAACTAATAACAGAATAATAATAACAGAATAGGATGCCACTCTTGACTTGTCGTAAACGCGCCAAAAGTAGTGGAGAGCGACCCGTTTCCCTTCCTCTTCTTGCGTTGATGATGACTATCTGGTTTAATGTTGCTTTACTGCCCTCTACTGCCAAGGGGTTTTTTTTGTCCTCACGGTATCAGCAACCCTTGATGCCACGATGCTAAAGAATCGGGAGGTACAGGGAGTGAGCCGAAGCATCCGTTCTGGATTGAACGCGTCTCACATAGGGGAGAGACAAGTGTGAGGACACGGCATCCTTTGTTAAAGCAGGATGGAAATAGGTTCCATCTCCAGAGCTGCAGAGTCACCTTTGAGGACGCGACCGGAGCGTGCGAACGCGGTGTGAGGTAGGGGCTAAGGAAGCGCTTGGGAATAGAAAACACGTACAGCCCAGAAACACATACTCGCAGTCGGTGTGTTAGACAAACCTATCAACGAACAGCGTTCCTCTTAGTTAGGGGTCTGATGTCTAAAAACAAACAGTTAGGGGAGGGATGCCAGCATGACACCACCAGGTTAAGAGTCTCTCACCTGAGCTCAGGGTCGTCGCTGTGAATGGTGACCGTCTGAGGCGTGTTGAAGGGGTTTTTAAGGACAAACTCCATGTACTCAGCGGAGCCCAGGCCGGCGTAGAGCAGGTGCTGGGTGGTTATGGCCTGGCTCAGCATGCTGGCGATTCCCTCCGCCTCGCTAGGCTTCCCGCTGGGTTTCATCTGATAAAGTTCTCTGGCAAACCGGGCTTCCGTAGTCCGATCCTAACGTCCGAGAACAGTGGCAAATATTTAAGTCGACGCAGCACCACGACATTCTGTAAAATATGGAAATTGATTACCCGAACTTCCCACTGCACATCAGCTTTGAGCACTGCTTATAGAGCAAAGTACCGGTTTCATATTGACACTTCAGGAGTGATCCCTCTCTGTGTTACTTCATAATAATGAGGTTTAAATAATCTGTCTTGACTATTGGATCTTTTTAAACTCTCTGAAATCATGGTAGTGAATTACTTTTACTTTGTGTACAAGTGTTTAAATGACCTTTTCTGAGCACAGGTATGACATTATGACATGTGTATATACACATATATCTGACAAATATATACAATATTTTCTCTTATAATATTGTTTCCTTTGTTCAAACCGTTTAAATAGTATACCGGTTGCAATCAACACCAGGGATTCTAGCCAGTAGGTACGCTTTAAAACCTTACATTGAGTTTCAAAGTAGGGTTTGTTGAGCCAGTGTGTGACAAAAAAGGTTTCACACAGGTCGTCAGCACTAAAATTATGCAGGGGATAAATCCGGACCAAATTAGGCTGTGGCCATCAGGCAGAAAAGTATAATCCAAATTGAAAAGCAACTCTTAAATCGTGCACCTGTGCGAGCAGGACTGAGGAATACTTCCCACAGCGTTGCCTGTGTTCAGGGCGCCTTACCACAGCAAATGTAACGTGTGAAATGTCTTAGGCAGACATGCGCCACAGTCAAAACAGTCACATTTAGCATGTGCACCCATGGGTGAAAGAACAAGATGTGCCTTCGGGTAGAAGAACAATTAACACCTTCTTATACCGTCACTAAAACACAGAGGGCAGAAGGGCACATCGCCACGAGAGTTGTAACACGGTGGAGACGCTCCACGCCGCTGTGAAAGCTCCCTCGTGACATCTCGCGGCGCCAGAAGGAGAGCTGTTCCTCCGCCTCGCTTGCCCTTTTTGAGATTTAAGTGAAAGCGGCACACGAGGACGGACAAATCGTGGCTTCCGCTTCGCACACGAGTGGCTAATTTGGTCTCGCCGTTGGCGCCAGTGCGACGTTTGACCTCACCGTGACCTTGGGCTCTCCCGTGCCCTCGCGCTGACGCACTGCAGCCATGCAGTCGAGCTTGCGGCGCCGACCGTCGGGCCCGTTTAGGTGGTGCTGGCCCTCCATCTCCGGTCTGGGTGCCTGTGCGGCGTTCCTCCCTGTGAAGGAGAGACAGACCGTAATCATGAATATACAGGTAAAAGCCAGTAAATTAGAATATTTTGAAAAACTTGATTTATTTCAGCAATTGCATTCAAAAGGTGTAACTTGTACATTATATGTATTCATTGCACACAGACTGATGCATTCAGATGTTTATTTCATTTAATTTTGATGATTTGAAGTGGCAACAAATGAAAATCCAAAATTCCGTGTGTCACAAAATCAACCATCAGTGATGGTTTGGGGAGCCATGTCATCTGCTGGTGTCGGTCCACTCTGTTTCCTGAGATCCAGGGTCAACGCAGCCGTCTACCAGCAAGTTTTAGAGCACTTCATGCTTCCTGCTGCTGACCTGCTCTATGGAGATGGAGATTTCAGGTTCCAACAGGACTTGGCGCCTGCACACGGCGCAAAATCTCCCCGTGCCTGGTTTACGGACCATGGTATTTCTGTTCTAAATTGGCCAGCCAACTCCCCTGACCTTAGCCCCATAGAAAATCTGTGGGGTATTGTGAAAAGGAAGATGCAGAATGCCAGACCCAACAACGCAGAAGAGTTGAAGGCCACTATCAGAGCAACCTGGGCTCTCATAACACCTGAGCAGTGCCAGAAACTCATCGACTCCATGCCACGCCGCATTAATGCAGTAATTGAGGCAAAAGGAGCTCCAACCAAGTATTGAGTATTGTACATGCTCATATTTTTCATTTTCATACTTTTCAGTTGGCCAACATTTCTAAAAAATCCCTTTTTTGTATTAGCCTTAAGTAATATTCTAATTTTGTGACACACAGAATTTTGGATTTTCATTTGTTGCCACTTCAAATCATCAAAATTAAATGGAATAAACATTTGAATGCATCAGTTTGTGTGCAATAAATACATATAATGTACAAGTTACACCTTTTGAATGCAATTACTGAAATAAATCAAGTTTTTCAAAATATTCTAATTTACTGGCTTTTACCTGTACTTACTGAACAGCCTGGAATACAAGCTTTTTGCTTTTTTGACCATATGTCCTGAAAACCCTCCAAAACATCTAAGGGAGAGAGGCGCTGACGGATTAAAGTATTGTTGGAGAAACAAACATTAGAACACCTGGCATCGATACAACTGGGCCGCAGCCCTACTGGCAAGTAAAACAGACTCCCTCCTCCTCCACAATCATCGTCTTCCTCCATGGCTATGTGCCCTATTAAAATAGCTGAATCATTTACAGCACTGGTCACCAAATAATTCATCCTGGATCATGCAAATCACCCACGTACTTTATACGCTGCGACTAGAGAATTTGCCTAATCCGGTACTTTGAACAACAGTCACAGTTGCCCGTATCTTTGTCATCTAAAAAGGGATTCATGTGACGCAGTAGGTTTTGTAAAGGATGTGGTAGGAGAAACTGACTTATTTAAATGTGTTTGATACATTTTCAAGTGCCAAATGCTGACATCCGATGATCACACGGATGTCTTTGTATGGCTGCTGGGTTTCAGTCAGTCAGGCAAAATGTCAGAACTTTGGCCAAATGAAAGAAATATGAATATTCTCGAAAGTAAGAACTGTCTCTGATAGTTTAGTTGATAGTGATCTCATAGCCATTAAACCGTTCTAGTTTTACTCCAATCACAACCTCCAACTAAAGAGCCTAATTCAGTGGACCTCAGGAAAACATTCATTCTTTGAAACTCATTTTGTGTTTGGACACAATTCTTCTTTATTCAGGGCAACTTGAAATGTGTCTTTATGTGTATTTGCATTACATCTCCTCATGATGTCTTTGTTTCTAGTTAACGTGTTTTGGTCAGAGTGACTGAGCTGACTCAAAGAAGAAGAATAGCATGATTAAAGATCTGCGTCTCTATCCAATCTGACTGAGCTACAGCTGTTTTGCCAATCCATCTTTCTTTCAATCTTTCCATCTCGAGATATGCAAAGCTGGTAGAGACATACACCAAAACACTTGCAGCAGGAATTGCAGCAAAGAGTGTTGTACCAAGCATGATTGTTCTCATTTTTGTGTTACAATAAAAGTCCTACGCATGTTGTTTTGATCAAATGGGGAAAAGGTCTATTTGAATTCTGGTTTGTACAAGTACAAAACGGAAAAACGTCCAAGGGGGTGAATGCCTATGCAAGACACACATAGGACACATACATTCCCCCAGCGCATCAATAGGGGAAAACAAATCTTTCAGAGAGTCACTTTTTTCCCCCCAGTGTCCTTATCAGCGAGGCATTGGGTCGACTGCCTGTCACCTCACCAGATAGTGTCGGGCCACAGTGCTTCGCTCAGAGTGGGAGAGCCGTGGGACCCTACTGGACTCCAGTGAAGGCAATTAGGCACATTGTATGTTTAAATGCCACAGGAGGGTGGAGTGGAAGGAGCCAGGAGGGCAGCGCGTAGAGCAGAGGAGGAGGATGATGAGAGAGGAAAGAAACAATCGGAGCAAAGATGAACTGACCGTGTTCGGAGAATAAAACTAGTTGGGAATAAACTTCTTGTCACAGTGTGATTTATTCATTTTAACTCATTGACTCATTTGAAGTTATGATAAGCAATTATCTACTTGTTTGCAACTCTTCCTCGTCCCTCTTACAGTGTGTGTTAGTGTGACTTTAAAAGGACTACACGCCGGTTGACTGCATGTTGAAGGCTTGTCTAATTGAGGAAAGAATTGGCCTCCCCTTATGTGTGTGTGTGTGTGTGTGTGTGTGTGTGTGTGTGTTCCTCTTTGCGTGCACATACAAGCGCACACAGAAAATTCAAACAGGACTGTGGCTAGCCACCAGAGATGCTTTTGCAAGCTCAATTAGGCTGAAAATTGAGTGGTTCAGTGGTGCAGCCAAGAGACAGAATGTGAAATGGATGCGGTAGAGTTGATGAAAGTGGGAGCATGGTCGCCGCCCGTAGCGTAGATTACACACACACACACGTGTGCTTAGTCATACACTGAGTGCAGAAAAACTTCAACTGCAGAGTCAGTGAATGTGAAGCTAACCTAAATGGTAGTACATTAACACTGACAGAATTAAAGTGCTTGCCATTGAGTTGGAGGGTGTTTCTGGAGGACAGGCTTCCTCCTCTGAATCCACCAATCCCTTCGCGAGGAGTTATGATGTTAAAATGAAACGCCATCCCGTCTGCGGCCCTGCTCCTGCTAGGATCTACTGCGCACCCTGTGGAAGAGAAACAAAGTGTAAAATGAATAGCTGCTGCGGGTTTGCATTTGTGCCACCTGAATGCAATGGGTGTTATTTCTTCACTCTTTCATTTATTATTTGAAAGCGTAGTTTCAACGTAAACATGTTTGCGTAGATTTTCTGTCAATATATTACATTAAACAAATGCATTTTTTCAGTGCCACATCTTGAAGGAACTTGAATGGAGATCTGAAGCCAGATCCGGACGGTTTGCCAAAACAAATGGGTTTAAGGCCAAAGTTTTCTTTGGAGTTTGATGTGAAACCACACATTTTTTTTGTGGATGATGCCAACTTGAACACAGCCCAGGTTTAAACCCTGGCTTAGAACACTCAGGACAGGATCAATACATGAAGACAGGCCTTCCAGTGATTAATTAGTGGCCTGAAATTGCCAGAGGTCTGGACACCTAATCCTTGCAGCCCTGCAAGTGTCACGCTGATTGATGGTGACTGGTTGGCCTCTGTCCGGTTTGCTTCCGACTGCTCGCTGCCAGAGATGCAGTAGGACAACTACATGAAGATGTTAAATGAATCCTGATTTTTTGAATTTTTGCTGTCATTACAGACACTTAGATACAATGTGCCATTGTATAAATCACCAGGCTGATAAAACCAGACTCTTGTATGTCTCCCTTTATGCTCATAATGGCAAAAGCATCCTCCCCCCCCCTCTTTTTAAAAAGGCAAGTGGATTAGGGCTGTCAAAAATAGTGCACTAACGGCGTTAATTAGATGTTTGTCGTTAATTTTCTTTAACGCATTTCACGCATGCGCTGTGTGACAAATTATTCAGGTCAGCAATGTGTCTGATATGCGGTTGTGGTTGGACTATTATAGCAAACAAATCCTCCTTCTGGCGAAGTTTGTGTCAAAAGCGAATGAATACAGCATATTTCTCATCATTTAAACAAGTCTCCTGATCGTATCGCTCTCTCCCCCTTCCGCCTGCTGCGCTGTGGACGTGAGTGAGTGAGTGAGTGAGTGAGTGAGTGAGTGAGAGAGAGTGAGACGAGGGCGTAAATCCCAGAGGGGGTCAGGACCCCCCCATCTAAGGGTTGTCCCCCCCTAGAAATATCATTAAAACAATGGTGTGTATTTTAAATAACATAATGATGTATCCTTAGAATATCTGTGTAAGAAGTAAAACAATACAACCCCCCCAAAAGACTTTTTAAGTTTAGAAACATGTTGAGTCCCCCTCCCTTGCCTCACAGTGGTTTGGTCCACTGCTTGCTTCGTCAGGAGCTGCACTCGACTCTCAGTCACATGGTAGTGACAGGAACGTAGTAAGTAGGCGGTCTAAGGATATTTTATTCACATTAAACATCGGATGAAGTTTTATTTCCTCAAATACAAATGATGCTGAGTAATTCATAAATTAGTCATGACAAAAAAAGTCTGCTATGCTAGTGTAATATAATGTAATGTTACCCAGCTTGTTGGATATGCCCCCCACTACAACTAGCTAACGTTATTATTTGTGTGCTCTTCAGAAATGTTATGTTTATTGTCCCCCCCCTACTGTTCGATCAGATTCACGCCTATGGAGAGAGAGAGAGAGAGAGAGAGGCAGCCCGCTCAGCACACTTTTTTGAAGTTTTGCCGGCCAACGCTCCCGTTTTTTACCCCTATCCCGGACACCTCCCGGTTTGTTATTTCTCCCGGGAAACGTTGCATATGTGGATCAATCATGATAAATCTACTGAAAACTCTGATTACTTTGATTAACAATTTGAATCATTTGACAGCCTTAGGATGAATACGCACTCCTGGGGGCTCTTGTACAAAGACAGTTATTGATGGTCAATACTAAGGCTTCTTCACACATTAATTCTGCCTGTGTAGAGCCCTTACAGTACAGGCTTTGTGGGGAAAGTTTCCTTGTGTTTTACAACAGCACTATAAGCACAAAATGCTTAAGAGAGATAATTGCTGGCAGTCACACAACACTCAACGTGCAGCGATGAACCATCTTCACAAGGAGAACACTTTGAATTACCACACTGCAAAATGCTTTTTGGGTGCAACTCACAGGTAAACTGAGGCCAACATGTGCAATCTTTTTGATACAATTCAAAAACACTTGACTGAAGAAGTCATTAAAACAAACTTTTTAAATCACACTGCACTTGGAAGGTGATGGGAATAATGGTATCATCATGTCAAAGTATTGTAACACAACTTTCTCAATTGAGGTGCTTAATTGTGGTGTAAGAAGTCCCTGAGAGGCCTCCGGGATACCTCTCCTATGACATATACTGAGTGCAGCAATGAAGTGGCTTTTCTGCCCAGAACTCGCACCTCTGAGCATGCAGGAGTTTTAGAAGGGGAGCCACAAGTACCATCCACATCTTTTCCAGGCAAACTCCTGTCATCAGCAAACTGATAATGGGAAGCAGCCAAGTGAGTAATGGGGAGGTGGTGTTGCCATGCAAACAGACACAGACAGCACAGTTAAGCAGATTAATGGTTGAGGTGTCTGCCGTCCCAGTCCATTCCCCTCTGCATCCATCACCCTCCCCTGGCCACACAACTCCGCCAAATGCATGTGTTTGAGTTATATTTCCCAAATATTACTGTCAAGGTATTACTTCTGCTGCCAAATAAATATCTAAAATCAATACCAAAGCCATCGAGAGCCCACGCTCAACGCCTCATTGCGGACCTTTTAGCGTGCGTTCTCATGTGTCAAAGGCTTTGTTGGACAGAATTGTACAAAGGGCGTCAAAGGATGCGATAAGATAAACGCCCGGCGCTCTTTGCTTACATTAAAACAAATGGCCTGATAATGAACCCAATTATGGCGCAGTGATTGTATCAGTCAATCATTTTAATTAATGGGCTATCACCAGAACCATCTCGGGGCCTATCAGATAATGCCTTCTTTAGCGCTAATCCAGGTTGATGCGCGCGTCTTGCTCTCGGTCACATTATCCGTCCCCAACTGCCGAATCGCGCGGGGCGATTTGTTGAGACGGAGCTGATGATCCGCATCACTGAAACGAGAGTTGATACTCCCGGTTTGTGTTGCACAGAGGAAGCCCAGCACCGCCTCGGTGTGGACTGTGTGGAGTCGAGTAATTGCAAAAGTGCCAGAGGGCTAAACTCTATCAAATCTATTGACTACCTCTCGCTGTTGCATGACAATAACTCTACCCCACCTGCTTGCCCTCTTTGCTCTGCCGGCGGTTCTTGAGGTTAAGCCCACAACAAACCACTGATTTACTGGCCTCAAGAACAAACGGGAGCAAGCACCAAGGGGGTTTCAAAGTAGTGTGCAATATTCGATTTATTCTGCCTCCCGGTTCCAGGCCACTGACCTTTCAAAATAAGCAGATTCCCTCTCGCCTCAGGGCTAAAATCAAGGTTGATAAAGTGGAGCCTTAATGCACCAGCAGAAATAGCTTTTAAGAAGACAGTATCTGCACCCCTTGGGGAAGTCACCCTGCTAAGCTAATTGTCGGGTCAATTTGACCAGTTCCATTGGTGGCAGCTGTAGGTAGGGTACCCTCTCGCTCCTATCCCGCTGCAGCAGTCACTCTCCACAAGGCTTATCAGGACACTGCAGACGAGAAGCACCACGCGGTCTGGAGAAGGTGCTAATCTGGTTTCTCTACTCTGCTGAAGCAGATATATGTTTTTGTGTGTGTCGGGCAGCGGGTTGTGTGTGTGTGTGTGTGTGTGTGTGTGTGTGTGTGTGTGTGTGTGTGTGTGTGTGTGTGTGAGAACAGCAAAAAGGACAGCAAGAGCCGGTTAGAGATAGAGAAACGATACAGTCACAGCTCAGTCAGCAAAAGATTTCATATCAATAGGCTTCTGTCATATATGGGCCCTTCCTCTGCCGATAAATAGAACCCGTTTCTAAAGTCGAGATTACTTTGTTAATTTTTCAGCTAATATTTTTTTTTTTTATGATTCTAAAATTAAACAATATGCATTGTGCAATTCAGATAATCTACTGTAGCATTGGCTAAGTATTTTGGTACAAATTTTAAGTCAAAGTTAGCACAAATTTGTTCAATAAAAATCAAATATAATGGATCAAATGAGATGCTTTTAGCTCAATGTTGTTGTTTTTTTCGGGCACCAGCTCTGCTTCTCATGCTGTGCTCAACGTTGTCTCTGTGACAAAGGTCTGACACTGGGCCCAACATGCCCTGCACCAAATAAATACAAGCTGGAGAACCCGATGGAGAATCTAAAAAGTCAGAAACCTTACCCAGTATTTGGTTGGAGCAAAAACTGAGCTAAATGGAGGATGAATGTTAACGATGCTCCATGTCGACTGGATGTGACAAAATGCAACTGTTTTGGACCAAGTGATGATGATGTAATGATGATATGATTTCAGCAATCTTTCAATCCTTCAATAAAAATGGTTATATTTGGCTGTCCCTACTAAAATGTGTTAGAAAGCAGACGTGAAATGAAATAACGAAAAAATAACAGGGTAAAAGAAATTGGGTAGAAAATGTCAATACTCAGAAGCTGACTTTTTAATGAAATCAAAAGTTTACACCTCTTGCAAGAGAGGGCTATTTAGACACATCTGAATGCGCACACCCCAGGAAACAAGCAACAGTGTGTGCAGTGAAAACCAATGACGGCTGCATTGCTTTTGAGTTAAGTATATATATATACACACCCCTTCGACGTGGTTTCTCACTTACAATCCTCAGATCCATCCCTTTACTTCCATCCATCCGCCATCGATCTTAGTCCGAGAAAGATAACATGATAAAACAGCCCATCAATTAACCCACAATATCCATTTGTGGTAAAGCTCTGGGTTCTAAATCATAATGACAACATGGATTAAAAAGATTACACTGTTTATTAACTTTTTTCTGGAGAAAGTTGTCTGCACATACAGACGATTCTGCAAACTTTCCAATGTTTAGGT
This sequence comes from Apeltes quadracus, assembly GCA_021346845.1. NCBI lineage: Eukaryota > Metazoa > Chordata > Actinopteri > Perciformes > Gasterosteidae > Apeltes > Apeltes quadracus. The sequence goes on from CM037928.1 coordinate 14,203,797, forward strand.
TGAATCTTTCGCCATCTTTATTTTCCCACTCAGAGTCCATGTGGATTTAGCAGATGAAACCAACAGTGCCTTGTAGCCTTCCCCCTGGATTCACCAGTTTCATGAGATGAGCAGGCGGCCGTCATGCTTTATAGCCTCTTCATCTGCTCCCACAGCGCTGTTTTCTTCAAGACCTTCTTGAAATCCCCCCCATCTTTCAGCCGCAATTTCCCAACTCTCTTATCTTGAGTAAGCCACTTCATACATCATTACCATCTAATTAATTACTTGTCGATCTCACCTTGTGATGATTAAGAAGGATATCATTCCGTGTTTCACCTTTTTTCATTTGGAAATAAAAGTCTGCCACTCATTTATTCCAATGAAGCCCAATTCGAGGTAAAGAAAGGATTAATAGCCTGCATGAGTGAAACACATAGGATTAGAAATGGGGCCAGGACTGAATTAAAAAATGGCAGCCATAAGGCATATAATATGTAAAGTCTGAGCACAAAGCGTTGAATTTCATAGTAGCTTGACAGCAAAAACAAAAAAAGGCTAATTTAACGCAACTGGTGAACCAAAATCAAGCATTAGTAACAAATGCAGGGAAAACAATGACTGAAATGGAATCTAAATAGGCTTGACATTTCAAGAAAACACTATAAACTAGTCAACATCATTAAGTATATTTATTAAGTATATTTTATATTAAATAATCACCAGCCTTCCAAAAGATTTTAGCCCCACTGAGGAAAAAGCTGCGCCCGTTTCTTTTTTTTTCTCGCTCACAATCCGTGCTGCAACCATTCAACAACCTCTCAGGCTAAAATCCAAAGGCTTTATCTGCACAGTCACCACAGCAATACCACCTGCCATTCTGCTTGGCCAGGATGCATTTCATCCAGTGGGCCTAGTAGTTTCAAACAATTAAAGGAGCCATGCAATCCTTGCATTGAACTCACAACTATCCGAGTAACCGGGTTCTCACATGATGCCAGAGATCTACTCTACCTGTCTGCCACCCTGCATCATCACACAACCGGTCCACGCTCTGCTACACCTGTCTGTCTACCTGTCCGTGTGTAAGCATGAGTGCATACCTTCTCGGCATGTTGAGTGATTTAATATGCACACATGCGTGTCTGCCTGTGTGTGTGTGTGTGTGTGTGTGTGTGTGTGTGTGTGTGTGTGTGTGTGCTGCTCATAATACATCTTTGTCAAACTTGTCCCACAGCAAATCCATCTGTCATATTGTTAGTAACTTCTGATGACCAAGCCCACCCCATTAATGACCAAGCTTTACATCCATTACCACCCACGAAATGAGGCCGCTTATTTATTACCGGTTGTTGACAGGCACAGAGAAAGACGGGAGGACGTAGGAGAGGCAGGAGGAGACAACACGTCTCCACAGAGAGGCGGGAAGAGCGCGTGCGTGATGCAAGGGTAAAGGCTAAATGGATGAATGGGAGAAAACAGGACGGCAGCGATAAGGAGCAAAGAGAAAAGTGAGAAAGGCAGCGACAGATGGAGCCGGGAAACAAAGAAAAGTGCTCGCGAGTCCTCCCTCCCCGGATGGGTTCTGACGGACGGCCGAGGCGCCTGATGGATATCTGAGCCTTGATTGGAATTTACATGCCAGACACGGACGAGCTCCTCCCATCCCCAGCACACCCAACAACCTGCCTTGAGTGATAAGTGCTGGCATATTTAGCACCCCAACAATGGCGCTGCGCAGATTTTCCGAGGCCCCCAGAATGATGCATTGTTTATGAGAGGGAGTAGCGTTTCAAAAGTTGATTAACGGCGTGGAAGCGATCATCAGCTGCCATCGCGCGGCAGGGGCTCGTCAGGCCCAAATTGGATGAGTGCAAGGGGAGGAGAAAGGTGCTCACTTGCTAGACGGAGTGGAACTATCACATCAAGATATCCCGCTTTGGCACAATGTTTGCTTTGCAAGCCTGCACACATCCAGAAAATGGGACAACAACAGCGGCAGCAGCCCTGGGGATTTGCTGTCATTTCCCAACTGTAAACGTCAATAAAAGTAAACAGACGACATATAAGAGTTACATTGCAAGACTCCGAACGGATATATGACCAGAATGTAAAACAAACGTGTCATAGGTAGTAGGAGATTTGGGTGACGTTAAAAGTGGATTCTATTGAAAATGAGATTGAAAACAATTTCATGGTTTTCTTCTATTCGCAGCGGCCCTCTGCCTATGCGTTTGCTCTACTCCCTCCTTCCGTGCCCAAACGGGGACAGTTTGTGCTATTCGTAACACAAAGTAAGACTGCTGTCAGGTGAATTCCTGACACACACATTATCAAATTCCCCATCAAAGCGCATTTACTACAAAGCATATTGTGCTCATTCATCAGAGCCTAGTAATGCGTCAAGGTAAACATCAAAAGGCTCTCAGCAAATCCACATCCCTGAACAATCCTGTCTTCATTGATAATGTATAAAGGATGTAGCTCACGAAGGGTCCTCTATTTACTTTCTTTCAGATTGGTTGTAAGATCAATGTGTAAAACACAAGAATATCAACCAAGGTTTCAAACTTGGGTCACATTATGGTTACGGGAACCAGATCCATTCACTGGTGAATGCTGCTGAAAGCTCGGAAAAGACCTGCAAGTGGACCTTGCGTTGAGATCATTTCATCACACTTAAGGAAGCTGTTTGGGTGGTGTTGATATTCCATGCTGACGTTAGTCACGGGCATGTCAGCCCTGCAGTACTTGCCTATGTTGCCTGTGCGTACGTGCAGCCGGCCCCGGATGATGGTGTGCACCGACATGGGCGTGAGAGGAGGACGTAGGCCCACGCCTGTGCTGCTCAGCAGGGTGTCTTCTCCCAAGTAATCGGTGGTCAGCACCTCCACCTGGTGAAGGGCCTGCACCGCTGCTTTACCTTGACGCAACATGTACTGGGATGAAAAGGTACTGGCTATAATGTATTCACAAGCATGCATTAAACAATGACAGGGGGGCATGATTAAAGAAAAACAGACAAAAAAAAAGCCCACCCATGGCAGGAGTGGGAGTTTGAGTTATTGCTAAATGGATAACGTGAAAGCTGTTAAGTTCGGTGGTAAACGACTCCTTTCCTTTTTTTCTCATTAAACACAAACTTTCCCAAGTTGAAAAACCAATCAATGCCACATCAAGGTCGGCAAGAGAGTTTCTGTCCAATCAATCAATGAATAACAGGGTTAAAACTGCTCTAATGTGTAATTTGCTTCGATCAAATTATTTAACACAAAAGGGAAAAACACAAAAACCGACGTTTGAACAACCGTATTTTATATTTCTGAAAACCTAATTTACAATATGATGAAGTGTTTCAGCGTTTGACATTCTATTACAGAGGCCGTTTTCTCTGCAACGCCTGCGTTAAGATGCAGTTGCGGTACGATAGGACACACACACACACGTGTAAACAGGATGCGTTTTCCTGACTGAGGCTTCTTCCAGCGAACACTGTCGGTGGGAATTAAGAGTTTGCGTTTAATCCGACAAATAATTCCTTTCACGCTGCTCCACTTGAATCACACGTGGACCCCCGTCTTTTACCTTGAGCTCTACGGCAGTAGAACCTATGAGGAGCAACGAGTCGCTGTCCCAGACGTCGATGTGCATGGTGTGCAGGGCCAGGTAGCGCAGGAACCAGCGCTTCTCTCCGGGCTTCAGGGAGTCTACTCTGAACTGCACCTGCAGGCCCGGGGAGGCTTAGACAAGAGGGGGGGGGGGGGGGTACTTCAGCATGGAGTGGAAAACATTGTACGCTGTTCAAAAATGAATGATGTGTGTGGCAGGATAAGGAATGAGGACATCGTCTGCTTACCGCTAAAAATAGTGAGAGACAATATTTGGCACATTTTTTTCTAATAAAAAAAAAAAAAATTTAGCTAGCTGCTCTTAGTAATCCTACCAAGCAAGTCAACTGAAAACAACATAAGCAGGAAAATACGTTGCTCTCTGCTGCTCGAGGTTGGTTGGAGCAACAATCTCAAAGTCTAAATTATTAGTTGATCAAACGGAAAAGAAACTGCTAATTATTTTAATAAACACCATGTCGTTTTAGTGATTTAATCAACAATTGCCAGTGTTACAAACATTTTGTATCTGACAATACCACCAACAGAGAAAGTCACCATTTTGATGATTATGACCGGCTTTTGCTTCGGTCTAGATGGCTTTGAATATGGGGGGAAAGCTGTGATATCTTTTCCCAGCTGTCAACCTTGTGGCCACAACTGAACGGGTGCAGCAGCCATCGGCCGGGAGTCATTAGGTCTCATGATTGTGCTTGATGGGAGTACAATAACCGGGGAGTAGAGGCCATTTCACAAAATAAGAAGCACCCTAGGGTTCCCATATTTCAAGATGATAATGGTGCCTAACACGCACAAAGAATCTTGAGAGTGATTTCATGAACAGCGAGCTAAACTCGAGGCATTAATCAGCACATCCACTATAGATGTCCCACTCTATCACTGGTTTTTTATTATTTAAGTATTATACACAGTTGTAGGAGTACAGCTATTCTAAACATACTGGCTCATACCAGTATGATTAGTACGCCACTTGTTATTTTGTTCACTCCAACAAGGTCATTTGCAGAGACGTACACACCAGCCATTTTGGTTACCATTAACTCGGCTCAAAGTAGAAGTCAAAAAACACATTTTAAAAATGTACAACCAGCACCCGGAACATGATTCTCTCAGGACCGCTCTGGGATGCAGCGACCCGAAATCAGACTTATCCTCTGACTCTGAGCAGCTCAGGTGGAAGCGGCCCAATCACCGAGCCAACCCAGCTGCTGAGTGGGAACAATCAGTCAGCCGCGACGCAAACCCAACCTGGAGTGTCTGTAACGATGTGTGTGTGTGTGTGTGTGTGTGTGTGTGTGTGTGTGTGTGTGTATTCAAGTTTAGGGTGGTTCTGTGTGACAACACTCTTTCCCACAGCATCCCTCCTACCCTGTATCAAAGCCCCCATGCTGTCTTTAAACCCGCAAGATGATGTGATAAGAGGCAGCTGGCTGTGTAGAGGTCCATGAGGACCAATGGTAATGGCCCCCCTATGTAAGAGACATGAACCCCCCCCCCCCCCCACACACACACACACACACATGGACAGAACTATTTATTTTGACTTACTTTATCTGAATCCTTTGAAATCAATCATCAAATATGTTATAGGTGTGGCTTCTGACACTTTTAAGTGAGAAATTAATAAGTTACCATTAGCTACCTGACTTTAAGAAAACAATCATCCATTCAGTAGTACTAAGTGGAGCCGCTTTGCTCCTCATTTTTTCCTGAGCGATTTAGTGAGGTCCCATAACGTCCTAGCGTCGCCGTGTCAGTGCGGGTGACTTGCTTTGAATTCGTATTTATTTTACGGTGGTGAAGCTCTAAAAAACTAAAACCCTTCAGATTTGTTTGCTTGGGCTGCAGCTCATCATGTCGACTTCAAGTCAGAGGTAACCTCGGGTTTCACGGCTGTGTGAGTTCCACCCACCTGGGAGCGTTTTTCACTTCATCAGATATGTGAAACGAAAAAGAAAGAAAAGCTGTCTACGGAAACCTCCATCTTAGCAGACGGGCTGTTTGACAATATTCAAGAAAAAGATAAAGGGAAGACAAACAAAGACCAAAGCAGTCTATTTATACACAGCATCTCTGTGCTGCTTTTCCTTTTGCCTAACCCACAGTGACTCCCTCACCCCCCCTCTTCACAGCAACTCTCTCCACTTGCAACATTAATTCGCCCAGCATGCTCTTGGCTTGTACGCAGTGGATGGGTGGCAATGAGAGCGCAGGGGAAGAATGGGGGGAGAGAGAGAGCGAGAGAGAGAGAGCTCTGTGCTTACAAATGGGGAAATGCTGACAGATCTGCCCCAAAGGTTGAATGTGTGTGTATTTTTTTTTTTTTTTTTTTGGTGTGTAGCTCGATCTAAAGACGAGGAGCAGCACGCAGTCGCTTTTCTCTTGAATTATTTTAATCGTTACTACCTACAGTATGAGCATTGCGATTGTTTGCACATAATCGTTAAACTTGCGTCGCAGTGTGTGCTAACTTGAATGAGGTAAACAGCAGGAGACCAAACTGGGTCTCACTTCAGTCTCTTTAGTGCCACACTGGGAGAGAGTGTTATGGGGTGGAGGAGTCGATTGTCCTCTGGTAAGAAAATGACTGCAATAGTCATACTGGTTTATCCGTAGCGGGGATACAATGGAAAGCCAATATTCATTTGTGACCATCATTTAGAAAATAAAGAAGACAAAGCTCAACTCAAGTTATTTCCCGACAGGCGAGTTCCTCATTTCCAGCCCCGTTTAGATTCAGACTGAAACACGTCAGCACCTTTTACACACATCTGACCAAGTGTTGCTGTACCACTACCACTGATGCAATCTCTCAGACCTAAGTGGTAAATGGAGTGTGACATAAAAGGATTGTCCAGAACAGGAACTTCCACCCTGCAGCCCACTGAATCAGAACCCTGAACGACTGCAGCAGCTTTGAAGCTCACACGCATTCCACATTCTGTCTGAACCGCCGTCTCTCACACCGACTGACGAGGGAGACGTCAGTGGATCGTTCATCATGTACAATGTTGGGATCACTCGCATTGTTATAGATCCCTTTCAACTGCACTCGATGAAGGGTACGTTAAATGTTTTACATAACATCCACTTGTAGAATTAGCGAGTAAACGATTACAAAAGCATACGGTGAAAAAAAACAACAACTATGAATCGAGCGCTTGTTTGGTTACATTGTTTTGCAGAAGCATTTAGCGACCGAGGGCTGATTGTTTCCACCCTAAATCGTACAGCCATGCCGGCAGCTACGTGAGTTAAACGCATCAAACTCTACTCACACTGACCACATGATGTGTGCAGGTATAATGTTTACAACATTCACCATCTCAGCATTCTAACCTCTGTAAAGTAGCTCTAGCATCGACGTCGCCGACTGCATCCTCTTCACCCACTGCTTGAATTGATTGCCGTTTGAGTAGGAATGAAGTGAATAAAGACTTTTGGTTAATATGGTTATAAGGTGTCCTGTCCCAAAAGAGGTACATTGTCAGAGCAGTGACGTGAAATGAATGCCAAGGTGTTGGTCTCATTTTGACTCTGTTACGGAGGAAAACAGGAGAGAACATATTTTCCAAGGCCACAATGTTGAACTACATTAGTGTACAAAAGGACAATTCAATCAACAAAATAATCAAAATTTGACACTATTTGTTTAGTTTGTTTTTGGGTCATCGGCCCTATAAGACTGAGCAAAGAATCCTTAAAATATGAAAAATAGGGAATCTTTAAATATCCATTTGCATTGTGTAAATGCAAAGTGGAAACCAAAGCCAAACCAGGCTTTGCATTACTCCTGGAAATGTCTAGATTCTAGCTACTACTAACTACTGCTTATTACTATAAAGTTCTACAAAATCTTTAAGAGTTTCCTTGAAGGCAAACAACCTAAAGCCCTGCACATTTTCTCATCCACTTGGGGACGGAGAAAACAATATAGACACATTATCTCCACGTAAAGTTAAAACTATTATTATTATTCAACACCAATTACTAGCAGACGTCCGTCCGGTCAGTCCGATCATCATGCTCTGGTTTTACAAATATTCTGCTCATTAGCATCTTGATATCCAATTTCCTGCGCTAACTAATGACAAACTGCTCTGGAACAACTATCATTTGTTCCATTGTTAATATAAACATATTGATTAGTGACGCTTTAAAGCACTTTCATTAGACAGCAAATCACTGTGTCCACAAGCGACAGGAGTTGACTTTTGGTTTTTGTTCTCGTTATCTCAGAGGCAGGGATGATGAGGGAGCGACATGTGGCATTCACAGCATAAATATATCATCAAACATCCATTTTTCGCTGAGCCACTGACGCAGGTATTGCAATGTGGAGCTCTGAATAGAGGCAACAGAAATCAAAATCCAGAGCCAGGAAAAGACAACTTTGCAGCTGAACTAATTGATGTGGTCGAGACCTACTGGGAAAGTGGCGCACGTGTCCATCACAGTGCACGCTACATTATGTCTGCTAACTTGAGCATTGATTACCGGTGCAGCTTGGTGGCTTGTTAAGCACTTCCATCACACCACCCCTGCATGAGAGGCTCAGATCATTGCGGTTAACAGTTTAGGACCAATTGAGGTCCTGAAACACTCAACAACTATGTGCCTCCTGGAGAGGTACAGTGTGTTAGTCCCTAGTCTTGTTCTTGTGACAAAACCACGGAAATTTGTGTATATATATATATATATATATATATATATATATATATATATATATACACAAATTACAGTGGTTTTGTACGAGAACGAGACTACAAACATAAACGTGTTAGAACATCATATTTATGATTAGATGTTTTAACACGTTTATGTTTGTAGTCTCTGGTGTTTTCTGCTTTGGTATTTGTAAAATTCTGAAACAATTACCTGTTTAGACACAAAGCGAAGTTGTGAGCTAAACTGTTGCATGACATCTGTATTGCTTGATCCCTTAAATGAGTGTAGTTCAGCAGTTGTGAGTAAAAGCTCTTTGGAGTATATAGAAGGATCTGCTTGAATGTGGGAGGGATTTATGGGAGTGCAAACTGGATGATATAGACTGAGAAAGATGCACAGACAGGAAATATTGACTGAGTTAGACTGGAGTGAGTGTGTGCGCGTACGTGTGTGTGCGTGCGTGCGTGCGTGCGTGCGTGCGCGTGTGCGTGCGTCTGAGGAATGGAGAATATGGGTAGGCGTAGGAAGGAAGAGGGGTATTGTTTGTGTGTTCGATATCACGCTCCGTCAAAAGCTGTGATATCGCTTCCATTTCATTAGTTGCTACATGAATAGACTTGACAGCAATCAGCGGCCGTCCGGCTGATGGAAAGAGAAGTGCCTCAGCATCAGAGAACATCACGGAGCTTCAGAGAGCATCACAGAGCATCAGCGACACAGAAGGAGCCTGTTGTTGGCACAGATACAGATACACAGGAAAATAAACCACAGCCTGGTTTACGTCCAGCATCTATCCAGAAACGGATATAGGACTACATATTTGTTATCAATGGGAATGATAAGCAATCAACACCCATTTGTCGATTCACATTCTCAAACATGTCAGTATGCATTGAAAGACACTTGTTTTTCACTTGTCCCGCGTTATCGAGTCCCTGCAGTTCCACATCATACTAATACAAATGAAAGTCAATGACTGCCATCAGGGTAAGAAAAGTTATAAAATTTAAAACTTAGGTCTACCGTCATTATTTTTTATTAGAAACGGCTTAAAATCCATCCCTACACAGTGCCAGAAATCATTCTTCATAAACATTTACTGGAGGGGCAAATTCCTTTTGAGTGAGCAGTAACGTTTCTTTGCAGCAGCGGATCCTCACCAGAGTTGAAAGTGCCGTCTTTGTTGATGGAGGCCAGGACACATGGAAGTGGAACAGCAGCTTTTTGTTGGACCTTGTCACTGGTCAGCAGTTTGAGCTGCTGTGATGTGACTGGTGGAAAGCGATAGAACTGGAAGGTGAAGTAGATGTTTTCAGGCCAGTTGGCGGCAACGCCTGCCGTTGGTATTCTGGCAAAAGACAGACAGAGCTCGATGATTATTCCCGAAAAGAAAAGTGATCACTAATGCTGCAATATTTGAAATATATGAACAATTTGAGACCCTGAATACAATCAATCCACCACTCACAGTGATATTCAAATTACATAATCTACAGGGGCACAAGAGTCGAATGCATATTAGAAAATTGCTGGTTGAAAAAGATGCCATTAAAAACTTGGAATGGTAAATCGCTTCAGCTTTTGATTTGCATCAGACAATTTCAGGATGGAAAAAAAAAATCAAATATGCATGTCTCGCACGTCCTATCAGAGCCCGTAACTCACCTTTACAGATACTTAAAAGTAAAAGCCAATAATAAAAATGAGTATTTGAACTTCTGGCAGTAAATCACACCTTTAGAATTGGCTCTAATTTGGACACTCTGAGTGGGTACAAACTCAGCTCTCCACTTTTGATTTATTTTAAATGGATAGCCTGGCTCCTTCTTTAAAACTTAAGGCTGCATGAAAACTAGATTTAAGTTTTGTCTGCGTGAAAAAATATATCAAAAAAACACATTTGTAAACAAACAGTGTTCTGCCACTCTTAATTCTGTAAACAGACATATTGATAATTATGGCACCCAGCTACAAATTACACCGTCTATGCAGAGGCTCCCCCTGCCTGCCAAACCTGTTTGTCTTGATTATGAGACAACCCTCAAACCCACTCTTCAGGGACCTACAGAGATATGCACAGTGTGTGCTTTCAGGTTGCCTTCAGGTGGCCCTGTAAAAGTCAAATAAGCTTTGATATCGTTACAGTAAACAAATGAAAGTAAAAAGCCATACTTTTGGATATTAAAATAACCGCTTTGTCTCCAGCTGATAATATGAAAGTGTTTCAACTCACCCAGGGGGTAAATATGTTCCCTTATCTTACAATATAAATAGGCTCGCACTATAAAAACTTCCCAGCAAATTGCCGGCAGGATAGAAGGTACTTGGATTGCCAGCCTGTGTAGATTAAACAGAATGAAGACAGCCTGAAAAAAAATGGGTTTTGCAACTAGGGTGGGTTAAAATGGAACCGGCCGATCAGTCGGTCAGACCTCTTTTTAACGGCGTCAACGCATCCCCGAACCTCTTCCGCTTAGCGATACCACACCAGCCCTGGTTGCCACCACTTGTTTGAAGTTAATGCCAACTAAGACGCTAACATTCAACCAATATTTGTCCTGAAAACAAAGTAAATCTATTCGCACAATAGATTGGGAAGAGCCTTCTGCACCACACGTCGGAACACGGGAAGTCACGGCAGCTTGACGAACAAGACAGATGAGAGTTGGGTTTATCGAACTGCTGACGGGGCTGATGACAAGATAGAGGGACACAAAGAGCGGCGTGTTTTGTACCCATCCATCAGCGGGCCCCCCTCCACTGTCAGCCCCTGACAGAGGGGACACTGGCTCCAGGGTTTTTGTGATGGGGCGCTGACAGAAGCGCAATTCAGCCCGCGTTGACGGGAAATGTGTTTATGCTCTTTTTCCTCAGAGCGCACGTCTGCTTGCTCCGGCGTATAGATATGTACTTGACATGTGTGTAGAGAGGCCGGGACTTGATGTCTTGCATGAAGTATAATGAAAAAAGAAAGGATATCTCAAAGCAGGCAGGGTGTTGTCGGAAGGTAAGTAACTACTCTTATATACAGTAAGACATTACATTGCATTTAGATGCATCAATGACTGTAATAACAACAATTCAGAAATGTCGATAAACATATTAATTATACTTGGACCAAACAGATTCAGATCTCTATGACAACCACGTTGGCTTCTTTCACCTTTCATTCTCATGCGCCTCACCTGTCAAACGCCAAAAACTGGAACACCAGCAGGTTTCCCTGAAGAGGGTCTGACTCCTCGCGCTGAGGGTCAAAGGGCACGGGCTCTGTTGGGTCCAGGACTTCCGCCGCCTGCCCAGCGGAGTCGACGATGTCGGGGAAGCCCGCGGAGTAGAGGTGGGCCAGGGAACTTCTGGAGCTGACCGAGCAGGAGCTGAGAGGAGATGGGGGAGGGGGGGAGGTGGTGAAATCGATCATTCGCCGGGCTCAAAAGACTCCGGCAAGAAATAATGTGTTGAGCTCGAGATGCACCAGTCTCACTCGGGTGATTTGTGGTTGTAAATGAGGCAGAGGGGGAATGATTGGATGTGAGTAGTTTTATCATTTCAGAGCCAGATTAGCTTGGATCTGTTCCATTCTGACTCCAGATGCTTAACTTTGGGGAGATAACTGGAATTTGAACGTCCCGCCGGACTTAACACAAGGTGCAGTGAGACAACGATCAGACAGCAGTTCTATCCGTCAAGCAGCTGCACCACGACTAACGCTCGCGGCGGAGCGAGCACCAGGCGCCAAAAGCGCTCCCTGAGGGTTTTCAAACATAATTGGCAGTTATCTCTAATCATAGTGGCCACCTGTTTTTTCGCAACTATGTTCACATTCATAACTTTATATTCTTTCAGGGCTGACACCCGGCGCTCTGGGTATGATAAACACAGTGCCCAGATGGTTGGCTAAAGTGCAAGCGCAGGAAAATGAATGAGAACGTTTGGGAATGTGACAGCAGTGACGCTGCCTGAATCGAGCTGGGAAACCGCCAAGCCTCCCGGCTTTGCATTTTGTGACATTATGACGCCTTGATCAAACTAATTAAGACAGCAAAACAGTGAAGATGACGGTCGATTGGGCTTTTTCCTCTCCTCGCTTTGACAATTTCATGCTTTCAAAGTTATATCTTAAGTTGATTAATATCGAAGCCATCTTTTTCTTTTTTTTTTCTTTCAAAGGGGCTTCAATCAGATATGCGTGGTAGCTTCAATTAAACTTCTTTAGACTTTGTGGTTCTTCTCAAAGAAGTGGGTCACTCCACCCCGAACACAGTCAACAATATGTTTTGGCTCCTGGTGAAGCGGCGGAGACGCTTCGGCCCAATGAACTGAACAGCATCGCGTCTGGATCCAAACTCGGGGAATGGGGGAGCCGTTTTGACGCCAGCTGCTTACTTACAGACACTGTGTGCAAATGCCAGGCCTTGTTTCTGAGTTACTATGCACTTCCTCATTTGGTGGGCCTCCCAAACCGATCTGGCTGCCTTAAGATGCCCTGTCCAGAATTAGCCGCAATGAGAACAGTGAGCTCATTGCATTGCATTACAAGTCAAAACTTCTTCCTTACAGCTCGATTTAACAATGAATTTCCTCACAAACAAACACATTGCCGAGACCATTACCCAAAGTGGCATGTTAAGGCTGACAAAAGTTTTTTTTTTTTTTTAATTGGCTATGAGCCGCATTTTCCTGCTTGCTGTCAACACACGCTGCCAATTAGTGAGCCGATCGATATCCCTCTGTAAATAGCAGGTAGTGAACTATTGTGGCGTTCACACAGAGATCACTGGTGCCAGATACAATGGTAGCATGTTTACAGCAGCTCCGTTCAATACGGTCTCGTGGAACATGAGTAATACTCATGTCACCCTCTCGTGCTGCCATTTAGATCTTAGACCCATATGCATCCATCTAAAAGAGCCAAGAGGTCAAATCAAAGTCGCAGATATCGGAAATTAACTGGAACGTCCTTTTTTCCCGCAAACACCAATTAAATTGCGATCCAGTGGATTTTCAAGTTGAAACATCAAAAGCATCCATTGTTTAACTGGAAAGTGCTTACCGATCCACAACAAAACAGGGCGCTTACTGCCATTCATATCAAACAGCTGATGACCAACGTACATGAAAAGGGTATTTTGCTCACTTCTCATACAAGATCAGGGGTGGCTTTGGGTTTCAGAGAGCAGAACTGCCCTGAATTTATTTCAGCTGAACTTAACAGGGTTCCATGAAAAAGTCCAGGATGTGTCCTAAAGGCTGTTGTGCATGACCGTGTAGTAGGCTTCATATGACCAAACAAAAGCAACCGCTTATTGATTTATAGATTTGGCTTCTTCATTTGGTCTTTCCATTTCTTTTGCTTTCCACCTTCTACTGTGGAACTAACATACACGTTAACATGTTATCCAATACTTTCAAGCAAAGAACTGTAAAAACGATTTGCCTTTAGAGGATTTCCTCTGCCGGGAGAAGACACCAGAGGAGGCTTACCTGGGCGTGTTCACCCCCAGCGTGATGACGGGGGCATGGACCGGAGTGAACGGCAGCTCCTGAAGTTGGTCTCCTTCGTCCTGAGCTGCAAGTGGCCCATCGTCTTCCCTGTGATGGTCCATCTCCAGGTGGGCAATGTTGCTGACTCCTGAGCAGGCCTGTGGCAAAGTGGGCCAATGCAGATACGGCAGGTAATTACAAAACATCTAAAGATAACAAAAGAGGCCAGGAAAGCGATGGAGAAGGAGACTGCAGATACAACATGAAACGACAACATTGTCCCAGTTGATCCAGGATATGGCCTTATTCTTTCAACACTCAGAGGACTTATATCTGTTTGGACGTTTACACAATATTGTGAGTCCATGTATCGCACATATGCGTAAAATAGCTTTCAAATGCGCAAAACAATTTGCTCTTAGTAGGTCACTTACTATTGCAGCATCATCATAGCAATTATCACAATGTCTGTCGGTGTCAAAAGCTGCAGGAGGCACATTTTCTGTTTTATAATTACATTTTTTAATTGTCAGGTTCTGTAAATAACAATTTACAGGGTGACGTGCGAGTTATCTTTGAAGTGACACGTGTGGAAACCATGAGACGCCGGAGGCAGAAGGTGTGACTGTCTCATCAATAATTCCCCACAAGCTTCCTTTCCAATTATCAACTCATTAATTACATTATGTTTGTTTGAAATTTGGTTAAGATGCAACTCTCAAGTAGTAGAACTGATACTGTCGAAACTGTTACAACAAAAACGTGTTCAGGATCAGGTTCAGGATTTCTTTCCATTTCCTTCTTTACGTGTGTAAACAAGCCCACTAGATCTTAGTGAAGATGCAAATCTTATTATTCAAGCAGAATTAATAGATTAATATATTTGTCAAGGAGTATTATTATTATTATTGAGTATTTATGGCAGCAGGTCGGTGTGTGTCAAGTCGACTCAAAATAAACTCTGCTGCCCACATCTTAGCTAATGAAGGGAAATGTCACCCGGCTCAACGGTTTCATCATCACGTTGTCAAACCAATGCATCAAACAATCTTCAAAAAAAAGCTTGAAACTATGACACTTTATGTCCCCCCTCCAACCCGCGCGAGTCACTCGACAACAACAGTAACGTAAGTAAACGCTTCGCACAGCACGCCAACAGCGGTCTCTGGCGGACGACCAGTCATCCACTCCCGACATTATGCCAAACTGTTGGGATCAAGAACGACTCTGGGGAGAATAACAAGAATCTAGGTTCATACTGGGATCAATCAATCGACAGGCAAAGCTTTTTCTTTTTCCGTAGAAATAACATACAAATCTATGGTGGCAATAATGAACATTTTACTGTGGTTTGAAAGGAACTGGTCTTTCAAGGACTTTCATGTTTTTCCATGGATATAAAACAAAATTACATGATACTTTCAGGAAACTGTTGAGGACCTATAAAATAAAGTTTTAATTTTCGATTTGGTATGTGAAGAAGACATTGGTGTTCCTTGCTACTCTAAGAGGGCAACATATAGCGCAAGACTATTTTTCTCATTTGAATCCAAGTCAAATAAAAAAAAAATAACACAATACCACAATTATGATGAATTTGATGCCAAAAGCAAATTGTTAACATTGTAAATGCAGTCTTGCATTTAATCTGCAATTTATTTAATGAACTTCTTTTGTTCAGCTTGTCATTGTTCCTCCTTCACAACATCAGCTTTTAAGGGAAAATACAAATATCTGTTAATGCCTGTGGATCAACTCAATAATGGTATCTAAATGTTTTGGGGCATACATTAATCCCTTCTTGTCAGTGGCAGACATGCAGCTGGAGGTGTAATTAGCACTGATAATTAGCTGAGGAAGTGCTAATTGTGTCATTTTCCAGTCAAGTGTTTTTTCTGTTCTTCGACACGTCAGTGGACATGCATGGCTGTGCATTATTAGGCATTCCGTCGAGCACAATGGTAGTAACCTCGACCAAAGTCATGCAGCGGAAAAACACGTAATCATCATCATGTTGCCCCTCTGATCCATCAGCTCGCAGTACAAAACCTTAGAAGATGAAAGGCTGAAAGGTGTAGAAACGGCAACATGTTTTAGAGGCTCAAAGTCAAGGCTTCATACCAGACCTTGACCTCCGAGTGAAGACACATGAGTAACTGCTTTGAGGTGGTGGACAAGGACAAATGGAGCCTTAAACAGCACATCTGCAAGCTGATTGGATGACAACATATGCAAAAAGACTGACACACAAAAACCACTTCCATTTATATTATAACTGATGAGTATGAGTAATCCATAGAGGGGACTTTGGATTGATGCATTATAGTTGCTCACTACTTGGAGGTTTACGGTTTATGCAATTACTTTAAGAGGATTTACCGCATTCATTTTTATATTGATAAAAATGTTAAGGCACAAGTAATAAACAAGATCATCCTGAATTCAAGACATTAGTTAGTTTATATACTCAAGTCTTATTTACTCTGGTATGACCAGCAGCTTCAGGTAGCTAACACTGGAACTGATATTACCGAATCAAGTCTCTGCTTAAGCTACTTTTACATTATGCTTTAGAATTCACTACCACAATAAAATGACTCACTTTATCAATAATAAGCAGAGTTTCCATTCAAGCATTAGAAGAGCTGTATGGAAACAGCAAACGTTTTTGAGTCCCGAGATGGTTTTTGGCAGTATATTTACTAGATGGGGAATAGAAACGCCTTTGCCAAATAAGTGACAAAGTAGTGAACATTAAAAAGATCTACTGTCTCTGTATTTACACCGTCTACAGAGAACACGCGACCTGGCCACTATTCTCTTATACGAGAGAGCAATTCAAACTTTCTCTGTGTAAATATCAGCTGAGTGTATTAACTCGGTCTTATACCGGACTTTTTTTAAGCCGTTTGTAGTCTACTCATTCCTCTGTAATCAGGTCCTGCATTAATGTGCGACGGTTCGGTCTACTGGTTTCCGTTTGTAGTGGAGTGTATTGCCAATCACCTTTTAAATGCCGGGGTCACAACAGTGTGTGAAGAGCTAAAGAGACGGAACGGATGGGCTGAAATGGGATTTTTTTTTTTTTTTGGAGGTAAGAGGGGGGGGGTTTATAAGTAGCTTGTAAACTGTCTGCTTTCTAAACCATCCAGTCAAACTGTAAACAATGAGGCAAGTCTCTGCTTCACCGGACCCCCAGGAAGGCAGCCCCTCACTGCAGAGAGCTGTTGTCAGAATGATAGTCGATGGGATCCCAGCTTCATTCGATCCAAAACTGAGCTCATTTTGACTACTGAATTTCACTATTTGACTTCAAGTTAGATTAGCGATCCCAAAATATTCATCTGCAAGAGAATAAGCTGTTCATAAAACAAATAAAAAGCTGTCATGGCAAAACCAACCAGTATTTCCCCCGTTCACCCAACATGAGGGATTGAGATACGCAAAAACAGGCAAGCAAATGACAGGAACCATCAATGCCCTTTGTGAAATATTAGTTTATGATAACTTTGACAGCAGCAGCGGTGTAAATAATTGAATCATAAACATAAACCCCAGGGTAGGAGTTCAGATCACTACAAATAATTGTATGACATTATTACATAAAATTCTGCAACCAATTCTCGGCTGATTAATATTAACTGCAAAGATGCAAGATTAAAGTTAATGGTGATTAAGGAATTGAGGATTATTTTACCTGTACGCCTGTCATATTATCAATAATGTGCGCTCCTGGAATTCAACCTCAAATCCTAAAATATAGAATGTTCTTTTGACTGCCAGTGTATTTATGTAGATGCATACAAAATAGGCAAGTTTTTCTGACAGTATTTCCACAGCACGACCAAGCCAGCCTTTTAAAAACAAATTGAATTGTGTCTTTTTTTTAGCCATTTGTATGTCTGATTGTATTGTAAGCCTGATCCACAGCTCCTGGATTATTCCTGCAATATGATTCATTGCTTAAGCTGAATGGATTTTGGGCATGAAATATGGGAGAAAACCCATTAAAGCTACTGCTGTTTAGTTAGAATGTGAGCAAAGTCCTTCTTAGCTGTGCTGAAGCGTAAAATAAGGTGAAATGACCAGGACAGTTTTGAAAGAAAGTTAGGCTGCAATAACAGCTGGGAACAAAGACACCTTTACAGAAAGGCAAGGCAAGAAATTCCCTGAATTTCTGCTGAAGAAAGAACCTCGGTTGCTTCACCTCGAAATCTGAGGCAGAGAAAAACCAAAGAAGTCAGACAGAATACCAGCTTACATTATGTGTATCCTAAGGTGCCATGAGGGTGAGTGGGTGTTTGAACTCCAGTGACTGCCTGCACATCCTTGGGGATGCATATCCGATGTTGTGTGTTGCCGTGTCTGAATGTGCACCTGGTGAGCAAACTCACCTCCGACTTCCTTTCGCTTGTGTATTTTCCTCAGTTTGAACGTGTGTGTGTGTGTGTGTGTGTGTGTGTGCGTGTGTGTGTGTGTGTGTGAGCACACGGCCGCGTGTGCACATGAGCCTACGGGGGCGGGAATCTTACGACATGTGACAGCTGGTGGGCCGGTGCCAACGGGGAAGGATGGAGCAGAGAAGGAAACGGCTGTTGCCACGGTAACGCCGAGCTTGAGTGGCTGATGGTCGGGTAGCGGGAAGTAGCTGCCAGCTGAGACAGCGATAGCTGCAGAGAAACAAAGCAAATGACTCAGTGGTGTTATTGTGATTATGAAAAACAGGGATCAGTAATGTACTTCACGCCGGAGAGACATGTGTGCCGTCTCAGATGACAAAAAACAGACTATTGCATAACCGCTCCTCCACCCAATATCCTTCAACAATGTCATGCCCCAGCGGGGGGAGAATTCCTAATTATTTATCCGTTCCCTTGTTTCTTCCGAAGACTTTTGACTGGAAACGAGAGATAATGTAGCTACTGACATGAGAGTTGCTGCTGCTTTTCTGAGCAATTGATCCACAACAGCAAATGATTGACAAGAAGTAGATGTATAATGAGCGTCAGAAGAAGTAAGATGAAGTTATTATAGAGAGAAAAGTCTATGGAGGATGATCAGCACAAATGGTTTGACCCACAATGCATCAGCCTTCAAGAATAAGAAAAACACTTTCGGTTTTCTCCATTTAAGTTAGCTTTTGTTGGTGTTTGTTGTAAATGTGACTCCATGATTACCTGTTGATAAATTCTAGATGTGTATGTCTCTCCACATGGAGTTTTTTTTAACAGTAAAATTAATTGTTCACCCTTTCAGAGGCTTTTCACGGCATTATTTCCTTCATATTCCAAGTCTCTCTACGCTGAATTATTGCTAACCTTCACTAGTTCTGCTTTGCTGTTATTTTGTTGGTGAGATACTTGGAAGAATAGACACAACAAAACATCCAACCCGTAAAACAACCAAAAAAACAGCCAACCCCAACAACCGTGCTCCTTACTCTCTTCCAATATCCCCCCCAATCTATAATGTTGTAGTCCGAGCATTGATTCATGGATTGCTGTGGGGATGTTACATGATTTTAAACAAATATGACTAAAAATGACTTTGGAAAACAACCCGAGCTTTAAAAGTCTGCCAAGAAAGGGAGGCATTACATTCTCTGAGCTGCTGGAAGGCTTTTCACAAGAAGTGTTAGTTTCATTGATGCTTAGCTTAATGCCAATAGGATTGAAAAGTAATGAATTTGAATGTGAAGGAAATCTGTTTAACAGGGAACCTCGCGCAGTGAAGCGAAAGTAATGCAATACAGTGGAAATGTACTGAATTACCATGTGTGTCACCAAAGTCCATGTAACTCCCTCCCCTCCCCTCATGTCTTTGTCAAATGCTGTAAATGCTATTTCAATCCAGAATTATTTGATGTTAATTTAAAAGACTGCCTTCCATTATTGCATTCCTCACTCCCCATGTATCCCCTGAATGTTATGGTAAGCCATTTGAAATGAGTCTGCCTAGTGAACAGAATCCCAAGCCATTTTACTACTCTATTCATATTGATTAATCATTTGGATCTGGACAGGTTTCCGCTATTTAGCAAAGGCAGCAAAGCAGGTCGAGGAGCTTGGACCTCTGGCTTGAATTCGACCTGAGGTTTCCTCCCGAGCGGAGGTCCGTCCGGGAGGAAACCCCGTCACACGTCCCGACCTCATCTGTTGGCGCTCGTCCCAAAAGAGGAGCAGTTCTGCTTTGCAATTCAAATCAAGGAATCGGCGCTCTTCACTTTGTCCCTCAGCGTAAGCCAAGACATCCTCTAAAAAGAAACTTAAAACTGGCCTTTTGATTGTTGGAATGTTTAAACGAACCTGATGAACCCGGCCAACCAAACATTCCCTAGATGGTCCCACTAAATATTCATAACAGCCTTTCGTTTCATTGCAGATAGTGGCAGGCTTATGGCTGAATACTGCAATACTGTAAAAAAAAGGTTCCTGATATTTTTTGCACTACGGGGGGGGGGTCAGCAGAGTTTATCTTGCAAAAATGTTAAAAACTGCATCATGGATGCAGTCATTGTGGTTAATATTCCTCAACGGTCCTAATTTTCTCTTCTAAATAGCCTTGTGAATGTGTTTTAGTCTAAATAAATGGCTCTCTGGGGGACGATAAAGACACTGCATAGAACCCTATTGAGCGGTAATGAAGGAGTTGGACATGTGTGTACTTCCTGGATATGCTATGCTTGTGAGGACATTACATTGATTTACTTGAATTCCCTCTGGCTTTGATGTGGATCAAAAAAGAAGCGATCCCACTGTGTAGACTCAATGTGCCACAGAGACAAGTATCGCAATAAAACACCATGTGTACGGAGCATGAGGAAATATTTAGCGTGGACTACACTGCAGCTGCGGGCCAAAAGACAAGATTTATGACCCGATTAAAGCCGAGGTACCTGTAATACGGATGCATCGGTTACAGCGGTATCCATAGCAACTGGAGGAAAGCTGTTCAGAGCCAATTGTGGAGGTAGTTGTGGAAATAAACAATATATATCTAAATTCAAGGCCCAATTTTCCCCTTGGTTTTCCTGTTAAGTAGCTTTAAAATGGTAATAACAACGTGGAATGCAATTTTATGACATCACCTTGTAGTTACAGTATCAGCTTGCGACAGTATCGAGCATAAAGGGTTAAGGGACATATTCTGGAAATCCATATTCTGCAGTTGTTTAAAATCCCCTTTAAAATATATTTCTGCTTCCAAAAATGGGTTCTTGTGAGTCCCACACTGCACGCCACATATACATAAAATCCACAATCATTTGTTTCCGAAACATGACGAGACAAAACAAAGTAAACTAGAACGGGCACTCGGTAGAGCGCATACCTTCGCCGCAGCTACTTTTGTTACCAAGAGAGAAGACTACAAGACCTTATTGGAAAAAACTTTATATCACCATGGAGACATTTGGGTACTGATCATAATACCCAGATTTGGGCCATTTTCCGTTATACATAACATAGATATTTGAATGTAATATATTAGGACATTTTAAGCACAATTGAAAAAAGTAATTTTCAAACGCCAATGACGTCACAACGGTTAGTCTGATCATCGTGGAAATTGGTGTGTGACCTCCTTGAGGTAGGTCCTATATAATTATATGGTTGAAACTGAAAGGTTTGAAAATTGCAAATTTACGTCATCTTGTGACGTCATTTTGACGCACTTGCGTCAGAGTGACGTCATGACGGATGTGGATTATTTGAAAGTTATTTTGTCATAGAACAATATGCCGTTTCATGAGAATAGTTCGATTATGAAGGAAGTTATGGTCAAAAGTGTCTTTTTGACCTTTTCATGACCTTGACCTTTGACCGGATCGCTCCCAAAATAATCCCTATTCAAATGTGCCCTGGATAATGACCAATCAACCCACCAAATTTCATGCGATTCAGTTCAATACTTTTTGAGTTATGCGAATAACAAACAAACATATTTACAAATAAATAAATACACAGCGATCAAAACATAACCTCCGCCAAAGTATTTTGCGAAGGTAACAACGTCAAGAACTTGGCCCTGGCCCATCTGCCATGGGATTGTAAGAGAGGACATATCCATTATTGTTTGGCTGAACTTCAATCCACCTAAACTAACTGCATTGAAGCTTAGCACAGCGAGTGGTAATCTCCAACTACGGCAACCTTAGACATTCTCCCATTCAAACAATTTAATACCGACAAGTTGTTCATGAGGTATAATCGAGGTTTGCAGTGGTTTAACTCACTTACGCGTGGTCTCAGAGTGGATATCCCCATTCCACACTGTTCACTAACAAACACTACGGTTGGTGTAGGTGTAGCCATGAAATGAGCTGTTCTGGCTGTGAAGGCAAAAGTTACTCAACATGTCCCGAATGTCAAGACCAGTGGGATGTTTCAGTCCTCGCAAGTACTGCGAAGCCATATCACATTCACACACAGATACACGCATGTATGCGATACCACATTGAGTCATCACGTTCTGCACACAGAGGGTGTGAAAGACACTCTGCATGTGAGTATCACACACACACACACACACACAGAGACTACGCAGAGGCAATTAGTAGTGGCAATGCTGTGGCTGCCAATGTTCTGAACTCAGCCTGTTTGGCCTCACAGCCAAGCAGATCATCTGTTCACATTCTGGCTTTATGGGACCTTCATGTGCGTTTGTGTTTGAATATGTCCGAGGTATTCTGTGTGCGTGCGTCAACTTTTAATGTGGCTGTGAGTTAGAAAAGACAAAAAAAAAAAAAATGCATTGTCAATTGTAATTCGAGGGAAAGTGTTTATTTATTTTAATTAACTAACCTTTCTTTATACCACTTCAGCCAACCCATGATTTTCTTCTACCAAATCTAACCACGAAGATTTGATGGGTTTCCAAGTTTGAATTTGTTTTGAACATGTTCAATTCCACTCATTTTAAATGAGGAGAACAAAAGACTGAAGAGTCAACACACCCAAAAAGATATTATAGAAGCATGAGAAAATTTTACATATGAAGTCAATTGTCACTTGCAAAAACTTAATACACAATGAAACTAAAAGCAATGAGATCGTGACAGATTATATTTGCTTCATCATATTACACACAGAACGGTGCAAAGACACCTTTTCATCTGGGGATGGTACGTTTTGATACAAATCAATCTTGACATGCTGCTCAAAATGGATACTACTACATATTGCTTAACCACATGTCTGCAATTAAATGTATTACACTTTGTGTTGTCAATGTATTAGGATTCACACACAATAAACAAACAATATATAGAAATCTATATATCCTATTCTTTTGAGAAAAAATTCAGACCTAAGGTGGAAAAAAGAGAGAGAGCTGCACAAATGAGTTGGCACTGAGGCCGAGCTGGCTGCCAGCAACCAACTAAAACATGGCCTCACCTCCGGCCCACAGACCACGAGACCACCCGGGTCGACAGAACGCGACCGCAGCCCGACGCCAGCGATCACCGTCCGCGCGGGGCGAACGGGCTCAGCGCTCTTCCAAAAACGCCCGGCTATAAATACCACCGGATGCTTAGCATTCAGCGCGTCGGCACGCCGAGAGTGTCAAGGATCAATAATTTATGCGAGCAAGAGAAAGTTGTCAGATCCAACAATGTCTACAGACAGAGCTGCAGCGCACGGCGTGTTTACAGAGCCATTTCAGAGCGAGACGCCGTTGATTAAACAGCGCCTGACAGTCACGTAGAGGAGGATGGAAGTGTTTTTGTTGAAAAAGCTAAATCATTTTAGTATTGAAAGTGTATTTTTATAACAGTATCTTTGGAAGCGTTGGAGTTACAGGGAATCTTGCAGCACACGTTGGAGTGCTGATGAATTGTCGGGTGACTGCCAGCAGCAGTGGCACGGCTTCACACGGGGTTTTGTGTTTCAGTTCTCGGTGCAGGAGCCTGGACCCCCATCAGATAGATGTTGTGCACACTGAGCACTAATGAGCAGTGCTGCTAGATTGCTCATTATCGTAGTTTATAGATTATGATGTTATAAGATTCATTTACTGGAAACCTATGGCGGCTTTCAGTGACTTTTTGGGCAGTTGAAATTAGTGGAACATCTTAAATCTGGTGACACCTTATTGCATGTTAGCGTGACTTTGGCTAGTTAACCAATCAGCAACGCAACATTACATTTGTGGATGTGTTTTTAGATAACAAAATCAATACAAGTCACTGAATCACTGCACCGGCTTTTTAGACTTAACAAACGCATCCTGCTGGTCACTAACTTTGTATGTCTCGTGTTTTTAAAATGGGGTTTATCAAAGCTGCTGGAAACAGGAGAGTGTACATCTGGAAACAAGGTGGTTTGGAGCAGAACCCGAATAATTAGGTTAAAAGGGGCCAAAAAGCTCCCAGTAGTGTTTAGCAGACTCATTAGCACACTCACCTGCAACACCTACTAGGATGTTCATCAGGCCATTATCTATTCAAATCATTGATTACCAATACAAAGACAAAAACACTATGCTGACCTCTAGTGGCTGTAGTCACCCTGCAAAGCTGATGCCAGCCGCACCATGGGAGCAGCAATTCAGGTGCATCCAATGAAGCACATCCTTTGTTGTGTGGGCTTTAAACAGAGTAGTTCTGTTGCCTAACCCCCCACCTTAGTGAGGATGTTTCTTAATTTGTTTTGTTAAAGCATACATAAAGCAATAAGCGTTATTAAAGTTTGCTAGCGCAGATGTTTTGGAAATTACGAGACGAAAAAGAGAGCTGAGCAGTACGACCTCAAGTCAAGTCTAGTTATCCAGTGGCGGCAGCAGCAGGCCACTTGCAGGACTCCGCCGCCCCCGCGGCTTAATCAAAATGGTGTGATTTGTGTGAGTTCATGGGTGTAGCGCTACCAGCTAGTTGGTTCAATTTAAAATGAATCCATATTGAACCAGAGAGCGAACACGGAAACAGACTCTCTCTCTCGCTCCTCCTCTTCCTCCTCCTCCTCCTTCTCCTCCTCACAATTCTAGTATATGTGTGTGTGTGTGTGTCCCTAGCCTCACCCTGAGAGAGCGCAGCATCCATCACAACTCCAAGTCTCACCTCGACACCTCCACTCAGGCTCAGGGATGGACGGGAACGGTCGCTTAGCTCAGCCCGGACGAACAGACACCCAAAATACGCACATACCAGCAGCACGCGATGCTGGTTTGTGTTACATACGTTGATTTGTTGGACTCGACACTAGGAGCAATTCAAATTATTTCATAGTCAATGTAGAATTTACCGGCACTGTATCATACGCCGACACTAATGGGGCATTTAATCTGATCTAATCCAAGTAAACACGATGAGAAACATTTCTGAGGTTTCTGTGGCGATTCTGTTCCATGATTGACGTAGACATCTTGTTGTCTTCCACCACAGATTCAATTTTTCAACCACCCACCCACACGCTTCCTTTCTTTCCATAAATCAGCTGCCTACTTATTCAGCAAAACTCTGCTTGCAGGATATTTTCATCGAACCAATTACTGTGCAATCTGATAAAGGGGAATGCACATCCGCTAATCCAGACAGAGCACCACCGTGGCTTAGTCGACATTCACGAGGTCTTTACAAAGAGCACAGAAGGCGAGCTGCATCCATGTAGAGTGAAGTGCTGGAGGGGCTTCCTGGTCCTGTCATCCAGCCAGGAATCTCTCCAGGTCAACAGCCAACTGGAATCCATTCAGATTGTCAGGTAGCGGCAACAGACACACGGGATTTAAATCAACTGTGAATACGTTATTTCCACATAACGATAGAGAACGATCAAAATGTGGATCCATTGATCTCCACAGTGGTTTTAGCCTCTTTTAGATCACTGTATTCTGGCACACAAACGCTGCTCACGTCCACCTTGTTTAACCGTTTGCAGAATTCTGATCTTGTTTCATTAGATGACTTCATAAGATGTCGGATTTTCCCTGAGTGCCGAGTGGAGCGGGACCCATCGATGACCCGCTGATAGCAGGATTTATTTTTGAAGGAGAAAGAAAGTAGCATAAAAGGCGCTTAAGTGCTTGTGATGTAGTGTTGCTTCTATGGTGAGAAATAAAAGAACTTCAGACAAAGCCTCCTCATCACAGTGCAAGCTGTTATAGCACTTAGGTTTACCCTCCTGTCACGTCGCCCCCATCCTCCCTTACTTTAGTGCTCTCCGTCAAATGTGACCACACCGCTCCGACATTAACACAAAAAACATTAGTGATCACAACATGTATTACTTACCACCCTTTTAAGCTGTAAACAATGTCTGCGCCTAGTGGTTTAATGAATAACTGCTGTCAATATTCAAAGAATAGACACTAAACATTGGTAGAGAGTTGGAAGCTGGACTTGATGTCCTTCTATCGACTCTCTGTTATGGTTGCAACTCCTCTGAATGTGTTGTACAACTTTTGCACTGTACACATGTCCATCCCAGGAAAAGGGATCCCTCCTCTTACATTCTATCAAAGGTTTCCTCCCGTTTTTCCCCATATAAGGGTTTGTATCTTTTGGAGTTTTTTTCCTGACTGTAAAACCCACTGAGGCAAATATGTAATTTGCAATTTTGGACTTTAGAAAATGAAATGAATTGAAAAAAGAAAATCCAGATCAGGATCAAATATATCTTTCATTTCTGAGACATCAAGGTGACAAGGTGTCTTACCCCGGGGCCTTGAGGAGATTCTGGAGGAGAAGTTGGTGCCATGTTCTTTTGGCCTGAAAAAGAAAAGCAAGAAAAAAAAAAAGCTTTCAAAAACTGTGCATACATTAAGTGTAAACTAATAGAATGCATGAACCAAGTGTAGCTTGTGTGTTTCAGCGCATTCCTTCCTCTGTGTATCACTTTTGCAGAGAACTCCAGTTGAGTGTTGAGCAGGCTCAATTAAGAACGTCGTAATGTGTCCCGCATGCTCTGCCTACCTGGCAGCCCTGCTAATTGTGTGGTGTGGTTAGACAATAAATGGAAGAGCTTGTGAGAGAGGGACATTAAGATAGTATCTTTTCAGATTGCCTTCCCGTTGATTGGATTCGCCGTCGGGTGGCATCCTAAACCACGTAACAAAAAAAAAAAAAAAAAAGCACATTGACGATTCAAACTGTGTAACATTTTCACAGCAAAGGGAACAACTGTTCGGAAAAATACGACGCGATAGTAACACATCTTCACAGGGATCAGGCGACAGAGTCGGATTTAGATGTCATACCGAGTACAAAGTCTAACAATGCGTCCTGAGGTTTTTTGGTCGGTAGCCATGGTAATGCTGAAATGAAAAGCTTTCCAGCATCTCTTTGTCCTCCTCGCCCACTCGTTCTCGCTGCCTTTGCCGGGCTTGACTGGCCTTTTGGAAATTGCTTCAGTTGCCTGGGGTGTCTCACTGTAGCTCCCATCTGTTCAGACTACGCGCACACAGAGCGGACACGCAGCAGAACTGGCTGCCTCTCTGTCACAAATGTGCCCTGGCGTCCCCCCCCCCCCCCTCTCTCCCAGCAGCCATTTAGGTTTGTACGGCTTTCTGTTTACACACCGTTTCACCTCTCGAGCCGGTGGAAGAAGAAATGTGTTTCACCTCATTAGTGGCTGGACTGTAAGCAATTGGCAGTTTATTTGGGATCAACGAGACGCCCGGCTGGACGGCTGAGGAAACCAGCCTCCGTACGACCTTTATGTGCGCAAGACACCAGGGATCGAATGTAGTTAAATATGTACAAATGACGTATCATTAAACTTCATCAATATGCATTTCTGTCAAAGCCGCACATTTTATGCCTGTAAGCTGATCGTTAGAGGCAGTGAGTGATTGTGACGTAAACACCCAGGGACTCTGCAAATAAATCATAGATTAATAAAAATGTACGGACTTGAATGTTGCCCGCATGTAGATATCCACCATGAATCATTTACAGGATTCCCATTTGTCTGTTTTTTCCTCTGCCCTGGATGTAGTGTGTCGTTTCAGATCCTGTGTCCACCATAACCATCTAGCATCTCATGGCCACCTGCAGCCTAGTAGCATTCAGGGGCTCCCACTTCTCCTCATCCCTGAGCCAGATCATCCGTTTTCTTTTCTGCCTCCTTAGATTGACCTGTTAGAACCTTCAGCCGGCTTTTTGAACTCATGGTTTCTCTAACCTGATCGCTGTTGGCTCGCTTTGCCTCATCTAAACATGGCAACATGTCAAATACTGTTTTTGCAAAGAGGATTTCTTTCACTTTGATGTAAGATTTTTTTCTGATGAATGTAGTTTTAAATAGATGCATCACCCTGATAGTCTGAGACTGAAGATCTATCCATACGGCATATGGTTTGGGAAGTCACTCATCCTGATGCTAGCTAGCTTAGCAACATTTCATCTGACAACAGGGCCAGCGACAGTTGTGTCACAAAGATGAAAATTCTATTATGAATATGGTTTTGTGTCAAAAGGCTGCCAACTAGCAGCAAGTCGGCTGTCTGGGTAAGAGGCTCTGGAGGGCATGGGGGGAGGGGCTGAATGGCTGCCCCCCCCGCCCCCTCCCCACAGACTTATTTTGCAGGTACTTTCCGTGTTATTTTGGCTTCGCTGTTGTACAGATGGACAAATCTATGGTTCAAACTAGTTCGTACGGAGTCTTGTATGTACATGTAGCTTGTTTCTTTGTTTCATAATTACTCAAAGACTGAGAAACAAAAGATTTCCATATACATACATGCATCAAGGACGTAAATGGCATATTCCACATCAGTATGTAGAGCAGCACTCTTACTTGCATAATGTATGCTCATACACACACAGACAAAAACAAAGTCAAGGATGATTAAGGCACTGAAATCAAAGAACGACAGAGATTCATGATATCATTCTCTGAACACCAGCCCAAATCATTCAGGCTCCTTGGGCGGTCCTCAGAGGACACTTGAACACTGATTAAAATGTCATTAGTAGACTTTGCCAAAAGTCTTCTCTACACACCCATGAAGTGGGCCCTGATCAACGCTGTTCTTCGTTACCAAGATAAGTTAACAGCATCATTAGTGGGGGAACCAACCGGGGTTCACTCGAAGCTCTTTCTGCTGTCCCCGGGATGGAGTGGCTCTGTATTGCTGTTTACAACAGGATGATCAATTAACCGACAGGCACAGTGCAGATCAGCGGTATAGGCTTCAGTTAGATTTGCAAACATTGGCACATCATTTATCTTTGGCTGTAAGTATGATATGGAATGCATCAGAACTCTATGTTAGTAGGATGCCTCTTCAGGGGTTCATCGTTATTTTTGGAAAGGGTAAAAAAATCTGCATGATATATTTTTAAAAGGGCTTCTTTTCACGTTATGAGTCACTAAACATATTAAAGAACACCCAATATGTGTGGCTATGACGTTTGTTGGTGATATTCATCTTTTAAAGGCACAATTTGTCGCTGAAGGATGTGTGTGTTGTTGTCGATATTCAGGCCAAAGTTCTTCTTTTAGAGCAGACATCAGCATGAGGAGGCAAAGCAATGCTTGTTCTAGATCAAAAAGGTCCTAATGGACTGGAAAAGTCTTCTCGCAGCACTTTCTGTTTATTCCCCTCAGACCCCAACCATTAAATGTGCTAATTATGCAGAGAGCAGGAGGAGCAATTGAGATAACGGTGCAGAGCTGCATCGCATGCAAAGAACAGGCTAGCTCGTTGCTGATCGTTCGCCGATTCCACCCGACTGTTCCCTTACAGTTGAGACAAGATTCACCTAAAACAGCCCACAAACGTTCTGCTCCAATGAGCGAGAAAGAATCCCAAAGACGTGGTTTGTTCCTCGAGAGAAAGTCTTTGCATCAGCTTGCTCTAATTCCCTTCCAAGTAATACATTGTGTGCTTAATGAGCCATTGTGGATTACACGATAATATTTACCCTGTGAAGGCGATGTCGGTGACCTTCTGAGACGTGACTCATCCTCCCGCTTCGTCCTTAGAGATGCCTTTGGGCTGGATGCCTTCCTTTCCGGACCCGACGACGGCCGAAACGTTATGGTGTCCTTCGCCTGCGGGATAAAAGAGAAAGATTCACACATTTAAAAGCAACAAAAGAAGAGTGTGGGAGATTTAACAGTTCAGATTACGTAGGGAAGAAGACATATGGAATGGCTGAGATCGCAGTAGAACAAAGAGATATGTGGCAGTGACGTGTAGTTAATTTCCAATATCCGAGTTGTGTGAAAATCCACAGCAAAGGTGAGAAAAGTGAAGTCATCACAAGATGACGACTTTTGCACCCTTTGAAGCGTCTGATTCTCGCACTTAAAAGATGTGACTTGTCGCCCATCAATAAAGACAACGTATCCTAATGCAGTGCATTGAGTGAGAAAAAAAAATAATTGAAATGATGTGAGAGGGTTTTGCCTTCAGGGAAACGTAAGTGTGATTGCTGAAAACAGCACACCGTCTAGACAGCAACACATCCTTTTACATTTGGTTCCTTTTGACAAAGAACCGCCTGGGTGCTCCCGAGTTACCTGAGCTGAGCCGGGAGTTTTGGCAGCCATCGCTGTTCTGTAGACCATGACTTCGTGAGGGTTTGGCCTCGCACCACCTTGTAACACAAGCTGGATTTCTTCGCCCTGCCAGTCAGCCGACTCCTGGAAGGGGCACCAAACCCCCCAACGGAGGCACTGCAAGAAGGCCGCTCGGGACGTGGAGGGGGCAGACAGCTGAGTGACGGAAAAAGGCACAAGATTGGGGGACATCAAGACATTGAAATGATTATTATTTCATATTTGCATGACTGGAAATAACGTTGCCTGTTCCATGGGGTGATATGGAAATATTTGGAGTGACATAAAGGTTTAAGCATTTATTATCTTCAGCTTATAGATTTGGTCTGCATTTCAGGTACAACAGTCCCATATAGTTGGTGAAAAAAATGTACGTTCGTCATTCATGAGCAAGCGTGGATTTAGGAGTTACTTTATGTTTTAAACAAAAAGAAAACAATACGTATTATAATTGATGAGACAATACAGCATCAATACTCCCACCACTCCCAAATGAATATAGCCTAGAATTAACTCAAACTAAATAGGGGGAAATTACCAATTGCTTAGTATTCATTTAATTACTAAATTAATTGTAAGATACATTCAAATTTGACTGAGATTGACTTGTACCATTGTTCTACTCCAATATACATACGGCTCTAAAAAACTTTTATTGCATTTCAAAACAAAGAATACAAGATGAAGGAATGGATTAAACCGCTTGACTCAAGCCAATAATGTTAGCAATGACGCCTTGTTTAATGTTTAATTAGAAGCTTCCCTTTCCTTGATTGACACTACACTGGCTGCCTGCACTCAGACGCCGCTGTGTCTGCACACATTGGTACCCGTTTCTATTGGTACGGTTACATTTCAGGATGGCTTTATTAAAACAACGTGCAGCCATTCTTGCATGCTTTGTGGCATTCTATAACCCTAAAAATGTTCATATGGACTTTCACTCAATATGAAGGGAAACTTGATTTGCAGTCAGGGGCACAGGATTAAAAATAAAACAAAAAAAAGCACAAAGAGAGAGCAAGGGTTAGAAGATAGAAGAGTTCCAAACAAGTGCAGGGGCAGGAATTTATTGTAAGTGTTGTCAGAGCAAAGTTTCTGGTGCACCTTGAACCAATTAAAACTTCCACATTACCCCCTTCATTTGGAGGCACGGGTGGCGACATGCGGCATCGGGGAATGCGACACCAGCTTTTCCATGCAGCAGTTTGCTGCCTACAGCAAAACCTCCATTATAGAGAAGATTAGGAGTTACTGCATTTCCAGGGTTTAGTCAGAAATTAGCAGTAAAATGGCAAAAAAATATACATGAAAAAAAATCAATACAATCAGTACTCAATTCATCACGTGAATAATTGAGGGAAATATGAAAATAGTTTTTAGTAAAAGCATGGACGAAATGTATAGCATTGGTTTTACTTGTTGCCAACACTGACAAATATAAAAGTCTTTGCATTAAGGGATTGAGCAATTGGTCAAACATACAGTGTGTTGTGTTTGAACATGATTTATAATCCCAATGCAACTCTACCGCAGCAATCTCAGGAAAAGTAAAAAAAAAAAACTGCTTCGAATGATCCACGGGGGACTTGAAGGTTTCGCTAAATCGATTGATGAGCCGGTCAGCCTCAGACAATTGTAATCAATCGCAGGTTGGACAGCATATAGAATACACAACGAGCCTACTAGCCTGCACTGTTTCGAGATATATGCTCCACTCTAAGGGCCGGCTCATTGCTCCACTCCCCTGAGCACACTCTTTACATGTAATGGAACCGTAGGTCATCACTCAGATACAGTAAGTACCGCTTCATTATAAATGTCATGCAGCGTCCGTTGGGTGGTATTATGGAAAGAAGGAACTGCCTGCAGTAGTGTTGAAGCTGAGATGTAAGTGCGCTTACAGCACAACGGCAGTAATTCGATGGAATGAAACCATTAGATCTATAAAATATTTTCACTTCATTGGATAGATGAGCGGACACAGGGAGGGTTATGACATACGCCGCACCTAAAATGGAAAATAGGGCATTGAACTAATTCAGAAATTCATGACTAATTCTATTAATTCTTCAATTTCTGGGTCATCCTCGCGTCTGTATAATACTAAATATTGAATTGACTTGCAGATCTGTAAGCTCTGCAGGTTTGGGATGGCAGCAAAGCAACAATACTAACAGTCAAGTTTAAACTCTGCTCAGTCTGTCTTCGGAACCGCCTTCGCTTTCAGCTGCATGACTACAGCGCAGCAAAGAAATATGCTAACCGGGCTAAACAATATTGAAACTTCCACAGACAAAACTCATTTTCCAATAGGCTCCACCAGAAGGAGGCTTTTCCTTCTTGATTTAGGTATTCTGTTTCTCACTAGTGCCACAAAAGGTCGGCAGAATCGGTTGAGCTGACAAGGGTACACAGTAGTTCCCTAAAAGAAGAAGATAACTTGAGCGGTGAATGACAACTGTCGGGAAGACTGCATGAACACCGCAAAACAGAAGACATCAGCGTTCTGTGAATGCACGACCAAAACAAGCACCAGCATCCGATGACAGAATACTTGTCATCGTGAAGCAATATGGTGAGATCAAAAATTCCCATAAGTTTTGGAAACTAAATGACAAAACCCATTTGTGGCTGTTGCATTGGTACTAATACTTGTAGTTGGGGAATGAATAAAGTTGATTTACTTGCAGCCCCCAAAAAGGCAAATACAAATCCTCTCACCACCATTGCTGCCTTTGTCTTTTTCTATGAGGCCTGTTTCAAAATGTCAGATCATTATGGGAACCATCCTGTCCTGTTTACTTGCTCTCAAAGCTCGACGTGAAGTGCTCGGATAATGGGGCTGACATTCTGTGCACTACATTACAACTAATAGCAAACTTCAACAGGGAGCGAAAGGTGTAAAAGTTAAAAGACGTGTCATTCGCTTTTTTGCAGTTAAGGATCATTTCTTCAGTACGGGGTTGGCCTTGTCGGTTTCATTTGTGTTTTCTTCTCAAAGCTCCAGAGCTCTGCAGATCAACATTCCATTCCTCTCAGCAGGTTTCAGACTATAATTTCACCCACAAACTATTTACTTAAACTGTCCCCCCAGAATTATGCGGCAGCCGTAACACAGATAACAGCATAATCCCCCTTGATGCATTGCCTGTTTCTCCATCTCCTGGTGTGGAATTAATACGGTGCTTTAAATGAAAGTCTATTTTCAAAGAGGAGACTTTGTAAAAATGAGAGCGAGATCATGTTATGGTGCGAGGCGTAGCCTGTAAAGATAGTAAGGCGATTTATCTAATGGGTCTCTTTCCTTTTTTTAACTCCACTCCCTCTGACATGCCTCTACCCCGCACAGAATACAAGGGAAAGAGAGAAAAGCAAATATCCAATATCTAGCTCATGACCGTTCAAGCGCTTCTTATAGTATTCCGTTAAGCGTGTTCGGTTGATTTTGGAGCAGGAACGGCAGCCGAGCTCTAGCCTGGCTAACGTCATACCCTCATACCCTCATCTCAAATGAGACGGGGTCTGGAAACCACATGTTCATTTCCTCGTATTTGAGGCGTGGTTTACGAATGCCCAGCGCTGTTTATTGGGCACTACGAATGTCTGTCAAATGCGCCTGTTCATAGCTCACAGGGTACAGTTGATATATGAGGCTTTTGCCAAAGCCAGTTGGTAGCATGACAAAAAACATCCTTCTTGGTCACGAAATGTTTCAACGCCAAAAGATGCTCTTCTTTCAAAGTAAACTTTCCAAGCTACTTAAAACACGATCTAAGGCTGCGTCGAAAGGTACCTTCGCTTCGGGTGCCATGTTGGATCTAAACTGCTTCGGTGTGTCGCATATTCGACCTCATCGTCATCGTGCAATCAGGGGCCTCGTCTACACTGACACCTCAAGCCTGGCTTATATCTGTCCAACATTCAATGCTTAAAACACACTTTCTCAAGGACTCAGTGAGACAGGCAATGACTTATTGATGGGGAAAATGAAGGATTTCTTTTTCCAAAAAGTCTTCAATCACAACAATAGCACTTAAACATGCACAGCACAAACTAAAAATTCCCTTTTAGACCAGCAAAGCCAAAAGCAACGTGAATCACCATTGCGATTTCGGCGCAGGGTTTTCAAAGCGATCCACACGAACTGTGTGAAGCGCTGACAGCTCAAAAGGACTCTCAAAGATAATCTTTCGGTTTACGGTTTGTAGGAACAAACCTGGATAACAATTGCATTCACAGCCCGGAAGGATGTTCACACAATGCACGTAATCCTCAGACAAAATAAATAATAATAATTGTCCACAGCGCTCTTGCACTCCAGCAGAAATCAATGTTGCCTCAACACGCGAGTGTAGGTGGTTTAATAGAACTGTGGGAGGTAGTTAGCCGATGTATGCATGCGTTTAAGGCCATCAGCGAGAGCAACGTGTCCTACGGGGTCAGACACATGGACTCCGTCAGAGAGTCTTAATCAATTGCACAGCCGGCAAAGAGACGTCAAATCAATGACATTATATTTCAGTGGAAATAAAAAAGGATTTTTCGACAGGAAACATTTGAATTAATCCGGGGAACTAACGGTTTGAATTAATAGTTGCTTTTAGCACCGCTGGCCTCGCCACTGGTCATTACGTCGGACAGGGCGGGATGATCAATTGCCAATCTCGTCCGAAGTGTGATTACACTGTTGATTTCGCTGTCAAAAGCTACATTTAAAATAAGAATCATTAAACCTTTGCGTGAAGCGCAGCCAAGCACCTGTTTCAAAAGCGCACTCGGGAGGAAAACAGCAGCCTGGGGCGAAATAATTGAGCACAGCAAACTTTTTTTTGAAAGAGCATTATTGCTCCAACCGGCAAAGCGTTTTCTAAAAAAATCCAGAAACCTTTTTCTAAAAGTGTAAAATATGTAATGTGAAGAAAAAAAAACGTTTTTAAGCGTAAGAAAGAGAAGTAATTGTCAAACTTTGGGGGTGGAGATGGAAAATCTGAGTAACAAAAGGCAAAATTTATCAAAAAGATAACACAGAAGCTAAATGTTACACATCAAAAAAAGCAGAACCACCATTTTCCAGGAGGCGGGAAGAAGTGTAGAAGAGACACAACCAATCTGCTGATAAATAAAAAACCTTTGTGATAAGCTGAAATAATGCAGTTTGCACTAACAGCGTTTTGGAGAAGGAAAGGAAACGTCCGGACAGAGAGCGACTCAGGGCTCTCTGGAGTACAGCAGGAATTAATCCCAAATTACAGGGATGTGGGCATTGATGGGAGACGGAGGCTGACAGTTATTACTGTGACTTCAGTCTGTTGGAGTGCCATCGTCGTTATTTGAGCAAAGACCCTGTGACGGGCGCCGCTACTTAGTCCCCACAACGAGACGGAAGTGAGGAAACGCGCACCGAGATCATAAACCACTTCCACGTTTCATCCATCTGCACGGCTACTGTGCTTGCTTCAGCTCCCCAAACAGGGATTGGGAAGAATTGCGCTCCAATTATCTGTGAATAATCCGTAGTTGGATGCTCCTCTATTCAACTGCGCGTTACCTGCTAAGGGTCTCACCTGGATCCACCTCATGGAGCTGCAAGCATGGCTTTTTACAGCGAAAATCACCACAAAGTAGGAGACAGAGTCACCTTCCGACGAGCATACATTATTAAAGGCTTCAGCACCAGACGCTTCCTCATTTAGAAGAATAGGAAGGCATTTAGACGAGTGCAGTAATGTAAAGTACCTGTGATGATTATCCATCCCACATCAGAGCAGCGTATCAAACATCCCCCCCTTAGATTAAAATCAAGATAATGATGGTGTGAAAAAGATGACAAATCTCTTGCTGAAAGTAAATGACATTAGTATTACGTGCACATGCAGGATTAGGAGCGCACATCACAGCAATGCATGTCTTTCATAAAAATGTGTGAACACAATACCTCATCCATATAGCCCCAAATTAATCTTCTGACTTTATTTTGCAGGACTGCAGGTGCACATTTCATACAGCTGTCACACACTATCGGTATTCTGCATTTACTGTACGTACCCGAGCATAAAGGGGAAGCAGAACACGTGAACGTAGCAATGCATGAATGTGCAATGAAAGGCCTAAAATGAATGTCACACTATGTATATTGAATTTAGATTTGAAATTAACCCTGTTAGATCACACCATTTCCCTGTGATGGAGGTGGTGCTTGAGGGCTGGAAGGAGTGCTGCTTTACCAACAGGCAAATGACAGCGCTCTAACGGTTTAGGGACCTGCAGAATAAACACACAAACGTTTTAGCCAAGTGTTCTTCTTGTGTCTCTAACAACATGAAATTGTTGCCACTGTGCCTACAAGATTCTTACATTAACCATTTTTGACACAGTTTACCATCCAACAACTGGATTATGTGCCTCTACTCGTGTGTGTGACCCTGACCACTTCATACAACTGCAGTTTTAAATACTGTCGACATGGCAACGATCAGCTATGCAAACATCCCGGCCATTGCCCTCGTTTTCTGCCGAGGCGATGCATCCGTCTGGAGAAGGATAGCACTGCTGGCACGCACTGACAGGGGAAGACTCACTCTGGGCCCGTCGCAGGGGGAGATTGATGCACTTCTCAGTGGGGGGGGAGGGAGCGTTGCATTCATTTTAATTAAGGGGGCAAAATATTGTCTCCTTGCCAAGTAGCCTCCCTTGCCTTTACCTCAACATCTTTTCTCATTACGAAAAAACAGAAAAAAAGAGAGCCTCCGGGGAGGAATGATCTGCAGAATAGGTCACAAATCCGCTAAATATATCACTTCGAATTACGCTGACATTACCGTGCTTAAGATGCTTGATCAACATTTAATTAACATTTGTATGACATTTAAGATCAGAAGCAAACAAAAACATAACTGGCGTCCTTCAGGGCGAGGTCTACTCCATTGGGACGGCCCGGGCCACACATGCGATGTCACATAGGTAGTCAGGGAACGCCAGACAAAGGGCAGGATTCATAAGGTCGGGGGGCAGTGGCTTGGTGAAGAGGGCATTTTAATGAGCATTGATTGGGGGGAAAGTTCCACAATATGGTTTCATTCAACAACAACAACAACAAAAAATCATTAAAGCCTGCGGGGGCTCACAATAACCGTGCAACTGCACACAGAAACACACAAAAAGCCACTTAAAAGAAGTCACAAGAAAAAAAACACGCAGCAATCTATACAGCCCGGACCCGTCGGTAAGCCAATTAAAATCTAAACAAGCGTCCGCAACACGCTGGAGAAGCTGCACGCCGACCTTTTTAATAAACCCAGCCGCTAGCCATGTCACTGTTTTCTGCTCCACATAGCGTTTATCTTCCCCCCCCCTTCCCTCGGGCTCTGACATCGGAGTCAGAAGAAAAATGAAGAGATAATTGGAGAGTGATATTTGTCGCTCATCTCAACTAATGGAAGGATGGTCGAAGAGCAAATGTAGCGCACGCTTGTGTGATATTATAAACCACAATCACAGAGCCATTGGTCAAGTGTCAACAATATGTACGATGTGGATTTAATATGAACAATACACAGCTAAGTGAATAGCTCGAGATTTGTTTTA
Source organism: Apeltes quadracus (assembly GCA_021346845.1). NCBI lineage: Eukaryota > Metazoa > Chordata > Actinopteri > Perciformes > Gasterosteidae > Apeltes > Apeltes quadracus. The sequence goes on from CM037928.1 coordinate 14,241,646, forward strand.
TAATTATCTCCAGCAGGCATATTTGGTTGTCTTTGTGTGACAAGATGGAAGTGCAACCCGGTCCAGCGAGTGAAACAGCCACTAAGGGGGCGGGCTTAAAGAACAGTCCGTCGTCCCTGACTCAAGAATTACAATTGCAGTCTGTTGGAACGAGGCCTACCAATGTTATGATCGAGTGGAACAAAAGCCTCAGACGTTATTTGAAAAACGCACAGAATGTTACAAAATAACCTTCATCCATGAATGTGACTTGACGTGCACGGACAAATGAATAAGGACATTGGTGGAATCTTTATTTTTGAAATGGCAGAAGGCACAGACTTTGAGTGCTAAATCTGCTGTACGGTTTTTGGAGAGATCTGGTTTATCAATAAAATGTTCAATTTGAGATTGTGTTTTATTTTTCATTTATTAGGACAATTGGAGTAAGACTTCAGTAACAAGCTTGATTTAAAATGCTGTATTGCATTAATCAAATCACATTTGACTAAAAGCGTTCCGTCATGATTTCCATTACTGCCACACGTCTAACCTTGATGCCGCCTAGCAGCAGAATGCGTTTCCAGTGCTGAAAAGTCTGACCAGTCAGACCTCAGAAAACGCATGAAAAAGTCTCCATGAGTTCTGCATCCACTGCACTCATCAGTCTCAGTTATTTGGAAATTATTCACTGTCGCCCCTCTGACAGCTGACAGATGTTTCTGGTTTCAAGTTCTAAATCAAACCACAGACAAATAATAAGACAACATTCATGAACGCGGCGGCTCAATGGCGACTTCTGTAGGCGACCAACACCACAAACATCCTCGCAGATGACCGTGTTTTCTTTTTATGCTGCGTTTTGAGAAATAGGCGTCTGCATATATCCAGATGAGAGCTCGGTAAAAGGGCAACGCAGTGAGTACGTTGAAAGGTCATGCTTTAGTGGTTACACTTCCTCAGACGCAGAGTAAATCGACTGTGCCACTCACCAAGCCCAGTCGGGGGGGGTCAAAGGTGCCACTGGTGACACATTCATTACTGGTTGTGGCGCTGGCCCAGCTACTAACAAAAGAAGCATTTCAGCGTATGAAACTGTCAACAGGCACAACACACGTTGGCGGTGGTGCAACGGCTTGTGAGAAGTCGCCAATTACTGTTACGAGGATGTGATTCGCGCTCGACAGTAGGACAGGAAGCGCGCTCGACGGGAAGCGCGGCGTTGGTTAGTCCCCGCCTCCCATGTCCCTCCGTCTGTTTGTCTGTCTTTCTCCTTCGCCTCCATCCTTCTGGGGCTGTGACCTAAGAGCAGTCACTCATTCCCCGCGTCAGTGTTTTGGATGACTCCGGTTGTCCGGTTGTCACGCCTTCCGACAAATTACTTCCTGGCAAAAGGACAAAAGCTGCACGGGCCAGCGGCGCCTCGTGCATCCACTTCCCTTGGACCGGCCCCTCCATTAGCGATGAGCTAGTGCTTGTCAGCGGAGGAAGGCAGACAACAATAAGCCCCCATCGCCTTGCATTAGCTGGCGTGCGGCTAACGGTGGCGGAGGCGCGGCTGCGCTGGGCGGGCCGGAGACGTCTCGGGGGCCGGGGGGTGGGAGGGCCGGGGGGAGGGAGGGAGTCACGGCCGGGCCAAATTGGCGCTGACAGACAACAATCTGGGGAGCTGTCGTCGCCCTCGCGTCCTTCGTCAGCCAACCGAGTCTTCTCAGAGCGAGTAAATCATGTACTGTTGGAAGCGTCCGCTTGCACTTTTGAGTGGATAACTGGATGCATGACTTGCTATGATGGACGGCACTTTTTCATTACTCAAATAGATGAGTGTGTCAAGAATCCTGGGGTAAAGTGATCGAAAGGGTCACAAGTATCTGCACTTTTCAATCCTCCTGGAAACATACATGAAAGACGGACCATTCCTGCACCAGGTTTCGATTGGAACTCCTTTAGTCATCTTATTATAAAGTTGGCATGTAACAAAATAAAGGAACAACAGAACAATCTGTTGGGGTGTTAACTCATGGATGGTTCTGAACATGGACGTTTTTTCTTGCCCTTGACACGATAACAGGGTGGTTGTGTTTGAGTTTTGAATTTGAACCCCCATCTCTATTCAAGGATGCCATCTTTTAGTGGACGGTCACTTCTCCAGCTGTCCACTGACCAGTGGGGCCACAAAGCTCTCTGAAGGTTCAAGGCTAAATCTATGACCACACACCAAGACCGAAATATGCAAACAGATGCTTTTTGACGGCTGGATATGATGGTTCTGCTCTATGACACAAATCTGTGCCGCTTCCATATGTTCATTGGTTGTTAAAGTTGTGTGTCTGATATGGATAACTATCAAACTGGGATAAAATATATTTAAACCATGTTTTAAACTCCCACTAGATACGGAAAATAAACCAGCAATTACAATAATAGTATAGCAGGAGTTGCAGGGACTCATCATAATATTGTGGGGCATAATTAACACTAAACACAGTAAATTAAACTCTCTAATATTCTTTCATCTTGCCTTTCTTCTTGAATCTGCGGCCGAGTGATGTGGAGAAGTGCAGCTGGAGTGGACACAGGAACACAGAGTCTGCATGTGCATCCCATTAGGGCAAAAGCAATGAGTGGGATGCTGGCTGTTACAACAGAGCCCCCTGATAACAGAGGGCATAGATACAGAGCAGGTAATGGTGAAACCGCAAATGAAAGCAAGGTGACAGGAAGTGGACATTGGACTGAATAAAAAGGTCGATTATTTCAAGTTTGCAGACATTAGACGACCTCTGAGAACAGCCTATCATTCAAATTCCCACTTCCTCTCCACTCCCCGGCCCCCTTCATTTAAATGGTTATCTCCATCCTCCCGACTGCGCCCGAGGAGCATGATAGAAGTCCGCTGAAAAGCTCTAGAAGAGAGACAGTAGGCTGCACAGAAAGACAAGACGGAGAGAAGAGAATCCGCATAACTAAAATCAAAAATACCAAAGAGAACACATGACGACACAGCGCGGTTTTCTTTCCTCATAACCAAAGGCGACGATGGCAATTTTGCAAAAAGAAGCCATCCACTGTTTTTGTTTTGCAGTGAGAGGCAGGCTTTTTAACATAGTCCTCTGACACTGCCTTCAATGTCTCCTCTAAGTCTATTGCCACCAGATTGTGGTGATGTTTTAGAAGCAAAGGTACTTCAACAAAATAGTTTTACTCTATTAACCCACCTTGGCCCCCCTCAGAATACATCAAACAACATAATTCGATTTAATCAGCAAACAGCAGCACGCTCCCTGCCGCCACCCATCCAAGCACAGGCTCGGAGGACTCGCTTTCAAGTTGCACGACACAGCACCACCTAGTGGAACATGGGAAAAGAGAGAAAACGGGTCTAGCACTCCGGTGTCAGTACCCCATCAAGGTGTTACTCCCGGGTGAATCTGCACGCACAATAAGACGGCGTTTTAAGCATCTGCTTGTGCTGCCTGCCAAAAAAAGACTGCAAAACAAAGCCATATACATTATTACTGAAGCCTCGAAGGTTATTCAGAGGGCGACATAAACATTATGTTCTGACACGGCAATATACTATTATATTATCCTAGATAAGATATAATACACTATGTGTTTCATGTTACCTCCTTTAAGCCCTCAAACGTTACAACGTTACAAGAAAAAGCACTATCAGAAATTCTGTTTCAGCTGCCAATTGAACTTAGTTCAGTGTTTCGACCCTCTGAAGCTTAAGATTATTTACCATCTTCAAATTTTAGGGCAAAACAGAGATTCAAAAAGTAAAAAAAACTTAAAATGTGCCAATTTTCAGCATGTAGACTTCCTCAGCATCTGAACTATAATTTGGTTTTTTTCTACTTTATTAAATATAAAAATAAATTGTATTGTCTACTATGCAGTTGTGCAAACAGACACAATTTATCAGGCAAACATTAGTTGAAAAAAGTGGTTAAATTTTTTTTTTAGAAACACATATTTCATCAACGTGCATAACTAATGCTTATTAGTTATTAGAGGCTATTGTTCTCTACAAAATGGATTTCCCATGCATAGCTTACTCCCTAATAGTTAATCTTGTAACCAACATTCTCACCACAGTCTCTCTTTCCCTGCACAATTGATGAAATATCCCATTTCATCTTAATCACCGCGAATCCAGCTGCACATACCAGGGTGAAAGTGTACAGACGCTGCTGTCCGCACACACCATGTCCGATCTGTTGGCATGTCTTGTTTTGAAGTGAATGACCTCAGAGGTGAAAAGCTATGGCATCTTGATTTTCTGCAGGTTTAAATACCAGTCCAACTTCACGAGGGCCAGAAAAGGCCCAGAGGAAGCTACGGGGAAAATCATACATGAACCCTCACTTTTGTGGCTCACAAGTGGTGTCGAAAGCTGTGAAGTGCGGTTGACAGTGTGCAGCTGCCTGCCCCGAAGGCACACCTCAGCTCAACACAGACATAACACCTCAGAAGCATCACGTCTGACAGCAGTGACTCAGCACAGAGACCCGAACGTTGTCCCATCACGCTCGCCTTGGAAACCAAAGAGTTGCACACCGTTTTGGCGGCCTGCTGGAAGAACAACCCACTCAAACAGGCACCCAAGTGTGTCGTGGCAGCTGCCGTCCTCGGAAGGGATTGTGTACCCCCTGGAAAAGTGGAGACTTGTTATTTTCCTGCACGGCCTTTCCACGCTGACCCGTGCAGTAATATGTCCGTGTGTCTGTCGTAGCAGCGCAGCAGAGAGCACTAGCAGACTTGGGCCCCCCTCCTACTCGGCCAAACTGCTACACTCCACCCCCACACACATATCAGCACAAAAATATATACGTCAGATTTTTTTTATCTATACTCTTCTATATGCATGTCCAACATACTTGTTTCTGATTTGGATTCAGAGGTATTTCTTGATTCAAAGAAGAGCAAAGAACATCTCTGAAAGCTTTTCTTGACACTAAAGGTATTTTTGATCTTCTCCCGACTCGGTTAGAATTTGATCGACAGGTGGTTCATCACTTGCCAAGTGTGTCTTGAAAATGACTTCCCTTCCCTTCTCAGATGGTCCCGTGTAACAAACCATCTGGCCGGGCGAGGACAGAATAGACTAACAGCCAAAAACCAATGTCCAGTTCCCCAACCAAATAGTGCCGTTTGAATTTGGGTGACGGTTCACCGTGTGCGTCGCCCAGTCTCTCTAACCAACAAGCGCACAGCAGCGCCAGAGAGCGTCCGTGTGTGCACACGTGTGACAATGACGGGCATGCTAAAGGATATCGCATTCCTTCTTCCGTCTTTCCCTCTGTGTTCACTGCTGAACTGCACCACTTGCTTCCCATGCTGGCAGCAATGGAGTGGCAGTTTCGTGACAGAAACGACGCTGCCAGAAACCTGGATCAACTTACGATCGACTGCTGAGACACATTTGCTCACTTTGTTTGAGCGGAGAGAATCCCAACGCACGCAAACCCTCCGACGTCGAATCCTGCGCCAACAGCAGGTTGGCACTTGCAATGTGGAGTTTGATGGATTGTGACAACGCCTTGCAATCAGTGTCCCCCTCCAGGATGGTCTAGATCTGCGAGCCTCCTCATAAACAGGGTTTTCTCCAACTTCCAAATATTTGGAATAGGGTTTTTTTTCTCCATATTGAGTATTAAACAGTAAAGCAGAGTTATGAGCAAACTGTATGTATTATATATATTTTTACTGGTGAGGAAAAAACCTCATCAGTGGACAACAACATCTATTATTTATCCATTACATAGCCATGGAACATCTCATTCATGGTGCGAAACAAAAGGGGGAACACTGCCCATTTACAACAGAGTGATTAGCTGCCGAGTGGTTGCAGGGGTAAGAACGGGTGAATTAATACGTAAATGCAACGTACCGAGTGGCTGCTTGTTTTTCTGCTGCGTTTAATTGGTGATCCAGTGACCCCTGATTGTATAAAGGATAACACGTGGTAACGCAATTAGAGCCCAGCCTTGGCGTGCGTCAGTGTTGAAGGCCCACCCACACACATAATTACCAGTCTTTCGGCGCATTTTACGTGCCACGAGCAGTTAAGCAGTGCCACTCGAATTTGGAAAATACCTCCCTCGGGTTCGTTGACGGTGTCCGTCTGTACCACGTGCCAGCAACTGTTTTCTTTTGTGCGATTTATATAGACTGAGGGGGCACAAAAGTTTGGATTCAACTAAATGAGAACAATTTGATATCTGCTTTAAGCATTATTATGTGATGCAATGCCATGGTGTGGCGGCGCTGCAGCCTCCGCACATGCATTGCGGGTCTCCGGGTTTCAGTTCCATGGCTGGGAAACACTCCCGCGGGGAGTTTGCATGTTTTGCAGCTTCCTCTTCTACCGCGTGAAAAGTGCAGCCTTGATTACGTTAAATAGCCCATGGGTGCCTTTGCCTGAGGGCAGCTGGGATCGGATGAGACCGATTTCCCCTCCCCTCCCCCTTCCCCTTCACACACCTGCAACCCACTCATACTACTACCAGCATGTGAAGGATGAACGGTGACAGATCACCCAAGACACTATTTGCATTACTTGGGACAGAACCGCATGCAAACACCTGTCTGCAAACTGAAAATTGCTATTTCATTAGGATGCAACACCAACAAAAAAAAAAAAAAGATAAATACGTCGTCTGAATTCTGTCCTGCACATTTCATTATCAGCCGCCATACACGCCATTTCCACTTCATCAGTCAGGCTCTTGTTTGTACATCTCATGTGGAAATAGTTTAGGGGCACAATAAGGACGGCATTATAATTCCAATTAAAGTTCCATTTGACTCACTCTAACGTTAAGTGGGGAAAAAACAAATTGCATCATCACATTCACAGCTTGTTTGAATTTCCTAAAAAGAAGCTGCATTTCAGCGGTTGCACAGTAGACCTACACAGTAACCTTTTTGAACAAAGTGATTCATGCACATGGTCTGTAAAGTCAATTATGTCATCGATCACCCAGGCAACCAGGAGTTTGAGGTCCCTAGACACTGTGTTGCTAGCTGAAGACAGCATTTTAAGTCATCCAAAATGGTGGAGTGAGACCAGTAGTAACCGACACCACGGCTGTGAGGGCCGTGTGTCAGTCAGAGGCTTCCTGTGGATGCACAAGCATCTACATACTCATGGCGGTGTTGGGCGACACGATACTGCCATTGGTTTCACACTACGCCACTAAAAAATTGGCGTTAATACATCAAGATACGTTGCAATGAGCCAGCAAGGGTGAAGAGGTGGAATAAGAATGCAAGCTAGTAAACTAAGATGTAGAGAATGGAGCATTTAAAATGCATTTTCAAAAACTCAGCTTTTCAAATCGCTTGTGAGGAAGCAAAGACCTTCAATGAATTTCTTGGAGGCTGAGGGCGCCCACCAGGCGTTTTGGTGAGTAAGACCAAGACAACCGTCAAGACGACTTTTTGAAAGTTTCATGAGCGAGGTTGGGCAGTTGTTTTTCAACAAATACCTCAGATTAAGACTTATATAAACTCTGTGGGGCCGAATGCCCGTTCAAACAGGACTTGATCTCCTCTGGTTCTCTCTTGTGACATCCTGACATCTATTGTGATCTCAGACTTGTTTGCAGAGGACTCGTGGCGGAGGAAGCGTTCAGTAATTTCCTCTGGGAGACAAAAGGTGAGATATGGATGGAGTGCTTCTCAAAAGACAAGAGGTGGTGAGAGGACAAATGCTGGATGAAGAGAGTACATCAGGATGTGTGTGTGTGTGTGTGTGTGTGTGTGTGTGTGTGTGTTTGTGTGCGTGTGTGTGCAGGTGTCTTCAAAAAACTATTATCTTTTTTGTGCACAAACAACACTGCACATGTGGTCAACCTTACCATCGTCTCTCGGCCCATCGGAGTGGAAAAGACCCACTCCAGCTGGAAGACAATTGCCAAAGCGTGATGATTGGTCAGCTTGAGCTCCAAGCTGCCGCGAAGGCCCAGCAGGTGAGGGAGGGTGGATGTTGCAGATCTGAGGAGAGAGCAGACACACACAAACAGCAGTGAAGGAGTGACGGTACATGTTGATTTGAGACCTGTGTGCTCTAATGCCATTATTGCCTCTTTAAAAAAAAAAAAAAAAAAGTATCAAGAGGAAAAAAATGCAATGTGTTGGGAGGATTTCCACTCGCTGGCTGAATTGTCACTGGCAAGCACTGGTCTCCCGTGTAAGCTGTGGAACAGCACGCACGTATTCGTCATTCACAGTTTGCATACACCATAGGCGGAAGCATACTGTGGAGCGCCGGCGTTTCGCGAGGTGGGGCCGAGCGCCTTTTCTTTTCTGCGCTTTGTGGACGACTCCCTGGGAGAAAAGGGAGCAGGCGGGCGCTTCGCATTTTGTTGCTCGCGCTCTTTCTCTGCCGTCTGGAAGCAGCCGGCGTAACGCGACTCGGTCGACTTTCAGAAGGCAGAACCCAAAGAGAGATAAAGATCATCACCATTGTCAACCCGGTTATCAAAACTAAACAGATTTTACACACTTTCTTCTTCTTCTTCCAAACAGAAAAGCGCTGACGTTTTTTGTTGTTGTTTGACAATGGTGATTATTGTTATTTGTACGATACAGTAATAGAGCCCAGATTGACGCTATCCGATGTCTGTGCCCACACTCCCCATCTTGTGAGACACCCGTATAATGATCTTCATGATCAGCTCGTGTCCCGTTTGAGATGGCAAACACGATACATCTCGATTCAGACACGCACTGAAACAAGGCAATCATTCTTTGGCTGTCCGAGTGTCCTCTCTACATATCGACTCCATCGTCTTTGCCGTGTTTGACTTTATTTAACACTGGATTGAGTCCTTTCCCCAAAGAGTCCATATCCTTGCTAATTTCACAAAACAGTACATCGCCCACTTAATTGTGCTGAAAATCAGAGCCAAGATAAATGACAACACTGACGGAGGGGAGTTCAAGAACACGATGAATGCATCCAGTGAACACGGTGGCGTTTCCTATCGGCAGTCTGGGTGTGCAAACTATTATGCTTCTTGCACTTAGTTATTTAGCAGCCTGTACAGTCACGAGCACATGGGCGCGCACTTTTCAATGGATATCATCAATGAGGCAAAAGAAATTGAGTGCCATTAAAATTTATCATTCTGTCTTTACATTATGAAAACAAGAACTAGAAGCATTATAATTACACGATACCTAGTTTTACATTTGATTATTGTTGAATAAAACAGTGCACTTTTCTAAAGCCAAATTAGTTCTGCTTGACGCCTGGGCAGCTCATTGATTTAAACTTCTGGTTATTGTTTTAGTGGTGGAGGTCAAATGTACCGTATTTTCCGGACTATAAGTCGCTCCGGAGTACAAGTCGCACCAGCCATAAAATGCATAATAAAGAAGGAAAAGACATATACAAGTCGCACTGGAGTACAAGTCACATTTTTTGAGAATGAGACAAGGAGAACAGAGTTAAGTACCGTTTTTTGGCTGCATGTGTCCTACGAACGTCGATATGATGTCTGGCGATAAAGTCTGCAGGTTTTGGTTTCACCACTGTCATGATATGAGGCAAGACGCGAGTCGTGATCCACATTAAAGAGGGTTTTATTTTTGAACATCCCAGAGTAACGTAAGCTATGCGTTAGACTCCAACAGTTGGCATCCATGACTAGAATACCCAAACTACGGTAGCTTAACATGGACAAAAGACAATCACGCAACAACCACCTCCTGCGGGAGCACTCCGCCATCTTCCCACGGGCTGCAACGGCTGTGGTGAAATGATCAACACAGGCCTGGAGCGCCCTCTTGTGGTTTGGTGTGAAAATAACATGTGAAATGATGTAATAATGTGTTAATAATTTCACACATAAGTCGCTCCAGAGTATACGTCGCACCCCCGGCCAAACTATGAAAAAAACTGCGACTTATAGTCCGGAAAATACGGCACTCGCTTTTAACATTTACGTTATTGATTCACCAGCAAGATGTGATTTAAAAAAAAATAAAAGAATAGGATACTGAAGAATCTGAGGTGTGGAACTTTCTAAAATTATACTCCGTGCTGCTCATCTCTGGATCTCTATGTGATTTGTGGTGCAGGGGGGAGGCTTTCAGTTTCCAGCTCTGGTTCTCTCCAGCTTTAAATCTTTGTGGATGGCGTACTTCAGTCCACATGCTTTACTGCTGATCTAAGGAAGACGCCGGTGACCTTACATCAGCGTGCCCACTTTGACAAGGTTAGCATTGAGTGTGATGGGTCAGAAGCAGCTGAAGCCGTATCTCCTCAATGGGTTATGAAGTAATAGCACGTATTGGAATGTATTGCAAAGCAGTTTTATGAGGGTCGAGGCCGGTGTTTTACAGAATATGGTGAAGGATAACGTACTACGTATAAAACAGCATATAAAGCAGCACGTATAAAGCAGATTACATTTTCAGTCCGTCTGTTACACACCAAACTAAAGTTAAGCTGGATGGAAGTAATACATGTATAATCTTTGATCCACGCTGCAACCGATACAATGTGTTAGCGTTATATGTGATTTAATTACAGTGGAGCAGGCGGACATGACCAAAAAATACAATTTCTGCCGACTCTCCAGTATTAACTTTCAATCACTTGTCCGCATGGAATGAGACCTGCGCCGGGAAAGTCGGATGAAACACTATAAAAATAAGCACTCCTGAAAATCAATTTGTCTGTGGATTTGGTCCGAGCACAGAACATCGCTCCACCATCTCACGTAGTCGACAGAAGCGCCCTCACTGAACCTCCCGCCGTCCGCTCACCTGTCCTTGACCGGGGTGCTCTGCTTGGAGGTGCTGTTGGCTCGACCTCTGGACCCGGCCGCTACGGGCTCCAGCACCACCACTTGAAGGCTTGTCGAGGAAACACCAGCCGTTGTGGACCCCGACGCGAAGCCTCCTTTCCTGGATGACAACTGTCCTCACAGTAGCCTCTGGTGCTTGTTGTTTCTGAGAATCAGTGAGAGGAAGAGTTACAACACGATCGCATATGTTAATAAAAGGTGGACAATGGCGTGCCGTCAACCACTTTGTGGTCACGTTCTTCTGTGGAAGAACTTCACCAGCCTTCACAGTCGAAGAGTATTATTATTATTATTATTGGCTGTTTAGGACTTCTCAATATTTTTATGCCTTTTTCATGCTGACAAAATGATTTTGAAGAAACGTATAAACACGTCTCTGGTAAACAACATTCCAAGTGCTGTTGTGTGATTTTTGGTTGAGAATGACATGAAATCAAGTCAGCAAAATCGATAAAGATTTGGTTGACAGTCCAAGAAATAATTTTAGGAGACAAAAGATTGTAATTTTTAATATTTGGTTTTTCAGGAATTTGTATACCATATATTTTTCGATGCATCTCTATTTGTGGAGCAGAAAAAGTAAAAAAAAACCTTGTTTCCCTATGACCTTGTTTTACCGTTATAAATTTATCAAAAAGTTGACATCATTAGTTTGGGGTTCCCTGATTGCAGCCATTACTTTGGTAAGTATAATATTATTACAAACGATGAGTTGTGAAACTGTGCTTAATCAATTAATTCAGTTCCATGTTTTCATCATTTCTGTTCAATTTTAAATTAACAAATAATTTTTTTAAAGTCAACGTGTCAATATGTGCTATCAAAGACTGTTGCAGCTGCCACTTGCGATGCACAGCTGACTGACAACCGCTCAGTGATTGACCGTAAACTCTCCCGGTGAGGCGCTCGCCCCGCGTCCCACGCCCTCCCAGCCGTTTCATTCCAACCTCCTCCTTCTCTCCATCGCATCGCTCACTCCCACTCTCCCTCGCTCGCTCGCTTTTCTTGTTATTCTCTCCGCCGGTCTTTCTCGCTGCTTAAAACCTTCTCCATATCCACCCACGGCTTCTCAATCAAATTAGCATATCAATTCAGCTCTGGGTTTGTCTTTTAAAGCAGTAACAGCTACTGTGCAGCCCACGTGCAGCGCGGCTCGCTGCTCTGCTGATATTACAGCTCTGCACCGACTCCATCGCTCTCCGTCTGCCTCTTTGCTACCTACCTTCCTCTTGTTCTCATCGCTCATTCTTTCCACTTAGAAGCAACGGGCAGCATGTGTGCCGCGGTGAACCATGTTTTTCTTTTGTTGATGGAAGATTTACGGTCACGCGATGCCCTCCATTTGTATTTTTTCTATCAATAAAATATCTAAAAGGTCGTCTCGTCTCAAGTGCTGTATTTCGTCGGCACGATTGATACAGACTTTGTCTGTAGGTGCGTTGACATTTTATTTACCGAAGAGAAGAGGATTAGTGACTCACTAATGCATTTGCTCACAGTGTTACATAAGCAGCTGGATAACGGAGGTTATTATTGTTCAATTAACGCTTGTCGTCTAAACGCCAGAACAAAGATGTACCCAGTGCGTTGTCCCGCACCCGACCGCATGCACAACAACAATGTGATGAGAAAATGAAACATTAAATTCCTTTGTGTGCAGTAAACAGTTAAGAGGATAATTATATCTACCTTGTTGACAAGTTATTATGAATGGGCACGAACAGGGTTTTAATAGCACAAACATGGCTTTATATTTACCTATATGCATATTCACATTATCATAATTTATTATAAAGGGGGATAATCCACTAAATATTTCATTGCGATGTTCAAATCGCTTTGCTTCCGTTATGCAATGTGTAGGAAATTTACAGCCCACCATCAAGCGTTGAAATAAAAGCTGCCCTCTTCTGTGAATTTAGTCCAAAATTTTGACGCAGGTCTTGGACTTGATTGATGAAGCTGTAAAATTGGCTGGCAGTTGACTTGGCGGAGGCCCAGCCTCAAACTTGTAGCAACCTTTACAGCTGCGTTGACGTCATGAAAGCTTATCATCATTTTGGTTTAGCACGCATTCTATCACAGAAGAAGCAATATCGCCGTCCTTAATTGTTCCATCAACCAAGGAGCAGATGTCAATGAGCAACGAAGTGGACCTCGTGAAGAGAGATTAGGTCTTGCAACACGAGATGTAGCATTTCCTAATTCCACCCGTATTTCATTGCATTTAATTCAGATATGCACACATAAGCTATATCACTCTTACCATGTAGCATTTAGGAGTCTGAGTAACTTTTTCCCTTCCTGATGTACATTAGCCAAATAGTTACGGTAATTTTTTTTTAATCTAAACTGACCTAGTGAACATTTCTTTTGACAAGGGACAGCGAGCGTAGGTCCAAGACATCTGTAAATAATTGAATGACATCCATTATCATTATAATTGTTCTATTATTGATGCCTCCTTCGTCCACCGCAGCCAGAGCTGGGGGCCGAGGACAGAGAAACGGCTTTGCCTGTAGTTGGGCAGGTCTGCCATGAGGCATTTCACAGGGAAAATAAAGAAAGACAGGGAGAAAGTTGTTCATAAGAGAACATCGGTTAAAGTGCCGTTTTCTGTTCTCTGCACCTCTCTCCTCACGCCCCTCCTCCCGGTTTCTCTCTCTGCTGCCGTCGCAGATTTATTCCACCCTCGTCTGAAATATGAATATTTTAGACCTAAGAAGCTTAGAGGGGACAATGAAAAGGCCCCCCAAGTTAAATTATACTCCATTCCCAGAGTCACAGAAGAGCGACGAGCACACCGGTGGGTGGGTGTCTCTTATTCCACACGCACGTAAGCTTGTTGTCTTCCCCTTTTATGTCACATTTCTGAAATCCTCCCAGATCTTCTTGGAAGAAAAAGAAAAAAAAAACAGCCGGCTGTAACCGATCAACGTCGATAATGTACACTCGACACCGGCCGGGATACAGGGAGTGGAGGTTCCTCGGCGCTAACACGCCAGGGTGCTGTTTGTGTCATTAGAAGGGAAAGGACGGGGGAGGCACAATGAGGCTCATTTGCATGCTTTTGGAGGCCGTTTGCTTTAGAGCTTTGTTAACAGAGTAAACAACAGCAGCGCATTGTAAGGGGAAGAGTCGGTGGCGTGTTTTTTGGCTCACAATTACACAAGTCACCTCGCGTGGGCGTTGTGAATGGGAAACCTAACTGTTTGGCTTAGTACACTGTTTTCCAAAAGGAAATGGATGGCTGAGAGAAACGGCATCGAAGCCAACGCAGCGACATTATCTGTGATGGTTTCCCCTCATTGCTGTTATTCTGCAAGATAACAGAAATGTTTCCTCGAAGAACCTGCAAAACACACGTTAATAATGCTTCTTCATTCGGGAGGAAAACAAAACCGTATTCCTTTGAAATCTGTGTTGAGAATAAATGGCCCACCAGCAAGTGCAAGATAACTCTGGTAGAAAAAGATACGTTATCGGGGAAAGAAGAATTGAACAGAAAATAAAGCTACTTCACATCTGCGGTGGATTGCAGAGCACAACGTTTGAATTCCAATCCCCACGGGTGGTATTTACACATGTTTATGCCTTTTTAGTTTTACGGAGGGTTTGTTTTTGTTCTTCCTTCCATCACCTGCATTTCAATCCAAAAAACTGCACGAGTGGAAGATTATTTCCTCACTTGGGTATTCACACCTGAAAATTGCATTCTCATCATGGAATTGTAACAAAGTTTTGGTCGCGGATTCAATTTACCGCTCCAACTGCTGGGGGGGGAGTCAGTGGGAGACAGAGGGGTGAGGATGACATATTGGTAAGCAAAATTGATTCAGTTGGGGACACTGTCATTTGAATAAAATGAAACCGCTGAAGAAGAAAGAAAGTCATTTGGAGAGAATTTCGAAATAATGACAGTCGGACGAGATGCGGCGAGCGCGCGGCAGCTGCCTCATTGTGAGAGTTCGAGGCAAAATGGGTGTCGATTTTCAGAGGAGGATGAATTAGTTTCTGAAGGTTATTTCCTTTGTGCTCAAAGGGCAGGAGATGAAGTGAGAAAGCAAGTTCTCTCTAATAGCTCCAACTCGGGCACAAGACACTTGAGGCAGAAAATGGGTCTTGACCCTGTAATCACCTAGTAGGGACTTCATAAATGGTCCCAACGGGGCTTAGAGGCGCCCATCAATAGCGAGGTCAGAAGGGCCAATATGGTTTTCCGAACAATATTGTACTAATGTTATACTACTCATAATTCCGTTATTTATTTAGGACTTTTAAAGACAAAAAAAAAAAAAGCGCTTTCACACATAATTAATATTTAATTGCAAAGTGCATCATTGAGCAGATACAGTGGTGACGGTCTATTCGGAGGCGTCATCCTAGAATATGGGCCGTGTTGGCACTTTACATTATTTACATTATATTATTTGAGTAGATCACTTTTAAACAAACTCTTTAGGAAGTTTGAGAGACAAAAATAGGACTTTGACAACGTTTCCACCTGTGAATGTCGGGATCATGCAGGCCGTGTTTGTCTGATCTAAATTTGTCACATTTAATAAAAGAAAGTAATGTCATTTTTAGGGGGAAAAATTTAATTTATAAACTCTGTAAACATTGTGCAGTTGACTCAATAGTTTAAATCGCTATATTTTCTTATTATTATAAGTTCTTCGATACAATCCGTACAGTACCTTCTGTTCTATTCAGAGTAAAATAAAATAAAAAGCAGCAGGAGCCTTGGGCTGCGGCTCCTGTGATGTTCAGGGTGCTGCCAGAGCTTTAGGTGGCTTCTCCACGTCACTCCTTTGCACTCCAAATATGGTCACTTCAGCTCACTGATTTCAAAAGACTCCAACTTGGAATTTAGTACCTTTGAAGTAAAGAAAATGAACTCATAGAAGTATTGAGTCTCATTAATTTTGTGTCCTAATCATCTTACTGCGGAAAATGGCTTTATGTTTATGTGAAAGAGTAGTATGACAAAGCCGCCAAAGAGTTCAACTGAAGTACATAACAATAAAAATCATACAAATGATACATGACTCAAAAGGATAATTGCATCTTTTCACACATCTTGACAATATGATTAATAATGCCTCCACTTAATTTTGATTACCCACATTATATCTCATTACATTTAATTATACGTTTGGCATTATTGCATCCCAAATGCACACACACATACATACACATACATACATAGAGAGGGTATACAAGCAGTGCGTGTGTGTGTGTGTGTGCGCGCGCGCTTCAAATGTGTCTCGAGGCCAGTCGACAAAGCTGCACACTTATATATCTGTCTCCGGAGCATTCATAAGAACCAAACTGTTAAAAAAAAAAAAACGTTATCAGAAAATAATTACGGCAATTGCGTGTATAAATGCTTTGGCTGAGATGGGCTTCTTTTGTCTAATATCAGCGTTATTATTCAGCTTATGCGAGGCGTAATGTGAAAGAGCCTCATTTGTCACAGGTGAGAATAAGCACAGGAAGGATCTGTCATGGCTGCACAGAAACTGGCCAAATCTAACCTTGTTTCACTCGTAGCCATTTCATTTCTTCCCTACTTTAATGTGTTGCACTAAAACCTATAAAAGAAAACAGAGTTGGTAAATGTATTTATATGGCACCGTAAAATCCGTCAGGTTTCCGGCAGTAAGTTTTTGTGTCAGTACCTGGTGAAATCAATGTGTGGGCTGTTTCAATAGATAACACTAACTCCACAGATGGCAACTGTCATCTCAAGAGTGTGTGTGTGTGTGTGAGAAAAAGAAAGGAAAAGAGTGCGAAAGAAAAAGCAGATTAAATTATGTCTCACATGAGTTGTGTAAAAGCCAATTAAGCCAAGAGAGTTACACAACGGTGTGTCTGTTACCTTTTGAAAACCGCCAAGCAAAAAGGAAATGGTTTCAGCGCCTCTCTGAGAGCCGTCGTAGAGAGGCCGCTTGCTGGCAGTTAACTTATCAGCTGGTGGTCAAAACTAAAAATGACAACACAGAAGTCAGGCACTGGCACATCTGCATCTATGTCAAGACGTGTGTGTGTGTGTGTGTGTACACGTGTTGCTACCCACACAGTGGATGCTGGCTCCCCCATGTTGAGGGTGAGTCATCCGTGGCATGAAACAGTGGCAGCATCATTAGCATGCCGCTCTCATCCTCCCACTCTCCTGCTCCTTAACAGATTTAACTGGCACAGAGCTTCCACTGATAAATCACTATTGGCCTACTGCTAAAACGCTCCCATAATGCACAACCAAAAATATTAAAGTCAAACACGCACTCACTGTCGCCTTCCTCTTTTCCTTCACACACACGAGGCGTGAAATGTCATAACCTCAAAGGATAAGCCTGGTATCGTCTTAAAATGTTCTTATTGCCAACAAATTCCACCAATAGCGCGTCTTGAAATATCTTCTGAGTTTCACACTCTGTGGCGCTGAGCTCCAAGCCCTTTTATTCCTACTTGAGACATACGTCTGCAATAGCAGGTCAAGAAATATACAGTTCATTTCTGGAAAAGCAGCTGCGGCAGGTTAGTTTATGGCATATAAAACTGCCTGGGACAATTTTCTGCTGCGGAGTGACATACATTGGGTTCCTCGTTTGAGGATTTACAGCAGGAAAATAATCTAGTTATTGTGTTTTCTATAATCACACAGCAGCAAGTTAAGATTTTTTTTTTCCTCATTTTTATGTGTTGAAAATATAATTTTTGAACTACGAATTGATAATAAAAGGATATCACGTAGCCGCCTTTGATCCAATGTGTAAGAAATACTGAAGTTGCCTTTCAGCTTTGTGTAGTCAAAAGTCAAGTGCTTAGGACCACTTAAATGAACTACAACTCACACTTCACTACACAACTGTTCACTAAAACAGAAGGCAATTACTTACATAATTCACAAAATATAGCATGGCAAGTGCTTTAATAATGATTGAATATTACTACAACGCAAGTAATGCTTTAATACAGAAAAGGTATTCATAAAACCCATTTTCCCCAACATGGAATTAACAAAGGAAAAAAAAGGACACAGGCGTAATGCCATGCAATCGATTAATGACACTGGATAGAAGCACATCAAAGTCTGCGTGGAATCATTATCTCATTGTGTTGAATTCTAAGCCATGCCTCAGGGAGCTCTTCAATTGCCACGGGAAGAATGGCTGGGCGTTAGAAAGAGATGAAAATACACTGCCTCTTGTCAAACAAAAACCATGACAAGACTTTTAAAGGAACAGCATGTAGGTGGATTTATTGGCAGAAATTGAATGTTTTCTTTGGTGTAAAATAACCAAACATAAAAATAGTGTTTTCGTTACCTCAGAATGAGCAGTTTATATCTACAAGTCAACTCCCCTGCCATGTTTCTACAACAGCCCCGAACGGACCAACTACAAAATAAATGGGGCACATGTATTTTCACATTGGCCATTGCAGTTCCCCTGCACACTAACATGTGATCCGGCGCACTGCAAAAAGCAATCTTCTCTCTCTTTTGTCTGACTTACTTACTGGATCGCCAGTCATTACAAAGACCTGCATTTTATAAATAGTTGATGTAAGCCAAGTGCAGTGAACACCGTTCCTTTGCCGTGCGTCACTTAGAGTAGTTGCATGCCTAACAGTGACAGGGAGAAGGGACGCACGCCGCTTGCACTTCGGGAGCCACAGCCCAACCTCGGTGTCCTTAGAACAAAGAGCAAGACTGTGGCCATTTCAGAAATGCACCACCTCCTTTGTGTTTTCTTTTGATACCAAGTCCACAGGGGCAGTTCCTACTGTGAGTGAGATTTCTTCTTTTAGGACGAATGAAAACTTCCTGGAGCTTTGTTGCCAAAGCCTTTCTCCATTCTTTAAAATCGGCCTAGGGCGTTTTGTTCTGCCTGCGGCGTGGCATCAGTCCTCGCAGGCTTATCTCCTCCTCTTCGGCGTCTCATGTGCACCAAGGTCTACTGATCCCGGGCCAAGGTTTTACATAATTCCTGTCAAGACATCAGGCCCTTTCATAAAGAAGTCATTTATTTTATAAAATGAATACAGGTTGCTCCAGGTCACTTAAGGTAGTTTGGCTTCTGGCTTCACTCGGACTCTGGCATAGTAGCGTTCCAGCAGCCCTCAAGATGAACAGTCTTCGGTTGTTTTGTTTTTAAACTCCAGGTTCAGAGCGCGTTTGTCGAGGCTCTTGACGAATCTTCAAAACCAGCCCCTTGTGCTCATTAACGCAGGCTGTGAAGCTATAAGTAGCTCCCATATTTCACACGAAAAGCACATCAAGGAGGGCGCAGCCTGTATAATATATGGGAAAGTGGACTGTAAAAAAGGAAGCCGCGCTCTGCCATCGTTTTTCGGGGCTAAAAATAGCAATGCTTATGGGAGAGATTATGTGAAGACTGTATGTCAGACCAGCAGCCGGCATAAAGGATTCGTCTCGTAGCGCTCTGTGCATTCTTCCGCTACCCCCAGCCCTCTCCATTCTTGTGACTCCGATACCAATTTAATCACGGGCAAGCTGGCGTGGAGTCACGGATGCGCACACACACACACACACAACTTCTCTCACATTGCGGCGAAAGTGAGTTGGCAGGTGAGGTGTCAGCATCACTTCAGAGACAGCTTGATGACAATCCAGCTGGAGTCACACTTTTAAAGGTCGCACGGAGATCACACACACGCTTTCTCTTTCTGTCTCACCCTCACATTCACACACATTCTCACACTCACACACACACACACACACACACACACACACACCCCCTTTAATTAAAAGTTGCAATCAAGCCGACTTCTGCATGTATTAACACCTCTCGCAGACATGAGAATGTCGTCATAACACCGAAGTTAAAAAAAGGTCTGGAACATTTTACTAATATACACAACTCGTGAAGATAGTCAAATGTCTGGACAGCCACAGTCCATGTTGAGGAGAAAAAGAAAAAAAGCTGTTTAGAAAAGCTCCCGGGCTCGGGGAGAGGGCCATATGTGGATGTCAATTGATGCTGAACATTTAATATTTAACCGTGAACTCGCTGCAGCAACCAAAATAACCAAAATGCGGACAAAGCAACATTTCTAGAGACAAGCTGAGGAGTTCAGATACCCAAATGGAGGTCAGAGTCGAACCACAGTGAAAGGAGCCGGTCTCCGTGGATATACGTACTATTCAAATCGTCTCCTAGGTAGAAATATCCAACCGGGAGAAAAAGCTGCAGACCAATGCCAAACACCCTTGAAAGATCACACATCCGGATTGCACTTGGTAAGCCTTGACCGCCAGCATTAGCATGTCTAGTCTGCCTTGCTTTGCACACAATTGTGATCCCGGCCCAGAGAAGATAGAATACCACCTTTGGATACAAAGGGCTTACAGGAGAGAGGCTCCCTTAATGCAACCCAGTCAATAGAACATCATAAAATACATTGTCTTTGACAATATATTAGTACTTTACAACGCTGAGTAGTACTCGTCGTAATATAGGAAAAAAATGCCCAGTCTTCATCCCCACCATCAGCCCCTAGAGGCGTGAACAATTATTGTCCTCAGCGGGGGGGCTCTGAAAGTGGGGTTTGTACCTTTGAGAATATAAAATGTGCCTCAACAAATTTAAATGGCAATGTGTCTGTTAAATTAAGGTTTTTCTAGTGTGTCCAGGTATTAATTAATGTGCTCTTAACCCCCCCACTCCCACACCGTTTCTTTTGGTCACAATCTGCACTGGGTCCTTCCTAAGAATAGTATGAATATTAACCTATGGGACTTGATGCACTGGTGCATCAAGTCTTTGAATATAACTGAATTTGATTTATTAATTCAACTGGGCTCGCTTGTCTGTACAGAACCAGTTCCATCCCATTGGGATGTGGGCCGATCCAGAGGCCCTCCCATTACGCTCTGAGGTTAGCCGGTTGCAGGGTCAAGTCTACACCGTCAATGATATACTAAAAGGGGATAGAAGAAAAGGGAAAAATACATGAACCAGCCACCAGCACCCTCATTATATCCATTTTCTCATTATTTACTTTCTCTCTGCTGCTCCTGGTTTGAATGTACAAAGTTGCCAAGTGGAGCTACAGACCTCTAGTAGTCATGGTGCGGTTTTTCTATTAACAGTCCTGCTTTCTTTTATGCCGAGGATGCACATACAGGCCGTGCATTATAGGAGGTGTCATTCAAACAGGTGTCCTTAAGGTCTAACCGCAAGAACAAACAACACTTTTTGTCACACAGAATGAATGACTTTTGTTTGTTCATAACAAACCTTCACAGAGCTCCTTTAATTGATTTATTTAATTTGAAACAGGC
Source organism: Apeltes quadracus (assembly GCA_021346845.1). Classification (NCBI taxonomy): domain Eukaryota; kingdom Metazoa; phylum Chordata; class Actinopteri; order Perciformes; family Gasterosteidae; genus Apeltes; species Apeltes quadracus. Next base: position 14,262,766 of record CM037928.1, read on the forward strand.
ACACACGGGAAGCTACATTTGTAACCGCTGGCTGATTAGAAAGATTGGAGAGACCAGGAACCAATTTCCAAGAAACGATTTGCTGCTGACAAAGAGCATGGAAAGCAATCGGTGCCTTTTGTCTGTTAATTATTTATTATTTATTATTTTCTTGTTAACTGAAATATACAAAGAGTTTTTATTATAGCAATTATATATTGCAAGAATCTAAAAAGGACCACAAAATCATTCTGCAAAATTGATTTCTGCAATATAAATTGCATTGAAAACAATATTTTTTCACAATTTAACTTTAATGATGGAAATTTCCAACCAGGTATATAGAGACTTTTACATGTTGAATGAATCTGTGCTCATCTAGCAACAACAACATGTGAGCCCAAAACCACCAGCTGGTATACAGTCCAACAGCTATACAGCAACGTCATCTTAGTACACCTACAGTATAAATTCATGCCTACCATTTGCTACCCTTAATAACATCCAAACACTCTCTTGATACCCTGTGTTTGAGTTTGACGATGTAGCCCGGCACTATCAAAGCGCAGTGATGTGGAGTGACAGCCCTGTCATACCAATTTTCATTCATACCAAAGACGTGTCTCACTTAGGCTGAAGTGGACAGATATGGCCTGTGCAAAGCCACTGTACAAATAGTCCATAGTTGCACCTGTCAAATGCAGTTAACCATCTGGGTTTCTGAAGACAAGAAAAAGGCGGGAAGAGAATAGATAATCTCCATTTAGCTCTGGAGGTGATGTGCCTCTAAATTGCAGTGGCAGCTGTAAAAGTGCTTGTCCTCGCACACTGAAGAAACGGAAAGTGAGATAAAAGGAAAGCATCAGGCGGAAGGGACTGATCTTGGCCGAGGTGTGTCTAAGCCATTGTGACCATCTTTAATTTGCGGAATGTGTTTTCGGGACTATATACAGTTTTTTTTCGCTAAACCATGGGATGACTTGTTTCTCACGTGTGTGCACACCAGGGACATTTAAGCTAAGCAGACTGTTACATAAGTGCAGCAGAAAATAATAGACCATACATTTCCCTTGTAGTTTACTTCTCTCTATAGAACATTTACTCTTGGTAGCCCATTTCAGCCGGCCGTACACCCGCTGTATCAGAATATGGGTTTTAAGAAGAGTGGACGTGTTTTCACACATGTCATGATTCCCTAAGTGATGGAAGCGTGGCCTTACTGTGTTGTGGCAGTCTTCAATGATCAGCTGCAGCAGCTGGCTCTCAAACTTCTCCAGGGATGGCTGGAGGGAGATGGTCAGTCTGTGCAGGGTCAAAGGCAGCATCTTCAGCAGCTGAGGCTTCAGTAAAGCATCTCCTGGCAAAAGTATGGAAGAAACGGCATAAACACGACATTTGCATGATTATATTACGTGTTTATAGCTCTCTTGGTTCTAACGAAAGACTCTTCCCCCTGCCGTGTGTTCGTCTTCGTTTGTTTAGGCTCAGAAAACATCCGTTTTCTTGGGGTTGCTTGTGGAGGAACACCACCACTGCTATAAATGTATGAGACGAGTGGTGAACTATATTCCAGTGTATCCCCATGTGTGACCCATTTGCAAAGTTCCCTGACATTCTCCATCATCCCCAGAACATTTATCAGGCCACCCCAGTTGTTCTAGAAACCTTGGAGAAGTCAGGCAGAAAAGGCATGGTTTGATAAAGTGGTATAGCCGTGTTTATTATACTAATGTGTGTGTGTTTGTCTGTGTTATACGGAGTGAGCTGAAGTTTTCCATGTTTGTTTCCCAGTAGTTCTAGAGTTTGCTCACCCTGGACTCCCTTCAATGTCTAGTTAACATGTTGTGATACAAGTGTCAAAACATCCTGTTTACAGATGAACGGTTGACATAAATTCCAATCGATTCCAATCGATTGGGAGGCGCTTAAAAGCCTGTGAGGTCCACAAATCAACCCTTTCTGACATAACAAAGAGAAAAATAACCAGTGTGATCCAAATCTCTTCAAGAGTAATGCAGCCATCAGGCCCTCGTCTCTGGAGCCCAGAGGTGGACTGTTCTGAATGCGCCGTGAACAGCAAACCGGCGGCTGTGGTCTTAAAAAGGCAGCTCAGGTCTGTGCTGCTCACTGCCCCAGAACATGAAGCGGATTAGCCGGCCACCATACCTCCCACTGACTCCCAGTGATTAGAGCTGCGCGCTGTCACACTTTATTACATTTCCCCTCAGAAACTTACTTTCTCAGTACTGCAGATATTTTCAGCTGCCAATGGAACCAAGTTTACAAAAAAGGTAAAGGTGCCATGATAAATGTCCTGTTTGCTACCTCGGCAGTTGGGTAAACACGTGAGCGGTTGCAGATGTGTAAGGTTATGTAAGGTTCTGTGATATGTGCTGAGGGTGTTGGGATGAGCCATGTCATACTTTGATCGGTAGAAGCTCTAATACTACAGCTCTAAAATTAATCACTGATACAATTCTGAAATGAACTGCTCAGTGAACACACCACTTGAATGGTTCCATTAATGTATCCTTTTTTTCCATGTTTTTCTGGAAAGAAAACTCAAAATGAGCTACCTCTACCTGCAAAAAGATATTACTCTGTAGAGTCTGTGCCAAAATGAGACACAGGCCACGTCCCACACAAACTGTAAACAGCACTGAATTCCACTCTAAAAATCTAATCTTGACAAGAAGAGCTTCATACGGATGCGTGAACAGAATTGAACTGCTCACGCGTTTCCATTTGTAGTCTCATCTTGCCAACTGAGGCCGACCACGTGACCACGAGACAAAGCCGTTAAATACCCTAAAAAGGCCATCGGCTATGGTAGAGGAGAATATTACACATTGCTTTGACCTTACACCTTCTCAGGAGATGTGGAGTTTACCTGTTGGAGAAGCTGCAAGCCCGGGAATGTTCTCCTTCCCAGATATAAGGACATTCTCCGGCAGGAGGTGCATCACGGACACCAGCGCTTGGTGGTTTTTTATAGCACAGTCCAAATGTGCTCCATCAATTGTCGTCAGGAGACGGCTGTCTGCAGAAAAAAAAGACGCACAACACATTTTTCGTAGGAATGTCTTACTATTTCTCATGTATTTCATGGCAAAAAAGCAAACCGCCACCGTGAATGCAAATGAGTCTGTCATCCCCAACACACCCGGAGAATCAATCTCCTGGGTCATTCACAGTCTAATATTTCCCCGAAAGCAATGAGTCACAGGCAGCATGACACAAGACACACGGTTTTCAATATTCCAGGTGGGCGTGGGTGACCGAGGTGCAGCGTTCCATTACCCAGCGAGCATCGCTTTCTACGGCTAAACTGAGGTGACAATGGTTCACCGTGGAAGAGGCGCTCCTCCAGGTGAGAACTGCAGCGTAGATGAGGCACGAGGTATGAGCAATGGGCTTGTCATCGCTCGAACGGGTCAACCAATGACAGGCGACGGCCCACAATTCCTTCTGTTTACACCAAGCGCTGCCTATTTTGAAGGTGAGCAAAGTGCTGCATACGTAGGCTCCCTTCCCGCCTGAACAGTAACACAATTTGTCAATCTGACGGGGGGGGTTAATGATTGCACCTTCAAAAGCATCAGCGACAATCAATACAGGACATTTCAAAACACCCCCAAAGACTCTTTAGACAACAGACTGATGAAATGGGAGTGATGTCTAGAAACATTGGGCTGCGGATTTCTGTTAATTCATATGTGGATAAAAGTTATTCACCATCTAGGAACAAAGCACCGTTTCTAAGCTTGAATAACAAACTAAAGAAGGCCTACATAGAAAGAGGCCTGCCGTCCGTCTGGCTTCAGGTTGTATGGAAGACTATCCAGCTCTGAATGAAATCCAAGCAAGAGCCGGGCTTAACGACTTACAAGGCTTTCCCCACCACAATCACGACACGCAAACCACCAAAACATTTTAGGGAAAAGATGAAACGGTCTTCAACATCACACGATACTCTGGGATCCTCTGTGATGGAATAATGAGAACTTCCAAATCCTGCAAAGCCTTGGAGAATAAGATCTCAGAATTCAAGCTGTGATTACATCAAATGGACGGACCAAATATTAGTTCCGACTTTCATTAAATGCATACACCTTACTGAATCATATTCAAATACGGCTTTAATATCTATATCCAACCCAACCCTATGCGTGCCGACAATGATGATCTATGCAAACATCTTGTGTCCTGTAGTTTATCAGCAGATAAGTGTCTTACCAGCCCTCAAATATGCAGCTTACATAATAAAATATACCCAACACAAAATTGCTGCATGTAATCCACAAAACACAATGACATATTTGTGTGTGATTATCTTAAACTTGAAAAGCAAGTTGCTTACCCAGAGTACAGAAATTTTTTTCTTTTGTAAAGAAACATCCAATTTGTTCAGATATTGGATTGGTGGCTTCACAATGAATTCAAAACAAACTTTCAACTAGAATATTCTTCAGAAACACAGAATACAATTCAGAAATAAAATTAGTGACGTACCAAATGAATCACAAGGGGAATAGCATGAATACAATTAAACTTGATTAAATAAATTATGTCTTAGAGACTCGAGGACAAAAGATTTATTGTCAAAGAAGTATTTTTTCAACGTCCATATCACCTGTGGATTACTTTTCATCACTTTTCATGGCCCAGCCAGTGTCTTTATCTTCAAAGTGAATGAAAAGGGATTGAGATTGAGAGACCTCCCTCCCCTCCCCTTGCATGACTCATCCCACCCGAATCCTTTAACACGGTGAACAGTAAACTTTCTCCAAAAAAGTGCTCATGTGTAAAGCCAAAGAAGAAAAAATGGTTTGGGGAAATCTCTGACGTTGCAGCAGCGCATCAACTCAGTTCCTACGAACGTTCCTCGGTGGCAACGGCAGCTTTTGTTAAAAACGTGTTTCTCACCATGGAGAAAAGGGAAGGGGGAGAAAGTCAAGCACAAAAGTTTCCTTGACACAGATGCTGCCCAGCTGTTTCACAACTTTTTCATCATTTATTTCTCGCAATTCATTATGCATCATGCTCGGGTTCCCGTCAGATGCTGCGCATACATTAGAAAACTACCCCAAAGTTCCCGATAGCCGCGGTGCTTCAGTCAGTTCAGCAGCATCTTGGCAAGAGATGTGAAACCAAGGAAGTGGAGGGAAAATGGCTCCGCATCAGACAAAAAGAGGCAGTGGTTTTGGGAGGTGGATGAGCGGGAGAGAGGAAAGTAATACAAGAAGAAAAATAATGGCGGGGGGGGGATTTGGGAGAGAGGGTTTTAATGCAAACTTGGTTACGAGTGAACAGACATGTTGAGTGTGGTGAGCTGCGTTTGTTTCGGTGTTTTCTGTGACGCGTTGGTGCTTCTCCATTTTACTTGCTGGAGAACAGGGAAGCTGGCAGGAGGGATTCTAAGCACCAACCTTTGCCAGAGTTAGATTTAAAAAAAAAAAAAAAATTCAATGTATGGTGATTCAAGCTTAAATAGTTTTAAATAGTCCTTAATGACCGAGCTGCCGTACTTTTTTCACGTCTTTGCGAATCCTCTGGTGTTGGATTGGGCGCCAGACAGAAAATGTCAACTTGGTCTGTCGGAAATGCTTATGTGAACGTTCCAACCATTTCCAGACCAATTTTTAAGGTCCAAAATGATACATATTTGGGAATTTAGAAGCACATTATACCGATAAATATCAGCCAATATCTTATACACAAGATCATGTACTTACCTAGTTATTTTAAAATACCAACATATGAAATGTATTAAAACAATTGAACCATAACATTTCATTCTAAAACACCTCTCATCTTACTTTGTATTTTTTAAATTGACATCTGTGATAGCTAATGTCAGCCAATATCAACTTGATAAGAAGGTTAATATAAAAATAAATATAAATGTAGCGATAGCTTTCTCTAAATGTTGCACTCCTCTGTGTTCAACGTGGAGAGCTGCTGCTTGAGATACATACGTATACACATAGGTACCCCATCAAAGACCCCAGTCAACCTTTTTATCGTATCCACAGAATTTCTTTGTGTACATCAGTGAGAACGTTTTGTCTTGACATTTCCTCTCAATCCCACACACACACACACAGATGTAAGCACATTTATCACGTCAAATTGAGCGAAGTTGATGTGAACACAATGTACCATTAGTTTGTCCTTTCATTACACAAAGAGGACCCCAGAGCAGCGCTCCATCTTTCTTATTCTATTTTCCTTCCTTCCTTCTATGCTCCTTCCCCTCTCCTCTCCGTCGGTCTAGGGGAGACGGATAGATCAGGCCAATGAGCTCGCTGCCTCCCTTCGTGCCAGTTTCCCCCTCCCCCTCCCCCCCCCCCCCTTTTTTTTTTTTTTTTTTTTTTTGCCTCTCTGCCTCTTCGAGGACCAAGACCCCCATCAAAACCCCCAAGGCAACTTCCTTTCCTTAATCTTCTCCTCCCATTTGCTGCCTCTTGACCCGGACTCCACCTCAACAAATAGGGATGGTTGGAGTACCGGTCTATTCATGTTTCGGTGACTCTAAATTTCCCAATTCAATATGTCATTTAGTGTCATCTGAGCCATTCCCATGTTTCCACCAAGTTAAGTCTTCTAGAGGGAAACCATTTGGACTCTCCACCCTCCTTCTACCTCTTCTTTATGCATTTGTGTTTTATCTCTCATGCATTGTGTGTGTGTGTGTGTGTGTGTGTTACTCAGCCAGTGGCACTAAGCCCTGCTAGGCAGTAGAACATAGAGACGAGCATCGTTTGGCAGCCACCTACAGTATATAGCCTGCCTGACGGTGCTCACACTCTGCCAGTTGCATCCCCCGACGCACACGTCACTCGTATACAACAACATGCCCTGGCAGCGAGTGGCTCTTCTCTGCAGTGATGGCCGGCTACGAAAGCCGACTATGTCACCGCAAGACAGTCGACTCAGTTATGACAGAAATATTCAATTCAATTCATTTTATTTTGTATAGCCCAAAATCGCAAATTACAAATTTGCCTCGGAGGGCTTTACAGTCTGTACACATGCAACATCCTCCGTCCCAAGACCCTCACATCGGCACAGGAAAAACTCCCCAAAAAATGAAAAAAAACCCTTCCAGGGAAAAAAGGGAAGAAACCTTAGGGAGAACGTCAGAGGAGGGATCCCTCTCCCGGGATGGACAGACTGCAATACAGAATGACTCACAGATGTAGAATACATTCAATTTCTATAACAGAAATTATTCAAAGAATTCCAAGTAGCAAGCCAGGTGTATGACAGGACCACTGCAGGGGCCACCACCATCAGATCGAACCACCATCCACAGAAGACTGTGGGGAGGGAAAGATTTTAGGAAAGGGTAATAGTAATATGAATCATATTTAAAATAATGATGATGATGATGATGATGGCAGCAGCAGGTGCCAGCAGGGCCACGGCCGGAGTCAGGACCACGGTCCTTACGGAACTACGATCTGCAGAGATCTGCTCAGCGAGGAAGCACAAAGAACTCCCGGGAAGGAGCTGAATTAGTCATGTGCATTAATGCAACGTGGATTTTAGTAAAAGGAGAGAGAGAAGAGTTCGGTGTGTCCCAAGAAGTCCCCCGGCAGTTTAAGCCTATAGCAGCGTAACTAAGAGCTGGTCCAGGCAAACCTAAGCCAGCCCTAAATATAAGCGGTATCAAAGAGGAAAGTTTTAAGCTTTATCTTAAATATGGAAGCTCTCAATGAATGCATACATTAGAATCACATTTCTGTATGAACATTGCATGTCAATCAGTATTCTTTGCTGCTTCTGTACATGTATAGGACTTTAACGTTGCGACTGTTTTACAGACCGTGTTAAACTATGATGCTAGTGTTATTCTTTATACATTTGTTAAGGTGAACAAATGAGTTTGTTCGTGGCAGAGTCTTTAATAGTTCAATTCAAAACCGTACTGTAGCAAAGTTAACACAGCTGTCACCAAAAATGATTTATGGTTCCATTCTATGCGTCACAGCCATTCCCGTGAGCGAACACGACCAACCCCAGAGCTCGCACCTTTCTGAATGGAAGGCAAACCAATATGTGTTATTTTCTTGGTTGAAAATCCACTCCATCAGGGCATTTGAGATCAGGCGTGCCAGGAGACACACCTGGACCTCATCTCCTCATCAAGGGGCGGGTGCAAAAGAGGCAAAGAGGGAAGACATCACAGAAGAGGTGCAGGGTGGGTTCATACTTAGAAGAAATCCCGGTTAGTCGGATAGCGGCCCGGTCTGTTTCCTCAAGTCTGCCTCTTGACTGCTGCGGTGCCATTTTTGTCACAATCCGCAGTGCAATCTTGTGACAACCATTAACTATAAAAATCATCAAAATGCCTCAGATATAGATGTAGTCTGCTGTGAATGTGTAAAGTGGCCTGGGCTGATCCATTACTATACCTGTCCAGCTAAAGACTGCTAAAATTGTTGTGTATTTAAACCTTACAGACGGCTCTAAGAAGTGAAATTCCACTTTTCCCATCTTCCTAGTGTCCATGCTGCCATTCAGTGGCGCGTGAAGACAAAGATGTCATTCCGACAATGTTGACCTACCTGTGTGCTCCAGAGGACGGAGTACAATTACTGGCCTTGGAGACAAAAAGCCCCATTGTGGAAATTACAGGGCCGAAGTTTGTTTGATCCGCGTGTACTAGCGTAGCAGGAAAGTTCATGCAGTATGAACGGGGTATACACAAAAAACCTTATTTAATGCCTGAAAGACGCTGAGGGACAAACAAAGCCTTGTGTTAATCAATAGCCTGCTGCTCAATATCAGCTTTTACATTAAAAAAAAGTTGTTTCAAAATTGTTATGGGTCACAATGTCATGACATTCAACCCGATGACATTGTCAGAGCTCACATGTTCTCACACTCTCACAGAGAGCTGCAGCTGTATGTGTGAGGCTATGTAGGAGAATCTGTGGCCCGCTCTTGATGTTGATGACAAAAAAAAACAAAGTTGCCTTGTTCACAACACCACTATATGGGTCCACCAGGGTCCAAACACAAAGGCCGGCCCATTATAAAATAAAGCGTCATGTTTGCATTTTGTATTCTCCCCAGAAAATCAATTTCACAAGGTGCCATTCGTCGTTTTTTGATTGGTTGCCAACACACGAGAGCGCGGATCTTAGTACTATGAGCCAGCCTGAGGACCGACAAAAGAACATGAAAGGAGAGCAGAGATTACCTGTACGAGAGCGCCATGCTGATTAAATGCAAAGAGAAGCGTTGTGTCCGTGATGGACAATGAATTATAACCCTTGTCGTGACGCATTTTGATTCAGTGTCTGTCTGCATATATTTGTTTGCTCTAAATTAACTGACATCCACTGAGCTCTCCGCACCGGCGGCGAGGCGCCCGGCCACACGGTCTTTTTTCGCCTTGAGGCATCCGCTTGTTTTAGGCACGTAAAGAAGCGCACTCTATTGCAATGCTGATGGTGGAAGAATTATAGCCATTCACTCTTATTCCATTCAACTTGGTAGCACATCAACAAGTGATGAAGAGATTTTCCTCATCCGGAGCAACGGGGTTGACAAAAACGGAATAATGTGGAATTTGTAATGAATGAAGAACAAAGTCAACGTCTAGCCGCCGGCTCTTGTTTTCTCATTATAATTTGTTCACACAATGGAGGCATGAATCGCCACCAAGAGGAAATGTACTTATTTCTCACCAGCACATAACAGTCATGAATACTTGTTTCTTTCAACAAACTCACATTAAAGTTCCCTCACATCTCAAAGTAGCTGCAGGGACGGCGCGTTGCAGCCACAGCAGACGAGAGCAAAAGTGATGTAAAGAAACAAAAAAAAGAGTTTCTGTCCATCCGAAAAAAGCTGGAGTTGCAGCATTATTCCCCTTGGAACCAAAAAGTAACGCTGAGCTCACCAACAGGCAGGTGGTTAATTATTTAGCGAGTGTAAGAGTCCGTTTGAGAGAAGGTTTTCTAATATTCATGTGACATGATAGCCAAGACAGGAACTCTGGCTCTCACTGGGCGCCGTGTTATTCATACTGCGAGGCACTACAGTGTTTTGTAATTTATCGCCTTGGTTTTTAGGCCAAGAAAAGACGTATCTAGACCAAGAACTAGAACTCCAAACTTCAGTAGCAAACTCAATAATTCAACATTCATAACGCTAAACCAATAAAACACTAACGGTCATAATACAATTTGTAGTTGTGGAGCACAGCCGCAGCCAAATGAATTACAACATCGGGAACTTCCAGCAGGGAAATTCATCAATTCAAATCAGAATATTAGCTTCCTTCATTGGCTCTTTGCCTGTGCAACGGTTTTTATCATGGAGAGTGCGCAGCTCTTTCAAATCACTCTAGGACCGTCGGACTCACTGTGGGATACTATAAAAGAATGATACAGCTACAAAAGAAACAGACATATGACGGTCAATAATACGTTGACCCTGGACTTTTATTTCAATCCAAATGCACAGGCCAAGGGGTTTTCTACTTCTAATGTGTGGCAGCGCTCTTTTCCCTTTTGGAGATCTCTGTTAGACTTTCATTACCTGCCGTTGATCCATCCTCCTGTGATGGTACCTGGCAGAGTGTTCACGTAACAGAGAACCCATCTTTGTGTAATTCCCCACCGGTGTTTTCATCTGAGGTCTTCATTTTATTCTTCTTTCAGTACCTTCAGCACTGGCACCTCTTTGAGTTTCACACAGAATATTTTGTGATTTCTACTGGGAGATATTCCAACGCAGAGAGGTTGTGGGTAGCGGTGCCGGTTCAGCTGGATTAGACAGATTTGAATTAAAATGGTTTGGCAAAACAATCTACTTTTTTTACTATATAATGCCATAGCATGGGACACGACTGTCACTTTATCATTTTACTTCCTGAGTAGCTGAAACATCTACAGATGAATTCTCAGTCAAAACAGATTGACACAGCAGGGTCAGACCCCCGTTATGGATTACCGCCTCCAAAGTTACAGCTGACATAACACCTGCAGACTATTTGAAGTAGTGGTGTAACGGATCACCCCTCACGGTGCAGCACACATGTGAACAGCGGATTAACTACAGAGTTTACCGTAACCGTCACAGCGTGAATTAAAGTTCTACTGTCATCGTTATCCGCTGACGTTCAGTAAAATACGCACGTTTGAGTGAAGGAGAGCTGGTAAAGTGGCTACTGGACAACAAACAAAGGTTTGATTACATGATTCATTCGGGCTCTGTTCAGTGAAAATCAGTTTTGGAGATAGGTCAACTAACATTATTGTGATGTTTTCAATTGCGCTCTCTAAAATGTACTTGAATAAACGTTTTCACAAAATAAATCCGCATTGGATATTAAATATAACCGGTTTACACTAAGCAGCCTAGAATACATAACGGCTGGATTTATTTTAATCGAGACAAATATGATCTTTCATTTTCTAATCATTTTAATTTTGTGCATTGTTGAAAAAACAAAAAATCTGATATTCTTTAGGCCAGCATCTATGATCAAACAACAAAAGGCATTTCACGTCCGACAACATGGATCATAATTGATCTGCAATTAGTATTCTAATCTGCACCGTGAGCACTGTTATGATATTGAATTTGGAAAAAACGTGTGCCGTAACATGGCAAAGAACTGAACAGAGGGAATATGGCATGCCCTGAGAACAAACACAGTCAAGTCCCACGTCAATGCGGCCCTCTCATCTTCTCCTGTTGCATTATGCAGGTGACAAATCCCTAAAGTGAATGAGCCCAATAAATAATTGCAATACATAGAATACAAAAAAAGTCCTTACAGTCAACTGTGGCCTTCGCGAAGGGATGGATGAGACTCCGTGGTGATCCATGGTGTAGAATCAGCCTAGAAGATACATTAAAAGCAACCCGAGTGAGTGCATGAATGAATGAACGAATGCAGCAGCTTTCAACGTAACAAAAATGTGCGTCAAAGGTTGTGCTACCGTATTTTCCGGACTATAAGTCGACGTTTTTTTTCATAGTTTGGCCGGGGGTGCGACGTATACTCTGGAGCGACTTATGTGTGAAATTATTAACACATTATTATATCATGTCACATGTTATTTTCACACCAAACCACAAGAGGGCGCTCCAGGCCTGTGTTGATCATTTCACCACAGCCGTTGCAGCCCGTGGGAAGATGGCGGAGTGCTCCCGCAGGAGGTGGTTGTTGCGTGATTGTCTTTTGTCCATGTTAAGCTACCGTAGTTTGGGTATTCTATTCATGGATGCCAACTGTTGGAGTCTAACGCATAGCTTACGTTACTCTGGGATGTTCAAAAATAAAACCCTCTTTAATGTGGATCACGACTCGCGTCTTGCCTCATATCATGACAGTGGTGAAACCAAAACCTGCAGACTTCTCGGATTTATCGCCAGACATCATATCGACGTTTGTAGGACACATGCAGCCAAAAAACGGTACTTAACTCTGTTCTCCTTGTCTCATTCTCAAAAAATGCGACTTGTACTCCAGTGCGACTTGTATATGTCTTTTCCTTCTTTATTATGCATTTTATGGCTGGTGCGACTTGTACTCCGGAGCAACTTATAGTCCGGAAAATACGGTACATTTAATTTTGTCAGTTATATCTGGCCTGCAATACTTCCTCAAGATAGAAAGAATTAACAACTGGCTGGTGTTATTAGGAATGAATTAAATCACCTTCTGTCTCCATCAGCAGCCTGAGCCTCTGGCCTGTTGGTAAAAAGTTCCAGGACAGCGAAGCCTCGCCCGAGGGCCTGCTGGGAGCCATCTGGCCTGGGTGAGAACGACACCAGCTCCAGGACCACTACTGTGCTGGGCAACCGCAGAGACGTGTGGAAATACAGCACCTAAAAAGGAATCATTCAACACACAGGGGAGGAGCTACGTTGTCAATCCGACATCTTTTGATTCGTTCAGAAGAAGCAAGTTTGATCCAATTCAAATTCCCAAGATCCAAACCCTCTTGCGTGTCAAAGCCGATTTTAAGGAGAGGGCGCTGGTTATACGGTGCAGTTTTGTCCTGTACTGCGTATGCATTCTGTTTAGACTGTCACGCCAGCCCACACAAATGACACTCAACAGGTTAACAAAGCATCGTAATGAAAGTGGATTTCATGTTTCTCTTTGCCCCAAAGCAATTAGTCAAATAGATTATACTATACTATATAAAAAGCATGTTAACAATCACAGGGACGTGATTCATAAATGAGTACAAGATGGTGCACAGTCCCATGGCACCCAGCTTGGTTTTCAGCAATAACTCTTGCCCATTAAAGTGAATGCAGTTTATGGATCATCTTCATACATGAAAGGGTCCCTCACATATGGCATCGGGACCTTGACACAACACAAAGACAGCACTCATGCGCCCCAGGTTTGTCTGAAAAACACGCGTCATTACAGTGACGATAGGACGACAAGGCCTCCTGACATCTGCTTCAATTTGAATAGCTTTTTTGGGCATTTTTATTAGCAATCACTGTGCAAGAAGTCAACTGCTCATGGAAACTGGTACCAGAACTCAAGAAAATGACATCTGCTGAATTGATACGTGATTTTACTATCAATTGGTTTGGGGGAGAGCAGAAATCCCCCTCCTAATCAGACACAGGCCAATAAGAACATAATGTCAGGCTCAATGAATTAAGTGAAACAAAAAGGGCAGTTCATTCTGATTGGCAATGTGATCGTTTCAACTGTTACTTAGAAAGATGAACAAAACTATTTCATCCAATTGTTGCAGTAAGTTTGCACGTTGGTGTGGGCCTCTATTGTGCAGGTCTCCAAAAAAGGAAATAGATGAAATATCCAGGCTTGATAAGAATGCTGAATAGGCAATCTTATAGTCGAGAGGCAGGCATTTATCCTTTGAGAGCGTTCAGGGAGTTTTGACCACTGAAGAAGACAGCCGGGTCTTTTGGGAGCTTGTGTATAGTCTGTGCCAGGTAGCTGTAATTGTTTACAGGCTCTGGCATCCAATCTGGAAATAATGGCCACCCGAGAGCCAAGCCACGGTGATTTAAATGCACGAAGGCCCGAATATGATAAAAGGGACACACCAATTCTGTGATCCATTGGTCCCGAGCCAAATAAAGCCCTTTTTTATTTGTGAAAGGTCATAAAGAAGAACGCGACAGTGTCAACCGAAAGAAAAGGGAATAAGTAGATACGAGCTACCTTGATATACAGTGCTAATTTCTCTCCCAGGCCACTGTGGCAGAGCAAGTTCATCTTCAACCCAAAGCTATCAGTCAGCTTCTACCGCTTATCCTAGAAGGACACGGGGGAGAGGGTGGCCTGGAGTCAATCCCAGCGAAAGACTGGACTGGTTTACACGTCAACCGCAAGGGGGACATATAACAAACAGACAAATAACCATACCCTCTCACATTGACACACCTGCGGAGTCACCAATTAACCCACCCCAGAGCATGTCATTGGAATGTGGGAGGAAGCCGGAGTACTCAGAGAGAACTTACACAGACACAAGGAGAGCACTGAAACTCCACACAGAAAGGTCACTGAGTGGTTGGGAAAACCCAGGACCCCCTTGCTGTGAGGCGACAGTTATAACCAGCACACCACAATTTCTGGTACTGAACCTTTATTCTTAGTGTTGCCCAGCTTTTGAATGTGGGTAGTTATTTAAGCAAACACCAGCTGAGGTAAAAATATCCGGCATCCCATGTCTTTCTGTGTTCATGGACTGGAAAACTTTCGGTCTTTCTCTCAGTTTATTGATCTTGTTCCCTCCTACTTAACCTTACCTTAACTCCCGGATCAAAGCATCATCTGTGACTGAACTTTTCTTCAACCTGTATTAACTATACATTTTCTGTCATCTTCCCCCAAGTTTCCTCCCCATTTGATAATGTGGAATTTTTATTGTGGTCAAAGACGTGGTCCCTAGTCTTGGCGCAATCCCAACGTGGACATTGTTCATGACGGATTTCTTTTTCATCCACCTCACTGCTTTGATATACGTCCAAAACAGATTCTGTTCCAATCTCAGGAAAATGTGTCCCTAAACATCTCTTTCGCTCAATTATGACAAAAAGGATGTTGTGAATGCTCAAGAAAATGACTGGTTATGAATATATTGTTGAGTGACAAGCTGAGCTGAGGATAAAATGGTGCTTGGATGAAGTGTTCGGATGAATCACGAAACATGAGCTGATTGGTACAATGTTGCCATGACAGTACAGCACAATTTAGCTGCACCTCCTTCTGTCTAACTTTTCCAATACAAACTTTCTTCAGATCTGGCCTGAAGCACGATGCTGAGACCGCTTCAACTAAGTTGGGAGGCAGTACTGCAAATGAGGAATAAGGTACTGTAATGCTTAGGAAGGAGAAGAAAATGTGTGCCAGTAGATGTCATTTTGTTCTAGTTGTTACTAAGACTTGTTGGTACATGGCAACAAAATCCATTTCACACACACACACCTTCATTTCCTGCTAATTTTTTTCTCATTCAACAGTTACAATTTGGTACAAATTAACAGAAATTACTACACTTTTCCCCAGAACTTTACATTGAGTTAATCTCATGAGATCTATGTCCTTCCTGACGCCACAGGAGCCCTGCGAGATGTCATTGAGAAAACAGCTTGCATCGGCAGCAAAGCCAGGCGGAGCATATGTCGGGCCTAATGAGAGGTTATAGTGCGCAGCGACTGACAACAAAGCAGCAATCGATTCTCACAGGGTAAATATCCACCCCTTCTGCCCACGCACACACACACACACACACACACACACACACACGCACACACACACACACACACACACACACACACATCACTCGGGCAAAGAGGGTCCAACAGCCTTGTGTCGACATTAAAACATCATCAGCACAGAAGCACGTGGCTTGAAGTCACGGTCACTACCGACAACCAGCTGGGACCCTTCTTGTTATTGACAGAGAACCAAATTAGGACAGGAAAGAGGCAATGAAAAGAAGTGGGATCTTCTGTGAGATGTGAACCTATGGTGCAAACCACAGGAGGGGGAGATAAAAGGGGGGAGTGTGATGATGGTTCTGCCTTGAACAGTTTCAGATTTTGTCTCATAGTGAACTGCTATGATAGCACGTATATATTAAAGTACCCAAAAGCTTTTCGTGATGTGTAAATAAAACTTTTGGAAAATATACGAGGCAAACAACGTGTAATGCTTCAGTGGCTTTAGCGGCTGTTGGTGGGAAACAACAATTATAAAACCGCGCAGTGCTATCAGTCTGTAAAAGCAGAGGCTATTTATTCTTGCCCCCTCGAGCAGCTCATTGAAATGCCCGACTTGTGGGAATAGGGAAAGCACTGAAGAGGGAATCACATGGCATCGCACAAGACGAAGCAGCCACAAATGAGCATTGGTTTTTACATAGAGGTCCACAGCAACTGGGGTGTAATTGACATTGCACAGTGGTTTGACACTGGAGGCCTCCCAAAAGAAAAGCAAACGGGACCTTTCTATTTAGCAGACATGTTGGCTGGGAGGCAGGGAGAACTATAGTGTCAGCTACCTGGGACTTAGGTAACAGCTCCAAGTGTCTGTATTCACATGTAACGCACGTATCAGCATTAATGCAAGTAACCCAGTGCACATGTACCCAAAATGAATGAAGGCAGATTTTCTGCAGCATTGAAAAATCCCTCAATACACAACCTTCAATGCTTTTTATAGCAGGTGTACATTTAAAAAAGGTGAGCTCCTACTGTAGTTGATGTGTACCTTTTGGCCTTCACCTTAGAACTTTGATGTTCAAGGCCAAAAAGGCTCAGCTCATGAAGTCTTGTGAAGCTAATCTATGAAGCACATGCACTCAGGAAGATTCTTGGCTGACTTTGATGCTGGTTTTGGCAGCATAACCAATGCCGGAGGTGGAGGGGGAAGAGAGAGAGGGGTGGGGGGGGGTTGGAGGAAGAGTTACAGTAAGTAATTTGACAGACACAGAAACCAGCGGGTATCAGCATCACAAATCCTCCCTGTGTGAAATTCTGTGACTGTCACCGGTATAGGGGAGATGAGAGATGGCGGTGCGGATGACAGAGAGGCTGAGGAAATGACAGGGATGGGGGATCCAGGCTTCCTTATGACCAATAATGTCAGTGGATTGCAGCTGGGGAAGGTTGGACTGAGTATGCGTATGCATAACACCAAATAGATTTTCAGTAAGAGCTCCTCACAACTAAAGAGCTTCACTTTGGGTTTTAGAATTTTCCATTGTCTAAAAAGAAGACAGAAAGCAGGAACATTGGCAGCGACATAGAAAAACAGATTTAGAGTAGAATTCCAAAAATATGTCCCAATTAGTCTGAATATAATTTGAACTCGGCCAATTTCAAATCTCTGAATTGCTGCCACTTCATCTAGACTAATTACTTTTTTCAGCTCTGCTGCCTTATTACTTTGCAGGTGGGAAAAATTATGTAGACCTCATCTCTGAGGCAGACCCAGTAAACTTAGCTAAAAGCTAAAACTGGTTGTTTGTTGGTCAGAAAAAAACAAAAATGTATTTGACCATCATGAAACATTATACAACCCAAATGCTCCATAGCAACGGCCACCCGCTTCTTGCCACGAATGGCAACCGGAGGACTCAAGCGCACAACGTGGGAAATCGCAGATGGCTTTTATTGGTAGACGATCCTTGGCAAGGTTCACAAAACATTGTGGAAGCCCGAAAAATGTCAACCAGGGACTGGATTCAAAAACGTAACAAGGGGTCATGGACTTAATAACAAACTAGACGAGGAACAAAGGTGCTTGACGAACGGTACAAGCAACACAGAGCAGGAAGTACGACAGGGGAGAGGGGAGTCAACGAGACACAGTCAGGAAGGGCAGCTGCAATCAGCACACTGAGGGCACGGAAGTCAAGACACCGGAGATAAAAGGGAGGTATGAATGAGGTGAGTATTAAAAAGTACTCAAAGTTCTGGCATTTCTGTGTCAAATTAAAACACTTTATAGGGACAGATATGTCCGTCACTAAAGTTTGATCGATCAGGGCAAAATAACACCATATTCCCCAGAGAAAACATTTGACGGATTAAAAAAGGGAAGCCCTGATGGTAATTAGTCTAATATTCCAAGTTGCTAGTAACCACTGTATCTAAAGTATATAGGGTCTCATTCCCTCATATGTCAACTGAAATTCTCTCAATGCGTAGCGAAAAATACCGTATTAACAGCACCAAGCAGTAGATCGCTTTCAGAGATCTACATTAGCGTATACCTCCATCTTACCATGACCATAATACACTCCTACAGCTTGATATACTGTTTATGAAGGGGACATTCTGCAGGGTCAGAGATGTAGGATTGGATGAGACAGCAGGTGAAAACCTGAAGCATGACCAGTGAAAAAAAGAACCAGCAGAGTAATGGATCCGATTGAGAAGTTGAAGGCACATAAAAGGTGTTCTTTTCTATTACCAGAGTGACTGGTGCGAGGGAAAAGAGATAGCCTGCAATGAATGTCTTCCCTGAGGTGGTTTGATAGAAAATTTAATGTCATAAAGACAAAACAAAAAGAGGAGGAGGGTGAAAAAGCTGATATATCGCCATAAGATGGGACGACTGCAGCAATTACTGGAGAAACAGCCCAATTATGTGGAAGCTCTCCAAGGAACAGGGGTAATGGGGATGCGATTTCAATCCAGCAAAGACTTTCATCGACCAGTAAAAAATCCCCAACAGAGGCTGCACAGAGGATTTGAAATGTCTGACCAACCTTTGTTGTTGTGGAGGCCAGCATGTATACAACCGAAACCTCAATGTGTTCATAGAGCTAGTATCAAATATCAGATTCGTTATCTTTGATTGATATTTTATGTTTCTAACACTAACTACCAACAGAGGAAAATTGATTTTCCTGAACTTTATAAACGGCAAAGTTTTTCATTGCGGTTTGTCATCTGTGATGCAAAAAAAAAAATTAAAATAAATGCTCAAAACAAGTGTTTAAGATAGAGCACATCATTCCTTATCTCCAAATTGGCACAGGTTGAGACTGAATAAAGTCTGGTCTGTTGCTCCACTGGCTCCATGTGCGCTGTCTCGCAGCACTCGATCTATGATCAGTATCGCGGATGACCATCTCTCAGCGCTGCAGCAGCAATTACGCGTCAATGCCACACACTCCTGAATCGTCCACAAGAATCGTCGTAAATGACGGGCCGTGCTGTGGTTATGCAGCTTATGACGTGGTGCTCTGTCGATTCACAGCAATATGAAAAAAACAAGTCATGGTCAAAAGGAAAAGGGTGCTCGTGTTGTTGGACGTGCTTTACTTGTGCGAGTTTACTTGACCGAGTGGTTGATTCCGTTGTTTCTGATTTAACAGCAGCAGGACTGCGCTGATGACGGGCGGAGCATCTCAATGTTGACTTTTTACCAAATATTTAAACTTGCACAAATTGTTTGCTTTGAGGCGCCTGTTGACCATTTGTGACTTGCGTGGAACCTACTTTATAAAAGATGTCTGCATGGCCTCCATAACGGTCCAAACCTGCGTCAACCCCAGTTTCCTTAACACACGCCTCACACAATCACAACCTCCCAGAACCTTCTTCCCTCCAAATCCCCCGTTCTTCACATACGGGGAGGGGGAAACTCACAAAAGATATTCTGAATAGGTTTGGCAATGTCACAGCCTGGAACAAATGCAAGCACAAGGACAGGGTCGCTTTCTTTCTCTCTGTCTCAATGTCTCTCTTTCCATCTCCGGCCCAGACACAGGCGAGGCAGAATTATTTACAAGCTTACTTATTCGCCGTGTGTTTGTGTCCGGGTGGAAAAGGAGGGAGTGACTAAAGGAGAAAGGGAATCAAGTCAACAGCCGCCGCCCCCCCCCACACACACACACACACACACACACACACCTCCTCAAGGCCCTCATATCTCCCTATACTGTCACATCCGCAGCAGCTCTCTTGTCTCTTGAATTCCCTCTGTTCACACGCTCCAGCGCATTGCCGGGTGTGCTACTCCGGCGTGTGAAGCCGCTAAGCAGCGCTCGCCCCGCTGGATGTTTGGTCCCCTTGTTGCTGAAATATTGATCAGATCTCGGGCGGAGAAGCAGAGCCTGCGATCCCTCCGTCCCCATGTCTAATTGAAGCGTTTAGCTCTTAGTGTAGCACGCCAGTTGGGAGCAGGAATTCGCTGAAGGCCCGTCCGTGCTGCCGCAGCGCTCTTGGGTCCATCAATCATACGGCTTTTTCCACACAAAAGTGGGTTTCATGGGCTCGTTTCGTTTACCGTGGGAAGTGCCATACCTTGTAATGGAGACTCAATGTAGGTTTGTGTTTTACTGCCGGCCATTTATCTGAGCTCAGTGCAGTGAATTATTAGTATTATTTTCCTCATCGTCAGCAAAGTGAAAGTCAACAACGCTTTTGTCTGTCTTTGGAGGGGGTGGTGCGTGTAAGAGACAAAACAGTTGAAAAGTGAGCTTTGTCTTTATAATAACTGTGTAGTATTATTTTTTTTGGTGCAGATGTTTCATCAGCTTTCCTTCATTGTCATTCTGTCAATAAGCGTAGCTGAGATTTGACTTTATCAGACGCCTACATTCAAACATCAAAATGAAAGACAGCGGATTTTCGCTTTCAAGACAGACATTGATAACGAATCCAGTTTTCACAGCCTAATTATTGTTCTTATTTATTTATTTGCCCCAATTTTGTGAAAATCGGAATACCAGCACATAGAGTTGTGGGTGATGATGCTGCACATTGCATGGCAGAGTATAAACGCACAGCTGGATTAATATCATTATCACGTCCTGTTTAACACACACATCTCATGAAAGAGTTCAGCTTTTCATCTGATGGTTCACAGAGAAGCTGTATAACCATAGCGAAGCACTCACGAACAGCCAACAGTATGAAACCAGATGTGATCCATATATGCCCAAATTAAAAAGATAGAGGCAAAGCAGACCGTTGTTAATACTGCGTCTCTGTGGTGTAGTGTATGTTTGCGCCACGTTACCAACCCCACCGTCCCTTAAGCCTTGCAGAGTTTGTTTTTTATCAAACATGCCTGGTTAACGCAGTTACGTAAACCTGTAGCAACAGGTTGGAGAACCCATAAGCCACACATTTGATATGTACGGTGATAATTGCACCATTAGAGAAAACACCACCCACACAGTACACGGTAGACCATAAAGAGCAGTGTGTGCATATACACAACACACGCGGTGCACGGGTACGTCTCTACGTCCCTACGTCCCTACGTCCTCTCCCTCTATTTTAACACGTAGTGGCGCTTGAGATCGAGAAGGTCAAGAACCGACGTCAACGCCGAAAGGCGCGGCGCGTCCACACAGCTAGTTGAGGTCGGACTTTTAGCGGAAACGACGGGACGTCACTGATCTCAATACGCCAAGCGGAAGGATGAAAGGGAAATGACGGGCGCAGCTGTAGAGAGTCAATCGTGTGCCGAAAATAGGTCCAATCAGGCCTGAGTGTGGGAACGGAAATATTGTCCATTTTCCTAACGTGATTTCACAGTGCGGCTATTCATTGTTTAATAGGATTACTGTTGCGTTTCCATTGTTAAAGACTTAATTACTTCTGCTGGCAGCGTGGACGGGTACTGAGGAGAGGGCTAACTTCAACAAAGGGAATGAAAACACAGCAGATGCTAAGTATGCATACAATCGTTAAATCACAACGACCAGCTGTTAATTGCTTGAGTGTCTCTTTTTTTGCAGTTATGACACATGTATGTAGTCTGTATCAATAGAAACTATCGATACCAGACTCAATAGTTTCCTTCCTAGAGCCAAATGTACCAAAATAATGAAAATCTTGACGAATCACCATGAACCAGAAATTTTGTAGTTAGTGTTAACCATAACTTTTTTTGTATGCGTGCCTGATGAAAACATACACCAGGTTTAATAATTTGATAAAGTGATGGTTTCCTCTTATGTAAACAAAAAGAGTTGACACTAGCTTTTTTATATTAAATTCAATGTTATCAGTATACTACAATCATCAGAACATCCAGGCTCACTCATGTGGCTTAAAGGTTTACGGCAAAAATGAATGTAAAATAAAGACTATAGAAGAAATTCAGCAAATATATTTAGGGCCCCTAAAAAAAATCTCTTCTTTGGAACGAATACAGAAGAATCAATGAGCTTCTTCCATCACACTTTTTGCTTGTAAACAGTGTGAATCGTCTTGGAAGTTAACAGGGAAGAACATTTCTCATTCTCCGATACTCATTTCTTCAGAGATGAATCACAAGCGCAGTCAAACGTGACGCAGCGCGAAACGCCGCCCATGAAGCGGCGCGGCTTTCCCGACCACGTGCCTCCTTCCAGAGAGCAGGGAGAACAATGTGTGCTTTTTAAAAGAGGCAAAACTTATGCTCTTACGAGATCAGTGTGACTACCGCCATGTATTCCTTTCTCCGAGCTGACGTTTGAGCCGTGTGGGATCGCTCACTTTGAAAACAACTCGCTCTTTGGGGAGCAACCCTTTGAGACACAAAAGCGGAAGGAATTTCATGACAAATGAAATGACAAATGCTTTACCATCGGCCTTCTGCCTGTCAGAGCTCTGAAGTTGCGTGATAAGGCTGTGTGTCTGTTTGTGCATGTGGTTGTCTGGTTTTCCTCACATAATGGGGACCAACGCGTGATGGTCCGTTCTGCTTTAGGGGTCCTTTGGTTCGGGCCGGGGTTAGAGACCTGGCATAAAGGTCATGTGTAGACATGGGGTAAAAGTTAGGAGAAATGACAAAAGAACAAAAGGTTGGAGACATTAAATATGCATGTGTGTGTGTGTGTGTGTTCCTCCCAGTTTTTTCTCTGCAGCGCGGCCTACGTCATGCCAAACAGCATTTGGAGACCTAGAAAAACAGAGGTTGCACGCAGAGGAACCAAACGTGGCCTTTTCTCCAAAGCCCTGCTGTCGGACCGATAACGTTGCACATAAGAGAAGAAACTACCGGCTCTCCACGAGGCCAGGGAGTTTAAACGGAGCGATCGCAGAAAGACGGACATTTCTCTGCGCCTCCTCCAGTCAGTCAACTCCTCAGACTGTGTTACAACAGTGCCCTCTGGTGGCCACAGCTCTTACTACCTTTGGCTGAGGAGAGCTGTTGGCTGTTGAAAAACATAATTTCCATCTGAGTCACGATGTGAGAGAAAAAGCCTAGCAACTGGTAATCTAGAGATGATTTAAGGCAGAATCAAGACAGGATGTTTTTGTACCGTGATTAGAGAATAGTTAAAAAAAAACTTTTTACAGGTTGTAAATTGACTTTGCATAGAGATTTTTCTTTAAAGCAACTTCACTTTCAGTATCAGAATTCAATTAACGGAATGTAAAATAACTTTTTGGGGTCTGGATTTACAATGCTGTACAATTCCATTAATATAAGCAAATTTCACAAGATTTGCAAACCATTAGACTTTTAAAAAAGAAAGACCTTCAACCATTCCACAAACGTGCACTCTACTTTCAAAATAAAAGCTCCATAAGTCAGACCTGACAACTCGAAAAGCAACACGTGGAGATGAGAGAAAAACTATCCAGTAAGAGCAAACTTTCTCTCTCTCTTTAATCACTGCGTATATTTGCTTTTCACCCAATATTAAAAGCAATCCATCATGGCTGACTGGGGGAGGTGGGGCCTTGGCCGTTTTCACCGCGCTCCTGTAACTGAAGAAAGGATCCCCCCGCTGACATTAGTTAGATATCAAACAGCAATTTGCTACTCGTAAATACCAGCATGAATGCAAGTGCACCGGGCCAAGTCCAATAAAAAGAAGAAGAAAAAAAGGAGCAGCTCTTGCATTCAGCACAACACGCAGAAGGCCAGCCTCACTTCATCATCCTGATAGGATATGATGGGGTTTGGACACTTATTGGGATCCCAACTAGGTTTTCATACAGACTGACTATTATGGCGGATCAAAGGATATGCTGGGGGAGATCAAAAGAACATCAGACAAAGGGAAGGAAAGAAAACAGATGGTGATAAAAACTCAAAAGTAGTTTCTCGAAATATCTCAAACAACAACTCGCTCTCCGAAAGCAGATTGGCAGAGGAGCTCAGCGGCGCCCCCCCGACGCCACCGCGACACACCGGGTGACTGGCCTCCAACCGGAATGTTCAGAGGCCTTCACGCGTCTGACTGGGAGGGAGAACACCGGTATCCAGCTGTTCCACGGATATCTGCTCAAAAATAACATAAAAGGCTTTGAAGGCGCGGTGAGGGCGACGGCGGGAGACGCACTTTCAATGGATTCTACCATCGTGGGGGGATTTTTTTGCTGTTCCCGACCGGGGAGGAGCCTTTCTTGAGACCCTCCTTATGGCTAGTGCCGACTGCATCGTTCGAACTGGAGGATCGCGGCTTCAAGCTGCTCGACTGCAGCGAAGCCACACGGGGGGGAGGGGTTATGCTAAATGCCTGCCGTCGGCGGATATGCAGATTTGGATGAGCGAGGAAAAAGGGCGGGTCAACTTGTGTTGAAACAGGCAACAACTCCTTTCGTTGGCCCCTGTCGCTGCAGGGTGAACACAGGTGTGATTGAGAAACTAAATGAGGGCCCCGTTTCATTTAGGTGAGCTGGAGCCCTGGTGTTATGGGACAGTCATCAGTTTCATAAATTGCACAGACCTGTTTTTACCCTGAAGTTACGCATCAAAAATGGCTGCTGTTATAAAAGGACCCATTTGTTATGAGGGCTGTCTGGTCGCCACTTCAATCGCAATCTTTCTGGCACCGTCACTTATTCCCGAGGAGCGGAGAGTGTCGCTACGACCGCGCGGTTACGCTGCAGCAGCTTGGTGACGTTTTTCAGGCCAACACAGTGAACACGTCGGCCTTGTCAGTTATCAATGATCAATGTGGATTCATCCACATGTCCGCTTGCCTTCAGACGCTGCAGGGACTTCAGGAACTGAAGGAGAAACCTTTCATACATTTTAAAAAGCAGCAAGGGACGTCCTGGTCTAAAAAAATCAATGTGAAAAGTTATTATTTAATGTAGATCATAAATAAATCATTAAAAACTGACTGATCAATCTTTTTTTTTTTTAATGGCATAAAACTAATCTGAGTTCTGACAAATAGCATTGCACTGTGAATCTTTGACTTAAATCCTGGTATGAACATCAATTTTAGTTTGGTCCCCCTTGTTAGAAGCCATCAACTTTAACTTTGATCAGCGTAGGAAAGCAGTGTGGTCCTGACCACAGGGGCCCAGCAAAACAAAAGAGATCCTTTTAACTTGAATGGATAGCGTGAAGACGATCCGATTTCATGGCATATTTGATTTTGTCCTCCGCAGCGACGGTGTTCTCTTTAGCGTTTGGAAGAAGCGATTGGAAATTACATCATCAAAGCACTTCCTTCAAAGCACATCACTGCCATCGAAAAGATGTTTCTTTGTTCCTTTTGTCTAACGAAGTGAAATGCAACCACGTGACCCCCAGACCTCGACCGCAACTGCAGGCCAACTTGATTCACATGGACTCCCAGACAAAAAGTGCATAACATGTCCAACTAAGGACGATACCTAAAGCCAAGCTAGCAGACTTCCTCAATACCACAAAGCGTGTCCGGTAGACAAGGCCACGTCCGTGACTCCTAGCCCCCCCCCCCCCCCTCCCGCCCCCCCACAACAACACCACCAACACCCCAGAGAGCGCATTGAACTGTGAGGTTACAGTTAATGATCTCCGGTCAAATTGTATCTATTAGGCTCACACACATGAGACTGTACTCTCATTTTAGGAAGACGTTTGGGGACCTTCCTTTATAATCAGGGAGCAGGACTGATTTAAGCAATATTTAATGAATGCATCACGTTAGCATTAATGTGATTCATTTTAAAAAGGTGTACAATTGTCTGGCTTGGCGAAATATAATCATTTATTTGATCTGTCTGCAGTTTCAAAATAAATCTTCAACAAATGAGGTATACAATATTTTGTTATGATAAAATGACACATCTTTGTTTGATTTAGAGCCAATTTAAACATGTGAAACCTTTTAAGCCTGTGACAGTAACTGAACCCGTTTCACCATTAGCAACTAACCTGATCACTAATTGACCTTCTATTAATTGTGCCTGTATTGTATCATTAATGCCCTAATTTCAAAACCTGCGTAATAACTCTAATAATATTGTGACTTGTTATAAAAAGTGCCTCTCAACAGGGTAAGAAAGAGACATTTTTGTAACTGACAACAATCCCAAGAGTGCGAGTCTGATCATCGCTGCTTATTGCAAGCCTTGAGTGGTTGAGCTTCTGAGACTGTTCTGATTAAATAATGGCTCGAATGGGCATTGATTTCACTATGTAACTAACAATCCACTGCTGATTTAAAACAATATATGAGAAGTTAGAAAGAGAGCCTGCAAAGCTAACACACAGTTCATTTCAGCTGGGTGTCATCTGCAGGTTTCTGAGAGTAACAATACCTCGTTGACGGAGATCTTTTTGTTTTTCATCCTCAGGGAGGGACTCTTCCACGTGTTCCCAAAGAACTGCTGATGGTTTCTATCAAAAAGAGTCGCGCGCAGCTGGTAGGTGACTTCTTGTTCCACACCTGTCGTCTCCTGGGCCTACGGGAGGACACACCTGCATTAGTCACAGCCACAGGTAAACGTCGCCCCAAGATTTACAGGCATGAACAAACAACCTTAAAATCATTTTGCTGATCATTGACTTCATTGAGTGACTCACCACTCTGGTGGTGTTTGGTGGAATATCTCTAAAAACAAATTTGCAACAGAATTCATCTCTCCTGGCAGGTCTCCCTGCTGCCGCCATTCGACCTCTGCAGCTCATCCAGAATGCAGCAGCTCGACTGGCCTTTGACCTTCCTAAATTCTCCCACACTACCTAAACAGGATCTCTTCAACTGGCTACCAGTAGCTGCCTGCATCCACTTCAAAACATTGGTGCTCACGTACCATGCTGTGAATGGATGGGGTCCAGTCTACATCCAGGACACGGTGAAACCCTACATCCCAACCCGCACACTCTGCTCTGCATCTGCCAAACTGCTTGTTCCTCCCTCACTGAGAGCAAAACACTCAACAAGATCACCACTCTTTGCTGTCCTTGCTCCTAAATGGTGGAATGACATCAGGGCTGCAGAGAGCCTCTACATCTTCAAACTAAAGACACACAAAAGACTTCAGACTGCACCTTGACTAAAAACAACCATTATGCCATTATATATCAATACAAAATTGTAGCACTTATTTTGTAGCACAAAAGGCTCCTTTCTGTAGCAAGTTTTAAATCGGCTCATGTAATGAAATTGCACTTTGTTATTCCTTGTTCTTTTGAGTTTGTATCCTTATGGTTGAAATGCACCTATTGTAAGTCGCTTTGGATAAAAGCAATGTAATGTAATTGGCCGGTTGATAAAATGAAAGAGCGTTTGTAATCATCAGGGGCCTCCATCACATCTTTACTAATGCCAGACGAGAATGGAATAAGTTGTGAAACTACACAGAATAGAGCCGCGTTCAAAGGCCACGGACCACATGTGTTTCTTGGTGTCGCTCGGTGAAGCGTTTCTCGTATTCTGTGAGCCGTCACCTGCGGGAGGTGAGCCGCAGCGAGCCGGCTGACGGTGAGCTGGGAACCGAGGGACTGGGTGAAGTGGTTGTCCAGAGCCTGGCGAACTGTCTGGCTGGGCGGAGGAAGCACCCGGCTTCTCTCGAACACTTCTCTCCAGCCGTCCGCCATGTCGAACGTGTCTTCTGTCTTGACCATGACCTGCAGTAAGTGGGAGAACGAGGATGTCAATACGAAGATTGAGGAATAGAGCCTAAAAACCTTGTCGTTACCTCGTATGTTATCTCTGCCACCCGTTCAGATTTTTAAACCCACGGCCGCCATGTTGGAATTGGATTCTTCTACTAACTGAACAAGGGGGGGAGATGTGTTTATCAGTTATTGCATTAGTATGTCCACGAGCAAAACAGCAATGCAAATATGCATATTTTATTTATGTGAAAGCTTATAAATGGATCGAGGAAATCCTCCGCTGAATGATATCGTAAATATAGTTTTTCACAAAAATTTAATTTAAAACTCTGAACCGTTTTTTGGTATGTCCCATTGCGCTGCATCAGTTGCTATGGTAATGTTCACTTCGCCATCCCGGTCTACAGTTTAAGGTTTTGAACTCGACATCTAAACAAAGCACCCACTGTTGTTTTAAGTATAATATATTCTCGAAATAGTGCATGTTACAGTAATGTACATGATTATGGGAAAGACAGTAGTTGTAGTACCAATATTTGAAAGACAAAAAAACAGCTCGTTCCAGCTTAATCGTTTAAAAAGTTGGCCAAGTGTGGTAGAAAAAATAATATTAATAGTTAATATTTATTCATTTTGTGAAATTGGCAGCTGCACATCTCTTTGAATTGAAACACCAAGCGCTTTGCCTTCCATGTTTGCAGTTTTGCAAGCAACACATTAAAGTGTTATTTATTTTAGTATTGTACCTAGGCAGGTTTAGGTGTCATTTATTATTGCCATATCCTCTTCTTACCTCTCATTAAACACTATTTTATCTCTCCATCAACCAATTATGACATATACATTCTGTTTACGCATTTATTGATCACAATATATAGTGCAAATAATAAACAAGTATTAAACAATAATATGACACTAAATGGGACTATGTAATCTTTCCTTGGTGACAACGTTAATATTGTATCAATTTTTGGCGATACAACAATAATTTTACTCGGTACATGGAAGATTTTATCGATGCATCGGAACACTTGATCCAGCAGCTAAAGACACTGGAAGAACATGACCACCAGAGGGCAGCCACGCGCCACCTGAGAGGCCGGTCAGCCTGCAGGGGAAGAAGAAGAAGAAAAAGAAAAAGAGGACGGACGTAGTACGTAAAAACTGCCAGTGCAATGTCCGGACTCTTCAGAAAAACAAATAAACCAGTGAAAATTAGAAGCTGCAATGAAAATAAAAAGTTTGGAGTTGCGGCCAAAAACCTGAAGGAGTTGCTCAAAAAAGGCTGCGAGAAATTACAGGTGAACTTGTTTGTTTTCTTCTGATCTGTCTGAACAAGTGCTGGACCTCCAGCCGCGCTTCCGCTACAGCGACTATGTCATAATAAAAAAAGAGACAAAAAGAAGGCTCAACCGGTACGCTGACACATGCCAGACACCTGCATACAAGTCTCGCGATACACCTTTGTTATGCGCTTCACAGAAGCAGATGTGCAGTTATTATACGAGACCGGTGTGCTTAAATTAAGAGCAAAATCCAGTGGTATTAGGAGGTTCCTCTAAGAATGTTACATAAGACCAAGTGGGCATCAGCGATAAAACGAGAAGAGGTATGAGAAGTGAAAAAAACATTCTGTAAAAAAAACAACTGACAATCCTAATCTGTTATGATCACTGCTGTGTGTGCTTTATCATTTCCAGTTGCCATCTCCTGGTGCACACTTCTGTTTGTATGCGGACGGGACCATCATAACGGAGGAGTTCTTCCAAACTCTGCCGGACAACACTGAACTTGTTCTTCTGTGCAGAGATCAGACATGGAGTGGAGGTAGAGGAATCATCCACAGACACTGTTTTATAGGTAGCTTCAACCGTACACGCGTCAGTAAAGTGGTAGAATGACGTCTAACCCCGCGGGGTTCCAACTCCAGTTGTGGCCGACATCGGCCAGTTGCTGAACACCGACCGGCACGCCGACGCCCTCATCGACGCGGCGAAGGGCCTCCTCTCTGACGAGCGCTCTCCTAAGAGGCGAAAGATCCTGACGGACCTGCTGCTCAACCTGGAGGACAAATGTGAGGTGGAGAAGAGAGAGGAGGATGAAGACTGGTTCAGAGGTACAGCGCAGCAACTCTGTTAGAAATGCAATGGTTTGTTTGAGCAGGCGTTGAGATATTCGGACATCGGAAAGGCGACGGCTGTGCCGCTCTGAAGGTCTTTCTGCCTCCAAATTTTTATTGATATTCGTACAATATGGAAGCAGACATTGCAACTAATAAAGCCAAATGTTCCCCTTTATGACTGCAATTATATACGTATGAGTTTTATTCCTTGAGCTTGGTTTCTTTTCAGGTGTTGACACTCGATTCAAGACCAAGTCCGCCTACATGAAGTTCAACTGTGGGAGCAGGATACGGAGCTACATGAAGGAGGTGAGGCTACCTTTTCCTGGCATCTGAAGGCGAGTGGCACGGCGATCTTAAAGCGTGGCTCCTCTGTGTCTACGTCATCAGCTCGACGCCGCCGCCAAAACCGTCCAGAAGGCCGCAGTCAGGGCGGAGTTTCTGAAAACCACCAAATGCCTGGCGGAAATGCTGAAGTCGGCGAAGCACAACGGCAGCTACTTCGACAGGACTGAGAAGGAAGCCCATCGCCTGTGTACTCGGACGGGCTGGTTCACCTGCCAGGTAAGCTAGGAGTCAATCCACCCACAAGGGATCACCCCCCCCTTGCACCTTTCCATTCCAAGAAAAATAAAAAAGGTGACCCTTGCAACTTCCTAAACGTTTCAAAAGAACTGCACCTGCTTTTGAGCGCGTCATTTCCACCTTGTTATCTCCTCAGGGATCATTTGAGCAGGAAGTGTGCCAGTCCTTCCACTCCATCAACCCCTACGGCAGCCGGGAGAGCAGGATCGTCTTCAGCACCTGGAATCTGGACCACAGGTCAGACTTATATATATTTTTTAATATACTATTTTCTTTTATCCTGCGGGTGACGGGCAACACAGACTTATCTGAACAACATGCCTGCTGATTGGAAAAACATGCTTCTGAAACATTTCTTCTTCGTTGGGTGTCCAGGATTGAGAAGAAGAGGACCATCATTCCCGCCCTGCTGGAAGCTCTGCAGCGCAACAAGAGCGCCGAGATCAACCTGGACTACTTCTACCGCCTGCTCTTCACCCGGGAGAACCTGAAGCTGGTCCACATCGTGTGCCACAAAAAGGAAGCTCACCACCTGCAATGCGACGCCACCAAGATCTTCAACGCGGGTCCAGACAAATGCAAAGGCAAGAAGAGGCGCCTGATGTGAAGATTTTCACCTCTGCCTTCATATGAGGGGGGGGGGGACATGTGACGTGTTGCACTGATAATGATGCAAATTTTTATATTAGAGGAGACTGCAGAGAGGGCCAACCAGCAGAGGGACCAAGCATTTTTGGCCCTCTGTATTTATTTTTTTAAACCACATTCTGATTCTGAGCCAGTGAAAAACTTTGTTAGACAGTCAAATCAAACCAGAAAATCATGAAAAACATTTGTCTTTGTTGGCACGGTGATATAAAAATGCATGGATTGATTACAGCGCAGCGGGCACTCGGACGGTAAGTTGCATAAGAGTGAATCGCACTAGTGACATTACCTCAAAGTTAGGCATTTACTCCAAGTCAACCGTATATTAAAAGCTGCCTATAGGGATCTGCTCTCTGACGCCTCCTTCCTTTCCACATGTACACAACCTATAATTAGGAGGGAAAGAAAAGTCCCTCTTTCAAATCGATAAATGTTGTAGTCCAGTACTGTTTGGCGTTATAGAGCAGCACATTACGTAGCCCGATTTATCTAAATAAAGTGCTGCCAACACGGAGCAAGAATTCAGGAATAAATAACAAAACAGGCACTATTGTACAAACCCCCACAGGTTATTCATCTCAGTACTGAAGCTGCGTTAAAAGGTATATTAAATAACATTCAGGCATTTGAAAACAATTTGGCAGGTTTGTGTGTTTGAAGGTTCCTTTAACTGGAAATGTCCCAGTTGACCCCTGGCTTTGAGCCATCGGCAGAGTCCCGACTAGTGGTGGTGAACTGGAGCCAGCGGGTTCTTTGTCTCCTCAGCACGTGTCGGGTTTAGAGCAAACACACTCGACGACGGGTTCCGTGCCGCCCGAGCTATTTCATCACCAGCGAAGGGCGAGCACGGCCATCAGCGGGTCATTTTTGTTTTTTTTTTGTCCGTCTCATTCGCCGCCGTTTTCTCAAAGCGCTTGGTGTCTTGTGAGCCCCCGACAGGCGGGACCCGCTGCGGAGTCCTCTAAGGGTCCTGGGTGCGATGTCCTGTTCACTGTGAGTCGCCGGCGCCCCTCGTGCTGCCGAGGGCCACCTCGTCTGGGTCGCTGTCCTCTGGTGCGTAGTAGTGTCGTCTCCTGCGCTCCCTGTGAGCGCGGCGGGACGTCTCCGACGATCTTTGAGGGAAGTCCTGCAGTACGGAGAAGTGGATTTAAGGAATTCCGTCAAACAGGGACAGAATTCTATGAAAAATAAATGCGTGCTGCAATTTAAACTTATACCTCACCATATTACAAAATGACATGTATACATGTCACACTGTCATTTTGCAGCCAGCTCCAACATGCGAAGATACGCCTCCCAAAACGTTGCATTTTTCTTTAAGTGTAAAATAGTTGACACTGATAGCAACAAATGGCCGACAATGGCCACCTGGCAACAGCCACTATCCAGTGCAGAGTACAGGTGCCCCACAGTGGATTGCATTATGGTTTCAGTATAGTGGAGTCAGACAATGAAGCCCCCTTTCTGGTTTGCTTTTAAATTTGGGAGAGCTCTTCAATTTCATTCTATAGTTGTGACACTGATCTTCTTCACCCAATACTTGTAAAGACCCAAGACATTTTGATTAGCGGTTCAATGTACAATATCATTTTCTTGCCCTTTCCACCGGACCTAACTGGTTATTACATTGGCTCTGATGAATGTAAATAGAAAAGGTTGTAAGATATCAGACTGCAAAAACATCGCAGTGGGAACATGCTTTACAGTCCCGTGATGGGACGGAGTTCAAGTCATCGAACTGTAGAACGCTCAGTAGCCATCAGCTGAGAAACACTGCAGGAGCCTTTCACAGGCTAAATAATGCAACCTGAGTCACAGAACGTCCCCATGGTGGTAAATCAAAAAGATGCCTCACCTGTACCGCGTCCAAGTTTCCAAAGAACTGCTCCACGGGAAGAATCTGATTGCTGTCGTCGTCCGGGAAAAGGTTTCCCACGTTTTTGCTGGTTTCCTCACAATCCATGTCCTCGGACTCCCGCTTGTCGCGGGCGCCGCTCCCTTTGCGGCCGTCCGCTTCCAGCCTCGCCGTCAGCGCGTTTTCTTTGCCCTCTTGGCTTTCGACCTCGGGCGACGCCGAGCACCTCCTCCTGCCCGCCGAGTGGAGGCACTCGCAGCTGATGCGGGAGTCTTTCTCCAGAGGGACGTCCGCCGTACCGCCAACGCCGACTGCCGAGCTGTACTCTGCTGCCGGCTGCGTCTTTGGACCATCCGCGCATCTCCTTCTTGAGGTAGAAGCCTGTGTGAGGGTCGGAGACCAGGGTAAGGAGGACGATGCTACAGTTAATCACGATCAATTTCCTTTGCTCCTGTGCCGGTTTGCACCGAAATCTGTGACTCATCAGGAATTGTGACCCTAGAGGGCGCTGTTGCACATTGTCTGCTTGTGCGTGCCAGAAATGGAGGGCGAAGAAGAGCGCATACGCAAACGGGGTCACACATTCTGACAAGTATCAGCCGTCAGAATGTGTGACCCCACTGTAACTGCTGAATCAAACTTGCTGAGTCAAACTTCATAATATTTTCTGGGGTAGTTATATCATGTCTTCACATTACTCTGGACACATATTTTTTTACTAAACATTTAAGTACAGTACAGTTTTATTAAATCTATAAGAACAGTTTTTTACATTTATTTTAGTACAATGTTCATTCAACTTTTATGTGCAATACATTTTAATTGAATCATTATTTAAGTACATTTTTCCCTATATTTAAGCGCAGTTTTACTGTTGAAACTGTGTAAAATGTTACAAATGCTGACAATATTAAATATACTTCTTTAGGAATAAAACCTCTGCCTTGTTTTTGATGAATACTATGCTACTGTATAGTGTTGGTCATTATAGTGGTACTTGGAAGTATTTTCTGAGGTGGTACTTTTTTTTTTTTGGAGGTGGTAAGTTTGAGAATCACTGCTCTAATGCATTTATTTAAAAATGCCATTTTAAATTAATTAAAAAATTTAGGTATATTGGGATAAAAGCATATTACTTCTGCCTTGAAAAGGCTATGGTAAAGTTAGGGGTGCTAATACACTGCTTAGGAAACTAAAGCCACATGACATAACTTAGGTGACATCACAGAGGGGTGTGGTCAGCATCAAACAGGAAGTCACCTTCTACAAAAAAATATACCTTTTTAATGAGGTTGTTTTTATCCGATTTTTCGATTGATCGAACAAATATCGACAGATTAATTGATTATGTCAAACACAGTACTCGAATGCTGTTGTGAAAGATAAGTGGTTGTAAATGTCCATTATAGAGGGAACAGAAAAAAGCTGAAATTATAATGACAGACATTTAAAATTAACATCTTCATACAGGCCGTTCCCTCCGGTTTACAAGTTAACACAAACCTGTCTGGAGCTGATCTTCCTCTTTCTGGGCTTCAAGCAGTCAAGTTGACCGGGCATCTGGAAAGCACAACGGGAGTTTGTTACATCACAAGTGGCAATATTCAATCAGAGCGACCACTTCATGGGACAGGTTGGTTTTATCTGGTTTCAATTGACAGGGAGAGTAGGAAGCCAATTCGCAACCAGCTTCAGAGAAAGCATAAGGCGAGCAACTTTTCCAAACACAGCGCTGTGAAAGCATGCGTCAGCATTAATTCATTTTTGTTTTGACAGCCGACTTTAAGGAAACAAGACTACAAGCAACCAAAGACTTGGAAATATGTCAGCGTGTTTTTCAAAACGCACTGACCTTGCCCTTACGCTGGACTAAAGGTAAAGAAAAAATGACATTCATCATTACAAGCTGGTTTAAGATGAATCAAAGATCCATTGTTAAATGTTATTTTGACTTTTTTTGGCCTCTACCTCGAAGTGCTTCACAAAAATAACTTAACAAAAAACAACAAAAAACAAAAAAAAAACCCAACAAGGGCCCGCTGACCTCCGCCGGATAAGCTCCTCCCACAAAATGTTGACCCCGTGACCCGAGACGTGACGACGCAGCACGAAATTTACCTTAAATCCAAAACAGGTCTAATAAACTATCGGTAACCGTTTAAAACACGCTACTAGGCCGGTGACATAGGATTTTTGGGTTATTAAATTCCCTGCGCACTGTTTGAAAAATAAACCATGATGGCGAACGATACCTGACGCGAGTCAGCTGACAGCGGCAGCTGATAAATGAACGTTCCTCCATTCACGCGTTCGCTCTTTGATAGCCTCGTTTGCTCTTAACGTAAAGTCAGCTCACGCGGCGACATATCGGACCCTTCCGTCCGCTTCGGTGAGGACTTTGTTTTCCTCTGACAGTTAGCATCTCCCCATTCGGTCTCCGCGGACAACGTAGTAAATATTGTGTATTGTGAATAAACCTAACGTTAGCTTACCTTGACGCCTTCCATGCGCACACGTTTGCGGCGTGATGTTTCGCCTGTGTTCTTTATTATTCTTCAAAAACGGATCGGATGAGCTACACACTGTGGCTGGTATGGATCATTTTCTAGCGTATCCCCCCCCAAAAAGACCCTCCTTCTTCTTCTTCGGGTTTTAGGTGAGCCTGCATCGTAAATGTCGCAGTGCTGCCACCTTGTGGACTCAGTGGACTACTTCAGCGTCCGACATGTTCAACACACTTCAGTGTGTGCTCTTTACATTTTCCCCTGCTCTCGCTTGATGTATATTTTTCCCACTTTAATAAACTACACTGCTGCCGCTGTTTCTTTAACTACTAGAGCTTTCCTAATGTCATCCTTCACACAAAACATTGGCGCACAGTGCCGCATATTCCCTTGAATCAATTTTTGGTGGAGAAAAAATGCTTTGGGAGAAACTTATTAAATAATTTTATTTAAGTATTTTCACTGACAATTTCAATTATTTTTACACCCCTTCGTCGTAACATTGGCTTATTTTGACGCCATCATGTGATCATAATATTGACTTTTTCCGATTGACTTTTTCCGCTGTCGATATTCACCTTCATGCAATGACGTATGTGTACGCGATGCCGTTTTACTTCAGTTCCAGAGGTTGGTTTACCTCGATTATTTGAGGTGGCAAAATTGGAGGAGAGGTCGATAACAAAGCGTCATTCCATAAATTACCCACAAGAGGGTGCTAGAGTCTTTATAATGCGCCTCCTTAAAGTTATGCAGTTGTGCTGTCGAGGAATATTAACAATGTCATTTCTTGCATATCTCTGTTTGGATCTATTTTTTAAAAAACACTTTGGCATCTTCCAAATTGACGAGAGCATTTAGTACACGGGCTGATTAAGTGGCCACATTTAGAAAGTTTTTTATAACGCTCAACATCTGAAAGTAGTCATTGTTTCCAGTTATTTCTGAGTAATTCTTTATCATTATAGCGGCTCATCTTGCATTGTAAGCTCAATACTATTTAAAAACAATGGCTTACAAAGTGTGCATATCGGCCCGTAACGACCTAGTGGCACACCTGGTGTGTGGGAGAAAGGGGAATAGTCCCGGTGATTATAGGGGCGGAGATCTTAAGGGAGGAGGTGTTGGGTGTTTGGATGGGGGGTGTGCGGGGGGGCAGGTCTCCAGTC
The DNA here is from genome assembly GCA_021346845.1 of Apeltes quadracus. Taxonomy (NCBI): domain Eukaryota; kingdom Metazoa; phylum Chordata; class Actinopteri; order Perciformes; family Gasterosteidae; genus Apeltes; species Apeltes quadracus. The sequence continues at coordinate 14,299,406 of CM037928.1, forward strand.
ATTCTGACACAGAAGGGCAGAGAAGAAACCTGAGGACATGTTGTGTTTCCCGCATCACATTCCTGCACCGAGAGGCGATGCTTGACTCCTCTGAGCGCCGTCATGGCACCACGGGGCCCCGGGGCCACTTCAGCTTTTGCGCTCTCACGCGTCCGAGGGCGCATCGTCTGGATTCCAAGTGAGCGGGCACGGCGGCGATGGACTCCCCTCGGACCAAGCGTTTTTCACACACTATGAAGGCAGAAGGTCCAGCATCAGAGGGTCTGCGGGCGCCGCACTGAGAACCATGGATCACTTCTCCCGGAGAAAGCGGATCGGTCTGCTGAAACCCTTATTGAGTCTGTCCCTCGTCTTTGCCTCTTTCCTCATGATCCACAAGCTAAAACTGGCAGAAAAGGACGGCGTGGGGGTGAAGCACGCGAGGGACGCCGGTTGGTGCGGCTCCAGGTGTTTTCCCCTTAAGAAGGGAGCTGTGAAAACTAGTTCGGACTCTCCGGTGGTTGGTCTCGGAGCGAACGCGCAGCGCGTCTCCAACGGGACTGCGGCCTTCTGGGACGCGCAGGTGCTCAACTGCAGCGAGGACGCGTCCGTGAGGACCGAGGACTGGTTCCGGCGCTTGGACCCCAGGTTTCACCAGTTCGTCCTGCACAGACACTGCAGGTACTTTCCCATGCTCATCAACCACCCGGAGAAATGCGCAGGCGGAGAGGTGCACCTTCTCATGGTGGTCAAGTCCGTCATCGAGCAGCACGACCGGCGGGAGGCAGGTGCGTAAAACCTGGGGCCGCGAGCACACGGTGGACGGGAAGAGGATCAAAACGCTGTTCCTGTTGGGGAGCCCGACGACCGGCAAGGACACCAAGAACCTCCAGAAGCTCATCGAGTACGAGGACATGATCTACGGGGACATCCTGCAGTGGGACTTCATGGACACCTTCTTCAACCTGACCCTGAAAGAGGTCAACTTCCTCAAGTGGTTCGACGTCTACTGCCCCGGCGTGCGCTTCATATTCAAAGGAGACGACGACGTGTTCGTGAACACGCACAACCTGCTGCAGCTCATCGCCTTCAAGGCGGAGGAGCGCAAGGACGCCGAGTTGTTCGTGGGGGACACCATCTCCAAGGCGATCCCCATCCGGAACCGGCAGAGCAAGTACTACATCCCCAAAGAGCTGTACGACAAGCCGTACCCGCCGTACGCCGGCGGCGGGGGCTTCCTCATGTCCTCCCAGCTGGCCAGGAGGCTCTTCGTGGTCTCGGAGGACCTGGAGTTGTACCCCATCGACGACGTGTTTTTGGGGATGTGCTTGCAGAAGCTGCGCCTGGCGCCGGAGATCCACCCGGGCTTCAGGACCTTCGGCATCACGCGACGCAAAGTGAGCCCCATGAACAGCGAGCCGTGCTTCTACCGAAGCCTCATCGTGGTGCACAAGCTGAGCGCGCAGGAGCTGCTGCGGATGTGGAGCGTGGTGCACAACAGCGAGCTGGTGTGCGCGCAGAGGACGTCCATGTGACCCCGAAGGGCGCGCAAAAGACCTGCAATCATTCCCGAAGATTTTCGGGCTGTACACATTCTGTTACCCGTCTGTAGGCCTACTAATTCTACTGAGATGTGTAGCCAAGGGAAGCAACAACTGCGAGAAAAAAATGAATAACGTGAGAAAGTGACTAGTATTGTATATATTTATTGTATCGTGGTTTTCTCTTTCTGTGTGTCCAATTGGAAAAGGCTTCAACAGGTTGAGCTTTGCATCTGCACTTGTCCCACTACTTGGTTTTGTTTCCCCGTTATGTGAAACCACTACTCGGCAGAGTGCACAACACAACCCACCCCCCAGGAAGGTCCCTAGTCCCTAAGCCCCAGTGCCATCCCGCTGTCATCTCAGTTCCAGACGTGGTTGTAGAGGTTTTTGCGTGCGTTTTGTGTGCAGCCATCAATGAACCTGCCTCTGAAGCAGCTGATCTTGATGTCTGATTTCATGACGTCATTGTGACTCTTTGGACTCCAGGCACACGGTGGAACGAACAGTTCAATTCATAGTTGTGATCTTCTTTTCTTTTGTGTTGTAGGGAGCTGAAAAATTGTACAAAATTAAATGATTTGATTGTTATAAGTTAATATATTGTAAATGTCAATTCACGTGATTGGCAGAGCGAGGCCAGAAACCAAAGACGCTGAAAGGGCTGTAATTGTGCAGATTGATGTGTGATCATGTAAATAAAACCTGAGCTCTGTCAACGTTGTAAAATGCAGAATTACTGTTATTACATCTTTTCATTCAGACGACGTGTGAACTGCTGGTATCAGAAACCACAGCTGCAATGTTCAGCGTCATGTAGCTTTATTTAAACAAATACAGATATAAATACTGAGTATTATATGCAACTTAAAACAGGAAAAATATACACTTTCGTATCATAGATTCATATAAAAGCCAACGTGATGGATTTCCAAATACACTTTTATGCATCTACCAACAGTAGATGTTATCAACCCCATTAATCAGGTATTACACTACTAATGTTACAATTCGCCAAAATAAGGTTAATTTGATGTTTTTTGGTTTGTCTCAATTAACATCAACACTTTGCAGTACAATGAAAGCAATACAGTTTATAGCAATTCAAAACAAATCCAGCAAAGGATTATCAGTTTAAAGAGACTGAAGTCCTTCAGACCGTCCGCCTGCGTCATGTTCACGTTACAAACCAATAACAAACGGTGCTACAGAAATTCAACTGCATACAATAGATTCTCTTTTGTGTGAGTCTGAAAAGGGGGACGAAGTTGTTAAGTTGTGCTAAGAAATGTAAACATATGGCAGTGTGTGTGTGTGTGTCATGTGTGTCATCTTGGCAAAGGCTTGAGGATGCTTAATCCTCCACAAAGAGAGGAGTGTTTCTCAGCATCAGTCGCTCTACCTATGCTCTGGTAGGATCTAGTGACTGATTATGTATTTCATGGTATTACACAGGCTTATATTCTCAACTTGTGATCCAAATGTCATTAAATGCAACACTGGAAGCCATTTTTAAGTTAAATTAATCCAAACTAATAAATTAGATTTCATGTATGGACTGTTTTTTTTTGTTTGCAGATGACATCACAGTGATGTCATCAGTGAAAGCCTTTATAACCAACTGGGGAGTTTGTAAAGCTGACACGGTCTAATGAGAAGACGCCAGTTGGCACCAAAAATCAAGGACATCTTTGATATTTTTTTTTTTTTTTAACTTTTGGAGCCAAATCCAGGTCAAAAGTTTTGTTCATTCGAAAAAAAAATGTGGACCTGAAAGTGTAAGTTTTGTTGTTGAACATTGAAAAATACCACATTGTATCCAAAATAAAAATAGGTGGACGGAAAATATTTTCGAGTACAAAACTCTGATTTTCAGGTTCAAAACAGTTTTTCGCGTTCGGATCTTTTTTTTTCACATTCAGACTTTTGACCCTAATGTGGCGCAAGGGGGCGGGGCGTCGACTGAGAGGGGCGTGCCATCATGAGTGACAGCTTAACAAATAAGGCAAATGGCAAATGAGGACAGATTCGGACAACCCGGTTCAATAGCTCGTCAGCGAAGCATTGTTAAAACACAAACGACACCTCTCCGTAACCGCAGTGATGGAGACCACCAGCCAGAATGACACGCCCCTCTCAGTCGACGCCCCGCCCCCTTGGGCCACATCAGGTTTAAAAGTCTGAATGTGAAAAAAAAAAGATCCGAACGCGAAAAACAGTTTTGAACCTGAAAATATGAAAAAATATATTTTATTCAAAAAAATAATTAAACTGAGTCAAAACTATATTCGACCCGAAAATATTTTTCGTCCACTTATTTTTTATTTTGGATACAATGTTGTATTTTTCAATGTTCAACAACAAAACATACATTTTCAGGTTCACATTTTTTTTTCGAATTAACAAAACTTTTGACCTGGATTTGGCTCCATAAATCCAGCGACCACGGTAAGGCAAGCTGTCCGGTGCAAAACCATTGTGGCGCCGTTGGCCTCGCTCCGGGAGCCATCCACACCGTACTAACAGGAGTCAGACGGGTTTTGCGTTACGGCAGAGAAGCCGGGCGGCCTTCAGGTGACGCGCAAGGACCTCCCTCCGTTCCGGGCTACTGCAAAAAACCTGGCGACTTCAAGATGGCAGACTCTGTGTATGTACACATCATGAACATGTCATGAACGTGGTTTTAAGGGAACTTACACAAAAATGTCATTTCTGGTTATAGATCCCCCTAAACCCTCCACACTGTGCCTCCACATGGATGCCATCTGCCAAATCGGTGGTCGACCCCTGTCGAGCTCTACAACTCCTCCCCATGGTGCCTCCAAACGGCTATGAGCAGATTGAAATTTAAGAGCCTCAAAACAGAGCGTCCTGTAAGGGGATACCAGCCAACAGCACACGGTCTGCACATGTTTGAGAGGCCGGCAGGTGTGTGACGCCAGACGCTTAACGTATATACCACAGTGGGCAAGAGATCCGACATCCAGATGTCTTTTCTAAAAGTGACGATATGCAGGCTTGTGGGAAGGGGAAATGTGGGAGTGGGTGGTTGCAACAAGTAATGTTTGTTTCTCCGACCCGCCTCACTGCTTCACCGGAGGATGTCCTCTGGTCCGGGGGGCCAGGGCCGGGATCCGGCTGCCTCGGCCCAGGGCTCTTCCTCTGGCCCCGACCGACCAGGCCTGCTTCAGGTTGCTCCCATCGCCAGCACTGCCTGCACACACACACACACACACACACACACACACACACACACACACACACACACACACACACACACACACACACACACACACACACACACACACACACACACACACACACACACACACACACACACACAGGACGTCCTTCAAGTTAACCGTAACAAACTTTCTGTTCCTGTGTGCTGCATCGCCTGTGATGTGAGTACACACAGGCCATGAGCTGCTTCTCCTGGCGTTGTGGATGAACGCGGGGAGATTCCCTCGCTCTTTCATCACACATCGTCACCAGGTTTACTGTAAATATACCGTAAAGTACTAAATGTCACAGGGATGTCGGGAAAAGTTCACTAGCCCTTTAATTATTCACATGTACGGTTAGCATTAATAGAGGCAGGTCACCAAGCCAAATGTGTGTTTTATCTTGAACTATATGGAATCCCTCTCCGGATGATACCGTCTGCTCATCGGAATTTGGGTAATTTGGCGACGCTGGTCGTTACCGATGGTAACGGTTGGTGTATCTTTTCAACGGAGTGAAAGCACAGGTTCATAAGTTCATCAAAAATAATACTTTTTAATTGCACATATCTAGCAGTCCACATCCACTTAGTCACTAACAATGTGCTTGCAAACCCTTCCATGATTACAAAACATGACTGAATGGCCACGGCAACACCCGCTGCCCTCAGCCTCCAAATTGAATCGACACCTCCATCAGGGAAAAGTTGACAACGTGACCATTTGAACAGCAAGCGTGGCCACTTTGTACCGCTTCCACAGCGAGTGTTAGGGAGGCGGGAGGGGTCGGGGAGGGGGAGGCCGGGGGGGTAAATGCTTTACCTTGTGCCGGCTGCGTTCTCTGGGACACCGCAGTCCTTCGGGAGTTTTGTTTACAGCCCTCCCTCCCCATGAGGTGAGCCTTCCAGGCCTGCAAGGGGGACAAAGTAGAGCTCAGTGAGCACGCGCCGCTCGCCGCCTGGCCAAGCCCCCCCCCCCCTCCCACCAACACTGCAGCCTTTCATCGGGGCCGAACTCACAGCTCGAGAATTTCTGTCAGTTATTTTTCTCGTTTTCTTTTTCTTTTTCCTTCAGGGTGTGTGAGGTGGGGGACCGGAGTCAGACTTTGAATGAGAACACAAATTCGGTCTACGGTTGCACAACGAGGGGGTCGCTGTACGTTTGGCTCAATGTCTCTCATACCTTATCCTACTTTGACCACAAGTTGTTTGCAGGGAGAAAAATGTGTTTCAATTACGCTTCATGTGTTTTTGTTCCTTTAGTCTAAATGTCGACAAGAACACTTACATTCCTGCTGAGCAGAGTAACGAACGCTAAAAGGCCTTTTTCAAAGCAAATTATAGTCGCAGCAGCATCAACACCGTATCAATCAATATTAGTAATGAAGGCTAGCTAGCATTGTGCACGGCTTGTTTGGGACAGATCACACCTGTTCCGTACTGCTACCAGCCTAAATGCCCATAAGACATGACGTACATCCAGCCACAACACTAATAATAATAATGTTGGTATAATATTAGCATGGTAAAAAAGATAGAGAGCTCTTTAAAGAGGGATTAATAAATAACCTGCAAACTGGTGGGACAGGTGATGGTCAGACTGATTCCCGGAGCTCTTGCGGGTCCTTGAAAGACGAGTTTGCATGATTCATTAGCTGCCGCGGTGGAGGAGACGTAACGGAAGACACATGAAAGGCTACACTGTTGTTTCATCTTTTAGTGAGTGTTTCCATTTTAAACTTCTCTCACCAAAAGGCTGTGAATGTGCACAACGGATGAGAGATGTTAAATGATGTCCTCTTTAACATTGAGGTCACGTCAGGTATTCAGTGTGTCACTATGGTTTCCTCGAGGTTGCATGTGTTATGTTGATTCATATTGGAATAACATTTCCACTAAATCTTCAACTGCAATGTTTTCCTGTTATAGATGAAACACTGTCATCATCACACGCAGAGGGAGCATCTTCAGCAGGAAAACTCAATTCTGCTGGAATAAAAAGGAAGTGGGTCCAACTTTACGGAAGCCTTCTTTTGTGCAGTATTCATAACCAATATCAAAATAATTTTTCTATAATAAACTAGACCACAAAAGATTTTAGGAAAGCCCGTCTATTAAAAATAAATATAATTTATATGGTTTCACAGCTTCATTTGGGATTTGTCTTCTGTGGACTGGCCCTAAACTAACCGGAATGTGGAGAATGTGACGGTATCTTTTTCCTTTTGAGACACGTGAAGCAGCCCGTTGTGAACAAAGGCAGCTTTGAAGGCTGTAAGGAGCCAAATATCAGTGTTTTACCTCGACACCTGTTTGCTCCTCCAGCCTCACATTAAATACTTTTTGAGTCTCTGCGTCAATATGAAAGATAAGAAAAGCTCTCGGTGAAGTCCGAGAGGTTTGGTGGAAATCTGGATCGACCCAAGGGGAGCCCCACCAAACCCTAGAAAGCTGCACTGTGCGAGAGACCCAGGCTTTTGTTTGTTTGCTATTATTTGGTAAGGAAACAAGAAGCTTTACGTGCAAAAATGAACGCTGCTACAATGCTATGATCTTGATATATCAAGATATTTATAAAACACCACAAATGTCAATATGAAGATGAAAATTATTACTTCTAGGAAATAGACTTCCTCTTGCTTGTGGTCTTGCTTAACAATGCTGTCATACAGAGGCATCGGTGTTCCATTGTGCGTGTTATTCTTATATATCATTGCGGCTTCACCTTTACTTCCAAATCCTGTGGACATCTCAGCGCAGATTGTTAGAAGAGCACTGTATCTGTAAGATACAGATATTCCGCGGAAGGAAAAACTTATCTTTGCGAACTCGTTGAGCCCCACATACCAAATGTGACTCGTCGAAGCCGCACTTACTGTACCGCAAATGGTCTGAATTATATTTTTATATATATTATTTTAACTTACGCATTAACGCTCTCAGCAATGTTCCTCTAATATTGTTCTCTTGCTTTGGCAGCAGAGAAATCGAACGTGATTGGTTGTTCGGCGCCGACGTCACTCTTTTATGTGCGCGCGCGCAGAGTTATCAGAGTTTAAGGATCAAAGCCTGGGTTGACAAACTCAGTTGACCAATTCCGACCAACCCTGAGTTTGTTGAACCAGCTTCATGGTACAGGTCCCTGGTGACCCATGTGTGAGAGGTCTTTGAGATAACAAAAACAAACAAAAAACTCACCTTCTCTCCGGGCATGAAGTTGTTGTGACACAGTGGACAGTGATTGGAGCCTTTTCCAGAGATGGGGGCTGAAACAAACACATGAGACCTTTAAAGGTACCTTGATACACTAAAGAAAATGTCAAAAGAACACGCCAGAGAAAAGAGAAATGACACCCATGACACGTTAAAGGAACAGGAACATGAGGCTGAACTCTGAATCTGTTTCCCCGTTCAAACCTCTGCTCCCATGACCAACAAAGGTAAGACAGACGTGATTGTCATAGTAATACAAACATATCACTGAATGAAATAGTGGAGACACAAAGTAAATGAGCTTAATCATGCAAAGGTTAGATTGGAAACAGCCCAAATCAGACGTGAAGCATCTTGTGTGTTGGTAGACCAAATGGAACCAAAGAGAAGTTTCAGCCAGAAGATACTAGATAGATACCAGGGATATCGTTGGCCTAGTCCTTTCCCTCTTTAAACTGCTCTTGATGCCCAAAATATTACCAGTACATGCACTAAACCCAATTTGAGGGCAATAAAGCCGAGACGAGGATCTTAACTCTTTATGGTTTAACATACACACAAAGTAATCAAGTAGGTTTTAGGGCCAAACAGTTGAATTGTTTTTATATGGCCTAGCCAATGACCCGACCTCAATGGATCTGAGCATGTGGTTTGTCCCCCGTCTCCCGTCCCACATTCCACCCAAAAACAAGCAAGATGTGAGGTACAGGCTTCACGGAGCATCACCAGGGAAGACACCAGCTTTCTGCTCCACACAGTCATTTGACGCCTTTATTCTAGGAGACGCTCACTCTGCTGTGTCAAGTCTGTCTGTAAATCAAATTACAGCTCAGTCATCACAAAAAAACGTTCACAGTCCATGTGGCGTTTCAAATAAACACAAACAGGAGTACAGAGCCAGGACAACAAAAAACACAGAAAGATTCTGGCTGGTTTCACAGCATTGAATTTAGTTTTGAGTCTCACGTGTTGGATTGTGTTAGCAAATATAAGTGAGCAAATTCTAATAGCAACTTCTATGGAAATTGGCGGCACATTTACATAGAACCTGTTCAGGGCTCATTTGTTTGGTTAAATTTGAATAATGACTACTCAAAAAAGAATACGACACAATGGATGGTCTGTGGATTGATGAGAGTTATCTTCAAATAGTGTTGTTAATTAGCAACAAAGTTTGCAACTAACAATGCCAGAGACTTAATGATTATTGATTTGATTAATTTGTCTATGTGTCATCATAGCCTATTGATTGATACTTTGAACATGTGCAATGTCCAAAACTCGGGACCTTCTCTAACCTCTTCAATCTCCTATTGATTTCATCTGTCTTTCAACTACAACCATCCAATAGATGCATTAAAATCCACCGTAATGAAAACAAACAGCATGATTTTCATCTCGCGAGGAGATTCCGGAAGTCTTGCAGCCGCATGGCGGATTGAGACGGGGCACTCACAGTTGCAGGCGGGGCCCTGAACGTGGCGGCTCAGGTCTTCAGAGGCCACGGCCTCCGAGCAGCGCGGGCACTGGCTGAACATGGACCTGCTGTCACATTCGCCCAGGAGGTGCTCTGTGAGGCTGGCGATCTCCACGACCTGCGGACACAACGCACAGCTCGGTGACCGAGCCAGAGGTCCCGCCCCTTTACGGAGGACCACGCGCATGCCGACGCCTCTGAAAGGGTCAGCGCCTACCTGTCTACATTCGTCGCAGCGTCTCAGCATGGGGCAGTGTTTCCAGTAGTGAAGGTCCAATCCGTCCTCTGTGAACGACTCATCCTTTTTACCGCAGAATATGCACAGGCTGAAATGGTGGGGAAAAAAATTTACTATCTATAAAAGCTGCACAGAAAACAATTAGATCAACATGCCGTGTTCATTGTGTTTTTATCTTCATGTTACTACATTGAACTTTATTCAAAGGTCTCCATTAAGGCTCTTACTTGTCCAGATAGTTGAGGGATTGTTGGACGTCAATGCTCTCTGCCATCTTGTTCTGCGGCCCTTTTGTGACAGTTGGGAATAAAGGAGACAACACGTGTTACCTGTCGCAACTGGAATCACTTAACACTCGCCTCATATCTGAAATATTTCAGTCAAATCAATTAAAAATCATTCAATTGTGAGCAGTAAAACCTCCTTATATTCTGTTGCCATGTTTGCGGTTCCTTGGTTTTGTGCCTGCATCCCCTTTTTTATAGGTTCATGGTGGAGTTGTGGATTTCTTTCTGTCATTGACATGCTAAGACAAGCACTGCACTTTGAGTTCAAGACATTGGGCTGGATTTACAGGTTTATATGTAATTTCCTCAGAGATACCTTTTAAAATAGTCCACAACAGGTTACATGACTCAAAAGACTGCATTGGCAACATGTTGATGTTTTGTAATATAAAGCAATGTCCCTTTGTGCTTTAAAGCAATCCAAATCAGAGTTTGGACAAAATAGTGTTCAACTCTACTAAAGAATAAACCCTCTGAGGGCTTTTTATCTGCTTTTTGTATGTACATGCGTACGTACTTGGCTTGCCAGCTTTTTGGGACTCAGCTTTTGGAGCTTCTTTCTTTGGCATTTGTCCTTTGGTGGTGTCATTCCCTCTCTCCTTCACAAGCAGACAAAGATGAACATTCATTAGGTATCAGAGCACAGTTCAAAAAAAGGCTTGCCACAATAGAAGGAAAGCTCTACAGTGACGACAGCCTCCACTTCATAAGACTCTCAAAGATAAATAATGCGTTTGCATATGTTCATGTTAGTTTCTGAGCTAATATTCTACCAGGTCTCTGGAATCATAAAAACAAGCTATGACGAGAAGTCATGTAATCGCAGCCTAATGGCAACTCCACCTACTGTGATCTCTTTCAAGGCGGCCAGCTGCTCCTGAAGAGAGTGGATCTCCTCCTTCTCTTTTTGCCCATCCTGCTGACCATCTCCATTATTTAAAATCTAGAAGAAAAGAGACTCACGGTCAGTTTTCTCTGTTGCATGTTCCTCTGTGTTGTTTCCTTTTCTTCCCGTTTGTATCATTTGTATTAAAACTGTAAATATATTAACATTAAAACTAAAGAGCTTTAAGCCATCCAGACTTTACGTAATGGGAAGGCTAGGTCACCAATAATGCCAGTGAAACACGGCCACTGTGTGAGTCACTAACTTTACGGTAACACAAGCTGCCGTATTCGGCAAACAGCAAATCCTCAACAACATTTTGTGAAGTTGAAGAAGTCCGGTCGGTAGTGCAGTTAGTGATGACAAAGGATTTGGAAGAGGTGCAACATTTAGTGTAAAATGTACCCTAAATATTTATGTACTGCATTGTTAATTTCGGTGATGGGAAAGGCCGTGCTGCCGGAGGCTTTCTGTGGAACATGAAACTCTTATAAAAATAAAAAAGACATGACGTCAGACAAGAGAGTGCTCCCATCTGCCATGTCTGACAGCTTCACTGCCCATGTACCAGCTGCTCCCAGACGACTACGTTATAGTCGAGTCAATGCGGCTCGTCAGTTAGATGCAAAATAAAGTTCCATTTTCCTAAATAGAAAAAAAATGAGATTTATATTCCATACGTAAGTGAAGATGGTGTTAATGAAAGATTAATTTGCAAAAAAAATTAGATTCTTGCCTGAGTGTCCACCGGCTTTCCATCAATCTTTGAGAAGCCATCAAAGAGGGTTTTGAAGAGATAGTTTTTTCGTGCCACAGCATTGTTGGGCGGCAGGTAGTGGAGAACCGCTGCTGTGTGCTGCTGGTACACGGACAGGATGACGCGCACAGCCAGATCCCGAACCGCTGATGCATTGTGCTCCAAAGCCGCTGTGCAGAACTGACGGAGGAAAACAACATAGCGGCAATAAGCAGGGGCTCTGATTGAGATCCCATCAGGCAGTTTCTATTGAACAGAGACACCTTCGTTGGAAATAAGAGACATGCGTACAATTGAAAGAAAGATCATTTTGAAAGATGAACAAGACGAAATAAAAAATAACCCCCTTCTTCACGCCTGTAAAGTGAACTGATTCATATTACTATTACCCTTTCCTAAAATCTTTGCTTTCCCTCCCCACAGTCTTCTGTGGATGGTGGTTCTGTTCTTTCTGTCGGGCTTCAACAAATAGCCAAAGTACTCAGTTGTTACAAGCAACTATTAAACGGCCCATATTATGGAAAAATCCTGTTTTCTGGGATTTGGGGTGTTATTGTGTGTCTCTGGTGCTTCCACACGGATACAAACTTGGAAGAAAATCCATCCATGCTGTTTTGAGTGAGATACGGCTTTCTGAATTGATCCTGCCCTCAACCTCTGAACGAGCTGTTCAAAATCCTCAAGGTTTTCTACGTCACAAACCTAGATGTTTGAATAATCCCACCCCCTCCAGTCCCGTTTTCCAACCACAGCCCGCCGGCGCCACTACCACGCTACCTATTTTAACTTGTTGAAAAATAATCAAAAATGGGCCCTTTAAACAACGCGAGAATTCTTCTCAAAACGGAAGAAAGAAGAAAAGCTTGATGGTAAATTTGACAGATTCCGTCTTTAGGTATCCGTTTTTTGTTCTCTGTGCTATGTGCACATATTAGTCAGACCCAAACAGATATATAGAAAATATGATAAATATGAAATGCAAGGTCGTCTTTTGAGAAAATACACAGAAGCCTCTTTTCTAGACATTCTGCTATGGGTCTCCCCTTCTTTGTGCTAGCACTTTTTGAAATGAATTTACGCTACACATTTTTGTCCATTTCAGTCACTCAATTACTATTCCAAAGATGCCGTATTTAATTAAATGCATACTTTTTGCCTTCCCCTTTGAAGCCGGATGTGTTCAAGCTAGCTCTGTGTAAAAGACCCTTCGTTTCCCACTGAGAACATTTCCTTTCATTCTTCTGAGGCAGGAAATAAAAGAGGAAAAAGCCCCTTTGAAACACACGGCCACATTTAAAAAAAATCATTTCGACACACACACACACACACACACAAAAAATCCCCATAGCAACATCCTTTTTATATGGGAAAAGAAGATGCACTCCATTTCAATAACATCGCCGACAATGCCAATACTCTTCCCCTTGTGTGGCCCCACAGAGGAGGTACAGTGTTACTGTGTGACGAGCTCACACCAAACAAAAGCAGGTCCCGGTTCTTCTTTGAACTGTAATTTGGATCTGACGAGAGCACAAATAAAGTTGAACTGTGTGTGTGGCTCAGTCTTTTAGTTTGCGAGGTCAACCGTGATGACAAAAATTGTCCTTCTAAAGGATTAATATCCCCATTGCACGACTTCTAGCGGCGAACCGATAAATACAAAACTGTGGAGAATCAGTGCAAAAACCCCCATGTTGATTGGTATGATTGTCTCCATCGACCCACTACATTGTATTAGTTTTAAAGTGCAGTTACAACACATGTAAGCATAACTGCATATCTGATGGTGGTGGCCCCTGCAGTGGTCCTGTCATACATCTGGCCGGCTACTTGGAATTCTTTGAATAATTTCTGTTATAGAAATTGAATGTATTCTACATCTGTATGAGTCATTCTGTACACATGACATCCGTTGCAGTCTGTCCATCCTGGGAGAGGGATCCCTCCTCTGACGTTCTTTCTAAGGTTTCTTCCCTTTTTTCCCTGGAAGGGTTTTTTTTTCATTTTTTGGGGAGTTTTTCCTGTGCCGATGTGAGGGTCTCGGGATAGAGGATGTTGCATGTGTACAGACTGTAAAGCCCTCCGAGGCAAATTTGTAATTTGCGATTCTGGGCAATACAAAATAAAAAAAAAAATGAATTGAACTGGGTGTTAGCTTGTGCAACCTCAGTGGCTGTTTGCAGTTGTCTATCTGCAGTGACCTGATTTCATGAACATCCAGCGCGGTAGAAGCCAGGTTACTCTCTTCAGGGTGGTGGCTTTAGAAAGAGAACTGACTTTTTTGACGTTTTTTGACTAGGAGAACCATGAAGTCACCAAGTTGTCCAGTTGTCGTTTCCTCGTATGCGTGAATGACAAGGAATTATGTTTCACTAGAACCGTGATGACCTGCCGGTAATCAGATTTCACACTGTCCTTTATTGTCTTACTTATCTTACCATCTTTTTTAGGATCGGTTCAACTGCATTTTCTTACTTTTGTGTCCGTTTAAAATCCCCATGTGATTTAAAAGTTGCCATTCAATTGATCTTAAATATTCGCTGCTCGCTATTTAACAAATAAAGTCAACGCAGTAGAAAGCCAGTCTAGCTTCACGTGCAAAAAAACGCAACGTTGTTCGGGAAGTCTTTCAAGGGAAGTGCACATCATGACGTAGAAAGAGCCCACAACCCGACATCGTCTGTGTGCAGAGAGTCGCAGCGTAGTTTGAACGCTCTCCTTTACTGCGTGTAAAGGCCAGCCGGCCCTCGTTCAACCGGCTCTGGGACAGTTTGCCATTATTCTCTGTTGTCTCAGCCGCCCACTTCTCATTTTAATTACAAGAAATTCAATCACCCCCTTTTTTGCTGCCCTCTCGCTGCCGCTCCGGAGCAGGTCACCCAGGTAACAGCAGGGGGGAAAAGGAAAAATGCTCAAAACATAGCTGGGCTAACAGTGTAGAGCTGTCACGAGGGCTGGTGGGGATATTTAAAGAGGCAGATACCCCCTGGAGGATTTACTTTGGTTTTCACGATTCAGTTGTCCTTGAGTTAGATCGGGGTTCCCACGCCTTCTTTTAGAACCACGTACCGGTTTAATACGAAGCAATTTACTGACCATCGCCCTCCCATTGACTTTCTCTTTCTACATCCGTGGCCTTTGCACTGCTGGAATATGGGGGGGGGGGGCAGGTCTGTACTGAATGCTTCCAAACTTCGAAGCTCCATCAACGCCATTCATGTACAAATTATATATTTATGTTTGACCTTGTGGGGGTGACAGGAGAGAGATCAACCCACAAATAGACTGTCATGTTATATTTTTATTTTTCAGGTATCATTAACTTCTTTCTTCTTTTTAATGATGGTTTTCTTTGAATAAAAACTTTGATGTGCCTTGTTGTTGAAATGTCCTGTACAAATAAAACTGCTGTGCCTTACATACTGACAGGTGGAAATCTGTCTTAGAAGTATATAGATATTGGTTTTTATTTTGAAAGGAAGATTTGAATATAAACCCTCCGCCTCCATGGTCTCTCCCACCGAACCGCTTAATGTGAACATCGAGAGAAAAGGCAGGCCGTGCAATAAAAGCACAGACCCTCCTGTCACGTCTTAATCCAAACTGGAAATGTCTCCCAGGCACACAAGGGAGAAAGCCAATACAAAGAAGACAGGCGCTGAGCATCCCTGCGTAAACACACAAACACGGCCACCCGATGCCATCTGTGTGGTTTAGGCTTTAGAGTGGTCAAACCTAACAATTTGCTCTTGCTGGAGCGAAGGGGCGAGAGGGGATCGGGGGGACGAAGGGCCTGTTGTAAACTACAGAGGGGAGGGACGGCTTGTTGTCCTGCCTGGCCAAGTTAGAAAGTTTGCACGTAGATATTAGGTCACTGCTGGAAACCAGAGGAGAGCAGGGGATGTGAAGTGGATGCCAACGGTGACGTCATGGTCTCAGCTGTGCGCCGCTTGCTGACATCCTGTCTGGGCGAACTGAATGGCCACAGAAAGTCGGGGAGGGACCGATCTCCTTTCCGTTAGTCATTGTGTGAGATCTAAGCCAAATGTAATGGAAAAATAGGAAGCTACTTTTATGGCTTCATACTGTATAAATCAAGTACTTGTACTTGTGCAATCATGTTCTATGTGATATGTTGTGATTGCTATTTCCAGATTGGGAAGAAATCAAATTGATACATTGCCAAAAGAGAGTAGTAGTTTAGACGTGTGAGACCGCTGCCTGAGGTGGCCTTTTTCTGGCGGCTGCAGATAATGATTAGAAAGTTTGAAATTAATTTTGAAACTATAAAATCCACTAAAATGTTTTTTTTTAAGGAGTGAGAGCGTCGAAGGCAATGGAATAATAATCTCATTATCTCCAGATTAATGAAAATCACAGCATCATATTATCAACCATTCCTTGTTGATTTCCCGGGGCAAGATCATCAACTTGTGATCATTAGCTAACAGAAAACTGCAACGATTAATTCACATGAATTAAAAAACACAGATGCAAAAA
Organism: Apeltes quadracus; assembly: GCA_021346845.1. Classification (NCBI taxonomy): domain Eukaryota; kingdom Metazoa; phylum Chordata; class Actinopteri; order Perciformes; family Gasterosteidae; genus Apeltes; species Apeltes quadracus. The sequence continues at coordinate 14,315,507 of CM037928.1, forward strand.
AAAGTAGGTCATTTTGGGTCCTATACCGTCATGACGTTGTCCACGGTGAAGCCGGAGTTTTCCGTCCCGAGTTCAGCAAGCAGCTTCTGGAGCAGCTCGACCCGACTCTGAGCCGGACGAGAGGGGAAGTTGGACTTGAAGGGCTTTACCAGCTCACCGGGGATTACATGCAGAGCGCGTACATCCTTCAAAACAGCAATTTCCTAAAAGGAGGACACAAAGAAGAGACAATGTCTTTGGAACGCACACTGTGCCTTGCGGTAAAAAAAAATAGCCTAGTATGCGTTCTGGACGGTAAATCACTCGTAAAACATAACTGTGACACTAGACGTGGTGATTTGTCATTCAACACTAGCAACTGCTGGAGAGACAAGTCGTGACAGAATACAAGTGGAAAAATGGGCGGCTTTTGGAAAAACATTTGAACCTCATCGGGTGAGTGAAATGTATGTCGGAAATTTGGCAGAGACACAAAAACCACATAATTTGTCCCCATCGTAAAAAGAGGCATTCAGTCATTCCTCTGAGATCGAGGATGGGAAAGGCGGTGATGTCAGAGGGCTGCGACTCATGGCGCTGGTGTGCACAGTGGTGGCCAGGGGTGAACTCGTCGAAGGAGAAGCTGCTGTAGCTCCTGCAGACCTCCATCCCTCTATTACTCATCAGACACACCAACGCACGAGGCACACGGCGACAGACCCCAGCTGCCCGGTGCACGCTATGCAATGTGCACACAGTGTAAGACATCAATACTGTTAGTAAAAGAAACACACCTTCCAGTACAGGACACCAGTGATAAACGCCGCTGCAATGAATCCAACCCCGTCCATGTCAGCTGACGTAAGCCGTGACAAACTGCTTTGAAAATGTAAAAACACACTAGGCATCCACTGGATTCGACTATGATCAGTTTGTTTACGTGTCTCCACGTAAATGTCCTTCAGATACAAAACCAAGGCCTGTTTAGCTACTGGCTGCCTCTCAGTTACACGCTCGCTTATATAACACAACCTCATATAGCATGCGTTTTTGTTTTTCTACAACTGTCCACCTCTCGCCACGCACGGCAGTTCCGCTCCGACACAGCGGCGATTGTAAGGAACCTGTAGGGACTGTCTACAGCCTGCATGGGTCATAACAACATTACAGGCTCTTATTGTGTCAGTTCCAATTCAAAGGGGAGTGTAATCGTGTGAAAACAATATGGAGCGTTTCCGCTGCACTTTTTAACAACAAAAGGCCTCCTTGGCTGGTCCTGACTTTATATTGTGCTGGTGGAACAATGCCTTTAAAATACGATTGAGCTCACGGTTTTGAAAGTGAGGACACACATTTCCTATTTCTTGAAAGAATAGTCTGGTTTGTAGTTTTCCCGGAGGTTTGCCTTTGGAAGGAAGTTGGGTGGGTTTCTCAGATCCCTCTATTTGCTTACTCTGGAGCAAGTACATAAGGACGATCCATGGCTGCTGTCTATTCAACCGCCTATGTCAACCGCCTGAAAAAGTAAAGGGATAATTATGGGGTATAAACTGATCAAAAGTGTTTGATCACCACCATCAAGCGGTCATGAAATTACTTTCTCACACTACTCAAAATCCCAAAACCACAACAGATCCACCCAGCTATGAATCACGCCATATTTTATCCTCGCTGACGCGTTTGGACTTTACAAAACACGTCACTCCACTTCAATGACGACAGTATGTTGGGCAAACATCTTGGGAAAAAATAAATTGATTCAGACTTGACTCTATTGTCTCACCATCTTTTTATTCGTAAGCTCTGACTTACAAAAAAAATATTATATATAGCCATTTTTTATCAGTCTATGACCACACTGCACTGCAGTATCATCATTGTGATGTGATCTTCCATGTACTACGTCTACAGTGTACTATATCCTCATCCCTCTAGCTTGACTTTAAAAAAATCCTTGTTTTATGTAATTGTGTATCATTATTTGGTTTGATTGTGTTACTGTTAAAAAAGAATACCACAACAGCACTACAGCTTGAAATTTTAAAACATTAAAACCATACAACAATAGAGATTAGCAGCAAGAACATTAGCAACTTAATCAGTTAACTTTGCATTGTTTTATGGATGTGGATATATGTATGTGGACCTTCCAATATTAATAGCCAAAGTGTGAAAATGTTGGTTGAAGCGTAGCTGCTTTGGAAGACAGAAATTTAAAGGCTTAGTGGAAATCATTATCATCAGTGTTTTACAATACCTGAATGAAGGCTATGGCCGTGCCCCGCAGGCGGCTCACTGAGTCTCCAGTCCGGGCCAGCAGGCCGGGCCAAGTCTGATCTATGCAGTGGCTCAGCTCGGCCCGGCCCAGACCCAGACCTGGGACCAGCTGGCTGAGCAGGAGCCGCAGCAGCTTCAAGGAGGCGTGGAAAACCTAAGGAGAGAACCCAGTGGACGTTTACACACTTTCTGAGAAAATCTAGCACCAGGGTGGCGTCAATTAGCAAAGAGGCTAGACTTGGCAATGTTTACTTTGATTACAGTATGCAGATGGAGAGACACTTTTTTTAACGGTCAATTGAGTCATTAATGTTTGTAGCATTTTGCAATTAAAATGCCTGTTTAGACACAACAAAACACCCCGGCCTACATTCAGACACAGGATGGAGTTACATGACATGCAGATTAGAGCAAAATTGGAAGAGAAAGACGCATTTAATAAGTAAAGCACATTTGTGAAGTAGAAAATCAGCAGCTACGGTGGGCATGAAAATAAATCACTAGAATTATTGAAGCGCTACTCTGTTCGTTACCACACATGCTTTAGATGACTTCCAGAGACGGGTTACAGGGCCATCCTTGTCAAAACAGTTTGTTTAAGGTAGACCAGCTCCGGGAGAGAGCACTAGGGCAGCATATGGAACAGGGTCAACATTGTAAGGAGTGTGCATGGGGGGGTGCTTATGATTTGACTTATGAACGTTAGCTCTGTTTGTAAAAATTAATCCAGAGAATGTGATTTATTGAGTCTTTGACAGTGATAAAGTAAACACGTCCGCCACGGCAAAAGTTTCTGTTGGATTAACAATCCCAGCATTTACACCGGGACAACGGTCTTTTGAGGACGCGACTCACAGATGACACTTTATCCAGGAGGGACTTCTTGACCAGGAAGATGGCGGCTCTTGTCATGTTTCTCAGCTCCTCCTTGGGGGTGGCGGGTGATAGCTGCGAGAGCTTCTTGTACACATCCAGGAGAGTTTTTTCTCTGTAGGACCAGGTTTTGGAATACGCACCGGCCACCTGGAAAAGAAAGAGGGGCTAAAGATTAGCCAACATCAGTTATATAGCTAGTACAGCAAATGTGGATAGGGATTTGAACATATGCTATATAATGAGATGATATATCACAAACCCATACATCTGCTGAAATATGTTCATTACCATTCACCATTCATTGCAGCTACAAAGCTGGCTATATTTCTCAAGGGTCGATGTAAATGATATAAAGAGTTCCAAAGGGAAGTTTATATTTAATTCTTTAGTACCGGTAAACATACTGTAGGACATATTTTGAATGCTCAGATGGACAAACTTACCATCAAACATATATTTGCTATTTCGGTACATCTTACAACATCTTGATAATTATCTATTGGGACGATAACATTGGGATAAACATAATCTCCACAAGAGACACCCAAAAGTGTGTTTTTCAGAGTACGTACCAGTATGTAGGAGTAGAGACAAAAAGACTTATTTAGCTTAGAGAGCCAGGTGTTTTCAAAATATTTTCTTACCACTCTTTCTCCATAGACCTCGAGTGGAAGGCCAGCCTCTCTCTGTGCCGTGTCCGTCAGGGGTTCCGGCTCTCCGCTCACCTCAGGGCTGTGTGGAGCCCTTTGAGAGCCAGGCTGAGGGGACACAGCGTCCTCCACAGGCCGCTCCGTCCTCAGAATGGCCGGCAGCGGCCTCTCGTCATGAGGCACACAGGTAACCTTTCAGCACAAGAAAACAACGGTATGGAAAGCTTAAAATAAGATATTTTAAGATATTTAAATTATACAACCAACATTTTTTCTCTCTTATTAGAACAATAACCTGTCAACTCTTCTGTAGATTTAACTTTGTCCAACCTTTTGAAAAATGTATCATTTCCACCCTTCCCTTTTTTTTTTTAATTGACTCGCACTTGCCGAATGAAAAGAGAGATCTTTCCACATAGTCATGACAATGGACGTCTAATCTCACCTTTCCAGCACTGCTTCCTGTGGCCCGAGGCCCACTGGCACCCTGCTGCCTCGTACAAGGTTCAAAGCCCTGCTATGAGGCCAGGTTGGCAGCCGCCGGAGTCAGCCAACTGTTGCACGCTTTTAATTAAATACTGAAACCCAAACCTGCAGTAGGACAAGTTCTAGTAGGTGGTGAGTAAAGAATAAAAGGCCCTGCTGGTCACAATCTCCCTGTGTGCTGCATGTTCCAACGCTGCAGCGGCTTACGTCAGTGGGCATGTTCCCCAAGGTGTTACAGCGACTAGGTTATTCTTACAACAATAAACTCATTTTATCCCAGAAGAACAAGCTTCTGGTACATACAGAGTACAATGCATTTGGTGTTCAACAAAGGAGTAATGAGTGATTTCAAGTATCTGCAAATGTTGTGTTGCATTATTTGATAAAGTGATTTTGATTGATATGTGTTTTTGTGGACGGGGGGGAGAGTGTGGGGGTATTTTTATAATGTTAATATGCTTAAATTAATAAAAACTTGAAAAGAAACAAAGGGTCTCTTACGTCTATCTTAGGCACAGCAGAGGGGGGGCACGGGGGGTCGAGCTGGCTGCTCAGTTTGGCCACAGCGGTTTCCGTGTCCGACTGTTGCTTCTGGGGAGCGCTTGTGATTTTCCCCTCCCTGGATGTGTTTGTGGACACAAGGGGCTTAGTGGGGGCAGGACGGTGACCAGGAGAAGGCAGAGGGGCAGGAGGATCGCGGGCTGAGGATGAATCTGCGGCCCGTGTGATCTGTTGACAGGGTGAAGGCACAGAACCGATTTGGGCAGAATAAGCGATAAACATCTCGGATAGAAATACACAGAGGAACAGTGTAAACAGGTGAAGCACCTCCATCTCACGCTGACTGACCGTTGCCATGTCCAGCACGTTGTGGACCTCCAGCTGCTGGTAGACGCTTCTCCTGTACTCTTCCATCAGCTCTTTCTTCCTCTTGGCCAGGTCATAGTCTTCCCTTTCGATCGCACATCGCTTCTCTACATCGTATCGAGCCAAACGCTCGCCCACCTGGAAGAGCCGGGACGAGGAGGTGAACACGGACCTTTAGTGTTTGTTTATATAGGTGAGCGAGGCGGCGGGGCTAATGTCCGACATTTATGGTCTCAAGAGGGCTTAGATTCATGTTGGTGCGAGCCTTCATTCACTTAAGGTCTTTTGGACCTTTGCTATGTTTATGTAGCACTGCTGAAAGTTAAAGGGGTTGTTTTCCGTTACCTGTGGAACTGGAGCTCCTGATACATTTACCCACCTTAGACACAGAAATCAATATTTCCCCCTATTGAAAGATACTGTTTATCTGTTTTCCGCAGCGTTGTATGTTAATACTTTGGTAACTTGCAATTATCCAGAATCATGCTCAAACAGTAGGAGCTGAATCATAGTTGAAAAAAAGAATACACCCCAGTGACACTTGAAGCACTAATATTTATGGGCTGGAAATTTGACCAAAACTTCCAGTAAGTCCCGAAATGACGTGGAGCTGCAAACTAAGTGCCAAGTGACACAGACTAAACATGAATTTGGCGAAATAAAGAGGTGCCATAAACACGACAACTGCCATCTGCTTTCAGACATCATGGAACCATCAAAAAACATCCCCTGAGTAACGCAGAGGAGGGACGACAGATTTTCAGCATGACTGCCTTGGCAACCGCTTTGTCTGCAATGTTAATTTGCCATACTAACAAGATGCGAGTGTGTGTGTGTGTCATCTGGTTACAAAAAGGATTGTTTGGTGGTTGGGAGTGGGAGAGACCCTACCAGATGACCATCACTGCAGCTGATGAGCTTATTAAGAATTCATGGACAGCATGGTAACGCTGTATACAATGGATGTCGGTAACAGGAATCTGAACAATGTTTAACAACTACTGTTACAAACAGTGGTGAAGTCCCACTGTGTTAAAGGAACACAGGTCAAACCCAGGGAGATTTGCAAGAGAGAAATGGATTTTTGGAGCATTGCAAGTGGATTCTTTTCTGCACAGAAATGTATTTACTTTGCCCATTAAAGTAGGTCATTGTTTTCTGGGCAAAAAGAGCAGTCAGAAAACAAATTAAAATCGCATGGACTAAAAGGCATCCAGGACAGTGGTGGAAGAATAATTCAGATGCTTTAGGAGAGAAGAGTAGAAAGAAGAAACTCAAATTAAAAGTAAAAGTTCTGAAATTGAAATGTGCGCCTGCATTGTTTATTTTTTTAATATGATATAGGATTTTTATACATTCCCCACCATTCCAAAGTTGGAGTAGAGATCGAGAAACCTTCAGGGGAACAAAAAAATATTTTTTTGCTGGAAAAAATACTTTCAGTAACCAGGGATATTTAGCGTATGTGCGTCTGTGTGTACACATACTGCTTGTTTGTACTGAAACAAAGGCACATTCTCCAGACCCCACAGGTTGGATTCAAATTGTAAAAATAGTTTGGGAAGGTTCCTAACTGAGTGAAATGACCCGGTAGTAGTATAACTAATATATTATCATGGCTAAAAGTAGCCATAATAAGAGCTGTTTGAATTCTCTAATGCGAGGAAAGGAGGAGCCTTCATGCTTCCGTACTTAATTAGCATTAAGCATAGAAAGCACTGGACCATCCTTCACAAAGTAATATTAAAATAGTGACGTATCATTCGGCCGTTCACCAGAATTAACGATCACGACCGCAGATCGTCTCAGTAACCGTTAGTACAACTCATCTATGTGTGTTAATAAAGTTATACTTTTAACAGTTTTGGTTTATGTCGTCTGCATGACACAGTTCTGTAACATCACATGGACGAAGGCATCCAAGAGGCTTCTTTGTAGTCCATCTTCTGAGAAATTGTCATTTTTCCGCTGCAGACTGATGTCACTAACATGCGTCCCGTCGCATCCTAACTACGTACCTTAGTGAAAGTGGAGTCGGATTCCTTTAACTCACTCCCCATCAACTCTCATAACCATCTTTTCATCGACCCCGTGAAGTTTTCCCACAGAGGTCAAGGAATAGTGGTAAGGAGATAAAAAAAGATAAATCTTCTACCTGTATTTAAGCCATTTTTAATCATTGATGGTAATCAAATTGACATGGAGGGCACATCCTGGTCTTCCCCTCCCAGCGCGTACGGTACCTTCTGCAGGTCTGCGATGGCCTGCTTCAGATTCTTGGCCTGCTCGTATTCCTCCCGCTGGACCATCTCCTGCTTCTTTTGGTCCAGGAGTCGAATGATGTTGGCAACTTCGGGGTCCTGGTACATGTCAAAGGCCAGGTCATCCAAAGGGGAGATGGACTCACATTTACTGGGCGCAAAACAGGAAACAAAAACATCAAACTGAGACAATAAAAAATGTCTTTCTGCACGTCAGGTCTGAACTTGTTACACTCGTGAAACATATTGAATATAGAGAACAGCTGAAACATATAAACAGTCAAATGAGCTCAGTATTGTGCAAATCCTGATCAAAGGGGGAAAAACATGGATTGACCCCCAAAGGAGTGAGACCCTGAGGTGAAACTTCCCCGGCAGGGTTGATATTAGAATGAAAAGAAAAGGAATATTTTGAAATATGTTTTTCTCTCTGCGCGGGCCGCCACCTGCATTGTCTTCAAATGTGTGTGACCTTGAAAGCCTTATTGGTTAGCTTCCAGGCTCAATGGCTTTGTTGAACAATGTTATTTGTCACAAGACAAAGAAACCAGGGTTCAATGGCCTAACCTCACCCCATGAAGGTCGTATCCAAGGCGGCTTCCAGCTGGGTGCTGTTGAGGTACTGTTCGATCAGCTGCTCTCTGCTTGGCTGGGGGTAAACAGATGGGGAAAATGTCACACACATGTGCATTTATCCTCTTGAACCACTGTGCCTGGGAAGACCTGATAAATGTACTTCAATAATAAAAAAAAATCTTAAATGGCAATAAGACAATCATTTTAATCATTTTCAGTTTAGTTTACCGGTTGATATGTAAATCAAAGATTTTAAGAGTCTGTATTTTAATATAATAAGGTGAATCAAATGTAGTCTGCGGTTTGCAAACCATTTAAAAAATGGAGATATTAAAGAATCAACTGCAACGTGCATTTGCTATTTATCACTTTAGACAAATATAGAGGCGGTGGAAAAGGTTTTGTGGGAAAAGCCCTCATAGGAAAGTGTCGACGATGCACCACAGGGTGCTGGTATGACGTCTTCCGCCGATTAGTGACAACTGTGCTTTCCCCACTACGACGTGTGTCAACGGCCTGTTAGATGGCCATTTAACAATAATAGCCATCTAACAAATAAAAATACACCAAGTTCAAAAAATAAATCGGATAACTATCACATCATTTAAAGAATTTCTGTGAAAAACAAACACACACAACAAACACAACTTCCTCTGCCATGAAAAAATATGAGGGAACAAGATGTAGCCGACACTCCGGTCAACATTGCTTCTGTGGTGGAGGTGCTCCGAGTCGGATTATAGGAGCAACAATGCACAGCCTGTCTGCTGGAATCTCTGCAAGTTTATGTCCTTGTCTTTCCATGTCGTTGAGCCTTGTGTGCGTGCGTGTGTGTGTGTGTGTGTGTGTTTAAAGGTGCTCTCTCTCATCCAGGACCTGTCCGTCTGCGAAACTATCTGATTACACCAGCTAACTAAAGGCCTCCTGTGTGATTACATACTGCCCTCCCTTTGTGTCTCATTACTACATTCCTGACACTTATACATGCGCCTACACACACGAACCCTCCAGGTCAACACGAGCGGGTAAATACTACATAAGATGACGATACAATCCCATATATCCTTCTCAGAAAATAATCCAGTTCCCCTTTATTTTCACTTAAAAATGTACACGTAAGCTCAATAAGCAGCTCTCCCATTATTCAGATATATATTTCAGTGGCTCTGCAGTGTGTAGTTGTTTTTTCACCCATCATTAATAGTATTGTTTTTTGACAAAAATGAATGCATAAAAGGGAACATGTAGAACAATCCATGAAGCATATCATAACAGGAAGAAATATATATATTCAGAATCAGAATACAAAATTAATATTAGGAGTAAATAAATGTGCTTGTTGTTGATGTGTCTGCAGTGTCAGGGGACGGTTCAGGAAACATCACTCAACAGTGTTCTAATTGACTGATGACAACACAGCAACGTCTCACAGAACCAAAGCGCCACCTAGTGCTGTGCAGATGTAAGTACAGGGACGAAGGACAGCTGAAGAAAACTTACAATTGTGTTGAAAGCATTGCCATCCAAAGAATCTCCCAGAACATTAATGGCAACCAAAGCAACCTGAAATCATAAAAAGGGTGTTGGTGAAGTGATTAAATAAGAATGGAACTAATTCACCCTAGTTTAAGGTATAAGGCCGTTTCGGGTTTGTATTCCAATAAAAAGCCCAAAAACAAGAATGGATTCCTTGATTCTGAAGAATGAAGTGCTATCGGTGAGACAAAAGTCAAAGCCTGATCTCACTCATCCTATTCTTTCATCAATTATTTGAAAAAGTCAAATGTTTGAAAATCACTGTTTGAAGAAACGGCTATGGCTTAAGCCGCTGTTATTGGTGAGTTTCTGTTAAACGAGAACGTGTATTTATTTATTGTCAATGTAACCTATTTATTTCTGGAAAGCTAAAATCAACCAAAAGACCCAACCATAAACATTGTTGATATTGAACCAATGGTGCATTTGCGTTGTTACCGTCCAACAGACTACCTGATTGTGGTGATTGTAATGGTTGACATGGTTCCTAAGGAAGGTGATTCTCAGATACGTTCCGATGGCGTCTACGTGGACTGACTTCAGCTCCCTAGCTTTGAAGCCCGTCTTCTTATTATCTGACAAAGACACATACCTGCAATGGTGGTACAACGTTGCTTTTTAGTTCAACTCCTATGCGGCAATATACTCGACTTAAATGCATTCGTACATTTTGTGATACTGTATTGATCCTCAAAAATGCTGTATAGGTGTTTAATCAGTAGTTTACACAAAAAGATTTACATTGCATTAAAGATGGTGCTATTATGTTGGAGACGAAAGCACATGCCAGTGATCCCGCTCACCGCTTGCTCACAGAATTGCAATATATTGCCACAAAATAAACAGTAACTCTTGCCTTGGGATAAATATTGTTTCTCATCCAAGTCTTCTAAACCACCATGTATTAACATTGTGCTCAGTTGAAGTAAAACTACACAGAAGCATGCCAGTGGAGAACTGAGCCGGGTCGAGTCTGCAGTCTCACCCGAGTCTGCGCAGCTGACTAGGGAACGCCGAGCTGCTGCTTTCAGGAAGGCTGTCTCCAATGTGGAACTCAACCTTGGATGGGATCAGGTACTGGTGGCCCAGAAGCTGCATTTTCCTCACCCTACTTCTCTCCGCCAGCTGTAGGGTGACGTACTGAGGGTAGGAGCACAACCTGCGGAATATTTGATCCCAATAATGTTGTGTTTCTTTTAGAAGGAAGCCCAAAGTAATGAAAACCTGCTTTGAATAAATGTTTCATGTTATTGAAAGTAAAGCATCGTATACAATGCTTTAAGCATTTACAGTTACACATTAAGCAAAATATTGATTTCCACTCATTGTAAATGTGTAATAGTTAAGCAAGAGAGCTACATTTCATCTTAAGTCATGGGCAGGCTTCTGCAATTAGTGGCCATATATTACCAATACACGTTAGCTCAACACAGTACAGCCAATACAGCACAATGAAATACATGCGTATATTACAAAAGTAGCAAATAAGTAAAAACAATTATATATACTTATTATATAAATAAAGACTAGATATCATCTGAATTTTGTATAATCAAATGTTGTATTATTTGCTTTTACTCAATTTGTCATAATGTCAAAATCCTTATTGGGAACATATTTTGTAAAAGCCACAATGGTTAATCCTACATATTGAGGCAATAGGTAAATAGTGATGTGAGTTTCTCCTCGAACCAATAACCTCGTGTTTCTTAGTATTTACCTGCGAGACCTCCAGCCGTTGACTGTGGGTGCATGGACCATGAGCTCCGTAGCACTGAAGTTGTCCTCATGACTTGAAGAGTTGACCACAATGAATCCTATCTTCCGTGGCATCCCTCTGATGTACACTGAGAGAACACAAATAAGAAATGCATCTCCCGTTTAATAACTGAAAAGAGCACATCAATTTAATTAGTGACTGGTGAGTATTGAGGAATATTTCACTATGTATTCAGGCCTAAAATATTAGTTTTTAATCTACTGGAAATAAGAGACCAATTAATTGTTAACAACATCCTCCATATGTCTAGGTATCACCATCGTTTTAAATGTGTTAATATTACAATGAACTGTACTGTTAAGAGACTGAAAAATTGCATTCAATATCTCGGCAGATAGTCCATCCAGTTTACTAATTAAATATTTACACATAAATATTACTCAGAATAACAGATTAGAGACCATATGTGTATTCATTTAAATCCATAACTTACTTATACGTTACAATACAAGTATATAACGTGAGTACGAACAATGGTTACCGTTAGTTTTCTAACACGTGAGGATAAGTGCGCGTGTGCAGGGATGGCGAATGCTAAAGGATTAAAGATTTGTTGAAGGATATTTACTTGGGACAATGCAAATATTAAACGGCCGGTTAAGTGCATTGGCGTATGTTTCCCATCTCTTCGGGTAAAATAAGATATCCTTTATATGTTATACACAACCCCCACAAGGTAGGGGCATCGGGAGGAAGGGGCAGCTAAACCCTCCGTACTGCAACATGTTAGTCACTAATGCTAACTAGCTAACAGTAAGCGACTCAATCAACCAGAGTGACTTAGCTGGTCATCAGTAACGTTAGCTGTATTTCAATGGTATTTTGGCCAGCTAATTGTCCTGACAACTGTCATTTACTATAAGCTATATTTTGTTGTTACACATTTTGAAGTAATCAGCGGTTTTCTTGCGATTATCCAAAACATATCTTACCACGAACATTAGAGAACTATTGACAGGTTGTAGACCCATCTCCATAACCACCGTTGACAACACCAGGCCGCACATGCGCAGTAGAAGGATTGTCGTCATTCGCACTGGATTGTCGTAAATGTAGTTTTAGCTGACTGCATGTTGTTTTAGACATCACTATTCGTTTGAATAAAATCTACTTGGACCAACCCCTGATTGTATACTGTATCTACTTAAATGTTGAATAAACTGTTATCAAGTTCAATATACATATTTAAATACGTATTCAGAACTTCTTCCGGCGGAAGGGAGCATCGTGTCTGTCTGACTATGGCCGGATGCCAAACATGTTGTCTACAAAATAAAAGGCACAGCGTGTAACGGTAACTTCGCTAACTGGTCTAACAATATGGCAGCAAATCTGCAGTAGTACGCAACTGTAAGACTAGTGATACAAATATTAAACTATAGAATAAAATAATAATAATAATACAATTAAAAAGAAATGTGCAGGCCCTATAATGAAAGCCAGCCATTCTGTAACCATTGAAGCTTTCAGCGAAGTAATCATCCATTTCCAGTAATTTGCCAAATATAATGGTTGGTATATTGTGGCCGAGCTACATGTATACATTTAAACTAGTATGTAAAAAGAAACGTGCACATTTATTTTGAAATCTAAAACCGTGTGTGTGTGGATGTACTTCATTGTCTTCGCTATCTTTGCAGACGCTTTCACAGCAGACAGCATGGGTGACATGGATAATTGGCCAGAAATAGAGAAAGCAGCGAAAGAGAAGAGGCGTGAACTAGTTTTCCAAGGTCCAACCTTCGACGAGAGAATTTCCTCTGACGGGGGACTGTCCCCGGCTCTCTACTCCCTCACACTGCTGAATTATCTGGAAGTTAGCCAGTGCCCGAATTTGACTGAGATCCACGAGGACATCCAGCGTCTGACAAACCTCCAAAGCCTCATCCTGTGCAGGAACAGGATCTCTTCCGTCCCCAATGTCGTGGGGATGCTCAAGTCCTTGAAGGTCCTGGACCTTTCGGTCAACAACCTCAGCAGTTTACCGGAGGGAGTCACTCAGTTAAAGGAGCTAACCACTCTCAACGTGAGCTGCAACAGCCTGGAAGTTCTGCCGGAGGGACTAAGCCGATGCACGAAGCTTTCCAACATCAACGTCTCCAAGAATCGCCTCACCGGCTTCCCCGCCGATTTCTACTCTGAGAAACTGGACCTGCTCAGCATACTGATCGCCTCGGACAACTCCATTGAACAGCTGAGTGGAGATGTTCTCAAGCTAGCCGCTATAAAGGTGGGTGGAACGTCTTTTTCGGGCGACCGAATTTTAAAACCGCCCTCGGTGAGCTGTGTGTTCATCTGTAGTTACAGCTAACGCGTTTCCACGTTTGCCAATATGCGATCCTAGGTGAAAATGTCACATTTTGAAACTTAGTCTGGCGGGTAATCGCCTCACAAGACAGACTGGCAGGTGGGCATCTGTGGCGGTTTTCACCCACTTCAAACCTTTGGGGTGTCCGATTGTATTTTCCCAGCAATTCAAACTCAACATCTGCACTTTGTTGCGTCCCCCCTCAGGTGCTGGACCTGTCCAACAACAAGCTGAAGGAGATCCCCTCCGAGCTGAGCGACTGCGCCAAGCTGAAGGAGATCAACTTCAAAGGCAACAAGTTGAGCGACAAGCGGCTGGAGAAGATGGTCAACGGCTGTCAGACCAAGTCTATCCTCGACTACCTCAGGGGAAAAGGGAAAGGAAAGCCGGGAGAGGAAGGAGGTGACGCGGACGGTGGTCGCAAGGCAGACAAGGGCAAGAGGCAGCAGAGGAAGAAGAAGGAGAAGGTGGGAGATCAACAAGACGAGATGGAGGAACTGAAAAAGATGGTGGTCAGGGTTCTCCATGTTTCAGACAGTCCCACGGCCCTCTCCGTCACGGTGAGCGCGGAGGTGAAGGACGTTCGACCGTACCTGGTGTGCTGCGTGGTCGCGGGCATGAACCTAAAGGCTGGGAATGCTCTCAAGCGGTTCCTGGTGGCTCAGGTAAGGTCAGACCCCTCCCAAGGCGGTATGCACTGCACCATTTTATTGGGGCGTGACCGTTGAGTTAAGTGGGCAATGTATTGATCGAAATGTATTTACCCGTTTTTTTCCTAGACAAAGCTTCACGATGACTTGTGCGGTAAAAGGACCACCGCAACCATTGCAACTCACGATGTGCAGCTCATCAAAGCTCCGCTGATGTATGATGTCAAACGACCCACCGAGCTGAAGGTAGGCAAACGCAGATCATAGCATTTTCTGTTGGGTTGCTTTGTGGCCCGTTGTAACTGTCACTTTAAAGTTCACAAAAGGAACCCTAATAAATCCAATGTTCGGCAGATTGTGTCGCTTGGTCGCAAGGAGATGACGGCCGTTGAGCTGATAAGACAACTTCAGGTCGAGGCCGACGAGCTGAGGAAGCAGAAGAGGAGGCAGAACGTCACTGGCCTCCACAAGTCAGTACAACCTACAACATGGGCTCTTTTGGGGAAAGTGTTTTTAAAGGATCCACCTTCGTTAGCGGGAGTCGGGGGAGTCTTTAATTTGTTCCAACTTCTGTGTTAAATGAGTAATGAATTGTTACACATAACAACCTTCAGTAATGTCCTTCATGACTTTGTCTGTTTATCTGTGACCAGTCAGGAAGACAAAGCAACTGCATGACCAGCTCTGTGTCACATGCATTTGAAATTAATCTTGTATTTGCTGTGTGACGGCTGTAGCCCTCTCAAATCTATCATTGAAATGATATCACTAGCTCTGCGTGTACAGCATTGCCGTAACCTGTTTATTATAGCGTTGTCACTCACTTATTTAATTTTGGACAGGTACCTGCAACTTCTCCAGGGAAAAGCGATGTATCCCTGCATAGTGGATGCAGAGGGACATGTGATCTCATTCCCACCTATTACCAACAGTGAGAAAACCAAGGTGTGTGTGTGTGTATCCCTTTTCCTTCTTGTTCTCATAATTTGGTCCTCCAATAAATTCCTCCTTTATTTTGGAAATGTTGGCAGAGAAAACTGAACCTGTCTAGGAAGGTGCAGCCACTAGAGCGCACCACTGCTGTATTGTGTGATTGAATAAATTCAATCCACAGGTGTCCAAACCTCATCGAGGCACCGATGGAGGCTACAGGGACATAAAAGAAACCTCTTGGAAACTCACAACAGTGTGTCTTTGTCTCCCCCTGATAAAATAGAAATGATGAAATGATCAGCTGATTGTGTTTTACAGATCAAGAAGACTACCAAAGAGTTGTTCTTGGAGGTGACGAGTGCAGTCAGCCTGCAGACCTGCAAAGATGTTATGGGCGCTCTGATCGTGGTAAGCTTCACTTTTTCTCTCTCTTCTCCGAAAGAGTAAGAAGCTTGTTATACCTTTTTGATATTGTTGAGTTTTGGTCACAGCTTCTATTAGTTATGACAATTTAAAACTTTAAAAAGTCAAACCAATCATTTATTCATTCACTATATTCATGTGAAAGGGGAACGACTTCAGCTGTGTTGGATGCTTAGCCTAACCCTGTTACTTGCACATGAACAGGATTATTAAACTGTTTGTGGTTAACTATGTATTTAACTGTTGACCTATTTTGAACAAAAACCTTAGTTTTCAGCTTAGTTTTGAATGAACTATTATGGATTATTCCAGTGTCTTTCCTGGAGTTGAACACAATCTGTTTGTAAATATTGTTTAGAGTGAATTCCAAATTGCAAGCAAATTGATGATTGAGAGATTGCACTCCACGCGGCTCTCAGCAGCATAAACCATTTCCAATCCTATGGAGCTTTTAGAGCACTTCTTGTTTTGTCACAGAAAATGGCAGAGTTGAACAAGTTCACTGCAGAGCACCGGGAGGAGGCGGGGTCAGACGGGGAAGGGGACGGCCCACAAGACCCGGCCGCCATCAGCGAGCCCTCCAGCGAACTGACGGTGCAGCAGGTCCGCACGCTGGACCAGGACGGGAACCTGAAAGTTGTCTACCCGTCAAAGACCGACCTTTGCAACGACATCAGCAACTTGACCGTGATTTGGTAGACGTTGTTGTTGTAGATAACCTGTATTATTTACACTCATTGAGATGAAGTCATTTTAAAAGAATAACTATGGGACGTTTAAGCTAAGGTTTGACAACATCCAACTAAATAACACCCTTTAACTTTACTTGGGTACCACATAAATTGTGATCCTGAGGGGTTTTCTGTGATTGTGTTGCTTCTTGGTAAATGTTATCGGATGCTTTGTTGGTAAATCTTGTTGACACGATCAATATGCCAAACTGTCATTAAATAGACTCATTTTGTATAATTTTGAGTGTGGTGGAAATTAGTGGATTGAGCCCTTGTGAGAAATCAAAAGTATCTTGAACTTGCGTGCGATTAAGTATTTATTAATAAACTAGAATAGAAAAAGATAAAGAATACATAAATCATCAATACAAGTCGTAAGTACAGACAGAAGTCAAATGACTACAATTTAGCTGATATGGGAAAGTTTGTTCCTTCTCCCTGAGAGGAGCAGGAAGATCTGACAAAGCTACAATGGAAGAAGAGGAGTTTTATACACTTCAGAGGAGCCTGTGTCGTCCCAACATAGAACCCCATAAAAAAGGAATAATCAAGACAAGAATCCGATGTCAGAAAAGGACGCCCCCAGTCAATCATGTGACAGACAGAATACCAAACCGGAGAAGGATCGGTCAAAGGCCCCGAGGGGTTTCATCTAGAAAGACAGGATGCCATCGTGAACTAGGTCAGGTCACAAGTCTCTCAAGAAAGGTCACACGCCTAGTTACTGAGAGACTCACAATATGTAGCTCAACAACTTCTCCCCGACACTGAGGACAAGTGGTCTGTACTGAAAAGTAATTTTCTTCAAAGCAAATTTAACTGGTCACTTTTCCGTAATACTGGAGGATTTTTGTTACCACACTGATAATTGTTATGGTGTGAGTAAAGGGAGACCAGAGGTGAGATGCAGTAGGAATGTAAATGGAGTCTTTTAATGAGAAACTGAAATTAGTCCTCAATTTTAACTGAACATAATGTCCACAGGCATCAAACAAAGCCACAACAGAAATAGATGGAAAAAAGGAATTTAGGATTGTAACGCTTCTTCCCACGAGGACAGTCGTCAGGGGTCAGGTAGGCACATCATCCACTACTCATAATACTGTACATAATACTTCTTGATTTAACAGGGAGCCAGTGCAAAGCAGATCATACAGGCGTGATATGGTCTCTTTTATTAGTTCTTGTTAATACACGTGCTGCAGCATTCTGAATCAATTGGAGAGGCTTAAGAGATTTACAAGAACACCCTTGTCATAGCTGGCTCAGGCATTGCCAAAGACCAGGAGCAGGAGACAGTGTATCAGATTAAAGAATACATGTTTATTGAAGTATTACCCTAACAGAAAGAACTTCAATGATGAACTGAAATAACATGTCCAAAACCCATAAGGATCCTATGAGGTGGGAAGTCAGTAAATCAGTGGTATAAGTGTGGATGTGTGGAAAAATGGTGTGGTGCGTGTAGGCATGAAGAGAATAGTGCAAACACAACGGAAATAACGCAGGGAGACTACAGCCTAAGTGAAGGCCGGGTCGGCCTCCTCTCGAGTCCCTCTCCCTCTGGCAGGAGCATTGCATGTATAGACCTTAGGAGACACCAGGCCCAGGTGCTCTCCATAAGCCATCAGGACAATGCCCCACTCAGGCTCACCTATAGGGCGACAGTTAGGTAGGCACATCATCCACTACTCATAATACTATGGGTGTGGCATCACACAGCTAACAAAGAATTACAGTAGTCCAGTCTGGAGGAAACAAATGCATGAACTAATTTTTCTGCATCACCTCGAGACAGGAAATTCCTGATTTTCGATATATTACGTAGATGAAAAATGGCGGTCCTTGAAGATTTCTTTATATGAGAGTTGAAGGACATATCCTGGTCGAAGAAAACTCCAAGATTCTTGACGGTGCTGCTGGATACCAGAGAAATTCCATCCATAGAAACTGTATCACGTGACAGCTGACTTCGAAGGCGCTCTGGGCCTATCAAGATAACTTCTGTTTTTTCTGAGTTTAGCATCAGGAAGTTGCAGGTCATCCAAGTTTTGATGTCTCCAAGACATTCTTGAAGTCTAACGAGCTGTTCGGTCTCCTCTGGCTTGATCGACAGATACAATTGAGTATCGTCTGTATAACAATGGAAGTTGATGCAGTGTTTTCTGATAACGTCGCCCAAAGGAAGCATATAAAGGGTGAATAAAATCGGTCCAAGCACAGAACCTTGTGGGACTCCGTGACCAACAATGGTGGTCTTTGAGGATTCACCGTTTACAAGCACAAACTGGGATCGATCCGATAAATGGGATTTAAACCAGCTAAGTGCAGCTCCTTTAATACCAATCAAATGTTCGAGTCCCTAGAAACATTTGACCACAAAACTAGGCTAGGAGGAGGGAATAAGAAGGTGGCTAAATCAGGCGGAAGAGGTTTCAGGTGAGATGATGATCACAAAGAAAGGGGAATCAGCTGTGGGAGATACTGGGGGAGGAGAGAGTGAACAGAACGTGTAGGTATATTGGTGACCACAAGAGGGAGACAGTGAACAATGAGGAAGGAGAACCAGGATCATGACAATAATATTCTAACTTCCCCTTTTAAGCAGCAGCAAATGATGTCCAACTATGACTTAATAAAATCTTGTTTTCATTCATTTTATGTAACGTGCCACACACATGCTGACCGCTGGAGCTTCTGAGGGCTTATTTCAGCTGCTAGTGCTCAATGCCAAGAAGAGCAGAAGTGAACTCCAACTCATTAACAACCTGTATAGGTGTAACTTCCAAAGTGGTATAATTATGTATCTGGAACGAGATTCTGCAGTTGCTTGTTTTTCTTTCTCATTCATAGGTGACGAACAAATTGACCAACTGACAAATAGATTTGATTAAATGCATCTTTATTGGCATGTGACTGAATGTCAACACAGGTTAATATTCTGAAAGCTGCGTTGAAGGCACCTAGGCATCTGCAGAAAAAAGATAAAATATTGAATTTAGACATGCTGTTTAAGCAACTGAGGATTAGTGGGATGCCATTTTTCCTATTGCACCAGATTGTGAATCACAAATTGGGCTGTTTATCAGAGTAACCAACCAAATAGGCCTTCACTTACATTGACATATGTAAGCCACCTCCAAGTACTTGTAAGTGCCAACACAGGGGTCTCCAAACACTAAGTTGCTGACCCTGATAGTACAGCTATTTTTCCCATTGCACCTGTGAATGTAGAGTAAATAAGTTGGTTAAAAATACGTAAATACAACACGGTGAGAAATTGGGTTTGCGTCGATGGCCACAATGCTTGTGGCCTGCACATCGACTGCTTTCAAACCTACACACATAATGTTAAATATTGTCTAGCTGAATTCTGCTTTTTTTTTAGCAAGAATTACAGTTCATCTGAATTTATGTATCTGTGCCAATAAGGAAATAGTATCTGGAGATCTGGATGTATTTCATATATTTATTAAAGGTTCTCAAGCTGTACCGTTCAGCAACTTTGCTAGTGAGGGCTGAGCAGAGGACATTTTGAAACTCAGAAGCGGGTCGCTGGTAAATGCAAGTGGTCTTGTCGCGCCGTCCGTAGTCTGCACCGTAAACTAGTATTTCCAGTCCTTGATCTGTCAAAAAGAGGGAGGTACATTTGGCAAGGTGTAGAAGACACAGACGTCGGATGCGTTGAAAATTCAAGAAAGAGAAAAACATGTATTACCGCAGTGGAGATTTGCCAAAGAGCCCTCACATGTATCAAAGCGAACTGTCAAAGAATAATGAGTGAAACAAATCAGACATCACGCCATGAAACATGCAGC
Source organism: Apeltes quadracus (assembly GCA_021346845.1). Classification (NCBI taxonomy): domain Eukaryota; kingdom Metazoa; phylum Chordata; class Actinopteri; order Perciformes; family Gasterosteidae; genus Apeltes; species Apeltes quadracus. Next base: position 14,335,658 of record CM037928.1, read on the forward strand.
TTTTTTCACTGTCGGCTTCATGCAGACTGACTTGCTGGGAAGCAGGAGTAGTTGGTTTGCAGGTATTTGAAGATTCCACGGCAGGGATCAGAGGTACGAACGTCATTCATGTTCAGTTCACACTCCCTCTTGCCATCACACCTGTAGAAAAGAAATTAATAGGGGAAAAGGGGAACATATAAACTAGCAGATACCACAATCAAACATCAACAGTTGAAATGTGCAAATAAGGGACCGTATTCTGTGGCAATAGCATGAAAAAAAGAGGATGTTGGACAACAGAGGGTAGGGAGGAGGTTTAAGACTGAAGTCCGTGGCCTTACAACACAAACGTGGCTACATTGTGATGTGTGGGTGAATAAGGGAAAAACACAGGTTGATTTTAAAGTCATACAAAGTGTGAAAGTGTTTTTAAGCAGGTTCATTAGGGAGTCTCAGACAGAACCTAGACCAAGAGCCTGAACCGGTGTGCACGTCTTTCGTTATTGATTGCTGTAACAAAAGAATATGCATTTTCTACCGCTTTTCATGTGATATTTACCTCGTCTTGAGCAACTCCGTTGTGCCCGCCAGAGAACAAGTTGTATCGACAAGTTCGTTTGGAGGTCTTCCTTCACTACAGGTCTCTTTGTCTTTGCGTCCGTACAGTGCTGAATGCACTTGGATCACTCCGGTATCTGTAGCACACCAAATTAAAAATTCAGGAACAAATCACTTCATTATATTTCTTTACATGGGAATACAATACTCCCACACAGCACTTAAAAATAATAATCATACCACAGCTGAGGCGCTGGACATTGGAGCCTGTGTTGTCACAAGTAGTAGCGCTCTCTGTAGAAACCACTAAAATAAAGGATTTGAAAGAATTAGTTTGAGGGAGTGATTGTATTGAAAATACATGCAAGATTATATATACGTGTGTGTACCTGTTGTGATGATGGAACATGTTGCTGCCAGCACTGGAAAAGTAATGTTGCAAGAAAATACGTCAATAGAAGGCCTTTTTCCAAGATTTAAGGAGTCCGTATTACCTGTGTGTTTCCCGCTATGACATGTTAATGTGAATGCAGGTGAAAATTTACCTGCTGTCAAGCAGAAAAACTATAATTGGGAAATTTCTATTGTACATTAAAACGTAACATAATTATACTACAACTTCATAGAGTACATTTGAGCAGACTTCCTTTATAAAATTAGTAAAGTGACCCCAAATCTAGATACATGACCTTTATCTTAATCCCTTCTTACAAATGAACCCACATCATTATTGTAAAGTTGCCATTTAAATGCATACTCACACAGTGTGCTGCCGACTTTAAAGCTGAACATGATTGTAGGCGATCCAGGCTGAGGTGGAAAATGGAAAGATAGACACCGGTACTTATACTGCCGGATCAAGGAACGTCTTAATCTTAAGACAATAGCTCGATCTTCTGCAAATGAGATGTATTACCTCTCTGACAAGAAGCGGGACCAACCTGTTCTGAGATGCGTTACACAATATGTAGCTCAACAAATTGTCTCTACTGAAAAGTAATTTTCTTCAAAGCAAATTTAACTGGTCACTTTTCCGTAATACTGGAGGATTTTTGTTACCACAATAAAAATTGTTGCAGTGTGAGTGAAGGGAGACCAGGGGCGAGACGCAGTAGGAATGTAAATGGAGTCTTTTAATGAGAAACTGAAATTAGTCCTCAATTTTAACTGAACATAAAGTCCACAGGCATCAAACGAAGCCACAACAGAAATAGATGGAAAAAAATAATTTAGGATTGTAACGCTTCTTCCCACGAGGACAGTCATCAGGGGTCAGGTAGGCACATCATCCACTACTCATAATACTGTACATAATACTTCTTCATTTAACAGGGAGCCAGTGCAAAGCAGATCATACAGGCGTGATATGGTCTCTTTTATTAGTTCTTGTTAATACACGTGCTGCAGCATTCTGAATCAATTGGAGAGGCTTAAGAGATTTACAAGAACACCCTTGTCATAGCTGGCTCAGGCATTGCCAAAGACCAGGAGCAGGAGACAGTGTATCAGATTAAAGAATACATGTTTATTGAAGTATTACCCTAACAGAAAGAACTTCAATGATGAACTGAAATAACATGTCCAAAACCCATAAGGATCCTATGAGGTGGGAAGTCAGTAAATCAGTGGTATAAGTGTGGGTGTGTGGAAAAATGGTGTGGTGCGTGTAGGCATGAAGAGAATAGTGCAAACACAACGGAAATAACGCAGGGAGACTACAGCCGAAGGGAAAGCCGGGTCGGCCTCCTCTCGAGTCCCTCTCCCTCTGGCCGGAGCATGGCATGTATAGACCTTAGGAGACACCGGGCCCAGGTGCTCTCCATTAGCCATCAGGACAATGCCCCACCCAGGCTCACCTATAGGGCAACAGTTAGGTAGGCACATCATCCACTACTCATAATACTATGGGTGTGGCATCACACAGCTAACAAAGAATTACAGTAGTCCAGTCTGGAGGAAACAAATGCATGAACTAATTTTTCTGCATCACCTCGAGACAGGAAATTCCTGATTTTCGATATATTACGTAGATGAAAAATGGCGGTCCTTGAAGATTTCTTTATATGGGAGTTGAAGGACATATCCTGGTCGAAGAAAACTCCAAGATTCTTGACGGTGCTGCTGGATACCAGAGCAATTCCATCCATAGAAACTGTATCACGTGACAGCTGACTTCGAAGGCGCTCTGGGCCTATCAAGATAACTTCTGTTTTTTCTGAGTTTAGCATCAGGAAGTTGCAGGTCATCCAAGTTTTGATGTCTCCAAGACATTCTTGAAGTCTAACGAGCTGTTCGGTCTCCTCTGGCTTGATCGACAGATACAATTGAGTATCGTCTGTATAACAATGGAAGTTGATGCAGTGTTTTCTGATAACGTCGCCCAAAGGAAGCATATAAAGGGTGAATAAAATCGGTCCAAGCACAGAACCTTGTGGGACTCCGTGACCAACAATGGTGGTCTTCGAGGATTCACCGTTTACAAGCACAAACTGGGATCGATCCGATAAATGGGATTTAAACCAGCTAAGTGCAGCTCCTTTAATACCAATCAAATGTTCGAGTCCCTAGAAACATTTGACCACAAAACTAGGCTAGGAGGAGGGAATAAGAAGGTGGCTAAATCAGGCGGAAGAGGTTTCAGGTGAGATGATGATCACAACGAAAGGGGAATCAGCTGTGGGAGATACTGGGGGAGGAGAGAGTGAACAGAACGTGTAGGTATATTGGTGACCACAAGAGGGAGACAGTGAACAATGAGGAAGGAGAACCAGGATTATGACAATAATATTCTGCTCTAAGTTCAGTGTCCTGTTTCAGGATACCGGACGACTCCTTTGAAATCTTCAGTCCGTCCCAAATTGATAATCTTCTCGATACTGCTACGGACTCTCCGAGAGCGACGCTGGACGCTATTGCTCCTCTGAAAAAAAGAATGGCAACAAGTAGGAAGTTTGCACCTTGGTATAATCCTCAAACCCGCAACTTAAAGCAAACTGTACGGAAGCTTGAACGACTATGGCGTTCCACCAAATCAGAAGGATCTAGGCTAGTCTGGCAAGACAGCCTTAAAACATATAAGAAGACTCTCCGGAGCGCAAGAGGATCTTACTACTCATCACTAATAGAGAAAAACAAAAACAACTCCAGGTTTCTCTTCAGCACTGTGGCTAGGCTGACAGAGAGTCACAGCTCTGTTGAGCCATGTATTCCTCTGGACCTCAGCAGTAACGACTTTATGAATTTCTTCAATGATAAAATTCTGACTATCAAAGAGAAAATTGATGGTCTCCTGCCCTCAACTAGTGCCGACCCGTCCTCGGATGTAGGAACCCTGGGTGCAGCAGTGGGCCCTGATGCCTACTTGGATGGCTTCTCTTCCATCACCCTGGATCAACTGACTTCTACATTTTCGAAGTCTAAATCTTCTACTTGTCTCTTGGATCCTATTCCAACGAAGCTGCTTAAGGAAGTTTTTCCTTTAATTAGCACGCCTTAACTGGATATTATGAATCTGTCCTTGTTGACAGGACATGTACCACAGTCCTTCAAGATAGCTGTAATTAAGCCTCTTCTTAAGAAACCTACTCTTGCTCCGGAGGTGTTGGCTAACTACAGACCGATCTCTAATCTTCCCTTCCTCTCGAAGATCCTTGAGAAATCCGTCGCAAATCAACTATGTAACTTTCTTCAAAACAATGCTTTGTTCGAGGACTTTTAGTCCGGATTTCGAGTGCATCATAGCACAGAAACAGCCCTGGTGAAAATTACGAATGATCTCCTACTTCCATCGGACCAAGGACTTGTCTCTTTTCTTGTCTTGCTGGACCTCAGTGCCGCCTTTGACACCATCGATCATCGTATCTTGCTGCAGAGACTAGAACATTTGATTGGTATTAAAGGAACTGCATTTAGCTGGTTTAAATCCTATTTATCGGATCGATCCCAGTTTGTGCTTGTAAACGGAGAATCCTCGAAGACCACCAATGTTGGTCACGGAGTCCCACAAGGTTCTGTGCTTGGACCCATTTTATTTACCCTTTATATGCTTCCTTTGGGCGACGTTATCAGAAAACACTGCATCAACTTCCATTGTTACGCAGATGATACTCAATTGTATCTGTCGATCAAGCCAGAGGAGACCGAACAGCTTGTTAGACTTCAAGAATGTCTTGGAGACATCAAAACGTGGATGACCTGCAACTTCCTGATGCTAAACTCAGAAAAAAACAGAAGTTATCTTGATAGGCCCAGAGCGCCTTCGAAGTCAGCTGTCACGTGATACAGTTTCTATGGATGGAATTTCTCTGGTATCCAGCAGCACCGTCAAGAATCTTGGAGTTCTCTTCGACCAGGATATGTCCTTCAACTCTCATGTAAAGAATACTTCAAGGACCGCCTTTTTTCATCTACGTAATATATCGAAAATCAGGAATTTCCTGTCTCAAGGTGATGCAGAAAAATTAGTTCATGCATTTGTTTCCTCCAGACTGGACTACTGTAATTCTTTGTTTGCAGGGTGTTCTTGTAAATCTCTTAAGCCTCTTCAGTTGATTCAGAATGCTGCAGCACGTGTATTAACAAGAACTAATAAAAGAGACCATATCACGCCCGTATTGTCTGCTTTGCACAGGCTCCCTGTTAAATCAAGAATAGAATTTAAGGTTCTTCTCCTCACCTACAAGGCGCTTGCTGGTGAGGCACCTTCTTATCTTAAAGAGCTTGTAACACCGTACTGCCCTGCAAGGCAGCTGCGTTCTATAGATGCTGGGTTACTTGTTGTTCCTAGAGTTATTAAAAGTAGGATTGGAGGCAGAGCCTTCAGTTATCAAGCTCCTCTTTTGTGGAACCAGCTTCCACTTTCAGTCCGGGGGGCAGATTCAGTCAGCTCCTTTAAGATAAAGCTTAAAACTTTCCTCTTTGATACCGCTTATATTTAGGGCTGGCTTAGGTTTGCCTGGACCAGCTCTTAGTTACGCTGCTATAGGCTTAAACTGCCGGGGGACTTTTTAGGACACACCGAACTCCTCTCTCTCTCTCTCTCTCTCTCTCTCTCTCTCTCTCTCTCTCTCTCTCTCTCTCTCTCTCTCTCTCTCTCTCTCCCCTTTTACTAAAATCCATGTTGCATTAATGCACATGACTAATTCAGCTCCTTCCCGGGAGTTCTTTGTGCTTTCTCGCCGAGCAGGTCTCTGCAGATCGTAGTTCCGTCAGGACCCTGGTCCTGACTCCGGCCGTGGCCCTGCTGGCGCCTGCTGCTGCCGTCATCATCATCATCATCATCATCATAATTTTAAATATGATTCATATCACTATTACCCTTTCCTAAAATCTTTGCTTTCCCTCCCCACAGTCTTCTGTGGATGGTGGTTCGATCTGACGGTGGTGGTGGTACTTGGAATTCTTTGATTAATTTCTGTTATAGAAATTGAATGTATTCTACATCTGTATGAGTCATTCTGTACACATGACATCCATTGCAGTCTGTCCATCCCGGGAGAGGGATCCCTCCTCTGACGTTCTCCCTAAGGTTTCTTCCCTTTTTTCCCTGGAAGGGTTTATTTCATTTTTTGCGGAGTTTTTCCTGTGCCGATGTGAGGGTCTTGGGACGGAGGATGTTGCATGTGTACAGACTGTAAAGCCCTCCGAGGCAAATTTGTAATTTGCGATTTTGGGCTATACAAAATTAAAAAAATAAAAAATGAATTGAATATTCTAACTTCCCCTTTTAAGCAGCAGCAAATGATGTCCAACTATGACTTAATAAAATGTACTCCTGTTTTCATTCATTTTATGTAACGTGCCGCACACATGCTGACCGCTGGAGCTTCTGAGGGCTTATTTCAGCTGCTAGTGCTCAATGCCAAGAAGAGCAGAAGTGAACTCCAACTCATTAACAACCTGTATGGGTGTAACTTCCAAAGTGGTATAATTATGTATCTGGAACGAGATTCTGCAGTTGCTTGTTTTTCTTTCTCATTCATAGGTGACGAACAAATTGACCAACTGACAAATAGATTTGATTAAATGCATCTTTATTGGCATGTGACTGAATGTCAACACAGGTTAATATTCTGAAAGCTGCGTTGAAGGCACCTAGGCATCTGCAGAAAAAAGATAAAATATTGAATTTAGACATGCTGTTTAAGCAACTGAGGATTAGTGGGATGCCATTTTTCCTATTGGACCAGATTGTGAATCACATATTGGGCTGTTCATCAGAGTAACCAACCAAATAGGCCTTCACTTACATTGACATATGTAAGCCACCTCCAAGTACTTGTAAGTGCCAACACAGGGGTCTCCAAACACTAAGTTGCTGGCCCTGATAGTACAGCTATTTTTCCCATTGCACCTGTGAATGTAGAGTAAATAAGTTGGTTAAAAATACGTAAATACACCACGGTGAGAAATCGGGTTTGCGTCGATGGCCACAATGCTTGTGGCCTGCACATCGACTGCTTTCAAACCTACACACATAATGTTAAATATTGTCTAGCTGAATTCTGCTTTTTTTTTAGCAAGAATTGCAGTTCATCTGAATTTATGTATCTGTGCCAATAAGGAAATAGTATCTGGAGATCTGGATGTATTTCATATATTTATTAAAGGTTCTCAAGCTGTACCGTTCAGCAACTTTGCTAGTGGGGGCTGAGCAGAGGACATTTTGAAACTCAGAAGCGGGTCGCTGGTAAATGCAAGTGGTCTTGTCGCGCCGTCCGTAGTCTGCACCGTACACTAGTATTTCCAGTCCTTGATCTGTCAAAAAGAGGGAGGTACATTTGGCAAGGTGTAGAAGACACAGACGTCGGATGCGTTGAAAATTCAAGAAAGAGAAAAACATGTATTACCGCAGTGGAGATTTGCCAAAGAGCCCTCACATGTATCAAAGCGAACTGTCAAAGAATAATGAGTGAAACAAATCAGACATCTTGCCATGAAACATGCAGCTTTTTTCACTGTCGGCTTCATGCAGACTGACTTGCTGGGAAGCAGGAGTAGTTAGTTTGCAGGTATTTGAAGATTCCACGGCAGGGATCAGAGGTACGAACGTCATTCATGTTCAGTTCACACTCCCTCTTGCCATCACACCTGTAGAAAAGAAATTAATAGGGGAAAAGGGGAACATATAAACTAGCAGATACCGCAATCAAACATCACCAGTTGAAATGTGCAAATAAGGGACCGTATTCTGTGGCAATAGCATGAAAAAAAGAGGATGTTGGACAACAGAGGGTAGGGAGGAGGTTTAAGACTGAAGTCCGTGGCCTTACAACACAAACGTGGCTACATTGTGATGTGTGGGTGAATAAGGGAAAAACACAGGTTGATTTTAAAGTCATACAAAGTGTGAAAGTGTTTTTAAGCAGGTTCATTAGGGAGTCTCAGACAGAACCTAGACCAAGAGCCTGAACCGGTGTGCACGTCTTTCGTTATTGATTGCTGTAACAAAAGAATATGCATTTTCTACCGCTTTTCATGTGATATTTACCTCGTCTTGAGCAACTCCGTTGTGCCCGCCAGAGAACAAGTTGTATCGACAAGTTCGTTTGGAGGTCTTCCTTCACTACAGGTCTCTTTGTCTTTACGTCCGTACAGTGCTGAATGCACTTGGATCACTCCGGTATCTGTAGCACACCAAATTAGAAATTCAGGAACAAATCACTTCATTTTATTTCTTTACATGGGAATACAATACTCCCACACAGCACTTAAAAATAATAATCATACCACAGCTGAGGCGCTGGACATTGGAGCCTGTGTTGTCACAAGTAGTAGCGCTCTCTGTGGAAACCACTAAAATAAAGGATTTGAAAGAATAAGTTCGAGGGAGTGATTGTATTGAAAATACATGCAAGATTATATATACGTGTGTGTACCTGTTGTGACGATGGAACATGTTGCTGCCAGCACTGGAAAAGTAATGTTGCAAGAAAATACGTCAATAGAAGGCCTTTTTCCAAGATTTAAGGAGTCCGTATTACCTGTGTGTTTCCCGCTATGACATGTTAATGTGAATGCAGGTGAAAATATACCTGCTGTAAAGCAGAAAAACTACAATTGGGAAATGTCTATTGTACATTAAAAAGTAACATAATTGTACTACACCTTGATAGAGTACATTTGAGCAGACTTCCTTTTTAAAAATTAGTAAAGTGACCCCAAATCTAGATACATGACTTTTATCTTAATCTCTTCATATAAATGAACCCACATCATTATTGTAAAGTTGCCATTTAAATGCATACTCACACAGTGTGCTGCCGAATTTAAAGCTGAACATGATTGTAGGAGATCCAGGCTGAGGTGGAAAATGGAAAGATAGACACCGGTACTTATACTGCCGGATTTTTATCTCAGAACAATAGCTTGATCTTCTGCAAATGAGATGTATTTCCTGCCTGACAAGAAGCCGGACCATTCTGGTAAATTGCTTATGTTTGCTCATCAACTTCCTCTAAGTATGTACATCAAGGATGTAACACATTTGTTTGATCACTTGTGTAAACCCTTCCTGGAGCACTCTCTATCCACCGATGTCATGTTCTTGATCTCTTTGGACATCCTTGGGGCCCAAAACATCACACACTAAAAGTCACTACAGTGGACCGTTTTTTTTGCCCACATGCCATTGAAAATTTTGTTAATAATAAGAAGCCACATGCTGCTGATAGAACATGTTTTATTTAATTCATGTTTATTGTGATTCTGTCTTGGTTACAGCATGTTTACAGAGACTCTGGATTGGTAGTTGGATCTGTAAAAAAACAACAACAGAAGAATCACTTCAGATAAATATTTAGGTGAATGTTTGCACAAAATGCTTTGTTCCTGCAGGCTAAAATAACGCATTTACATTTAATTAGCACAACTTATTGTTTCCGGAATTTAGATCCATTTGAACCAGACTATAAAGTGAATACTTTTGTATGAATAGAGCCGTTTTGGGGGGGTTATTACGAAGGTTTTCCTTTGCACATGTAGACCACAGAATAGAATCAGTAGTGTAAAACAGTGCTAGCTGGCCTTGGAGATACTTACATTCACAAATGTAAGCCACCTCTAGGTACTTGTAAGTTCCGTGACAGGGGTCCCCAAACACTGAGTTGCTGGCACTGATAGTACAGCTATTTTTCCCATTGCACCTGTGAAAAGGCAGAGAGACATGAGAGACATGAGAGAATACAGACTTGAACTTGAGATACATGATATGTGGATGACATCACAAACTCACAGCTGTCACTGCACATGTATCAAGTTTAATACGCCATGATTTTGATTTCAGCAGCCTTCAACCTAAAGAGTGAGCAAGGCACCTTTCAGAAACGCTGCTGCCGGGGAGGGAGCAGTCCGTATTTTGGGTCTCAGAGGCAGGCCGTTGGTAGGCGCATGTGGTCCGGTCGTGGCGTCCGTAAGTGGCACCATAGACCGATATAATCTGCCCTTCATCTGACAAGAGGAGGAAGAAGCGTTGCAAGGAAGGAGGAACAAAAATACATCTCTGGGAGGTCAAAGGTCAAAAATATCATTATGGTATGAAGTAAATTATTATATAACAAAGCTTCTTTAATGCATCATTCACACAATGAAGAGACAATGAAATATTACCACATTTCAGGTGGGCCAAAGAGTGCTCACATGTCACACGGTGAACTGTCAAAATAACAAATCAGATAAACATGTGTTATTAACATTTAGCTGACCCGTTTTGTGTGAGAAGACTCCTTCTTGAAATCCTTTCAATCACAGCATGCTGAGGAAATCAGAAGTGCTGACTGACTGAACTCCGTGGGGGCAAAATGGCTCCTGTTTGAATCTCCCAAAGCAGGTTTATGGAAATAACTATACAACAAATCATAGCAATCTCCATTTCTCTTTTAATAACCAATTCATACATAGTCTGAGAGTACCACGGTTTAGGCATTTAGCAGCCTTGCTTTAAGCTCTCATGTGACTGACTTGCGGGAAGGCAGGTGAAGCGGGTCTGTAGGTATTTAAAGGTGCCCACGCAGGGGTCCTGTGTTCCGAATTCATTCACGCTTACTTCACACACCCGTCTCCCATCACACCTGCAACAGGGGAAAAAAAGCATTGTTCAAGTCGACTTCTAAGAAACCAACTTTGTTGGGACTTGAGGTCATGCAGGTAAATAATTCCTTCCTCATTCCCTCATCATTTAATCACAAGTGGAAAACATACAATACAAACGCACATGCCAGATAGAACGTGTCTAACATAAAATAAGAGCTGCTTGTGATACAAACGTTTGCTATATTGTTTTTGTTTTATAGACATGTTTAGAAATTCGGAGTAGCTACATTTAGAATACATGCAATAAAAAGTTACTTTCTATTTCATTACTGTCCATGAGATAGGTACCTTCTCTTGAGGACCTTTGCTGTGTCCTCTTGAGAGCAATTTACATTGGCGAGCTGACTCTGAGGTCTTCCCTCACTGCAGGTCTCAGTGTCTGCACGTCCATACAGCGCCTCCTGCACGCTGATCACTCCAGTGTCTGTTGCACAACAAATTTCACTTTCAACAAATCACTGTTTTGGTCTGTTGAAGGGGATCATTTTATGATTAATTGTGCTCGGAATACCGCAGCTTATGCGATGGACAGCGGCGACAGTACAAGTGACGACCGTCTCTGCAGCAACACCTAAAAACAGATATGAAAGAAGTAGTTCAACACAAACAAATAGACAAATAAAAATCTATTTAACCATCCTCACACACACACACACACACATATATTTACCTGGAATTAGAAGCAGAAAGGTCGCCGCCAGTGCTAAAATATAAAACAGAACACAATCAACGGGACGCTCTGGCTTGTTTGGTAACAAAATTACCGTTCAAATTTTATTTGATCACTATATCAACAGAATCATATCAACCATATCAGTGTACTCACCGGCTGTGGTGCTGAAATGGAGCATGATTCCGCAGAAGTCGGTGGTAACTGGACAGTGGGACTGACACGCAGTATTTATTCAGTTTGACACTCAGAGAGTGAATGCCCATTGCTCAAAAACAAACCAGTGGCTCTTATTCAATTGGCTGGTTTACCAAATGAGAATAACAGACATCCTGTCTCAGAGCACTTGAGTGATCCTGGCAAAGCATACATCTGGACATCTGGTAAAAATATCAAGAAAATATGAGCACTTTACGTTTCAGTCAACAATGTTCCGTTGGCGCCTGTAAGTCTGCACAAAACACACAATGAGTTGGTATGCAATGGTTTGTCCAATGAACAAAATGTTTTAGTAGAACCAAGAGACAGACATGGCCGGCTGCATGAAGAGTTTTATTCAAAAAGAACATTGTGGGGAGGATAAAAGGGGACAAAGGGAAAGAAAAGCCTGACTGATAACATTATTATTGTAAATTTGTGCATTATCGCATGTTGCAACTCTGATGCCACTGTGATGTCCATCAAAAAGAGCAGAGAGTTTTTTTTCTCAGCAAACTCACATAATAGACGTTTTGGTACAAAGTACTGTTCTTCCAGTTTCTTTATTTAGCAATTCAGCATTGATAGGTCAGTCACATGACCAATTATCAACAGATCAACAATGCAATCCCAATTATGAGATTAAACTTTATTTATACAATTTTTTTTCAAGGTTGGTTTGTGTTGTTTTACACAGCGTAGAGTACCGGTAATTGGGGAAAGTTAACTGTTTGTAACTGTTCATAATTGAATATGGTAAAAAGTCTTTGTTTTAATGTCTGGTACAAATTCTACCAAATGTAAGACGGACCATTTCTACTTCAATGAAGTCCCCTGGTGGCGGTGCAGGGGGAAACAAACACAATACCTGCGTGTGATCTGGAGCCAGTGCCGGCCCGAGCCTCTTGGGGGCCCTAAGCAGAATTGTATTTGGGGGCCCCCCTCCCACCACGCACAGTCATCTGTGCTAGAAGATAATTGGCACAAATGTCACGCTTTACTGTTATATCGAAAATTATAAACAAATACAGTGAGGTTATAATACAAAACTAGGGCTGCTTGCAGCATAAGCAAACTAAGCGGCTGCTTGGGGCCCCCTGGCCAGGGGGCCGGCCCTGTCTGGAGCCACAAAAAGTCCCTAAGCACCATTTCTTGATGTTCCTGAGTTCTAGTGATGTTCCGAGATGTGCCGACGCTTCGGAGCGTGTGTCGAGTAATGGAGGGGGCGTTTCCTCGTAGCGCGTATCAAGGCTTGCTCCATTAAGGGAGGAGCCAAAAATGATGACGTTTGAAGCCTCGCTGCCCGGCTCTACCACGTGACTGCTCGACTCAGTCGAGAGTTTGAATATTTGGATAGCGTTTATATAGTTTGGAGAGTTTAGAGAGAGAGCTCATCAACAAAGCCTGTGTCCCCCACTGACTGACTCTGATCGACTCTTTCATCCCGCCGGTCACTTTCTGTCTGCACATGTACAAACACTTTCATTTGTCTCTTCATGATGGCTGGTGCACTTTAGATTACGTTATTCTAACGTTATTCTACTTTTTATTTACTAACCCTAGCCTTAGTTCTGTATTTTAACTAGAACTGTATTTTTCACAGTTTCTTATTTTATTCAAAGGTGAGGCGTTTATTGTGCTCCAAGGAGTTTGGGTACAACAACTCCTCATCCATGCTAAGGCATCACCGTGCCTTGCATGAGAATAAGGAGGAAACTGGAGCTTCAACCAGCCAAGATAAGTCATTACTATAAACACAAATGCACCATCACAATTTTCCTTGTTCACTTTCCTTGTTATTGTGCAAATAAAGACAGATAACAGACACTGTCTTTATTCTCTATATTTAACCAGCCACCAGAAAACAAGAGCTGGATGAATTACTGTATCAAAATGTATATAGACTTGCTCTTGAGTTTTGGTGCACGCCAGCATCTTCTGTGAAAGGATGTTTTCAAAGGCCGGTGAGGTTGTGTAAAAAAAAAAGAGGAATCGTTTAAAACCAAAAACTGTTTCTGAATAAAAATGAATAAAATGTCCCCTGTCCTGTACATCATTGTCCAAGTTACACAAGCATATTCAGTCCCCTTTTCCTAGTTCCACAAGCACTTTCACTGTCGTCTGCCTGCTTAAGCCCATGATGCCATTTTCCCAAGGTGACAGAAAAACATTATTAAACAACCTACCATATCATATGATGCTACCATGTTGTGAAGATTTACAGACATAATACATTTAAAACATATTTTATTATGCACATATGTGATCATTTATGTACAGAAATTATTTGGTCAAACATTTTTGTAATTCAGTCATTCCCAACAGCCATAACAGACACAAACATTAAATGCATCACATGGTTCAGTTACAGCTGCCTGTAACTACACTTGGCCAGTAGGTGGTTTCGTGCGCACATGATTGTGATGCCTCGGCTTCATCTCGCCGTCACTACTATAAAGCATTGGCCTCAACCACATCCAAGTCCCCTGAATTGGTGTATTTATTGCACGAGAATGCACGCGCCCTCTGCTTATTGCCTTTTCTTCCCTCTTCCGCCCACCTTATATCAGCACTACAGCATAGTGAATGACCTAGTTGAGTTTTGACTGACGCTGTTTTAAGTTTCCTCTGCAACGAATCATCATGTACGTTTTCTATGAACTGATCAAGATCTGGTCAGAATCAGGGATGCCATCGGGTGTTTTACGAATGACGTCCATAAGTGAGGTTTCAGCTGCAGGCCTTGTCTTCGTCATGGCGCATGGGGGTGGGCCTGAATGACGTCACCTTTGGAAAAGCCCAAATTCTCCACCACCTGGGATCCAAGTTACCGGGAGGATGCGGTTTTATCATTTCTATGGACTAAAAATGTATAAATTATGGACAAAAGTTATCCAAACACAAGGAATCACATTCTTCCTTTCAAATAATTTATTTTAAAAGCATTTTAATTAAAATGCACAGGCACTTGTTTTAATGTAGAATAGTATTTCTCTGGTTACTGTGGAAACGGCCACAGTGACATGATAGCATTTATCCAGCATTTCAGATTCTTTACACAAATACATGTTTCTAAAGTATCCAAGTACAGGGGAAGCGTATGTTTATTAAGGCTTCATTGTTTCCAGTACAAGGGGTGCATGCAGTGGTTAGTGGTTCTCCATATGACTTGAATGCCTACTTGTTGTAACATCCTGCTGCTGTATGTGAAAACATCCATCACCTGCTCTGATGAGCTCAAGTAGATGAGGAAGAAGCATTAGGAAATGTCTTCTTGTCTCCAGTAAAATGTTGTATAATTGTTTAGGAAACACTGGACTGATTACTGCTCTCAGCATTCTGTTTGAAACCGACTACAAACTTCATGGACTCATTTAAACTATGTTCTCCAGAGTAATCCACTTGACTGTGTGCCTGCTGGTTGAAAGAGGCCATTTAAACCATGATGCATTTAATGACATCTGTAACCGATGCACTATTTGAAAAGCTCCATATGAACATGAGGTTGAACCAAAGAAATCTCCCAAAACCAAAAGAGTTCCATGAGAAGTGTTTTATTGAATTCTTCACCTAAGCAGTGAGGCGGAGTGGACAGCTCCACTCTATAGAGCCCGAGGATTTCCAAAGGATACGACAGGACTGCTGCCCTAAAAACAAGAGATAGGAGCATTTTTCCTCTTTCTATTTGCTAAGGAAATACAAAAGGAATACAACATGTATTTCCCTTTGTCTGCTCTCAGCAATATTTTATATCCAGATTCAGTTACGCTGAGTGTTAACATTAACATTATCAGCTGGTCGCATGTTATTGTAATAGAGACATTCACAAGCTTCATCTTTAACACAGTGTTGGATAATTTAAATATGTTGAGGGAAGTTAGCTATTGGAAATATTATATGTTTCCTCTTTAGGTCTCTGGATGTTAGCAACAAGCTGCTTCCTCACTTACTCCACTGAACCGTTGATGCCCACAGCTCTCCAGCTGGTCCCGTGGTCAGCCATCCTTCACATCTGCGATCTTTTCTCGTCATGGTCACCCTGGATGTAGTGCAGGAAGTTGAGTCTCTAAAACAGAAGAATAGAGAGTAGTTCAACGAGTCTGCTCATCTTGTCCTCGGAGTGGAATTTGAGCATTTGCTTTTAATGGTCAAAGTGTAGCCCTGGATGTAATGCAGGAACACGGAGTCCGGCTCTTTTACATGACATTACATGTCATTTAGTAGACGCTTTTATCCAAAGCGACTTACAATAAGTGCATTTCAACCATAGGGATACAACCCAAAGAACATGAAACAAAGTACTTTCAACCAAAGAAAGCCAATTTACAACGTGGTCTAGATAAGAACCATTACAAGTACATTTTAAGAGCCAATACAAGTGCTGCCATTTGTTGGTGTTTAGTCAAGGTACAGTCTGAAGAGGTGTGTCTTTACTTTGCGGTGGAAGATGTAGATTCTCTCTGCAGTCCTGATGTCATCAGAGAGTTTGTTCCACCATTTAGGAGCAAGGACAGCAAAGAGTGGTGATCTTGTTGAGTGTTTTGCTCTCAGTGAGGGAGGAACAAGCAGTTTGGCAGATGCAGAGCAGAGTGTGCGGGTTGGGACGTAGGGTTTCACCGTGTCCTGGATGTAGACTGGACCCCATCCATTCACAGCATGGTACGTGAGCACCAATGTTTTGAAGTGAATGCGGGCAGCTACTGGTAGCCAGTGAAGAGATCCTGTTTAGGTAGTGTGGGAGAATTTAGGAAGGTTAAAGGTCAGTCGAGCTGCTGCATTCTGGATGAGCCGCACAGGTCGAAGGGCAGCAGCAGGGAGACCTGCCAGGAGAGAGTTACAATAGTGAAGGCAGGAGATGACGAGAGCCTGAATCAGTACCTGCGCCGCCTTCCTCCTTTGCTGCTCCTTGTGTGGACGTCAGAGCGCTTTTCATGGTCCTGCAGACTGAGAAAGGCCAGCAAATATGCCTAAATATTGATAGGTTATCATTCATTATTGACACCTTTCAGTCTGAGGCACCAGGCTACACCTGCGTGAGGAAAAACATCACAAAAACCTTGGAGTTATTGCATTAGTGACAGTTTAAGGGTAATTACATGCATATAGAGCTAGTTTACACAATAACACACATTACTTTATATACATATAAGTCGGATACTATTACTCATCTTTTAGTCCACAGCGAGCTGTAGCGGCAAAAAATAACAGTGAGTAACACATATTACATTTAACGCAGAGAATCCAGGTTTTTAGTGATAATGTTTAGTCTGTAGTGGACCACGAGTCTCACACTCACCATTTGGTCCTCGGTGAACAGCAGCAGCTCAGTTGGAACGTGGTTAAAAAAATGGTTAGTAAAAACAATATTTGCATAATAGAGTAAACAAACATGAACCGATTCGCAATATAATAAATGAACCTACTCCTAACGTTGACTGTAGGTCATAGATTATTCTAAGTCACTTACCTTTTTCGTCCACAGTAAACAGCAGCATCTCAGTCGGCGATGTAAGAGAGGTAACAATAAATAATGGTAAGTGGCATAGACAAATTATCTTTGCATAACATAATAAAAAATGATCTATGACTAGATAGTTTAAAGTAAATAATATTTTTAATATTCATTTTATAGGTCACTCAACAAAACAGACATTGGTACTTACTTTTCCACATTAATTTCGCCTCAAATGGGGAAAAAAACATGATTAGTATGACGAATAATTAGACATTTTTAATATACCATATTTTGGGCCATATAAAAGGCATTTATAACCTCGGGGGTTATACTTACTCTGTTTTTTTCCACTAATATCTTCACTCTTGACCTGTAAAGGAATGCGGACACTGTGGGAGGAGAAGGGGAGGGGGGGGGGGGGGGGGGGGGGGATTTTTGTCTTCTTCAGCCCTGCCAGACGCAAAGGCTTCAAGCTCGGGGTGTCAACGCCTCTGCCAGACGCAAAGGCTACCTGAGGCAGCCGGCCAAGCCAGTCGCGAAGGCCGGCCGTCAGGTGAAAGAAAAGTTGATCGATCCACCGCGCAAAGAAGAGGGAAGAAGGAGTACACAGAAAAGCCCCAGTGCAAGACGCTACATGGGGGACACTAGCCCTGCAAGACGCAAAGGCTACCCGCACAAGGTGTCAACAGCCCCGCCAGACGCAAAGGCTTCCAGGTGGAAATGAAAGTTGACCAATGACTCGTGCAAATATGACAATATATATACATAATACAGAAAAGCCCCAGTGCAAGACGCTACATGGGGGACACTAGCCCTGCAAGACGCAAAGGCTACCCGCCTAAGGTGTCAACAGCCCCGCCAGACGCAAAGGCTTCCAGGTGGAAATGAAAGTTGACCAATGACTCGTGCAAATATGACAATATATATACATAATACAGAAAAGCCCCAGTGCAAGACGCTACATGGGGGACACTAGCCCTGCAAGACGCAAAGGCTACCATGGCAACCACTGTTCCTGCTGCAAGTGGACTCAGTGGTTTCTCCAAAGCTTCCGGGAGTTATCAATCCGAGTCAGACGACCGCGCCCTCTTCGCAGCAGACTCCTCCCCGTCGCTGTCTTCCCTGCGTCGTTTTCCGGAGGAGTCGGAGCCAGAAGTTGACGGAGATTCAAGAACATCTTCATCCTCAAAAGAGTCTTCAAAGTCCTGCAACAAGAACGGAAACTCACCCTCGCCCGCAACGCCGTCCTCCACATTGGGTAGACCTGCCCTAAATCTTTCAAGAATAGGGTCATACGCCATGTTTATATCATCATCATCACTACTAACATCATCATAAACAAGGTCAACGTGAACGAGAGCAGGAGGGAGAACGTGAAGAAAATCACCACCAACATAACTGTTAAAGTCATCACCATGAACATGAAGGTTAAGGTAAAGGTCATCGTCGCTAGAATGAGGGGAAGCGGAAGGGTTATCACCCTCAGCACGAGTGTCAGCGTAAGCATGGTCAGCGTGAATGTTAGCAACAGCAGCAACACGGTCAGCCACAGCAGCAACAGCAGCAGCATGGTCAGCCATAGCAGCAATTGCAGCAACAATGTCAGCCATAACAGCATTAGCAGCAACAAGGTCAGCCATAGCAGCATTAGCATGAGCAAAGGGAGGAGGAAGTGGAACCTGCGGCTCACCGTCCCCTCTGGGGGGCTCGGCCTCCTGCAGCTGGTCCACACGATCCGCTCCAGCCACTCCAACGATGCCGACCTCTTCCTCCTCGCCGGGCCCACCTGGGTAGAACAAATTCATAAAGAAAAAAAGTTACAATCACAACCAACACAAGGCTACCGCCTCAAAGTAATACCCAATACTGTGCAGTTGATTAATAACTGTGTTACATCTACACGTTTGACTTTGCAATTGTTGTAGCATATTTGACTGCTAAAAATGTTCAATATGGTGCACCATTCTGAAACTAAAATATAAAATAATGAGGGGATGCTGGAGCACGACTCCTTAAGGCTAGTTTATGCTTCTGCGTTTTCAGAGAAATGCAAAGACACGCAGACGCAAGAGCCCCTCGCGCGCCCCTTGTCTGAGTCAGTTGTTCTAGTCTTGGGCCGACAGCTACGAAAGCCTACGCAAGCCGCAAGGCTGTGATTGGTCAGCCAACTACATCCTTTCCGGAGTCTCACATTTCCGCTTTCATAGCATAATTCCGCCATTATTAAAATGAAATTATTTTACGAGAGAATGAATCAGATTGAAGAGCTTTTGTTGGAAGAAATCCGTAAATATGAAACTTATACTTTATTCTGCTTTAAAAAGGAACTAGCGTTACATTCAGAAGCAAATATGAATACGCTACTTCCTTATGAGCCACTGTCTGCACTTAGTAAGGGAAAGGCTAGCGTGCACAAACTATCCTCCTTCATAGTTAATAAGCAAAGTACGTTCATCATAATTCAAAGTGGAAACGGGTGGATTTGACTCGATTCAGTGAGAGGTGACCCTGCCTCCAATATTAAAAGGTTTTATGTGCAGAGACAAACATGTGGGTGACTGCCTTTAATTCAGCGCAATTAACAACACGGGTCTCCATAGTATCCACAGGGAAACATGTTGGAAACTAAGCTAACGTTAGGTCAATTAAATCTAGCTAGTCAACGTTTACTAACTTTACTAGGCTCTCAGGCTCTTGCGTGAATATCTGAGTCACGTGTTAAATGGAGTTTTGTCTAAACCTGCATGTTCCGACGTTCGATTCTGGACCTTGCGTTGTTGTGATTATTCAAAAAATATATTGTTGGCAGCAACATTCGGTTGAACTGGCGTCGGCGCCATTTTGTTTCCCCAATTTCCGAGACAAATTTGAAAGAAATGATGCATATAAGCAAAAATAAAAATAACATTTAAACCCCTATATACATGTTGACCCATTACACACCGTCCCTGCCACAGAAAACGCACTCTTGATGTTTAATTACCATTTTACACGGAAGAAACGCCCAGGGTGCCCCAAGTCAGTGTCTCCATAATTCGCTAGCTTAAATTCTGAACATTCCATTTCTTAATTTTCAACAATTAACGTTATTAAGTGCAGTTTTTGTACTGAGGTAAGCCACTCGTGGAAGTCAAGAACATTAGTTATCACTTTTAGCATGACAAGAAAAGATTTCTTACGTGCAAGGGCTGGGGGCTGGGGCTCGTCAGCAGGGGGTCCACAGCTGGAAGACATCTCTCCTCCACGTAACACTCGTTAGTGTTTTCTTTCGACCGGTTCTCCAACAATTTGTTCTTCTCAAGTTCTTTTCCACAGGATCGGGCCTCAGACTGTTCAACGTTTTAGGTAACACAGCTACACTCGTCAAGTTCAACAGCAGAAGTGAATTCCGAGAGGCCAGCAGCTTCGATGAAACGTCACCATTCTGTTGCCATGGCGTTTACTCACGCACGCTTTCGCTGCGCGTGAGACTGTTTCAATGTACCGGATCGTGTACAACTACAATGTTTGGACATGTTCGTTTGTACAACAGGTGTTTCCATAGGTCCGCGATGTGTGTGATCATCTGTGAGGACACACTGCGTGCATACAGGAATGCAGGTTCACCGGTTTACTTCCTGTTGTTGTTATTATAGACGTCCAATAATGAGAGGATAGATAGACGACATGAGGATACACTTGAATCCCTAAGTGCTTCCATCGACAATTCCTTCATGTTAAGATGGCACAAATCACAAATTACTGAACTTCTTTCACTTCATTGCAACAAAACCTTTTTCCTCCATTGAGTACATTCGTCTTTCCTGCTACTAAATTAACACGTGGTGGTTTTATTTGTCTCAAGATTGTTAATATGGTTTTATAGAAGCTGATAGTCGATCGTTAGATGCTGCAACTTATAATTGATGTATGAAAACGAGTGATATTAATGACGAGCCATGTGTGTTATCCTAAAAACCTCTACATGATGGCAAGGTTGTAAGGTCATTCGCTTTTTAATCAAATGTTGTAGTGAGGTGTCCTCCTCGTAGCGGAGAAACAAAAATATTGAATCACTCGTTGCGCGATTTTGTACCTTTTTAGGGTAACGGACACCACCTCTGCTCTTCTGTTTTTATTTCCCATCTCATCTCATTTTGTGACGCCAAACTGCTATTAGTTTGTTTTTTCTTGGAAGAGGGACAGTGTAGCTTTTTCAACATTGAGAAATGCACAAGCACATCGGGGACCTGCGTCAAAGAGGATCGTGTCTAAAGAGACCAAACAATGTAGAGCAGATCACAACTGTGTCTCTGCAGCACATGTCCATCCCTGTGTACGACCTCGCAGTGTAACGCTGTACCGCACCGTACAGAAACAAAACCTGCACACAATATTTGCAGCCCCCCCCCCCCTATATTATTAATACTTATATTAATTATTAATTAATAGTATTAATATTAATTAATACTATTAATACTTTTATTTGTTTTATCATTGTTTCAGCTTTTGTCAAAAAGCTTTCTACCAGCGTGGAGTCTTTGAGCTTTAGTGTCCACCTGAGATGCTGTATGAATTCAGCTTATGTGTGTAAACAATAGAGTTCCCCACAAACTGCCCATTTGTGCATCACTTACCGCTGGTTCCCTTGGACTCTTCAGAAACCATCCTCTAGTGACCTCCAGCAGACTTCACACGTCCGTGGCAACCACCACTTTCATTAAACCACATAAGTTACTATATTGTGTACATCAAATAAATAAATAAAAAACAACCTGAAATCCGCGAAGTAGAAACCTTTATTTTTTTTTACAATTATTATACAATGAAATGGTTTGGGTACAACAACACCTCATCCATGCTAAGGCATCACCGTGCCTTGCATGATAATAAGGAGGAAACTGGAGCTTCCCCCAGCCAAGATAAGTCATTACTATATTACAAATGCACCATCACAATTTTCCTTGTTCGCTTTTGTTTATTGTGCAAATATAAGACACAATAAATACGACAGATAACAGACACTGTCTTTGTTCTCTATATTTAACCAGCCACCAGAAAACAAGAGCTAGTCAGGACTTGGAGACAGTGCAGCACGTTCAATGGCCTGTAAAAATTATCCCACAGGCAAGAGTTGTTCAGAGCTTTTAGAGAGATTGGAGCAAAAGATCTATCGATGAAAGGTATTTTAGAAATAGGGTCAAGTGGGAGGGGAAAAATAATTTTATTTAATTTTTTAATGGATACGGGTTTATTTTACAGAATATAAGGTAATGCATTGAAAGTCCTGTAGATGACAGTAATGCAACCAGTTGGGTGCCAGCTGCCGTTAAAATTCAAAAGAAGAAGAAGAAGAAGAACATGGCGTTCACGTCTTTGGATCGTTTTGGGATTCTGACGCCGATATCCCGTCGTTCATAAACAAGGCCTCACTCCGGTTACAGAAAGTGTTATTTGAACAGCAGAAGCCTGCGAGCTTTTAAATATTCCAACAATCCAGAAGAAACAGCCACCATTAGGGAAGTGAGGGAAGAAGGACGAACAACAAAAATGTCGCCATTTTAGGGGAAGATAAAGTCTTGAATTATGTCAAAAACTGTTGTAACAAAACTGTTCCTCCTCAGGGGCGGCATTCTGCATCCCCGTCCTCCTAATGTCTCCAGGGGACGGTTGTCTGTCCAATGAGTACGAACGGACGGACGGTCAGTGCTGTCCGATGTGCCACGAAGGTAACCGGACACACAACGTTGGACATGCAATATTCTAATTATGAAAAAAAGAATAGTCCTGGACGTTTTATCAAATAACTTAATTACATTAAAGCCACATTCCTTTTGGGTTTTTTAATGTAATTTGACCACTTATTACACACATTTTAGTCACGACAAATACTTGCTTTTAATAACATTTCCATCTGTCAGGGAGATCACCTTATCTTCTGTGGTTATTTCCCATCATGCCATGGTGATGATCTGAGGCCCTCAAATGATGAAACGCCATCAACTTTAGAGGATGCACCTTCAGCGTCTGATTCCTCAGGTAACGACCTACTGTCAGTATATTGTTTATATGTATAATATACATCTTAATGCATTCTTATACCATTTCAGGACTGTGGGATCTTTTAGATACACAAGTATCTGAGAAGAGGACGGTGAGAAGTGCGTCATCCAATGCCACTGTGGAGACCACCAGGTATTTGGCTGAGCCAAATATTCCACGGAGTGAAGACCCTCTAAAATATTGGGTCAAACACAAACATGTGTACCCCACTGTATGTTTTAGCATGTAATCTTTTGCGCATTCCTGCCTCATCCGTGCCGCGTGAGCGTGTTTTTTCTAAGGCGGGGGAGATGGTATCCACAAAAAGAAACCGACTCAACCCCGATACTGTGGAGAAAATTGTGTTTCTTAATAAAAATCAATAATAATTTCATGCCCCATCCTATGTGTCCACAAGCACCTCAATAGCCTACATTAACAAACCTGTCCAAAAGCACAATCACTGCTCCACTGACCTTTCCTCTGTAAATCACTTCCCACATTCTAGATTCAAACAATTCACATAAGTCCCCTTGACTGCCATGAACTGCACGTGCAGTAGGAAGCAATAGTGCTGGTATTTTAAATTATATTGCTTACATATAGCTCTATACTATATATATATATTCTATTAATTCCTCTGCTAGTATGATCACAAACAAAGGTGCAGAAAGACACATAGATAAGTATTTGTTCCACTTCTTCCCAATGTACAGAGAATTGAAATACACAAACAGGGACACAATTCAAACCTGAAAAACCATAGCTTTATTCTCATAGGAATCCATGTATTTATTACAACCAATGGTTTTCATAATCATGTCACCACAGAGACTGGGCCAAAATATACTGGTAGGCTATTCGAAACAGATGCACTACAAGTTTTCAACAGCAGAGGTCATCATAGAGTTTGCGATGCATTGAATGAATGAACCTTTTTCCGATACAATTGGCTGGAAAGCTTCACTAGTTCAGAAAGCTTCACTTTGCCATCACTACTGAGTTCAGAGTCTAATCAGATGACTCACTGAGCCACTGGCCAACTATGTCCATAAAAAAAAAAAAACACTAGCACATTACGAGCAGCCAGCTGCACCTTTTTTAACTACACTGTAATAAAGTGGACGACACGTTTCAGGAACACGCCATGAATGCATTACATGTGCTCTCGATTTACATACAATAAAAGCGTGAGGGGCAGAGTAGTGCAGAGGGTGTATGTGTCAGCCAAAGGCCTTCCACCTACACCATCAGGGAATCAAGCTCATCAAGATCAGGTGTGCCAGGAGACACACCTGGACCTCATCATCTCATCAAGGGGGGGGGACTAAAAGAGAAGGAGGAAAGATGGCAGCCCGGAGTTCGTCTCGTGCCGGAGATACGCGTAGTCATTTTTGGGTTTCTTTATGTTGTTTAAAACTTAGTACAAAGACACCCTCTGCCTCTTGACGACTCCATGCCATCCTGTCACTTTTTAATGAAACATTGATATATAAAAATAAAAAACAATGCAAAAAGGAGAAGTCTTGACATCTATACAATATAAACTTGTAGCCAGTGTACATTCTGTCAACCTCCATTGGAAAAAAAAAAAATTAAATGAACACGACATGAAGTAAGTCAGAAACATTTTAGCAGAATGTTTTGAACCATGATTGAAATTTGACAGTAGCTGTGAAAATCAATACACCAAGAACCACATTCTCTCAGTACATAAATATTTTCTCCCCGAAATTTCCCTACACCCAAATAGATCATTTTTAAAAGCTATCAACTATTAAAAATACAGCATGAAAAGACAACGATTAGAAGTTTATACTAAGATATGTTTGGGTTTGTAGAAGCGCAAACAGGATTCTGCATATTCATACATTACTGATGAAAACTCCCTAGAAATCACTATGCCTTCTAATATTGACAAAGACTAGAACTCCCTGAAAGTGAAACTTAGAAGTGCAACCTTGAACTTTGCCGCTAGGCTTGGGTTTGAAAGTGGAGAAGTTTGCGGAGGAAGTTAAAGGAACCGGGCATTTGCTTGTAGAGCCCTTTGGCAGAGTTCTGGGAGACTTCATGGTTAACCTGAATATAAGCACAATCAACAATCAGATCATTCAAAAGCTTTCAATAGAGGCAAGAATTTTCAATGGAGCCTCAGCTAATTCTGCTCCTATAATAAGAGACGCTCACCATCATCAACATCGTGACCAAGTCATCGGTAGCGGCGTTTTCCTCAAGAATCTGGTCTAGAGTCTCGACGTACCACGAGCCGGACTGGGTGTCCCTCCAGGAAACATAACCTGTGTTTGTCGCACAAGGCATAAGTAAAATATATCTGTCTCAGTTTGATTACAACACACACACACACGCGCAAACGAACCCGGAAAGGTCGAGTAGGACACCAGAATGTCGCTCGGGGTGGGCAGGGTCGCTCTGGCGTCCACTTCGTCGGACAGGCTCAGAGAGTCGCTGCTGGATGACATTGGAATGGCGTCCGTTTGATCGTCTGCCCCGCCGATGGATGGTTCAACCTCATCCGGGGACACCTCGAATCCCATGTCTCGTTCATCTGGGAAACAAAAGCAAATGTATCCCAATGAGACCGCTGAAATTGATCGATTGTGGATTCTGCTTTTGAGTCGCTCCTTTGAGTTATTGAACAGTAGATTAATACTTAGTTACCTCCTCCGCAGGCCTGAATGAAGAAAAGCTTAGGTTTGCCCTGCAATGATGGACAATTCTGGCCATTGAGGTAGTTTGTGACGTGCTGAACTGGGACGTGCTGTCCGTCCACGCCATACACTGCACCCGGGAAGCGGTTGTGACTCACCTAAAAACATAAATAAGAGCATACAGTACAAGTCATCTGGATTTGAACCACAGCAGGTAAAAAAAATGGTAAAGTGATGATTACATGACTTACCTCAGTCCCGTGGGAGAGCATGATGACCACACAGCAGTCGCATTGTGAATGGTCTTTCTTAGATAAGGCTGACAGTGCATGTTTGATTTGCTGTAATGCAGAGAAAACGTTTACCTTTACAGCCGTGACCTCGAACATTTACACGTGGTTTCCAACAGGGGAAGCAGAAGAAACCCCTCTTACTCTTTGTTTCAGGTTCGTCCTGACTTCCACAATGAAATTGAGGGCCTTGAATCTTTTCTCCAGCTTGTCGCAGTCGATGTTGGACCCTTTGCGACTGCTCAGCTCGCTCTCGGGTTCAAACTCGACATTGTTGATGATGAGGCAATGTCCACAAGGACTGGCATCCATTTTATAGCTCTGACACACACATGTGAGGAGAAACGAAAGCAGAGAAAGATCTGACATTTAGTTAAATTTAGTCAGTAACAAGTTTTTGTCTCTCTGTGGTTTAAACAGGTCAGGATAAATCGATGGTGCTTACCTGAATACTATCCCGTCGAGTTCTTCCTGCTGGCCTTGTTCTTGTGTACTCCTTTTCAGGGGCTGTGACATGAGCATCGTAATGCGTTACATATAAAATAAATGAAAAATAAACTTGCCACACTCTGTCCAGCCTGTTAATTAATCACAATACTTACATGGACTTAGAGTAGGACTCGGTTTCTGTATTGGATAGATGGGGACAATGTCTTTACCCTGCTGTTCAACATCAGTACAGAGGGCTGTAAAAGAAACAAAGAGCAAATTATGAGCCAAGCTTTTACTATAACAAGACCAGAGTTACAAATCAAGGTAATAGTTTGACCATGCACACTATTAAGTTATTTCATGAATACTGGTATTAAATATCCCATAAATATCACCACACACTTACAAAGTGGAAGAGGCCGGACAACAGGGAGGTCGACCTGATTGGGCGTTGCGGGCTGTATCTGAACTGCTGGAGCGTCACGCTGAAGAAGCTCTGCCAAACTGCCCTGGCTGGTCTCCTCGAGGCACAGCAGGAGCATCGCAAAGGCCCGACTCCCACGGGTCTCCAAGTCCTGCACCAGCTTCCTGGCCTGGTCCCGCCTGGTCCCCGCGCTCTGAAAGGAGACAGCAAGAGGCTGGAATTATGAAGCCCGACAGGGCTATTTAAAGATCTCAAACATAGATATATCACTTTAATGGATACAGAGGAAACACTTATATCCCTTAAGTAAACTCAAACATTGTCCAGCACACAAAATAACATTAAAAACAAATGTACAACATTTGAAGCTTTGAAGCTCTATCTACGAATATATTAAAAGAAGGTTCCTAGACCCTATCCTAGTCGTTTCACATTTAACAAGCAGCACATTAGATGCAACGTGCACAAATTAACGTCAATATTGAACACAGCCGGCTCACCTTAATCTCATCAATCATGTCTTGGGTAAAAACACCTTTTTCAAGGAGTCCATCATAGAGGCTAGTTGGGTCCAAGTCTCTCACAAGATTGGTCCTGTTGCGCTGAAGAATCTTCTTGTGGATTTCTTCCATCGTCAATTCAATAACAACGATCTCAGTGAGGGAGAAAGATGGCTGAGGTTATAATGAGAGCCGTAACGCGTCTCTAAAGAGACAGTCGTTATCCCCAAACTCCTTTGCCAATGAGAAATGATACCTTGTTCCAGTGCAAATTGTTGTTTTCTCATTTACCGTGTTTGTGGGCTCTTACATTATCTATTTCCTTGTTTACATCATCGCTGTCTGTGATTGGTCCACTGAGAGCACGGCTTGGAAAAAAAGAGGGTGCGCTTGATTTAATATACCGCGCGCCGCTGCAACACGACCAGCGTACTACAATACGTAAGGGATAAAAACGACACGCAAAAAATAAAAACAAGCGCGCACTCAAACGAGGCTTTAATAAAGCCCTAAACACTCAATCTCCCAAAATGACTTTCGACACTGGCTGCCTCCGCCTCTGGTGCTGCCCTCACGGCAGCAGGTAGTGACTGCGCGCCGGAGGATCTGTGGGATGCTGCTTAACACACCCTGTTTATCTTACATCAACGTGAACCCACAAGCTGACTAACACGAAAACCAGCACCAAATATGAGGCGTAGTAGCGGCTGATCGCATCTGCTTAAGGAGAAGGTAGAGCCGCTTCCACGTCAACGTCACGACGGGTTTTACCCAAATGTGAGAACGTTTCTACCCGCGGGATTATCGTCGTGTTGGCTTCTGTAGTTAGCATGCTATAATGCCATTTGTATTAAACCGCCCGGTCGTCTCCATCACTTGTCGTCCGTGACGCTACCCGTCAGGATGGAGGAAAGGCGGTGTCAGCTAAATACAAAATACGATCGACATTGAAACGATTGACGCGATGGGGATACTTTGTGATGTGTTGAAGGTTTCCGTTATGGCAGCGTCGAAGATGTCCGTGGCCGTGGTGGTGGTCCTCTCGGTGCTGCTCGCAGGAGCATCCCATGCCGGACCTGAGAAGGACCCGTACAAAATATTGGGAGTAACCAGGACTGCCAGCCAGGCGGAGATCAAGAAGGTCTATAAGCGTCTCGCAAAAGAATGGTAAACCTGTCCATGTGACACTGACCGTGTGTGTGGATGAGCCTCACTCCATCCTTAACCAACGCTTGTCTTCTTCTCAAGGCATCCTGACAAAAACAAAAATCCAGGTGCTGAGGACATGTTTATCAAGATTACCAAATCTTATGAGGTTAGTTTTTTTTCCACTCAATAAAATTCTTCGGTAAGCTGTGAACACATGTGCAGGATGTATGCCACATGGACATTGGTTCTATCCCAAACCCAGATCCTGTCCAGCGAAGACAAACGCGCCAACTATGACCGCTACGGGCAGACGGACGACACGCAGCCGTACGGCGGCGCTCGCTACGGCCATCGCCACGACAGCTTTTACTTTGACGAGTCCTTCTACAACTTCCCCTTCAACAGCAAGAACCACAGGGACTTTACCGACAACAAGCACACTTTGCACTTCAACCAGTATGTGAATGACGTGGTGCCCGACAGCTACAAGAGGCCGTACCTGATAAAGATCACCTCCGACTGGTGCTTCAGCTGCATCCACATCGAGCCTGTGTGGAAAGAGGTGGTGCAGGAGATGGAGACTCTGGGTTTGTAATGAACCGATGATCCGTCAGCTCTGCAATTGCATCCAGCGAGCTGATGTGCGGATGTCTTTGCAGGTGTCGGGATCGGCGTGGTGGATGTCGGCCATGAGAGGCGCTTGGCCAATCACCTCGGGGCTCATCGCACGCCATCGATACTCGGAGTCATAAATGGCAAGGTGACGTTTTTCCATTACGCCGTAGCGAAGGAGCACCTGAGGCAGTTTGTGGAAGACCTTCTCCCGCAGAGACTTGTCGAATGGGTAAGTGGATGCGGCGCAGGGAGGATGACTGAAATATTTGGATTCGTCTGGAAAAGTGTAAACAGATTTACAATGGATGTCGGGTACAATTCCAAAAACATTGTGGATGTTTTACACTTCAGGTCACTGACAAGAATGACCTGCAGTTCCTGAGCAGCTGGCACGAGCTCAACAAACCACACGTGCTTCTGTTCGACCAAGTGCCTGTGGTTCCTCTGCTTTACAAAGTAGGCTCTTTAGGCTCGCTTTTTGTTGGTGAATTTTTTCATGTGAAATGTACCTCAGATGCTGCAGACAGTCTTTGCATAACTAACCCAAATGTGTGATGTCTGCATCTCCGCAGCTCACAGCTTTTGTCTACAAGGACTACTTGCAGTTTGGCTACGTGGACCAGGGCCTTTCGGAGACGACAAATCTGCAGAAAGAGTTCAACATCAACACCTACGCTCCGACCATGCTGGTCTTCAAAGAGAACATTGACAAGCCCGCTGATATTATTCAGGTAGACCACCACTCCCTATACACACACACACACACACACACACACACACACTGATCTACGCGCAGTAGTGTTCACCGCAACGTTGCCTCACCTTTTTTCCTGTGCGATTACCTTGGTCCTCTCCAGGCAAAAGGAATGAAAAAGCAAATTATTGACGAGTTCATGTCAAACAACAGATTCCTCCTCGTGCCACGGCTGGTCAATCAGAAGCTCTTCGATGAGCTCTGTCCCGTCAAACAGTTCCACAGACGCAGGAAGTAAGACACTTTCCTCTTCCTTTTTTTAACAGCTGATCACACCCGACACGTTTGATACTACTAAATGCCAACCTCGTTCGCCCCCCTCAGATACTGTGTCCTGCTGATCACGGGCGACGAAGAGACCTTTTCTCTCGGGAACCATGCGTTTCTCTCGTTTGCCTCCACCAATACCAAGGACGTTGTGAGATTTGCTTATGTGTACCAACGGCTCCAGCGACCTCTTTGTGACGTGTTCACACAGAGCAGGGACAGCGCAGAGTCGTCAGCACAGGTACGCACAGGAACACTACGGCTGCCGCTTCTGCTGGGAATCCAAGACTGATATGTATTTTGTTTGGAATATTTAGTCGGTAATTATTACTTCCTTTCTGTACACAAGCAATCCACACAAGCAATACACATTTTACTTAAGTTTCAGAAAGGCATATTCCTTTGTGAAGGATGCTTTTAGGTACCGGCTCCTTCTATCCACAAGTCACAAGCCCAAAATATTTATGTTCAAAAAATTGCATTCATACTGCCCGCCAAAACTACTTATTGTTTCCACTACTTCCTGGGCCTTAAAATGGCTCGTGCTCCAAATAAACTATCAGTCAATATCCATATTGACAAACCGAAGCCCTTCTTCCCCACTCAGGTGGTGATCCTGGAGAGGCGTAATGCCGCGGGAAAGGCCCTGTTCAAGCCGGTGACCGGCTGGAATGGCAGCGAGGAAGACAAGCGGCGCCTCCTGGAGGAGCTGGAGCGACTACAGAAGGACCCGTCCATCCTCGTCCACGACGCCGTGCTGCCCGAGCTCTACAACGAGTTTGCCTCTGTACGTCCTCTATGAGCAAAAAGAGTACAGTTTTGCACAGTGCTGATCTGTGTTATGTCTTGTCACTTAATTGAATAATCTCACTTAATAGATGTTTGCGATCCGATGGATCTATGCATCGTACGATTACCTCTCCGAGGTCATTGATGATATTCTGCACAACAACTGGTAGGTAGAAAACTCATTTTAGACACAAATTTGACTTTTAAGATTGTGTCTAATTGTACTAAGTCGTGCGCGATGATTTGCAGGCGTGAGATGATGCCTCTTCTGTCCCTCATCTTCTCGGCCCTGTTCATCCTGTTTGGAACCGTGGTCATCCAGGCCTTCAGGTCGGTTGCTCATCCCATACAGCTAAACCACTGTAACTATAGCAACTTCAGCCTCCCCTGAGTGTAAAAGGCCAAAAGAAGAGAACGTTGTGTTTTCAGTGACTCAAGTGAAGATACGCAGACTAAACCGAAGGCAAAAGATGGATCAAAAGCAGAGAATGGGTCGCCCGGGACTGGTGGTGCATCAAGGCAAGAACCCAAGTGTTGTTTCATACATATTTTACTCGTAGTTTATCAACTGCAGGATCTACCATCATGTATATAAGCTCTTTTTGTTATTTTGCGGTTGATTACAGTCGGCCTCCTAAAAAGAGTTTTGTGGAGGTGACGGAGCTGACGGACATCACTTACATGAGCAACCTGGTGAAACTGAGGCCGGGACACATGAACATCGTGCTAGTGCTCACCGACGCCTCCAAGAACATCCTCCTAAGCAAGTTTGCCAAGGAGGTCTACTCCTTCACAGGGTCAGCGAAGCCTTCACCTTTCCTCATGTGCAACAAATCAAGCCCAACACATTTAGTTTTAAAAAAACAACTGTGTGAGATACCACATGACATTCCTCCTCTCTCCTAGGAGCCTGACACTGCATTTCTCCTTCCTGAATATGGACAAGCACGGCGAGTGGATGTTCACGCTGCTGGAATACGCCCAGGACGCCACGCAGATCGACGCGGACGAGGACGACGGCGGCGGCGGGAACCGCAGGACGGACTGCACGGGCTACGTGCTGGCGCTCAACGGCCACAAAAAGTACCTCTGCCTCTTCAAGCCCGTCTACACCGGGGAGGACCCCGACGGCAGGTCGTCCGAGGACGAGGGGCCCGGCTCGGGGGGGAGGTCCAGGTGCGGCTCCCGCGACGACCGCCCGCCGCGCAGGTCCAAGCGGTCCCGCAGCTTGTCCACCCTGCAGATCCACCACAAGCTGGACCGCCTGGCGTTGTGGATGGAGAGGCTCATGGAAGGCACGCTGCACCGCTACTACATCCCCACCTGGCCCGGACTGGACAAAATCACCCCCGGCAAATAGAGGTCACGGCCAGAGCTGCCCAGATATTTAACAGTTACAGATGTCTTTAAGGCTGGGACTTTATGATGAATTAGTGCGGCTACTGCGGCAAAGGTCCTTCGCACAAAGCCCTCTCGCCCTCATCATCGCATGCTATTTCCAGCTCTTGGTAGTCGTACTTCATTAAGGCAAAGGAAGCCTCGTGCTGCAGGTTTGTGCACAGAAGACTAAATCCCTGCAGCCACGTGAACTCTCCTGGCTACGTAGACGCAACCTAAAGGAGGCGGGACAATGCCTTTGTCTTTACGTATGAATACTGTGAGTAGAGATGCATGTCTCCTAACACCAAATGTCATCTCAGCCAATTTTTATCTCAATGTTTCCCAAGTCGACTGATGCTTCGTCATTCTGTCGTCTTGAATTCTGTAGACCATGAGAGTCACACTATAACTTAATTCCTTTTAGCAACAAAGAGTGTCAAATGTAATTGGTTGGTACATTGTGATGTAAATATTGAATGCAATCGTGTCATCTAAAGGACCTGTATTTGAAAGAGTATGTAACTTAAAAAATAAGGTGAATGTTTTACATGGGTTTATTAAAATTATGTAGCTTTGTTGTCATCAACATTTTCTTTAACAACTAAGTGTTAAAAAAAAAGATGCCTGCTTACGTCCGATGCTTCAGTTGGTCTTCATTGGTGCATTTATCCTCTTGTTGGTTGTAATAAAATGCTTCATGTTTGTTAATTGTGTTTGCAGAATTATAATTTCTTACCAACTGACTGCATTTAAGTAGAAATAACTAGTGCAAAGTACCCAGGGAGTCATAGGGTGGGAACACCTCCACCACATTACATCCAGCAAGGTTTATGTCACATCAACAAAAATAGAAGTATTACAAATCACGATCATCGTTCTAGCAAAGGAGACTGGAGATGAAATATATTTCAAACATCTTAAGTAACCATGTGTGTATCTGACATTTTCACAGGTGTTTCTTACAACATGGATGCTGACTGTTATTGTCAGTCTGTCTCGTTAAGACGGCCTCACAAGGTAATGTAATTTACCACTAAAGTTTTGAGGCCAAAATAGTTACAGATAACATGACGAGCTAAGAAAGTTTCATTGATGCACTCTGGTGTGTTGGGTTAGTTTCTCATGTGTGTGAATTGTGTCTCACGATGGAGAAACACAGCTGTTTCCCCATAAATAGAGTTTCTGATACAGATCCGTAAACGCAACCCTTTTAAAGGGTTCTCATCGTGGATATGAATATTATATATTGCACTCAATTAGCATATTACTGTATTTTCGATTGGACTTGTGTTGCCTTGCGTTTTTTATCTTCTATAATGCCATATAGTAATTCATCCACAAGAGGGCACTGCACCACCACAAACAGGTGCAGTCTTCTAAGGCCTATGTTAATCTCTTCCCTTTGTTGGTGTTTATTCAGTCGTTGTAGGTCACACACAATGTACTTTAAATGACACTATGTGATGAGTGAGGCATATGTAATCACTAATGGTGATGTAACTCCAGTTCTTCTTCAAGTATGTTCCAAGCAGTAGATGAAATCACAGCGTAAATGAAGAACAAGTAACAATATGTGGACCGTATGATTAGATAGCACAGAGCCGTGCTTGGTGCATTGTGGGTAGTACCACACAACTATGAATCATAACCTAATGCTTTCCTGTTGGTTTATAATAATATGTATGTAAGACAGTGATTTTAATCAATATGAATTCAACTCACCACTGTTTCAGAAAGTATTGAGAGGGAAGAGTATCGTGATGAGCAGTTAGTGTAGATTCTCCAGTCAGGAAGCATTAAGCCAGCGCAGAGTGATAGGGCCCGCAGGGTGAAAAGTATGAAAAGGATGTCGGCACGGCAAGCGCGGTGTGGCTAGAATCCCCTTTGCAAAGTAATACGACTTGTCTGTGGTTTTGTTCTCGCCTCTCTGATGATAACTGAAAATACCGGAGAAGAGGAAGAGGGCACATTCAGGTGATGTAGTGAAAACAGTGGCCTCGTGTTTGTTTTATTTACTGATTTTGAGGCACATCATATTCTCTTTGGTGCTCTACACATACCTAATGTTATTGTCTTCAGCTAATTTGTCTTTATTGAGCGTGTCCAAGTCATGTGCTTGCTTTAATTATTCTCCAAGTGTTTAACCTTTCCATGTCAGGTGGAGGGAAACACCCTGTAATTTGCAAGGGTTAGCAACGGTAACTAAGGGGAAGGCTTTGTACTAGTCTCACCCTTTCTCCCTGTCTGTCTCTCTCTCACTTGATTGCACTCACTGACCCGTCTGAAGTGAACCAGTAGTGGACAGTTGTCGATAAGAAAAAAGCAGAGACTCACATTAAAGGCCACTGATGCAGCTTTCCATTTGGTTTATAATTAATTCTGGAAGTCCATTGTCCAGTCCTGCTTTGCGGTTTAGGTTGATTTAGTTTTGTGATCACAGCAAACATTTACTGCGATAAAAAACAAACATGTTCCCTCGGGGGAATTCTTCTGACGCTGTCACACACCTGCTGACTAAACACCTTCAACCACGACAAGAGCCCTGCATAGTGGTCAGTGTCAACAAAATCGCACTACTGAAAGCGCTCCAATGCTGTCAGTTCATCTGGTCAGGGCTCCTTTTGTCCTCACTTATCTGGTGGAGGAAAACGGAGTCGGGGCAGAGAGGAAGGGCCGCTGCGGATTGGAAGAAAGTAGGTTTCGCTGTTTTGATGAGTTCAAATTTGATGTGTTGCAATTGCGTCAGTGTTTGGTGAAAGGAAAAGGCCCTCCCTTCCTCCCACTAGAGTGATCGGCAAACATTTCCCCATCTGAGAGAGAGAGAGAGCGAGAGAGCGAGAGAATCCCAGGTATCCGTGAGTGTCGTTGTGCATTTAGCTTTAAGTGAAGCGCTGGAGTTGATCTCATGTTTCCCGTTTTATCGGCTGCAGCCTCACTGCCTGCATCCTGCGTTTGTATATTTCTGCCTGCGTGTTGTAGACCAACAGACCATAAGTCACACACATTTTCATCCGTTAGATTAATAAACATTAGATCGTATGTTGTTTCTGGATCAAATGCGGGTCTGAGGGGCGGAGTTAATATCTTTATTAGGATCAATTCATCTGTTTATTCTTGGGATTTTTTAACAGTAATATAATAATAATAAAAATCATCTCTCAACTTTCCCCTTTGTACAATACTTTGCACTTTCCCCTCATCTCAGAAGCCGCCAACCCATTCTCTGAGAAGGATGGGCCGATAAAAAATAACTCTTAAACTGCTCAAACATAATATCTCCTCTAGCCTTCTCCCAATCCTGACCTTTTTAGCTTAGTTTAGATTAAAAACACACCATGCACCAGAAAGATAAGTCCAGAAAGATATAAAACAAGTCAGATTTCAGTCAAAGTAAGAGGTATATTTGCATGACGTTCTCTCGTATCTCCATCTGTAATCCCACATCCTGGAGTTGGTTCAATTAAAATGGAATTAAACCAACACAGAGTTACATATTCACCTTAGTTTGACTGCTGCAGGGGAATTTGAGCTCAGTCAAATTGTCTACTGAAGAAAATCATCGAAGGCGTGAATGGAAGAACAAGCACTCAATAGTTGCTGAAATAGTTTACGCTCCCTGATGGAGTAGTTTTTTGACATTTTTAGAATAGGTTTTAGTTCCTGATCCAATTTCCTTTTTTGTTCAATCTAAATTCAAAAGAAGCAAACACTTGGATTAAAAAAATGTGGAGAAATGTAAACCTACAATGTAACCATTTGAAACAACCGATTCCGTTTTGAGTAACAGACCTGTCAACAAACTACTCAAAACTACCCAGCTCTACTGTTCCCTTTGTTCCTCGGGTCAAAACAGGAAGTTGCTCTTTTGTTTCCAAAGGTTGCTATGGTGAGGTCACTTCCTGTCTGTCCATCAGGCCACTGGCATCCTTCTTAAGCCTGTTTGGGCTCTTATCATTAGGACAAAGTAACAGAAAAACCAACAGAGAGAAGAAGAAAGGACAACATGCGACTGCAGCAGTGCACGTTGGATTTACTGCTTAATTCAATTCAATTCATTTTATTTTGTATAGCCCAAAATCGCAAATTACAAATTTGCCTCGGAGGGCTTTACAGTCTGTACACATGCAACATCCTCTGTCCCAAGACCCTCACATCGGCACAGGAAAAACTCCCCAAAAAATGAAAAAAACCCTTGCAGGGAAAAAAGGGAAGAAACCTTAGGGAGAACGTCAGAGGAGGGATCCCTCTCCCGGGATGGACAGACTGCAATGGATGTCATGTGTACAGAATGACTCAAACAGATGTAGAATACATTTAATTTCAATAACAGAAATTATTCAAAGAATTCCAAGTAGCCGGCCAGGTGTACGACAGGACCACTGCAGGGGCCACCACCATCAGATAGAACCACCATCCACAGAAGACTGTGGATTTGAGTTGTCTGGCAGTTTGTTTTTATGTATTGTCCATAGTATTTCATTATTATTGAGGTGTAACTACCAACAAATGTTAGAAATGTAGGTATACATTTTATAATACATTAGATTCATTAAAATGTTATGCATTTTAAGATAATTGAGTTCATTATGAAAACCTTATAAATGTAAAACAAATAATATTTATTACTGGTAAATACCTTGTGAAGAATTTAAAACGTATAAACCAATTTATTGTGTATAATTAGTGTTTTTTCACTCAAATTCTATTCTTAAGTGTTTAAATTATGTTTGAATTCTTTCTGATTCCTCTGTCGTTCTGCTCACTTTATGAAATCCGAACAGGCAGTAAAAGGTCTGCAAATGTGTAGGTAGTTTTTATATGGGATGCAAACCTGACACTTGATTCTGATATCTTGAGATCTGCCTCCAAAAAAATAATTCTATCGTTCATTATGTGTGTTTTCCAAATGCTGCTGCAACCAAACACCATCTGTCCACTCCACCCAATCGGGGAGATCTCCGGTATTCACAGAGAAAATCAGCACTAAGGTATTTTCCTCCTGTTTGTGATGCTGACCACAGTCGACGCCATCCCCAGTCAGTCTTTGTTCTTTTAAATATTGCCGTAGCACGATCTAAACATTTTACCCAAGCTCACTATGTACAAATTGACGAAAAAACAAACCATGTTAAATTCCAACAAACATTTATTTGTGAATTCTATGACAAACAGGAGGCAGTTATGATATCTTGTCTTACAAGCTACATGGGTCAGAACTGTCACCTTCAAAATGCACCTATGTACAGAAGAGATGCTGGAGTGTGGCCTGTAAAGGGAGAGAGCTACATACTTCCACAGCGACCTGCTTCGGATCAGCTGTTGACATTCAGCTGTTCTCAAAGAAACAAAAGGAGGGAGATACAAAGCTTTTGTTTTTTATTTGTAATAGAGGGAAACATTTCCTTCATTTAATTTGACATTCGTTGCATTCTACTTTTAATCAAGAAAACGGGTGTTATATAAAAAAGACAAGAGCA
The DNA here is from genome assembly GCA_021346845.1 of Apeltes quadracus. Classification (NCBI taxonomy): domain Eukaryota; kingdom Metazoa; phylum Chordata; class Actinopteri; order Perciformes; family Gasterosteidae; genus Apeltes; species Apeltes quadracus. The sequence goes on from CM037928.1 coordinate 14,373,377, forward strand.
GCTTACATAAGCAAATATACAGGCAGTCTCTAAGTAGTTGTTTAGCTAACATTATGGACAGCAAAGAATTCATTTACATTTGCCCAGGATGAAACAATCATTTGAATGGTATAGGAAGATGCTAAAACTGCTGCAACCTTCTTACAGACACACGGGGAATAGTGAAACCTGTGGTGATGATGTGCGACCTATAAAACTGTCAGTCATTGGCTGCAATGTGTGGTACTTATAACGTGAGGGGCAGGAGCAAATGCAACTACTGACGGGCAGGCGGAAACGCTGCGGAGGCACAGACAAAAGCCATCCGAGCAGGAGAGTTTTGAGTCTTACATTCTGGCGAAAATTGATCCATGTCAAATTTATTACCAGCTATATGTCACATCTGATGTTGGTATAGGAAAAAAAAACGCGTTTTAAAGCACAAAGCAAACTAATTACTATATTGGTTCAAATCAGCTTAAAACATGAATAGTGTTCGGTGTTTGTTTCTAATATGAAATGAACCAAGCATCCAAACAACAGTGGCAGTTTTATCCACAGTCTCAACCAGTGCTGCTTGTTATTTCTAAAAGGCTGCATATTTTCGATTTTTCCAGTATCAGCAGAAATAGAATGGACTAAAACCAAAACACAACTTTGGTCCAAATCTGTAATGGTTATGAGATCTGGTCACACAAAGACAAACTGATTTCCAAGTCATACTGTACTTCTGACACGGAGGTCCCTTACTGGTATTTAACAAGTACATTCAGTAAAAACGTGTGAAGCAGAGCACCAATCAGATCACACTGATCATTCTACACCTTAAAACATGTGATTGGAACTGTGGATGAAATGAACCATCATGTCATAAAGAGCATTTGAAAATAACATTGAAGATACATTTGTATGTTTTTGTCATGTTACTTCTAAAGTGTCTGGTAGTTAGAAAGTGGTCTTATAAGTTCAGAAGGTTGAGCAGATAAGAAAGGTTGATTTGAACTTATTTTTTAGTGGTTGTGTTTTTTCAGACAAAATTTAAACCTTTTCTTTTTTTTTCCTCCATCCATAAGTACGGAAATCACAAATTGATGGGCCTCAGTGAAAGCCAAAACGTGTTCCGTAGTTTTTGATAAACGGATAAACTTTAGGATGTTTACAGTTTAATATTACAAATGGCGGATCTAAAATTGATTTATTTCTACAAGTAGAGAAAAGCGAGTTCTGAAGCTTTGCAAAGCCTTTTACCTTGTTACCGAGCCAAGTCTTGGCGAGCAGTTTCCCCCCTTTTCTGCTTAATGTATCATCAAGTTCATTCTCTTAAGTGCAGATGTGATTTTGTAGTAATGTGAGTTACGTACAATATAATGTAATGTGGGCAGGAATGGATGTGTACTTAACCATATTAGCTGTGCCATACAAACACATTTTAATGAGGCTATAGGATTCCATATGACTAGTATTAACCAGTAATCACATTGCTTGGCTAAAACAACCCGTTATGAAATTGTGGTCAAAAATCAGACTCTGTATTCCCGTGGCAAGTAGCTTCTGAAGCGGTGACTCGTTTCAGATCATTGAGGGCCAGAGGGGAGGCGGACAGGAGCATTTAGGCTGCGGGTTTTCCGCACCGTGTTATTTGAATACGTGCAGTGTTACGCGTAATGCCCTATTTTAAACTGCTGAGTCACTACTTGCTGTGCAGAAATGGACAAATGCTTGACTGCGGCTCATGAATACACAGCAGAAGAGACATAGTTCAAATAGATGAGCCCACTGCAAACTAGGTAGCACCATGATAACGAATCCAGATAATATAAACAAGCTGATAAATCAGAGAAAACATCCATATAAAAAAACAAAAATAATTTACTTTCCAGAAATACAATAACCCTTGGTATAAAAAAGTTGGTATAGTGTGCATACTATGTCCTACTATACCTGTAAACCCTCTTGTCCTGTGTGCACTGTGGTACGGTACTTCATTAAATATTGTAGCTTTACAGCCTAAACATAAAAACCATCTCAGCCATTTTAAAAAAAGGCCTGCTGTGTTTGTTTGTGTTTTTTAAAATATGGATTCCAGTTTTGGCGTGAGCTGACTAAAAAGTAATCTGACAGGCACTTTGAATATCTACTGATTGATTACAAGTACAACACTGCAACACAAAGGGACGGGATAAATAAACAGTATTCAAACTTCTTTTCAAAGAGCATTGTTTCTTGATTACATTACTTTTTAGGTTTAAAATCACCAACAAGACCATTGGTGTTTTTGTTGTTGTATCTTAAGTGATGTTGTGTTGATGTATTTCTTAAAAAGTAAAAACTCAAATGGATACTCACAGCTCTTAGCTGGTCACGTCATAATGCTACATCTTCCTCAATGCGTGTCGACTTTGTGTTGTGCGTGGGAGAAGAGCGGTAAGTGTTTAAAAACTATCCCCTTGACTGGACCTCAAAACGACTAAATGTACATACAAACCATACCCACGTCTGGGAGACTCCAAGAAGAGGAATGCATTTGAGTTCTCAGTGAGTATTTGGAGTTTGGACCCGCCTCATATCGGGGGCCATGACGCACAGCAGAGTAGGGATGCTCCGATAAGGCTGACATTAGGTCAATATCCCTAACATTGTTAAAACATTACCCAATCGTGGCCATCAGATTCATGGGTGACAAGGATATTTAGTGTGAAGCACCAATGTGTACACACTAAACTGCAGGATGGCAAACTGAAAAACTCGTAAAAATAAGTTTAAAGTCGTATCACTGCATCTGCAGCCACTGCCGAGTGAAAACGGCAGGTGGGCTTTGAGGTTAAAAATCATCAAAGGGTTAAGGATGTTAAGAAATATCTCAAAATAGGAAACAAACAGGCACTTTCTGCCTGCTGTAACACGTTGAAATCAAAACTCAATCATTTTTCCAATCAGACTGTGTTGTAACACCCCTACAAGTGGGTTTTCTCTAATATGCAGGCTTCTGCCATCATGAGGACAATGCCACTAAACGTCTCCTTAATTGTGGCAAAAGTCCTGCCGTTGTCTTGAACAGATGCTTAAAGCTCAGTTTGCTCCTACGCAGCGGCGGTAGGAGGGCACCTCAAATCAGCTGCATGCTCTCATTTATAGAGCTGACCAGTCCAAACATCAATGGAGTCCACGTCTGCTCGTGCTGGGATCTGTAGTCCGATACTTGCAAAAGTCACTTTTGTCATCAAAAGGTGGCGTTGTTGTTTTTGTGCTAATTAATCAAAAAGGCAAAACTGCATTTTCCAGCACAGCGTTCAGAGAGAAGAGCCTGATGGTTTCAGCGTTTCACACGGTGGAAGATCTTTCCAGCTTCCTGCTGCGGCTCTCAAAGTAACACGCACACACACATTTCCCCCTTGCTCGTCTGTGTATCCGACATAGGTACTTGTCCAACAGCATGGTGGCCGAGACAACCTGGTTACGGTGGATTTTCCAAGCCCAATAGGATAATATGTAGTTAAGTCTTATTCTGTAAAAGGTGCTGACATCATAGGTTTACTGGTTTGACTCTATTCAGTTTGTTTTTTCCTCTAGTGAAGCGTGTCAAATGATGTGAATTTGATTTCCTGCTGGTAGTTTTGTGATGGTTGGATCCGTTGCTGTCTCGGATCTCCGTCCTCTGTACAGTCCAACGCAAGTGTTATGAATGGGTACATGTGGCAGTGGGCTCGAGCAGTGTGTGTGTGTGTGTGTATGTATTATGTTTGGCAGTGCACCTGTGTGGCAGGATGGTCGTGTATGTGCACATTTGCTGACGTGAGAGGTGTTTGGAAGTGTGGTTTCATGGCAGTGATGTACAGTGTCTGAGAAGAATCAGTATTGCACGCCCGTGTGGTGTGTGTGTCTGTGTGTGTGTGTGTGTCTCTGAAGTGTCGTCACTCGTTGCATGTGTCTCCCTTTTCCTCGGTTGCCGCGGGAGACTCTTGCGGGCGGTGCTTGCACTGGCCGAGGGAATGGCGAGCGGCCGCTCTTGATGGCCGTGCGAGGCAGGAGGACGACTGGGCAGCACAGTCACAGGGTGCATCCTGGGAAGTGGAAAGATGTTACGTTCATCACTCAGGCTACGTCTAGTATGAGCAACAAACGATTCAGCTTTGGAAAATATCAATATAATAAAACGCATGATTTAAACAAAACTGCCGTTCTATTAGAAAGAATACAAATACCTTTCTAAAACCTGGATTAATCATTGGCAAAGGAGCAGTCATGTTCTCTGTAAAGTTTAAATTAAGCACACTTACCTCCACTAAGGATCCCACGCTGCTGCTCAGCGCCTCCTTCCCTCCTCCCATGATACTGACCATCTCCTCCCCGGCCGTCTGCCTCATGAACCTCTTGTTGACGATCTTGGTCACGTTGTCGTTGCTTACAGCCAGCGCTCCGAAGCCCCCGATCCCGACCGCCACACACTCCGGCTTCAGCTCATCCACGCCGGGGAAACTCCCAGGGACACCCAGACCCCCGAGGGCGACACTGGGGTCTCTTTGCGCTCTCTCCTCAGGCAGGGTGACTCCTCCTGGGCCACGGCCGCCGCACACAGTCCTGAAGAACTCCTGGACCAGGCCGCCGTACCGCTGGCAGCCGGGGTCAGAGCCGCAGGCTGGCGCGCTGGTGGGTTTCCCTGCGGGAGCAGGCTGCCGAGCTGGACTGGCCCCCTGGCTGCCTCCTGGGGATTAAATCGATTGTGATTGATTGTAGTTTACAGGGCTGATTGAATCCTGGAGACCAGCGTCCACTGTTACGTCAATGATATTCAACAGGAGCGAAGACGTTATTTGTGAAAGCAAGGTTGTGAATTTTGACTCATGGTTGGAGTTTGCGTTCTCCCTCTGACCTTAAATTCACGTAGTATGCTTATTGTGTTACCACACTTCCAGTAATCCATTGTTTTCTGAACTATTTGCTGACATAATGATGAAATGAATGGCTGGTTTCTACTCCAACATGTGTGTAGACGAGTGCTTAATCCTGCGTAGCAAACCTCAGGTGACTGTATTCCACGTGGGCAACTTAATCGAAGCAAATATGATTGCCTACCGAAGCCCGTTTTGACAGCAGACGTTTCGATATTTGCAGTGAAACGACAGGTGTTACTAATAAAAATACTCCAGTCTCAAGTGTGTTGGCGCAACAATGTTTCCTTACCTACGCTTTTCCAACCGTGACAAATGTCAAAATGTGTTCCATATAAAAGGGGCTTTTTCCCCACGGCTTCTTACCTCCGTCCCCCCTCCAGAGCGACTCTGTGCTTCCGGTGTGTTCGACCACACTGAAGAGGCTGGAGAGGCCGTCGGTGAGGCCGTTCAGGACCGGGCTGTCCCTGGTGGTGGTGGAGCGAGCCCAGGCCGAGCGTCCTCCCCCGCTGAGGGGTCTCTGCTGGAGGCTCCACAGGCTGCGGTCCCTCGAGGACGAACTGCCGTCCAGTCTGGAGGTGGAGCCTAACAAAAAAAACAGAAGCAGTCAGATGTCTCCTCCTCCCAAGCGATGGTGTTTAAGATGGATGTTAGGGACCAGAGAACAAACCCTAATTACCAGAGGACACTCTGCGCTGCAGTTTGGGTGATCCGTACTTGGGTGAGCAGCACGGCCTATCGATGCGGCTGTGGACTTTATCCAGGGATGTGGATATCTGCCGGGTTCGAGCGGACGCCAGCGATGATGCGGTTGTCGACGAGGGCCGAGGAGACCAGGCTTTGGAGTGCAAGCCCATCCCTCTGCTGCTGGGCAGGTTGTCTGTCTGAAGCCCGATGCTGACATATGGCCAATTGGTCTGCGTGGACCTGGTGGACACGGCCAGCGCCGCCTGCAGGGCAGAAATAGAAATGATGGAGAATGGTTAACAGTCATTGAAGAGACGTGGAGTCCTGAATGTGTATTATTATCTGGTAACAGACAGATAATCTTAAATCGTGTAATATGTGTTGTTTTATATATGACATAACCCATTTTATAAAGTCTGTTAATCACCTGCTACAGTTATCTGTAGTCCATTGAGCTTAACAGGTGTACCATTTTGTGCGTGTACATATGTTTAACAACGTACCTGAGTCCCAGGTTCCTTGGAGGGTTTCCTCTCCAGAGAGGAAGAGCGTATGGCCTGGCGGACACAGTTGGTCATCTCCTTCATGTCGTCACTCAAGTTGGCGGAAATCTCCCCGATCTCCAGGCCGTGGAATGCCGACGTGGGCGCCATCCCGTCGGCCGAGCCGCCGCCGCTGCTGGCGGCGCTGATGGAACCAGCGACGCAGCCGCTTCTGCTCTCCAGCAGCTCCCGGTGCTGCTTGGACAGCGAGCTCAGCCACTGCTCGTACGAGAACGAGACGGAGGATGGAGGGTGCTGCTGCTGATCCTCGTGGTTTACCGCCGCCACGTCTGCGTCCGAGCCACTTACCCTCAGGGAGGAGCTCCCGTCCCGGGCCCGCTCTGGCTCACTGGCCTCCTGGCTCCTTTTTCGGGGCTCCATGCGTCTTACCGCAGGAGGGCTGTAGTAGATACGGATGCCTGTGCGGTCTGGAGCAGTGTAGCTCCTCTGGGCCGTCTCCAGATGCAGCTCGGATCCGCTGGGACCGTCCCAGGTTTTACAGGTGTACCCAACCTCTGGGGTCTGAGATGAGAGAGCGGGGGAAAATAGTGATTCACATACATTTATAATACGTCTTTATCGGCATTCTTTGATTCGCTCGTCTCGGCAAACATATAAAAGCAAAGAAATCCCAATAAAATGTACATCTTAAAAGGAGTGATTGCAGAAAATCATTAATTTGTTACCTCATTGGTCAGGTAGGTCCAGTTCTTCCTGGTGAGGTCACCCAGCTCTGGGACAGAAAACTGAATTCTCTCCCTCTGATTGGCTCCACGGTGGAATTCTGGGCCATCAAGGTCTGATGTTGATTTGGTTCTTCAAAAGAGTAGAAAGGAATGGATGAGAAAAGAGAAGCAAGGCATAAATGAAACACTCCTATTCTCAAACAGAAGTTGTGAACAAAATGCTATTGATTGATTCAAAACAGTGAGGTAATATGTTTGAACTGTTACCTTGGCGAGCCCGTTCCATTCGTGACGACGGTGTCTGCAGACTCGCTGCCAAATGACTTTGACTGAGGACAAAAAAAAAACCCTGCAGTCAGTGAAACCGCAGAACTTTTTATTATTTACACAATAGAAATCTTGAGTGTTGAGCAAATAATGATTATGGCATTTTGTTTCACTTTTTCTTTCACACCATGGCAGACACATTCATCTCCCTGCCATCCTCTTCCTCCAGAGCTGTTTTGGCATGAGGAAGTGGAGGCTGACAAGTCTAATCTATCCGTGGCAGACAGAATGCACAGACACACACACACACACACACACACACACACACACAGATGGGGATGCTGAGTCAGTTTGTTTCACACTGGAGAGGTGATCTCACACTTTCGTTTCCCCACAGAGGAAAGGGACATGCAGATAAAGGGATTAGTTGTGCAGATACACTGATGGACTTTCACGCTGCTCGGCCGTGTACAGTACAGTGACGGACCGCTAAGTACACACTACTTTTCAGACTAGATTCCACAGAACAGGGTTACTTGTACCCAATGGGGTTCTTCTGCAGTTGCCAGGGTGACTGCCACTTCGCAACCACAGGCGATCCTGAAGCACCCAATGGGGTACACGGGTTTGGTACAAGTGGTTAAACGCAACGTACGTTTGTTTTCCTTTAAAATAAAGTTTCTCCATGAATCTAGCCCAATCCATCCCAACAGATTGTGTTATATTTAGTGTGATAAGCTTCAGTCTCCTTCCAAGTTCCGGATGCAGGACACGGCCACTTAATGGAAGGAGGGAGACGGATCCCACGCAGCAGACAGGATGAAGAAAAAGGAGCGAGACGGAGGAGGAGAGGAAAAATAAGGAAAGGGACGACCAAGACGCCGCAACCGAAGAACACAGAAGACAGACATGTCTTCATTTCTTTGTGCTTTCACGGAGAATAAAAAGAGAACTACTACTTTTAAACGCTGATGAAATCCCTGCCAGACGTGTTGCGGGAGCTCGGCAGCGGTTTCTCTGGCGTCTAATCAGCAGATCTGACTGACCACAGTGCGGCAATAACATTGCTCTTGGCTCTGTGTATGATTGAAAGATTGTTTTAAGTATTTGCTCATCGGCCAAGTTGCGCAGTCCAGAGAAAATGTAGATTCTGCCCACAACAGGAGGAGACTTACAACAATCCTGGTGGTGCAAATCAAGGTGCAGGATAAAACAGCTATTACAATAAGAGGGGTTTTTCGAGGGATTTCATTGAAACAAATGAAGAGTTTTTTGGGGGCAGCTTAATGTCAGTCTGCTTTTTTAAAATGCTAATTTGATAACAGCAAAGCCTTAGAAAATCACCAGATGTGAAGGGACGTAATAGAAACGGTGCACCAAGAATCTCACTTTAGATGCCCTACTTATCTCAGGCACACTCATCCTCTCAGATCCACCCAACATGTACTCGCTTCCTCATCTTTGACATTTCTCTCTCTCTCTCGCTCTCACACACACACACACATACACACACACACACACACACACACCCACACACACACACACACACAGACAGAGGCCGCCTATCATACCTTCCCCTGTTGTGCAGTCGCCTGTTCCAGTCTTTGCTCCCACTGAACTCTTTCCTGGCTGAACATCTCCAGAAGCTCCCTCTTCTCTCTGCCCCAGTTCCTCTCGCCGATCTGTAGCTGATTGGTCCGCAGGCGGGTCACAGCAGAGAGACGAGAAGAAGAGGCAAACATCAGAGGAAGAGGAGAGATGAGGAGCGCACACCACCGGAATACGAAAGTCAACACAACTCCTGATCCTTTTTACAAACGGGAACAGAGCTGCTGGGATTCATCTCTTTGTGGGAGTCGAAACACAGTTGCGGATGTTGAATTCCAACGACTAAGTCGCCCGACCCAACTCGGTTCTGTGAAGACAGACATTCACCTGTTTAGTCAGGTCCATCAAGGCTGCGTAGGAATCAGCCAAAAGGTGCTGGTGCTCTTCTCGCTCCCTCTTCAGCGCCACCTTCAGGTCCGGTGGATCCGGCGCGTCAGAGACGGACAGCGTCGCCGCTTTTCCTGATTTGGTCTCAAGCTGATTGGAGACAGACATTAAGACATAAAGACATTATGGTAAAAATCTGATTTACACCACAGTTCATCCTAAATCACAGGAAGTGAAAGTCATTACTATTTTTTATGAATCCTAACCTCAGATTATGTACTTATTAGATATAACTGATATGCATACTAGGCCATCCAAACTCTATAAAAATAATATAATAATAAATGTTATTGGTACGACGCCCCCCTTAATTCTCTGTCATGACCTGAACCAAGCTGGGATCTCAGCCTTGTGGATGCATCAGCATACGGAGGAGAACAGCTAAGTAAAAAACTTTAAAGACCGCCGAACCATCCAAAGGGAAAGAGCACAGCTGAATTTCACTACTTATATCTGTTTAATAAAATCCTTAAAGACATTTAAGGCCTTTGCAAATTTGTTATTTCTTACAAAGAGCTTTAAAAATCATTTCCACAACGTCATATAATATAATATTAATTAATTGGACTGAAAACCAACAGCAATTTCATTTTTTGGATAAAAAAGTTAAATTTGAATTTCAATATGCAAACGGGTATCAAAATAAGCACTAGTGAAATGTACTTCTTATAAAGCAGGAGTGTTCAAATAGTGCTGAGTGAATGAATAAGCGGCATCATCACAGGATGACCTTGTGATACAAAATGTCTGTATCTGCATGAAGCCAGTAATAACCTGTCACTATTATTATAACTTAATTACACGCCGCAACATTTTAGAGGCGGTTTTAATTCAGTGTTTTGCTTTGTCGCACTATGGACAGATTCTGTCAATGTGACACAGTCATAACTGAGCAAAACGGCAACAAAATCTATGACCTTGTTTCTGCAGTAAAGTAAAGTGCTGGCGCGGCGCTGAGGAGTTCTTTATCCACAGAACGACATCAGCATCTTTCTGTTCTGAGAATGTTCTCAGATTATAAACTAGCTGGAAGGACTTTTCTCTAAAGGGGGGGGATACGATTCCTGTTTATTGGGTACTGAAAATCTTTCTGTTAGATTCTGTCCTTCCCCGTCAGTACCCCTCTCCCCCATCCTCTCAGCCCGTCTCCTTCTACTACTGCTTTCTCACCTTCTATTTCTAGGTCTCTCACCCCCTTTTTCGCTGTATAAATCTGGCCCGCTGTCACACAGCCTGGTAGGTGGGATCACTTGAAATTTTTATGAGCTGCTCTGCTCTCCCCTTTCCTCCTAGTTCACACAGCCGACACTACTAGGGCCATCAATTCGACAGACACACACACACACACACACACACACACACACACACAACGATACACAACCGTAGACCCATCAATCCTCTGTTGCTCTCTGGCACCAAAGTCTGTGTATGGTGCTAATGGAACCGCCTGGCAGCCGATCACAGCGTAACCTGCGCACGCCCATCCAAACCCCCGTCTCCCACGGTGATTAGTGATGAACGCAGGCTAACGAGCCCAGCGCCTTAACGAGGTTTACTGCCGAGGCGATTTCACTGCAGGGCTGGAACCTCTCGGTGGACGAGAGACGCCGGCTTCACGACCCGCTGCTCCTTGTTTTTAATACGTTCAATCACCTTTATTTGTTTAACTGAAACCATGATAGATGTATGAATTACGTTTCATAAAATGATCCCATGACGACCCTTCAAAGCTCGGTGAGTGAGAAATGTGGTTTGGCCGATTAAATTCCCCCTAAAAGTCAGACAATGATTTCATCTTTGCCATTCGCGTTTGTTCCATTCGTCATGTGAGTTTTTGTAAAGTATCCAAGCAGAAGCAATTTATAGTTGAAAGCTATAGAAAGAGAGAGAAAGTATTAGTAGAAACACTACAACAACAACAACAGCAGCGCCGTGGCAACAAACCCCAATCAGACCCAGAGTGGGAGGTCAGAGGAATGACTTCATTTGACTATTATTATTAGATCCATTAGTATTCTTTTACCAATCGGACTGTATGAAAAGGATATACACTTGTTTAGCCATTGGGAGCTTCCTGTACTTTTAGTTCAACGTTTCAACCGCTCTTACTTCTACGGCACGCAGCAACCACAACAATCCCGAGAGACGAAATGTGTGCCAGGTTTATAAATAAAAGCGTTGCCCTGATGTTACATAATGCATGCAGATGTTAAATATAGCAAAGCTGACTACGCTTGCCGGCTGTGCATCTACAACTGAAGCTCTGACCTCAATTCAGCCTTATTTTAGGTTTTCTATTATGTGCAGTCAAACATCAAACAAGTAGTCTGAGCAGCATTTAGAGCAGAAGTTTGAAATATTTTCCAATAAATGTACCTTTAACCCAGTTCAACGTTCAACGTGAGCGGTCCGAGCTTCCAGCTGCTACCGTCACGTGTCCGTTACATGTCCTTCTGTCAGGAGGGACGGCCGTTTAATGGGGAAAGAGACGGGTTGTACTGCACGCTATCGCTATTTCGTTTTGGACTTCAGAGAAAGCGTTTGTTCATCCGGCTGAACGGCGAAGATAATTTCTTGTCGAGCCGTCTGAACGGGTAGGACTGGGTTTGAAATTGAGTTGACTTGTTGGACTAAGTAACAGCTGGGGGCGGCGGAGGTGGTTCAGTGGAATGGGGAATATCCGTGGGAAAGGATCGTCGCGATCATAAGCGCGATCATAAGCGCGCTGATAAGCGTGCAACGGCGTCTCTCTGAGGTTATCATTGACGGGTACAAAAGTGTTTTTAATTGCTATACTTTAACGGCCCTGCTTGTCTTTCATATCTCTCTCCGTCTCAAATAGCACACAGGCGGTGTTCTATCTCAGAGGCTGTTAATTAACACTTATGCAGTTACCACCTCTGCTGCTGTTATGAGACAAAGAGACAGGATTAAACATGAATACCATTACTCGCAGACGGACAGATGAGAGGTGGGATGAGAGGCTCACATTCACGAATACAAAAGCCACTTGGCAATTCGGAAGTAGACATTGACGAAATAGAACGCCAGTCATTTCGAGAAGCACTTTTCAAAACAAATATTGGCCACTTCAGAACAGAAAAGTCACACGTTGTTCTCTTTTTGTCTGTTCACTATAACTTACCAGTCACATGCCAGCAGAGCATTTAGAAACCCAATGGCTGGAATCTAAGCAAACTTCTCTGTTATCATCTCAATTTCCTACCGTATTGTTTTTTTGGTTGTCTTTGTCTTGAATTCGTTGAGCTCTGCTCAACTTTCCCAGAACCCAAGTATCTGAGCATCTAATGTCTTTTAAAAGTCTTATTTATTCACAGACATATATCCTTCCATCTTAATTTTGCCCAAACTCTTGGAAAGGTCTCCACTAAATCTAGAGAAGTAGTCCTTACCTGTGTAATGAGGCTCTTTAGTTCGGTCCTCTCCACTTCCCATGATGCCTTGGCCTTGGCGAACTGCTGTGTGAGCTCTTGGGAGCCTTGTCTCTCCTGTCGCAACTCTCCGCTCAAATCTTGCAGCGTCACCTTCAGGTCCGCCAAGGTGCTGCTGACGGCGCTCGACTGTAGGGGTGGATACGCATGTAAGAACGCGCGTGTGTGTGTGTGTGCGTGTGTGTGTGTGTGTGTGTGTGTGTGTCACTCAACCTACCTTGATGGTTGTGCTGAGTGGTTGTTCGTCAGTAGCAGCAGCAGCCCTCTTGTCCGCCTGGTGGGCGGGGCTTGTTAGGTTCTCCTCCTCCAGCAGCAGGTACAGGTCCTTCAGGCTGTTCATCTGGGTAAAAAATAAATAAAACACCTAAATAACTATATTGTGACCATGACAGCAGTGTGGGCAGTTAGCCAGTGACTCAAACAGAAGATTTATACCTCTAAGAAGTCCTTCAACTGCGTGTCCGTCCTGCAGCCCAGCCTCCACTGCTTGAGGAAGCAGCGGAGTCGGAGGCTGAGCAGCAACAGGGCCTGTTTGAGGTGATGCGACTCCTGGACCAGCAGAGTCCTCTCCTGGCTCCACAGCTTCTGCTGAAGCCGAGCCTGGAGGCCCAAACTCTCCAGCTGGAAGTCCCGGCGGAGCAGAGCCTTCTGGTGCTCCTCCCGGTGCTGAGAGGGAAAGACGGGTTGAGAGTATTTTGTTTACGAGTCATTGTGTTTGGTGTCTCGGCAGCATTCCGTGCTGCTAACTGACCTGCGTGAGCATGAGAGTGGCTTCTCTCTGAGCCTGCCTCGCCTTCTCCAGCTCCACCCGAGTTACAAGGGCCGACTCCTCTGCTTCAGACAGCCTGGCCTGGAGGTCGTCGCCATCGATGCGCTGAAGGAAATTAAAAGGATATCAGGAAAGGATGAGTGGGGAAAAGGATGAGGAGTAAAAGAAGAAACAAGAGAAAGAAAGAATAGGAGCAGTGGAAAGGGAAACTTGGGTAGGTAGTAAACAAGGCCACAGGCAGCTAGGGATAAAGGAAAGGAAAGCAAGCGGTAATGGGAGGTGAGGTGGCGAGGGACGAGAGAATTAGAAGAAATGAAAAAGGAAACAGCCAAGTGTGAGAAGCACATAGCATGGCAGTTTTGTGCTAGAACAACCTGTATATCACGTTTTAGCTTTGACACACAAACACCACACACACACACACACACACACACACACACACACACACACATCATCTCATGCACTCTCCCATGCCTCATTCGGCTGCTGAGTGAGTGCGATCCATCGACCCAGCACTGAACCATTAATGTCCTCTTTCACCCTCCACCGGGCTTCGCCTCTGCCCTCCATCACCCTCCATCACCCTCCATCACCTTCCATTAAGCCTGAACAGCACCGGGAAAGAAATTCTGTTCCGCATTGTTGTGAGAAAGCAGCAGCTGCTTTTTCAAAAGTGAAGCAACGTGTGAGAAGATTTGCAGAGAATCAGAAGACGCAAATACGGTAATAACAACGTTTTACCAACACCGTGGCCTGGTCTGGCTTAGACAGGTTGGGAGAAACACATTCTACAGGAGAATCAGTGGCACTAAGCTGAGTGTTTGTGTAACACTGGTTTGTGCTGCTGCGTCACTGCTCTGCTTACTTCATCAACTGTTTCTCATTGTCCTCTGCTTCATTTTATTTCACGTCCTCAAACTCAAATAAAGACCGACACACACACACACACACACACACATATCCCAGGTTACCATGGAGACACGGCAGGGAAAGGTCAGCAAAACAAAGGTCTTCTCTTCCCGTCGATCCCACAACTGACGCTGAGGTCACTGTGTTGTAAGAGTTCACTTCACTAACTCCAAGCTGTGCAGGTAAATAAGCCTTTGATGAACTTTTCCTGTCATTGTGTGTTTGCACAGGAAGAAGTGATGCACACGTGTGCATTCAGGGCCCATCTTCATGGATATGTTGTTTGGGTTTGTATCGGTTTCGTTCAAATGTTGCAAAGGTCCAGTAAACCAGCTTTTAACAGAGCTGGTAATGGCACCTAAGCTCTCTCTCAAAGGGAGCTTGTACAGTTGTCATGCCGACGGTCAGCTGTCTTTTAAAGGCAGGAGACAGGACAATCCAGGATATCCAAGTTATGACCCATTATCACCACATTATTCATTTAATATTAACTATTTAAATAGTGACCAGGGTGTTGACCACATGTCTTACTGTTACTTATTGGCCAACGTGTACACTGAAATCACATGTAACCATTTAGTCCTCGTCCGTCTTTACTCCTGAAAAACACAACAGGTTGAGACTGGTCTTCTCGCTGACTGTTAATCAAAGTTCAGTCCGTGTTATTGCAGCATTTGTCAACTGTATGAATGTTTTTTTTGCACGAGTGAAATGGAGCTGTGAAAATAACGCGGACGGATCAACATCCTGTAGAGTCACAATGAAACGGCAGTGAGAGTGTCTTTTTGTCTGCAATGTGTTTTTTTCCGAGTGTTGGATGGATTTAAAGGAGCAGACCGGACGGAGGCATGTTTAGACTTTGCCCAAAAAAGAGTCTGCTTGTCTGCGTGTGTGCACAAGGTAGAGTGAGTCGCTCGACATGAATGCTTCGGCTTACGGCTGAAGTGTGTGTGTGTGTGTGTTTTGGCTGTGTGTCATGTTGGGAGTAGGATGTATGTTGAGCCACCCACCGGTGCATCGTGTGCCTCCTCCTCTCCCCGGTCTGGCTGGCTGTCGTCCTGCTTTCGCTTCTCATCGCTGTCTGATTGGCTGCGCTGCTCGATTCGAGCTGTCCCCTCTGGCCCTGATTGGTCCCTAGAATCGGGCTGCTGCATGCGTGCATGGGCAGGTTAATGAATAAAAAAAAAAAAAAAGAAACAAGAAGAAAAACATAGAGGAGAGAGGGGAGGGGAGGACGAGTAGACATGGTGGAAGACAACAACAAAAAGAAGGGTGATAAAAATGAAAGAAAAAAACAAGACAGACAAACACAACAATAAGCATAAAAAACAATTCGACCAACAATGAGAGAAATGAGAAAAAAGAAAGAAAAAAGGACAAAACCGAAACCGTTGAGTATGGACCTCACAAGACGAAGAAAAGGATGTAGAGGAAAAAGATCTTGGTCAGAGAGGAGAAGGAGAGGGTGGAGAAAAGGAGGAAAAGGAGTATGGGGGGCAGGGTACGGGTAGGGAACGGCTGAGGGTGGAGGAGAGATGAATGAAACAGAAGAGGACATAGAAGAGAGGAAAGTAGGGAGAGACGGTGGGAGATAGAGGAGGGAAGGGGAGAGGGGAGAAAGAAGAAGAGAAGGAGTAAGGTGGTTAGGATGAAAAGTCAGAGGGGAGGAGCGACGGGGCGGAGGAGGAGAGGGGGTGGGGGGGAAACGGGTGCGGACGAGGAAGCAAAGCAAGGACGTAAGTGGCGACGAGGGAAGGAAAGGTAAGGTGAGCAAGGAGTCCGAGGAAAGTAGGTCGGCAGTTAAGGAGATAAGGAAGAGGAGGAGGCGTGAGTACAGGGAAAAAAGGAGGCGAAGGGGAGATGGAGGTGAAGTGCAGAAACCGGTGTTAATGGTGCCCGTGCAGAGCGGAAGGGGCAAAGGGGGGGGGAGGGGAGGAGGACGGAGGGAGTGTTGGGACTCAAGTGGAGTCCAAAAATGATGATGTATTCTTATTAAACTTTGCATGATTTCCTCACAGCCTCATCCAGACAGGCAGGTCGTATTTTGTTGTACATCAAAGTCAATTTAGTCTAAAACCTGAAACCATTTAGACTGAGCTCACTGTCTCTTGCACAGCTTTGAGGAGTCTGTGCAAACAGTCCTATTAATAATGATCGTAGGTTGATTTTAACACCATTTCTTTCTTTTCACACAAATTTAATATTTGAATCGTTTAGTAATTTAGAGATATATTACTATATAACTATTAAGTGGTTTTGTAGTCTTGTGTTTCCGCCATCGCTACTCCTCTTATTACAAAAACACATTCAAATACAGTGCTCAGTATCTAATGTCAGAATAATAATTAGCTAAAAAAGCATCATTCCAGCACCTTCAATAACACCATACATGTGATTAAATCCCCATCAATGCAGCTTTAAATGACTATAAGTAGGGTTGATTTTGCACAGCCTTACTCAATCTAAATCTAGACTGTGTGTTGGTCTGATGATGCTGGTAAAAATGTATAAATAAATGGTGCTTTGGTTGCTCTTAACAACCCTATTATGTCCCTGCATTCAAACAGGCTCCATTTGAGGCCTAGCGCAGCATCTGAATACCAGGTATGGAGGCAGTTTAACAGCAGGAGGTCAGGCAGTGGACATGGGGGGCGTCACGTGGAAAGGTTACACTGCCAGCTCAAATCTGATTTCATCTGATGCGGTCATACAGCACGGCACCTGTTGTTTCCCCAATTGAGTTACAAAACCATATCAAGGTAGGACTTATTGACAAAAAGTCAACTGAGGGTTTGATTCTGAATTACGTGACTGTCAATGAAGGATTATTTCCCCTTTAAGAACCAGATTGGAACATCAAGTATTTTCATAAGTAGAATTGCTGGTCAGATTTGAGCTTCTTGTGTGAAATCCATTCTCCACTGTGTGCTGAAACCAAAGCAGCAAGGTTAGATGTGATTGGGGGAATTATGCAGCCAAACTAACGGTTAGGCACTGGACCAAACGGAAAATTGAAGAATAGAAAAACAAACTAGTGACAACAGAAAATCCAAACAGAAGTAAAAGCTTTTAAAAAAAGAGACTGATAACAAATGCAAGAGAACAGAGTGAGGAGGAGGAGGAGGAGGAGGAGGAGGAGGAGTGTGCTTCCTGTCTATTACCTGCTCCACGGCAGCGCTCAGTCCATCCTGCCCGTCCCCAGAGCAGGGGGGGGAGACGCAGGGCGAGGCCAGAGGAGACGCCCCTTCAACCCGAGGGTCCCTCCCACCAGCCGGCGGTTTGCCCAGGGCGTCCACCTGCTCCACAAAGGCCTGCAGCTGGGCGTGCAGGGCCTGGAGCCTGCTGGTCAGAGCGCCAACCAATGGCCGGTCCGCCAGGTCGGACAGCTCCGAAGCCTGCGCAGCAAAAGAAACACTTTCTCAAACCGTCGGCCATTATTGAAAGCACAAAAAAGCTCAGTTCTGGGTTCACGTGGACTCGGGGACACGTACCTGGCTGTGCGGCTGAGGTTTCTCCAGGTCACACGGCTCCGCTGCCTCGTTGCTGCAGGCCTTGTGATAGATGGACGGGGAGGAGGAGAGGCAATTAGACTCCGGGGAGGTCAGGAGCTGTATCGCCGTGGAAACCAAGCGAGCCTGGTCTCTCATGGCCAGCAAGGCATCATGGTCCTTCTGGCCCAGGCAACCAGGGAGTGAGGGGGTTGCGTCAGCATTGTCTTCGATTTTCTTTTTCCGTTCCTTGATCTCCAGGGCCTCCGTCTCACCTCCGACCGGCTCTTTGCGGTGCGGCGGGCTGACGGGGAGAAATACAGAGAGAGGACTTCTGATACATATGGCTTTAAAAGTTGGTAAAAGAAAATGGAAATTTCAACATGCATCACTCCACGTGTTGAAAGATTGTTTTGTCAAACTCGGTTTCCAAAGACGAGATTCAACTTCCAAGAGGATGTATCTGACCTACTGAGATCCATTTGGTTAATAAGAAAAGTTGTTGCGTTTTAACATATTTTCTCACTCTAGTAGGGAACCACAGTTTCACACACAAACCATAGTGTGAGAAACGAGAAACGTAGATTACCTGGGGAGGCACTCTGCTGAGTCTCCGGCCTCTGCATCCGTCTCCAGAGCGAGTCGCAGTGAGGATGAGGACGGGGAGGAGGAAGGAGCTTGGTAGGAGGCCAGATCGCATCGCTGCAGGTTCGACAGAAGCACCCGGTTTTCGTACTGCAGCTTCTTCACCTTCCCGCCCAGTTCTCCGATCTGAAGCCTCGCCAGCCTGATCTCCTCCTCGTGGGCCGGCGCGTCCGTGCTGATGAGCACCGCCCCGTCCTGAATGCAGTGCACCCGGCTGTCGCCGAGCAGCCCGTCCGTCAGCGACGCCAAGGAGTTGGACGACAGCGCGGACGTCGGGGGCGGGAGGTCCGACTTGTAGCGGTTTATCTCATTCATCAGGAGCTTGTTCTGTTCCTCGATCTCAATAAGAGACCTTCTCAGCAGCTCCGCCTCCTCCTCCACAAACTGGAGGTGTCTCTGTAGCTCCATGACGTTCTCAGATGACGCCCCTCCCCCGAGGACCATGGCCCCTCCCAGGCCAAGACTGCCGCCGATACCAGTGAGCTCCTGAGGACCATCTGGGGAAGAGAAAAAAATGTATGAAATAATAATAGCAGACGAATCATCCAAATATAGATATCCACATGGTTTGACTTTTCGTAAATACGTTTGTTTTATTGCCGAGGGTT
The DNA here is from genome assembly GCA_021346845.1 of Apeltes quadracus. NCBI lineage: Eukaryota > Metazoa > Chordata > Actinopteri > Perciformes > Gasterosteidae > Apeltes > Apeltes quadracus. The sequence continues at coordinate 14,392,293 of CM037928.1, forward strand.
AGATAAAAATACAACCATGCCCGACCAAATGTTCCTCCTTGTTTCGGTAGGTTTAACATGAATTCCACCCCCAGACGGCCTCACGTCTCTGAGGGACGACTAGAATAAATGTGTAATAGAGTTGCCTCTAACAAAGTACCTTGTGGTCCCTTCATGTCGTCCATCTCAGCTCGGAGGCCCCTGTTCTCCACCTCCAGCTCAACGATGCGCCGACTCAGCAGGTTGGCCTCCTCCTCCACCAGCTTCAGGTGGACTCTGATCTCCGCCTCACGCGTGTGGGGGGAGTCAGCGACCTGAGGGGGAGTTAAGTAAGAATCTTTGCAATTAATTTCATCGCACCTGCGGTTTACCTTTAATGATACATGATTGAAGGGCTTATACGTGTTTCCAGCCTTTCTATACAGTTGTTTTACATCATGCATTGAAAGGACGATCCGTCCTATGAATAGTTAGGGGGTTTATAGGGGCACAAACTACGACTCTGCCCTCATTGGCTCGTGATAAACGCTTTGCTCCCGTGTAACACGGCTCATAAACACGGATCTACTCGCAGGGAGCTGATCCCCGTCCTCCTCGTCCTCCGCTCACCTCCTCCACGGTGAGCGAGGCGTTGACGTCCCCGTACAGCGACCTGAACTTGGCCAGCTCCTCCTTCATGGCGTCGCCGTCCTTCACCAGCTTGGTCAGCTTCTTGCACATCAGGGCCGTCTCCTCTTTGGCAAAGTGGAGCTGGCATTTGAGGTCCGAGCTGTCTTCCTGTGGACACGGGACGGAAAGACATGTTGTTTCCGTAGCTTAAGTTTAAGGCTGTAGCAGAAATTTTGACCACATTCAAATTAAGCATGGGAAGGATCCGTAGTTATAAAACACAGAGAAAGGCCGGCTGATTTTGTCCTTTCCTTAGTCGGGTGTCATGGCATCAGCTAATATGCGTCGGCCAAAGCAGCTACAGGACGGCTGGGTTTCAGGTTGTTTTTCTGTCTCCCAGCGGCCATAAATCAGCTCATTCAGCTTCTGGATTTGTTTCGTGGCCTGTGGAGCATTTCCATCCACATTAATTGAGACGAGCGCCGGCGGGTCGACCGTTTACGGTGTGTGGCTTGGAGAGGAAGCCCCGGCTCGGGGAGGCAGACGCAGGGAGATGTCGCTGAAAGGATCCACTTCACCGCAATCACCTTCTGTGGCGAGAAGTCAGTCCTGTGGCTTTTTAATCTGTATCTCTGTGTACTCCTGTTAAGCAAAATTCCTGGAAAAACAAGCCTTTCAGCTGTGATTGAATTATTTTAGGGCCTTGGAAAAACAAAGAAGGCAGAGGGGACCTCGGAAACGGATGTTCTATTTTTTGGGTAGAGAAGTGAGGCAGAATGAAGAGGAGAGGTCTGGGCAACAATGGGAGGTACATTCCCACCCTGTGGTTGCAGCAGGGACTACAACCCATCAGGGCAGCATGGGGTGGAAAACTACAACTCCCACAGTCGGCAAGGCGGCACATGGAAGAAAGCCAAGAGTTTATGTGGATTTTTTGTAGCGGGGTTTTTTGTCGAAAGACCCACAGCTCACCTCCTACGTAAGAACAAATAACTGCAGGGAAAGATGGGGGAGAACAGGGAGAATAGGGTGATGTGGAGACGAGGAGGAAATGCTGATGCATCTGCTCCAAGCTGCACACGGCGTGTTTGGACAGATAGTGAGATGCCCAGAGGAAATAGGTCGCAGACAACAGAGAGACACATGCGCAGCCCAGATATGAGCTGTGAGGCGGAAACACACTCAAAAAGGTTCAAACATGACAGATCTCTGACATGACAGCTGCGGGCGGTCGCCCCGGACAACCTTGACCTGTGGTTACGGGCGGGTGTGAACCCAGGGCCTTTCTGGGTGGAGTAGATTGTATGTTCGCTGCGTGGGTTCATTGGGGACAGCAGTAATGTGAGAGGGAACGGTGTACTGGGATTGATCAGCCATGGGATTGATCCGCGCTGCACCCAGTCTCTCGCCCATGACAACTGGGAGAGCGTGACTGGTGTTAAAAGATGGGGCCGATTCACTCAGCGGCACCACTTTACAAGCTAATTGTAAAACCAATTACAATCAATACAATCGGGCGATAACTGGTGGGTTCTGAGGTCTTATTTTGGCCAGAATGTGTTCGGCCTCTTTTTGCTCTCCACAAATATATTTAAGTAAATATTGTTAGTTTTTCGTTGAGTCTGTGTCGCTGCAGAAATGTTATTACATGTTATACGGGTGACAGGAAACTGTGAGTCCACGTGTCTCAACATCGAGTGTGTTCAACGGAGCAGCATTTCCATCAAACGATGATGATCAGACTCATTTGGAAACATGCGTCTTCAATTGTGCAAAGACAGTTTGTTTCCTTGTTGTTGGATGTTGGAATTGGAAGCGTTGTGGTTGCTTTGTGTAGTCTAAGGTTGATAAACAGTATTTCATCTATTTAGGAGATTGTCATCTGCTTACCTGGAAAAGACTGTATGGAAATGTGCAAACATCCCAAACAGAGCTGTAGTGTGTGACTGTGTATATATAATTAAATAAATGTTATGTGTGGATACATTATGGTTAACTGCCTCACCAAGTTTAACCACAAAAAAAAATGCACCAGGCTATTTGTTATCTCTTTTGTATACTTGTCCTGTTGCAAGCCAGTGTGCGAGTTAAAGTGACGTCCCCCCTCCGGGTTTAAGGCTCCTGTGGCTTTGTCTGCCGAAACAGCAGTTTGTGCCTCTCATTGATTTGTTGGCCCATCTTGAGGAACATAGGTGTGTGTGTGTGTGTGTGTTACCTGAGGACAGAGCTTCTTGTCAGGTTTGTTGTTGGGTCGTGCTCCTCTTTTCCTCTGGGAGCTCTGAAACATAAACACATACAGAGCGCCGTTAGGAAGTGTAACTGTGAACTGTCTGCGGCACAGGAGTGATTTGCAAACCTGCAGAGGAACAAACACGTGTGTTATCACACTCAAGTATTTAAGAGTATTTTATTTTGTAATTTCCCCTCTTGCAGACATTGTAATGAAATATATCAACTACTGACCCAGATTGTTTCCCCAAAACATTTATTTGATCATATACTTTGGATACCAAGATGCACTTCGGTTAAACCTCCTGAAAGGTATAGTTTGACATTCGGTGTAGTATTTTGTAGGTGTAGATCACATGACAAGTTCCTCTCTCTCATGCTGAGCCCAGATGTCACAGTGATGCACACAGACACACACAGACACCAGCCTCTGTTCCTCTGTGAGTGTCGGTGCAGAGCATTAGACTCTCATAAATCATCATGCTTCCATCTCTTAAGATCCAAGAGCAATCACACACACACACACACACACACACACACACACACACACACACACACACTGGGGAGAGACGCTGCAATGCGAGGAGCTTAGCTCATCTGGCTCAATCCGTTTCCATGGAAACAAGCTACTCTCTCTGCATCCAAGCATCGACAACAAAGGAAAGAACTGGAGGGCAGAAAAAGGTGAGAAAGGAGGACAAGGAAACAGGAAATAACTATAATTAGGTCACTATGAGTCCTTTTATTCCCAGTCCTACAGTCTGCCTCATCCCTCACGTCTCCTCTTTCCTTCCCTCCATCGCTTCTTGGGTTATTTTTTCACTTTCTGACGATGTTCCCTCTCTCCTAGCTCCTGCCCTCTCCCTCTGTGTCACCTTTCCTACGTTAGATGTCCAATAAGCCTGATAAGCAGAACCACAGATTTAGTCTGGACCCTCATAGTGAGAAACACATTTACACCCTGTCTGTCCGTTCTATTTGGCCTTCTCACCACAGCACACATTTAGTAAGATCGTTAATGATGAACGACAGTAATAATAAGAGCAGACCTGCCAGAGACGTGTGTGCGACCTCACACACGCTCAGTGAACCTCTCCTGACCGTGACATCACAGCAAAGCATGAAATACCAAATAGCTGCAAAAACAAAAACCTGCTGAGTCACTGTGTCGAAACGGATAATCGTCGGGCGGAAGTGTGTCTAAATTGCTTTCGGGTTACAAGTTGTATCAGCAGAGAAAGCACCGCATGAGCCATCGGTTTAAAGTCTAGATCAGGGGTGTCCAAACTGCGGCCCGCGGGCCAACTGCGGCCCGCAATCTATATTAAGAAATATTGTTACAGACGGACATGTTCTGTGAGCGAGGTTTCACATTTACTGAGCTCATGAGGTCAGTGAAGGGCTCACGATGTGATGTCAATTATCTTTGTGCAGCCTATGGGAATGTGTTGTTGTGATGTTTGGGGGCGGGTTGGAGTAACGGAACATGGGAGCGTTGTTGGACTTGGTTGGTCTGTTTTTCAGGCAGGCTGCGGCCACAGTAGCCTGTTTTCCTGCTCATGATGAAACCCGTAGACCCCTGCACAGAGCAGCTGAATGCGCACATGAAGCCTTCCGTGCGAAGCTCTGTCTTCGAATTAAAACTGAAAGTTTTAAGTTTCAACTTAGCGCACTTCCCCACGCTGACCGCAATAAAATGCGCGTTTCGAAAAACGCCAAGCTCTCTGCTAAAACGGGAGAATGTGTCTCTTATGAAAACATGCAGTCAACGCTTTTCTTCTGTCCTTTAGAAGGAAATTGCACTGTTTGCGCCTCCGTTTTCACTGGATGCGGAAGAAGTGGAGGAGAGTGTGCAATTAGAACTGATCAAAATACAGTGTGATGATTCTCTCCCTTCGTCTTCTACTGCAGCTCTGCGGAGACGCAACGCAGAACAATGACAAGTCAGTTGCTGACATTCTCTGTGTTAACGCTGAACAGAAGCACACTGAGAACCAGAATTCTCCCATTACAGGGGGGTTCAAATATACACACAGTTCTCATTTGTCAGTAAGACCAATTACTTAATGAATTCAGTCAATTCAAGTTGATGACAAATTTTAAACAAACGTTGATGTGTTAACAATCCCAATCATTTATTTGTGTAATAAGAAGGAAATATCCACATCCCCTACTTCTCTTCTTGTCTCTGAAGGGGCCTCAGCACCCTGAGAACCAATCTGAGGCTCTCTGAGAGAATTGAGACTTCTGTATGTGGCCCTCGGGGAAATATGGTGTAGATGTTAAGGGGCACCTAACCTATTATAAATGTTCAATATTCATTATGTTAAAGCACACACACACACACACACACACACAGACACACACACACACACACACACACACACACACACACACACACACACTGTGTGACCAGAGCCTGGCTCTCATGTTTCCAAGCCAGCAGGTCTACAGTTACACTGCAGATAAGGTAACATGTTTACTTCCATGTAATCTGATATTTAACAGCTTCTCGCTGTGTCCTCTGCTTTTCATGCAAAGGTTTTTGTCAGGTAACGTTTCGCCATATTTCACAGTCATCACATTGTTGATTTTACGAAAGGGACGAGCTGACGGTAGGGGAGATGGATGAAAGGACAACCACGGGAAAGAAAGGATGTCAAAGGCAGCGATCCGTGGATGAATTTCCAAAGACATAATTGCCTGCCTGGCCGTCCTTTTTTCTGATCTGCTCTGGACAGAGACGGAACGAGAAGGGGACACTGGTCACTGACAGAGAGATAACAACAGCCATGGCAGAGCGAACACAAAGAGGAGGAGGGAAAGAGAGACATGTCACCCCCCCATTGGATCAGGGAGAAAATGTGGACCAAGTACGCTGAGAACAATGTTGAAACTGAATAAAGACTGGAAAGTACACAAGTATTCTTAGAGAAATGTAGAAATGCAAATGTATTTAGCCGGACAAGAGGCCACAACACACCGACAAAAAGTAAAAAAGGTGCCGGATTGAGATGCTGCCGTCAGACCGGAGAAGCGTTTCTCCCGAGCGCCATGTGCTTTCCCAATGGAAACGGTTTCGACAGAGTTGTCATGTTACGGCCGATCGCGCAGGGGTGACTGACAATGACAGAAAAGTGGAGAGGGAGCGGCACAGACATCAGATTGGCAATGGCGGAGGAAAGCCTTTAAGAGTATGTGTCCCAACTGATGATCAACCTTTTTTCAAGCAGGCACGTGCATCGATGTCTGTTCCCACTTGTCTTTTGAAGCACCCTGTGACGCTGTGTGCGGAATAAACACACAGCATGTCCTTATGGAGCGGGGACTAGCTTAGCTTAGCACGAAGACAGAAAGCAGAGGGAAGCAGCTGCTCCGTCTCTCCTAAAAACATCTCCTTTTGCTTTAAGCTGTACTAAAAAGAAGAGCAAACCGCCGCATTGGTGGGTTACTTTTAGGGGAAATGTGTGTGTGTGTGTGTGTGTGTGTGTGTGTGAGGGGGTTTGTGGAAGAGAAAGGGATTTATTTGAAGTGCAGGCAACGGACCAATCTCAGCCTGAAGAGCACCACACTGTCTCTCAATTATCACCGCCACGCACACTGAAACGAAGGGTCCACACAACACATCACACAATGAGTTCCATAACTAGTGTGTGTGTGTGTGTGTGTGTGTGTGTGATAACGATGGATGGAAGTGATATTACGCTAAAATACTGCTATTTACAGAGTGAAATCAATCCAAGAATGTTAATGTAACAAAAGAAACAGATGCCTAAAGACTAATTCTAACCCCACGCGTACTCTACACACTTGTTAACAGCTGGATTAAGAAATAAACAGCCCGTTTCTGTCGGCGCCTCGAGCATAAGTGAATATGTAGCTGAAAAAAAAAAAAAAAAAGTTTATTATTTTGGTTTTTTTTTAGCCTGAATGAGGCAAATATGTTATTTGATTACTGGTGAGCCAGACAATTTTCCCACAATAAAAACACTTAAAATGTAGAAAGAAATAAAAGAGAGAAAGAAAAATATAATACATTTCCAACACCATGAAACTGTTGGGCTCATTAACATTAGAAACACTGGTAAAGTCCAAACGGAGGCTAATAAAGCTGCCAATTAAAGTTATACGACTCAAACTGCAGGTTCTCTGCATGCAATCAACCCTCTGCCTTTTCCAGGCTCACGGTAAATCCTGAAAAATCGGGAACACTGAAGCCTTCTATTTCTTGAATTTAGCATTTAGATGACGTCAGCTTGTAAAACAAAGGCCTCCTTCTCTCCTTCACACAGAGACACACACTCATGCAAAGACAGTCGTTAATGTCCTCTCTGCTTGTACACATTCATTTTGTTTGTCCAAGTTAGTGCAGGGAAGGATGTGAGGACATAAGGAATGAGATGGACAGATCACCAAGAGGATTTTCTTAATACTTTTCAGTGAAAATCAAAATAGCAATGAAAAAGTGATTATTCCTATCGCAAATTCAATTGCAATATGCAATGTTAGATATTCCTGTTGGGCCCGACCTATGAATGCACTTTGAAGCTGTTGAACGAGTGCTGTCTGTAAATCTTCCCGCCGCGTCTCGTTGTATTTGTAGTGGTGCCAATAAACGCTGACATGACGCTCGGCGGTGATTCCGCTCGCGTCCGTTAGAGAGCACCGGCGAAGCAGCGGCAGAGAGGGAGCGAATGGTCAATTAGCATCGCATTAGCATAGCATTAGTATAGCATTAGCATAGCATTAGGCCAGCGACAAAGCGCCGCGACACTGAATCAGCGGGCACGCATGTTCAAGTGCATCGGCCGCTCGTCCCGCTTTTCCCTTTGTCTCCCCCATCGGCCTCTCGGCCCAATTTGAGTCACACAATAACCGTCTCCTCCTCCTCCTCCTCCTCCTCCTCGGCTGTTTACTTTGGCTCGTCACACACAAACACACTCGGAAATAAGCAAACAAAACATCTAGAAAGGTAAAGATGAAAAAAAAGATGGAAGGAGGAAGGAGGAGGAACAGAAGGGGGAGAGCGGGGGGAGAGCGGGGGGGGGGGGGGGGCAGTTCTTTGTTATCACAACTGCTGCTCACTTCCAGCCGCTTCCATTACACAAACCCGCGTGTGTGGGTGTTTATCTCCAGACACTCTGCTTATTAAGGCAGTGTGTTAGTAGGTGACCTTGCACAAATTAACTCCACTTTAAGAACCTGAATACTTCATATTAGTCTGAATTGTTCATGTGTTGGGTCCATAAGTGTGTGTTTAGCTGTGTGCCATTGTTAGTTCAAAAGAAAACAAATGGGTGGGTGAAGTGCATATATATATATATATATGTGTGTGTGTGTATATATGTGTGTGTGTATATATATGCACATATATATACACACATATATATATATACATACATACATACATACATACTATATACGCTTTTACAGAGCATGCATGTTGCATGTGCAAAAACAGAGAGGAGGCTATGTGTGTGTCTGTGTGGGTGTGTAGCCATAGTCCGTATTCAACCTAAAATGGCACTCTTGCCGCGTCCCCCATCCGTCCCCAGGGTCTATAGCCCCTAAACCTTCATTAAAGGGCTAATTGTCTCAAGCAAACCTGCTAATTTATGTGTCGTTTGCAGGATTATACAACTAATGTTTCCATTCATTGTTCAGAAAATGTATACATCTTTTTGCTTTATTTATTGTATGCCCATTTCAAACCAGGGCCAGACACGTCTCTTCTACTGATCTGTCCAAACAACAATGCCAGGAAAGAAAACCTGAGATTGACGTATTATGATTCACAATAACATTTTTACAAATTTCAACCAAAACTGCTACGACAACCCTCTGATGGAGGCAGAATTAGTATTACTTGAGAAAGATAGACACATTAAGCATTTCAAAGACAATGTGAGGACAGGGGCATAAATGAAATAAAATACAACTAAAAGGACATACAGACAAAGGAGAAACTAAATGTCCGGGGAATTAAATATTTGATTATCTGGCCTCCGAAGAGGATGCAGCATACATTTAGCACTCCGCCTCCCCCTGCTCCCCCCCAACGGCCCGCCTCCCAACGAAACAACTCAACAACCACAGACTCTAATATGTTGCCGCGGCAACGGCTTTTGGAGCCTGTCGCCACGGCACCCTGTTGGCAGCACATTAATGGCACACACAGAAGCAGGAAGGAAGGGAGGAGAAACAAATGACGGGGGAAGGGAGGATTCAGGGGTGGGTGAATAAGGGGAGGGTCAGAGCGTTGGAGGAGAGAAAGTGAGGAAAAAGATGGAGCGAGAGGAGACAGGAGGAGAAGGAAGAAGAAGGGTGGTTTGACAGGGTAGATGGAAGGCAAGGAACACATGGACTTAATACCCTCTTGAGATGAGGAAGCCATCCTCAATCCAAAACACACATCATCACCCATTATGCAAGCTCCCTCCTCCTCTTTATTTGCTCTCATTTGGGAAGCTCTCTGTTAATGAGGCCGGGTAATTCAATGGTTTGCACACTGCCTGCCTGTAGAATCAGGTAACACCCAATTACATGAACACCATCAACAGCAAACAGAAACTGAGGCATAGTGACTCTGGACTGTAAACAGTGACGATGAGTACGAGCAGTAGAGACGGCAACACAACACGTCTTTGTATCCTCAGAAAATGTACAGACGTTATATTACCGACATTTATCGCTAAACTCTAGTGCTGCAACAGCAGTAATGGAGTAATAACACAAACTGCTGAAGATTCTATGGCAGGCTGTGAAATTGTTTCCTGCCACATTTTTTTCTGTCTGCCGGTGCAGGAAAAAACCCCAATATATCCCTCTGTGTATATTTGTAATTAGAATGACGAGCTATGTGAAACTACCATAAGCATGAGTCATAGTTTAATATCCCTCAGAAACGTGTTTCTCCCCAAAGGTGAACAACGTTAATTTGTTTGTGCTTCTCATTGTTGGAATTCTTCCACAAAAGATGAAACAATTTATGGACGTTAGTGACAGAAGTTAGTTTTCCGCTGAAAAAACCTACCAACTTGAAAAAAAATGATTGACTGAACAAAATAGCTTCTAAGAGCTTACTAAAGTGGCTTTATGAAAACATCTCATGTGTTATGACATTTTGCGATGGTGTTGCTAGGTTGGTAAGTTGTTAGGTTGCTAGGGGGTCTAAGGTATATTCTATGGCGTATATTTATTCTGGGTTGCTGCTGTAGGATGCTAATGAAGCTTATGCGCAAGTTCAGTCAGGAAGACAACCAGCTGTATCTGTTTGGTAATCAGCTGATTGGAGGGCGTGCACATTGTTGCGTCCAATCAGTCTACATACCGGTTCCGGGAGCCAATCACGCTGTTGCTGTCAACTCTAAAAGCGTTTTCCTTTCTGTTAGCTGTCAGCTGTCGGTTTCAGCGTATAGCTGATACGACCCTCCTCCACCCCAATCACCTCCAGTCGGCATCGGCGTTCTTGGTTCAGCATGAGGTGGCTGCTACGCCTCTCATCGTCATCACCACCACCAGTGTCTGGACTCCAGGGAGATTGGGCTCTTGGACGGCATTATCCCAGCCCTCGGGGATAGTCCCTCAGGATGGAGTCTAATTGCCAAAGACGTTGCAATTCATGCTTGATGCTTGTGTAATAAATTGTGGGTTTACTATTAAATGAGTCTCTCCTGATTGAAATGTATGTGTGAGGTGAGATTTCCTGGGTTTATGTCTGGGTCCTTATAATGTCTTAGCAGGTAAAAAAAAATGTTGGTGCAGAATTAATGAGGTGTGCTGTGTCATCAGCTGTCGAGTATTGAGTCAGAACTGTGGCACAGAGGCGCTCTCCTCTTTCCACCGTCCACTAAATCCATTCTCACTAAGCCACAACTCCACCGCCATGAAGCAGAATCTAAACTTCACCTTATAGTGAGTCAACAAAACCCCAGCCGGGGACCTCACCATCGAATGGAAAAGGGTACATGTATCTTAACTCCACTTAAGACTTTGTCTGAGTAAGGACTTTTGTTTTCTTGGAAACATCTGTCACCTGTCACCTGCCCCTCACAAAGGATTAAGGCTGCCCTCATTGAGTTTGGCTGTGATTCCGCTGTCTGCCTCTAACCCTGTTTTAATTCCTTCCCCCTGCAGAGAAACAGTAAGTAGCTTTTAATATTCATGCTGCAGAGACAGATAACCATCAACCCTTTCACATGGGACAACACTGAACTTTTCATTTTATATTGTTTTCATTGGCTGCTATTATTTTTAGATGAGAGGCATTTCAAAGATGCAGTCAGGAGAAGGAGGAAACAAATTCAGGTAGTTTGAAAGAGCATTAAAGAGAATCATTGACATGTAATAACATGGAGAGGTAATTAAAGGTGCTTCGCCCGCCTCCAAGGCAAACAGAATCAGATCATTTCTGTAATTTAAACATTTAAACTTCATATTCCCTCTCTTTTGCTTTTCGCACTTGCAGGCACCTGTGCTGACAGCGACTGTTAGCGTAGCGTCACGGAGAGAAACCATATGTGAACGAGCTCGACACAGAGAGCCTCCATCTGCTGTGTGTGACAGCAGGGTGTCCCGGCGGGACCCAGCGCAGCACCCTGATACGGCCTATTAATAGAGTGCGGCGTGCAGTCACGCCGCCCCGCTCGTTGCAGCTCACTGCACGGTTTGAGTTTCCAGACAGGAAGCAGCTCCTAAGGGGGTGAAGCCTTGGAAATGAACTGTTAGCTCATTCCGTTGCCGAGAGCTGGAGCAACAGAGAAGGAAGTCAGGTTGGGGTGTATTGGTCTTGGTTTTATCTTCAGGGTAAAGGTCATTAAATGGAATGACATTAAGTAAGCTCTGCAGGTGAAGGATATATATGATACAACATGATGCAACATAGCACAGTGATACCTTTTATTAAGCAAAAGCTGCTCTGCCAAAGCCGGACTCAGAGGCTAATCCATATGAATGTACATCTTTGACACACATACACACACCAACGGCCATATGACCCCTGTATAGCCAATGCACTTCTCAAAAAACTTGTTTTGCACCCTTAACTAGTCATGATGTTTGGTGATGAGCTTATCGGGGTGAACTGTGTGTGTGTGTGTGTGTGGGTGGGTGGGTGTGTGTGTGTGTGTGTGAGAGTGTAAAATGGAGAGTGTGTGAAAGGTTGACTGGGCTGTCAATCCTGAGTTTGGCCTGTTTTCTACATTAAACCCCTTTTCGTGTGAAACCCTGCATCTTGCGTCTTCCTGTCTCCGACTACACCAACCTACCTGACAAACACTCGTTATTTCTCCCAATCTCAATTCAGCAGTGATGAAATGTAAAGTAATGATATTATATATTATAATAATAATACATAAGGAAACACAGGCCCTAAAGCCCTTTTTGAGTTTGGGCTTGACGAGTAAATTGAAGTGAATCAAATACTGAAAGTATGAGCACTTTAAGTGTGAGAGCATCGCGTGGCAAGAGACTATAATAGACAAAGGCAACTTAATGGCAGGTCCTTCACATGATAGCCAGCTAAAGGAAACCATCATGTGCCTCGTGTGCTTTGAATAATAACAGCCTGGTCGAGCTCACTGATGGACCAGTCGGCGCTCAGTGACCTTCAGGTGCACCCGACCCTTCAAACGCCTGCCCCACCCTTGTGGTTGATGTGGATAACTGCTGAATCCTCATCATGTCAGGTATTTTTTAGATGTTATTACGAGGTCATTGCTGACTTCTCCAATGCATTTATTATTAGGTATTATTTATGGGGGGGTGTTACACTAGTACAGTTACGGTCACTGTCTTAGCAAAAAGACTGGAAAAGGGAACTCAACTAGCCCGGGCCAACTAGCCCGGTCTTGTATAAACAAAGAAGAAAACCCTTTGAAAGCTCATTATCTTCCTACGGCTTCAGTTTCTCTGGTAAAAAATCTTTTTAAGGAGCAGGTATCGGCAGAGGGACGGTAACCGAGAAAAACAACATGTTTTTCTACCCCAGCAAAGACAGTAATGGAGAACAGCCAACCGCCTCCATATCGGGGCAGTAATGTGAAATAATGGGCTTTCATTTTCTCAAACATTGTCATAAACAACACCAGTAGTGCGAGATAGAGGCGACCAATCACCTTACGGTACATCGGTTGAAGCAGTAAAAAGTTTGCGGCTGATTTGTTGATGTTGAAAACTGCTGAGATTTAGACTTTTAACACCCTGAGTGCTACGTTTTGACGGCAACAATGAGTGTGTGATAACCATCAGCTGACAGCAGTTCTTTCCAGCTGAGACGTGTCCTGCACACAGTGTCAGACGGCTGTCAAACTCATCTGATTTCTTTTCTGTCCATTTGGAGTCCTTCCATCGGAGGGCTGTAATCCCGGCAATCAGCCCCTCTGACAGCAAATCAAACAGCATGCGAGACACTGGTTGGAAAGAGATGTGACCTCGCCCCCCCTCCCCCCACCCCCCATGATGGGTCGTCTTATGGGCAAGCTGCTCCTCACGATATCTAACAATAAACTGCATCGTCCAAACTTCTTCAACAACACGGGGAACCACAGACCTGTTGGGTTAGCGATGATGTCTGCCGCGCCGTTGATAACTACACAGCAAACGGGATTGTTTAAAGTGAGGGAAACAAATGTTCTCCACGTGGCGACGTTTAAACCTGATTGGGGTCCTGGTTGTTGCGGCTGTGCTTTTCGTGACTCGCACGAGCACCGTTCGACTCACGAAAAGCGCACACACGCACGGTGTGTTCCTGTGCTGGCGTTGCGCCGGGAGATGAGCTTAATGTGCTTTTAACAGGCCAGGCCATCGACCTGCTGCCTGGCTGAAGTTATTACGGGGGAGTGGGAGAGGCGCTGAGAACAGATAAACAACCCTAATGAGGCTGTTGTGTTTTCGGGCGTGTGCGGCACGTTTTTAGCGATGGGACCGTAAAGCTTAGAGCTGCGCTGATTAGACTGCACTGACTGCCAGACATTTCGTTTATCCAATGAGCATAAGACATATTTAACCGCTCCATGCTGATGGTGGACGGGAAACGTCGCTCGCTACACAACACCGGGGGCACAAATAACGAGAACTCAATACAAGCCTCGATAACGTAGTGAAACAAAATGGCAATTTAACCGTGCAGACTCAACACAAAATACAATTTCCTCAGGTGAAATAATTTGAACTTTAATGAAAAGAGTTATGTTTAAAGAGAGCAGCTGAAGAAGTAGTTTTTTTTACGCCCTTAGATAAAGATTGTACCCCCTCCTCCTCACACACACACACACACACACAATTTAATCTTGAGTGTTAACCCCAGAACCCGTCGCCTATTCTATTTAGAGGGCAGTGTCCCTCTCCGTCTCTTTTTGCAATAAATTACTTTGTGAGTCAATACGGCTGAGATACCTGGGGAAGGCACGCATGCACACACACACACACACACACACACACACACACACACACACACACACACACACACACACACAGACCACTTGTTTCTGCGCCGCTGCTCCGATCAGATCAGCGCCACTGGGACCGACTTGGAGGCAGCCATTCATTCATTGAGCTGCAGCTTGACCGAATAAAGCAAACGAGCTTCGCTGAACCCTCGGCGAAGGGCTCAGAGTACCCAAAGGCGTCCTGGGGAGGGAAATCATCACGTGCTCATAAATGCCGACTCCAGCTGGCTGGCCTTCACTTGAGAGCCGATTGAGCAGGCAGCCAACTATCACTCTGAAATCCATTTCTGTGTCATAAAAATATGAAGGTATTTGAAATCTGCAGTTTGAGAAGTCAGCAGCTTTTTTCTTTCCCAATTTGGTGATACTTTATGAGCCCACGTCGTAATCTTTTTTGAATGCATCGTAGAGCACTTGTACGATATGGCTGTCAGAATTACATCACACTTACAGCCTTATAGTTTGAACAGCTCTCCAGGATAAAGTGCCTGCTGGACGTTGTTGTCTTTTTTCCAGCGAAAATGTCTGTGTGGTGGACAGAGTGGGGGGGCGGGCTCAGGGAACGGCGCCATGCCAGGTGGAGGTGTAATTGGCCTCCGCTGCATTCGATTGCTTAAACGGTTGTCTCTATTTAAGCAGTGGAGGCGCTCCGGCGGGGCAGAAGGACTAGTCAGACAGTAAAATGACTGCTGCCAGATAACCAAGTTGATTCTTTACAGTAAATCCGGGTACATAACATTGACTTTTGGTGGTTGGTTTGTCATGTGTGTCCTTCCATTGTTGTGTGATATGCAACTGCTTCTTTGTGTAATTGGGGGCAATGGATTGGTTCCAAACTAACTCCGACCATGAGAGGCGTGTCCCTTTGAACACAGAAGGAGATCGGATATTTTTCGAGGGTCCGAGTTGCCCGGCAGGCAGTGTGACCCCCCCTGGCTCACCAGGCTGAATAGAAGTGGAACAAGTTATGTTACAGTCTCTCTTTTAGTCACCCATTTCTTTAACTACAGAAATAAAATGTCAGCGTTTTTCCGAGAGTCGTATTCACATTTGTTTATGACGTTTGGTGCAACTTAAAACCCCAGACCCACAGCAATTAACAGTGGGTGTTTAATAGAGTTTTTTTTACTAATTACGATGAAGTCCGGGCTTGTGCTCCAGCTGTGGTCGACGTTGTCGCTAATTAGGACGGAGCCAATAGGAGGAAACTCACTGAGCCCATGTTGTTCACCTCGAGCTTCTGTGTTTAGTAAGTCTGAAGGGGATTACAGAATACGAGAGTACTGTCTGCAGTCACGCAGAGGACGACTGCATTCTCCCCTCTTTCTCTCTGATTCCTACTCCTCTGCGCGTTTGTTAACACAGGGACCTTTTTTTGAAGGCACATTTGTCCTCCGTTGCACAATCCGTCCCGACGCCACCGGTGGGTCCCTCGCATAATGATCCCCCCTATTTCTATCTGCTCCAACCACCCGGTCAGTCCCTGATTCCATTAGAGCTCCTCTGCTCTCTGTCGCGCTCCATTCGGCCCCATTAAGCAGCCAGTGATTGTTTCTGCACTGGATGAGCGCCGTGCTGCGAGTGAACCAGCACATCCCCTGACGGCGCTAAGCAGAAAGCGAGGGTTACGAAACACACGATTCAAGCTTTCTTGCGTTATGACAACAATGATAAGAATACTATGCAACCTTTTTCCTATCATACTTTGTTTAGTGGTGGGGCATGTCAGTGTAAATGAATACGGCATAGTCTTTATGAGAGGGGGAAGTATGGGCGGTTGGAGACGGATCTCTTTCATGCTTTGAAGCCAACATGATAAATGTAAATAATGATGACTGCTGAGGACAGACTACTGAAGACTTCATGATTCCATGATGACGACCACACTGAAAGAATTCCTATGGTTTTGAGTTTGGTTGAGATATTTCTCCAAAATGATGTCATACCTTTTATTCAGTAGCTGAACCTTTTGGACCCTATGTTGGATTTAGGCCCTTTTTATAAAAAACATTATCAATTTGTGTCAAAATGTTTGTTTTTTCATGTATCAAAGGGGATCTAAAAGTATAGTGACAGCATAATTCTCATAACAAAGTCACCTTAAAACATACAATTAGTCAAACTCCGCCTGTGGGGTTCCTTTGATTGTTCTCCGCTGGTTATGACATTTACGTGGGTTCACCAAGAACAGGTTGCATGTGTGATTACATGAGATGAGTTTCTCAGGCGTGATTGCACTAAAACAAAGAAGCGATGAACAATGTGAAATGTTTCTGCTTCCCTTGTTCGATCGAGAGTCTCTGCAGATTCTTATATTCAACAACACATCAGAAGAAACACACTCACGGAGGAAAAATACTGATTTTAAAGAATGATCTTACCACCTGCAATACACTCAAAAAAAGAAATGAGCACACGGTGAAGGGGGAAACCCTGACCGAGGGAGAGAGAGAGAGAGAGAGAGAGAGAGAGAAACAACCGCTCTGCCAAAAACACGACACGACGGCACAAACCAGCGCATCCCGATGGAAGGGAGGGACTGAATTATGCAACACGGGCTTACAACTCCGAAACGCTGCCTCTGAATCACCATGAGCCGACGCGTAACTCCTCCCCTCACAACGGGCAACAGCTGTTGAGCTTCTTCATCATTGAATGATGACATGCAGCAGTAATAATGGCGTCTCTAAACATCAAACTATTGCTACGTCCCAATTTCATTACAGGCCCACCGAAACTCCCCGTGGTTGTGGGACTGTCATCATGCTGTACTTGTACTGTGGTGTGGAAATTAGACTATTCACACACTGTCTAAATTATGTCTTCATGTGCTACGAGTCATAAGAACAAAAAGCTCATTAGAGAACTAAAGGCCCTTTAAATCATACAGAAGATGCTTTTATGAGGCGGCCGATTCATTGCACTGCAGGTGTGTCGATGATGATGATGATGATGATGATGATGAGGGGTGAGCTGACCCTTCCGCACTTGTTCCTTATTAAAGAAAGACTAATGTTTCCAAGAAAACAAAAGTCCTTACTTAGACAAAGTCTTAAGTGGAGTTAAGATACATGTACCCTTTTCCATTCGACTTACAGCCAGCTGCAAGAATACTATTTTATTTGAACAGCAATGCAGAAAAAGTACACAGTTTATTCTGCTTATTTTTTTTAAATACATATGATAGTACCCCTTCTTTTCAGTTTTTTTGTGGGACTATAAATAAATTCAATGGTCAACTGCCACTAAATGACAAACAAAACACAGCAAACAGTCTTTATGTAGCTTCTTCTTTAGCCTCCTTCAGCGTTGATTAAATCTGTATTAATGCATTGAATGAACCTTTGTTGTTGAATTCTTTTATTAGTTTCAGGTCCCGTTGGTCAAGAATTTATGGTCCACTAATAAAACTGCTCCTACGTGTTGTAAACCCGCTATTTGATGTTTTTATGGAATGCTAGCAAAGGTTGTATATCAACATGTGTGTTAAGTTAACATTTAAATCTTTGAATTTGATATATTCATTTATTAATTTCAGAGCATGATCTCACTTTCAATCAGTCACGGGCATGACTCTCTCTTTCCCTGCCATGCTTGCAGCTGCTGTGAGACATAACAGCAGCACAGTAGCCATAGCAACAGGCCCACACCGGCAATGTAGCCATAGTAACCACGGGGCAGACAGACGAACATCGGCGGGAGGTGCCAGCCGCCCATTTTCCACGTCTCCACTTCCACATCACAACACGAGTCGGCAGCACGCTGATGATGTCACACAGCCTGACTTTGGGCCCGGGGAGAGGACGCACACAACGGCGAGGAGAGGAAACACAGAAGGGGTTTGGGATAGAAAAGAGAAACACACACACACACAGTGAACCTATAGGTCGTTCTTGTTTTACCGACTGTTCTCCTCACTGTGGTTTCGCTAAACGCAAAGCGACGCTCACATTCATGACCCATCGACAGGGAACATACACCTCCATCATGCATCCTCAGCCCATGAGCCCCTCATCCACTGGCAATAAACCACAACAACAAGCTCAGTCTGCTTTTCTCTTGTTTTAGATATTTCTTCATTGCATTTCCTGTCGCGACAGGAAACTATGGTTCATTGGATTGCTGCTGAAAAACTTTTTCTCATGCAAATGACAAACCAGCCACGTGGAACTGTAAAAAGCGTTGTTTGCGTCCGCGTGGATGGTTGTCCTTTCTCCATGAGCGTTATGATGTCACCCGCCCGCATGACAACCTGTAATCAGGAGGCAGTTCAGAGGTATTTATCAAGACTGCTGTTTATTACCTTACAGGAACCACCACAAACTACATGTCATTGGTCATCCTGCTTCACTGCTATGAAGGCTATAATCATGTGGGTTTCTTTTGGGGACAATATCTCTTAGCTCCTGGCTGTGCTCATGACCTCACTAAACTTTATTTTTAAACTTTTTAATTTTTTTATTATTGCAGAGGAAAAGAAAAATGAACATGTGAACTCTGAATTCATTAACTTGTGGCTTGAGCAGTTTTACAATATTTGTCATCGAGGTCTCCAAGCAATGTGAAGAGAAAAATCTTCTCAATTGGCTTTCACGGTTTTTAATAGCAGCCACTGGGCCATTAGACTACATATTGAGGAAACACTGGGGTTGTGGAAACAGCTTGATACCTTACACCTGTAATGTAGTTAGAGCTGCCAGCTCTGCAAGGTAATATCAATGAATGACCACATGCAGGCTACTCCATCCATCATCCTCACAGCAGTGAACCCTCTGCGTCATAAATCACTGCGGTGCTATGACTTTTGTCACGTCTAATTGCAAAGATGAGGTCAATGGGCAGTGTTTTAATGGGGAAATACAAGTCCCCCGGGTGAATATTCATCCAGAAAGTGGAGCGTTTTAAAAAAGGTTTCTGTGCAAAAAAACAGGAAGCACTCAAAACACAGTTTGACTTCAACACTCATTGTCTACAGTTGACAGACGTTAAGGAATTCCACCCAAAATTTCCTCTTAAATAGAAAGTGTCGGACACCACAAAAGAGATTCATGCTGATGATTTCCAGGTTTTATTCCCACAGCTTCACACCGTACAGGCGCTCGATGCAAAATGTGGCATTTTCACTTAGCAAAGCGTGAAGTGTAAATTCAGAGGCACTTTGTCCTTTAAAAAATTTCTAATGCCTGTATTGATTTGAGCTCTGCTGGCTGCAGCCTCCTCGCTTCATCCGCTCGACCGCTAAGAGACCAACAGGAAAACCACAGAGAGACAGAAGCCGCTTTGCAGATTCAAAAACGAGTATCACAGTGGGGGCAGTGTTTGTGCAAATGACACTCAAAATCACAGTCATTTGTGCCTTACCTCTATTGTAAGGAGTGCCTACGCTCTGGGTCACATGATCAAGCGTTGAGATTGTGACAGTAAATATATATATGTGCGTTTATATGGGCCTTTTATTTTTACAGTAAAAGTGGTGGTATAAATAGCATTGTCTCCATTCTATTCAAGTGTCAAAGTAAACCATGCCAGTGTGAAAGTGACCAGAATCCAGCTAAATGGAACCCAACCATCCTTAATCTCATTTAAACCTAAAATATACCTAACTGCCATAGTAGTCAAACCGACTTTTAATGAAAGCCTTTGTTACAAGACCCGCTACTCCAACCGAGTCCTCATGTGCCACAGTAGCCGTATGAATGGCTCTGCAGTCTGGTGCGACACACACACACGCACCACTTCTATAGGAATTAAAAAAAGAAACATGCATGAAAAGATGATTTAGAGGGAGGGAAATTCTGTCTGTATGTTCCAGACTGTAAGGAAAATCAATAGATAATCACACACAATGGGATGCAATGTGTACGCGTGTGTGTGTCTGTCTGTGTGGCCGTGAATGTGTGTTTGTGTGTGCCATCTGCAGACACAATGGTTCCCGACAAGAGACCTGTGTGGAACCTTTTCAGCAAACCCCAGTCCGTCCCCCATTGAGATAAGCTGCACTCCGGCCGTCCTTCAACCGCGACAGAGAGACGTTTAAATGGCTATGAGGGGGAGGGAGAGCGAGAGAGTCACTCCTCCCCCTTCTCACCCATATGTTCTCTTCTTTCCCCCGGTGTTGGTACAGCATTGTCCTCCACCAGGTGAACCCACAGTCCCCCCCCGTCCCCCCCCCCCCCCCCTCCCCCCACCACCCCCCATCGGCTCCCTTTTGTCTTGTTGGGAAAAACAGGCGCCAGGGCCTGAAGCTTCTCATCCGTCACATCTACTGCACATCTAACCTCCATCCATCCTCCTTTTAAATCCATCCTTCACGGCCTGCTTTTAATTGGGACATGCTGAGCTCACACCTAGGCAGGAATTGGGTTCGGTTGCCGTGGTAATGCCATTGCGGATCAAGTTAATCCAATTTTGATTATGAGGCAAATTTTCTTTTCGTTCCCTAGTGCGGTTATTATAAAGTCACATACATAAATCACGACATCGGCAATCGACGGTCGGCTCCGCTTCACTTTCACTGGCTGCTTTGAGGTGGATAAGACGACGGAGACAGATTTCACTATTCTTCCTGCTGCGGACCAATTACGTCTGACATTTGAGTTGTTTGTCTCCCCGAGCAGAGCGAAGCTGAATCCCTGGATCAAACGGCGGTCGGTGAGCTTCCCCGTGAGTCAGCAGCGCTTCGCCGAACCGCCTGCACACCGGCCGCTAACGACAGAGGTTCACACCAGATGAGAGCAGCAACTCGCCTGACTCATTCTCTGGTAATGCATTCGCACTCACACAAAGTGTACCGCAGTCAAAAAGGGGGAGCATGAATCAGGCCTTTCACGACAGCTTTTAAATCAACAGCACGGGATCACGTCCGTCCTCCCGATTTCTCTTTGTGCTTGGCAATGAGAATAGAATAAATGGCTCTAAGTATGAGAAGATCCATCAATTAATCCCTAACTCACAGGAAATGTATAAAATTGGTCATTGTTTGAGCTTTTTAAGAGTGGATTCTGTTATTTTCCTGTAATGTGCGAATGTAAATATCCAGGCTACGGATTGCTGAGCGAACACAAAGAAAAAAGGTTTGTTAGTGTCCTGAAACGTGACTGCACATCCACCCCTTCCTCCGTCCTTCTTTCGTACACCTCGTCCCTGTGTGTTCCCATAGGTTTATTACTCCCTGGGAGAGTTCAAGGCCCCGCGCTGCATGGAGGTCACGCGGACTCCCTTGTGTTCCAGCTACTGAGGCATGAAATTAGCTGTGCACCACCTCCGGGGGCACGAAAAAAAAGATGCTTCAGCTGCTGGGAGATTTAACACAGATATAAACGCCGTAAAGGAGAGGCAGAGGCCGACGCAACCAGCTCAACAACGTTAACCAGCTCAGCTGCTCCTCTTTTGCTCCTCTTTGCTCCTCTTTGCTTTCACTTCCCGTCAACGAAAAGCAGAGGTTGAGTCCTTTCAGCGGCGGAGGCAATGTTTCTATCACATTAAACCGGGATGCCTGTGTTTACATACAAAGACGTTTTTTCCGACGCCACAATTTCATCCAATCACGCCTCAGCTCACTCTTTTCTGTAGTAATCTTAATGTCTGAGCGTTAAGATTAATAATGCTTATTAATAAAAAACAGCAGTTACCGAGTAACATCGGTATTCGTTTGGAGTCGTGTATTTATGGTGATGGTTTTGTCCAAACTTTGCTAATAATCCATGTTATCCATTGTTAGTATAAAAATACTGCTTTAGGTCAGTGACCAGGACTTTTGCTATGAACATCCGTGACTGAAGATTTTTTTGTATTATTCAATTCTACAATCACTAATCATTGTTCATGAGGTAGAGATACACGTTAAAGACGCAACGGACCCACAGGAGCAAGCGTATCGCTGGAGCTGAACTTTTCCTAAACTCGTTGGAGGTGAAAAGGTGGCGTCACTTTGCAGGGTGTAGTTTATGCTGGTGATGGAGTGCATGTTTGTGTAGTGAGGTGTTTTTTCCCATCTCGTCTGCCCTCGTGAACGGGGAGGAAACCACACGTGACACAGACGTCTCTGTGTAGCTGGCAGAACGTCTGTGTGCTCAGTTTGAGATGAAAGGAGGAGCCCTGATATAATACGCAGCTGTTTGCACGGCTTCCCTGTGTGTCTTTGTCTTTGAGTGCGTGTCTTCCCTTGAGTGAACTCCTCTCTCTCTCTCTATCTCTCTCTGTCCCTTGACATTTATTTGTTCTGACACATATGTTTGCGTTTTGAACCTTCTGCCATGTTATCGTCCCTTTCACTTACCCGTTACACTCACTCTGAATCTATTCATCGCAGTCTTCCCTGTGCCTTTTGATGACTCTCAGTCGCTCTCTTCACATTCTTTCTCTAAACATTTCTCCCTCCATCGACCTCCCCTGTCTCTCCTTTCCACTGTATTAACATTGTATAGGAAATACATCCGTCTCTGTATGTCTCTCTTCATGTCTATCTGTGCTTGTAACGTATGCGGTGAAAACATCATCAAGGCAGCTGTAACGAAACCTCCCAAAATAAAGCTTTGCTTCACCCTCAGGTGTGTTTTAAGGGTTTTATGGGGCTGCTTTCCCTCTCGGCTCTTCTAATCAATCACTCTGACCCAGATAGAGCTAAGTTTAAACCCGGGATTCTTTGATGCTCTGACCCATTTCAGGACACTGGACCCCGGGGGAAATAACACAGAATTACCCGTGTGCAGCAGAAAAGTAGATATAAAAAGAGACAAGACCAATGGATGATTGATCCTTGACTGTGTGGCTGAATTACATCACTGGGATGAATGAGGTGCTTATAGCAGCAAAGCAGTCAGCAGAATCCGGGGTTTTAATGCACTATTCTCCTGAGAAATGCTGTTATGTTTAACTGTCTGTCTTTCAGGCTGCAAAATAAAAAACGTAACTTCTAAGGGTGGCAGGACAGCATAAATCTTTTTTTATGTCTTTATTTTTGGAGTACATTTTTCAGAAACTCGTTCTCTTCAACCTCATTTGTTAAAAGGGCATGAGGAAAATTTATCGGCAACTTTTGTGTGAATAGATTGAAAGCAGAAAAACAAGTGCTGCTTTTTCAATACATTAAACCTTGTGAATAAATAATCAATGAATCAGTAATGAAAATAATTGTTAACAGCGTGCTTTTTTTCCTCTCTGATTTGATTTTCTTCCTATTGAGACGGGTTTTCTGTGAATATGCTGAGCTTGTAAATGAGAGAAGCTTAAACCCAAGTAGCCACGAGTTCAACGGGTTAATCGAGGCTTCAAAAATAAACACCCTGGCTTCACCCTCAAGTTGTCCCACCAACTCTACCGCTTAACTGACCTTCCATTAACCGTGCAACCTTCTTGTGCTCCTTCTCTCTCCTCCGCTCTGCTGCTGGGCTAAAGGACGACACACTTTCCTCTACATGCTTTGCACACATGCATGTGGAAATGAACACAGACGCTCCGTACGGACAGGGGACATTGACACCGGCTGCAGGCCGACCTGCATACCATGCATGTCAGGGAACGCCCCGGCCTCACGCTCAGTGATAAAGAACACACTCACACACACAAACACACACATTCACACGACTGCTCGGAGCGAAGTCTTCGACTACCCTTGCCCCACATCTCTTAACCCGCTACAAACAGAACAATAGGCAGCACTTCCTGAAAGTCAGAAATAACAGGGAACAGTTTCCTTCGGCGGTAACCGAGAGAGAGAGAGAGAGAGAGAGAGAGAGAGAGAGAGAGAGAGAGAGAGAGAGAGAGAGGAGAGAGAGAGAGAGAGAGAGAGAGGAGAGAGAGAGAGGGATTGAAGTATGGAAAAGGCCATGTGCCCTGGAGGCTTCAGCCAAATATACAGCTCCAATTTAGCGTCTTCCATCTGTTTGTATGCGTCTTTTCATTTGTGGCATAAAACAAGCCGACTGGAGACTTAACACTGAAATAGAAAACAGCTTGGTGCCCATTTATTTTAGTTTTCACATTAAAAACATTCTCCCCTTCGAATAATAGCACGCCATTGCTCTCCAAAGCGTGTCAAAATAGTCTTGCCTTGGCGAAATGCATGTTTAAATGGTTTGTTTACTTGATGAATTAGAGCGAGACACAAGCTTCCCCAGACAACGACAACCGGCACTTTTGTCTTCTTTTTTTTTGAAGAATCATCCATCATTTCGAGTGAGAGCCACATCATATCCAGCTTTCTTAAGACCTCCACGTTCCTGGTAAAGCTGGTGCATAGTGGGAAGATTCTGTGACAGCCCGACAGAGAGAAACAGAGCATAAACATGTCTATTCTATATATGTACTCAAGCAGAGAGAGTGACCTTATCGTCCTCAAAGGACTGACTCGAAATCACCATACTGTCACACACACACGCACACAGAAAAATAGAAAGAAACCCCTGCAATGAATGACCTTCGAGAGAAACATGGGAATAAAACACATGCTGAGAGCAACAAAGACAGGAGGACAAAAGATAACTGAAAATGCAAGAAAAGGCGAATGAGAAAAGAGAGTCGGTGAGTGACGTGCTGCATCTTCCTCTTCTACTCAAGTACATGAGTCTTTTTCCAATTAAGGCCATTATCTCCTGGGCTCCATGTCCTGCTACAAAGACTCCACGTGGTCCAACCCTCCTCCCCGTCCTCTCTCCCTCTCTCTCTCTCCCCCCCTCGGTCCTACTGTATCGTTTTCTTCTCTGTTATTTCATCGTGTTCTTTTCTCACAATCTAACTGGAATAATTTGAGCTAAACCAGCCAAACGTCCTGCTTTGCAAAGCTAATTTGTACGATCTTCGTGTACTTATGCTGTGAACCGGATAATCATTTTGATTGCTACATAACTATCCAGTTCTGGATCGAATAGATTCATAATTTAATTGGTTTTTAATCGCAGTTATGGTGTCGTAGACTGTTCATAAAATGTATTCATATCTGGTCTATTTGCTGCATCTAAATTCCTTTTTAGCAAGTGGAACTGGTCTTGGAACATGTAGACATATCCTTGTGGTCTTTGTATGCATACCTTGAGCCAGCTATGGATCCTGATACATGGAGGGAAGCGGCCGTGGAACACATTGAGTGTGTATCCATCCATCCATCCTTACAAGGTCAAAGTCCTTCATTCCTTCAGCGTATGATTACTTCATGAGCACACACCCAACCCTCTTTATCCTTCTCTTTGCCCTGCCATCCTACCTTCCATCTATTGCAAATCCATCACAGGGAAAATGTAAAGCAGCACAGCCACGCTTGATTCAAACTGAAGCACACAAAAAATATTTCTTTCTCCCTTCTTTAGAATAGCGGTTTGCCAAAATTCAACTCGACCTTCAATTTCATCCTTCAAAAGCCCTAGAAATCCCACTCTGCTTCATTATCTTCCTCCGTCTCCCTTCGATCAATCCTCCCCTCTAGCCTCACCTTCAGATGGCACAACCTCTCCCCTCTATTTCTACAGAGACCATTTCTCACCCTCCCTCTACAATTTCCAACCTCTGTAAATCCCTCCCCCCCCATTCCTCCCTCTCTCCAAATAATCTGACCCCCTGCAAAGGTCAAACCGCTGGAATGAATGGGTCGATGGGTTTTGGAGAGGGCTGGACGAGACGATGGAGGGGGGAGCAGGATTTGGGGGAGGAGGGAGAGGGCGACGGAGGGGGATGTGGGGGGGGACAGAGGAGATTTTAAAAGAGAGGAGATAGACGGGATAAAGAAATCCCTGAATCAGCATTCCTCTGCGTCTCTGTTGGAGAAGCAGGAGAGGAGGTGATAATAAATTGGGTGAGGGAGGACCGGGGGAGGAGTCGGGTCTGCGAGGAAGAGATGGGAGCAAGTGAGACGAGGATTAAGGAGGCGCAGCAGATTAAGGAGACGCGGCACCTCCCTTCTGATCGCTCTGTCATTGCCATTGACTGTATCTTCAACCACAGGAGGGGAACAATACAGGTGTGTTAAAGACTCTCGACTCTTAGCAACGCGTTACATACGTCACGCAAATAGTTCCCGTTTTGTGCAGAAAGCATTTGTGATTGTTTTATTTGCAAAAATAAATCCATCTCGAGTTCCCAGTAAAATATTGGCAGCCAGAAGCAGCAGAAAAAGGGTCTAGACGGACGCTGCATAGCTCTGCTTTGTAAAGAATATCAATATGAGCCCAGACTGGAGCCCGCAGCCGCCGCCAGGAGCCAGGACACCATCAATAATTCACAAACCTCTTTTACACCTGTGAATCACCGAGGCCTTCATGGCCCAGGTTCTTCTCGCTCTTTTCGTCCCCCCCTTTAAAACCCACATGTGTTCATGGTGTGAGCCTCCATCCGCCTCTCTACCTGAAGGCCGCTGTCCTGTTATGCTGCCTCTGTGGACACACCGGCTAGTGGAATTCTTCTGTTTATACTGACTGATAAAAGGTGAGTACCAAATGAGTGCATTCCTGCGTGGACGAGAACACGCTTCCCTCAACCCCATCGGCTCTGAATCCGCCTCCCCTCGGGGGCGACAGTACAGTAATAATGAATCATCGGTACGAAATAGAAAGAAACTTTGTGAGAAAAATATCTGGATCTTCCAATAAAAGGAAGGAAGAACATAAAAACCTGAGGAGAGAATGTCAGCTACACCTCCCAAGGAGCATTTTGTTGAAAAACATCAGAGCACCGAGTTTAAAATTGGGTTGCATCCACTGTTAACAGCGCGCACAGTCTACCGCTTTGCAGATCAAATTCATTCTGCAGTCTAAGTACAGTAACAGCGTGCTTTGAATCCTCTCAATGCCTCGCTACTGGCTAATAGCAGCATTTAAGGCCAAAAATTGTCCAAATCCACTTAGAAAAATGAGTATTGTCCTGATTATCTACTACTGAGATAGAAATATAACGTTCTTACATTTAAAAGCAAAACAAATCATGAAGTCAATAGCTAATAGTGGAGAACTTCAACCACTTGAGTCAAACATTGAGGTACATGCAGGCATTATTGAGCACTCGTTCAAAGAGGATTATTAACAGGACATAAAACAATGGACACAGTGTGGTTGGAGGATGGAGTGAAGTATCTTCTAGTTTCTGAAAATAATTTATTCTGTTGCCCGAAACTCAGGACTGTCGGTGAAAAGGTTGTGTAAGTATTGAAAATGGTGATCCGTCCATCCATCCATCCATCCATCCATCTAACCCTGACCCACATCAGAGGCCTGGTCCTGGGCCACGGCCAAGAGGCTCAGCCCTTTACACAAAAGGGAGAGAGAGAGGGAGGGAGAGAGAGAGAGAGAGAGAGAGAGAAAAGACTGGGCTTTGCTATACTTCCCCCTCAAATTAGACCGCTGCGAGAGGAGACAGCAGAAGGGTCACTCGGGCTTAACTCAGGTCAAACACCACTTTATCTTCATTTATTTTGCTTTCGAAGGAGTGCAACGCCACCCCCGTTTTGTTTATTCACACTTCAACTGGCACTGACATCAAATCGGATTCTCCCTTTTCAACGTAGCGCTTTATTGGCTCCACTTGGAGAAACTAAAAAGTCCCCGGAGTGGCGGCCGTGCGATGGTAATGTAAAGTCAGAGACGAGATGCGAGCGGAGAGGCGCCCTCCCGAGGCCCAATGAGCACAGTAAACATTGTTTCCTTCTAAAGGCCAACAATCCAGCAGTCTAAATAAGGCTCCGTATGGAACTCCACACTTAGCTGACCTTTCCAGGTCGGTCTGAACTCAAAGTGACCCTCTAATCTGAATTTAGTTTACTAAATTACACAGCAGCGAAAATGTCTGAAAACCGCTGCCAAAGCGACAAAACATGAACATTCCTCTCAATAAACATGGTTTGTTGAGAGGAATGTTCCAGCTCCCTGCCGTCTCCGGCCTCCACTCAGCCCCGGTTAGGAGGTCCTACCTTGTCGATCTCCTGCTGCAGGACCTGTTTGGCCACCTCCAGGTCCTGCAGACGGACCCGCAGCTCCTCGTTTTCCTGATCCAGGCGGCTCCTCTTCTTCTCCACGCTGTCCAGCTGGCTGTGGAGACGGATGGACACGTCCTTCGCCACCTGAGAGGACGAGGAGGAGAATTTGGCTCAGTGGGTCTTTCAATCGGCGTCAATCGAGTTGAAGGTATCCAACCTTTATTGTCAAAACTGTTTTTGATGAAAGGAATAGATGCATAAAAAAAACATACTATTCACAAAAAAACACGTACGGAAGAAAACATACGACTTGTATTTTCTCCGAAAAGATCGACTTGGTTGAATTGAATTGAGTAAATTCTGTAAACCAGATCTTAATTAGTCACAGCAGAGTACATGAACCTATCACCATCGGATTTTGCTTAGAGATTTTCCTTTTATGTTACTAATCTTCATTCAGGTAAAAAGGACCAGTTAAATACTGTGTCATCTTTACATTGTCTTGTAATAAAGCCCAAAAGATAAATCTGGCAGGAACTGATCTTTTATACACAATGTGAGTTTAGATTGTTTCGGATGTCAATCAAGGACAAATTCAATTCCCTGTTATGAAAACACCAACAGGAAAAAACACCAGGGCTCCATTGTAGTTCAGTGGAGTACAGGCAGGTATTAGGTCATAGAACCGCTGTTATGAGGCGAGCACGACAAACATGTTGCTTGTCGCTGGCTCCCTCGTTAGATGGTACGTGAAGTGAGTGGTTGAGATGTTCATTTCTGTCTGCATCGTTATACTCATAACACCTGCCACATTTGACTTCAAACACTGAATAGACAAGATGTTCAGATTAGACAGATGTTCTGCCACTGTATCGCCCTTAATCAGTGCGCCTCGGTTATAAAAAAGAAATAACTTTAAAAGATTTTCAAATAGTCTGAATAAAAGTATTAAACAAGTGGCATTTCAAACCTCAAAAAGGATGTGATGAATTTCATAATTCCCATCAGGGATAAATGGATGCATCACGTTTTAGTTGAATCAATCACCTAACAGCTCTTAAATGTACTTGGAGCCCATTAACCTCACTGCTCATTTAATCCAGGGGGAGACGCTCTTTATTGCCTGATGATTTAACGGTTCTGCTTTGATATATTCAACTTTTTCATTAACAACTTGAGAGTAGGCTTTAGGAATGTATTCATTTCATTTTGTTACGCATTGTGTACTTCCGTGCTCTGCAGGCGCGATCAGCTGTTCCACTAACACAAGTACACAACTGAAAACGTGAAGGTAAAATAATGACAAATGATATTTGAATGGCTTTCTTTCTGGGTTTGACTGTGAGTGTGTGTGTGTGTGTGTGTGTGTGTGTGTGTGTGCCTGTGTGTGTGTGTGTGTGCCTGTGTGTGTCTTTGAACCCTTGTCTGGGTGCAGCTGAATCCCACAATGCCCCTCTTCACTCCACCCAGGGGCATCTGAGCTCCACCACGTGCCAATTCATGCCTCGCACTTCTTCTTCTCCCTGTACACGTGCTGTATTCCTCTCAGTCAGCCATTGTCTTAATAGTCACATAATATTTCTTCTGGAAATTTTCAAACACAGGGCTTTGTCTCTTTCTCTTTTGTGTGTTAATTCTTTTCCCCCCTCGCCGCTTCCCGTCTCAATCTCAACTTTGTTCAACATCTTTTGATGATCGTGACCCAATAAAGTTGATTACAGCCTTTTTTCCACCCGCCGGTTGAAAACACATCTTGTGTGCAGTGCTCTGGAAACTTGCATAGAACCAACAAATGCACTTTTTGGTAAATGATAAAAGAAGTAAGATCTAACTGGCACTGTCACACTCTGCTGCCGACTCTCACAACATCAGCCAACATGTTTTCCCCTGGATTCACTTATTCATTTACGGGTTTTCCAAGCTGTCACTGGAGTCTTTGGCGATAAGCAGCTCTTTCTCTTTTTGCATTTTAAAACACTAAGCTCTCTGAAATGACCAATATAGCAACTTCCGGTCGTGGCTCTGCGACTGACAATGTATAATGAATTGAGAGTATGCAGCCACAAAACACGCTGAGGCTTGTGATGTGTGGATTTGGATCTGGAGCGCTGACTGGGGCAGCGTGCTCTCTCGGGGGGCGATGGGGGGGGGGGGGGGGCGATGGGACGGCTACAGACGAAGCAGCTGAACCGACTAATGAACATGAGATGAAACACAAAGACGGATCTCCCAGATTACCGCCTTAAACAAAGGGATATTATTTTGCTTATCAACTTGCTCCATCTCTTTCTTTCAAGCTGATCCGCGGTGCTGTTCGACACCAAGGAGGAGTTGTTGGGTGTGCGTCAAGCTTTATGGGGATCGATTAACACTTTGTGCCTAATGTGGATCCATGCGTCTGTATAGGAAAGAAAAAAAACAGCTTGTGTTAATTGGAGGCTTTCAGCCTTGGAGATTTATAGGTCTTCTACCCTTCCTCCAGCTGAACCTTCTCCATCCTTTCCTCTCTCCTCTCCTCGCCTCCTTTGTCAGCCCTTGACTCCAAATAAACGTGGCGTTGTTCTTCTATGTTAAGATGGAACGTGGAGGAATGTAAAGCCATTAAATCTGTGGTTTCGCCCAGCAACAGAGCTATAGGGTGTAATTAGTATTCAGTCAGGGGGCTGCTGAGCTGAGAGCACGCAAGTGTGAAAATGGGATGTGTGCATGTTGAATGGTGTATTTGCACATGTGTGTGTGTGTGTGTTTGACAGAGAGAAGATGGAATAAGGTGAGAAGGAAAGAAACATCCCGAAGCAGAGAGCATTTTTTGGATTGTTCCTTTACTCACACAACAAACAGACACACACTAGCCACAGGGCAAACAGCGGTGCCTTTCAACATGGGCCAGTTAGTCAGCAAGTAGATCTTTTTCATGTACACTGTGCGGGGTTTGTGAGTTTGATTGCATTTAACAGCCAGTCGGTCTGCACGTACACGCACACACAAACACACACACACACACACACACACACACAATTTACTGGGTGCATGTAAAACCCCTGTGATTAGAGCAGAGGGGTCGACCGTTATTGAAGCACAGCAGCTGCGTTTTTGTCTCGACTTTAACTTTCTTTTTCTAATCAAACAGAGTTTGGACTACAAACAAGAGGACATGTTGTGTGTCCTACAAAAGGCTGTTTACGTTCTCTGCTGTAATGCATTTAGGTTGTAGTTAATGTCGCTCTAACGGTTGGGCTTAGGCAGCTATTTGTCTGTTAGGACCTTCAGAAAAGACATTATAATTCAAAAACATTTTGAAACCTACATTTTCTAAACAATAGAAGGGATTGAAATCAATGACATCCTGTCATAGGATATAATAATACATTTTCACCCCTGTCACAAGGTAACCACGTCCTGAATTATTCCCTACTCTGCTAAATGGGACCATTATCGGCAAAATCACGGTGCAGCACGCTGCTAACACTGGCGATTAGACCATAAACTCATATTGTTTACTGAGTTAATAAATTAAGTAGTCATTTATCATTGACTTTTACACAAAAATAATTATTTTAGCAGCCAGAGGCTCACAAGTCCCTGCTTGTGCAGAGCAATGTCTAATGTTGGAGCATTAGCATGAATCCTCTAGATTCCCACTCTTTCTTTTAGGAGAAGTGGGCAGCAACAGTGCAGCGCACGTGGACACGTCGGGTCCTGCCGCAGAGCAATGGCAGAAGAACCTGGAACATGAAACATTCACGCCTTTCGGGGTGGCAGGAAACATGCGAACCCCCGAGAAAGCCTGTGACCTCCATGCCCCGTGGCGATAGTCACGATCCCAGAGCCGCTCTGCTTAAAAACGATCTGTCGCACCACCAGGCCCGCAAATCAAACACCAAGCTCAGAAACACGTTTGTGGTTGAAAGCGTTCCGAGTGCAGGCCGATGCATCGTCATGAACAACAGTAACGTAACTGTCACGGTTCGGTCTTGTCATTGTCTTACTGTGTAGTTTCATGTGTCTGGTCTCCCTGGGTTACCGTCACTTCCTGTCCTCGTCAGTGTCTGATTGTCCCCACCTGTTTCAAATTACCTGCACCTCCCGTCTGTATGTAAGCCCCTTTGTTGGTGAAGAAGAAGAAGAAGAAGAAGAAGAAGAAGAAGAAGATTTCTGAAAAACCGTTGTTCTTTCCGAATAAATAAACAAGAAAAAAAAAGATGTTGGTTTGACCACTTTGTTCAAATAAACCTAATGAATGAGAGCAAATAAGTACATTTAGGTTCTTGTTTTCTCCCCACTACTCAATAAAGGCACAGAGTGCACACTATGTAGGCCTTTCATATCTAATTTAATGTAACATATACTAAAGATATACGCTGGCGTAGGCTGGTACAAACTATATTTACATAACACTGATGCAGCTGCTGTCTTCCTAACAATTTTTTATTTTTCTGCTTTTCAAATTCATTGCCTGTCCGAAGCACAATACTGTTTAGCACGATTTAGTAGTTTACATATATTTCAATCACGTCTGCTCCAAACTATTTCAAAAGGGGTTTGCAAGTGGCAGTGAGTCACTTTCCGCCACCCTGGTGTTGATGTTGGTAGACGTTTGCTATTGTTGACCTTTTTGACCTTCATCCAAAACCTCTGCCCTCTCAACAGCCATTTAGTGGATGTTACATCACAGGTACTCTTCCTGCTTCCTGTCTACACATAAAACCACGATGTGCCAAAGAAAGGGAGAGTCCGTGGTGTGACAGCTGTGATCCATCTATCTTTGGATCCAGAGGGGGGAGAGAGAGGGACAGAGGTCGGTGGAATGTAATGAATTCCCACAATCCTTGGCACGTCATTTGGCACTTGGAAATATGTGATCTAACCTCTAATACCAGCGGATAATTTTGTTCACCCATCCATTCATTCACACTACATCTATCCAGTTTACTTGATAAGATTGCAGCGATTTCCGTAGCACATCGCTAATCATTGTTTACATTATTATTCATTATTATTCATTACAATTCATTGGCCAATTGTTTGAGCACAATTGCTCAGCCATTGTTTGATCATGGACCAGCACACATAACTAGAGGCAAGAGGGTCAGTCAAGCTTTGCATGTCTGCTAGTTGTGAAACAATCTGCACGGTGCTGTAACGAGAGACCATCCACCCCTACACCCAAATCATTTTCAATTAAATCAGTGTGTTTCTCCATCTGAGTATTTTTTTTTCTATTATGAGTTTCACTGATCAGTACATGCTGCAAACGTAGTGGCACAGCTTTGTTCCACACTGACATAGACACAAGGGGAAACCACTGTTCCTACTGCGAACAGCGATGTGATGATTCATAGTCGCATGGAAACTATACTTCCTACACCGAGTGCATGACACATGGTGCAAGTGTAGAGGGTGGACTGTGCATGTGTGCGTGTGTGTGTGTATTTGGGTGCGGGAGAGCTGCAAGGGGAACACTTTACTGGAGCTTATATAAACTGTATCCAATTTTGGCTGCAATCTCTCGCTGACACACACACGCACACGCACACACACACACGCACACACACACAAAGCAAGACATATGGAGATGAGGCCGGGAGCTGGCTCTGTTCAGATGAATGTACCGGATTCTTCTGCTTCCCAGTTCCAATGAAGCACTGTGTGTGTGTGTGTGTGTGTGTGTGTGTGTGTGTGTGTGTGTGTGTGTGTGTGTGTGTGTATGTGTCTGTGTGCTCCCGTGCTTCTATCTTTGTGGGGACCAGTTTGAGTTTAAGACTTTTATATTGGGTTGGGGTTCGTATTATCTACAGCAGCGGTCCACAACAGTCCATTGTTACACAATAGTAGTTGTTACGGACAACCATCCGACGGAGGCGGGGTGGGACGTGGGGCGGGGGGGGGGTGGGGTGGTGGGAGCTTCACGGCAAAAAAACGCTTGGGAAACGTGTCAAAAGAGACAAACAATTGGGAGAGAATCCAGTCATTTTTCAAACTAAAATGAAGTCAAATCAAATAAATCAAAGGGCCCAGTAGTTGGGGACCACTGATCTACAGGTCAGCAGAGGGCCGACACTCTTAAAAGCGGGCACAAGTGGTGGTATGTGGAGATCTACCTCATACAAACCACCATGAAGCTGTCTTAGTTTACAGTCACTGCTGTGGTGGTCTGACGTCTCTCCTTATTTGGGCAGCCGGCAACTAGCAACGCCGAACAACAGACCCTGGACCAGTCTCTAAAGTGACGGCACACAGGAGAAACTGTTCCAAAGATTTTGATAATGCTTTTAAAGGATTTGTTCGGTCATACTATGAGCACACATAATGGCAGATCATAAGTGTCGTATGCTTAGTTTACAGTCAGCCCTTTAGGGAAAATGCACTACCGATTCCCTCTGGATACAAGCACAACCACTGTGGTCATGAGAATCAACCACAATCAACTATTTCCTCTGTCCGTCTGTATGTGTGTGTGTGTGTGTGTGTGTGTGTGTGTGTGTGTGTGTGTGTGGGTGTCCAGATGTCTGTAGCCTGTGGGAATGAGCTAAGTGTGTGAGTAGGACAGGAAATGATGTTCTCACGGAGACTGTGACTGCCATACTACGCGCACACACACATACATGAGCACGCTTATTTATAAGTTCACATGCAAGTCAACACACCAACCAGCACAAATAAGAGCGTGTGACGTACAAAAGGAGATGTTTATATGACTTAAAATTGACCAACAGACTTCTGCTTCTCCAGATTTCTGTTTCTCCATTCCCCTCAGTTAACCTCTCCATCGCTTCTCCATCTGTCTTTGTCGCTCACACTGGCCTCATGTTCTCCCCGGAGGAGCACTGAAGGTCCCATGACCAGAGAGACCAGCAGAATGGAGGACAGACACAGCAAAGAGGAGGCGTGAGAGAGTGTGCGTCTGTTCCGTTGAGCTGCTTTAAGTCTGTGTCGCTTTGCCCATTTGTGTGCGTTTGCTTGTGAGCGCGTCATCCCATCAAGGCATTTAAGTATCAACAGTAGCTAAGCCAATTTCCTTTGCAAAGCAGCTCAGTGAATTCAAGGTCGAATTGGACTGTGAAGGCCACGTTTTCTGGGCGTTTCTCGCATAAATATATACACTTGTACCATATAACATCTCATTTGCATTTCATGCCAAGTTTTTACACCCAAAGTTTTCTATTACAAGAAGCATTTTTGATTGCTACTGGTTCCCAGTGAGCCTTATTTAGTGCAAGAACCTGGCAATCAGAGTCTCCTTGAACCAGTGAACAGACATTCGTGGCACAATCTGTTCGAATCACTTAAAAAAAAAATCAGGGTACTATCAGAAAATATATCTCTATGTAATGGAAACTTGATGTATTTGAAATGTACTGCTGGCTGAGCTCTCTGCCAAAGGGGCCGACTATCACTTCCACACAGCTGCTGCATTAGGTTCTCTTTTCAATCCGCTAAAAAAAGCAGCAGAAGTGGTTCACTGGTTGTTAGCATGCGAGTTGTGTGTGGTGGATCCCAGTGCATGCTTTGATGCTTGCTATCAGGGTGTTTGTTTGTCTGTTAATAGTGTAACACTATGTAAATAGTTATTGTCTTTGTGTGTTTTTCACTGTTTAGTAAGCCTTTATTTTGAGCAGAGCTGAACAAGTGGGACAGAGTGAGTGTCTGATGTTTTTGAGGCTATCGATACAAGTCACCAGAACAAACACAGGCGTTAAGAGGCCAACATAAAAGGAGCTGAGCATGGGATTAATGGGCAACACGCACACACACACACACAGACACACACCCAGCCTGGTGTAATTTGACCTGCCGCCTGAGTCGTTGGCGGCGAGACGACACAATCAGCCATGTGTTGAGAGAAAGAGGTCCTGTTGGTCTCCCTGCAGTCTATGTGTTTAGGATGCTTTTGTGTTAATGCAGCAAACAGATAGACTATAGCGCTTTGTTTTTTTCTCAGGCTTGGTCTTTTGAATTCCTACATTATTTCTGACCTCACTCTTAACCGCAGCGCAGCTAAAGATTCAAATTCTAGTCAGCACCACCATTTAAAATGAACTGAGAGTATACTGTGTCTGTTTCTTTCTCTTTTTTTGCAGTTCTCTCCATATATTCCCCCCACCTCATCCTCCATCTCCGATTGGCTGATTCAAATTTTTTTGTAAACTAACCAATCCCCCCCTTTCTTTCCACAGTCAGAGGACACAGGATGTACGCTCATCCTTGTCCCTCCCTCCTTCTTCTTTCTACTAAAACAACCAGATGGAGAGACAGCAGCGGAGCGACAGACAGCTGACCGAGAGCCTGGCATCGCCATCTCTCTCACACACTCGCTCTCTCTTTGTGGGGATAAAGGCCTCATTGTATCCTCTATCGCATGAAAAAATGTTGGCTGAACGCCGTGAATTTGAAGGGGTGTATCCACACACACACACACACACACACACACACACACACACAGTAGCGTTAGCCTGCGCTCAGTGTGTGCTGTGCTTAACGCGCCTTCCCCGTCGTGGAGACTGTTGTATTGTGCGTGCTGCGCGGGGATGCCTCTGAAGGAGGGCGTTGTCTGCGAGCTGAGCGAGGATCCGTGTCGGTGTGGGCCCGTTTACGTGCGTGTGACGTCAGCTGAGAGTCCAGTCACACGCCAAGCCAGAGGATAAGTTCATTCATTTCTAGAAAATCGAAAATCCTTAATTTGAGAGCTGAGCATTGTCTCAACATTTATAAATTGGACAGGAACGGGGTCTTAAGTACAACCTTAAATTCAATGAACCAGCAAAAAAATACAGTCTACATATTGTCCTTGTTTTTAAAGTGCAGTCAAATTCAATTTTTTGCAGCTTTTTGCAGTTTTTAAGTCTGGTCACATCATCACCAGCACATTAGACATACTTTTCTATTCAGATCATTTACACTGGCTTTGCAACATTGGTTTTCAAACCAAAGTGTCCTTCAAGTCTTTGTTTTTGTAAATGGATTGGCGGTTTTGGAGTATCCCTAAGTGAGCTTGCTCTCTCCATGCTGCTGGTGTACGGCACGCATGAACACAGCTAATCACAAGCTGTGACACAACTTCAGAGCCACTCCCTTTCAATCCCTCTCTCTCTCAAACACACTCAAGACTCACTTTGACGTCTTGCTCCAGAGTTCGGATCAGCTCCCCGTCCACTTGCCCCGTTTGGGCCACGCGCACCGAGCGCCGCTCGGCCTTCCTCAGCCGATACTGCAGGATGCGGCAGGTCTTGTTTGCCTGAGGAACAGAAGCTTCGTGAGTGGATGGCGTTATGTGCGGTTCGTCATACCTTTTTTTTGCTTTCACCTTCACCGTGCCTTCAAGTTTTCCTTACAGGAGCCATTCAAATACAAAAGATGACATCTATACGGCAACATTGGCCCTCGTTCCGTTGATTAATTGCCTGCTATCTTGCTGGATCACAGCACAGCTTCAATGAGTGTCGTCCCCTCCCGCTCCCCAGGTCGTACCTGCTCAAGCTGTTGCCGCAGGTCCTGCAGCTGGTAGACGTCGTCCTCCATGTACATGTCCCGCATCTCCAGCATCTCAGACCTCAGCTCCTCCATCTCATCCTGCAGACGGGGAAGGAGAGACAGAATGTGAAAATGCTTCTGTCATTTCCATTGAGGGAATCCTGCCACGTCTAATTAGGAGTCTTTAAAGCTCGTGGCATATTTGTCACATATGCAACACGATCCTCATCGTCAAAAAATCCAATAACCATGTGAGCAATCCATCCCATCCATCGCTGCTCGCTGACATAAGCCAACAAACCCACGTCTTGTTTAAAGCTCATTATCAGTGTTGCCATTACACCCTTCTTAAAAAAAAAATTGCTGTGTAGTATTATTAGTTTTAAGTCTCATAACAGGGGTCTTTCCACATGGGAAACTACTTGCTGTAGGTAGCAGAGGTATGTAGTAGGTAATATGATACTGTATTGATTGTCCTTTCTGCCTCCCACTCAGGAGGTCAGAGGTGAGGGTCACGTTATCAGATTACCTCCGAACAGACACTTAACAGTCCCTCTGGGGCAATAGGGAGCAAAGGAAAGTACATTCCTACACTCTATGAGCCTAAAGTAGAAAATATCAGAACAGAAGTCGTTGTTTAAAAAGGATGAAATACCACTAAAAAGTAAGCCAGTGCCAATGATTAATTTACTGTAACGCTATCTTGTTCTCTTTTGGACATATTGGATATGAATTATTCATTCTAGCCTGAGATCATAAATTACATCACCCCTCGGGAATCGGATTGACGGTGCAGCTGAAATGATCTACACCCCATCACAAGCGTCTAACACTGTGTGTGCTGTGTACGTTGGGAAAAATCTGCGTGTGTGTGCGTCTATTTGTTTGTGTGTGTGAGCAAAATGAGTCCCACAAGCGGCTGCAGTACGAGTAGTAGTCCTGCTGTCGAAATGTACTACAGCGGATAATGTGGGTCAGCCTCTGCTGAGCCTCTACTGTAGCAACAATGAGCCCTTGGGATGCGTGCGTGCGTGCGTGGTGTGTGTGTTTGTATGGAAATAAACAGCAAGAAAGGGAGGGAGTGGGTAGGGTGTGTCTACGCTGCTACTAACAACAGTGTGAACTACTCACAGGAGTGTGGTTTGTTCACAGGTTATGTGGACGACAGCCGTGCAGCACACTGCAACGTGTGTGCTTGTGCAAGTTTGTGTGTGCAGTCTTTTTGAGAGAGAGAGACAGTAAATAGACTGGAGCAATCTGAATGATACTGCGCTACACATCTGCAATACAGAGGTGGCACGGGGCAAAGAAATGAAAAGAGAACGAAGGGCATCAAAGTAGAACAACAGGACAAAGGATCAGAAAAGAAGCTAATGGAACGAAGGGGATAGGAAGGTAGAAAGGAAGGATCAGAAGGAAAGGTCGAGAGCATAACAGGGGTGGGGAAAAACAGAGCGTGAAATAAGTGTCGACGGGGAGGGAGTTTAAGCACGCCGGCAGAGAGGACGCGAAGCGAGGGAATGACTAGTTAATGTGGCGAGAGACTGAGGATGAGACTGCGGATGAGAGAAGTGGTCCACTGACCTGCTTTACACAGCTCAACAAGGAGCACAGGGAAGATGCTTTGAGTCAGGAGATGGAGTCGACCCGTGAGGTGTCAGATTTTAGACATTTGCTGCGATAACCTTAACAACAACCTTTGAAGCTCACTGATCAACAGGTGGCACGTGGTTCAAATCAAAACCATCCTAAATCCAAAGGTAAAAACTATTCTTAAGCCTAGCTTACCGGCTGCTTTCTGTCGCTTCTTGCAAAGTATTAACATATTCGTAGTAGAAAAATAGTCGTTTAACTCTCAGGTTGAATTGTTTTCCACAAAACAGTTATTACTAAAAAATAAGGTCAGAAAAGACCCGTGCTGGGAAATAACTACTTGTTTTCGGCTGTTAACGCGTTGCAATCCGACACAAACACCGGGAACACTGAAATATGGATTCATAATTACACGCTCCAACAGCTATTGGTTGTGTTGATCTCGTAATTAACAAACAAACAGTCGTATGCATTGCATGGAGCTCTACTCAGACACAGACGGACATGAAAGAGTGCACCGGCAGGGAAAAGGGATGCTGGGCAGCGTGCACCAAAAGCTACACCTAAAAAGAATCAGACTGAGAGCGAGAGATTGAGGGGCGGCCAGACACCACGGCGGCTTGTTGTTTCTCTCTTCTGATTACTGAACATGTGTTCCTCACAGCTGCAACAGCACGCACACACTTCCCTTCAAGGCGTCCTGTGAGGCTTTGCGGTGGTCCAATAACGTTACCTGATGTATGTATATGTACATGTATATGTATATATTCAGGCAGCTTAGCCTCGGTGTAAAGCAATAGACAGGCCTTTGAATCCTCTAAAAAGGACAATACATTGGGATTTTAGATGGAAACCAAGTGCGATCAGAGTTATGGCAATGCCTAATGATTATTTCCATTGAGAAGGTCAGAAATGATGCCAAACGTCTGACACCTCAGCTAACTGGGTCCCATTGTTGCTTGATAAATGGCTTGAACTGAAACTAATCAGGGCCACGTAACAAAAGGAAGCAACGAAGATAATTATTCAAGCTAGCATAACTAAAAGTCATAATTTAGTGAATTGTATTGTGCTAATCAAGCATTAGTAAATGTAACTTGAGATCAGGGTAATAGTGTAATGTGATATGTCCGAGGCTCTGTTTCTTTGCAAAGGATGCAAAGCGAACAATTGTAAACCATTTGTTTTTTTCTCTTAACCAGACGTGATCAAATATGTCAAATGTGCACATATCACATGTGCAGAAAACCCTTAAACCCGAGGATTGAGAAGCTTAATTCATTTTACATTTAGAAGGGAGCTTTTTGGAATGATGGGGGGTGGGGGTAGGGAATACACCATCTTATTCAACTTCCACTCACAAATTGTTAAACTTTAACAATTCATGTTTGAAATGTTTGCATTCATATCTGCTTATGACAAAATGAAATGTTGCTTTGTCGTATATGACATGGTAAATACAGTTGAATTACCCAAAAACGTCCAGTTTATTCCCGCATTTTCCCCATGCAAAGTCTCCAACTTTGCATGTTCCTGGAATCTTACAACCCCAGTGATTAATGTATAACTCTGCTGCTGTGTGGAGCTGAAGGTCCACCAACAATCTCAAGCCTCCAACCCAAGATGAGGAGGCGCTCCCCTTCTGTTTAGGAAAGTCATTAGTCAACCTCCACAATCAATCACTGACAACTATTGGCTTCTCTGGTGACTGCCTGTTATTGCTTGGGGACATGTTAATATAATTCATCCTTCCTCTAATCAATCCCTCTCAAGCCTGGATGCAGCAGCTCGACCGGTTGATCCCTGAATCCACGACTCTACTCGTCAAAATCTGATGACATGCGAGTCCAGGACTTGATGATGCAGCGATGGGCTGGTTGTCGTCGTTGTTGTTGTTGTTGTTGTGGTTTGGCCTCCACGTGAAACGTTTCAAGCTGAGGCTGCTGATGTTTTGCTGATGGAGCAAGCCTTATTCATAACACCATCATCATCATCATCATCATTCTTGTAGTGAGTAGCGTTGTATGGGATCCACAGGCATCTCTTTCACACTAGATTGAACTTTACAATAATAATCACCACATCACCAAGTCTGAGAGTGAGGATCTGTCTTTACGTCTTGGTTTAAAGCAAACTAAAAACGAACGACACTCATAAGGTCATCACGCATCATGTCCTCAAACGCGTCTCAGTGTGATCTACACATAATAAAAAGGGCTTTACCTTCAGGTAATCGTTCTCAGATCTCAGCTCCTCTATTTCCCGGACAAACTCCTCCTGCATGCCGTCCATGAACTCCTCCGTGAGGTCGGAGAAAGCCAGGGACGTGCTGGCAGGGATCCTGCTGTCAAACGAGGTGATCGAGCGCTCATCGCCGGTGGACACGCTTTCTTCCCCGGTCCCCGCGCCCAGAGAGAGGCGGTCCCTGCAGTCCCGCTCCGCGGCGGAGGAGGGATGGGGGGTCTTTGCGGCGGCGTGGGGGCGAGCTCTGTCCGCCAACACGCCTTCCCTGAGCGGCTTTTCGCCGTCCGGCCCGCAGCCCCGGCTGCTCCTGGATTCGGCGTCGCTGCTCACCGCGTCCGTGGACAGCTTGTTTTCCTCAGAGGCGCAGTCCGAGATCTCGGAGCTGCTGTCGGTGGGGGACAGCTTCCCGGTCGCGCAGCCGGAGTCCTTCGACGCATCGTCGGATCCGATGCTGGCGTCCGACACCTTCCTCCGCCCACCGGTGCTCTTGGCTGTCTTGGGCGTTTTAGACAGCAACGGGGAGGTTTTGCCCCCCAGTTTTCCACCACCGCTCTTCTCCGCTTTGCCGTCCTTCCCGGAGAGACTTCCCACCGGGCTGCGCCGGGAAACGCGGCTGCCCAGGTGGATGGCTCCCGGCTTGACGCTCAGCGTCGGGGTCCCGATCCCTCCGCGGATCTTGGTGAGCGACCAACCAGGGACCTCCTTCGGTCGGGCCGGGGACGGGGCCCGGTTTACCTTCTTCTTCTTCTTCTCGCCCGGAGGCCGACCGCTCACGTTAGCGGAGGGCTCCCCGTGCTGCGTCTGCCCGCTGTCCGAGCCCTCCGTCCCGGCGGCGCTGTCCATCTTCTGCCGAAGATGGAGTCTCCGTTCCTTGGGCGAGGCGAAGACGACCTGCGTCGGGGAGTTATGGACATCAACCTCCTTTGTTTTTGTCATTCATTCCGCTTATGCCACCGCGAGAAGAACTGAAACAATAACCTCCCGTTGTGGTGAAAGAAGAGGCAGTAAGTTGGAGGGTCGACAAACAACCGCAGAGCAACACAAAAGGTGGCGATTCCTCGCTACAACCACGACGAGAGCTGCCGGTGCAGCAAGGCGAAGAAGCAGGAAGCGGAGTCCGAAAGCTGCACAAACGCTGCAAATAGTCCCGTTTCCCACCGCGCTGTGTGGCAAAATCGTAATTTATTCAGCTTTGTTCTGATAGATCCCCTCCTCTCTACAGGGCGTCCGTCCCGGTGACACCGACGCGGCGGTCCGTCCTCACACTGTCGGGGAGAGCAGAAAGGCAGTGTGGACGATATGGCTCCGCCTCTTTCCGTTTCTCCGCCCAGATAACGGACCTGGAGAAGAGAGAGGGACGGAGGGCGAGTGGGGGGAGGAGGGGGAGAAGGGGGAAGAAGAGACTTACTCCTGCAGCGCTCTGCCGCCACCACTGCAGGATATTAGAAGACAGTAATGGTAAATGCTAAATAAAGTATGGACGCTTTGAGAGATGAAGCTGGATTCACCGGCATAGATCCAACAAGATTTATAATTTATGGATAGGTATTTTTTTATGTAAAGTGAGCAAATAATTGAAGACCATACACTTAAAAGACATTTATTAGTATTTTTTTAACCTAAATGTCATTCTCAATTGTTTCATTTAAGCGAAGACACATCACAGAACGTGTTTTTTTATATAGAAATAAAATACATAATGAAAGCTAATAAAGTTGGAATTGATTTCTGAGTTAAAAAAATGTAGTAATTATTGCATAGCCTTGCCTCTAAAATATCCCCCCAAAAAGACGTGGGAAATATGGAAAGACAATTTATTTCGTTATTTTTCATCGTCACATGTATCATTGTGTAAAACAGAGGGTAATTGAAAGTTATAAATTCCCCAAAATAAACAAAATAAACAAATGATCGGTTTTAAAAAGAATCTTCGAACGATTTAAAACAGTAAAATGGAAAATTATTTTATTTGCATTTTAACGTTTTTGTCTTTTTAGTCTTCTACTGGATGACATGTTTGTTTATTTCTATTCCTTGTTGTATCCATGGCGATGGAAAGCATCACTCGGACAACAGGCATCGGAGATCAAAGGAAGTTCTTTTGATGATGTCACATGTCACATGATGCAACTCTCTTTGATCTTTTACATACAAGTCAGAGATTGATCTCACATAACCGGTAAAGTGCCAGGTAGAGCCACACTTCACTAAGGAGAGCTAGGATTTTCCACACTCTACCAAGAAGCACAACATTGTACTACAGATACACTTTTATTCTCCCAAAGGACTAAAACAGATCACAATGGAATCAAATACGATTCAATGCAGCGACCCTGAGACCGGTCCATTAAGTTCCAAGACCCCAGAAGAACTGAAGAAGGATCTTATGGAAGCTATGTTGGAGGTAAAAAGGCTGAGACGGGAGCTAGAGAACCTGAACGAACTCACGGGCCAATTTCCGGATGAAAACAGTGAGGCGTCAGAAGTGGGCAGTTTTATCCCGGAAGTGGCCGCCCAAGACCACAATAGCATGGTTTCGGACCTCAAGAAAGAGATAGAAAGGCTCTCTGAGGAGAATCTGATGATCAAGGGAGAATCAGATCGCCTGAAGACAACAAACAGTGAACTTTGGAAAGGATTGACCAAAAAACACCAGTTGGTCGAGGAGATAAGACTCCTGGAGGACATTTGTCTTCATCTGAAGAAAAAGAAAAGAGGCATCTTTGGCAAGAAGATGATGAGCCGGGAAATCGAGTTGCAAAAAATGAGAACAAAGGCGCTTGTGGACAGGACATCTGTTTTCAGCAACATATCGCCCGAAGTTTCCGATTTGCAGGCGACCATAGAACTCCTGGTCAACGTCGAAGAAGCCAGAGAGAGAAACAGCTTGAGGGTTAAGGAGAAGATGGATAAGCTCTCTGAAGAAAACCTGACGGTCAGAAGAGAAGCCGATCTCCTGAAGACAACAAACACTGAACTTGAGATCAAACAACAGCAGTCAGACAAACTAGTGGCCGAGTGTTTGTTGAAGATCCAGGAGAGAGACGCTGAGGTCCATCTCATCCGCGTCCAGCAAGCTGAACTCATTCAGACCACCAATGACAGGGACATTGAGTTGCAGAAGCTGAGAGCCAAGATGCGTGTTTTCAGCGACAAATTACCCGAAGTCGCCAATCTGCAGGGGACTATCAAACCCAAGATCAAGGGAGCCACCAAAGAGAACAACAGAAGCATGTTTTCAGACTACAAAAAGGGGGTGGAAAAGCTCTCAGAGGAAAACCAGCTGCTGACGACCACCAACCGCGGCCGTCAGGAGAACGTAAAGCAGTTGAACGCACTTGTGGCAGAGTGCC
This sequence comes from Apeltes quadracus, assembly GCA_021346845.1. Taxonomy (NCBI): domain Eukaryota; kingdom Metazoa; phylum Chordata; class Actinopteri; order Perciformes; family Gasterosteidae; genus Apeltes; species Apeltes quadracus. The sequence goes on from CM037928.1 coordinate 14,437,115, forward strand.
GGCAACAGAACGAGGAAAGCAACATTACGATCTTAAATTTCACTAAAGAGCAGGACAGTGTCAAGGAGAGCCTCATAAAGACAACTAGTCTCCTCAGCAACGATATAGGCCAACTCCTTCATAGCACAGAGGTCTGGAAGGAGAAATATGAAAATATGGAGAAGGAAAAAAAGCGGTTGGATTTATCCGTGAAATCTGCGCATGCTGGTCGTGATGTTCTGGAGAAATACTACCAGAAGGCGCTGGTGGAGTACCGGGTGTTGCAGGAGGAGAATCATCTCCTGGAAAATATCGCTCTGAAGATGGAAGAGAAAAGTAGAAGCATCTTCAGCAAAAAGGACCAGGACAGAACTGCCACACTGGAGAAGATGAAGTTGAAAATGCGCCAGAAGCAAAATGAATAGCATTCACTCTAAGACTTCCATCTGTCTCACCCGTCCCTCCAGACACTCTGACTTGCACCCCCTCCAAAAAAAGAAAACATCCCCCTCTCTGCTTTTTTGTCAAATCGCACCCTATACATACACATCTATATATATACACACACACACACACACACACACACACACACACACACACACACATATATATATATACACACACACACATATATATATATACACACACACACATATATATATATATACACACACACATATATATATACACACACACATATATATATATGTGTACATACATACACACACACACACACACACACATATATATATATATATATACACACACACACACACACATATATATACACACACACATATATATATATATGTGTACATACATACATACATACATACACACACACACACACATATATATATATATATGTACATACATACATACATACACACATACACAAACACACACACACATATATATATATATATGTACACACACACACACACACACAGTCAGGGAGGGTTGCAGCGGCGAGCAGGGAGAGGCAGGACTCAGGTGCAGCGTTTCAAAAATAAAGACTTTAATCGTCAAAAACGGTCAAAACTCTAAAATACCGCTCAGGGCAAAAACCAACATGGATGCGGAACAAGACATCCGGCGTGAGACCACATGGGACAGCTCAAACTCCTGTCTCTGTTGTGGCTGTTTATTGAACTGTGACCATCATCAGATTAAAGTCTCATAACCGTCCATATAGCCCCTGGCTTGCAAAATCAAACCGCCTGAAAGATTTATGAGGCACTCAGGAATTTGCCTGAAAATATAGAAGGTCTCTGATACTGACCAAATTGTACATGCACTCAAATAATATGAGTGATAACTTATCACTCATAAGATTGCAGAGCTCATAAAAAAGTAAATTGATTATGGTGGGCGGGAGGGAGGGCACACGATACGTGAAGCATGGACTGGCGGAGTCGGGGGCACGAAGCGTCTTGGAACAGGAGCTGACAGTTGCTGCTGCCCAGCGCGGAAAGTTCAGCAGGGACAGGAGCTCGCTGCGGCTCAGCGAGCTGCGCGAGGAGGCCTGAAGGCGGGTAGCCTGAGGCATCGCCTGATCCCAATGCGGGGGAACCCCCTGAGGTTGGCCAGCCGGCCACCTCGGACGAGGTCCACCCTGGGACGTAGGCGGGTTCCCAGCAACGGGTTTTCCACAAACCCTGCTGCAACTTTCCGTGGTCGCGTAACTCTGTCAGTTAATGTCGAGGTGGACCTCAGTCCTGCAGGCATCAGTCCTTAAACCTTCAAATGCGAGATGGAGATTGTCTTTTGGTCTCTCGGTTCCCTTGTCTTAAAGTTTTGGTGTTAGATGCTTAAGAAAAGGCATCAGTAAATTTCCCTTTTGTTCACTTTGAAGCTTTTAGTATTGAAAAAAGGCAGTTGATAACAGGTGGCTAAACCGGACTACTAAGAATAATTGCATTTAATATAATCTATATATGTAATGTAATTGTAATTGTAACAATGTAATTGTTCCTCCATGCCACAGTCATTATTACAGTGTACTTCTAATGACATTTCATTACTGTACTATTGAAGCAAAGTAAACATCTGTTCTTCTTCTCTTTATGCTTAACTAAGGATTCTCACGCAGTGTTGCCAGCATCAAACGATGATTTTGAATCCTTCTGCAAGAGTCAGTGGAGAATTTTGTCTAAGTCTCATGTGGTCCACTTTATCTGGAATATCATTTCCCTCCCTGCTAAGTACAGTAGATGGCCTATATAGAATGATATCAAATCACAGACCTCATGTTGATGGGTCCTGCCTGGGGCTCCTCAGAAATGTGCAGTATATGTAAGTTATCAGTCCTGCATTATTTAAGATCATACAAATGTTAATGATATGAAAATCTTGGCTTTAAAAGGCCTCATTATGAAGTGACCAATCAGATTGTTATGTCACAGTTTTGTCTTCTTATTTGAGACCATGACACAATCTTGTATTCAGAGGAAGATCAAACCATCTACCCTATTGAAGTGTCCTCGAGCAAGGCACTTTATCGCCTCAGGGCATCAGTGTGTGCTGTTGTATAGTGGACGCTTCGCTGGGAAGAGATAAAATTGAGTCTACCTAATGTTGAACACATGAGGACCCAGCTATAAAAAGACATGAGCAAATAGAATAAAATGTCAGTTGACCAGAATATGTTCTACATTACTAGAGGAGGGTGATGAGTAGCTATAAGGGAAAATCTATCTTGTACCTCCATCTAGTGGTGAGCAGAGGAGCCTAAAGTAGTACTGACAGTCAGGTGGAAGAAACATATTCTTGGCCAAACGTGTGTCTAGATGTTAAGAGACTACATAAAACACACATGGCAAGCAGTAAGTAAACTGTTCAAATCATTATTCTGGCACAGAGATTGATGTTGACAGAGAATTTAAGTCCTAAACCAGCTGCTGTTGATTTCATGGCGCGTGCCCTCATGACTATGGAAGCTTTCCTTCATGCCCTCTTTTGTATTAATGTATTTTAGAAAGGCTTTTAAACTGCAAGCAATCTTCTTTTTGATGTATTTTAGATAGCCCTTTGTAACGCAATGGTTCAGGACTGCAATTTAAAATAAAATAGCCGCCGGTCGGTTAATTCTGTCATCAGTGTGTGTGTTTGTTGTTGTGGTCTTTGTCTCTCTCGCAGGACGGGTAGACAATGAGTTTCTGTTTAGCCTGGTGGGATATTTCTCAAATATGCATCATCACTCTTGTCCCATGTATTATGTATGCTGTTGTGTGCACAACTGTGTGTGTTTGGTTGTGTAAAAAACATGACTGTGTCCCGCTGTGAGCATGAATAGAGACCTTTTTCTCCACCCCGCCGCCGTCCGCCGCCTGTTCCCTCCTCCTCTCTTGCTTTTACTCCTCCAGTCCTTGTTCTCTGTTCTTATTTTTTGTTCTGTTTTCAGGAAAGACGACCACCATGGCTCATGATAGGCTACCCAGAAATGCACAAAGACTTCCGTGTCTGATCAGCAAGCAATTGCGCAAATTGAGCTTTAACATGTCAATAAGCTATAAGATGACAAATCCACACAGTTGAGAGTAGTTTAGTGACATAAATAACACAGAAAGACAGAGTGTATTAGAGATGCTGTCATTGAAAACATTATGACAAATTCTTTGCCATACCTGTGCTATTTTAAAAACTGTCAGCCAGCTGTATCAAACGTATCAATGTTTGATAGGTTGCATTATTAAAGAGAGAAATTATACACACTGGAGAAGATGATGATATCTCACAAACAGGTTTTGAAATAAACATCAGTTGTCCAGAAGCCAAATGTTTAAATGTACAAACTGTAGAGCTGAAGGAAGATACATTTTCAGTGGAAAGGCTTTTAAATGTGCAAACTCAGAAAAGCTAATGGAATCAAGCCTCTTTAAAAACAGTAAACATAATCAAACATCATCTCCTGATGAAATACACTTTCATCATCAACATGAATGTCATACTCAAATACTAAACAGATTCCATTCATTCTAATCAAGTTCAGTTCATCTTGCTTAAGAGATAACCATCTGGAATGTTTAACCATCAGGTTGTGATGTTTAGCGTCCACCACTTTACATAATCTACCTGGGTTCATGTTGGTCGCGAAGCACATGTCTATCACCATTAAAACAAAACAGTCCCATATTGTTCTATAGTTTAATATATATTCTACTATATATAATATTAAAACCATCTTAATAAATTGATATATCTAATTCTGTAATTAATAGTAATACAATCAAAACAATGGTCTGCTATGTTGTACTGAGGCTCAGACGGCAAAATATATACATAGCATTGAATAGAACAAATTCAAAACTCTAACGTCAATGCTAGCTGTCAGAAGCGCACTGGGGTCCTGTCGAAGTTGCAGCTGTCAGAGGTTTGTGTTGTTCAGGACGAGCGGCACTCTACTTGCCTACGCTCTTGTTTGAAATGGTCGGCCTGCGTTAATTATTAAGTTCAGTTCTGTCACGCTGGGTCAATTACTCGTCAGAACAGTATGTGCTAATGTCAGTTGACGTTAGCTTAGCATTCAGGGGACGTGTTCTCCTTAAGGTGTCAGTAAAGATTTTCATGAACAAACCGTTGGACGGTTCAGTAGCTAAACTGTTTGTCATCAGGTTTTATTATTATTATTATTATTATTTTAAACTGTTAGCACCCAGCAGAACTGTCATGGTACGATCGTCACCTCCCATCTGCCCACAGTGAAGTGCGAATGCGGACCCTCGTCGTTAAACCCCAATACAGGGCCGGACGTTCGGAAGAAGAGTGACGTTCCCTCGTGTCGGAGACTTTGTGGAAGTGTTTTCCAGCGACACTTTCTCAGAAAAGGCGTAGGTGAGGGCTACTAACAGTGGGGATGTCCCGCTTCCCGCTGGCCTTTCCCACCGCCACTTGGATCCAGCTCACAGGGAAAACGTTGTCTTTTGAATGTTGGTGCCCTGGAGGTCATTGACCCAGAGGTTTGCACTCGCACAGCAGGTTGTCCGCCATGCAGAGCGGCTGAACGCGCTCCTCAGAGGCAGCGATTGTGTTTGTGCATCAACTGCTTTGTGATGCTGAAGATGCCTGCAGAGATTAGGTCGATAGTCCCAGAGGGATATTTGTTTTTTTTTCATAGCCGGTAACACAGAAACGTGCAGTTGTACACATGGCAATACAGAGCGTTACAGAGTCTCTATAGATACCAATATGCTGTTTACAAAAGTACAACGGAAACATTTTCATTACCACTTTGGTGTTATTGCCGTACGGAACTGACCGTTTTTGAATGCTATTGGTTCTATTCGGCACCTTGATGAAGTGGAAATGAACTCCCCGTATTTTTCCACATTTGTAACCACAGTTGAATTGTACCACAACGAATGATTATCCCGGCAAATGCTTTATTGACTAGTGTTAATTTGTAGGTGATCATTTGAATGGCATTTAGTTTCTGTAGCTGGTACAACAGGATTAAAATTTTTTGACAAAATGACCAATCGGGCGAATTGTGATAAGAAACCAAACCAAAAATGAGGCGGCAGACACCGGCTGAGTTTATAACGCCATTTGCATGAGACGCAAGGCCAATCCCTGTGCAATTACTGCTGTTTTCATTGCTATTTGTCTCAACTTTATTCCCAAGGTGTCTTAATTATACTCAGTTTGTTGCTATGGCGATGGTCTCCATTTGAAAGTAGAGCATCCTATTGGCGCTACGTACCACCTCCCCCTTGTAGCTGAGACACCTTTGGTTGTCGCGTTGTGTGTTAATTCCTTTGACACCTTAAGAACAGATTGTGCAATAGATATTGTTTCAGTTCTTCTCTCTAGTTCAATTTAGGCAAACAGGAAGGACATTTGGCATTTGGAGTCCTAAAAAGCCAGATTTCAACACGCCTGTGATGAATATTGCAGTGATTACAGGACAAACAGACACGAAAGCACATGTAACAGTATTAGAAACTGCTTGAGCTCTTCCGCTTCCCCTAGCTCTAGTTTGGGAATTTCAAATTTATTTTGTATAGCCCTAAATCCCGCATTTTACTCAGAGGGCTTTACAGTCTGTACACATGCAACATCATTTCCCCCTTCAATGGGGCGGAAAAAAGGAAAGCAACCGTAGGGAGACGTTAGAGGAGGATCCCTCCCTGGATGTGATGTTTACAGAATGATCCGCGTGAAAGATGTACAATAATAATGGTGTAAGAAAGGTTAGGTGTCAGCATAGCCATGGGAGGACCACAGTCCAGATATAACCATGATCCGTGGAAACTTGTGCTGCGAGAAAGCACAAAAACACTGTGCAAGAAGCTGAATTAGTGATGTGCATTGATGGGATGATCTTAAAGTGTGTGTGATTTTTTTTTTTCCAGTAGAATGAGCTTTTGAGATTTCACTCATCCTATTTTGGCCTACATATAAAAAAGCATCATCTGGGTTTTTTTTGTCCGTTTAACGTCTTCAGCGTGTTGCCATGATAAGCCAACGTTTGAGCTCACACGAGCCTAGGCAACAGAGAAACAGTGCACTATGTATATTTTATGATGAGAGCAGGGCAACAGCCAGCCAATCAGCAGTCGGTTCGATGCACAGCCGTTGCATTGGTTTGCTGCGCTTTGTGTAGCTCGTGCTCATGGGAGTGCCTTCTGGGACGACTTACTAAGAGAAGTAGCCGCCTGCCATTATTGGCAGATACAGTATATAGGTTTGGATCTGTTGTCAATTTCCTGATGGCATCAGACAGATATTCAGCTTTTAACTACATTGTTGGTTCCAACATGACTTGTTACATCTTTCCTCTCCTGGTGTACCAACAGTGAAGGCGACCCCAACCATCACGTAATTCATTGAGGTGCAGAGAGGTTTCTTAGTGGTTTTACTGTTCAGTAACACGACAACAAAGGCTAAACGAATATAATCATAACTTATTATCATGTTGTTTGATAAAGACTAGAAATGTGACCATGTACCTGAAAGTGTAAACCTCTTTATTCAGAGCTGTTAAAGCAATCAACCGGTTAAAACCCTGAGACAAATTAGGAATCCATCCCTGCATAACAACTTATTGTCTCCGGCTGGACCACCAGAACACCATGGCACCGTAGCAAGAATCCAGCTCCACCGGATTTTTGCCAGCTGAATCAGTCGCATGTCAGCAGGGCAGAGAACAATGCTGATTCACAAAGTGCCGCTGCTTTTTTTGTGCACTCAGTTGGGAGTGTCGAGGCAATGCAGGGTGGAAGAAGGAAGAAGTTTCGAGGCAAGGTGTTGAGCTGGCTTTCTTTCAATAAACCTGTGTTGAAAGTAAGAGTCATCCTGGCAGAGTTGACCTCCTCATCAGTGGTGTATGTGTGTGTGTGACGATGTGACTGTGTGTGTGAGAAACTGTGCTCAGCATTCCTACTCAGAATGAGATGGCTTCTTTCCCAAAGGAGAAGAAAGGAGCAATATTGTATTCAAATAATATTCTGAAAGCATCATTTTTCCAGGCTGAAAGGAAAAACCAATACTTTTTTTCACTTCTATATTTATTAAAATACTTGCCACATGTGTATTTCTGATGAAAGTGGAATCCATATAGTGTAGGAAAGTGTCCTGTTTTTTTTCTAATTTCGTTTTTTTCCCGAGCTCCCCTTGTGTGCTTTAAACAGATGGTACAGCGGTTCTTGTGGATGTTTGAGGGTGGACACGTTTCATCTTGTGATTGAGGTCAAATGATTCTGATTTCACAGTTGCGGTCGTTATTTGTAAAAGTCGTTTGTGGCCTGTTTATATTTCAACTCAGGAACATCTCGAGGATCACGTAAACATAAATGTCACCACGAATATCGTTAAGTGACACAGATAATCTGAAATAGCTGTGATCTGATGTAAAGTAGCTGCCTGGTAGATTTAATTGAAAAGCAACAATATTTAGAGAATTCAAAGTACAGTGAAGGTACCTTAAATACACTCTTGAAGTGTCTCAGTTTGTGGCACTAACATTTCAGTAAGGCAAGAAACTAAGCTAAGAAGGTGCCAAGATGTTAATCACCTTAAAGCTGCTGCAGACTTAATGCACACCGTGAACACTGCAAAGTGAGAGGGAGACAAAGCGGCATGTGGAAAACAAGCTGTGTATGAAAAGTCCAGGAGCTCCTGAAAAAACAACCGGCTGGGGAACAACTGTTGTGAGAAGCTGCAGGTCCTGCCCAGCAGGATTCTGTTCAGATGAGACGTGAGACTTGTTTCTGAACTCTCCCGAGCTGCAGTTCTTTTTACTCCTACATACTGCATAACTGAAACTAATCAGGGCCACGTAACAAAAGGAAGCAACGAAGATAATTATTCAAGCTAGCATAACTAAAAGTCATAATGACACGGGCGTGAGGCGGAGCCAAATGCAGCACACGACGCAGAGTGTTTGTTTGGCGCTTGTATACCCAACAGCCTTGCAGCAGGCGCTCGGGCACGACGAAGGGCAGGGCAGAGACTCGTGGTCGGGGACAGAAGGCGAACGTGCACACCGGGGCGGAGACAGACGAACGGGTCGGGGACAGGCAGGGTCGGAACCGGAGAATCAGTCCAAGGTAATAGTGCTGGAGAGACTTGCATGAGGCGAAGAGCAATCTGGCAAAGACGGGCTGGGAGTGCAGTGCTTAAGTAGCGGGGCTGATTGTGAATCGGAAGCAGGTGTGGAAGGCAGGGGAGTGACTGATTGGAGACACGGGGCAGGTGTGGAAGATCGAGCTGGCAGGTGAGTGTGACAGAACCCCTCCCTCAAGGGGCGTCTCCTGACGTCCCAAAAACGATGTCGCCAAGGGGAGGGAGGGGAGGGCTTCGAGGAAGTCTCCTTAATACTCCTCGGACTCGGCCCGGTCTGAGTAGTGTGCCGGTTGGGAGGGGATCCGGGGGGGGGGCGCGTCGTTCTCCTCTGCGGACTCCTCCGATGATGATGAGTCCTCTGTCTCGGCGGGGCCGGCTGTGGAGGTCGCAGTGCGGGTCTTGGGACGGAGCCCCTTGGCTGCTGGGCGGGTCCTGGAGGGCTGGTCCGGGTGTTGCTGGTGGAAGCTGGTGATGAGTTGTGGGTCGACGATGAAACTGGCGGGGATCCAGGATCTTGCTTCCGGGCCATAACCCTCCCAGTCGACCAGGTACTGGATGCCCCTCCCCCGGCGGCGGGAGCGGATGAGGCGTCGGACCGAATAGACCGGGCCTCTATCTACCATGCGGGGGGGTGGGGGAGCCGGGGTGGCAGGGACGAGAGGGCTCACCACCATCGGCTTAATCTTGGACACGTGGAATGTGGGGTGGACACGCATGGTCCGCGGGAGCTTCAGGCGGACTGCAGCCGGGTTGACGATCTTGAGGATCTCGAAAGGGCCAATGAACTTCTGGGCCAGTTTCTCGGGAGTCGCTGTGAAGGGGAAGGTCCTGGGTCGATAACCAGACCTTCTGGCCCACCCGGTAAGTGGGTGCGGTGGAGCGTCGGTGATTAGCAGAGGCGGAGTATCTGGTCGCAGAACGCTGGAGGTTGGCCCTGGCCTGGGCCCAGGTGCGCCGACACCGATGAATGAAAGCCTGTACGGCTGGGCAGGAGACCTCCCTCTCCAAGGCTGGGAACAGGGGTGGTTGGTACCCATGGGCGCACTGGAATGGGGAGAGGCCGGTGGACGAGCTGACCAGTGTGTTGTGGGCGTATTCCACCCACATCAGTTGTTTGGCCCAGGTCGACGGGTGGCTGGAGACCATGCACCGGAGAGCCACCTCCAACTCCTGGTTCTTCCGCTCCGTCTGGCCATTGGACTGGGGGTGGAACCCCGAGGACAGGCTGGCCGTGGCCCCGAGGAGGGTGCAGAACTCCTTCCAAAAAACCGAGGTGAACTGTGGTCCCCGGTCTGAGACCACGTCCACAGGGAGGCCATGGATTCGGAACACGTCGCGAAGGACCACCTCCGCAGTCTCCTTGGCCGACGGCAATTTTGGCAAGGGCACAAAATGCGCCATCTTGCTGAACCGATCAACTACCGTGAGGATGGCGGTGTGCCCCTGGGATGGTGGTAGGCCGGTTACAAAGTCCAGGGATACGTGGGACCAGGGGCGGTGAGGGACGGGAAGTGGGTGCAGGAGTCCCGCCGGGGCCTGGTTGGAGGACTTGCTCCGGTTGCAGACGGGACAGGCCTTCACGAACTCCTGGACGTCCTTGTACAGGGACTCCCACCAGAACCGGCGCTGGAGAAACTCCCTGGTTCGCTGGATCCTTGGGTGGCAGGTGAGATGGGTGCTGTGGCCCCACTGGAGCACCTCGGACCGGAGTTGCCTCGGAACGTAGAGTCGGTTGGGTGGGCAGGCGCTGGGGCCTGGCTGCTCCTCCAGGGCTGCCTGGACCCTCTCCTCGACTCCCCAGGTGATGGCAGCCGCCAGGCGGGCCGGGGGAAGGATGGTGCTCGCCTCTGTGGTGCCCTCCTCCTCCCCCTTCAGGAATAGGCGAGACAGGGCGTCGGGCTTGACGTTGCGGCTCCCAGGTCGATAGGAGAGGGTGAAGTTGAAGCGGGTGAGGAAGAGTGCCCAGCGGGCCTGCCTGGAATTCAGTCTCCTAGCCGTCCTGATGTACTCCAGGTTTTTGTGGTCGGTCCACACCAGGAACGGCTGTTTGGCCCCCTCCAGCCAGTGCCGCCACTCTTCCAGAGCCGCCTTTACTGCCAGAAGCTCCCGGTTGCCGATGTCGTAGTTGCTCTCTGCGGGGTTCAGCCGCCGAGAGAAGAAGGCGCAGGGGTGGAGTTTCTGGTCGTCGGCGGCCCGCTGTGACAGGACGGCCCCTACGCCCACGTCCGAGGCATCCACCTCCACTACAAATTGCCTTTCTGGGTCAGGCATGCGCAGGATGGGGGCGGAGGTGAAGCGGCTCTTCAGAGTCTGGAAGGCGGAGTCGGCCGCAGGTGACCATCGGAACGGGACCTTGGGGGAGGTGAGGGCCGTGAGAGGGGCGGCCACCGTGCTGTACCCTCGGATGAAGCGGCGATAGAAATTCGCGAACCCCAGGAACCGTTGGAGCTGCTTTCGGGACTCAGGCACCGGCCAGGCGGTGACAGAGGACACTTTTGCCGGGTCCATGCGGATGTCCCCCTGACCGATAATGTACCCCAGGAAGGACACGGAGGGGGCATGGAACTCGCACTTCTCGGCCTTGACGAAGAGCGAGTTCTGCAAGAGTCTCTGGAGAACTGCCTGGACGTGGTGGAGGTGGTCCTCCATGGATCGGGAAAACACAAGGATGTCGTCCAGGTATACAAAGACAAACTTGTTGAGCATGTCTCGCAGGACGTCGTTGACCATGGACTGGAAGACGGCGGGGGCGTTGGTGAGGCCGAAGGGCATGACCAGGTGCGGATGCGGACCAAGTGGTACGCGTTTCGAAGGTCCAGCTTGGTGAAAACGGTGGCCCCCTCCAGGAGTTCGAACGCTGAGGAGATGAGGGGGAGCGGGTATCGGTTCTTTACCGTGATGTCATTGAGGCCCCGATAGTCAATGCAGGGTCTCAAAGTTTTGTCCTTCTTCTGAACAAAGAAGAACCCAGCCCCAGCTGGGGACGAGGAGGGGTTGATGTACTCCTCCATTGCCTTTCTCTCTGGGGCCGAGATGGAGTAGAGGCGGCCCCGGGGGGGGCTAGAGCCGGGGAGGAGGTCAATGGCACAGTCATACGGCCGGTGCGGGGGCAGGGAGGTGGCCTTTGATTTGCTGAAGACCTCCCTGAAGTCGTGGTACTCGGCCGGGACGCCCGCCAGGTCCGGGGCTGAAGTGGGGCAGGATAGAGGCTGGGGGGCGAGGGCTTGTTTCAGGCAGACTTGGTGACAGGCTGTGCTCCACCCCAGGATGGACCCTGTCGCCCAGTGGATGTGCGGGTTATGACGGCGAAGCCAGGGGAACCCCAGGAGGAGCGGGATCCGGGTTGAGTCCAGAATGTAAAACGAAATCGACTCATGGTGGTTCCCGGAGAACAGCATCTGGACGGGGACAGTCTGGTGGGTCACCATTCCGAGAGCGTGACCATCCAGGGCATTGGCGGGCACGGGCTGGGGCAGAGGCACTCTCTCGATCTCCAACTGTCGGGCCAACTCGCCGTTGATAATGGATACGTCTGCCCCCGAGTCGATGAACACCGCCAGGGTGTGAGAACCCCCTGGCACCAGCAGGCGGCAGTGGCAGATCGGTCTCTTGATGGGGGACAAGGTGGTCCGGCTGAGTTGCATGGGTTCCGGGTCCTCCACCAGGGGTCCAGATCGAAGGGGTACGGCCTGGCGCGGCGGACTGCTGCGGCGGGGTCGGGGGCGTAAGTCTATGGCGTAATCTGCCACCGCACGGTCTCCCTGGTGGAGGTTCAGGAGACCGCCGGCGGCATCTGGGCCTAGCGCTGGCGGACCGAAAACCTTTCGGACCTTGGCGGCGAAGGACTGAAATGACCTGCAGGCGGGGGTCTGGCGTTCCCACTCCGCCGTTCCCCAAAGACGGGCCCTCCCAGTGAGGTGATTAATGGCGAAGGCCACCCGGGCCTCCTCGGAGGCGAAGGTGTGGGGCTGCAGGGCGAAGAGGGTGGAGCAGTTAGTCAGGAAGGGAGCGCAGCTCTCTGGGTCTCTGCCGTAACGCTCTGGGGCTCCTATTCGGGGTTCGAAGGCGGGACCGGGGAAAGTCGGCGGAGATACAGCTGCGGGAGATGCAGCTGGAGGGCTGTGTGATTCCGTCTGGGAGACCTTCAGGGCGAGCTGCTGGATCTGAGCGGCCAGGGCGGTAAATGTCCGCTCCTGCGCGGCGCTGTCCTGTTGGCTGGCGGCTGTCGCCTGGCGCACCTCAGCCAGGATGGATGCGAGGCGCGCCTCGTACTGCGCGAGGACTCCCTCGACTCTCTCCAAGCGCTGCTGTAGTGAAGCGGTGTGCGCTGGCTCCATTTTGTGGCCAGATTGTACTGACACGGGCGTGAGGCGGAGCCAAATGCAGCACACGACGCAGAGTGTTTGTTTGGCGCTTGTATACCCAACAGCCTTGCAGCAGGCGCTCGGGCACGACGAAGGGCAGGGCAGAGACTCGTGGTCGGGGACAGAAGGCGAACGTGCACACCGGGGCGGAGACAGACGAACGGGTCGGGGACAGGCAGGGTCGGAACCGGAGAATCAGTCCAAGGTAATAGTGCTGGAGAGACTTGCATGAGGCGAAGAGCAATCTGGCAAAGACGGGCTGGGAGTGCAGTGCTTAAGTAGCGGGGCTGATTGTGAATCGGAAGCAGGTGTGGAAGGCAGGGGAGTGACTGAGGATTGAGAAGCTTAATTCATTTTACATTTAGAAGGGAGCTTTTTGGAATGATGGGGGGTGGGGGTAGGGAATACACCATCTTATTCAACTTCCACTCACAAATTGTTAAACTTTAACAATTCATGTTTGAAATGTTTGCATTCATATCTGCTTATGACAAAATGAAATGTTGCTTTGTCGTATATGACATGGTAAATACAGTTGAATTACCCAAAAACGTCCAGTTTATTCCCGCATTTTCCCCATGCAAAGTCTCCAACTTTGCATGTTCCTGGAATCTTACAACCCCAGTGATTAATGTATAACTCTGCTGCTGTGTGGAGCTGAAGGTCCACCAACAATCTCAAGCCTCCAACCCAAGATGAGGAGGCGCTCCCCTTCTGTTTAGGAAAGTCATTAGTCAACCTCCACAATCAATCACTGACAACTATTGGCTTCTCTGGTGACTGCCTGTTATTGCTTGGGGACATGTTAATATAATTCATCCTTCCTCTAATCAATCCCTCTCAAGCCTGGATGCAGCAGCTCGACCGGTTGATCCCTGAATCCACGACTCTACTCGTCAAAATCTGATGACATGCGAGTCCAGGACTTGATGATGCAGCGATGGGCTGGTTGTCGTCGTTGTTGTTGTTGTTGTTGTTGTGGTTTGGCCTCCACGTGAAACGTTTCAAGCCGAGGCTGCTGATGTTTTGCTGATGGAGCAAGCCTTATTCATAACACCATCATCATCATCATCATTCTTGTAGTGAGTAGCGTTGTATGGGATCCACAGGCATCTCTTTCACACTAGATTGAACTTTACAATAATAATCACCACATCACCAAGTCTGAGAGTGAGGATCTGTCTTTACGTCTTGGTTTAAAGCAAACTAAAAACGAACGACACTCATAAGGTCATCACGCATCATGTCCTCAAACGCGTCTCATTGTGATCTACACATAATAAAAAGGGCTTTACCTTCAGGTAATCGTTCTCAGATCTCAGCTCCTCTATTTCCCGGACAAACTCCTCCTGCATGCCGTCCATGAACTCCTCCGTGAGGTCGGAGAAAGCCAGGGACGTGCTGGCAGGGATCCTGCTGTCAAACGAGGTGATCGAGCGCTCATCGCCGGTGGACACGCTTTCTTCCCCGGTCCCCGCGCCCAGAGAGAGGCGGTCCCTGCAGTCCCGCTCCGCGGCGGAGGAGGGATGGGGGGTCTTTGCGGCGGCGTGGGGGCGAGCTCTGTCCGCCAACACGCCTTCCCTGAGCGGCTTTTCGCCGTCCGGCCCGCAGCCCCGGCTGCTCCTGGATTCGGCGTCGCTGCTCACCGCGTCCGTGGACAGCTTGTTTTCCTCAGAGGCGCAGTCCGAGATCTCGGAGCTGCTGTCGGTGGGGGACAGCTTCCCGGTCGCGCAGCCGGAGTCCTTCGACGCATCGTCGGATCCGATGCTGGCGTCCGACACCTTCCTCCGCCCACCGGTGCTCTTGGCTGTCTTGGGCGTTTTAGACAGCAACGGGGAGGTTTTGCCCCCCAGTTTTCCACCACCGCTCTTCTCCGCTTTGCCGTCCTTCCCGGAGAGACTTCCCACCGGGCTGCGCCGGGAAACGCGGCTGCCCAGGTGGATGGCTCCCGGCTTGACGCTCAGCGTCGGGGTCCCGATCCCTCCGCGGATCTTGGTGAGCGACCAACCAGGGACCTCCTTCGGTCGGGCCGGGGACGGGGCCCGGTTTACCTTCTTCTTCTTCTTCTCGCCCGGAGGCCGACCGCTCACGTTAGCGGAGGGCTCCCCGTGCTGCGTCTGCCCGCTGTCCGAGCCCTCCGTCCCGGCGGCGCTGTCCATCTTCTGCCGAAGATGGAGTCTCCGTTCCTTGGGCGAGGCGAAGACGACCTGCGTCGGGGAGTTATGGACATCAACCTCCTTTGTTTTTGTCATTCATTCCGCTTATGCCACCGCGAGAAGAACTGAAACAATAACCTCCCGTTGTGGTGAAAGAAGAGGCAGTAAGTTGGAGGGTCGACAAACAACCGCAGAGCAACACAAAAGGTGGCGATTCCTCGCTACAACCACGACGAGAGCTGCCGGTGCAGCAAGGCGAAGAAGCAGGAAGCGGAGTCCGAAAGCTGCACAAACGCTGCAAATAGTCCCGTTTCCCACCGCGCTGTGTGGCAAAATCGTAATTTATTCAGCTTTGTTCTGATAGATCCCCTCCTCTCTACAGGGCGTCCGTCCCGGTGACACCGACGCGGCGGTCCGTCCTCACACTGTCGGGGAGAGCAGAAAGGCAGTGTGGACGATATGGCTCCGCCTCTTTCCGTTTCTCCGCCCAGATAACGGACCTGGAGAAGAGAGAGGGACGGAGGGCGAGTGGGGGGAGGAGGGGGAGAAGGGGGAAGAAGAGACTTACTCCTGCAGCGCTCTGCCGCCACCACTGCAGGATATTAGAAGACAGTAATGGTAAATGCTAAATAAAGTATGGACGCTTTGAGAGATGAAGCTGGATTCACCGGCATAGATCCAACAAGATTTATAATTTATGGATAGGTATTTTTTTATGTAAAGTGAGCAAATAATTGAAGACCATACACTTAAAAGACATTTATTAGTATTTTTTTAACCTAAATGTCATTCTCAATTGTTTCATTTAAGCGAAGACACATCACAGAACGTGTTTTTTTATATAGAAATAAAATACATAATGAAAGCTAATAAAGTTGGAATTGATTTCTGAGTTAAAAAAATGTAGTAATTATTGCATAGCCTTGCCTCTAAAATATCCCCCCAAAAAGACGTGGGAAATATGGAAAGACAATTTATTTCGTTATTTTCATCGTCACATGTATCATTGTGTAAAACAGAGGGTAATTGAAAGTTATAAATTCCCCAAAATAAACAAAATAAACAAATGATCGGTTTTAAAAAGAATCTTCGAACGATTTAAAACAGTAAAATGGAAAATTATTTTATTTGCATTTTAACGTTTTTGTCTTTTTAGTCTTCTACTGGATGACATGTTTGTTTATTTCTATTCCTTGTTGTATCCATGGCGATGGAAAGCATCACTCGGACAACAGGCATCGGAGATCAAAGGAAGTTCTTTTGATGATGTCACATGTCACATGATGCAACTCTCTTTGATCTTTTACATACAAGTCAGAGATTGATCTCACATAACCGGTAAAGTGCCAGGTAGAGCCACACTTCACTAAGGAGAGCTAGGATTTTCCACACTCTACCAAGAAGCACAACATTGTACTACAGATACACTTTTATTCTCCCAAAGGACTAAAACAGATCACAATGGAATCAAATACGATTCAATGCAGCGACCCTGAGACCGGTCCATTAAGTTCCAAGACCCCAGAAGAACTGAAGAAGGATCTTATGGAAGCTATGTTGGAGGTAAAAAGGCTGAGACGGGAGCTAGAGAACCTGAACGAACTCACGGGCCAATTTCCGGATGAAAACAGTGAGGCGTCAGAAGTGGGCAGTTTTATCCCGGAAGTGGCCGCCCAAGACCACAATAGCATGGTTTCGGACCTCAAGAAAGAGATAGAAAGGCTCTCTGAGGAGAATCTGATGATCAAGGGAGAATCAGATCGCCTGAAGACAACAAACAGTGAACTTTGGAAAGGATTGACCAAAAAACACCAGTTGGTCGAGGAGATAAGACTCCTGGAGGACATTTGTCTTCATCTGAAGAAAAAGAAAAGAGGCATCTTTGGCAAGAAGATGATGAGCCGGGAAATCGAGTTGCAAAAAATGAGAACAAAGGCGCTTGTGGACAGGACATCTGTTTTCAGCAACATATCGCCCGAAGTTTCCGATTTGCAGGCGACCATAGAACTCCTGGTCAACGTCGAAGAAGCCAGAGAGAGAAACAGCTTGAGGGTTAAGGAGAAGATGGATAAGCTCTCTGAAGAAAACCTGACGGTCAGAAGAGAAGCCGATCTCCTGAAGACAACAAACACTGAACTTGAGATCAAACAACAGCAGTCAGACAAACTAGTGGCCGAGTGTTTGTTGAAGATCCAGGAGAGAGACGCTGAGGTCCATCTCATCCGCGTCCAGCAAGCTGAACTCATTCAGACCACCAATGACAGGGACATTGAGTTGCAGAAGCTGAGAGCCAAGATGCGTGTTTTCAGCGACAAATTACCCGAAGTCGCCAATCTGCAGGGGACTATCAAACCCAAGATCAAGGGAGCCACCAAAGAGAACAACAGAAGCATGTTTTCAGACTACAAAAAGGGGGTGGAAAAGCTCTCAGAGGAAAACCAGCTGCTGACGACCACCAACCGCGGCCGTCAGGAGAACGTAAAGCAGTTGAACGCACTTGTGGCAGAGTGCCGGCAACAGAACGAGGAAAGCAACATTACGATCTTAAATTTCACTAAAGAGCAGGACAGTGTCAAGGAGAGCCTCATAAAGACAACTAGTCTCCTCAGCAACGATATAGGCCAACTCCTTCATAGCACAGAGGTCTGGAAGGAGAAATATGAAAATATGGAGAAGGAAAAAAAGCGGTTGGATTTATCCGTGAAATCTGCGCATGCTGGTCGTGATGTTCTGGAGAAATACTACCAGAAGGCGCTGGTGGAGTACCGGGTGTTGCAGGAGGAGAATCATCTCCTGGAAAATATCGCTCTGAAGATGGAAGAGAAAAGTAGAAGCATCTTCAGCAAAAAGGACCAGGACAGAACTGCCACACTGGAGAAGATGAAGTTGAAAATGCGCCAGAAGCAAAATGAATAGCATTCACTCTAAGACTTCCATCTGTCTCACCCGTCCCTCCAGACACTCTGACTTGCACCCCCTCCAAAAAAAGAAAACATCCCCCTCTCTGCTTTTTTGTCAAATCGCACCCTATACATACACATCTATATATATACACACACACACACACACACACACACACACACACACACACACACACATATATATATATACACACACACACATATATATATATACACACACACACATATATATATATATACACACACACATATATATATACACACACACATATATATATATGTGTACATACATACACACACACACACACACACACATATATATATATATATATATATACACACACACACACACACATATATATACACACACACATATATATATATGTGTACATACATACATACATACATACACACACACACACACATATATATATATATATGTACATACATACATACATACACACATACACAAACACACACACACATATATATATATATATGTACACACACACACACACACACACAGTCAGGGAGGGTTGCAGCGGCGAGCAGGGAGAGGCAGGACTCAGGTGCAGCGTTTCAAAAATAAAGACTTTAATCGTCAAAAACGGTCAAAACTCTAAAATACCGCTCAGGGCAAAAACCAACATGGATGCGGAACAAGACATCCGGCGTGAGACCACATGGGACAGCTCAAACTCCTGTCTCTGTTGTGGCTGTTTATTGAACTGTGACCATCATCAGATTAAAGTCTCATAACCGTCCATATAGCCCCTGGCTTGCAAAATCAAACCGCCTGAAAGATTTATGAGGCACTCAGGAATTTGCCTGAAAATATAGAAGGTCTCTGATACTGACCAAATTGTACATGCACTCAAATAATATGAGTGATAACTTATCACTCATAAGATTGCAGAGCTCATAAAAAAGTAAATTGATTATGGTGGGCGGGAGGGAGGGCACACGATACGTGAAGCATGGACTGGCGGAGTCGGGGGCACGAAGCGTCTTGGAACAGGAGCTGACAGTTGCTGCTGCCCAGCGCGGAAAGTTCAGCAGGGACAGGAGCTCGCTGCGGCTCAGCGAGCTGCGCGAGGAGGCCTGAAGGCGGGTAGCCTGAGGCATCGCCTGATCCCAATGCGGGGGAACCCCCTGAGGTTGGCCAGCCGGCCACCTCGGACGAGGTCCACCCTGGGACGTAGGCGGGTTCCCAGCAACGGGTTTTCCACAAACCCTGCTGCAACTTTCCGTGGTCGCGTAACTCTGTCAGTTAATGTCGAGGTGGACCTCAGTCCTGCAGGCATCAGTCCTTAAACCTTCAAATGCGAGATGGAGATTGTCTTTTGGTCTCTCGGTTCCCTTGTCTTAAAGTTTTGGTGTTAGATGCTTAAGAAAAGGCATCAGTAAATTTCCCTTTTGTTCACTTTGAAGCTTTTAGTATTGAAAAAAGGCAGTTGATAACAGGTGGCTAAACCGGACTACTAAGAATAATTGCATTTAATATAATCTATATATGTAATGTAATTGTAATTGTAACAATGTAATTGTTCCTCCATGCCACAGTCATTATTACAGTGTACTTCTAATGACATTTCATTACTGTACTATTGAAGCAAAGTAAACATCTGTTCTTCTTCTCTTTATGCTTAACTAAGGATTCTCACGCAGTGTTGCCAGCATCAAACGATGATTTTGAATCCTTCTGCAAGAGTCAGTGGAGAATTTTGTCTAAGTCTCATGTGGTCCACTTTATCTGGAATATCATTTCCCTCCCTGCTAAGTACAGTAGATGGCCTATATAGAATGATATCAAATCACAGACCTCATGTTGATGGGTCCTGCCTGGGGCTCCTCAGAAATGTGCAGTATATGTAAGTTATCAGTCCTGCATTATTTAAGATCATACAAATGTTAATGATATGAAAATCTTGGCTTTAAAAGGCCTCATTATGAAGTGACCAATCAGATTGTTATGTCACAGTTTTGTCTTCTTATTTGAGACCATGACACAATCTTGTATTCAGAGGAAGATCAAACCATCTACCCTATTGAAGTGTCCTCGAGCAAGGCACTTTATCGCCTCAGGGCATCAGTGTGTGCTGTTGTATAGTGGACGCTTCGCTGGGAAGAGATAAAATTGAGTCTACCTAATGTTGAACACATGAGGACCCAGCTATAAAAAGACATGAGCAAATAGAATAAAATGTCAGTTGACCAGAATATGTTCTACATTACTAGAGGAGGGTGATGAGTAGCTATAAGGGAAAATCTATCTTGTACCTCCATCTAGTGGTGAGCAGAGGAGCCTAAAGTAGTACTGACAGTCAGGTGGAAGAAACATATTCTTGGCCAAACGTGTGTCTAGATGTTAAGAGACTACATAAAACACACATGGCAAGCAGTAAGTAAACTGTTCAAATCATTATTCTGGCACAGAGATTGATGTTGACAGAGAATTTAAGTCCTAAACCAGCTGCTGTTGATTTCATGGCGCGTGCCCTCATGACTATGGAAGCTTTCCTTCATGCCCTCTTTTGTATTAATGTATTTTAGAAAGGCTTTTAAACTGCAAGCAATCTTCTTTTTGATGTATTTTAGATAGCCCTTTGTAACGCAATGGTTCAGGACTGCAATTTAAAATAAAATAGCCGCCGGTCGGTTAATTCTGTCATCAGTGTGTGTGTTTGTTGTTGTGGTCTTTGTCTCTCTCGCAGGACGGGTAGACAATGAGTTTCTGTTTAGCCTGGTGGGATATTTCTCAAATATGCATCATCACTCTTGTCCCATGTATTATGTATGCTGTTGTGTGCACAACTGTGTGTGTTTGGTTGTGTAAAAAACATGACTGTGTCCCGCTGTGAGCATGAATAGAGACCTTTTTCTCCACCCCGCCGCCGTCCGCCGCCTGTTCCCTCCTCCTCTCTTGCTTTTACTCCTCCAGTCCTTGTTCTCTGTTCTTATTTTTTGTTCTGTTTTCAGGAAAGACGACCACCATGGCTCATGATAGGCTACCCAGAAATGCACAAAGACTTGTGTGTCTGATCAGCAAGCAATTGCGCAAATTGAGCTTTAACATGTCAATAAGCTATAAGATGACAAATCCACACAGTTGAGAGTAGTTTAGTGACATAAATAACACAGAAAGACAGAGTGTATTAGAGATGCTGTCATTGAAAACATTATGACAAATTCTTTGCCATACCTGTGCTCTTTTAAAAACAGTCAGCCAGCTGTATCAAACGTATCAATATTTGATAGGTTGCATTATTAAAGAGAGAAATTATACACACTGGAGAAGATGATGATATCTCACAAACAGGTTATGAAATAAACATCAGTTGTCCAGAAGCCAAATGTTTAAATGTACAAACTGTAGAGCTGAAGGAAGATACATTTTCAGTGGAAAGGCTTTTAAATGTGCAAACTCAGAAAAGCTAATGGAATCAAGCCTCTTTAAAAACAGTAAACATAATCAAACATCATCTCCTGATGAAATACACTTTCATCATCAACATGAATGTCATACTCAAATACTAAACAGATTCCATTCATTCTAATCAAGTTCAGTTCATCTTGCTTAAGAGATAACCATCTGGAATGTTTAACCATCAGGTTGTGATGTTTAGCGTCCACCACTTTATATAATCTACCTGGGTTCATGTTGGTCGCGAAGCACATGTCTATCACCATTAAAACAAAACAGTCCCATATTGTTGTATAGTTTAATATATATTCTACTATATATAATATTAAAACCATCTTAATAAATTGATATATCTAATTCTGTAATTAATAGTAATACAATTAAACAATCAAAACAATGGTCTGGTATGTTGTACTGAGGCTCAGACGGCAAAATATATACATAGCATTAAATAGAACAAATGCAACTCAGGACAAAGTGTAAGGATTATGTTTTGGCACGATCAATTCTATTCTACCGCCCATTAAACATATAATATTATTGGGCGAGCGCTCCCAGCCTTACACATGATTGGCCGGAGACGCCTGTCATTCAGCTAGTCACACCCCCAATGCCAGTGACTTCCGCTTCGGTGTCAATCCAAGGCTGCACACTAAATTCCTGCTCATATCGCGGAATTGTCAACACATTCCCTGTGCACTCACCCCCAAGGTAAGGCGACGGACATTTCACTGCTCAGACCCAAGTGTCCCCTTCGAAGGGACACATTTTGCTTGTATTATTTCTCGCAAGGAAGGGTCTACTG
Organism: Apeltes quadracus; assembly: GCA_021346845.1. NCBI lineage: Eukaryota > Metazoa > Chordata > Actinopteri > Perciformes > Gasterosteidae > Apeltes > Apeltes quadracus. The sequence continues at coordinate 14,459,329 of CM037928.1, forward strand.
AGTTAACCACCGTTGTTTTTTAGTTTTAGTTTTGCTAGCCGGCTCGCTAACGTCAATGCTAGCTGTCAGAAGCGCACTGGGGTCCTGTCGAAGTTGCAGCTGTCAGAGGTTTGTGTTGTTCAGGACGAGCGGCACTCTACTTGCCTACGCTCTTGTTTGAAATGGTCGGCCTGCGTTAATTATTAAGTTCAGTTCTGTCACGCTGGGTCAATTACTCGTCAGAACAGTATGTGCTAATGTCAGTTGACGTTAGCTTAGCATTCAGGGGACGTGTTCTCCTTAAGGTGTCAGTGAAGATTTTCATGAACAAACCGTTGGACGGTTCAGTAGCTAAACTGTTTGTCATCAGGTTTTATTATTATTATTATTATTATTATTATTATTATTATTTTAAACTGTTAGCACCCAGCAGAACTGTCATGGTACGACCGTCACCTCCCATCTGCCCACAGTGAAGTGCGAATGCGGACCCTCGTCGTTAAACCCCAATACAGGGCCGGACGTTCGGAAGAAGAGTGACGTTCCCTCGTGTCGGAGACTTTGTGGAAGTGTTTTCCAGCGACACTTTCTCAGAAAAGGCGTAGGTGAGGGCTACTAACAGTGGGGATGTCCCGCTTCCCGCTGGCCTTTCCCACCGCCACTTGGATCCAGCTCACAGGGAAGACATTGTCTTTTGAATGTTGGTGCCCTGGAGGTCATTGACCCAGAGGTTTGCACTCGCACAGCAGGTTGTCCGCCATGCAGAGCGGCTGAACGCGCTCCTCAGAGGCAGCGATTGTGTTTGTGCATCAACTGCTTTGTGATGCTGAAGATGCCTGCAGAGATTAGGTCGATAGTCCCAGAGGGATATTTGTTTTTTTTTCATAGCCGGTAACACAGAAACGTGCAGTTGTACACATGGCAATACAGAGCGTTACAGAGTCTCTTTAGATACCAATATGCTGTTTACAAAAGTACAACGGAAACATTTTCATTACCACTTTGGTGTTATTGCCGTACGGAACTGACCGTTTTTGAATGCTATTGGTTCTATTCGGCACCTTGATGAAGTGGAAATGAACTCCCCGTATTTTTCCACATTTGTAACCACAGTTGAATTGTACCACAACGAATGATTATCCCGGCAAATGCTTTATTGACTAGTGTTAATTTGTAGGTGATCATTTGAATGGCATTTAGTTTCTGGAGCTGGTACAACAGGATTAAAAAATTTTGACAAAATGACCAATCGGGCGAATTGTGATAAGAAACCAAACCAAAAATGAGGCGGCAGACACCGGCTGAGTTTATAACGCCATTTGCATGAGACGCAAGGCCAATCCCTGTGCAATTACTGCTGTTTTCATTGCTATTTGTCTCAACTTTATCCCCAAGGTGTCTTAATTATGCTCAGTTTGTTGCTATGGCGATGGTCTCCATTTGAAAGTAGAGCATCCTATTGGCGCTACGTACCACCTCCCCCTTGTAGCTGAGACACCTTTGGTTGTCGCGTTGTGTGTTAATTCCTTTGACACCTTAAGAACAGATTGTGCAATAGATATTGTTTCAGTTCTTCTCTCTAGTTCAATTTAGGCAAACAGGAAGGACATTTGGCATTTGGAGTCCTAAAAAGCCAGATTTCAACACGCCTGTGATGAATATTGCAGTGATTACAGGACAAACAGACACGAAAGCACATGTAACAGTATTAGAAACTGCTTGAGCTCTTCCGCTTCCCCTAGCTCTAGTTTGGGAATTTCAAATTTATTTTGTATAGCCCTAAATCCCGCATTTTACTCAGAGGGCTTTACAGTCTGTACACATGCAACATCATTTCCCCCTTCAATGGGGCGGAAAAAAGGAAAGCAACCGTAGGGAGACGTTAGAGGAGGATCCCTCCCTGGATGTGATGTTTACAGAATGATCCGCGTGAAAGATGTACAATAATAATGGTGTAAGAAAGGTTAGGTGTCAGCATAGCCATGGGAGGACCACAGTCCAGATATAACCATGATCCGTGGAAACTTGTGCTGCGAGAAAGCACAAAAACACTGTGCAAGAAGCTGAATTAGTGATGTGCATTGATGGGATGATCTTAAAGTGTGTGTGATTTTTTTTTTTTTCCAGTAGAATGAGCTTTTGAGATTTCACTCATCCTATTTTGGCCTACATATAAAAAAGCATCATCTGGGTTTTTTTTGTCCGTTTAACGTCTTCAGCGTGTTGCCATGATAAGCCAACGTTTGAGCTCACACGAGCCTAGGCAACAGAGAAACAGTGCACTATGTATATTTTATGATGAGAGCAGGGCAACAGACAGCCAATCAGCAGTCGGTTCGATGCACGGCCGTTGCATTGGTTTGCTGCGCTTTGTGTAGCTCGTGCTCATGGGAGTGCCTTCTGGGACGACTTACTAAGAGAAGTAGCCGCCTGCCATTATTGGCAGATACAGTATATAGGTTTGGATCTGTTGTCAATTTCCTGATGGCATCAGACAGATATTCAGCTTTTAACTACATTGTTGGTTCCAACATGACTTGTTACATCTTTCCTCTCCTGGTGTACCAACAGTGAAGGCGACCCCAACCATCACGTAATTCATTGAGGTGCAGAGAGGTTTCTTAGTGGTTTTACTGTTCAGTAACACGACAACAAAGGCTAAACGAATATAATCATAACTTATTATCATGTTGTTTGATAAAGACTAGAAATGTGACCATGTACCTGAAAGTGTAAACCTCTTTATTCAGAGCTGTTAAAGCAATCAACCGGTTAAAACCCTGAGACAAATTAGGAATCCATCCCTGCATAACAACTTATTGTCTCCGGCTGGACCACCAGAACACCATGGCACCGTAGCAAGAATCCAGCTCCACCGGATTTTTGCCAGCTGAATCAGTCGCATGTCAGCAGGGCAGAGAACAATGCTGATTCACAAAGTGCCGCTGCTTTTTTTGTGCACTCAGTTGGGAGTGTCGAGGCAATGCAGGGTGGAAGAAGGAAGAAGTTTCGAGGCAAGGTGTTGAGCTGGCTTTCTTTCAATAAACCTGTGTTGAAAGTAAGAGTCATCCTGGCAGAGTTGACCTCCTCATCAGTGGTGTATGTGTGTGTGTGACGATGTGACTGTGTGTGTGAGAAACTGTGCTCAGCATTCCTACTCAGAATGAGATGGCTTCTTTCCCAAAGGAGAAGAAAGGAGCAATATTGTATTCAAATAATAATCTGAAAGCATCATTTTTCCAGGCTGAAAGGAAAAACCAATACTTTTTTTCACTTCTATATTTATTAAAATACTTGCCACATGTGTATTTCTGATGAAAGTGGAATCCATATAGTGTAGGAAAGTGTCCTGTTTTTTTTCTAATTTCGTTTTTTTCCCGAGCTCCCCTTGTGTGCTTTAAACAGATGACGTACAGCGGTTCTTGTGGATGTTTGAGGGTGGACACGTTTCATCTTGTGATTGAGGTCAAATGATTCAGATTTCACAGTTGCGGTCGTTATTTGTAAAAGTCATTTGTGGCCTGTTTATATTTCAACTCAGGAACATCTCGAGGATCACGTAAACATAAATGTCACCACGAATATCGTTAAGTGACACAGATAATCTGAAATAGCTGTGATCTGATGTAAAGTAGCTGCCTGGTAGATTTAATTGAAAAGCAACAATATTTAGAGAATTCAAAGTACAGTGAAGGTACCTTAAATACCCTCTTGAAGTGTCTCAGTTTGTGGCACTAACATTTCAGTAAGGCAAGAAACTAAGCTAAGAAGGTGCCAAGATGTTAATCACCTTAAAGCTGCTGCAGACTTAATGCACACCGTGAACACTGCAAAGTGAGAGGGAGACAAAGCGGCATGTGGAAAACAAGCTGTGTATGAAAAGTCCAGGAGCTCCTGAAAAAACAACCGGCTGGGGAACAACTGTTGTGAGAAGCTGCAGGTCCTGCCCAGCAGGATTCTGTTCAGATGAGACGTGAGACTTGTTTCTGAACTCTCCCGAGCTGCAGTGCTTTTTACTCCTACATACTGCAGGCTCCCTGTTCAATCAAAACATTGAGATTTTTGTCTTTGGTGACCTGAAAGCTGGTTACGATTTAGTTTCCTTCCTCAGCATTCAACTCTTTGTGCGTTACACACAGTGTGTTTTTTTTTTTTTACTGTGTGTGTGTGTGTGTGTGTGAGTGTGAGAGAGAATTAGACTCATATTTATTTCACAGTCTGCAGAGGTGTGTCTCTGTCACCTATTGAAGTAGGTGTGTGTGTAGAAACAAGAAATAGGTGTGTGTGTGTGTGTGTTGCTCTGCACGAGACTTGTCTCTGTCTCTCTGTCCTCTGAGGCCAGTGGGGACGTACGATGCCATGTTAGTATCTGTGTACTGGACTTGTGGACGGCACAGTCTCATGGGTATGTTTGTTTTGATATTTTGGCAGAGGGGTTGCCACTGTAACAACGACTTGTGTCAAGAAAAGACAAGGTCCATAATGTCAGTACAATTTGGTAGGTTAGAGGCTTTAATATAATCCTGAATGTTCGCATGCTGCTATGATCATCATTGACTAATGGTTAATCGCTACTTATTCAATGTGTCCCTCTAAGTGAATGTGTGTTTGCTGTGTTGGTTGGATCTGTTAATTGTGATTTACCCATCCTAAATATGTGGAGTGGATATAACTGATATTAAGGGTATTTCAATGTATTATTTTTATTATTTTAAGGCCCAATGAGGTTTAAAGGTTTATTTATGAGGTGTGTTTGTCTCTCTGTGTGTGTGTTTGTGTGTATGTCAATGCTCGTCCTAGTTACAGAGCGAGCAACATGATCTGAGAGCCTTCTCTTTAATTTAATGGAGCAGTTATGGGAGTGACACCATAATATTACCTAAATAAGACCTTCACTTCATCCGGTGGTGTTGATGCTTATAAATGCTTTGCAAAAATGAGTCATTGACATTAAGATCTTGTCCAGTTTCATTCCCAGGTATGGCAAAGAGTCTCAGTTCCTGCCATTTTCAAACATGCAAACCTTCTTATTGAGGTCTCCATGTTGAGTGTTCAGGAACATCTCAAGGATCAAGTAAACAGAATGTGTTTGGCAGCCTGGGGCTGTAGTTCAACCAGTGCCCGTCACACTTCCTCTCCAGTGTCTCTGCAAAAATCCAAATTCTTCAACAATCAAAACAACTTCTGTGTGCTCGTTGTTGTCTGCAACCTGCTACTTCCTGTTTGCTTTAGAAAATTCACACTCCGTATGTGCGTCTAGTAAATCATAGTATGAATATCTTTCATTTGGTTCAGTCGTCCTGACTCACAGTAAGTGTCTGTGATCTCCTCTGGTCAAAATGCGTCGCTACAGGTAATAAAGATAATTTTTATGTGTCAAAACTAGTAAGTTATTCTACTCAATCCAACAAATGTGTGTGTGGGAAGAGTATAACCAGAGGAGTGCAGCTAGGCAGATGTTCATGCTTTATATTTCCATATATGAGAAAATGCTGGTCCTTTTTTTAATTCATGCAAATGTGATTTTCATCTGTATTTGCTTTATTCAGATGGGCAGAGAGGTACGTAGACACAAGTTGCTCTGTGTCTGCCAGATGCCATATTCTGAGATTAGTTTTCTCTGCACGTACACGTCAGGCACTTTTATGCTGAGATACACTCAGTAGAAGCAGCAAAAATAAAGACTATATTTCTTTGCATAGGTAGAGTGGCTCTGGTTTTTCTATGCGCCCTTGTTTCCTCGTGATCTTAGCGGAACAAGGGTAGGAATGAAGTGACGTGAATAAATACCTGGCATAAAGGTTATCACGATTAGGCGTGGTAATGTCTCGCCACACAAAGTGTGTGTGTGTGTGTGTGTGAGACCAATAGTTACCTCAGTGTCCTCACTCTCAGGAGACGTATGTGTCTGGACACTGGATAGGTTTAAAGAATATGATTAAAGGTTTGAATGAGCTGCTAGGACATTTCAGTAGCGCTTTGTCACCCATTCGGCCTCCCTTATTGTGAACACTGAGGCCAGAGTTCACCTGTGTGCTGAAGGCGTGGTCTGTCACTGGGAAAGGAAAGAACCATTCCACTGTGCGGCACGAAGGGAAAGGGACAACAGACGCTGCTTTTTTGTAATTGTTTTTTCACCTTCAAAAGTGAACACCTGTATGAAATGATTTGTTTTCACTGCAGGTATGTATATATTTTGTAATGCTTAGAAATAGTAGATGATCGTTCCGGTATTTCCGTTGAAGGACGTAGCTGTTTTGTGTAGCCGAGGTGAGTGCAGATGTCATTGAGGGATGTTGTCTAAATGAGGAAGGATGAGCCGTCGTTCTTGCATCATGTCTTATGCTACATCCAGGCACAGCTAACAGCGGGAAAGCTGTCGTTTGAAATAATGCAAGGGATAAAAATGGGGACGGTAGAGGTTCATTTTAGAAAAGCCGTTCTCACTTTTCATCCTCTGGCTGTCATTTGACGTGGGCTCATTATCTTTCTAGGGTTGGAAATATTTGCATGTTAAGTGTGTTGGGCATATTACTTCCTAAAATGCACAAACGTGCTCTTTCGGTAGACGAACGTTACTGTGACGTCACACGCAAACTCGGGGGATCAAAGTTGACTAGGTGGACAACATCTATAGAACAGTTTATTCTGGTTTCATTTTGCGTGATACACCCAAATGCTCAATTCATCAATGTTAACATTTTCAACACTCAACAAATGGACATATTTTGGTTCCAAAAAATGATTCTATTGGCTTTGACCTACCATATGTTAGAAAAGAGATAAAAATGTTTCACGTCAGTTTGAATTGACGTGCAGTTCGTAGCGAGGAGAGACACGGAACCAAAGCGGTTTTACCTTCTGTCGGCACACTGTATTTCCTTCAAAAAGCACTCCAAGGCCGACCGACTGAATACTTCACACATTGTTCCTTCCATTTAATCCCATCCGCCTGTATGTGAAGGGTTTAAAATTCTCACCCATGTCGCCACTGCTCGCTGACTTTCAACCAAACGCACATCACTTGATCAGTAACCAAAAGATAAAGGCCCAAAGGGTTTGGCTTCCAACAAAACAAAAGGAAGGCTGTGTTCCAAATCAATTTCTGTTTCTTGGAGTAAAGAGAACAAGTAGCCACACATAAACCTGTTTCATACATGGCCCAAACAAACATCAGAGGCACTGAAGACTGAAGGTGTGGTTTTTGACTAGCTATTAGTTTGTCTTGTTCCAGCATTTGTTGCTCACTGCTAGTTTCCACCGTGTCATCACAGCTCTGAATCTGTTTCAGTCATGCCGCTCTATTGCATAATGCATCTTTAGTGACTATGTCAAAATTGCAGGTGAAAATAGAACGCTATGTGGCTTTTTCAGCTTGAAATGATGAAGCGCCAGACAGCGGGTAACAAAGACCCAGACTGCCTGTTACAATGTTGTGTCCCCGTTATGTAACAACTGGACTAGAAAACTCTCTGTTCGCAGTCAGTGGGCCATGATGACGGAGCAGACTTTCAGATCCTACGGATCCAACTTCAAATCACACTCGGGTCGTAACTGGTAGTGCTGCTTTTGACGCGGTAACCGTTTTTTACTACAGATCTCAAGAGCTGTGTGTTGTCCTTGTTTGTCTCCACAGATCACTGATTGACTTTTCCTCAAAAGCCAAAAGAAACGCAACCAGGACTCGGACGTGACATCGTCATTCGTCCGCGTGCTGTCCGAGAGCAGGGCTGCTGTGATCGACGTCTCCTGGGTTTCTGCGCGATCCCTGGATATTGACCCATCGTTGCGCTGTTTCCTTGGCGACACTCCAGAGGGACTTTAATCGACAGGTCGCCCTCCGGAGGAACTCTGAGGGATCGCCTCTAAAAAGAACATGTGCTAAGAGCTCATCCGTCCCAAACAACTGGTCGCCTTTGACTCTAGAAGATGAACAATGAGGATGAGTTCTACGACGCCGTCACAGGTGTGTGTGTGTGTGTGTGTGTGTGTGTGTGTGTGTGTGTGTGTGTGTGTGTGTGTGTGTGTGTGTGTGTGTGTGTGTGTGTGTGTGTGTGTGTGTGTGTGTAAATCTTTGCTGCTGATTTCTATAGGATGAAAATATTTTGCTGACGGTTTTAAGAGCTTTCTGGAAATAAAAACCAAAACGTTACTAACATGCATTAAAGGGAAACCTATGGGTTTCATTCCATAAAACAGGCAGAGGAGGAATGGTTCTCATGGTTGGGAATATCAGCACATACGCAACTTAATCTGATCCCCCCTTCGTCTTGAGGAAGGCCGTAAATTCATCCGGTCTCATATTCATGATGAATTGGTTTCAGATTTCTGCTACTGAGGAGAGAATAGACGAGTAGTCATCAAGCTCCGTGAGATGCAGCGCATGCTAACATTACAGTAGCTTGATATCATGGATCAGTCTACAAAATGGATTTGCTAAGAAGCGATCTGGAGTTGTACATTAGTTTTCCGTCCCTCCAGTGTCATTCTGGCTGTTTGCTGTTAGAGGCGTGTCTTCACTCATCATTCCAGGGGTCTGACTAAGCAGACCGTGTGGGATGAACCTTCAGCAAATGGATTTTTAGGCGAGCAGTCCCTCCTTCCCTGGTCTTTAGAACTTCCTAAAACACCCGTGAATAAAATGCATTGCGCACAACAATGGATCCTGGGATGTGATTATTAGAAATAAGAGCGTGTAGTCGACATGGATTTTTGTCTCCTTTTTTAATAGAGCTATTATTATTCATGTTGAGTAGAAGCGCAGGGAAAATCAGGCTCTGACACTAATCATGAGCGCCATTGTTTTGGTACATTTTACAGCCGGTTTTGTCCCCGTATATTGTCCCAGATATGGCTTAGCGTCCATGTTGACACATGGCCATTTTTGCGTCTTATGCAGGTTGCCGTTTTCATGCAGATATAAATAAATGACTCAAGCGTGTGGTTGTGCGAGTCGGCCTATCTTTTGTGTCATCGTTCTGATCATCTTACGGATCTGAGACAGACGCACACCGGGGCAGATGTATTATTCATGAGTACATGTGCACAGGCTCTGCTGCGATCAGCACCAGGAGGCTTACGCCAAGGCTTTACTGTCCAGTTTATCCTCCTCTTGTTTCACATGATGGGTTTTAACTTTTTGGATTAATAGTTCACTTAATTGATTTAAATCAATCCGTCATTTAGTCCAACAATGAGTTAAAGAAAGCACAACAAAGCGATTCTTGTTTCATGTCATTCTGCTCTTAGCTTGCTTCATGACACCTATAAGAGGCTTGGAGAATATAATCAAATGACTGTGTATGTCTCCTGAAACATTTCCAACGTAGTGAAGGGCTGTTCCTCTTTCCATATTATATATATATATAAGACCGCTTACTTTCTGCGGTAAGAATAAGCAGCCGGTACCTTTTGACAAACAGCTGAGTACGTGTGTTCACCCAATGACAATAAGAAAATTGCCTATTATAAGCTGTTGTCTAGGCCCCACCTCAAGGACGTCACAGCGCCACCTTGATGTTCCCGCTAGCACATGGGTGTAGGTCATCCCCAGAAAGAATCCTCTCAGACTCGTTACTGCCTATTATTTAATCACATTACCTGTCAGGCCGAGAAATGCTTCTTAGTATAAAGAGTAAACTGTATTTAAGCACCATAAATAGCCCGGCACATAGGGTGTGTTCAACTTTGGTATCTTCTCAATGTAAAGGGACAGAAGTTGAGTTTGTAAAAGGAGGTTTAAATGGATTCGTCATTGTAAACATTTACAGGCAATCAATACTATTTGCCTGTGAGACAGACAAGAAGTTCCTGATGCAAAATGTATGCAAATACATGTAGTTTGCAACACTAAACGGATAATCTAATACCCACATTGGAGTCCAAATCAACTGCCAGCAAAATTTAAAAAAAAGAAGAAAAAAGCCTGATGTGCGTCCATCTATTGCGCTTCTTTGTTGCACTATTGAACGAGCGGGTGTTCTGCTGTAACCGTGACCTCCCCGTCCCACAGGCCTGGATTCCGACGAGTCCTATGAAGGGGTGTCGGAGGCCAGTTTCAAAGACGCACTGGTATGTGATAGCAGCAGTCGGAAGAACAACGGCTCGGTGGCACAGGAGAACGGCATCAAGAAACACAGGTAGTGGCGCATTCCCGCACATCATTCCAGCTGCACGCTGCATTGTTTGACAGATGGCTGATTAAAAACAAAAAGGAAGAGCACTATTCTTGATATAATCTATAAACCTCTACCCAAACCTAACTCCTTAATTCCTGCATTTTTAGCATTACCGCCTTGGACGGAAGATCAGATCTACAACAAACCGTATCACGTGTCCTTCTAATCTGTTGTGTTTGTCCTCTTAGTCTGTCCACCATTTTCTCCTCTGCTGAAACTCTGAGGCCTTTCAGAGGCCCCCCATTACACAATATTTCACATTAACAACTGAGATTTCTGAACGATCAAAGCGGACATTTTTTAAAAGCGAATAAATAATTTTTACGCATCTTCTCAGAATTTCGTTGCCATGAGCAAGTTGTTTTACCAGGAAGCTCTGGGACCTTTTCATTCAGAGAATTCACCACTCAACCGTGCTGTGATTATTATCGTTATTATTATTCATGTACTTTTCTCAGTATGTGGAAGTAAGCATAAAAGAAACCAGAGAGGAGGTACGTCAGGGGGGCAGAGTTCATGCATTATTTTGTTGCTCAAACATTTTCCATTTCTCTTCTCATCTACATGAAGCATTTGAGAGCGACCACATGCTCGACTTATTCCAACCTCGGTGTTCATTGTGACGCTGTTGTTGGTTCAGATACTCTTGGTACTGATCACCATCATCTCTCTCTCACTACTGCCGCTATCAGAGCTGCTGACGATGCCAGTGCGATGTGTCTGAACTGAAGTCTTTTATTGGTGGAGCGATCTTTGGAAAGAACCTGCATGCTATTTCTTCTCTGCTTTACTTTCAGGACGTCGTTGCCCTCGGCCATGTTTTCTAGAAACACTGTCAGTATCTGGAGCATTCTGAAGAAATGCATCGGACTGGTAAGGATTGGCTGTGGGTTGTTTCTCTGGGTTTCATTCTGTAAGATCTCGCTGCCTTGTTTATTTCATCTACAATTTCTCTCCTCAAATGTTCTGCGAGCCAAATGTGAAATGCGGACTTCATGTTGTGGTTTCTCACAGGAACTCTCAAAGATCACAATGCCCATTGCCTTCAACGAGCCTCTGAGCTTCCTGCAGAGAATAACAGAATACATGGACCACACTTACCTCATTAACAGAGCCTGCTCTCTGCCCGACTCCATAGAGCGCATGCAGGTCAGACACACACACACACACACACACGCACAACTTTTGCATCATGTACATGTTCTTATTAGGTGTGACGTTCACTCATACAGACAGTCGGCCATCAAATGAATGAATAAACTTCTTTGTTTATATTTTAACATTTATTTAAAAACATTTATTGTGCCTTGACTTTTTGAACACTGATTTAAAAAAATATTTTTAACAATTTCATCTAAAAGAAAACTACTATTGAAATTATTTTTCTAGTAGTTTAACAACATTATACGTTACAAATGGAGCCCACAAATCAACCAAGTGTGTTGTTGAGAAAAGTACTGGGCACTTTCAATATCAGTTTTGACGCTCAGCTGCTAACAATAAGTAAACGTGAACTATTGCACTTAAAGAAATACGTGAGGTACATTTAATTTACATTTGACCTCTAAATACTCATAAATACACTGATCTCCAGTGTATCTTTAGTCAATCAACTTTAAATGAAATCCCAGATGCACACAAACACACATGCATTTACTGACCAAGCCCAGCTAAAGGATTTAATACAAAAATAGGCAGCGCATATAGAAATTGTCAAGTCACCTGCTCACTAACACGATCCGTCCATTGTTTGTCTTCAGGCAGTTGCTGCTTTTGCTGTATCGGCAGTTGCGTCTCAGTGGGACAGAACTGGGAAGCCATTCAACCCGCTGCTGGGAGAGACTTTTGAGCTCACTAGGTAGACACACACACATGTAATGCACACACGTACTGCCTTTTGAAGGGCCCTCAGTATTAGCACATTCTTTACCCTCCCTCTTTTCCAATGTCCTCTGTAGAGAAGATCAGGGCTTCCGGCTGATATCGGAGCAGGTATCCCATCATCCACCCGTCAGTGCCTTCCATGCAGAGAGCCTGGTCGGGGACTTTGTCTTCTACGGCTCAATCTACCCCAAACTCAAGTTCTGGGGCAAGAGCGTTGAGGCGGAGCCTAAGGGGACCATCACACTAGAGCTACTCAAGTGAGTCCAAAAGAGGGAGAGTTTTCACTTCACAGCTTCGTGATCTAAACTAACTTCCTCGTCCTCAATGTTCATCCTCTGCCTCTTGTATCACCTCGGCCATTCTTTTCATGTCACTTTCTAATTCCTCTGTTCTGCCCTTCATCCCGCCTGGATGGTGACTCTTCGTTTTTCCTCCTCTCCTGCAGGCACAACGAGGCGTACACATGGAGTAACCCTTACTGCTGTGTACACAACATCATCCTGGGAAAACTATGGATCGAGCAGTACGGCACGGTGGAGATAGTCAACCATAGGTAAACTACGCTTGGGAGATGTCGTCTGTAATGTTTGTGACCTTATCCTTTTCCTGTTATTGGGATACTAAACATATGGTGACACAAACACAATGTTTTAGAATCAGACACATAATATGTATGAAAGAAGTTCAGGTTAAAAAATTGGCATGAATTGATTAACTTTTACTGTTTTGCTATTAATACATTAGTTTGTAAAACGACGGAAAATAATAATTATATTTGCTCACAGAGATTTGGGCTCTTTTGTTTTGTCCCGTCGTTCACTGGTATACATCCGACTGCAGCCTGTTTACTTTCTGGGTGTCTTCTCAGGCGAACCTTTTGTTTATCCAGGGATGCTTTGCAGGGCTTGTTTTGATTTGCGCCACGCTTTGTGTGATTGTCACGATGTAGCACAGATTTCCCTATTTACTTAGTTCATTTTTTTTACCATGGAAAACAAAGGAACGGCAGAGTTAATGGTGGGTTCTTCTTCTCTCCTCTCTTCTTGGGCAGCACTGGAGACAAGTGTGTGTTACACTTCAAGCCCTGTGGGATGTTCGGCAAAGAGCTTCACCGAGTGGAAGGGTACATCCAGGATAAGAGGTTAGAGTTCACGCTCACAGCTTGTAACTATGACAACCACAGTATGTATATTGCATGGTGTTGGAGCTTGTGACGTTTGCAAAGTTTTTTTATACTAATCCGGTTCTTCCTCATCTGCCACCCCCCCCTTCACCCTCCTGGCCGTTCTTTCTCTAGTAAAAAGAAGCACTGTGTCATCTATGGGAAGTGGACCGAGTGCATGTGGAGTGTGGACCCTCAGGCTTACGAGGCCCACAAGAAGTCCGAGAGGAGAGGTGACGGCAAGAAGCAGAAAAATGTGAGACCCATTTAGAAGAATCCTTGAACCGGCACCCGCACTGCTCGTATTACTCCCATAGTCTGAGTATTATTTAATGACTTCTTTTCTACAATTGTTTGGTCTTACTGCCATCTATTATTAATGACTTCTCGTATTGAGTTCCTGCTGACGTCCACAGCAATGTGTGTGGTCTCAACCAAGTAAACCGCCGGGCTTGTGCAGGCCGTTCAGATGTTTAGTCTGTTTAACAGTCTGTTTACCAGGCACTTCCTGGAGATACAGTTTGAAACCAGTCCTGTCCCATGTGATGTTAGACTCCACTTCGCCCTGAGGACATTGATTTTAACAGCGGTGACAAAGAAATGTGTCATTTCCAGGAGGAGCAGGAGGGAGCGGAGAACGATGACGCGGACGATATGCCTGACGCCCAGGAGACGGTTTCTGTGGTTCCAGGAAGTACCCTGCTCTGGAGGATAGACACCAGGCCGGCACACTCTGCTGAGGTATGAAATTAAGAACACGTACACACTACCAAGCCAGAATTACCAGCTTGTGAGTTGAGTCTTTGGGAGAACAGCTAGAAGTCATTCCAGATAAACGTCCCTGAAGCTCCAATGACGAACGCATCCATAATTTCCTCACTTCCTTCCCTCCCCATAGATGTACAACTTCACCAACTTTGCAATGTCTTTGAATGAGCTGGAGCCCGGCATGGAGGCCATCTTGCCCCCCACAGACTGTCGCTTCAGGCCGGACATCAGAGCCATGGAGAATGGCAGAATGGGTAATTTGTGTTTTTAAAGTCCCTCATCAGTGCTTGCTGGAGTCCTGTTTGCCTTGTTTGGCAGCAACGCCCTGCAGAAACCTACAAAGATAAAATAACAACCGCAAGTTGCATCTGACAGAGATCACTGGTACAGATGATTCTCTGAGTAACCGAAAATAAATGACTGTGATGCTACCAACTGAAGGATGCAACTGAAACTGTCATCAGTGACCACAAAGATACAAAGAGTGGAGAGTAATGAGACAATGCTGCCACCTGCTGGCATGTCTGCGTCACCGTCTCATGAAGACTTGTTGATCTCCATTAATGATCCAATAAAGAAATAAAGATGAAACTTTCCTTCCTTTCCTTACTTAGAATTATATATATTTTTCTACTCGGAGAGCTTTTTCTGGGAATAATGCTACAATCCGCAGACCTTGTGTGTGTTGTTCTGCTGCAGATGAGGCCAGTAAGGAGAAGGAGAGACTGGAAGAAAAACAGCGAACTTCCAGAAAGGAGAGAGCCAAGAATGAGGAGGAGTGGCCTACCAGGTGGGAAACGCCCGTATACGGACTTTCAGTGTACACTGAAAACAAACTCTTTCAAATGGGATCAAAATGGTTACAAAGCAACTGAAAAGATGTCCCATCTGTGCACAGCTTTGTTGTGCGAAGTTAAATTGTACTCTTTGATAGTAGTATCTCAGAAATGTGAGAAAGATCAGCCTCTATGTATCGCGGTTTTGCCATGGTTAATCCTTGTGTGTCTCCCAGGTGGTTTCAGATGGGCACCAACCCGTATACCAACTCCCAGGGCTGGCTGTACTCCGGCGGTTACTTCAATAGGAAATACCAAGACATGCCTGAGATCTACTGACAGCCCGGTAGCCTTCACCCGCCTCCTCCTCGATACCCTGCAATGACCTGGCTGTCATAAAATCAAGTCTTAGGCTCAGCTCTTGTTTTGCCATCTCTCGGCCCGCCGTCGCTTAGAGCACAAGAATTATTTTATTTCTGACCAATCGCGGCGGCAGAGAGCTGGTGCGCGCAAAACGAAAATTACAGGCCCACAAGCTCATGTATCCGATCTGAATGCTAAACGTCTTTACAATCAAACTCTCACCAACCCGGCAAGCCTCTGGACGACGACACTTTTGAAAACCCTCACGCGTGTCATTCGCGAGTGAAGTTGAGTTTCCCCCAACACAAAGTAAAACGTAATAATCACATCAATGGTTTATGGACGGACATCCAGTCAGTAGGGACATCAGGGATGTGAATTGTCTTTTGACTGAAGATGAGTCTCGGAGATGCTTTCTCTTTATTTGTTTAGAAGCTCTGCAAATAGATACACATGTACCATTGTACAGGGAAAAAAAAAACCACATTGCAACCACAAGGTTGTTACTGGCCAATGCGTTGTATCCCTGAAACATTTACTCTGTCCACTGCTGCCCTATTAGCCGTCCACTCAAGGTCTCTCTATAAGCCGACTACTAGAAAACTGGTGTTTCCCCGACAGCACAGTGAAATGTGCGGCTGCCGATGCCCGGGCCCTGCGTGTAGAGACTAAATTTACTTCTAAGGAGTTCAATCTGTCCCTCTATGGAAAGAGTTTGGACCTATTTTATTAGAGAATATTTAATTGAGCAACAGTGATGACATCCCCAACGACAGCGAGTTGATTTAAGTAACAGCAGCCGCACATTCACGGTGTGAGTGCATTAATATGTGCACACAATTATCAAGCCATATTAACTACAAGAGGGCGAGTGTATTTGCTGTGTGAGTAGTGGGAATTTGACAATGTGAACCCTGAATATTTACATTGTTATTAAGCTCGCTCATTAAGGCACGGTTGAAAAAGAAAAAAGAAAGAACAATCATGTCGGCGTAATGTTATGTGATTTAATGTTAGATGTTGTGCAGCTGCATTGGATGCTTATGTATAGAGATGCTCTTCAAAATGAGAATTGTAAGTAAAACAACTATAGATATAAAATAAAACAATGTCGTCCTCGTCGACTTATTGGGTCGTTTTTAGTTTTTCAGCAAATTTAAGTTCTATAGTCGTCCCATAATCTGTCGACGTTTTTTTTTTTTTACTAAAAGGAAAGTTAAAAAAGTACTTTGACGAATGTTAGCGCGACACTAAGTGAATGAAACAATGTGTCTGAGGGTGACAGCAGGGCACGCTGGACCTCTAGTATTTGTACAGAAACTATCCACTATCTTTGTCTGTGTAATGAAAACGGTTCACACCTCAACCCTCACGTTCCCTGCAGACATGTTTATATTTTTCACAAAAAAAAGCACTTTGCTCCAAAGCTTTTGTTGGGGGAGGAAAAAACAAAAGAAAGAAGGTGAATGGTCTTCTAGGTTGCACCCCTTTAAATGAGGATGGAGGCCGCGGCACCTTCGTCTGCACCAGTGTGCACCATCATGCATCATGCATATGCACTACAGCAACTCTATGCAACTTTTGCACCTCAACGTGAACAGATCACATCTGACCTGTTGTACAGCAGCGTTACCCCCCCCCGCCCCCCCTCGCACATCCCCCCAAACAGCACAGACACACTTGTTAAGCCTCTCAGCAGAGCAGTTAGTTACTTTGCCTTCTTAGTTTATCTTTGTATATTCCAAATGAAAAAAGGACATTTTTCCAACTTTTGGGGACGGCACATCTTGTATCACTTTAAATGTTTGACTTGTGTGATTCTACAAAGGTGAATCTATCTCTAGTGTTGAGTGCCTGACTTTACATTCTTTACATTCCCTTTTTTTAAATGTGTTTATTTATGATGGAGGTTTTAGGAAATATTTTTCTTTTTGCTTTAGCTAATTCAAACAATACTTAATTGAATTATTTCAACGTAACATGAATCTGATGTGCTTTATAGAGGAGCAGCGTGAATTATCGAGGCTTGAAGCGAACATCATTCATGAGTTTAACACTTGTACAATCTGAATCATCAGTGTGTAGGTAGATTTGTCGTTAAAGTACAAAATAATAATAATAATAAATATCAGCACTACTTGAGTTGAAGTTCACACCAGCTAATTGCTCCAGTTGTAAATGATCCCAAACAGAAAGTAGTTGTTGACCGTGGAGTAGTCTGAGCTGGTGAAGTTGTGCGAGCGGCTCAGACTGACGTTGTGAAAGTAGATCTGTTGCTTTGAGTGTTGGTTCTTTGCTGAGTTTGACTGTGTCACGGAGTTCTCAATGTCGTATGTGTAAAAGTGCTCCACAGAAATAATCACAAGCAAAATGGCATATTTTGTGCGATTCTTTTTTTTTTTTTTTAATAGTATTTAAGCAATTTCTGGTGAGAAAATAAAACGGCTGTTTTTTATTTTCAGGTGGGGGACTGTAAGGGGTCATTTCCAATCTGTGGACGTTTTCACATTAATGTACGAGCGGAAATGTTAACCAATAAATCCTAATTTCAGTTTATAATGTGTCTGCTTTTTCTGCTTTTTTAGAAGAAAATGATTACACATGATGGTTACAATCAAGTAATACGTAATATGTAACTACAACTTGCTGAAAAACTAAAAGACATGAGTGGATCCATCATCACAATGAATTCTTTTCCCTTTATAAAACGTTTTAAAGCCTTTACATATAAATGAAACGAGTATCCTTGACAGAACATAACTCGTTCACAATCCTCTCACACTCCGATACAAGCCTCTATTGTCACTCGTCACTCATTGTCTAACACGCACACCAAAAAGAGGACGCGTAACACACATTATACTACAGGCGTCATAAACGTGCACGCTCACATGCACGCGTGAACGCGCCTCTTGCTGGACCGCCGTGGTTGACTGAGCGACAACGACGTGCCTTTTTTAAGGTTTAGAGAATAATATTTGTGTGCGTGTGACATTGAAGGAATGAAAAGCGTCTTGCCTTCACCGTTACTCGGGTAATGTTGGTCGCTGATGCAAAGACTGGATGTTGAACAGTTTCTTCGGTACTTTTTACCGAGAATTAGTTCCTACAAAACTGCAGTTCATCCTCATTAACTTATACGGAGTTGACAAACTTTGATTTAAAAATAAAGGATAAATTTAAGGATATAATCACAAGGACGACACTTTGAATCGTGATGCAGTAAAAGAAAAAAAATGTGTATATAAATAGTCAAAAACTAAAATAAGAGCTTACACAAATGTTTTTTTTCTTCTTTATTTGTCTTTTCTTTATTTTCCTGATTGAAATGTATTGTACGGTCATAATTCATGACCGGTCATAATTAATTCATTCATCACATTACATGGCATGATGCACCAGGTCTACTACACCCATTTATAGGAGGAATACACGGAAACATACACAAGGTTTTACAATGGGAGGAACAGGAAGTTTAGCTCATCGCACTTACAACAGTGAATGGAACACTTTGTAATCATTTTTAGGCTCTTAACCTTGTTCTCTATTTTATTTTCACCCTCTTTTTTTCATTCAAGTTATTTTATTATATTTATTTTATTCACATCTCCATTGTCCAAGTTGCCATCTCACCCTCTTCATCTTCCCAAAAATGATATGGAAGCAAGACCACTGTCCTCCCCCTTTCATGGATGTCATTTCCGTTTTACAAACACAACATGTATAGAAACTCTACACAGACCAATATGTTTTTACCTCTTTTCTTTTAACACCCGATTACTATTTTTTTATAAGTCTTAAACAGTCTGCACATATTTTTTTTCATTTAATATTCACATCAGCAACTGCTCTTTGCTTGTTATGTGTTTTGTAGTTCTTGTTTTTTATGCACACAAATCCCAGGTTTCTGGCAGGGAGGTTCAGGCTTGCATACGTTCCAGCTTGTGTCACTGTGTAGTGTGCAAAGGCCTTTCTCATGCCTGTGTGTGTGTGTGTGTGTGTGTGTTGTGTGTTAGCATGTTTCAGATTTGCATGTTGTATAGAACATGTTCTTCATTTACATGTCGTTTGTTCTAAGCAGACTGATTCTCATCTGGTATTTACACTTGTGGGAGGTCAAAGGTTGAGGAGGTTTAGAAGGCCGAGGGATGGGAGGAGGTGGGCGGGGAAGAGGAGGTGGGGGCTGCCCAGGTCATGCACTTGTAATTTTACAGATTCATTACAGGTGAAAGATGAATAAACGCTCCCTGATGGTTTTACAATGACGGATGGACTTTTTCCTTCTACATAATTGCTCTGCTTTCACAAACCTCTCACCTGTGAAACATTTACTTCTTCCTATGTTTAGAATATATTTTTGTGTATTTTATAATCTTTCTACGGTCCAACTTCATGTCGACTGACAGCAAGAGCAGTGGTGACAGTTACTACACGACGTGCCGTACAGTCAGTTTATGCTACCTTTTTGGTTAACGACACACAAACACACGCAGTCCGGGTTTCCCAAAAGCACTAAAAGCTGCTCTTTTGAATTCTGTGTGGCGCTAAAAGTGTGTCATTTCTCCTCGTGGTCGTTAAGCGGAAAAGAAACACCTAATGCAGTCGATGCCACCGAGGGTCAAACGTGTAAATGCGACCTTATTGCTGAGACTCTTGATGTCGGATTGAACGGCAAATCAAGATTTTTTTGGGAGATTTAACTTCTTTTAAACACAAATCTGATGGAAGAAACCTCTCTTTGCTCCATTTCTGAAAATGTGAAACTTTGTGTTCGAATGCCCCCCCAAATGCCCAAATTCAGCAGAGCTATAGATTTTCCCAGACGGGGGCTTAAAGAAGCTGTTTCCCGAGAAGCTCTCAATTGCAATTAGCATTTGCATTTTGAAGTTTAATCTTTTATCATTGTCTACATTTGTGCTTCGAAGCCCTCTGAAGAAGCGGCCTGCGGCGTGGTGATTTTTGCCCACTGGTGATTGCGGTGGTCTGAGCTTGCGCTCTTGGATTTAGACAGACACCATGCAGAGTACAGACAGAGACCACGACTGGCTAGAGGGCAGTAAAAGGATGGCTTTCTTCAGTGACCAGCGTAGTAGTATAAAAGCCCTTTGCTGCTATGCATATTTAAGTCACCTTCAGTGGTTGTATTCACACAGGAGCTGAAACATTTTTTTTTTTACCACAGATCTTTATGGCTGCATTCAGTCAAAAGGTTCCGACCCCTCTAGTTAACAGCAGCCACGGTACGATCACGTCCGTGTCTTAAAGTGTGTGAAAAAAAAGAAAATCACATTTATTGCGCCTGCGTAAACACACGTCTTATTTTGTAACGTCTACTGAACATCGCAGCTGCATTTAGTGTGTGCTTTCCTGAGGCAAAAGTGATTGAGGAACATTTTATTGAACATTATATTTTATTACAAACTTCCAGAACATACGACATACAATAGAGGAAGTTGGTATTAATTTGGGTAACTTTAAGCTCATCGTTTGTTCTACTTTAACGCTAATTTTAAGCTTCCACGGAGAAGCCACTGATCTGGTGGCAGTGTACCTGGGAAGTGCTCTCTGAAGGCTCAGTGTGTCGGGGCCACAGGCAGATGAATCCGAACCACAATAATCACAATAATTAGGATCTTAAAATCTCTACAGAGGCTGAAAAAAACCAAAACTACGACTCAAAGTGAGCTCCAAGCATGATAGCCTGTGCTGTTTAAATAAAAGTAGGCCAAGACCGGTAAGCAAACAACCGAAAGCGCTTTGAAAACATTAACACAACTCTCTGTTGGCGCACATTCAGAAAACAACACTTTGACAAAAGAGATTGTGAGATTTCTGAAAAATCCGATTATTGTGGTTGTGTAGATTTGGCATAAACATAATGTCTAAAGATTTTAATAAACATCTCTTTCTGTGCTCACAGCGAGCTCTCTATCTCCTCTCAGTATGAAAAAAAATAAATTCTGACATAGATAAATCTCATAAATGTCTCACAAAAAATAGATACCGACTTCTTTTACAGTTCCAGTGACTTGAAATATAGTAACGATACTACAAGGGATGTTTTCAATACTCTAATTTCATGAATAAATTCTCTATAATCTTTTTCGTAACATGCTGCAACTGAAAAAAATACAAATACACAATAATATGCAGATTACTTTCTACTCAGAAATCTGTGTTCCACAGTGTATTTAGCTTTTAAATCTAGGTGTGTTTTGGCAGTGCACCTTTCAACACATATTCATACACACCCACACAAGAACACACGTACAAACACACACTTCACTTTTGGAATGCCTGGAACAGGACTCCTTCAGTCGGCTCCAGCAGTATTTTTAGTCAGATCAACGAGGACTTTTGGCCATCAAACTAAATCGAAAAAACTAATAAAAAGAAGCATTTCTTCTTAAATCCTGACACAAACCGTATTAGGGAATATATTCTGAACTTGTTATTGATAGGCTTTTTATTTTGTTCTAAATATATATATATATATATTGTATTTAGTCTGTGTTCATATACATCTTTTAGTTTTCTTTATTTCTTTATTCTTCATGTTCTTTTCTGCACAACTGTCCATTTAAAATTTATTTTATTTCGTGGTTATTTACTGGTTATTAAACAGAAATGTGAATGAGGAAAAGCAAGCATCCCATAAAACAGGCTTTACAGGGACAATTATCTATTTCCCACTTTCTTTACATCTTGATATTAGGTATATCAAGAAGCTGACTATGAATCAGGTGTGTTAAATTAATGAGTGACTTTTCCCATTTGTGAATACACATCCTCCTCTTGTTTCTTTTTCTTTCTTCCCCCGATAGGATTCATTGCATAGAAGGACTTGAGATGAGAGGTCGCCTCTTCCGTCCACCATATTTTGTTGTGGTTGAACTCGTGTCACATTTTCTTTTCAACTTGGGATGATCGTTGTTAAACACACGCACACGGACCCCCACACACATACATACAAACATTAGGAACAATATAGAGGTGACTTTGAGGTTTTCTGCGCCGGGCGGCATGCAAAGGTTCCCAGCGAGCGTTCACACAGACAATATACAGCAGGAGTTGGTTGGTTCGTTGGTTTTGCTGAAGGCCTCACAATGTTTGGCCCGACAGAGTATGTTTGGAGTACCGAACCGCGGATCCCACAATGCACTGCAGGAGCGACAGCAGGGAGAACACTGACCTGAGAAGTTTCCATGACAACTGACAGTTTGAGAGGGAGGGGCTCGTAGGGAGTCGGGTTACAGGTCTGGACGCCACCACGATAGAAAATGAAGAGTTAAAAAAGGCGAGTGACTTTGTGACACAACCGAGTGTGTTGCTGCTGGGTTGTTCAGTCACGTTAGTGCTGACTTTGTTTGTTTTTTTCCTTTCTTTTTCTTTGTCACCATTTTCTAATGTGCTTTCATGTGTGCTGTGCACATTTGACAGAGTGAAGCCACACACTGACACACACACACACACACACTGATGTGCGTATCAATGGACATCCATCTCGGAGGGTCAGAAGGGTCACATTGAAAGCCGAACCCCCCCCTCCAACTCCCGCCCCCCCTGCAGGCGTCCGGTTCGGACGCGGGGAGTGACTGGTCTGCGCCTCAGTGCCTCTCTGCTGCCCTGCAGTGCGTTCAGATCAGACTCCGGTTCGCCGCCACGAGCAGCGCATCACTCCAACCCCCCCCCGACGTCTCACTGTGGGGCGGAGCAGAAGATCTGGGTGGTACCCAACGTGTTGGTCCAGCGGTAGTACGAAGCTTCGGTCCATTTGTTAAGTCAGACTTGAGTGGTGCGTCGGTGGTCGTAGGACAGATGGAGGCGACACGCTTCTATTTCACCACCTTTTAAGATGACACAAGATTGTGCTTTCTACTTTCTGCTTACCACATTTCTCTATTGCTTTTTTTGAAAGTATTGATAATAAATAGTCAGAAAATTGACAGGGTGTATGATGAAATCAACACAAATAAATAAATAAATATCAAACAATTATCAAAAACAAAGTTGATTTAAAAAATATAAATTAATCTCACTGTGGCCAGTGTTCTGGTTAGTGTCACTACCTAAAATAAATATGTGTTTACAGATTGTAATAAAAAAAATGCAAGTAGAACTCTAAAATAAAAAATATTTAAGAATGATTAAGGCGATATTGGTAACCTGCAACTTAAAAACCAGGCAATTAACAAAACAACATTTGAAAAAAAATTAAAGAAAGCACAATGGTAACCACCAACAACCGTTTGAGAAATATCTGCAAGCTGAATGTTGTGGAGCAGTTGGAGAAACCCCATCACCACGAGCACTGCAGGGAAATGTTCTCCTAATGGCTTTGCAATGGCTGGAAAAACACTTAAACCCATATTGTTTTTTTCCCCTTAGAAAAAAAGAAAAGGCTCCTCTTATTCCCGTGGCTCAATTTGTGATTGTTGCTCCGGGAATCTCTCTTCCTCGTCACTGTTTACGCCATTCTTCTGCCTCTGTTACGTAATGATGAACAGTGTAAGGTCTTGGATATAAAGTTCCATGCATTCCAAATTCCTATTTTTCTTTTTTTTATTTACGATATACTTCTTTAACGTCATGGCAAGTTGAGGATTGTCTGGTGAGGGTTGAGAAAAAAAAAATAGAATTGGCATTCGTGGGAGGTGAGGAACTGAGTGAGCCAAAGGTTTTAACAGTTCCAATCTGGAATGTAGATATAAACAAGCCGCGGAAAGAGACACGTTACGTTGTCGTATTCATTCCACGTGACATTTCCATTAACTTCGTCGCAGCGGGTGATGTAACAAGCGGTCTTTAGTACCAGTAAGTTTTATTCCATTTCCCCCACTATTTTTTTTACTTAGAGAAGTGATAGAAAAGAGGAGAGAGAGAGAGAGAGAGAGAGTTGTTATTCCCACTTTGAGCACAGGACTGTGGAATGAAGGATCCTAGCGTGCCATCGTGCCTGTGATAAAGGATCCGTCATATAAACGATGACATCGTCAGCATATACAAGTAGAATTTCTCCCCTTTTCATTTTTTTTTCATCCATTCACTCTGCGGTTTTTAATCCACGCGTAGGGCCGAGGCGCGGCACTGGTTGGGTCTTCGGCGGTGTGTGCAGAGCTCTCTCTACCAACATGGAGGGAGAGCAGCCAAGCAACAAAACCTTTTAAATTCACTGTTGTTTTTTGGCCCCCAGTAGCGCTTTTGTGGTGAAGGGACGTAGATGTGTTTGACTGCTGGAGGTCGGTTCTGCGCATAGTTCAGTGGAGGATGGTGCTTCTAGAAGATGGATGTTGGCTAGACATGATCTGAGAAAAGACAGAGGTAATTTAGTCAAGACCATTGAACCAACCCTTTAATATTGGCTCTGTATGTTTGATGTGTCCATAAAGATATTCGTATAGTATATACAAATGTCACTCTACCAAAATAGCCACCTATAACTGCTGATCACCTCTTTTACTATGACAAGTAATACATTGTTTGGCAAATGCAAACTGCTGTCTATCCATACGGGGGTCAACCATTGAATACATCTGCTTACAGCTTAATATATGACCAATGTATGAATGTACTAAATGCTTACTGGCTAGACTTGTGCAACCATTGGCAACACAGACAACAGTACATACTATTAAAAGTAGGACAGGTGATATTGCAAAATAGTTTAAATGAGTGATTTAGTGCTTAGAGTCTGATTCTGCCCAGTTGTTTGATATTTCAAAGCTGCTTGTGAGTCATGTAGAGAAGTCACTTTGTTTCGGGTCCCTTTTTCGGGTCCCTTTAATGACACAGAGGCTCACAATTAAAACAAAAGCAATTTGCTCTTTAGAGCTGTCATGCAGTAAAAATGAAGTTGGCCACTAGATGGTGGATAAGTTTAGGAAAGTCACTTCTGGTCTACAGCACACTGTCTATGAAGGCCCTGAGCCATCCAGTTTATTGCAGTTGCTAAAAGTATATTATAAAAAAACTGTCTCTCTTATTCAGGAAACAGACATAAAATAATATCGTGAATCTACAAAACGTTTTGAAATGAAGCAAAATAATATGCAGAAGATTATACACATGTTTTTAGTGAGCATTTTTAGTGTGAACTCATCATTCATCAGTAGGCAGCAGAAACACCACCTGTCGATATAAAGGAAAGGGCACCTGCTGTGCTGCAGCCTGACGGAGGAACTCACTTGTCCTCCGTAAACTCATTCATTCCACAGACTGAGACCTGCACATATTTCTCACTCTCACAAACCTTCCGGCTGCTTCGGGGGGGAAACCGTGCACGGGAGCACTTCAGTGCACGTTTAGACACTGCGCTAATTAGCACCAAAAGAAAAACACCTGTTTCCCCAGACGCTTTCATCACCTGCGTCCTCCGGGGCCTCGCTGAGCATCCAGTAGTCGAATAATCCTGACATACAATCTGGTATCAGAGTTATGCATGGCTTTACCTAACATTATGAAATATTCATTAATAACTACTATATATTGATTCTTTGCCAATCCAGGAATTTGACTTTTCAAGCTTTTTAGAGTCTTTGAATCACATTTTAAAAGGTTTAAAAGGTGTTTTAATTTTTTTTAATCAGTGCCTTGTGGTTGTCTCACCCGCTGTGCCTGACTCCGATGAACTGCATGTTGCACGTTCACAGGTGCCTGGCAGCCGACTTAATTTGTTCCAGTGAACACAGGCCCCCAAAGGGTTGCTACAAAACAAACAGGTAGTTGACCCACTTAAGCCACAACATGGCTTAAAAGCAGTGCCGGCCCGAGCCTCTTGGGGGCCCTAAGCAGAATTTGATTTGGGGGCCTCCCTCCCACCACGCAGAGTCACCTGTGCTAGAAGATTATTGGCACAAAGGTCACGCTATAATGTTATAGCGAAAATTATAAACGTATACAGTGAGGTTATAATACAAAACTAGGGCTTGCAGCACTGAACGGGCCTTAGCCTCCCCTTGCATGTCGGGTGGGGGGGGGGGGGGGGCAGCGGTCAGCCAGACAAAAAGGGAAAAAAGAAGAAAAAAAAGTCTGGACTCAAACCCAGATATCTTGTTTCCTAACCAGACACCTTACATCTGAGCTATCACTCACACTAGTTAATGCACACACGTGAGCCGCATGCCTCACGGCTCACTGGCTGCTTGGGGCCCCAAGCAACCGCTTAGTTTGCTTATGCCTCGGGCCGGCCCTGCTTAAAAGGCACAGTAGGGACACATAAATCTTTTTCAAGCAACGGGTATAATCATATTTTAATCAGTATTCCATGTTTGGGGAATGCAGTTTAGGGAATGCCCTTTCCCTGTTTCATCTTGACAATTTCCCTCTGCACAATTCCTGACCTCTCCCATCCAACCCCTCGGAGGTTGACCTCACATAAACTGTTGTGGATGAATCCAGGCGGCCGAGTGTTGAACATCTCATGGAAAGTCTTCCCCCGGAGCAGGGCAGGCAACTGCGCCAACATTTTGAGACCCGCAGCTCTGCTCCGAGACATTTAACTAGCACAGTTGGGGGTGTAATGTGTCCAGTTACTTTTGACCATTAACTGTCCCAATAACGCTTTGACAGAATATGGCTGAGAGACATTTTTCTCGCAGGCGGGGATGATAGCAGAAATGGCAGAGTCTGACAACAGAAACGGCAGAGATCCTTTTAGCGATAGAAGAAACAAGACAGGACGTGCCGAGAGAAAAAACGGTGAGGGGAGGGAGCGAAGAAAGACAGCGCAGAAGTGAGAAAGCGAGAGCGAAAGGAGGGAAGAAGATGAAGAAGAAAAGCAGTGGTGTTTGACAGCAGTGGCGGAGTGTGGGAGGAGAGAGAGTCACGCGGGGAAGTTAGTCAGCGCTCGACTGCACAGCGACAGCAAGCCGCTGAGTCCAGGCTCACTGCCTTATCTTCCACATGCACATATGCAACACTGCACACTCTGAAACACAGCAACATCAATGCCTGCATTGCATCAAAAGCTTCAAAGCCCACCGCACCAAAGCAAAAGATTGTGCTTCTAATTGGAAAGAAAACATGGCCTTTTGCTATTAGTTACATAAAACACATCTGCACGCAGTTTTAGAGACAAACAGGAAAATGAATGGACCTTATTGCTCAAACCTGCCTCATAAAAACTACAAACATACATTACTTTCTTTGGTATCTATCATTAAATGCATCTTTATCTATGCTTTGCTCCTTAATCGTCAAACTAAGATGTTCTAAGTCCCTTTTTTCTGTATAAAAAAGCTTTTATGTTTCAGGATCTCAAGGTTTTGAGGTTTTTACCCTCTTCTACCGAGTCCTCATCAATATCTTTTGTATTTGCTTATGCAGGTGTACGTTGAATGTGTCTGCGAAACATTCATTGTCAACATATATTCATAAAAAATCCGCTCTTGACAATGCTACATGATCTTCAATCCAATTTCACCAAGACTGTGAACTAACTGAAGTTGCCATTAAAATCATGAAAGCAGCTGTGACTGCGTGTTTGACTGTAATCACATAAGGAAATGAAAAACTATGCAGTGAGATAAATGTGATAATGCTTCTACTTCTGAACCTTTTATTCGACAATTTTGTGAATTTGTGGCAGACATCAAGGGTTTAAAAGCCATTTAAGTGAATAGCAAGAATAAAGCAAAGCTCGGCATAAAGCTTGATGATTTAGGTTTTACACTTCTGGGGATGCATGTTTTGTATTATATGATTTTTTCTCACTGGTTTATATTTAGGTGGTGAGGTCTTAAGGTGTTAATCACACCTTCTGTAGGGTTCAAAGAGAAGAAAAAATAAAAAAAACGTGAACATTTTGGGATTAAAAAAGTGTGCAACAACATCACAGTCAGAACAAAAAGAAAACATACCCGGATGTCTGAGAGACTTCTGTGTCTCACATTTACAAGTGATTAAAGACACTCGGGACAGTTTGAGTGTCACTTCTAATCACCTTTTACTTTGATCCTGTGGTTCATTAAGAGGTAAAATGAGCTACATGTCAGATTCTAATCCTCTTGGTTTAAATATTTCATCGTCAATTTGCTCTAATAAGGTTCAATCACACAGCGGTTCATAAATCAAGGGCCTGCTCTTGGAACAAGCAGGACTCTCGCTAATGTATTTCTGGCCAGGCTGACAGAACCCAGATGCCACTGATCGTCAGGAGCAGGCAACAACACAACCGCTGCAAAAACACAAAAGCAGCGACAAATCCGTCTCCAGGCTGAGCTGGAGGAAGAAGACAGCAGGCGGCTTGTCCCATGACAAGAGTTGAGATATGGAGAAGGAAAATAACATGTGCAAATGTCCCATAGTGAAAGTAGGGGTTAATGTAGTTTCAGCGTTTATATCAAGTTGTAACTACAATATGGAAACGGAAAAAGATTTTTTCCTGAAACTAGATTTTTTTTTTCTCACTTGGAGCGTGTTGACACAGAACTGGTTAAAGGTAAACAAAGGATGCTTTGTGTCGGCAACAGACATGGGATAAGAGAACTTTAATTGGAAAGCATTACATTTTGAACTCTTAAATGACCAACTCGCGTTATTCCATTATCCTGTTGAATTACATTCGGGGCTCAAAGGGTTCTGTTTAACCGTTTAAGTCCAGCACAGCAGCAGCTGATATTTATTATCAGCTCCCCTCGTTGCTGGTGAGGTCATCAGTGAAAGGAGCTGGTAAATAAACTGTGGTAGAAGATAGAGGTACAGTCTGTGGATGCTAGATGACAAGTACTCACCAGTATGCTCATCGCACCGCTCTGTTACGCTCTCTCTCTCTTTCTCTCTCTCTCTCTCTCTCTATATATATATATATTTTTTTTTAGTAAAACAAAAGCTGGGGGAAACTTCACAGGTTTTTCTGGTACGTGGCCTTGTGATTTGGTCATTTAACATTTACATAGTCCTGCAAATACATTCCGTCAGTTTAGTTGATGTATATTTTGATATCCATGTTAGATAAAGCAGTGTTGTTGGTAGGCTTTTCAACACACTGGGTCAATATTGAAATATGCAACTTATTGCAAGGGCTGTCTGGTACAGTTTTAAAAGAAAAATCATGCTTTTTGTTCCATGATTCCGTCCGGTCTGAAGTAAATCAAAACCTAAAGCCTCCAACTGAGGCTCTACAAGTCCACCGCTGTCCACATCCTGTTTGGTGCAGAGATAGTGGGAAGAAGTTGTCATTCTTTATATTCCATTTTCACCCTGTACGCACAGAGAAGCCAGGCGACCAAAAATAAGACGCATAAGACGGAGAAGAAAATACACAAACACTCAGACAAAGAGACACTGCTTTAGCAACACACTCTCTGAGTCAAAACACTACACGCTGTAACAACCTGTCAACATCCCAGCAGACTTTTGACCAGCAAACTCTCAGATTTACTTGTATACCTAACGTTGCACTTTTTCAATGCATAGTTAGTGTCATCATTGACAAAGCGAGACTACTGCCGCACACTTAAATGTCTCTGCCAATCAGTCATGTTGCAATGTACATTCGTGTCCATCCAAAATGCCCAGTTCATCATTTTACTCCATTAGACATCTGTCTGAAATTGAATCCTTGAGTAATGGCCAAAAAAAGGTCAGTGTGACCTTTTACCACCAAAATCAAATCAGTCAGTTTGGAGTCCAACTTGACATTTCTGCCAAATCTGAGTAGATTCTCTTCATGTGTTCTTGCAACATCGCCGTCACAGGAATGGATTTTCATACAAGGTAGGTCTTTATGACCGACCTGTTACGAGTTCATAAAAAGGGAAAGGAGTCCTAAACTACTGAAAAAATAAGAAAATAAATAAATAAAGTTGAATTGCAAACATCTCCTTTTTAAGGTCTGAGGGAAGCTGTTTCCAAGGTAACGCCCTCGGCTTCAAGCTACACCCCAAAGGAAAAGCCACATTTGATACTAAATAAGCTTTCAGTTTCCATTTGTTTTTTCAGTGCTTCTGACTTTGCATATTACTAACTGGATGCGGCAAAGAAACAACAGCAGAAAATACGTACCTCAATTGTAGCACTTCAGAATAAGGAGGAGAACTTCTTGCCAAAACCGCTTATAGCTAAAGGAAAGTGAAAAATAAATAGAGATTAAATAGATTCTGACACAGGGGGGAGATCAGGGAGACTTTTAAACTTTTATGCGTAATGACAAGCTAAAGTCTTGCTTTATCTCCGTATTCATTTTGTGTCCCTTTGGAATCATGCCTGTCTTTTTTAAAGTCATATTTTATGGATGTTCTGTGGTAGTTTATCACCATCTTATCCTGTTGCGTCTCTTTATAATTGTTTTTGGGGTTTTTTGGCAGTAGCTTTTTGTAACTTTTAAAAAGCGTTTCTGTCTAGATTCCTAACTCGTTAGAAAATACATGCTGCAGTTATACCTGACTGAAATATTTCCTGTATACTTCTAATTAGCTTTGTTGTGGTCCTACCGTCTCCGAGTTTGCCCGCCTGCTCAGCGGCATTTCCAGGGATGAGCTTGGACAACATGCTGTCTCCCTCCATGCCAGGCTGGCCTGCTGCTGCACTGCCGATACCTCCTGGTCTGGGAGCTGCTTTGGAGCCTGGACAGACAAACAGAGCGATGAGGAGAGAAATGGTGAAATGTAAAGACAGAAACACGTTCAGGCGAGTTGTGGGTATCGGTGCAGGTCTTTCACGGTCTTGAATCTGACAGGGTTATTTTGTTTTTCTAGTTACATGAATAGATGTGTTTTTATGACGTCCAGTCATTACATAAAATAAAACAAAGAGTGCGTCCATCTCAGCATTTTTATTTACAAAAATGATAAATGCAATCTGAATAGTTGCAAATTATCTCTTGACCCAATCTGTTAATGGTCACGTGTGGGATTGAGATCCATACATTTACCCCCCACTCAACATAAAAGAAAAACTACTTCCTGCATCAGCATTGAATCTTTGTCTTTATTTCTAAGAAAAAGATTCAAAAGTCTCCTCCAGACATGTCAAACTACCTATTGGACAAATTGACTGAATTATTTAATACGAAATGAATTAACTGACCCAGTCAATATATAATGTCTTAACACACTCAGACTGATCTTCTTCCATGGTGTGAAAGCCCTCCAGTGTGGGATTATCTGCAGATTAATCTCAGGTAGATGAGCCAGAACAGCCTGGTTACATAATAAAGATGCAGTGGGCAGCAGCTGGTGAGACGGGCGAGTGCTGGGAGTCTCTCTGTGTGAATGATGATGCTGTACCTATGCCTGTGAGCGGGGGCTGGCCAGCTTTTGTGGCGATGACCGGCGCTGCCTTTGCTCCAATAGCCGTTACTGGAGGCGTGTCCATTTTAGCCTGCAGAGAAAGAGAGAGTGAGAAGACGAAACAGCGGCAGCAACTTAATCCTCTACATTCGCTAAAGCAAACATCTCAGTGCTGCACACACCTCAGTGCTGCACACACCATCAGCATCTACTGATCAGATGCACAAGATTATATGCGGATGCCTCCCAGAAAACCCCCCCGAACTATTCCTACTATTGTTTTGCATTCTGGCATTTGGTGACAGCACATTCATTATTTTGTTCTTTTTGGGGATATCTTCTGACCGAATGTAGGGATAATGTAATTATTCACATGCCGTTTTATACTTGGAACATGAATAAATATTGTTTGACTTTGGTAAATCCAAACTTTGCCACCTGACGGATCAAAAGTATCGTAAATAAAGCTTCACTGATCCATCGCTACTCTCTAATCACAGGAAACGTGGCCTAGTGTTTATGTTCTTACTTTGTGTTGTCTGTTTTCTGTAAATCTCTTTGTGCCACTCTAGTTAACAAACTTTCGGTAAATTCACTTCCCTTGAAAGACTCAACCTGCTGCAGTTTAGCTGCATCAAAGACGAGGTGGTGCCTCATTATGCACCGTGCAGCTTACAGTATTTCATTTACAGCCACTTCCTAAATGCATTTAATGACACAACGGACATAACATGCCGGTCTTAGTGTATGAGTTTGCAGACTGAATAATAACTAAATGAACGTTTACAGTTAATGCCCTCCAGTCAGACCTATACAACGGTGGAGCTCTCGGAATCATTTCCCAGATAAATCCTGCATAATTAGATTTTAGACCGTATTAATTATTTGACTTAGCTTTCCCAACATGCAGCAGTATGAAATTTAAGAACGCTTTTCAGCTTTCAAAACCATTGTTAATATTTAGGGTTCATGGTGACAAGAACTTTACAAAGTTCACTGACAAAATGAATTCAGGAAGAGTACTGAATCTTCATGTTTAACGTCATAATTAGATTTGGAAACTCCAATTGCTAATACATTTGCATGGATTTATTACAATGAAGTAAACGCAGGGTGCAATCATACATTTTCAGTGCCAGTTTCTTCTAGCAGATAGTGACTCAGCTACGTGTATTTAACAGTTGCCTGTGTGTTAATCACAGTGTTAGATAAGGCATGCCAACAAATTCACAGCAGAATTTGAATGAACCATCTGAACTGGGAGGAGATGGACTGGCTCTTATCTGTGGGAGCATGGAGGGACACAGGGGAATGGGCGAAGGCAAAGGCTGACGGTTCAGACTGAGAAGAAACTCGGAAGCGGTCAAGGAAAGAAATTAAAGAAAAAAAATGTATGGTGGGGGAGACAAGAAGGAGGATGAGGCCTTCTTTGTCATTACCATGTTGGCTGGAGTGCTTCCTGCAGGACCTGTCTGCCTGGCCTGACCCATGGGTCCACCCGCTGGACCCATCTGTCCTGGTTTGGCTTGGCCCTGCCCCATGCCCATGCCCATGCCCATGCCTTGCCCCAGGGCTGAGGGCTGCTGCTGAGGGCCGGTGGTCATAGCGGCACCAGGCTGCCCTGATCTGGCCGCTGACGTTTGGGCTTGTTGTTGGAGCTGGGTCCGTTGTCCTTGAGCTCCGTCTATCTGGGAACCTGGACCACCCTGTCGCCCTGATCCTGTAAGCCCTCCAGCGGGGCCCTGAGCCCGACCGGAGCTGCCAGACCTGGAGGAACCTAGATGGAAGAAGTTGGTGAAATGTACGTTAAATGTTCTGCTCATTGCTCAAAAATCATCTAACTTTTACGTCATCTTTTTCTCTGCTTATGTGAGCAGTTACTAGATTGAAAAACCTTGAATCATAAGCTCCAATCATTGAAGTCTAACTTCAGATTATTTGTGCTTTTGAGAAACAGAACTGCAGTATTTATTTTACAGTGTCCTTTTTTTATCATATTCATCCTATTGTATGCAGTAGCACATTTACTAGTCAGGCTGCATTGAAAGAGTTAATGAAATGCAACAAATAGTTGTGAGCGAAGATCAAGCCAATGGTTTAATAAGTGCACTGCTAAAAAAAAGTCACAATTCTGCCCAGGGACACAACCTTTCCTTTAAAAGTTAATCAAGTATTGTTTATCCCGGAGGGGCCGTTGCTTGTAAAACTCAAACTGAACAACCGTGCGTGTTAAATATGTTTCCGTCAGCTCTAAACAAAAAATCCTCCGCTTATTATTGATCAAAGTTTGAGGGTCAACAATGATTTATGAAACTAAGCTTGGGTCAAATCTTTTTCTCAATTAGTCATTGTGGTTCATAGTCTTATTTGTTTGAAGACAAATCAACCATGTGTGTTACTTTAGAGAACATAACACCCTAAATAAACTGTTGGATGGTGTCCCCCCTTAGTTCCCCTTTATCTGAAATACCACCTAACTACACCAACATTTTTCTTCCATGAAAGGGTAATTACCTCAAAGCTCTGTTTTAATACACCTTTGCTCCTTTTATTATATTATCTCTTTACAGTAAAAAAACATGTAATCAGTTTCCACTGCTCGTCTGACTCTCTGGGACCCCTCTCTCCCCTCAGTGCCTTATTCCAGATGTCAGGGATCTGGGCCTTGTCCTGATCTTGAATATTTACGGTTAGGAAAGGTCATTGGAAAGCACCCACAAGCATTTTCACAGGGTTTTGCAACTGGATGATAACTATTTAGGATAAGTAGGGTGAGGTCTGTTCCTTTTTTTTTTTTCAGGCAACACACCACTTATACCTGCTAGATTACAAATGAGGTCTAATATTGTTTTAGTCAGAAACTTGTTGTTTTAGAAGAAAATTACTTTTGAAAGGTTTCTTTTTTTACTACCTCTTAAATATATTCCACATATGGAACAGCCATTCTTATCATTATTTTTTGACAGTTAAGGAGATTATGCAAGATTGTATCAATCATTCTGTTGGTTCACGCAGTTGGTTTTGCAGCAGTTTTTCTGTCAAATATTTTGAGATAAAATGGCTAAATGGGTTTAGACAAATTGGCTAACTTCTACTTTGAAAGTGCAAATGTAATGTCATTACTCCTGTTATTATATATGACGTGTAAAGATGCATCCTATTTACCAGGTAGTTGGCCCTGCATGTCCACTTGCTGCTGTGACTTGCTACGTGAGGAGCGGTGTGGGTCCCCCTGTCTAGAGGAGCGCTGTCCGTGGTGGTGGCTGGACGGGTCCCGGGAGTAGTCCGAAGAGTGGTACCCTCCAGACCTGGACTCCCCACGCCTTCCTGTAGATGAGGATCGTGCCGAAGGGTCTTGGCGCATTGATGGGTCTTTGGGATGCCCCTTAGTGGACCTAGAGGACCTCTGCTCATCTGAATGACGTGATGTGGATGAGTGACGGCCAGAGCTGCTTTGGTGCCTGTGGTCACGGGTTGTAGAGTGTCGCCCTCCGTGGCCGTACTCATCCTGGGGCCACAGGTCCTCCTCAGGAGGCTCATCATAATCATGGTAGGTATGTTTCACACCATGCCGGCTCCTCCCAGCTGAGTGGCTGCTGGCGTAGTGTCGAGAACTGGAGCGGGGCTTCTCAAACCAGTCAGTTTCTTCTTGGCCCAGATGGTAGGCTTTGGAAACCGAGAGCAGATCACAGTCAATCTCCATGTCGTTTGGAGACAGCGGCATGCAGGCTGAGAGAAGGAAGGGGACAGGAAGAAGACCAACCACATGCAATAGAAAATAGGACGGAGAAGACACAGAAAGAAAGGCAGAAAATAAAAGTAAAGGTTTTACATCCATGCAGTTTACACTTCAAGTTACCTTCACAAGTTACAGGACAATATAAACCGAATAAACCAAACACTGCAAAATTGTCCATTAAGCCAGCTGTTTTGATTTTAGCTTAAATTTCCATTTTTGAAAATAACCTTTATAGCGATGAAAATCTTGATGTTATGCGAAGGCCTATGGGTAAATTGTTACAGCGAGACAATTATGCTATCCCTCTCTAGGATACGGTTTGAATATGAAAGATGCAGTAATGGCCTTTTTTTGCAGTGGAGATTTCACAAATCAAAACACAGAAAACAGAACAATGACAGAAATTATAATTAAAACCCTGTAAAGAAAAACAGTGCCGTGCAAAGAAGACCTTTCAATTGAATCAGAGTGTAGCGAACGGAGAAAACCACCACGCCGAAGAACCATGCGAGTATTGGACAGATGACTGACAGGCGGCGTTAGGACGGACAGGCAGGCAGACAGACAGACAGCAGTCCACTGCTAAGAGAGCTCCAAGTGACTCTCAGGAAGAAGGAAATATCCGCATGCAACGGCTATCTGTCTTTCATTTTCTTTCTCTTTGCTAAGTCTAGCTTCTGGGTGGGTGGGGGACGTGTAGGATACACGGTGGAGGCAGTAGTAGGTAGTGAGACTGTGTGGGCGTTCAGCCCACAATTACCTTCGCTGTCTGACACAGCACAATGATAATCGTCAATAATGTATGTATCATCCGATTTGTAGACATGTGTCCTGGGAAGGTCTTGTATGTGGTCTTGTACATCTGGCAACGAGTGGCTGGAACCATACTGGCCATAATAGTAATGATATCTACCGCTACGGCTGTCGTACGGGTCGGGACCTAAGCTTGATGATCGCCCCGAACCCATGAACCTCCTTAAGGGGCTAAGTGGGCTCTCCTCTTCAGAGTACTGCCGGGTTGTATTGCGCCCTCGGCTGTAGCCAGATCGGTAGGACCGGTCGTCCCTCTCATAGGATCGGCTGCGATACCCAGAGTAGTCTCTGGCTGAAATCTTGTCCATGCCGTAGCCGGTGGAACGGGAGCGGCCCGTGGAGTTGTAGTAAATCCGATCGTCCTCATCCACCGTTGAACCATAGTGTCGACTACCATGAGTGCTGCCACTGCCGCCCTCGTAGGTATTGCTTTTAAAGCCGTAATCCTCGATCAGCTGGCGCCCTCGAATGTGAGAGGAGGGGTAAGCCCCACCTGTTGATGAGGAATAGGAGGCCAGGTCTGCCTCTACATCCCGAGCCTCCTCAATGGGAGAAAACTTGGAGATTTTTTGCTCCATACTCCCCAGTTTCCTGTGCTTGTTGCGCTTGGAAGACATGACAGCAGGAGCCAGAAGACTTCTGGCGGATGACATAGGTTTCTGTACCCCGGGGCGGGTGCTGCCATGTTTGTAGTCATAGTCATAGTGATAGGAGGATCCCCCACCCATGCTAGAGCTCACGCTGCTGCTGCTGCCCCCTAGAGGTCCGTGCCTGTAGCTGCTCTTACCCCTGCCGTGGTGGTCGTACAGCTCTTCCTGCATCGCTGCTTCCTCTTCAGGTGCCCTGCCGTAGGAGTTGCCAGTTCCCCCACGCGTAGAACTGCCAACGGTGGTGATGTGGCCGTGGATGTCGCCTGGGTAACGCCCACTGCCGCCATGATGCATCATGTCCCCTGTTGTCGTGCCCAGCCCGTCTTTTGCCGTAAGCTCACTTACGTCGTCAATCATCATGTAGTTTCTTGGAATGTTCTGCTCTAACCCAGGAGCCCCGTACATCCCATCTGCAGAACTGTATGTGGATGGACTGTCTACAGAGTGCCCATAGACATTGGAGACAGTGGAAGTGTACTGTCCATATGAGCTGGCTGTGGTAGTGGTATAACCATAAGTATTGGCAGTGGTTGTGGTGTACTGGCCATATGAATTAGCTGAAGATGAAGTATACTGGCCATAAGTGCTGGGTGGCATGGTAGAGTACCCACCGTAGCTGCTGGACACTGGTGCTGACCCATATGGCCCATAGGAGCTGGCCATTGTTGTCATTCCAGGGTACTGACCATAAGAGGGCGCTGCACTGGAATAGTTACAGTCCTGGGCGGTGGTGGTGACCACAACTGTGGGGTTGCTGATCGTCTCATAGTTGGTGGGCATCTTGTGTTCCAGATCGGCCAGCGAAGTCTGCCTTGGTCTTCCCTGGTGGACCGTCAGGATATCAGCTTGGGGCTGCCCAGGGTATGGGGTGGTCTGGCCGGGGTAGGAGGACACAGCGCTAGGATAGGGTGAGCTGTGGGTGGGGTATGGGGGCTGACCAGGTGGTGCAGGTCCAAAACCTGTATGCCCTGGTTGAGGCTGAGGCTGAGGCTGAGGTGCAGCTGGTAATCCAATGTCTGTCTGTGGGTATGGGGGCCCAGTTTGGGGATAGGTGTGGGAGGGGTAGGACGTTTGTGACGGGTAAGAAGGTCCAAGTGGTGGGACATGGCTTTGGAGGGGCGTAGGCTGTGGCACTGCCTGGGACTGGGAGACTGAGGGATAGGGAGGTTGATTGAATGTTGAAGACTGGTACGGCACATTGGATTGCGGCATTGGTGCTGTTTGTTGGCTCTGGGGGTACTGACATGAGATGAAGGATGAGGAGGGTGGGTACTGGGCTGCTGTGTTTAGGTCGCTGGCAAAATGACTCAGAGGGGCAGTGCTTGGCCTTGTTGACAGTAGCCCATTGCTCTCATGTGATGCAGCTGCAGCTGCTAAACGTAGATTATTCAACTCACTGTCAGACATGTAGTCCCTCGTGTCCCCCATACACCTCAGGTAGGCAATATCCCTCCTTTCCCTCTCCTTGACCAGTGTCTCTTTCCTTTGGTGGATCCCTAGCTCAAGGTATCTCAGTTTAGCATCAATTTCTTTTTCTTCCTCCTCAAGTTCAGCCTGCTGCTTTCTAAGCTTGCTTGACTCTTGCTCCACGGCCTTCAGTTCGTGGGTGAGGTCTTTGAGGAGGCTGGCTTTTGCAGCCAGGCCAGACCTGGAGCTGGGCTTGAGGCTGGGCACGGAGGGCAGGTAAACTTGTTGAAGGGCGGGTGCCATCATGGGCAGATGTGCTGATGTGGTATTCTCGTCTGGAGGAGGGCTGGGAAGGGTTCGCTTGACCTTGCGGAGCAGTGAGCTTTGCTGTAGAGCTGCCAGCTGGAGAGAGAGAGAGAGAGAGAGAGAGAGAGAGAGAGAGAGAGAGAGAGAGAGAGAGAGAGAGAGAGAGAGGAGAGAGGGAGGTTGGGAAGGAGGGATGTTGAGAACATGGAAGAGCAGCCGAATATGAAAAGACATAAAAGCATGCAAATCAATATATGAGGGAGATAAGATGCAACAGTATAGAAAACAATCAATGTGATAGGATGGTGAGCCAGTCCAATGGAGTGTGAGACGAAAAGGGGCATGGGATGGTGCCATAAAAAAGTGGCAGATTATTACGGAACGCAAAGGGAAGAGAGAAAAAGGGGTATTGAGTGATGTAAGATAAAGGTATGGTAATAGAAAATTAATTGAAAAAAAAAGATGAAAGGGGTAGTTGGTAGAGGATAGATGGTAAAAGTATATCCATGGAGAGGGATCATATTGGGAGGAGAACGTTGAAGGAGGTGGAAGGACAGATGTTGTGCACAAAAGGCAAACGGAGCAGGAGGAAGAGGAGGATGGAAAAACTCAAGAGATTAAATGGTCATAAGAAGTGACGAGAGACCGCAAAAACATGGATACAAAGGGAAGACATAAGAGACAAATATAGACAGAGAGACAAAGACAACGGGGAACAAGAGTGCAGGTTGTATTAGCAGACATACGAAACATAAAATGTGTGCCAATAATGTGCAGTATTTTGATCAAATACATCTACTATAAAAACAATTTGGAAACACGGTGCTGTAATTTGTGATTTAAAAGGTACGATTACGTTATAACGACCAAACCAATTCTCTCCTAAAGAGATGGAAAGGTGTGTGTTTGTCAGCTTAGCTAAAGAAAATTGGTTTTACATCAACAGTGGGGTCTGCCCATAACATTCGGTAATGAAAAATATTAAGGTTCTTTGGAAATAAACATCTATACATTGATTCATCTTCAGAACAACGTCATTATTTTATATAACATGTAGAGATGGTGTTTAGCATCTCCATCACTCAACATGCCGACTTTGTTTGCTGCAGGTCTGACTGGAACAAACTCCCAGAGAAAGCAAAGATGTCTAAGTCAGTATCGCATTTAAAATATAATCCTTAAAAATGGCAATCTATTGGCTATCTATTGGCACTGCCTTGGTACGTATAATATCTTTGTAGTACATGTCAATTCACAGTTAGTCTCAAGAGGTCCTTTTTAAAGTGACTTTTATTTCCGCATTAAGTTTGACCACTGAATGGCAGTCTGTTTAATGAGGAGCAGATAGAAAAAATCCTTTGTCTCTTTCTAGCAGAAACATTGTCTATCTTCTCTTCACGGATTTGATTTTAATTGGTAGATTCTCTTTAATTCTCAATATCTCTGTCGTTGTTTGCTAATGCCTTCGTCGTCACGGCTTGATTGACTTTACCTGGCTCTGGAGCACTTGCTGTTGGTAGAGGGACAGCCTAGCCTTGGTGTGCTCATCTGTGGTGGGACTGAGGGACTTGGGGTCTGACATGGACCTCTGGGTGCTCTTAATTGGCCGGGGAACGGAAGGGTGTCTCTGGGGAGACTCCGCAGTGTAGGACTTCTGCTGAGGTGTGACATGGGCTTTGTTCAGCCTCTCACTGGACAGAGAATTCTCCAGTAGGCGGTGAGGGGACACCGGGGAGACAGGAGAGTAGAGGACTTGTGGGGATTTGGGGGCTGTCTGATGCTGCCGGATGATGGTGGAGAGAGACTCGTTGTGGAGGTGATTGTGAGGCTGGTAGTTGATGTCGAGCGGATCGGGTCGGCGGCGCTCAAACTTCGCTGCATTTGCTGCAATGTGCTGCTGCTGACGTTGCTGGTTCAGGAGGTCGGACGAACCAGACTGTTGCGTTCCGGTACAGGTAGAGGACGTATATGGACTGACCGTGGTTGGTACACTGAGCTGGGGAGCTACAACACCCTGTGATTGGGCTTCTGGGTCGGTCTGGCATGCTAGAGACTGTCCTTTTTGGGTCCGCTCAGGTCCGGAGATGTAGTGCACAATCTCTACTTTATTTGGGTCCGGTACTGTCACATGGATTGCTGGGGAAACTCTTCCTAAGTGCTCCACTTCAGTCTGGCAAGACATTTCCCTGATGGTCTGGATGGCAATACTAGAGGATACCATCTTGGGAGTTTCGGTCTTGGTGTCAGAGGCCGTGGTGGATGTAGCAGCAGTGCTGCTGCCAGTTGCACTGGACTCGGCATGCCGGGAGAAACGGGAACGTCTTCGCCGGACTGGATGTTCAGTCTCAGCCTTGTCCTCATCGTCATCTGTCTGAACTGAGCAGTCAACACTACGACCACGCCTCCTGGTACGATGACGCATCATGTACCTGTGGATGGGGAGAAGAGAGGAAAAACAATATGGAAGGACAACGATTCAATATACTACTATATATGTAAAAAACACAAAGCAAAAATGTTCTGTATTATAAATAGTGCTCGTAGTTTGAACATTTAACCATTTTTTATGTTGTACTATCTTTTTGTGTTGCGTAAAGCTTTATCCCTTTGAAACTCGTAGAAAAGGGACATATTTATTCTCTATGAAAATATCGAGAAATGATTCATAAAGCCTTCAGTTAAATCTCTGCAGCTAAAATAAACAGGAAGAAAATCATGCTATTCCTTATGTTATTCATTATATACAAACACAAACTCGCTATCTCCCTTCTTCATAAACTCCCACACCCACCTACCCCTACTAAACAGACATAGCTATGTATCTGTCCACTCACTCATTCCACACTCACACACACACACACACATTCATCTCTACCTCTCCTCTCCGTCTTCATCGTCTGTCTGCACAGAGCTGTCGACGATCCTGCGGGGGGAACCGTAAAACCCCCCGCCTTCTCCATCTAAGCTGTCTCGGCTCAGTCTGGTCATGGAGCTGTGTTTCCTCATGTTGCTCCTGGTCTCCACGTGCTCCTGCTGGCTCCTCAGACACATCTCTGATGAGGAGTTGGGTAGAGTGCGGAAGCCAAGCTGAGAGTCGACGTAAGGGGGCAGGGGCTGTCCGTTCGCATCAAGCTGAGGAAAAATGTAATATTTTAAAGTTGTCATTCATCATTGATTTAATTGAAACAAAAAAATGCTTTGCATATTACACTTTGTATTACAATCATAGTGGTCAACCAAAGACACACATGCAAACCAGTTGTGGATTGAAAAATCAATTCAGTAACAGTGACGCCTAATTTATTTTACTTGCGTGAATTTTCCCTTTCTCATGAGTTAGATTACGTGTTCTTTGCTTTATTGGCCTTTTACTTGATTTTAAAATCAGGAAATACACTTTATTAAAATGAGGAGAAATATCTGGTAGGTAGTATTTCAGAAGTCAAGCATGTGTAGGTGTCTTTTGTTGAGAGCTTCTCCGTGATACTTTACTTTTGTCCTCTCTATGGCCTACAATATCCTAGCACTGCTGCCCGAGAGTCGATCCATTCAACATATATACGTTGTCACATCTCTTATTTGCTTCTGCCAATGTTTCTCAGCCCACTCACCTGTATGTTCTGAGATGCAGCCGTTTTCTGCCTCTTCTGCTCTACAAGCTGCTGCTGGAGCTGATGCTGTAGAGACTGGATCTGGTCCAGCTGGGACTTCTGCTGTGCTAACTGCTCCCTCTGGAGCACAAGTTGCTTCTCACGTTCATGCTGCTGCTGCTGTAGGACCTAAACATTTTTGGGCAGAAAAGGGAATTGAAAGAAGCACCCGTCGGCCAAAAAACAGAGAGAAAGGACAAAACAAGAAAAGTATGGAGAAATGTCGAACACGAGATATGTGAGGGTGGAAAGATTAAGAAGAATTCATAGATGAAAACAAAAATGATGTGAGAGACAAAAATGAAGAAAAAAAATTAGGGAAAGACATAGAGTAAAGGGAATAGACCACAAGGTTTTGGAGTTTTAGAACATCTGCTTGTATTCAAGATGATCAAAGACTCCTGACACTTGTGGAATGGAGTTATTCTTTTGCTGATGGATTGGTTGCAAAACTTGTTCCAAATTAGTCAAACCTTGATGCAAAGCAAAACCAAGAATGGAAGCGCAACATAAATGAAGTGCAGCATGAACTGGTCATTGCTGTTGCCAGTCATATAATGGTCATACGAAAATATGTAGTTAATTTTCTTTTTTTGCATAAATGACAAGCTAGTGCAAATAAGGATTTAGGGCTTCTGCTTTCAATGTTGGTTATGAGATGCTATGAGAATGCATATTAAACATTCCATCTCTAGTTCATTCTCCTTAAGTAAGGCTTCCAAACCTGTTTTACTGAGTTAACTTGAAAGTTTTTCAACTGCTTGTTCTATTAAAAAAGAAGAAAATTGTCATGTTAGCCCTTTTTCTCAAACAACTGAACAAGGCAATTAAATGGTGAAAAGTGGTATATTCTAATGTGTACTTGCAACAGAATTTTTTGGGGTATAAACCAGACCAACAAATGGCGTATTCAGTTTATATCCCATATACATACTACAGACATGTTCATGCACACTTCAAAAAGAGGAAATAATCGAGAGATGTAAAACATACAGCATGCAGATCAAAACACTACGTTTGTAAAACTGACTGGATGCAAACATTTCTTTGCACATGAATATCACATCAATCGTTGCAGTGAAATTGCATTCAACTATGACAGCATATTAACACCATTTCAATGAGATATTTAATCAATTAAGTCTTAGTTGTATCTTCACGCAAATTCATGCATAAACTGGTCCATAAGTTATTTCTTAAATTGTTTCAGAGAAAAATAATTTACTCCATCTTGCAAGTCAATTTAGTGATTGCATATTAAATACATCAAATTAGAAAATAAATTTAACCAATAATAAAAGGATATCAACGCAATAAGATGCACCACAAAACCAACAAAACACAAAACAATATCCATAGCAAAACCAAGAATCACAAAACATCAAACAGGACACCAAACCCTCCATTCTGTCTCCTGTTTCTCCCTCTACCTGGTCCTTGATGTTTTGCAGCTCATGTAACTCTCTCTGCACAAGCATCTGCTCTTTATCCCTGTGCAGCTTCAGCTCCATCCTTTCTCTTTCTAGCTCCTCCTGCAGGCGTAGTTGCCGGAGTTTCTCGAGCTCCACGCGCTCCCTCTCCATCTGCAGAAGCTGCTCCTGCTGCCGATGCAGTCTTTCTGCCTCGGTTTCACCCTCTTTGTGTACGGCACCTGGTGGGGGGAAGTGGGGAAGACCCCCTGAAATAGGCAAGCCAGTAGTGGGGATAGAGGGGCCGACTGGTGGTTGGGTGTAGCTATGACTGTGTGAAGGAGTTGAGGGTGGGTAGGCATGGGCTGCTTGAGGAGGGTGTTGTGACTGCTGAGCAGATGCTACTTGTTGCTGTTGTTGTTGTTGTTGACTGTTCAGGTGGGCCTGGGAAAGGTTTATTGGCTGTTGCTGTGGCTGCATTGGTATGGC
Organism: Apeltes quadracus; assembly: GCA_021346845.1. Classification (NCBI taxonomy): domain Eukaryota; kingdom Metazoa; phylum Chordata; class Actinopteri; order Perciformes; family Gasterosteidae; genus Apeltes; species Apeltes quadracus. The sequence goes on from CM037928.1 coordinate 14,503,131, forward strand.
AACTGTTCCTTGTACCTCAACTAACGAGGATACACTTTTACCGAGGTAAACTGGTTCATTCTGGACAGTCGAACTAGTAGTTGTAATGGAAACAGACATCTGGGCACCTGCTGGGCCTATGTTTGTTGCTGCACCATTTGAAGTAGCAGTGGTTGATGATATTTGGAGAAGACCTGGTGCTGGGTAACGGAGTGGCGCTTGCACAGTTAAGGGTACTCTTGGGCTCATTGGTAGTCTGCTAAGACTGGTTAGGGGTACAGCTGTCATGTTTGCAGAAGGGTATGGCCTATAGACCCCCCTCAATAGTGGGCGAAGAACAGAGGCCGGTTGTGTTGTGATGGGAACTGTAGAGGCAATGGGGGTCTGAATGGTAGAGTATATCATCCCATCAGCGGACCTAATAGCAGCAGGGAACATGGCTCTGAGACTGGCCTGTCTTGCATTGATAAGGTTGGTTAATGCTTGGCTATGGGAGATTGGCTTCCCATCAAGTCCAAAAAAGTGGTTTTGTCTCATGCCGAGACCGGCTGCTAGTCGGGAAGCCCCAGGTCCGGTTCCTCTCGCCATATTACCAAACTGCATCAAGTCTGGGTTGCTTGCATATCGATCTATAGAATTGAGAGCTGCACACATCCGGCTGATCTCTCTGGCAGTTGTAGCACTGTACTGAGCTAAGTTAGCTTCTTGGAAATTAGCAATGTCCCGAGCAGAGTAGCCATAGTCTGAACTGATGTTGGACAAGGAATTATATCTCCTTATAGGCAGCGTTTGGGCTGTGATGTCACCTCCATGCCGTAGATCTGTATAGGAGCCATACTGCATCCCTATAAATCCCCCATAACCCTGTTTCATAGCAGTTAGATCCATGGCAAGTTCTCCTGGGCCTTGGAGATGTGGTTCTAATTTAGGATGATAAGACTGTAGCCCCGCTTCAGCTAGGTTTGTATCAGACATTGAAGGCTGGAGCCTTCCAGGGAAAGGTAGTGTGTAGGCCTTACGCTCATCCATTGGATATTCATAATACCCTTCAGGTAGTCTTTCTTGGTCTGACTCATATGTGAGTGGTGGGGCAGATGGAGGTCGTATTCCCTCTTTCTCACCACCAACACAGCTTCCACCAAATGGAAGTCGGTAAACAACATCACAGCAAGCTGGTTGGTTTTCAGGTTTAATTTGGCCTCCTGTCAGGTCCATAGCATCCTGTCCTACTTCTACCGTCACAAGTTGAGTCATTGCTCTGGCCTGCTCTGGCCCTCCATCCATCTGTACTACCAAGCTATGTGGTAAATTACCTCCTGACATCAAACCAGGAGGACTGGGCTTCCCTTTCAGCTCAACAGGACCAGTGCCATACAGATCGGTGTTAATGACCGGTGATACAGCACTGACGACAGCTGAGGCAGTGCTTGTCTGACTGACTAGTAGATCTTTCTTCAGTAAAGGGGAGATCTGGCCCGTAAGGCTGTACCTTGCCAAAGCAGATGCTTGTTGCTGGTGATGTTGCATCTGATGGTGCTGCTGCAACTGGTGTTCAAGGAGCTGTTGTTGCTTCTGTAGCTTCTCTTGCTGAATTTGTAGCTCTCTCTGTTGTATACTGAGGTCTTCCAGTTTTGCATCAATTTTTGGTATTGTTGGGTCAGTTGGAGGTGAAATTGGTGGTCTGTTTTGGGAAAGACAGACAGCAGAACCAATCCCCTGACCCAAGTCCACTTGGTATTGATGGGGATCACCATAGATTGTAGGCTGTTTTGGCTGGGTCATGAACATGGAAGCAGCCACTGTGACACTCACAGTGGTTGGTGTGATTATCTCCTGGGTATTCAGGTTCATAATCAGCGGCTGTACAATCGTTGAATGTCTACTACCCTCTGATCCACCATGGTATTTTCTGCTTTCAGTGGCTAAGGAGGTGAGATCCATTCCCTGGTCAGTCATGATAGAAGGAGCTGGTTTGCTTGCTGTTCTGAGGTCCACAACACTTCCGCCTTGGATCATACGGCCCTGCTCTACCCTAGAAGTACCTGGGACTGTAGATATTCGGCAGAGGGAGATGTTGTCCATCGACATGGACCCTCTAGTGTAAGTGCCGGCTGTGGTGACCATACTTGTTCCCACATTTACTTTCTCCACCCTCTGTGTTCGGTAGAAGCTACGTGTAGGGGAATGTTGGTACGGTGGTGTGTCCGGAGGGCTGCTACATGGGGAGTAATTGTCAAATGTTGATTGGCGGCTAAATCGGGTAGGTGATGAAAGGGGAGAAGTAGCTGTGTTGACTGTCATTGGCCTAGCCTGACCCGGAGGTGGGGAGTATGGTACATCGTGGGAAGACTGCTGACGATGGAGCCTTGGTGAAACTGATCGATGAGATGTTTGTGTCCCCTGCGCTGTCACTGGAGATGTAGGTCCAGATACAGCTGACTCAGACATCCGCAATGCTGAATTGAAAGTCTGTGTCGAGAACTCAGCTGTATTCCTTCTGGAGGGTGAACGGGTAGGGCTTTGTGGTGGTGGTGATGGAGAAAGTGGAGGACTGGTGCTCCTGTAATATGTAGTATACTTTGGGGAGCGTGGCTCCATAATTCTCTCAGTGGATGATGTTGAGCTGTCTCGCACTTGGACATCCCTGGTCTCTCCTACCCTTCTGGTAATCACTTCTCGTTGGCTGTAGGCCTGGGTTATCTCTGCAATCTTGCTGCAAACACTTGAGACTGTAGTTGAAGATGTGGTAGGGCTTGAAGTGTGGCGACCATATATGCCTGACTGAGTAGTCGTCATAGTGGGGCTTGAACTAGTCTGAGAAATAGTTACTGCATCCCTGGCATAGACTCCATAAGCCGCAATGGTGGTGGCAGCCACTGTTGGAGTTATTCCATTCTTTCCTGCTTGGGTTTTAATCCTATTTTTGTGACCATCCTTTGCAGAGAAATGCTGTGTTACTCTGACATCAGGAATTCGTCCTCCAGTCTCAACAAAGGAGACCGGAGCTGAGATCTGAGTGGGGCTGGTCCCTGGAGTGAGTAGAGCATTGCTCTGCTCCAACAGCTTAGCAAAAGCTGAGCCTGTGTCTAGGAGCTGTTTGTCTGAGTACGAGCTCTCAATCTCAATCTCTACTTGCTCATCAGTGGCCTGCTGCATCTTGGTGATGTTCTGAGATGTTTGCCGAATCTCCTCGTAAATATATTTTTCTGTCTCTGCTGCCTCATTATCATATCCTGCTTGATGTTGGTCATATTCATACTCTTCATCATAACCTTGTCCATTAACGTCCTCCTCATAGTACTGTCCATGTCGTCCATGTTGCTGCTGCTGTTGCTGCTGTTGCTTCTGAAGCACCTCTGCCTTCTTCATCATCTCCTCATAAACCTCCTCCGCACTCTTCAGGGATTTGGAAGCTGAAGATGGTGCTGTGGTGGTGGTTGTAGTTGATGATTTCTCTATTGGTGAGTAGAGAGACATAAAGGTAGGCAAGTTGTATTCACTGCCTGACTTGTAAAGTTTGGACTCGTATCCCTCAGCCTCTGAATCCAGACTCTGAGGGGAATATTCAGAAGCGGAAGAACGATGCAGCTCTTCCATTTCTGCAGCTTGTCTGAGCTCTTCTGTTGGAGAAGCATCTTCTATGGGTGAGAGATTACTAGGGGGTGTCTTGGACCTCTCTCTGCGTCTCTGAGCCCTCAACTCCTCTTTGTCCCTCTTGGTCTTTCTTGCTGTGCTCCTTATTCTATGTTGTTCCACCTCCCTCATCTTCTCCTGCTCTCTTAAAAGTTCTTCCTCTTCTCTCAGTTCATCTTCTTCTGAAGAGTCTTCAATGGTGGGAAGGAGGGGGCCATGGGAGCGGTGGCGTGCTTTCCTTTGTTGCTTGGCTTCTTCCAGCTTTTGCCTCCTGCTGGGGCTACTGTCACTGTCCTCTTCCATTGATGAGATTGAAGTGGGTGACTGGCCTGAGCCATATGACGATGACGTGGCCGGCAGAGTAGAGGAGTAATCACCTCGAGAACGCTCCTCTGGAGATCCCGTCAGGCTCTCCATCTCTAGCTCTGGTTCCCGGTCAAGGCTCAAGTCATTTTCATTGCCCATCTCAATATCTCGGCTGTAGCTATTGGTGTTATTGAGTTCAATTGTTTTGAAGCGCCTCAAGCCTCCTTGTGATGCCATCACATCCTCCTCACCCTCCTCAAGTGAGCCTTTATAAACATCGGTAGAGCTCTTAGATTCCTCCTCAAAACTGCTGGAGTGGTGCTGAAGACGTCTTTTCTCTTTCCCTGAGTCAGAGATTATGTGTTTGTGGTGGTTTTTCTTCGGTTTCTGGTAGCCGTATCCTTCATCTTCCTCATCTTCCTCCTCCTCCTCCATCTCGTCCTCTTCTTCCTCATTATCTTCATCAGCACTCATCTCCATTATTTGTCTCCTCATGAATTCCTCATCTGTCATTTCTGTGGGCTGAGTTTCTTTTTCCTTCTTTTTCTTCTCCTTCTTCTCCTCCTTACCTTCCTTCCGTTTAACCTCCCAGTCTCCTCCATCTTCTTCTTCTTCTAGTATATCTTCAAGTTCTTCATCAGAGTCGTACGAATCTGGTGGGATTGACAAGGAGCGTGGGCGCTGCTTCCCTCTATCATCCAAGTCTCTGTCTCGGTGCTTCCTTCCCCGTCTGTCCACCTTCTCTTCAGAAAGGCTCTTCTCCAACAAAGGCCTCATGGAGCTTTCGAGCTTGGTGATTTCAGAAGGACTTGGTGGGGAACCACGCCCACTGATCCCTCTCTCACTCAGCTTCATTTCCTCTTCCTGGATTAGACCTGTGATTTCACTGTGGGAGCTGGAGATACCATCAGAGGAGTAGCCGGTGTCACTGAGGCTCTGAGGGCTGCGTGACAAGTCATGGGTGCTGTTGTTTTTAGTATCCTATGGAGAGAACAAGAAAGATTAAAGTTAGAGAATTTCAATTTGGGGATACTAAGGGTTTAATTTAAGGAATAATTTAGTGTCAGAGTATTTTGACTTTGTATGGATTCAATTTAAGACAACATATATCTATATAGATTTTGGTATGCAGATGTAAATACAGATTTACTGATAAATCTTATCATTGCCTCTTTAATTTGGGACCTAATTTATTCACTGTATTTTATTGAAGTTATTTCATACAATAAGTCACAAAACGGAGAAGAGAGTTATGACCTCAGAGACATTATGTTTGACAACAGACTGGAGATGGTTATTCAATTTTACCACATATGTAGAACTATATAAGAAAACATTGACCAGTAATTCATGTACAAATTGAAGAGATTATAATTTTTTTATCTCCAAAACTGACTTTAGCAAGAATGCAGTTACATTTCAAATATGTTGTGAAGCTGGAGATATAATCAAAAACAAATCACCTCATTATTTAGTTATCGTTAAGTGGCTTATGGTTGGCAGGATTGTAAAGAATTTTGAGCCATTGATGGAAAGCCGTTATTTTAACTTTATATATTAGGAGCATGTTGTGTTTTGTGATGATGAGCAATTGTGAAGTTTGCATTATGGGAACATAAATACTACCCACAACTTCTTCACCAATGGATCTACCTTAGATATCTAGTAATAAGATGCCAAATTCTAATCTCAAATGGACTGACCTGGTAAATGAAAGGCAGATGGAGGACATAATACAAAATAGACACAAAAAAACAAACTATGGAAATGTTTTGAGTAAGAAATACATTATTTCACTGTTTCTCTCTCACTCCCATGCTCCCTTCTCAAGGCAGTCCACACTGCCACTTGAAAAATCTGCAATCTTTGAGGACGGATTCAATGACATGCTTTTGAAAAAGCCATGGATTTCGAAAACTAGAAAAGATTTGAATCAACCAAGCTCCTAGAAAATCTTTACAGTTCGTAATTATGATCTAAGCTTTTCGATCTAAAAACAGAGTTGAATGTAATTGGAAATTAAGGATAGAAACAAAGTAACATGGCAGGAGCACATTGTATTGCAACTGTGCTTTCTAGTTCAACTTAAGCGGACAAATAGTTTTAAGTGTTTCATGGATCAGTTACAAAATTGGATTATTTTCATATGTGCATGAAGCATCTCAGAAATCTCAAATTTTTGAGCATGAATGACCTTTAAATGCCACCTTCATTAATTTACTTACATCTGGATTCTAAACACAGCCGTCAAAACCTTGAAGAGAACGCTGGAGGGAATCTAATGTGGCAACAGGCAGCTGGTCGTTGGCAGCATCCAGTTCCCAGGTGTCAGACAACACAAAGTTCTGAAGCCCAATGGTCACATGGTTCATTTATCACATGCACTACTCCGAGTCTAAATCCTGCGATTCTGCTGAGGACAGCAATGTTTGTCACTTTGTTGAAGTGGACTGGTGGACTGGTTTTGATTCTAGTTTTAAACTTCTGCCTTCTTATACACCTGCAATTCCTTCACCCTCCCACTGCGGCTTAATTGAATTGTAGACCGCATCTCTGATTTCAGCAATTCAAACTGGTCTGGTGTTGTGTTCGATGGCCGATTGAAAAAACAACGGACTCGTCCCAGCGTTTGTGTAAAAAACCAGTGTGAATTTTCTCCTTGTTGTTATAGTTTACGTAATACATAATCATCTGGATTGCAGCCCTGTAATTATTGACATTTTCCTCATGTCTTAGCCCTTAGCTACATGAAACATGTCCGATGTTTAGCAAGAGCTTCCATTTAGATCATAGAGGTTGATGGAAAAACTAAATGAATGTGAAGCATGTGCACACTGAAGAAGCCATGCATGCTTGCATAACTTGACCTGCATTCATGCTCCCACAGTTAATATGGTCACCCAGCAATAGCCAGTCTTGGTACATTGGCCTGTATGTTACACTATGGTTACCGCAGAATCATTTTGACTTATTTCATTCATTTGGCCCGCTTTTTCAAGCCGGGCTTGCGGTAACCCCGTTTTCCATAGTTTAACATACAGAGTATGTTACCGGACCAAAGCCGTCTTAAGAAAGTAAAAATGAGACTTACATCGTAGTGCCTGGACTTCTTGATTTCCTTGACAGGTGTGATCTGCTCTCCTTTCCTCTGGGAGACTTTGGTGTCTTTACTGATTTTGCTGTCAGGCTCGGTTTTGGGTTTCTCTTCTGTGGCCTTCGGCTGTTTCTGGGCGTCTGCGGTCGACAGCGGTGCCGTGGCTGGTGTTGCGGTCTTGGGGTCGGTCAGTTGTTTGGAAGCGCTGGGCGCAAACGATCCACCACCACCAGTTCCCGCCGGCGCTTTCTGCGCGGGGGGCTGGGTGGCCCGGGGCCCCTGCTGATTGGTGGGTTTATGGAGAGGGCTTGGCTGACTAAATGGCGGCTGTTGACGGGGCGAGCCCATTGGCTGGTGCTTGGGCGACGGATGAGGAACGGGAAGTGGGGGCTCATCGAGGCCGCCTCCGGACATGAGCCGCTGCGTCTGGCAGTTGAGACATAACCACTCCTTTTTCTGGAACACAGAAGACAAAAAACCAAACACCGTTAGGGACAACAAGCTTTTTTTTCTCAATTACACAAGCTTGCTTTTTATTACATTTTGTTTATAATATGGTAAGGGGAAAGCTATGTTTAATAGCTTTCCATATTACAAAAATGCAGTTCTAGTTTTAGAGCATTAACAATGTTATTGGGGGAAAAAGCAAACATTAGGCAGTGGAGAAGCCAACAAAACCAAAAAAGTTTGATCCATTTTTGAGGGTTTTGACTGTTTATAAGCAAAGACGTAGTTGATTACCGCTCATCAGCGAACAGTAAAGACTACAACAATATGTGAATATGAGTTTGTGTCACGTAATGCCATTCACCTCTTGTCCTTCATCAACTGGTCTACTAAAATGATATGTTGTCATTGTACTTCTCATGTTGAATTGATGATAGATTGATGATTGAAGATGAATTATTGCACCGATTAATAATCCCAATATGTCATTCTACTTAAACAGCAGTCTGGAGACACAGCAGTGCACACAGAATTAAATGCACAAACTGTAGACAGGCAAGCTGAGCTGACGTTAAGTTTCTAAACGGCCGAGACACACTGGCCGCTGTACCCTATTTTCATCCACTCACTGCTTCCACTTTGGGGCCAACTGATGATAATGAAGTAGACGCTCACACTCTAAACAAACGCTACCTGTTTTTTGGCTCTACTCTGACTCGTTTCCATTTGTGCTTGTGTAAAATCAAAAGAGCAAAAGCGAGGATCGACAGCCGCCAGGGCCAGAGGGTAAGAAAACACACACGGCCAATGTCCTTGCCCCAGTATTTGATTGACAGGTAATCGCTTGGACAGACAAACAGAAGTTACAGAAGTTGGGAGTTTATCAACATTGCAACTTTAAAATGTAATAATAATAGTACACTTTTTTGCAGTATCTCTCCCGCATACTCTCTCTCTCTCTCTCTGTGTCTCTCTCTGTGTCTCTCTGTCTCTCAGAGCGGAAGGAGCGGAAGCAGTGCGGAGTGAGCGGAGCGTGGCGTGAGGCGAATTGTTTGTCAGTACTTGGTTTCGCGTGTATGTTTCGTGTATTTCCTGTGGTTGGTGTGTGTGACTGTTGGTTTTCTGGCTGTGGTCTTTGTTTTGGGTGTGTTTGTAGCCGGTCGGCATGGACCTCACGGGGCTCACACGGAGGCACGGTGTCAAACTCGCACCGGGTTTTCCGTGTTCCGTGGAGGACTGCGGGCTGGCCGTGGGGGGGTTGGTGGGTTACGGCAGTGTAAAGTCCGCAGCACGGATGAACCACGGGGTGGTCATCTTCGTGGACAGCGTGGAGAAGGCGCGCGAGGTGGTGGTGAGCGGCGTGGTGGTGCGCGGCACGCGCGTGCCCGTGCTGCCGCTCGCCGAGCCGGCTGTCAGAGTCACGGTGGCGAACGTCCCGCCGTTCGTGCCGGACTCTGCGCTGCTCGGCGAGTTGGCGAAGCACGGGAGAGTGGTGTCACTAATGACAAAGGTGTCCTCAGGGTGCAGGTCACCTTTGCTAAAACACGTGGTGTCACACAGGAGGCAGGTGCACATGGTCCTCACCAAGGACCAGGCCCTGAACCTGGTGATTAAGGTGAGGATCGAGGGGGTGGACTACGTCACGTTTGCCACAGCGGATGACGGGAGGTGCTTCCGATGTGGCAGGGACGGACACCAGGCGAGAGCGTGCCAGGGGAAAAAGACCTCCGGTCAGGGCCAGACCCAGGAGGCTGCTGGTGGGGCCCAGCAGGTTGGTGAGGAGGTGAGTGAGGCCCAGCTAGTCGGTGAGGGGGTGAGTGGGGCCGAGCCGGTTGGTCAGATGGGTGAGGGGGTAAGTGCGGGGGTGAGCTTGGAGATGGGCAAGGCCCAGCTAGTCGGTGCGGGGGTAAGTGAGGCCCAGCCAGGTGGGTGAGGGGGTGAGTATGGAGAGGGGTGAGGCCCAGCCGGTCAGCCAAGTGGGGGAGGACGTGAGTGTAGGAGTGGATGGGGGGTTGAATGTAGCCCAGCGGGCAAGTGTGTGTGACGGCGCGAATGAGGGGATGAGTGGTGTGCATCGGGTGAACACAGGGGATGATGGTGAAGGAGTTTGTGGGGCGCTTGTGGGTGGGATGGCTATCTCGGATAGTGAGATGGAGGAGGAGGGGGGGGCGAGCTTTAAGGTCCCCCAGAGAAAGAGGAAGACGAGGAGCAGTAGGGGAGGCTCTCAGCCAAAGAGGGGGGGGGCGTCGAGCAAAGGGGAGACGGCAGGTGGAGAGTCCGAGTCCTCTTCGGGGTGGGGCTCTGCCATCAGCGTCTCCTCTGGCGGGACGGCCACCAGCAGGTACGGCGTGGGGCAGGTGAAGGGGTTCCTGCACGCCACCAAGAACGAGAGGGGGGTGAAGTTGGAGGAATATTTTTCAGACGTCGAGAAATTTGCTCGCACCGCCAGACGGGGGAGTACGAAGAAGGGCGCTGGAGAATTCACCCAGCAGGAGGTCTACAGGCTGAGGAAGCTACTACTAAGGATCAACCGGGAAGGAGGGAGCACCACAACCAGGACAGAGTGAGGCGTCCAGCTGAGGAGCATCCTGAGCGCGGAGGAGGGATGGAGAGGAGCTGCTGGAGGAGTGCGGCGGAAAAATTGATTATATATAATATATATAATATATATACATATCTGTTAGAATAAATAACATTGCTTTTATGTAAAATAAAGGTTTTTTCAAAAATCAAAATCTCTCTCTCTCTCTCTCTCTCTCTCTCTCTCTGCACCCTGGAGAGTGACTGAACTCGTTTTGGAAAACAGACCGTTCACATTACTCACGCAATAAATAACTAAAAGATGCTTTCCCACCTGAAGACCTACTTTCCATCTTTGATGTTTTCCAGCCACTCATCAAATCCTCTCTACACAACAATCCCACACCCCTTTATCTTTTCTATCTCTACTCTTTTTTGGATCAACCACACCTGCATCTCTCTGATCCCCTTATTATTAGGTGTTATAGCCTACCCTCTTGACGCTGCTTTGGATTGGAGTGATAGTGTTTATGGCCACCATTACATACCTTTAACATTTTAATATACTTATGGAAGAATGTAAAGATGGACGCAAGTATGAAAATAATGACGTTTCTTGTCTCAATTATTTGATGTGATCAAATGAATGGAAAGGTGAAAGTTTCTCACTAAAAGGTGTTTCATTTTACTGATGATCTCAGCAGTCAAAAGTGAAACAAACGACTGATGAGAGCGTCAACATGTTTGTGCAATCTGATCTGCAGAAAATATTTAATTTGATTGTTTTTGTGAGCACGATATAAAAAAGGAACATCTGAAGCTAGAAGCAGCAAACACTTTGCTTGCTGTTTGTGTGTTGACCGTGTTTGTGCGTGCGTGCAGCACACTGTACAGTAGTACACACTGTACAGTCTGAGACTGTTGAATAGTCTTTCGACCCTAGAGTGAACTCATTCCTCCTTTCCCCCAGAGCCAGCACATTCAGTGCCACGGACCGTTTCTCCTCTGTGTTTGCGTGTGCGTGTGTTGTTGAAACCAAGTGGCCCATTGCTGCACCACTTAACCTACATAGAGCAAACGCTCGGGCCTTTGGTCCCCCAGTCAACATTCACAGAAACGCGCCATCAGTTCTAATTCTGCATTCAGCCTAATGAGTTTATTGCATATAAATATCTTTCTTTGATTTGATATAGGAGAAATGCATGTGAAAAACTCACCACTGTGTTCAGCCTTAAATATATCCCTCGGCCATCACAGGCCTTCTGCTTGTTCATCAATGAAGGAGACGTATTTGTCATATTTGACACAGGGGGACACCTTGTTCCTTATTGCCCTTATTTTCTCCTCTTTAGCTTGTTATTTCACTTTACATACTACTTTTACTACTGTTACTACTATGCAACAACGGAGTTATGTAGACAAAATAAGTTGTGTCTTCAACTTGAATCACATAGTTATTTAGGAAAAAAAAAAAAATGAGAATTTACGTGGAACTGGAAAAAAGGTCATTTGGAATATATTCTGGGAACCAACACTGTCCTAACAAAAGTTCCTGAAAATCCATGCAATAGAATCTGATATCCAATCTGGAAAATGTGTTAATGGTAATTAACATTCATTTTTTATAGTACTGCATAAATGTACTATGTTGTAAAGTACATTATTAACGGAAAAATGTTCATCTTAAAATATAGTTTTTTGTTTTGTTTTTTATTCCCACCCGGTTCATATCCCAAATACATACGGATTACACACTGCAAACACAGCCTCTCTGCTTCTCCAAAAAATGTCACTTCACTTCTACTGTGACTCATTCTCATCCTTTTTATTTTTGTGCTTCACACATTTGCACCTGCAGTTTCTCTCCTTTCTGTCTTCACTACATGGTCATTAAACTTCTACCTTTCCCTTTCCTCTCAGCTCTTACCCCACCCTCTCTGTCACCCTCCGTCTCCTTTCCGCTCCCTCCAACAGAGAGCTATTTTTACCCAGCATGCCATTGTTCTGCTCGATCGCACACTTCCCAGCACTACCTTAGGCGGCACTCTAATGCAACACAAATACACACACACACACACACACGGTTCACGTCAGCGCCAAACGGAGGAGGCCTGTATAGCTGAAGGCTCACCAGAAGGAGAAAGAGATGACAAGCAGGAGGACGACGAGGGGAGAGGAGGAAAGAGAGGAGAGACGGGGAAGTGAGAGACAACACGCAAGCGTGTGAGTGCGTGCATGTACATGCAGACAATCAGCTCGGCCTCCAGTAACGTGCCTCCGTGAGTCTGATGTACGTTGCTTGACATGGAGGCAAAGGAGAGAGGACATGGACAAAGAGCCATGAAGAGGTGTTAAGGTAGACATGTGATGATGATGATGATGATGATGATGATGATGGTTTCTTACTCTTACCAAAACTGTTTTTTTGGAGGAAGTGTAATCGAGGCATGGTTACTTGGGTCTGGTATGCGGGTCGTTACGTTCTTGTACAACGCAAAAGCCATAGAGAAGCTATTTGTGTCTCGAAGCATTCAGTGGCGTGAAGTTATAGGAAAAACTGTTGTTTTGGAGATACAAAGATAAGATTTGCCAGTTTCCCGGATAAATCTGGTAAATTGTTTCCTCATAATTAGTGAGAAATGATTGCTTTCCTGGCGAAAAGAACGCAATAGACTGAAAGTTAACGAGATGTCTTCAAAGCGTCTTTGTGAACCTTCCTAATGAAATTCAAGAACTCATGTTTCTATGAGTAACTTTCTTTGCACCCATATATTTTGACTGACTTCCGTCTTCCAGTGGTTTCTTCCTGCTTTCCAAAATAAGTGTAGAAATACTAAATAAATAAGTTTGGAAATACAAAAAAGCAAATGTTTAACAACATTGTGTTGGTACAGTTTAATTTAAATGGAAGCTCACGTCGACATCTGTTGATTTAAAGAAAGAAAGATAAGGGACAACTGCTGTTACAGAAACCATGGTGTGTGCGCATGGCGTGTGCATACAAACATATGCAGCATCACACACACGTGTGTAAAACACAGCACACACACACTCATGTCCTATAGGGGTCTTATTGTAAGGAACACAAGTGACATTTTTTAAATTAAGGGCCCTAATTTGATAACCATAAACACACACACACACACACACAGGTTGGATTCAAGCTGGATGATTTCAACTAATACCCTTTGCACTATAAGAAGCAAGAGAGGCAGGGATATAGAGACACCGAGGAGGAGAGCAGGAGGTGACGAGCTGAAGTATTAAAAGCACGAGGAGAACAATTTAGACGAGAGAAACCACAGCAGTGAAGGGGAGGAGTGCATAGACAAGGAAGTGAGCTCAATGAAGAGTGAAAAGAGGGAATGAAAAAATAAGAGCAAAATAAATTAGAGAAGGAGGGAAGTATAGTCAAAGAAGAGGCAAGATGCTCAGGGATGAAAAGCAGGAGGGGATAAATTATAGAGGAAGGAAAGCGTAGAGATATAACTTATGTTCGGAGGGTAGGAAACAAGCAAGGAGGAAAGAAGAGGAAAGGAAGTCACGAAGGAGAGAGGGGAGAGGCGGTACGGAACCGCTTTATTACATAACCTTGTGCAGTAAATGTAACTGCGTAGACATTGTGTTTTACTGCCGTCACTTCTTTCACATCCTCCCTATTGTTTTTCTTTGGCCGGGCAACAATCCATTAGTCTGAGCGAGAGCCCACATAAGCTCCTTGCTCTGCCACGTGGAGGAGGATCGAGTTTGCATACAGTATGTTGTAAATACAGACCTGCCAGAATGATGAATCATAACATTAGCCAAAACAAAAACTGTGAGCGTCGCAATCTGAAGAAATTGTCACAGGGAGATTTAAGTTCCATCATATGACTCCAAGATTCAGAAGAAGAAACAACTATATTCACGGCGACACAATGGTTCACAGTAAGTAGCCCCACAAAGCTAGTATGTAAGTTATTGTATTGTGTGTCCTCTCTAGAGACATCACAGCATTTGACATTCGACTCCTAGCGGCCAGAAACAGGTGATTATGTATTATATTTAACCAGTAGCATTAATGGTAGGGAATGTTTGGATTTTATGGGTAGTAGTTAGTCCTTTTATCAATCTTGATTTTTGATTTGGCTCCGTTGTCAGAAATAATCAAGAAGACATTTTCAAAGCTTTTGGAAGACATTGAGAAACCATGTCAAACGGGTAGAACTGTTTTAGGGCGCAATCATCTTTCATTTGAGAGAGGTGGACAGAGATGAAAAAAATAAATAAATAGTAAAATACAACGACAACCTGACTGTCACCAGCCGATTTAAAGGTGGAAAGCTTTTGGGATTGAGAGACACACACACACACCTACACACACCGCACACACACAGAACATACTTAGACACAGAAACAAATAAACTTTAATCAAGAACAGGTAGCAATCTTTGCATAGTACATACTATGTCCCTGCTCTGTGTGTGTTCAGCAAACAATGAACGCGAAGTTAGCAACCAGCTGTCACATTTAATATCCAGAGAGCCTGATGTTTCAAAAAGGCCATTTCTATTTTTACACAAGACACAAGAGTTTTACTGAGTTGAAGTTCTGTCTGTACTCAGAATTGAACCTCGGCAGGTCGGGGTGGCTGCTGGGTATTAATAGGATTTAATTGATCTGGCATTGGTTCCAGTACGAGAGAGACTGCAGCCTTTGATGTCCTGAAGTGTGTACTTTGAAGTGCAGGAGATGGTCCTCACTTGGACAGGAGCACTACGTGTAGTGGAGATTGCTGGCTCATCCCTCAGGGTGGAGAAAGAAACATGAACAGACAGATGCTAGAGAGGAATGTGGATGAAAAAAATCTTGAGATAAGTTTAGCCACAAGCTTAGAGCAAAGAGAGGAGAGTGAGTGGGATGGAAGGGATCAATGAGGAAGCTGGGAAAAATCAGGCCAAAGTGGGGGTGGAGAATACAAAATATGTTAAACCAGAGAGAAGCAATGCAGAGAACTAAGTGAGAGGATTTTCACGCTGAAATGGGAGGGAGAGGATAATAAGAGACTCAGCTGCTCCGGTTTCCTCCTGTTTATTGCGCCACAGTATAAATTAATCAATACAAGTGAATTTAGTAAAAAAAAAAAAAAACAGTAATAAATAATTCATAAAATACCGGACAAAGCAAATTTTAACTTTGCTTTCTAGCAAATTCCACAGCTTAAGAAGAAAGGTTGAAAACCTTTAATTGTAGTTTTCCAATTCAACACATAAGGATGTATATTTGCAATTTGGTTAACCGGGACATTTTGCCTTTAACGGCCATGATTATACACACAAAATACAAAACAAGACCAAAAGCAGAACATGAAATTGTTTAGTATTTAACAGCTCAGAGAGTTGACAGTTAGCCGCTACTAGACCAGTCCCTGATTTAAGAAAAAGAGCATAACAAGAGTGTTTTTGAGAAAAGTCCGATGCAAAAAATGTCAATATGATGGAAACTGGCAGAGGAAAAGGACAAGTATATCACTGAATTAGTGGATGAAACGGAGAGAAGACAGGAGAATGACGGGGAGAGAAAAGAAATTCGGATTTCCAAAATGTTTCAGTGAATTAGTTCTGCCTCATGAAACTGGCAGTTCTAGCTGTGAAATGCTTAGGGGCAAGGATTTATGTGTGTTCGTGTGTGTGTGTGTGTGTGTGTGTGTGTGTGTGAATAACCGCTCCCTCCTGACAAAACGGTTGATGCCGGGTTGACATTTAGACAAAATCGCATGCGCCATCTTTTAAAAGAGAAATTCATGGCTACAAAAGACCAAAAGTACAAACTTAACCGGCCGAGCGATAACATGGCCTTTCATCTTCAACTACTAACTTGAAGCTTCTCACGCGAAGATTGTTAAAGGTAAAACATACATTGTTGTGTCTGTGTAATACAGTATTAGCCTCAGTGTAATACCATCGTGCCCGATTGTGGACGGTGATTTAGAAGCAGTGAATTGAAGCACGCAGAACTTCTCCTAATCAGGCAGTTTACTAGCAACAAGAGCATCTTACATTCCCGTCCCCATCGTAGGGAAAATACTTTAATACTGATGCAAGTTCACCTGCTATATATAAGAAAACGAATAAACACAAATTCTTCTTACCCAATCATTCGTGAAATATTATAATTTTGTAATTTGTAGCTAGGAATAGTGTGTAAAGGTCAATGTTGTCTGTCCTTCACGTCTAACTCACTTATCTTGTGTGTGTGTGTGTGTTTGCGTTTTGACTCTGACTAACAGCGAGCTGCGAGTCAGCCTCTAAAATCGCAAACATTGTGCAGCAAAACAATATCTGGGTCAGCCTGCACTTTACCATTTCTGGCATCCAGCGTCTAGCTTAAGGGCACTTCAGCAGCTTCATCTCGTACTTCTGTGCGTCCTGCTTGTTTTGGGGCCTAAATCGGTGAGCTGTGGGAGGATGGGGTGACCCTCTACTGTGTGCCAGGTGCCGGGTGAGGTTTTTTGCAGCATTTGACTCTCCCAACATCACAGATAACACACCGGATGGGACACAAACTTCCATCACCTGCATTCTCACACACACGCACACACACTCGAATATACACAAAACGTATTCAGACAGTTACAACACACATACAATGTGCACATAGTGTAGAAACACACTCACAAGGCAGGAGACTTTTACACTCCCATCCAATTAGATCTCCCGCTGCGCTGTGGAATCATCCACCTGTTCTGAGAGACCTGCACCTCTTTGTCTACTTTTACCCTTTTCTTCCCTTTTTTCGGTGTGTCCTAAATTCTTTGCTATCGCTATAAATGCTTCCTATGCACTTTCTTTATGGGAAGCCACCACAATTCCATAATTATAGTGGCTTTCCATAAAGCCAATGCTAGTGCTAATGCTAATAAAGAATCCTATTAATTTATGTTCATATCTGTATATGTATATATTATTAAATATACCTTTTGAAACTAGTCTTTGCAAAGCGTTTCATCCCCTGTGCATTTGTTTCTATGTCCGCCGCGTGTGTGCTTTCTGCAGTAGCTGCTGGGACAACAGGATCGTTACATAGTGATTATTTGTCATCTCTGGGCCGAGATGACACGCTGCTCGTCTGCCGCTGAAGCTCAGATTGGCATTGATTAGATGTCAGTGTCAATGCTCTGCGCCCATCATTTTATCCTTTTACACGGAGCACGACATAGAGTCCGAACCAGAAAGGGGTGTCCCACTGTTGCGAGGGCAAAAGACATGAAGAGACAAATCAATGGGGGGGATGACAAACACAGTGTGTTTGACTGCCATTAAAATATCTAAAATCAGCAAATGAACGTTTGCAAAATGATTTTAGTGACAAAACTCAAAACAAAACAGATGGTGTAAAGGCGTGTTTGCGTTACATTTGTGTTTCGCTATCGTCCAAATAACTGACACGAAGAGGAATGAGCCGATCACAGATCAATAACCAATATGGAATAATTCACACACGTGGCTTGGAAGATCCCTGACAGCGCAATCAATAGAGGAAAAATGGAAAGGGGCGCATGAAAGAACAGGAGCGCATTTTCCTGAAACGGCACACGCTGCACAGATGCAGCACGTTATCTGTCTTTGTCCAAACTGCGGATAATAACTTCAACAGTTGTGTTTGTAGTTTCAATAAACATATTGGTGTGTTTGTCTTAAGAACAAAGACCATTGGTAAGCTCCAACTTGTAAGCCGCTTGGTAGATCAAACCGAGAGAAAGCCAGAGAGATGTTCATAGTTGACTCAGAGTCATCTGCAGACAAAAAGTCATTTAGAGGTTTAAAGGGCCCATATTATGGAAAAATCACTTTTTCTGGGATTTGGGGTGTTATTGTGTGTCTCTGGTGCTTCCACACGCATACAACCTCGGAAGAAAATCCATCCATGCTGTTTTGAGTTAGATACAGGTCTCTGAATTGATCCCGTCTTCAGCCTCTGAACTAGCTGTTCAAAATCGCCAAGTTTTGTTACGTCACAAAAGTAGATATTTGAATATTCCCACCCCCTCCAGTCCCGTTTTCCAATCACAGCCCACCTGTGCCAGTTTATGCGGAAGTCCGCCACCGTGTATGATGGCCATACACCTGTTATCATTTGGATGCACTCAAACTGCATACGAAAGGCGGTACTGTAGATATTATCCATGGCCATATACATGTGTACACATTGCATCAGGCATTACTACCTGACAATGTTCCTCTCTGCCTGCCTATATATTGTCCTATAGGTAAACTAAACCGACATCTATTCCTAACCCCAAAGAGCTTTTAGGGTTCAAGAAATAGTTTGATATTTTAAGAAATCGTCCCATTGTATTTCTTCAATCAAGAAGATTGTTGGTGATTGTGACCTTGAAAACAGTGTTTGTACACTTTGTTGTATAGACTTTATAAAGGGGGCATAATTTGTTCAATAGTCATCTTTAGAGGTGGTACATACAGTATATGTTGCTTTTGGACAGAACAATGCCAGCTGGCTGCTTCGTGCTCATTGAATAGACATGAGTGCTATGAGTCTTCTCAGCTCCTCCTCAGAGTTTGTCAAAGTCAGCTGTGACTGGACAACTTCAGTCAATCAACAGATGAAGATTTGTTCCAGAGCGTTAAGCGTTTCGCTGATGATGAGACCCTCCCGACCAGAGTAGGACAGAACTATTGTAGAAATATAATGGAGAGGTCACGAGAGCAACATTTGTAAAGCAGCTGTCAGATCTCAATTCTGATGTATTACCAATATCGACAAAACAAAACACAACATCGCACTACTGTGGAGTGACTACGCCGCCTTAGTCTTTCAGCTACCTTCACCCTGCAGCAGACAAACTGCCTTTCAACACTTCAGCGCTGGTGCACAAACAAGCGAAAAACAAACACACACAAAGTACACTACTATAATTATTGTTATTACCAAAGAGAGCTAATTGGTGGGCTAATGAGGCGGGCTCTGCTCTGATTGGATTCTAAGAAGTCTGGACTCTAATGTTGATAGGGGTGTGTGCGGGTGTGTATGTATGTGTGTGTTTTGGGAAGGCGAGATCGATTTACCTGCCTCCACCAGGGGAATCGCAGACATAGTGCACCCGCTCTTCTCTCTCCCCAACCCGTCATTCTGTTTCACTTACTTCCTGTTTTCATCGCCACTCACAATATATCGGCTTACCCATATTTTTGTAAGTTAGGTCTAGCAGAATTAAGCTACTGGACAATTAACCTAAATTGGTGGTTAACATGCATCTATGCTATATAGCCGCTTGGTTGCTTGAATGCAGACGTACTGTACTGGGTCTCCTGTCGCCTTTTTTTGTAAATTGTCCTTTTTTTTCCTTCCCTGCCTGTCATGGAAAGCAGGGGCTTCATACAGTTTAGTCTAATTGAGACAGTTATTCAACATGCATCCCAAAATAACAGACGTCCCCTCTCTACCGACACTATTAGCATAATAAAGTGGAAGAAAAGAAAGCGCAATATATTTGTGAAGATGGCAATTTGAGCCTTGGACACTGAGAGAAGTGGAGCTGACAGCCTACTGAAGAGACGTGTCACTAAATATAGTAATTCATTTTAAATATGAGGCTACATAGGGAGTTTGACAGCTGCAAAGGCACTCCCCGCTGGGACCGAGTTTTCAATCGTCTTCTTCTACTTTTTTAAACTTCATCCCTCATATTTGCCAATCAATGATATCTCTGATTCCAGAGATAAACTGAGTTTATCAACCAGACGCTTGGTCCGTACCAGTGCTCGCCTGTAGTATATATATACTAATTTAAATCTTTAAACTGACCCATTAACAACATGCATGAGGATTTTCATTCAAGCAGCAGCAGTCAGCACCACGGACAGAGGCAACATCCAAGAGAAATCACGACAACTCAACAGCAGTGGGACAGACATTTACCTTTGGGTATGAGAGTTGTGCTTCTCATGTAGTCTGTAGTACTGTAGTCTGCATATTTTATATCACTACACGTGTGTGGGTCTGCCAATAGAGGAGTGTAATAGCATTGCAAAATGTCAGAGAAAAATTATACAGAAGAAGAAAGAGGAAGGGAAGTGACAGAGAGATAATCAGAGGCAGAGAGAAATAGAGAGAGACTTACTGTGGAGAGAGAGAGAGAGAGAGAGCCGCAGTAGAATGCAAACCACTGAGCTGCTGGTTGGAGCTGGATTTTTCTAGTTCGACAGTGACACACACAAACACACACACACACACACACACACACTACGGAAGTCCTGAAAAGCGCCAATAAGAAGAAACTACTGTGCCTGTTTCGGGTCACAGTGTTCTGTTTTAAATGGTTCGCCGTCACAAGCCGGAGTCAAATTGATTTAATGATTTCATCTTGAGTGCTGGACTTCAATTTATTCAATAAATACAATCTATTTGTACTGACACACACTGATACATACATGAAAAATCTTTTGTGTATTCTCCGTCCCTGACGCTACCATTTTCTTTTGTCTTGTCTTTTTTTACCCCCACTCTGCATCATGGAACAGTCCAATCTTTTTGCGTATCTCATCTCACTCTCCTTCAGCCATCCATCATTTGGTCTCCTCCTCTCTCTCTATTTGTTTCTAGCTCACTCTCGTGGTGCTTGTGAGGACCACTATTCTTCTAATGTGTCATCATGAATGCTGGTATCAGAGTGTGTCTGTTTTTGTGTTAATTGGTGGTTTGAAACAATCATGAGGCTTTTCCTGCAAGGGGACACACCCACACAAATACACACTTATGTCTTTCCACAGTGCCGTTAGTCATCATGTCTCCCACTCTGCAGAGCAGATAAACAGCATGCTGACGACAGAACTAATTCAACACCCACAGAAAGAATTACACAAGGACAGAATATATTTGTTTTCTCATTGGTGCATGAAATGTAATGGACGAAGATCAAAACGGGACTGATGAATCTGCTCAGAAGCACTTTCAATTTTCCTCTTTTCGCCTCCTCCTTGCTTAAATAGCCTGTTTTTGAACGCAGTTTAAAACAGTATGCTGCATACTGGGTGGGAGGGTTTTACTCAAAGCAACTACAGAGGTGCGAGTCTGCAAAAAGCTGAATGAAATCTCATCCACAGGGCCTTAAAAAACCTGCTAAACTTCCAGTGCTAGTTTGGATGTCAATAGAGAATTTGAATGTTCTCGGTTGTAGGGGTTTTAACTGATTTACAATTTTGAATAATCTAATTTAAATACTTCCATTTTCCTTTTTTATGATCCATTTTTCTTTTAATTTACTATTGATGCAATGCATAAAAACTCCATTGATACCTTGTTTATTGAATTAGTACAATCTACATTCCCTTCAGCAGGATGAATACATACTTGGGTACCTCAAGCAACGATGATACAGGAGATATTGAGTTTTAATCCTTCCAGTGGCTCCAATGATTTGAATTCCTCTTCTTCATATAAATGTGGAAAGTGTATTTTACAGTGAAGAAATAATTTACAGATACGTCATTTAAACAAGGCTTCAACCATATCATGAAATATTGTATATTTACTGGCTAACAAATCTCTAGAGTCGTTGAGGAATATGTTTGATCTAACATGACATTTCAGGACGTACAAAAGCATCTGTGTTGCATAATCCCCAGAAACGGAGGAGGTAATGGAGCACAAACACATCAGGCCTCAGTCTCGAGGGCCAGCGCAGATACAAACCCCCCCACAACCAACAACAGAATGGTGCAGCCTGCCCGGGAATCACCCATTCAGTGAGCAGCACACAGGGGCCTGAGGAAAGCAGAGTAAATGCTTCTGGCTGGGTATACCCTTTAATTCTCTCTCTCTCTCTGAAGGGACGTCCCTCTCTCACTCAGTTCCGCGCCCTCTGACCACTTGACTTAATTCTCATGCTCGCTCTGTCGGATTTGCTGTTTCACGGTTGAGTCCTCATCCGTCATTCCCTTGGTTTCTCTTCTTTCTCGATTATTCACTTCCAACAGCTCCGCTGCCATCGTCCTTTCTTCTCCATACTCCCTCCCACTCTGCTGTCCGTCCCCCTGTCTGTCTTGCTTGAATTCGCTCTCTCTCAAATTGACGTGTTATGCGTGAACCCTCAGGTGTCTGTAGTTGCATTTGCTTTTTGTGTAACACAAGTGTATGTAAGGATGTACAGTAATAGCATGGTTGTATTTGTGTACAGGCTCTGTAAGTCAAGTGGGCAAAGATGTATCTGGATCTACACATATGCTTGTGCTGGTTTGTTTGTATTTGCATTCACACAAATCGTTGAGTGTGTCCCTCACATCTTGCTAGCTGTCAGTGTCAGGGACAGGCAGCCACGCAGACAGGATATGACAACTGATTGGCAGACCGACCACCAACGTTCGTCATGGCAAACACAGAGGACCTGGCCAGGCTGTCGGGGATAGTTTATACAGCATATTGGAGTGATGAAGGTCTTGAACTTTTCTATATTAATATGTGGACATTTTCACACGAGCCTGATGAATAATTAAAAAGGAGATATTATGTTTCTTCAAAAAATATATAGAATGAATACCAGCTAGTGAACTTGCACTCAGCAAAAACAGTCATTTATTCTTTAGGTAGCCACAATGTACAACTTCCTGGAATGGAAAAAGAAATGATTACTGTAATGACAGGTACCATTTCCCTCAGAGTTACCTTTGAAGGAGGCATTCAACCATTCAACCAAGGTCAAGGTAACTTATTCAAAAGGGCGAGGATTTCTCATAATACCAGTAGGTGGTCGCAAAATTATGCCAAAAGGGCTGCAGCATTACACCAAAGTGTTTGACCCGGGTTTTCATTTGTCTTCATGTAGAGGCACATTATCAAACAGCTGTTTAACCCATTAACTCAACATCAACTGTAAGTAAATCTGGGACTTCTCTCTGACTAACCAGTCCGGACACACCAAGAGGTAGAGTATTCTTATTTGTCGTATCGTCTTTTTATGAAACTCACGAGGTACAGAAGGACGCAAGTGAATGGAAGAAGGCGTGAATAACTCCACCTCCATCGGTTTAAGATTGGTGGTCCCATGAAAGACAGCAAGAACAGACACGGATGAGACGAGTGAGTCAGAGTAATGTAACCTTTTCACTCAATTATCCAAGTGAGTCATGACTGTGCGTGTGTGCGTTGATGTGTGTATTGTGTTTCCTTTAAACAAGCACATTCTCCTTTTATAATGTTAGGTATTACGTGTTATTGTGTAATTTTTTTTTACACACGGAGAAACACACACACGCAGAATTCAAATGAGTCACTCATTTTGTTTTTTTTTCGAAACGGTCTGTAGGACAGAGATAATATGGAAAAGAAAGGGGATCAACATGTTTGACTTTGATTTTAAATCATCAGAAGCCCCCTGAGAGAAGCAAAAGGAGAGACGTAAAAATAGACATGTCTTTTTACTTCAGTCCATCGATGCCCACGCAGTCACCAAGTCTGTGAGTGAGAGCGGCTGGTTCCGGCTGTCACAGCTCAGAACCTTTCTCTGCTAGAAGTGATGCAGCCTTCAGAGATCCTTGTGTCAAAAGGGAAAGACTGGATTCCAGTAGTCCTTTCTGCTTCGGAAGGTTCCTAACTGAGTGAAATGACCCGAAAGTAGTGTGAGTTGCCTCCATAAGAAGAGCCATTCGACTTCTCTAATACTAAGGAAAGTTGGCTCAATGTTTCCTTACTTAGCTCCTTCAGCAAAGGAACCATTGGACCTTCCTTTGAGAAAAGGTGATCATTCCGTCCCACAATTCCTTGCGGTAGAAGTATTTAAATTTTGCTGCTGCAGACTGACGTAGCTTAGTGAAAAGTGGAGTCAGATTCCCTAAACATAGCGGTTGTCTTTTCCTAACTCCTCATGAATTCTCCTAGCCATCTTTTCTTGACCCCATGACGATTTCCGCAGAAGGCAGGGAAAAGTAGTTAGGAATAAACCTTGGGAGGCATCATTTCTGTAATTCACCTAAACAGTGAAATTCCCCGACGAGCTGCTGTCAATGTGTACACAAACAGTAAGACTGTTAACTGCGTCTAGTCGGCGGTTACGACTCTCTGGTTTACCCGCTGGCTCTGCTGCAACAAGGACAACACACTCCATGTCACTTTAAGGCACTATTGCTCCAGGTAGCCATGATGACTCAAGAACATCATGCCTTTACTCTACGTGTTGTTCAAAGAGAATCATTCATTATGGTTCAGCAGAAAACTGAGTTCCAATAACACTCATTTTTTCATCTGTGCCCGCAGGCTTTGTCTTGTTTTCCATCACTGGCAATTGGCAAAGCTTTTACTGAGCTCTAAACACCACTCTACTTTTCCATTATAGCACGTTTGATGCGTGCAGAGCTATATTTTCCTGCATTCAGTATGTTCCTCCAACACCTCCCTGCAGAGATGTGCTGCTTCATTTTGTTGTAACTCAACAGTACTTCACTCTATCGTCGTGGCTGTAGCCTGCCGACTGAAGATATCAGTTATAAACAAGTCATATTTGTGACAGAATGCTGTAGACACTGATCATTTCATGGGTTGTTACCAAAGGAAATCAGTGGTTTCAATCCAATCAAGCAATTTGTCAAATCTTCTAAGTTTCTACAAATGTATTGAACTGTACGTGTCTACGCTCATGTTTTACAGCAGTAATATAGACCGGTACAGCCAACATCATTTTCAAGAAGCACAAATGATTTTGGTGGTCAAAAGTCAAGGTCACCCTAACCCAGGGCTATTCAATTACAAATTCAGTTGGGCCAGATTTCCAAATCGAGAAAGGTTAGCTGGGCCAGTCATTTCAGCGGCGAAGCAGCTCGTAATGACACATTTTAAAACCAACACAAACAAATGTATTGAAAAACATGTAAGGTTTATTCATTGTTTCATTGTTCCAATTGAATAGCCCTGCCCTAACCTCTCCATCACTCAAGAATTCATATGTCACACAAATGTCTAATTGGATACAATTTTTGGACAGACAGCTTGACTGGTTGGTAGAAGCATGAAACCACACAAAGACAGTTCAAGTTTAAAATCACATGGGAAGATATGCCGCCCCTCCCCCCGCATGTGTTCATCGTCCTTTACACCTTTCCTCCAGCGGCTCCCAGCTGATGCAGCCTCACATTCGCTCTTCACCCCAGTGGGGGAAATCCCCTTTGTTCCGCTGTGCCGGACATTTACCTTTGGTTTTAAACTTGCCAGAATCACACATTGCGCTTCTGTGGGAGTCTCTTTTCCGCATGTGAGAGGGGCTGTTCATCAGCCGTATAGCCTGGGGAGTGACTGACCCATTTAAAGACAACACGGTGGAGAAAGTGGTGAAAGTAGGACGCTACTAAACTTAAAAGGCTAAGCCACAACTCGACTCACAGGCCTACACACAGACAGCACACACCTGTCCCTCCTTAGAGATCTGCTTCGGTACCGAAGAATAACCTCTTGACTTGTCTCCTCCGTGGCACATTATGCCGTATTTCAAAAGGGTTGCAACAAGAAGGACCATTGCACCGGCAGATAACACCAATACCACTGACTGCAGCCTGAGCAATAAGGCATCTGGTTATGGAAACAAACTGTGTGACAATTACGATTTTCTTCTTTTCTCTTTTATGCGTAGATTCCCTCACAGCGATAAAAAGCTGCTCAGAAACAGTTGAATTGTCATCTAAGTACTGAGCCCTCGCTCACTAAGAATACACAGGTTTTAGTCAAAGCCCACAGAATTACTGCTGATGATGATTGTTTCCAAAGACAACAATCTATGGTGCTCGCGTGCACTTTTAGCAGGACACGTTTTGGGACAGTGTGTGTCTTTGCAAACCTCCCCAGCATCTCCGCTGCTGTTATGAAGGGGGAACAAACTCCCCCCCCCGTCTCATCCGCTCGTCTAACTGCACGTCCACCTGGACAGGAGAATGCAAATGTCACTTCTGCAAAGTAAGCCTGTGTAGCAAGTCTTAGTTAAAACTAAATGCCTTTCATTTTGGGGAAATGGAAAAGTCGTACATTTCAAAGAACACGAAATTTAGTGAAAGATACTTCACATGTTTTCTTCTTATTTAATTAAAAAACGGAACCAATACAAAACCTAGCTCAGTCCCGAGCTCTATCACAAGCCTGGAGAATTTATGGAGAAGCTGCACGGCTTCCCCTAAAGCCGCCTCTTCCTCACAGCCTGCCTGCCCCATCCATCAGTGTATCTGCCCGACAGCTATTCCCCTCGTTGACTAAGATCAGCTTTCCAATCCCAATGGTCTCCTGAGTGAATCGGTGGGCCCCGGTGGCTGAGGTGTAGTCTGTACCGCCCTCGGCACCTTACACTCAACTGGGAAGCCATTTGCACAAATAGTTCTACTTGTACTGAAAAATCGGCAAAATCATTTAGGCAACGTTCCTCTTATTTGATAAAGAATAGTATTTTTCACAATTAACTATTTTGCCGTCACTGTTACAAAATGCGCATTGAAATTAAAGCACAAAACAGCGTCTTCTCAAGCTTTATGGTTGGCCTTTTATTCCAGCAGGGAGTTTTAGTCAGAAAACAGTCAAAAAGAAGAAAAAGTGCCAGAGGTGCGGCTGTAACTCATCCTCACAACAAGAGCTGTACAGAACAAATAGGCAGTGAGGAAGAAAAGAGGCAAATACAGGGGAAAGGATAGGGAGATGAGAAGATGAAAGAGGAGAGCAAGCAGGGACGGATTGTGGGGCTGGAGGCAGACTGAAAATGGAAATGGAATATGAACAAATACTAGAAAAGAAAGGGGATAAGGGAGGCAGAATGAGGTGGAAGAGGCAGTATAACTGCAGGAGAGAAGGCAAGTGGAGGAGACAAGAGTTGGGAGTAAATGATCAGTGGGATTTTAGGTGAGAAGGAAAAAATCACAAAACATCTTCACTATAATTAAAGAGGTGGAAGTTGACTGCAGCCAACACCAGACTGGGAGCGTTTGATTTACGCCACGAAAGAAGTGACACATACAGTATTTCCGGCACAACAATGCCTCAGTGACACGCTATTTTTGCGTTTGAGACACAACAAGTGAATTAATTCATGACCTTCTGGTCTCACAACACAAACAGATCCGACTCAAAAATGAAACTTGCAGTTTCCGCCTGACTAAACTAAGCTGGAGAAACCCGGCGCACTGTCTCGGTTTACGTCATCTGCAGGTATTTAAAGCCCCGGGCGAAGTTAGCACGCGATGTGGCATGCAGATGCCAGCGCAACACTGAGCACTCTAAGAGTTTAAAGACTGCATGCGAGACGTAGAGATTTCCAAGAGGATACGTGTGGTTTGACTGAGGAAAGTAAAATTTAAGTAAACTTGTCAGTTCGACGCATTTCACGGATTCAACACACAGGTACGTAAGCGGAGAGGTGTTGGGTCAATGAACTCGTCGATGTCAGTCAAGATACATTCAAAGGTTCCTAACATCAGGACACTAAATCAGTTTAAAAGCTCTCATAGAGTTTGATGAGCAACTGTCCAAGAAAAGAAGGAAAAACAAAGCAACACATGCAACAAAAAGTGACTTGTCTTGCATGTACCTCAATGCATATTGCATGACTTCTTAAAAAAGTGGAATGAGTTTGGTGCTTCTGAATAAGCAAAGCCCTCTGAAAGGGAGAGAGAGTAAGCAGTGGAAAAATTAAGAGTTGAAGAGGCTGAAATTGACAGATTTTCTTGCAAAGATGTTAGAACAAGAGGACAAAAAAAAGAGAGGCAGAAGAAAATAGACAAAGTAACAGAGAGAGCGGGAAGGACACATGGAAGTGGAAAGTTGAGAGTTTGAATTCAAGTTGAGAAAATCTGGGTGGTGGAAGAGGATGAAAAAGGAGGCAGAGAGGACAAGATGAAAGGAGCAGATGGAGGAGAGGCGGGGGGAAAGAGGCAGAGAGACGAGAGAGAGGAGAGAAGGAGAGCGAGGGGAGGAGGGGACGCGAGCCGTTGTATTATTAATTGTGGTAAGATGTCCTGAAGTGCAGGAGCGAAACCGCTTGTCCATTAGGAGCTCTGACGCTCCTGCTGCTGCCTTCCTCCTCTATTTTTGTTCGGATTTATATCTATATAGAGAAGAATGACTCACTCTATCCTCATTTCCAACCTCTTCAAAACTCCTCTCTCCTTGTCACCTCTCCTCATTTTAAGTGAGCAGCAGTAGTTTTGGACTGAATATAGTCAAGGCCAATTGTAATATAGTTACTCTTTGGACCTTTTTCATAAGCACACATTTCGTTTTTTCCTATTTATATTGCGAGCAGGTAGAACATGCATCCTATTAATAGTCAGACCCACGAGTTTGGGGCAAAGAAATATGTAGAATACAAAAAACTGGAAACTTTATCTACAGCTAAAAATATTTGGTGGAATGGGAGTTTTTAGAAATGTTACATCTAATATTTTCTGTTTATACTGTTTTAAAAGGCTGACCGGTGTAACCAACCATAGAAGGCTAATAAAGAGACACACTCCCATTTTAGTGATATAATTGTGTTTGGTGTCATAAGAATAAAACGCAATACTATACAGTTGACCTCAAAATATGGGGCTGGGTACCGAAATGATCAATCAATACTTCCCCTCATATTGATGCTTCTGATTGAGTTCCTTATCAATTATCTTACTGGTTCAGTTTAATGAGTCGAGAACTGATCGGGGAAATTCGTAAAAGGGATTAGAGGTGATGTAAACTGTGGCGCTATTTGAACGACAGCAACAACAGAAAGCTACTGGAAAGAAGGCGGAGCAGAAGCGGGGATGAGAGCAGAGCGACAGATCGCTCATGTGCAGCTTGTTGAACGGCACTTTTACATTGGCTCTTAACGTGTCACATGGTTTATTGCAGTGCTTCTCGGGTTTGTGTGGGTTTGAGAGGCAGATGTGATGTATCGTTCAGTGTGATAATCAATGAATTTACACCAAATCTACGAAAAACTATTTAAGAAGAATCGATACTGTTGTAGCTTGTCAGTACTCCAGGCTTTAATGATTTCACAGCGATTTTGGTACCGATCCCTCACACCAATAGCGAGTGGCACTGCAGGATAGGTACGCTGGTGCGCACACACAGACACACACACACTCACGTACACACATGAGTGCATAAATTGACCGGGGAGCCACATGTAATTATTGTGACATCACAAGTTCCTTTTTAATCAACTTAGTTACACTGAATGTGTGTGTGTGTGTTTGTATAGGTGGGTAGGTGCGTGAGCGTGTGTGTGGGTGTGTGTGTGTGTGTGTGTGTGTGTGTGTGTGCGTGCGTGCGTGTGTGTGTGTGTGTGTGTGTGTCGTTATGAGTGCATTTTTGTGTCTTTGTGTCTCAGTAAACGTGTGGTTTTTGTTTGGGGACTAAATGTCAGAGTTTGTTGAAAATTTTATTAGCTTACGTCTTTCAATTATTCTTAGTATTATGTCCTCTGCTCATTAACAGATTGTTATCAAGATTCAAACCTCTTCATTTGAATCTTACTCATATAATGTCAAGACAGACACATACATCTACACACAATAACTCGGACACAGCAATAACATTACACACAAAGACATCACGTGAGCACAAACACACCAATGCAGATTAAATGTCACAATCCCTAATCACACACACACACACACACCCTTCAGACACACATTTAGGTGGACCGGTTGCAGTAATCCTAATAATTGTTCCGACAGCACTGAGGACAGCTGTGGAAGTCTGAATGGCAGACTGGACAGAGAAATGGCCTCATTCACTCATTCAATAACGTGTGTGCGTTTGTGTGTGCGCGTGTGTCATGCTGTTTCATCATTGTTCAAGCCATCACGAGAAGGACGTTTCATCAGACGCTGAGTTATTCTGTTTAATATGTTTCTGTTGATTTTTACGTGAATAACGGTCTCTTCACAGCCTCTCAGACACTCCCTGCTTTCAAGCTCCATTAAAGTAGACAGCAATGATATAAGGAATAATGATAACACTAAAGGAGAAACCGTGCATGTTGTTTGGAAAGGTTAGGGGAAGAAAGAGTGGGAAACAACTCTGGCGGGCAGACTTTAAGTAGAGCAGCAGAGAGGACAGAGGAGACAGAATGAACCTGGTAACTTTATCTCTTCTTTCCCAGGATACACTGCAACCCCCCTTACATATTTCATCGCTCCTGCCATTTCTTTTTAAAATAAAACTTTGATGAATTATTGATTAATCAAGCCTGCATACACTCATCTGTGCTGCCTCGCCAAACACATTCATTTTTTAGTGAAGGCCCAATGTTGGATTCAGTCGCAGGACATAGTCTTGTGCACGGTGAAGAGAGGAGCGAAGTAGACAACTCCATCCTTCCACAAAAAAGTTTAGTTTAGCAGCAGTCATTGGTACAGCCAGCGCCGGCGCTCCGCACACGCACATCACGCACTGCGCGTAGGGCACCAAGTGACTGA
Source organism: Apeltes quadracus (assembly GCA_021346845.1). NCBI lineage: Eukaryota > Metazoa > Chordata > Actinopteri > Perciformes > Gasterosteidae > Apeltes > Apeltes quadracus. The sequence continues at coordinate 14,533,530 of CM037928.1, forward strand.
GGGGGCATCAAAAAATCTGGGACGTGAAAAATCACCACAGTAGGCATCACCCGGGCACAACTCAGACCAGAAAGCGAGCGAGACAAATGTCAGCCCCCCCCTCGTCCACAATTCATGGACTCGGATCTCCCGTATTTTTGTGTTGGCAGGTTTGGTTTAACTCTGAAAAGTTAACCAAAGTTAACCACAGTTTCCCGTTGATCTTATCATGGGCGTGTGTTGCAATATAAACAAACGAACCATCAACGGCGAAATAAAAGCCTCGTATTAACGAGAGCGGCGTGAGAGACCTCCAGCTTACAGCGAGGTCTCTGCGCAAGACTGTCCGCCTGACGAGCACAGCGGCCCGGGCAGCTCCAGCTGGTCGCATCGCTTCATGGAGCTTCTCAAGTCCGATAATGGAATCATCCCTCACCCTGCTTTTTGATGCGTGTTTAGGTCATTGTGATACGGCCGCCGGGGGAGGAGGGGGGGGGGGGGTGATATGGTCGACTGAAGCTACGGCCGACGGTTGTAAGAGGAACCTACGCGGCTCGGACCAGTCAGTTTCTCTGCGTGAGAAATACAATGTGCGGCATGTGAGCGCGTGAACGGGTTGAATGCGTGAGACTTGAGAGAAGGCTTATTGAGCTGCAGAGCAGGCGGAAGGAACTCTTTACCTCCTGCCCTATTTCGTCATTCTGGGCAGCAATGATGCACGAATACCCGCAACTCTGTGACGTCGCCTTAAGATTCTCCTCCCTTTCGCGTCGACATATTTGTGTGAGGCAGGATTCTCAAAAATGACTGCACTCAAAACGAAATACCGCAATCGGGCGCAAATCGAGGATGATTTGATGTTTATCAGACATTGCACCAAGAATTGAGGATCCTTTGCAAGGCAAAGCAGGCTCAGATCTCACATTAACATTGCCTACCTGCAAGCTTCTGTAAAAAATGAAGATAATACAATAATATCAGAGGTCTGGTGCCAATTCCCAATTATTATAGCCTAGTAATGATAATAGGCTTACCTACCGCTACAGAGGATAAAAATAATAATAATAATAATAATGATAAATAATAATAATAATTCATGTGCGGGCCTAAAAATAATAGCCCTGGGGGCTATCTATCTATGCAAGGTGGTGTAGTGGGGGTGGGGATGGCGGCGGGAAGGACGGCCCCGATTACCATGAACCAGCTTTGGGGGGGCCCAACTTGCAAAAGGTTGAGAACCCCTGATCTAAGGGGATCTCACCGGAGTGTATTTAGTCAGCATGTCAACAACATCAGGGGGAGCAAGGTCATTCAAAGCTTTAAAAACAAGAAGTAGTATTTTAAAATCAATTCTCTGTTTTACTGGAAGCCAGTGAAGTGAGGCTGAGACAGGAGTGATGTGCTCAAACCTTTTGGTCTTGGTTAAGAGATACAAATTATTTAACACTTTCTTTGTTGTTCAGCAAACGGTGCATTGCAGTAATCAATTCTACTGGTAACAAAAGCATGAACAAGCTTTTCAGAGTCTGACTGTGACATAAAGACATAAACTTTAGAAATATTTCTGAGATCACAGAAAGCAGTGTTGGAGCTATTCCTTTGTTGGTGGTAGTTGTTGGTTGGTTCGTTGGTTGTGGAGGGGGGGTTGGGTTGTGGGGGAGGGGGCTCTAAACATCTGTGCTTAGGGCACCCAAATGGCTAGCACCGGCCATGGACACAGCTGCAGTTACACAGAAATGTCATGTGTTTCGTTGGAAATAACGTGCATTCAGTGCCATGTCAATTGGGATGAAAAAGGTAAAGTTGGAAAATACTTTGTACGGTTAGCATGCTTACTGAGCGACACATACAATCTACTAACGCTGACACTCATTACCTCATTTGGTTAACATGTCACATGTCCCTACAGAGATGACATAGCAACCCATTCAACAATTGTTCAACAAGATATTTGGAGAAGAGATTTCGTCTTGAGTGTGGTCTCTATTTTCTCCAGTTATTCTCACCTTTTCTTGAACAATGACTAGAACTTAGTAGTAGTAAATAGTAGTGAACTTTGTGTTTGCGTTATCATTTTTCTTTTGAACAGTGAAAAAACATTTGTGTGCTCGTGACTCTTCATTTCTTACTTTTTGACATCCTTTCCCTTCCTCTCTTTCTGTCTAGTCTCTTTTTTAATTCACCTTGTCTGCAGGGCTCCAGGCCTCAATCCACATAATACAACCACAAAGATTTACACACACTCTTTTCATAATATGTCTTTATATCTGCACGCATGTGACTGTCAATAGCTCTGATTTGCCACGGTCTAAATAACATTTGGAACATGCGCATATGTGTTCCATACATGGTAGTAGTACTTGTATAAAGCCTTCCAGGGGCTGTACACATGTTTATCTCCAGGTCTTGAGGCAGTTACAGTACATTACAGTGCTATCAACAACTGTATTCCCCGGAGACCCCGAGGGCGTCACGCTGCCTCAAAGAAAGTAAACACGAGTCATTCTCGATCTGCTTGAGTGACGGATTTACACGCATCTCTGCCTCTTCCTGTCTTGTCTTTCATCTGTTTACTTCTCAGATTATCTTTCCTCTCCACTACTTTTTTAACATCGTCCATTTCTTAACTGGATTTCTATCTTTCTCTATCCTTGTTGGACTTATTACATACATCCTGAAGTCTCTATTTCACCTTTTTAACTTCCTTTATTTCCCATTCTGTTGCTATCTTCCTTTTTACTACTAAGCCAGGGTCTGGATCAGTAATGAGGAGGCGAGAGAGTAGTTAACCTTTGCCCTTGCTTCATTGTGGCCTGAGCAGAATCATTTTGGAGGAAAGAGAGAAAGCACAACTGAAAAGGAAGTCTGTGTTTTGTGATTGAACATTTATCCAAACTTTAATTCAAGCTGCTCCGTACCTTTGCCCTTAAATCTTTATTTTTCTATCTCTCTTGGCACCACTTGGACCTTATTTGCATAGTTTCTTCTAATGTATTTTCATATTTTTCTCAGTATGTCCAGATTAATATTTTGGCCTTTTTATTTCCCTCCATCTTTTCTTCTTGCTCTTTCTTTCTTGTTTTGCTTCTCTGAAATGTTTAAAGATTAGGTTTCACACGTTTAATGGCTCATTTGTGCATTTTAAGTTCAACGTTCTTGTTTGGACATCATAACCTCGATGATATTGAAGTACTTCAAGTATTTTAATTGGATTTGCAATCTCTTTCCCTCTTGCCTGCTCACTCGCTCGCTCAATGTGTGAACGTGAAATCCCGGCCTGTTGGTTAGAGGTAGCGGCTGTTTCACAGTCCTTCTGTCAAAAACAATCCTGCCAGTATTTCAAAGCATGAAAACAGGAAAACCACGTGGAGCAAGAGAGTCACTCAAACGGACATTGGGCAAATCAGCACTAAGAATGAGAATGTGTAGAATGTGTAATTTTCCATTTTTGCATCTGTGGACAGTTTTTTTGTTGTTCACATATAACAGCACAGTGAACGACAATGTGTTGTGAAACACATTCTTCTCGCTGGAGTCTGCATATATATATATAAATGTATCTGTGTGTGAGAGACTTGACACTTGTGCGCACACTGCACTGCATGTGTGTGTAACACTACTCTTACCTCCACCAGATGTGGCGTGGGGTTGAAGCCACACAGGTTACACACTTGGCCGTTGCACTGCGTACAAGTGTTGTAGTTGGGCGGGTCGGAGCTGCCGATATTCAGCTCGGTTTTACAAAGAGGACAGTTCACTTTCGGCTTCACGGGCTCTGGAGCAGGCGCAGGGGCCACGACAGGCTCCTGCTTCTGAGGTGCCTTTTGCAGATTAGTAGGCGTTTGCTGATATTGCTGTCCTTGCTGTCCTTTCTGATGATGCAAGGGAGACTGTTTTTGCGGCATTTCTTGTTGATGGCGCATGGTCTGCTGCTTCTGGCTTGGTGCATGGGGTCCACTGATTTGGGAACCTCCCATTTCACTCAGAGTGTGAGTACCCCCCATTTGGCTGGATGGATAAGGGCCACCCATTTCACTCTGCACATGAGGACCCCCCATTTGGCTTGGTGGATAAGGGCCTCCCGTTTGGCTTGGTGGATAAGGACCTCCCGCTTGGCTTGGTGCATGAGGACCCTCCGTTTGGCTTGGTGGATAAGGGCCTCCCGCTTGGCCTGGTGGATAAGGGCCTCCCGCTTGGCCTGGGGCATGAGGACCCCCCGCTTGGCTTGGTGGATAAGGGCCTCCCGCTTGGCCTGGTGCATGAGGACCCCCCAGTTGGCTTGGTGGATAAGGGCCTCCCATTTGGCTATGCACATGAGGACCAGCCATTTTGCTCGCATTATGAGGGCCACCCATTCTGCTCGACACTTGAGGGCCACCCATTTGAGTTGGACCATGAGGGCCCCCCATACTGAATGGTTTGGTGCCAGGGGCCGCTTGTGGTTGCTGCCTGTTGTCAGAAGCTGCATTACTGAACACCACATTGCCTCGTGCAGGGCTTGGCTGGGTGGAGGCAGTGGGTATAGGGTCAACATTGATCAGGGTACTCGCCTGATTGAGCAACGAGGCCCCAAAACCAAAGAGCTTGGTCAGACCATCTTGGGCAGGAGGAGGGGCCTGGCTCTGAGGTTTGTGTGCCGGGGAAGACCCAGCGCTTCTGGTCTGGTCATGGTGCCGCGCCATAGACTGGTGCATTGGCGATCCGCGACCTAAATCGGGCTGAGAAGGAGCCCTGGCCAAGCCGGGCAGGGGCACAGCGCCCGGGTGGGGAATCCGTGGACCCCCAGGCTGGTTGGGACCTCCTGTACGGACACCAACAGCTCCCGGAGCCCCCGTATCCCTCTGAGAGTATGGGTCGGACCGCATGCCCTGCTGAAGGGACCCTGTCTGAATCTGGGAGCCGCCAGAGCCTGAGTGTCTCTGCAAGCCTGGAGAGGTATACGGTTGAGCCTGGGGCCCTGAGTGAGACACAGGGTACAACTGGGGTTGAGACTGGGGATACTGCTGGGACTGAGAGTATGGCTGGGCCTGGGAGTAGGGTTGGCTCTGGCTGTAAGGCTGAGACTGATGCTGCTGCTGCTGCTGATGTTGTGGATGCTGCTGTGGATGTTGCTGCTGTTGCTGCTGCTGCTGTTGCTGTGGATGTTGCTGCTGCTGCAGTTGGCGTTGGTTGGGCTGACTCTGTGCCAAAGGTTTGGACGGTGCCGCTGCTGCTGGCTGTATTGGCTGAGGTGTAGGCTGCTGAGGCTGAACGATGGGTTTGGCTTGGTGGGACGGAGAGTGAATCTGCTGTTGGCTTTTAGATCGAGGCGTGGTCATATCAATGCCAAGAGCTCTTTGCATCTGACAATTCAGACACAGCCACTCCTGGACCTGCAGACAGAGAACAAACAGGTTGCAAGTTATTCTAACCTTCTCCAGAGCATAATCATTTTAGTTTATATCACATAGATATTCAGCATCAGCTTGTTAAAAGGGAAAACAAATATATTTAGCTGTATTGTGCATCATCATATATTTAACCGCCCAGATTTAGCGTGATGTATCTGGGATCTTTGAGACCTCACTGGAATTTAAAATGAGAATTTCTGGTTTTCATTACTGAGTGGGCCGTTGAGGTTGAAGCAATGTTAAAAGACAGCATAGCTTTTAAAAATCTCTCAGACTAATTGATCCTCCCTTTCAAAGCCTATCGATTGTGTTAAATATCATCGTCAACTGAGAGGGCATCAGTATCTGTTCATAACCACATGGACACTGTATTCATTCAGCCAACTTTAAAGCTTAAGAGAGAGTACATTTGGATGGCTACACATATAACTGAAAAAAGAACAGAGAGAATAGTTGTAATCAACTAAAAATAGAATCAGAGAGAGGCAAATCAACCATAACGGCAGAATGATTGCAGAGCCGAAACCCAAAAAGCATTAGATCTTTCACAGTCACACACATAAATCCACACGGGTAGACAGGTTTGCAAGTAGAGTCATATAATAAACATATAACAGACACGCACAGTCAAATAAATGAATAAGAAACATCCATCAGCATAAAAACATCACCCCTCTTTCTCCTGATATCCACGTCTTCCTCCTTCCTTCTCTTCTTCCTCCAGATGAAAGCTGATACTCCCTTGTGTGCGAACCTTGCTTGGCTCTCTGATATCTCCCGACTGTAAAAAACACACAGCTCCTCTCTGAACGGTGTCAGGCTGCTGTCGTTCTGTCTGTCCTACTGTGGCTTTGCATCCACTACAATCACCCAGCCGCCATGTACGGTGCTATTCTAGCTCCTTTGCAACCAGGGCAAGGCTGGTGAATCTGTGCACGTTTCTAGCATTTCTCCCGTCCCCTTTCCTTCCCATAATGCAATGCGCAAACATACTGTATCACCCTGCTCGCTGTCCACTGAAACACCCCGCCCCCTCCTTGTTATTAAAGGACAAGTGGCTGCGATTTTTTTAAGGGGAAGATGTAGAGAAGAAAATGTCTGCATCGGTCACGTACCCAAACTAAGCACTTCCTCCCACTGTGCCGCCCCAGCCGGCTTTGCTGTCTGGCAGTTTCTAGCTTGGCAGCGTTACTGATCCCATTCTGTTAACTCAGCGGCTGTAGCCAATGCTACAGCTTGACATCCTCCATTCCTCCCTAACATATTCTCTTTGTAGCCGTCTTTCCCGTCCTCTCTGCTTCTCTCCTTCACATCCCCGAACACTATCACGTTTTGCTTCTTTTCCGTTTTCACCCCCATTTTACTCTCTCTCTCTCTCTCTCTCTCTCTCTCTCTCTCTCTCTCTCTCTCTCTCTCTCTCTCTCTCTCTCTCGGTCTGATCAGCTTAAAAATGTAGGTCTCGTTCCTTGAATAGCTGAAGCGGAAGGAAATTTGAAAGTATAATTTTGCTGTGCAGGCTCCTCCCACGTTGTGATGCCATAATTACATCTGATGAAGATAGCAAGAGGGAGATGAAGAGAGGTAGATAGGGAGAAATGGAAGGGGAGATGGGGTTGGGCTGGTTTGAATGAGTCCCAGTCTTTTCTTCTTCTTCATAAGCAACATCAACAGAGACACTTGAAAGAATGAGGCATAAAGCGAGGGATGGAGGGATGCGGAAGAGTGTGGATGAGAGACGGAGCAAACTGTGGAGGGAGAGGAGTCAGCAGTTTCTTAATCCAGGCAGATCGTCAGCTCCCATCATGTCGAGCTTAATCAACAGCAGCACAGAATATCCACCTCTGCCTCACTGTGGTTAAACCCAGTTAATCCTCAACACACCTGTGTGAGTCCTGTTGCTATCAATGAAGAAGAACCCTGCTCGTTTAGATTTACTCTAACTCCATTCAGGCAAAAACCCAAGACACGAGTTCTACAACAAAATGAGTGCATATGAAACTATGACTATATTTGACTCTGATACTAAGCCCATATCATGCAGCTGTAAGAGTGGAAGTTACACGGAGCACAGTTCTTTGTGACTATAATGTCACTTGTCATTAATTAGCCTTAAGACACCAAGAGAGAAAAACCAACCAAAGACATAAAACATCAGAGAGGAGGGAATCTCTGAGGTCTCCCTTCCTTCCTTCCTTCCTTCCTTCCTTCCTTCCTTCCTTCCTTCCTTCCTTCCTTCCTTCCTTCCTTCCTTCCTTCTCTGCGACCCCGATGATTTACTGAGAAAATAGCTAATAGGACGTGAAGTGGAGGACCTGGTAGTCTATGTGGTCCCAGACTTTTTTGAGCATTTTTGGACATTTTTGAGAATTTTGAGCTCTATCACACTCATACATAGACATATATATGTCTATGTATTACCTCAACGTAAACCATGAACACACACACACACACTCTCACACACACACACAAACACTAACCTTTCAAAATAAGTCAGTGTTCTGTCATCAGACAAGGGAGAAAAAAAAGACAATTTGAGCCATTTCTTGTGGTTGCGGTACGAAACCTGCGAGGTAGACAAACACAGCCACACTCAAAAACACACACACACACACACACACACAAAGAGTACATGCTGAGACCCGCTGACCAGCTGTCATCATAAAATATTCACGTCACAGAGCCCCAAAGACTATGAATACTGAACAGGTGGTAACGCCTTGTCCCGTAGAAAACGTCCTACCTTTAACTTGTTTTTCGCCTTTAATATAACCACATTGGCGTTTCACAAAGGTTGGAGTACAATACCTCTATAGGACACATATATATATATATATATATATATATAGTCTACACTGTGTGCTGTATTGAATACACTGCAGCGCGTGCCGTGTTGTAAAGTGAGGCTAAAACCAATGGTGTACCAGCACTCTACTTGGCTCTGTTGCACAAGTTTGGCAAAGTCAAGCCGCAACACAAACCAAAAAAACCACATCAACATTTCCATAAACTCCTTATTAAGGAAAATGTACATGTGATTTAATCAAGCTGGGAATATCTCTGAGGTATCCTAAGACAGTAAGAAACAGAGGAGAGGAACAAAACGACAAATTGCAGACCAGATCCATATTGTCAGGAAAGAGTCAGAGTCAAGACTAGTAATAAACCGAAACAGAGGTTCTGTCTTTATGGTTATCTGCAGTTTATCATTCATACAAAACAAATACACTGATTTCATTACTAAATCCCTATGATCTCGCCATATGTATCCGTCAACTGGTTTACATACTAATGTTTATGATTTGGAACTACTGTAATTTTTGTGCAACTAAAAATGTTTTTTTACCCGTTTTTTTAAATGTTGGTATTTATCGTTCAAAACATTTGATTCGTATGTGCTGGTTTAGTTTCCCCCTGTATTAATGTTTTCTATAAAAAAAAAAAAATGAAAGAAGATTTGATCCACATCCGCTTCTCTATATAGATCCAAACAAAAAGTTATTTTTTTAGTTAGCTATTGGCTATAAAATAAATCGAATTCATTTTTACCTAACACTAAGAATCAGATATGGACTCTTGATATGGACAAAATGAGACGTAAAATGTTCTTAAGCATGACTTCTAACGTTTGTTTTCCTCGCGTCAGAGAAGAGAATCAGAGCAGTCAGAGTAGAAGTAGGGAACAACACCTTCTCCCAACTATTGCACGAGCCGTGATGTTTCATCACCACTTTGGAGAAACAACGGGAGATGTATTACATACACATGAGTATGACATGGTTACAGATGCCTTCATTACTATGAAATGACTTTCCTTGAGCTGCAATGGGAATGAAAAGTGTGATGTGGGGCGACTTAAGGCTACCGCGGGCATTGAATTTGATGTTTGTGGTTTGCCGCGGTGGTCTGAGCTGAGCGGCTCCCTTTCTCTGTCACGGGAACGGACACACACCGACGCATAGGCTGTAGACGCACACGTGCACGTACACTCAGATGTCCTGTAGTGCATTAGACAGCCTCACATGCTCCTGCAGAATCCATATGCACCTCCACACAGGGACATGTGCACAGCTTTTAATAGACCTGCCCATTGTCACAGTGTGCAGCCTTTCAGGGAAGAGAGGAGGAGTGGAGGAGAGAAGAACAGGAGCAATCCAATGTAATAGGTAACAAAGTGCTATTCAAAAGGGGAAATGGAAAAAATATAAATGCAGGACCTAGGAGAGATGAGAACAACTACCAAACCACTAAATGACATTAGATTACATTTCATTCAGCTGATGCTTTTATCCAAAGCGACTTACAATAAGTGCATTTGAACCATAGGGATGCAAACTCAAATTAAAGAATGAAAGATGAAAGAACCTGATAACTGGAGCTGTTCCTCAGGACTCATCATATCTTAGAAATCACATTAATAACTGTGAAGAGGTTTCAAATTTCTTCCTTTGCATATAAATGTTTTCATCATGGTAAATTATGCTTTCCTAAGTATTATGACAGTCACGTCCAGGAAGCAGTGTTAATCAGGTCGTCCCGTGTCTATGCTGTCTATGCTGATTTCCTGTTTTATTCTGAAAATCAACCTTCCTCTCGTTTCAGGCAACTTGCTGTCCGCCCTGCCCCTGATTGTTTCCACCCGCGTCCTTCCTCACCCTATGTGTGTGTATGTGTGTGTGTGTGTGTGTGTGTGTGTGTGTGTGTGTGTGTATTGTCTATGTCTCCCTTTGTCCTGTGCCAGTTCGTCTTGTCCCATGTCAGACAACCAACCAATGGCCACCACCAAGCTTTGCCATGTTTTTGTGCATTTTTCAGCCCAGTGTTTATTTTCTAGATCCTTTTGTTCTTAGATTTAGCATAGGGCCCTTTTTCTTCTTCCAAGAGTGATTTTCATTTGCTGCCTTTTTGTTAATAAACTTTGATTTCGAACATCGACTTGAGTTGTGCAATTGGGTTCAGGGCCATTATCCGGTCGTAACACAAACAGTACTTGCATCAACAGATTTATTCCAATGTTGGTGGGGGTATGTTGTGAGTCAATCGCTAGTATTTCAGTTGCCACAGTTATTTTTGTGTGTGGTATAAGTTAAAGACATATTTATTGAGAGAATCCTGGCAGGATGAAACGAGCATGAAGAGTTATTACGTGAGATTTCTAAATGTCACGTCAAAAATTACATTTACCACGAAGAGGAATGTGTTAAATTAGAAAGGTGGACATTAGCGGATGTGCCCCAGGTTTCACATTTATCTTGACTGTCAGTCATTGAGTGGAGGCTCTTATGCAGAGTGACTCCAGTGAGTGAACAGTTTGTCCGGCTGCTCACAGTCATGCAGCAGACTAATGTACTGATCAATATTCCTCACAGGGAGAGGAAGTTCCCGGAAGTATTCCCATAATGAAGCACGTCGATGCTAGAGCTTATTATGGGAACACCATTTATTCCTTCTTGTGATATGACGCATCCTGCAGCCCCTAAGCGTAACCTTGACCAAGAACAACCTAAAACTCATTCTAATGTTTGTTGCATGGTTGTGCGGTTGTGTGGCCTTATTGTTGACAATAACAGCCCTTGTGATGGGTGTGCAATGCCTGCATAACACTAGAGAACTAATTAGGGGCGTCCTGATTGGATATTTTTGCACTGCAGGGCTTATTTATGCAATGGACTTATAATGAAACATGAGCAAGGACTCTGTAGTAAATTAGCTGGTTGCACACAAATGAGACTTAAGAACATCATCATTGCTTAAAAAGATAATGCAAACCATTTTAAAGAACCAAATGTTGGCATACAACCGCATTAAAAACGTTGTGTTAATAATAAAAATCAATGATTATTGAATTCCATTTAGTTGCTTCATTTCAAGGCTCCTGGAATTGTTCAGTGTGGCTCATTGTAGCTCTGTCCTAGTTTCCAGGAACTTTTGAATAAAGCAGAGCCACACTCATTGTACTATAATTATGGTTAATACAGGTTTATCCATGCATTACTAACAGGGAAACGCATCTACAATAAGATTGATGGCATCAGAATAAAGGAAGGACGTGTAAATCATTGTTTGACAGATTGAGGACATTTTGACGGATTTGACACTGATGCTTTAACAACAACAATAAATGGTAGCTTTAAACATGATATTGATACATAAGATTAGGAATACTCAATGTCATCACACTTTATCCTTTACTCTGTTGACGTTGGACATCCATATCCAAATCTGATTGTGGTTCTTGTCATTTTATTAGTAGGGTAGGATTCCTAGGGTAGTAGGATTTAGTAAGATATCCCTGTGTTCATACCACAAAGGGAATAATAACGACCTTCAATGGTAGCCTCTCGGGTTTGTTAAATTTAGTCTGCAAAACTAGAGGAAACATTGGCTAGCACATGTCATCAACACCTCTAACACCTGTGCTGTGGCTGAGCCTCCCAAGCTAAATGCAGAAAAAAAGAATAGAGAAACGGATCAAGGGTTCGAAAGAACCTCAAAGCATTCGTATCATTTAGGAATTTCACTTTAATTTCCTATAACCCACTAATGCTTCCGGAGAAAAGGACCACTGAACAAAGAGACGATTCTGACGTCGAGAAAGACTCCTGCTTCATTTGAGACCGAATAGCACCTCAGCTGACAGGTCCTTCTCTGCTTTATCCTGATGAATGGACTACACACACACACACACACACACACACACAAAAAGGTCCATCTCAGCATGATTACCATCAGCAAGCTCCTGGCCAAGAGAAAGTCATAAAATACACTCACCTCGCACTTCCCACGTGTGCACACACGCAGTTTCCCCTTTTATAAATCCTGTCATGCCATCTCAGTCTACTCTCTGTGGTGACAGTCAAATAAACACAAATAAACACACCCCCGTGCCCATCTTTAGTGTGCACACACACACAAACACACACACATATTTCTTCTTACCATATTGGACTGGACTAAAAGTGCTGAGGAAGGTTTTAATTAACAAACGTGCATTATAGTGTGATAGTGGTCAATACAATCGACCCGTTGGCGTTATTCAGTGACGTCAGGCAGTGGATGGATCGCACATGTGGTCCATGTGTGCGTGTGTGTGTGTGTGTGTGTGTGTGTGTGTGTGTGTGTGTGTGTGTGTGTGTGTGTGTGTGTGTGTGTTTGAGAGTGCACAACTTATGATTTAAGGCCTTGGTCTAAGGCAGTGCTGCTGCATATCAATAGATTTGAGTCGTAAAGGGAAAAAATAGCATGAAATTCCATCCTTCCTGGGGTGGATTAATGAAAAATATCTTATAAAGCATTTGGAAGCATTTTAAAAAATGAAAACGTAAATAATTAGGAGTAGGAAAAGCACAAAGAAAGTGAAAAGAAAGAGAAGGTTCTGCAAAGGAGTTTGATTAATTGATTAAACATTTTAATGGTCTGCTTTTTACTTTATTTCAAAGATTCCTTTGAGTGAACAACCTCAGGAAGCCGACACAATATTGAGGTTATTACACCAAAGACTCGTCTGGAGCCTTTGAGACAGAAAGGGCGAGCAGACCGGCGTGATTGGGTGTGCTCGTGTGACTGTGTGGAGATGCTGTGAGATGGTGTGAGATCGGCGGAGGAGCGGCTGTGTCCTTTGACAAGTTCCCTCAGATGACAGGTGTTGGACCAACTGATACGACAAGAACGTCCTGGCGAGCGCAACAAAGGCGGCCGCCGTGTCAGCGACTGCCGCAAAACAGAATCTGTTTACGTGGAAGCAACAAAGACAAATGTTTGTTTTCAGTTTCCTACCAACAGTGAGAGTTGTTTTTATCTGACGCATGCCCCGACCATAACCACACGGTAACCGTGGCGATAAAAGTCTCCCAGGCCCTAATCAAGTTGTTCGTGCCTAAACTTCAATAATGGATTCTTTAAGTTTAAATTGTTGATGTGGATGGGTAGTTACAAACAATTTGTATTTCAAGGACCTACAAACTGACACCATCAAGAGGGGAAACAAGATGTGTTCATCAATGACACTGCGCAGGTTGCTAGAAATCCTGGAATTATACAATGATAATACTTAAAGATGCACTGAGTAATATTTGTTGCACAAACACTGAATCAAGCCACACGCTGTGACGCGGCAGATTGTCTCTGTGTTTCTCTTCTCGCCTGCAGGTACCTGTGAGTGAGAGCATACGACATCAATCATTTAGAGCAACTTATTATTAATTCCCATTCCTGAACTGCCGGGCCTGCAGCTGCACTTTCTCAGTATGTGTGTGTGTGTGTGTGTGTGCGCGTGTGTGCGCACACACACAGATTAACGTGTTATTAATTGACAATATTGACAGGTGTCTGCATGTTTTGTTAATCGTGCGTGTGTGTGTGTGTGTGTGTGTGTGTGTGTGTGTGTGTGTGTGTGTGTGTGTGTGTGTGTGTGTGTGTGTGTGTGTGTGTGTGTGTGTGTGTGTGTGTGTGTGTGTGTGTGTGTGTCCAGGTGTGAGCTTCTTGCCTGGAGCCCCTCTGCTGCTCTGCTCTCATGGTTAATGCATGTGGGGAGAGAATCCCCGTCCCTCCAGCTTCCTCCCCTCCTCCCTCCTCCGTGCCAACCTACTTCCCTGAATAGACCTGATCCTCACTAGACATGCAGAGCGATCGCTCCCGTTCAGGGATGGAAATTAGCACCCGCCACCAGCCAAATGCGGGTGATTTTGTGTTGTGGCGGGTAAACTCGCTTTACCTACCGACCACCGTGGCGGGTGAATAGAAATAGCATACTGTTTCACCCGGACACTTTAGAGGCGGCGCACCTTCAAAAAAAATGTGGCGTTACATCGCAGGCGTTAGAGGCCGGCGCATGCTTCTGCGTCGGCGTCTCCGTTGCGTTTGCGTGTTGCGTGTGACTCAAAAAGTCTTGCGTGTGTTGCAAAGCAATTCACCGCCAGAACACCAGGCGGAGTAACGTTTATTGTCGAAGTAGACCCAGAAAGTGACGTAGTTGCGTGTGGAAGTCGTTGGTTTGTTTATTTATTTATCGGATACTTTTTTTGCCCCGTGCATCGCCACTGCTGCTTTTCTTCGTCTCTTTTCGCGGACGTATTTGTCCCGTTTTTTTCTTCACAACGTTGCCCCCCCTCAACCGGCAAAACCGACGTTTGCGGAGTTCGGCGTCCATGAATTAGAGCCCATCACACGTCGTACAAGTGGTCTTATTTACGGATTTCTTCCAACAAAAGCTCTTCAATCTGATTCATTCTTGTAAAATATCTTCGTTTTAATAATGGCGGAATTATGCTATGAAACCGGAAATGTGAGACTGCGGCAAGGATGTAGTTAGCAGACCAATCTGATTCTGATGAGCAGGAGTACATTGTACTGGGAGTGGGGAGGATGGGTGGAGGAATGTTAGTTTTTTTGTTTAATCTGCCCTACTCATTTAATGAAATGTATATCAGTTTGTGGTTTGTGTATGTATAAGAGAGAAAGTGTCAGTGTTTCATTGAGACTTAGATTAAATAAACTGCTTAAGTATTGTAGATCTTGTAGTATTTTCACATGCAGTTATACATTGTCGGTTAAAAACAAGGAAGTGGCTGGTAAAAACATTGAGTGGCCGGTAGATTTTGAAATCCACCAGCCACAGTGGCCGGTGGACAAAAAATTGAATTTCCCTCCCTGCTCCCGTTCCTCGCCCCTTTTTCTGCCGCACATCTCAGGAGACGGGTCAGAAAAGCCAGAGGCAGCGAGAAAGAAAGACATTTGGTGAGAGAGAAAGGGCAAGAAGATAAGAGGAAAAATAGGGCGGAGTGGGTGGAGGAGACACGAGGGCATTTACGAAAGTAAAAAAGTACCACAGAGGGGAGAAAACACTCCTTTAAAAAAGACAGCAGGAAGAACCGCATAAGTCTGATAAAAAAAAGTATATTATTCCAATTACTGAGGTTGTAATGGCTGTCTAAAACTCGAAAAATAGGTAGTCTTGGTTTTAGGTCAGACCACAGGTTCAGTTTGGAGGGCGGAACCTGAAACTGATGTAATCCAATAAACACGGCTGGCCATGATGCGTTTGTAACTGCGATTAGATGGTGATTAGATGGTGCATAAAAATGCAAGAAGAACTGACTTGAAGTTTTAGCTGGCAGAAAAGACGACTATTCTACATTATGAGATGATCCTAAACTCTCCGTACAGTCACACACACACTGCCTGACACCATGTATTCCATCTAGTGGGAAAGTGATATTACAGCGAGGGTTGAAGCTGATAAAAAACGCTGTTTGGCAGATGCAAATGGAGAGCTCAAAGAGCCCCAGTGGGAAGCGAATCAAACTGCGTTTGCATTTTAGCTCCCAGGCCTTCTCTAAACAATCGTGTTGCCAAGAATACAATGAAACGGAGCGGAATTCAGTCTTACTTTTCATCAAATCCCCATTCACAGTTTTCATTGATATTCAGAGCAACAATATGGCAGCAAAACAACTCTGCGATCTGAAGGTACGGTGGAGCTGTCTACCTGAACACACAATGAAACGACTCTCGACTCACAAGAGCAATTGCAGCTTTTGTTATTTGTCTTGTCCATTGTCCTATTGTCTTATTGTCCAATGTTATGCAAAGAAAGTGAGAAATTTAAGGAATTATCATTCACATGCATAATATCTCAAAACAACACAATCAAAGACTAAGCAGTGTGCACAGATAAAAAAAGAAGGGATACAGTAAATTGAACGTGGATGTTTGTTTCCGTGTGTTTTAGTGAGCAGTTTTTGTGGCGATCCTCGTGATGTCGTGGAACTTTTTGTCCGCCTTGACGTCCCAGCATGGACATCAAGCTTCACGCTAGAAAACATATAGCAGTCACTGACGTCCCAGCATTCTGCCACGTTATAGATACGGCCACCTTCCCCCTGTGCATCAGTCGGTTTCCGTTGGCGACAGCCGTGTTCGCTGTCAAGATGTGAAAACTGTTGACGGTGGGAAAGTATGACGTGTCAGGAAGAAGTGATTGGAAGAAAAAAAAAGGAAATAAGATACAGTGCTGTGAGAGCTCAGAGTGATGCAGAGGAGGCAAAAAGGGGAAATAAAAGTTAAATGGAATTTTTCAAAGAAAAAATGGGGCTTGAGGTGTTATTCCTCAAAGCTCTGTGTTACTGTCTGAGACATGAACGTGTCTCACAAAATGGCGTAAAGTTTATTTATATAAATATATACTGTATATATGTATTTCAGGCTGTGTGATTTCCTCAGAGGGGGCCCAGCCGGACGCACCCACACGTGCGCCCCGTTGCACCGTGCTCATTATGCGAATGTGCCCAGCTGTTTCTCACACACACCGCCGAGCACTCGAGGTGCATCAAGGCAGGAAATCATTCAACATGCGCGCCAAAGCTCCCTTTGGGCACCGATGTTGAATTAATATACTGTATGAGCCGTAAATAAATCTACAGGCCAGCCCGTAACTGCTCATTCAGATAATTTAACAAAGTCATCTCATGATTTTAGTGCTCCGAACCTACTTCTGATTAATTAATTAATCAAACAAGCAACTTTTAACTAACTTACCAAAAAAATCTGTTCTCTGTTTGAATAAAGATCAATGAGATATGGTTTTGTTTACTCCTTCACAGCTAATATGGGTCCATACAAAGCCCGCCCTGCTGCATCGTTACGCATGTGAGAATAATGTGAAAGCACACAGTGCTTTCACATTATTCTAGATGTGTTCATCTGCGGTATATGAGCCTCAGTGTGTGTGTGTGTGTGTGTGTGTGTGTGTCTGTCAGTACATCTGGAGGCTTTCAAATAGGATTTCTGCTGCTTGGCGGAGGTTTTATGGCGCCGGGTCTTTTTGATTCGCCGGCTCTCTCTTGGATAGCGATGCTTGACAGACCGCTTCCTCCACCGCAGAGAACATGGAGGGAGGGAGAGAGAGGAGGCTGAAGAGAGCAGATGGAGCAAGTGAGAGGCGGATATGAAGGACAACAAAGTGGATGAACGGTAGAGAAGGAGGAAAATTTGTGAGAAAAAAATAAGTGTGTGCTCCCTTGTAGACGGACATGTCCAGCACTGCTCGAAAAATCGGCTTCACCATCATTTCAGTGTCGAGAGGTGACCAACCACAGCCAATTGCATGTCAGAATTCAAGCACACTGGCAGCAACAACCCGCTAATTACTCATTTGAGCTATTTGCCACCGCTTTGAGGGTCTGCAGTACGATTTCTGCATCTCAATTAGAAACACTTTTATTAGTCGGTTCAAACAGTGTCACTGGGGTCGCTGGCTTCTAGTGGGGTCGCTATCCTGCAGGATGTTTGTGCCTATTTAGCTAGCAACAATTATGATGATGCAGATTTTATCTGCCAAATAAAACTTGACTGGCTTTGTGTCTTTTGTTGCACATCACAGAGAGATATTTTTGGGAGGAGAGATCCGGGGTTATAAATATAGACAAAGGGGAGAAAAATATGCCCTCTCATTGACGTCTATGCCGTCAGTGTCCCTCAATGAAGAGCAAACATTCATTGTTTTAGGTCCTTATTAGCAAATGGTTCGCTTCCTCTCGGGAAACGGCCATAAAGTGACTAATATTATTACCAGCAAAGCATGAAATTGGAGGGGTGATTACTGTGTCATTAGCAATTATATTTGTATCAATATATGAGGAAAAGGCAAGCCAGCATTAGGGCCACACAAAAGAGTGTTCACTGGTTTTGCTCTGAAAAGGACCATGTCCATCATTTCTAACTTCAGTAACTTTCCACACGTCGTTAAGTGTTGACTTCATACTCAAGCTGGAGAAAACAAATAACGTTTACCTGGTGCAACAGGCTGCTTGACAATGATAATTATATTGCTTATTGCAGTTTCATCGGTATGTGACCTACAACTGAAAGGGGTTAATTAGCCGCGATGAAGTAATTCTAAGCGTGAAAAGGGAAACGGCCGGTAACGTTCTCCACATCACACGTCAGCGGTGGAGACGACTTGCTGTTGTCTTTTAAATCTGTCTACATCTGTGTACACGTCTACCACCTCTGCCTCTTTAGATTCTCCTTTCTTTTCTCACTTCCTCTCTCTTGCTGTTGTTGTATCTGTCAGTGTCTCCACTGTTTTCTCGAACTGCTAACACATTTCTCTTTGTGGCCTACTTTCGTTGTGCATTGGCACATAGATAGAGATCTACGAATCAAAAAGTAAGAGAGAGAGAATGAGAACACAGTGACTATTATGGCACACAATAGGACATATAATGATGAGCGAACATGTTGGTGCACAATGTATAGGTTACCTTGATGCTGCACTGACTTTAAAAACCAAGTTATGATCATTTACAGCCAACTTAGTAAAACTTCCATTTCCACTGCACTGAAGGCACTTTGAATAGAAGCCTCCACAAATTGGCATGCATTGAATTCCTTTGACTAGTGGCGTATGAAGTTTTATCATCATTTGCATCAACGGTTCAACGGACCATTAACATTCCAGCTGTGGGCCCTCGACGACCGAGTGGGCGTTCTTAATGGGCAGCTGTGGTGCACAAAACACTTAACAGCTCACGGTTGACTGTCGAAATTGTTTTTCACGTTTCCAGAAAATCTGAAAAAGGTGACAACCTCTTCTCAGACACCAATTTTCACACCCAGAGCATCAGCATCTATCCCAGGTGTACTTTTTTCATGAGTCGTGTAACTCATATAAATGAGTTGCAAACACATGGTGCGTGGGTGTTTCTATACCCCTCATTCATATTCACGAGCTGCAACACTCAGGGTTGATCCTTTTAAAGTCCCAAACAGACGCCAGTACACATAGATACAGGTTCGTCTGGTTTATTCCCAGAGGTTTCATATCTATTGTAGAAAATAAAATACTAGGGGTGTAACGATTCAGCTGTTACATCGATGTATCGATTTATATTCCTCCGATCCAACTACATCGATCTGTGCTCGGCGAGTTGGCCTTTTGGACGACATATATCGACCTAACATTGTTTTAAAATGTAATAAATCAATTGTATCAATACTAGGAAATAACCCATTGGATTTAAGCACGTCAGACTTTTTTCTAAGCACTTTTAATAATAAAGGCTGTCACGGACTGAGCCGTGACGTGCTCACGCAGTATGCAGGAAACCCACCGCCGTCCCGAGCCCCGATTCAACTTCCGGGTTTCACGAGGCTAAGCCGACGGGATGTTCTACATGGGTTGAAATAGAGGGGTTTCCGGTGGTTGGTAGGGGGAAACCATTGTTGCAGGGGTGGTTTTTTTGTATATCACTAATACAGTTTTTTTCTGCTACACTGTTACAGCAGTGTTTGCACTTTATTCAAATAAAATGTGAATGCATTTGCCATTCATTGTTGTTTACTTGTTTATTTATATTCATAATTAATTGATATCCTGATTCCATTACAAGAAACAACAGGAATCTAGGAAATTTATTTCACTCACACTAGTTGAATTTTTGGCTAAAAAGTTCAAGTCACTGAATTGTTTCAGATCGTATTGTTCTAAATGAACCAATAAGTCCTTGAATCGTATCGACAACCATGAATCGTGATACAAATCGAATCGTTACACCCCTATAAAATACCGATGATGGCCATAATGCTTGAAGGACAGTGACGTCCCTGTGAGACTGCACTGCATCTGCATTAAATGTTATGACCAACCATCCAGCATTGTCACAATAAAAATGCTAACATGGTGATGTTAAGCAGATTCGTACCATGTTCACCACCCTACTTTAGCATTTGCTAATTAGAAAAAAAGCATCAAACAGCTGAGGTCAATTAGCCTGGCTAACGTCATACCGTGATCTGAAATAAGACGGTCTGGAAACCACATGTATATTTCCTCGTATTTGAGGCGTGGTTTACGAATGCCCAGAGCCGTTTATTGGGCGCTACGAATGTCTGTCAATGGCGCCTGTTCCTAGCTCATAGCCAATCGTTTCAATTATACCCGATGACGTATGTAGAGCGACAGATGTTCTACGCGGAAGAAGGCGATCGCATATTCGACGGCCAGGCCAGATCGCATATTCGACGTCATCGTCTTGCTGCACCCTCCCCGCTCTGTGATTGGTCCCGTATCTCAGGCAAAAATTTGCTCCATGGTATCCAGGCTGCAGTTGCAGCGCAAATTAAATCGCACACGCAAGGCAGCATGCGAAAACCCAGGCTAGAGGTTAATAGGAACATTTTATACATATGTATCTAGATAGTAAATAGAAAATAGTAGATCAAAAATGGCACGGCAAACCGTGCAGTGGATATTTCCCGGCTGGAGCAAAGCAGTGGGCTGAACGACTGACACGAACACATCGCCGTCTCCAGAGCTGCTAGCGTAGACAAAAATAACGAGTCTCAGTGAAATATCTGAGTCGGATGAAAATGACTGAGCGTGTGATTGAGAGTCTGTGTGCGCAGGCAGTTACTCTTTTCATCAATGATTTTTTCCCAAGACCGGCGCACCTAGGAGTGATGTTTGTAACCCTTGAATGTTAAGACGTTTTGATGGATTTGAAGTCAACTGAATTTTTTATATCCGACCATATTTTGGGCATTTAGTTTCTGTGACAGTGTCAGGATCATTAAATTCATCCTCCCCGGTAGAAACACTTAAACTGCCTCTTCTTTTTGATCATTAGACTTTAAGAGTTGTAAGGTTGCATGATAAACTGACCTAGCACAGTGCTCAGGTCTCCTTTCACATCATTTGGTCAAACAATAAAGTGAAGCCATATTATTCAATACTAAGATCCGTGGTCTCCATCTCTGTACATTCCACAAATCCCGTCACTTATTATGTCACAAAGGTCAATTAGTAGCCTGGAAGCTTGTTTATTAAATGCCACCCTTACTGATGCATCAACTATAATCTCTCTGATCATCGTCTCTGGACTTCTAATTGGTGCCACTCTACGCAGGAGGCGTTGGAACGCAACAAGATATGGAGCTGGCAGTGCTTATTAGATTACCAGGACACAGGGCCATCCATGAAATACAAGAATAATCAGGCTGATAGACCCTCAGCACACAACTGCAGAGCAACTGGACCGTTTCTGTTCTTCACTCGTTTAACCAATCTTATTTTGATTTGATTTGAACTTCTTTTACCTCTTAAAGGATTTTGAGTTTTGGCGTGAAGATGAGGTTCTGTTGAATAGTCACAACAACAGAAATCTGATACTCACTTGATAATGTATATGATAATGCCTTTGGCTTTTCTGGTTAATATAATTGGATGCAAATAGAATCAGTATGACAGATATGGAGCTTTGCGCTACTTATTAGATTACCAGGACATGCAGGGCAATGATTACCTGTGATATTAATGGATAGTTTTCAGTTTAAGTATTAATCGATCCCAACTGAGCAGAGCGAAGGGGAACTGTAGGAATACCTCGGCCATTTAAAAACATTTGGCTTGAATAAGTCTGAATATATATCGATATTTTGGGGGTTTAGAGAGGCATCACAATGATCAAGACTGTACAGGCACATTTGTTAAGACATTTTGAGCTAGCCAATAAGGATAAAGTAAGTATTTTTGCATGTTTATTTTTAAACGATTTTAAACCTAGTCAAGAAATGGCATACTAATGATTACTGAGCTCATACAGTCATGGCACTGTGTACCCTTTCTGTTAACTGCATCAAAGAATAACAAGGTTTTCAGGGTGCTGGTGTTTATTCGATCAAGAGAACATTGATTGGCATGGACCGTAAAGGACGAGATAGTGAATGTTAATTGGAAAAGAAAGCTAATCCATAACTCATGGGAACGAAAACAATAACCGGACTAGTGTGTTAATCTGCAGAAGTTGGTGCAGCCGAGAGTCAAATGCAGCATAGCTTTTAAATCATTCATGTTTCAGGAAATTATTCAATTACCGTATATAAACACAAATTATCCATAAATTCCTAAATTAAGTCCTTTTCCACCCTTCTCCTATACAATCATGTGCAAAAGGAACAGAGTGTGTTATAGGTGAAGGTTGGATCCGAAGCTGTTTTGTTGCATTTCTTGTTGTGTTTTCCATTTTGTCCTCCTTGAAATCCCCGCTCAGTCTTGCTGCAGTAATTATGTTGAGCGAGTGAGGGTAACTAAGTATGTGTGTGTGTGTGTGTGTGTGTTAATCTATCAACAGCACAGTCAAATAGTCAAATCCCTAAATCAGAGGCTTAACAACTCCTCCCTCGACTTCATTAGCATTATCCACCATTACAGACCTGTAGTACTCACTCTGGCTGCCTCACTAAACACTAAAAAAACACAGACACATACACAAACAAAGGAGCACATCCACAAGCCCGTGTTCCTAACTGTTACTGTGCATACAGTAGGAAAATGTGGAAGTCACATCCAGTAGAACCGTCGTCCTGTGCTAAGAACGACTTGAGTTCATCTGACAACTAACTTTTCAACGTTTTCTGAAATTGACACACAGCTTGTCCTGTTTGGATTTTGGTTTTCAAATCAAAATGCTCAGGTGCGCCATGTTTAAACTACAGCGCAACTATAGCGCCTGTATGATCCCCATATGCTTCATTATTAGAGGCTCATGACAACAGAAGTTCCCCGAGGGTGGGAGGGAAGAAATATTATTTTGTTTTAATTCATTGAGTAAAAAGAAAAAAATCCTCTTTCAAGAGACACTTTGTGGGAGAGAGTTGGATGCAGTTATATTGCTACATCAGTGTTTTGGGAAAAATACAAGCAATTCAAATCCAACATTGTTGTTAGTATTTTACGATCAGCAGTGGATGCTAGTTCGTTAGCATTTGGGCCACCTGGCTGAATGTTCGCCCTCACGATAACAAATGAAACATAACAACAAAACCAAAGTTGCTTGTTTAATCAAGCAGAGTGTTTATCGTGCTGTCTGCCAATAATACGCCCCTGGACCTGACATCAGTGGGGATCAACGGGGGCCAGCACTGATAGATCACACGTGGCCTCATGCTTCTAGTTGTGTTCGCTGTCTGAAGTCTTTGCCGTCTGCCAAGGGAGGCTGAGGTTTAAAATTTGTCACCACAGGCCGACACCGATAGTTTGAACCAAGCACCAAAGGAAAGCGTCAAGCTCCTCTCAATCCAAGAGAGCCTCTTAACCTCCTCGGCTCTCCATCAATCTCTTTAGTGTACATAACTTTCTTTAGTGTAATAACTTTAGTGACATTCTTTTTTTTTTTTTACTTGTCATTGTCTTCACATCCCACCAGTGAGAAGTACTCACACACACTCACACACACACACACAGTTTCTATGGTTTATTTTTGCTATTTTATTCTTCATTCCTTCTCACATGCATTTAAACAAGATATTTACTTGACAATTTTTCCCTCTCCCTGACATTATTTCCCTCTCCCTGACATTATTTATCTCTACCTCTTTTTAGCCACTTTCTCGGCCCTTACTCGTTCACTTCATTCACTCGCTTTAATTCGATCTAGTTCAAGTCAAAAGTGATTATTATAAAAGCTTATTGACAGGTAGAAAAGAAAAAAGTAGCAAAAGCCTAACTTCCCCTTTCCTTTCGCCCACACTTAATGTGACTCAAACCAGTTGAAAGCTTTTACCCTTGTTGTTTATCCATGAAACATTAAATCAACTGTGACTTCCGCCTACAAAAGTAAATTACATTCATGCCCAAATGCTTAGGCCCTCAGTATAAAGCACCATTATTTGATCATTGATTACATTTACGCCGCCAGTAAATCAACAATCTTCCCATGTGGCGCTTACAGTATGTGGCAAAGTAAGGACAAGCATGAATCCCGCACACACCCAATGATAAACAGTACCTCACATTACAAACATTTAGCTGTTTAGTTCCATCCTAAGCGACTTTCAATCCGTGCATTCCAACCGTAAACGGACTCACGCAAACATCTCCTTGTGAAGCACAACGTACCTCAGTGAGGTGTGGGTTGGGGTTGAATCCACACTGGTTGCAGACGGTGGACTTGCACTGGGTGCAGGTGTTGTAATTGGGTAAAGCCGGCGGGTTGGACAGCTGTGTGCTGGTGCACACTGGGCACAGTTTGCTACTCGGCATCGGTGCGATCTGCGGCACCGAGTAGGGCGAGGTGGGCGTCACGCCACGATCCGGGGACGCGGACGGAGAGCGGCCTCTCCTGGAGCCGCCCGAACCGCTGAAGTCAACTTGGAGGTTTCGGCGGGAGGCGTGCTGCCCGGGACTCGGCTGACCTCCGTGGCCCACCATGCCGGACCCCGCTGGACCGTGACCCGTCCTGGGGCCGGGCCCCGGGCTTGACTGCATGTGTCGGGGGGAAGTCGGAGTCTCGTGGGTGGCGAGGCGGTAGGGCTCCCCGGGCCTGGACCCGACTCCTCCACCTCCGCCCATTCCTACTCCCATACTTCCCACACCTCCTATTCCTCCACCTCCACCTATTCCTCCCATTCCTCCTCCGCCTCCTTGTTGCAGCCCAGGCTTGGGGCTCCCCATCGGACCCGTCGGGCCCCTACAACAGAGGGAACAAGAAAGTCCTTACAACACTAAACAAACACTGTTTGGAAAATGTTCAAGAAATTAGCTTTTGATACAATTGCTACAACTACAGTATAACTGGGCAGGACAGGAAATGTTGATGTAGAATTTACCACATCTTGTGGAAGCATTACCCACTAACAATGGACTTAATTGTTACCAATTTTGCAAAAATGTGCAAGTTGCAATCATAAAAATATTTTATTTTATTGAAAGCATTATTGTAAATGCACTACAGGAGAGCCTGGTAAATGTCACTGCATACAAACAAATTGAATTATTTTCTCATTGGGAGAAAACCTGAAGTCACATAAACTTGAAAATGGAAAATAACACACCCATACAGACGCATTTCTACTGCGTGTGAAAGGAGCTTAAACAATTCCAGCAGAAAACAAGGCCCATCTAGGCACACCTGGACAACATTCATTGAGCGCACAATTTGGGCCAAAGGAAGATCACCTACAGCATAGATGTCAAACTCAAGGCCCGCGGGCCAAATCCGGCCCCCGGTGGAGTCCAGTGTGGCCCACTGGACTCCACCAACGGGCCACACTCCACCAGCTCCACCAGCGAGAGTGTGACTCTGCCATTGGCAGATCGCTGACAGACAAGAGGCTCGTTGGGTTGTTGTTTTTTATATCGATTCGTTTTGCGCTCCCGGTATGCACCAATGTTGTTCTGTATTGTTATTGCGGGCGAACTGTGGGGTGGGGGGTTTGGGGGGGAGTAAATCGTCATGACTTGGATTGAAAAGTTGAGTGAAAAATAGCCCGTGAGCCAAAAAAGTGTGGGGAGCCCTGCGTTCGACCTTTTCCACCCCGGCGGCCCTCCAGGCGGCAGCGCCCGCTTGAAAATGACGCGCGGCACTTCCTCCGGACCATTAGCGCCAAACTCCACCCCCCGCGTCGGCTGGACCATCCGTACGGTCTGGCGCCACCTGAGATCAAAGGGGCAATATCTGGCCCGAACCTAAAATGAGTTTTACACCCCTGACCTACAGGGTCGGGGGGGGGACTCCGATCCCCAGTGCTGAAGTCCCACAGTAGCAGTTCTATTCTACTGCACTCCATTGTGTGTGCCGTCATTGATTTAATGTGCAGGCTTTGTGTGTTCCTAACTTTAAACGGTGAGTGCACAAAGAAATTGAAAATGCTGATTTACTGTCCGTCAGTCACACATCTTCCAGAATGAAAGCACTTTTTTCTATTTTCTCCTCTTTTTATCTCCTGTTTTTACATCACAGCCCCGTCTCTCCATCACTCCTGTCTTCTTGTCTTCATTGCCTCTCTGATAGTCTCTGACTCGCTGATATCTTTTCAGTCTCCCAATGTTCCCTTTCTCTCTTTTGTTGAATCTCACCTTTTCATTATTTTGTATTCACGTTCTCTTCAGGGACGTCGGCCTCACGCGGCGCTAAATGGTTCACTTTTTTTATTTTTTTTTTATCGTTCACAGAAACGCTCTTGTTGTTCAAAATTAAAGAATGTGTAAGTCTGTGTGTGTGTACTAATTTCCGTATTTACCTCTCCGCGGGGACCTCAAACTATGTACGGTAGGCAAATAAAGTCGTTCCAGGTGCAAAGGCCCACCTGCAGCCTGAAGGAGCCAGGTAAAGCAGTTGGTTTGTGGGGCAGCGGCGACGTTTTGCACGCTGAGTTTACGGACTGAAGGATTCTCGCAACAAAGAGTACGCATACTGTCTCCCAAAATGAAAGACAATGTGCCCCTTAACTCACAAAGGCGGCCGACGGTACACATTCTTTATACCAACACAATGAGGGCAAACAAATCCAAGATGTGGTCACGGAGCACGCACACTAACGGACACACGTACGGGGGGTGCGTGCAAAGAGGGAGCTGCTGTGTCGTGCATGTGCGGTTGTGTGTGAAGGGGAGAAGGGTGACTCAACAAAAACCTCAAAGCGTCTCTGAGTCACCCAGCAGGGACGTTGAAGCAGATGGGATAAGAAACGTGACGCTGATGATGGTAAAGGAGTGTGGAAGAGAAAGAGCGCGTCACTCACCGTTAAATTAAATCTATATTTGGCTTATAAGTACTGAGAGCGATGAGCACAACTACGAGTGTCAGTTGGTCCTCCTGTTGCCATGGCAGCGTCCAATGGCACAGTTCCATAACGGTTATAGTTTCATTTGTGCGATGGGTGACCAAATAAATATCGATAAGCAGCTTTTATCCACTCCTCAAATGCACTTGTTGAAACTTTATTTGTTTTTGTTTAGCTGTGTAGCTTTGGGATTGTGTCATTTTGTATTTTTTTATGACGTGTTTTGTACCAACCATCATATCTGTGATTATGTCTGCGATACTGTACAGACCACTTTGTGTAACTTTCAATACACCATTGCGAAAAATGTTGCATATTTTAATTTTCCTGTACAGTATAAGTATTATTATTCAATTCAATGAGAAAGTGTATTCAGGCCTTTGACTGCTGTATGTGTTTAGTAGATGTTTTACTCATTTTCTTACGTGAATATTTCTATGTTCATACTTTGATCCTGGCATGTGGGACGAAGGAAGCTAACTCATTTCAAGGCAACTACACTCATTTAGATAGAGCTTTCTTGTTTCTGTACCTTTCGGTATCACAACTGTTAATCTTTTTAGCCATTCTTTTTATTTCATTTTTTTAAGTGTGTTGAGTATGCTAATTATTAGGGGTGTAACGATTCAGCTGTTACATCGATGTATCGATTTATATTCCTCCGATCCAACTACATCGATCTGTGCTCGGGAAGTTGGCCTTTTGGACGACATATATCGACCTAACATTGTTTTAAAATGTAATAAATCGATTGTATCGATACTAGGAAATAACCCATTGGATTTAAGCACGTCAGACTTTTTTCTAAGCACTTTTAATGATAAAGGCTGTCACGGACTGAGCCGTGACGTGCTCACGCAGTATGCAGGAAACCCACCGCCGTCCCGAGCCCCGATTCAACTTCCGGGTTTCACGGGCTAAGCCGACGGGATGTTCCACATGGGTTGAAATAGAGGCGTTTTCCGGTGGTTGGTAGGGGGAAACCATTGTTGCAGGGGTGTTTTTTGTGTATATCACTAATACAGTTTTTTTCTGCTACACTGTTACGGCAGTGTTTGCACTTTATTCAAATAAAATGTGAATGCATTTGCTATTCATTGTGATTTACTTGTTGTTTACTTGTTTTTTACTTGTTTATATATAATTGATACCTGATTGTATTACAAGAAGCAACAGTCACTGAATCGTTTCGGATCGTGTCGTTCTAAATCGGTGGTCCCCAAACTTTTTCTTGTGAGGGCCGCATAACCTCCGTCCTCCGAGCTGACCGGGCTGTCGACCGGTGCACCTCCGCGGATACGCGTGCGTGTACATATGATCGCGCATTATGTTCGCGGAAGTTTGCCGGACGGGCCGCATTCGGTACTCGTCCGCAGGCCGCACGAAGTGTGCCGGGGGACCGCATGCGGCCCGCAGGCCGGAGTTTGGGGACCCCTGTTCTAAATATAGCCTGAGGTAAAAGAAATAGACAGGACACTAAGAAATTTAATTTTAATGTGGGTTCTTATTCCCCCGACTGTACTCCTGGAGCACAGCCTTAACTGGTGAAATATAGGAAACACTTATGACAGCGTATACAAATGATTTACCTATTTTTAAACTTACTAACATGGAATATCACTAACATCACATACAAAACAAGTAGTAAGACAAGTAACAAGTAGTAAACAAGTAGCGACTCCCTCCTGTGTAAGCAGGGACAAAGAACACATGCATCGGTCTCATGCTGTTAAACACCTGCACTATTTGTGGAAGTCGTGCAACCAGTAACTTACTCGACGCCGGAGTGCACGGCTCATTGCACGTGCAAACTTCTTGCAACTCGTGCAGCTTGTAACTCCCCTCTAAACAAAACAGCAGCACATAACCCACAAACACACTTCGTTAACCATTAAACATTACAATTTACATGGCAAATCAGGTTTATTCATTTAAACACTTACGCTGACCCGCTGAACAAACGCCTTCCCAGAGTTGTCCAGGTGCTAGCCGCTAATAATGTTGCTGCCAGTAGCCGCCAGATCCCGTTATGTAAATCTCGCGCGAACTTGGTCGCATATACTTAACGTGGCAGTACACCCAGACGTGAAACAGCACGAAAAACCCCCATGCCTTCACTTCACCCGGCTACATAAATGAACCAATATCGTCCTTGAATCGTATCGACAACCACGAATCGTGATACAAATCGAATCGTTGTTAAAACGAATCGTTACACTCCTACTACCCGGTCTCTATGTGCTAGAAAAGTCTAAAAATATCATAGAAATTTGACAATACCGTATAAAATCGGAACATTTATCACATTGCGTTACATGTCATTTAGCGCTTTTATCCAAAGCGACTTACAATAAGTGCATTTCAACCATAGGGATACAAAGTCAAAGAAGAAACAAGTGCTATTTCATCATTTACGTCCGTTGAAAGGTTAGGCTTTCAAAAAGCTAATATTAGTTCAATCCCAATCAGAGATGAACCCCCCCCTCCAATATTCAAGGTCACAGACAGAGAGGAGTCTGAGGGAGAGATTCCAAATGAATAAATCGAATAAAAATGGAGAGGGAATGGAGGAAAGAACAAAACACAGAAATGAGAGCGCCGTTTTCCTGTTCAGGAAGACACCATCACTAATTATTGTGAAAACCAAGGCTTATGCAGGCGACAACCTAAATAACAGGCACAATCCCTTTAGTTATTTCCATCTGCCTTCTCTCTCATTCTCCTTTGTCTCCACCTTGCCTCTCATCATTTTCTGTTCTCTCCTTATATCCTCTGTCTTGTACCAGTTCCTTAAAATTATCAGCACCAATCTGCTGACCTGATCTGTAACCTGTTTTTTGTAAAGATCATTAGGGTGAGGAGATTAATCTAATATCTAAATTGCTGAATAAAAAGGAAATGTGAAATCCCAATTGTGCAATACATTATTACAGTATGTAAGCGCTTGGAAAAGATAAATCTCCGTTGTATAATCAGGGAGCAGCGACACATGGGCGCAGCTGTGCCATTAACAGTAATACTTACGCGTGTTCACACACACACACACGAACACACGCACAATACTGGAGGCACAATGAGTGTGTCTAAACACCCCTACTGTACAGACAGCACGTGTACTGATGGCAGCTGATGTAAGGCAGTGCAGTGTAAGAGGCTTTGCTGCGAATTACTTTGTAATGATGCCACATGGTGCTGATTAAAGGCCACAAACACTGACCTGGATTTTAAGAGGCCTAATTCAGAACGTGAAAATGACATTCAACACAACCCCAAAACACACTGGAACCTTCCTAAAGTGCTCTGAGCACATTTCAAGAAGGGCAGAAGAAACTAGCTGTAACCAAGGCTTTTTAATCTAAATGAATTAAATAATGGACGATGTATTCCCCCCCCCCCCCCACCACCACCACAGCGATCATTAAAATCCCCTTCAGCTGGGCGCAGCGTAGGCCCGTCTCACCGGGTGCTTGATGGTTGATTTACAGCCAGAGAGGTTGGAGATTTGGGGCACTAACTGTACTCCACAATAACCAAGTGCCTGCACATGCTAACACACATACATACACACACACACACACACACACACACACACACACATGTGTATTTTGCTGTAGTCAGCCAGGGGCCTGTACCATGAAGCTGGTTTGGCTAGCCAGCTATCTTTCAGCTTAGTTTCCACCAACCCTGGGTTTTCAGGTACTAGGAAAGTAGCTCGGCTTCAATCGGTATTCGTTGCCATGGTAACTTACGCTGCGCGGCTAACCTGCTCCGGGGCAGGTTATGTTCTGGATTCGAGCTCTCAGTCAGAAGTTTGACCTATCAGCTGTGAGCAAAGAAACAGCTGACGTCATTAAATTCTAGCTTCTGTTCTCTGTTGCGATCATTGTGGCTTCACCTTTTCTTCCAAATCCTGTGGACATCTCAGCGCAAAGAGCACTTTGTGGAGACAGAGTTTTTAGGGACAGACAAAATCCCCATGACTTTCCTTATACTTCCTTGTATGAAAGATATAGATATTCCGCGGAAGGAATAACTTATCTTTGCGAACTTGTTGAGCCGCACATAACAAATGTGACTCGTCGAAGCCGCACTTACTGTACCGCAAATTATATGCTTGAAAAACATTTTTACATTCTTTTTTACATTCTTCATATTTTGGCAATAATGTATTTGTATTTCTCTCTCTGTCTCTCTCTCTGAGCGGAAGGAGTGCGGAGTGAACGGAGCAGAGACGTGAGGCGAATGTTTGCTAGTGTGCTATCTGTAAAGTCCGCTGCACGGATGAATCACGGGGTGGTACTGTTTGTGGACAGCGTGGAGAAGGCGCGCAAGGTGGCAAGCGGCGTGGTGGTCCGCGGGACGCTCGTGCCCGTGCTGCCGCTCGCCGAGCCGGCTGTCAGAGTCACGGTGGTGAACGTTCCACCGTTCGTACCTGACTCTCCGCTGCTCAGCGAGTTGGCGAAGCACGGGAAAGTGGTATCCGGGGTAACAAAGGTGTCCTCAGGGTGCAGGTCACCCTTGTTAAAGCACGTGGTGTCGCACAGGAGGCAGGTGCTCGTGGTCCTCACCAAGGACCAGGCCCTAAACCTGGTGTTTAAGGAGAGGATCGAGGGGGTCGAATATGTATTGTTTGCTACGTCGGATGATGGAAGGTGCTTCCGATGAGACGGACACCAGGCGAGAGCCTGTCCAGGGAGGAAGCCCGCCAGTCAGGACCAGACCCAGGGGGCTGCTGGGGGGGTCAGGGGGCTGGCGATGCCCAGCAGGAAGGTGAGGGGGTGACTGAGGCCCAGCAGGACGAGGAGTAGGTGAGCGAGGCCCAGCAGGACGGTGAGGGTGTGGGCGATGCCCAGCAGGTGGGTGAGGGGGTGAGTGAACAGCGAACAAAACGGTTCTCAACTGGGAATTCTACGAGTGCAAAAAGACATACCGTAATGGCTTATACGGTGTAACTTAATTTTTTACGGTAAACCTCTGGCAACCACGGCTGCCAGTAATCTACAGTATATTTCACATTGGTGAATATAGCGATTTCTTTTTCCCTGAGCGATTGTCTTGGTAGCCCATTGTGTGACAAAGCCAAATTTGAGTGCTGGTTTCCGTCATTTGAGGGGGTTTTGGGGAGAATGCTGTATTTTTGTCTGAGAGTTTAAATTCCATCCGTCGATTCAGCGACATCTTTACAGCTTGCTTGGGCCCATCTGCTGTCATTGCCTTTCTTAAATCCAAGTTTAGCAATAAACCTCTCAATAGCCTGATATCAGAGTCAATATGCAGAAACCAATAGATTAGATTCTTCTGTATAGGGGATGGCCTGTTCTAGGCCGCAATGACATTTCCGTTACTGACCGATGATTTAAAAACCCGAGTACGGGGGGGAAAAAAAACACCCCTAGAGAAAGAGTCGGCCGTCTACCGCCTGACGATCTAGTGGAACAATCCACCTACGACTACTTCTCCACCATTTTTTTAAAAACCCGAGTACCGGGAGAAAAAAAACACCCCTAGAGAAAGAGACGGCCGTCTACCGCCTGACGATCCGGTGGAACAATCCACCTCCGTCTACTTCTCCACCATTTTTTTAAAAACCCGAGTACCGGGAGAAAAAAAACACCCCTAGAGAAAGAGACGGCCGTCTACCACCTGACGATCCGGTGGAACAATCCACCTCCGTCTACCTCTCCACCATTTTTAAAAAAAACCCGAGTACCGGGAGTAAAAAAACACCCCTACAGAAAGAGACGGCCGTCTACCGCCTGACGATCCGGTGGAACAATCCACCTCCGTCTACCTCTCCACCATTTTAAAAAAAACCCGAGAACCGGGAGTAAAAAAACACCCCTACAGAAAGAGACGGCCGTCTACCGCCTGACGATCCGGTGGACAATCCACCTCCGTCTACTTCTCCACCATTTAAAAAAAAACCCGAGTACCGGGAGAAAAAAAACACCCCTAGAGAAAGAGACGGCCATCTACCACCTGACGATCCGGTGGAACAATCCACCTCCGTCTACCTCTCCACCATTTTTAAAAAAAACCCGAGTACCGGGAGTAAAAAAACACCCCTACAGAAAGAGACGGCCGTCTACCGCCTGACGATCCGGTGGAACAATCCACCTCCGTCTACTTCTCCACCATTTTAAAAAAAACCCGAGAACCGGGAGTAAAAAAACACCCCTAGAGAAAGAGACGGCCGTCTACCACCTGACGATCCGGTGGAACAATCCACCTCCGTCTACTTCTCCACCATTTTAAAAAAAAACCGAGAACCGGGAGTAAAAAAACACCCCTACAGAAAGAGACGGCCGTCTACCACCTGACGATCCGGTGGAACAATCCACCTCCGTCTACTTCTCCACCATTTTTAAAAAAAACCCGAGAACCGGGAGTAAAAAAACACCCCTAGAGAAAGAGCCGGCCGTCTACCACCTGACGATCCGGTGGAACAATCCACCTCCGTCTACTTCTCCACCATTTTAAAAAAAACCCGAGAACCGGGAGTAAAAAAACACCCCTAGAGAAAGAGACGGCCGTCTACCACCTGACGATCCGGTGGAACAATCCACCTCCGTCTACTTCTCCACTATTTTAAAAAAAACCCGAGAACCGGGAGTAAAAAAACACCCCTACAGAAAGAGACGGCCGTCTACCGCCTGACGATCCGGTGGAACAATCCACCTCCGTCTACTTCTCCACCATTTTAAAAAAAACCCGAGAACCGGGAGTAAAAAAACACCCCTACAGAAAGAGACGGCCGTCTACCGCCTGACGATCCGGTGGAACAATCCACCTCCGTCTACTTCTCCACCATTTTTAAAAAAACCCGAGAACCGGGAGTAAAAAAACACCCCTACAGAAAGAGACGGCCGTCTACCTCCTGAAGATCCGGTCGAAAAATCCTCTCCTATTTTCCCCGTCCACCATTTTCCTCCTGATCTTTGCAACCTCCGTGTCTCTGTCTTCCATCCGCCTGCCAAAGAATCCTAGGATTCTTTTCTTCATCTGGAGGCAAATATTCTCCAGGAGTCTCTGATCCTCCACTAGACGCTTGTTTTCCTCGTGCAGGACCTTCATTTTCTCCACCACGTCCTTGTTTTCCTCGTGCAGGACCTTCATTTTCTCCACCACGTCCTTGTTTTCCTCCTTCAGGGCCTTATTTTCCTCCTTCAGGATGTTATTGCTCTCCAGGGCACCCTCCTGGATCTTCTTATCCTCCAAGAGCTTCTCCTGGAGCTCTTTAACCTCCTCCTGGAGCTTCGCCTGGATGTTCTTATCCTCCTCCTGGAGCTTCTTAACCTCCAAGAGCTTCTCCTGGAGCTCTTTAACCTCCTCCTGAAGCTTGTCCTGGACCTTCTTATACTCTTCCTGGACCTTCTTATCCTCCAAGAACTTCTCCTGGAGTTTTTTATCCTCCTCCTGGAGCTTTTCCTGAAGCTTCTTATCCACCTCCTGGAGCGTCTTATCCTCCAAGAGCTTCTCCTGGATCTTCTCGTGGACCTTCTTATCCTCCAAGAGCTTCTCCTTGATCTTCTCGTGGACCTTCTTATCCAGCAAGAGCTTCTCCTGGAGCTTTTTATCCTCGTCCTGGAGCTTCTCCTGAAGCTTCTTATTCACCTCCTGGAGTGTCTTATCTTCCACCAGCTGCTTGGTCTTGGCCAGCTCAGCTTTGAGGGCAACGAGCAGGTTATTTTTTCTGCTTGTGAGAGTCTTGTTCTCTTCCTCACGTTTTGTCTGGATCTGGATGTGTTTGGCTGTCTTCTCTGCAAGGTTCTTCTCAAGCTGAAGTCTGAATGATGGGATCTCCCTACTTAACAGAAGGGGAATTTCTGCCTCATCGTCTGGGTTCTTCTTGGGTTCTTGAAGACTCTCCTTCAGACCGGAGATTTCTGACGCTTTTCTCTGGGTGGTCTTCCCCCACACTTGAACGTACTTCCGGCGGCATGGTAGTGGCAGTACAGGAGGTCCTGCTCCCTCTGCATGTAGGTTCTTCCAAAACTGCAACGATCCGGTGAATGATTCACTCATGTTATTTATCTCTTGCACGATTGAGTATTTATCTTCAAGAGTGGGATGTCCCTCTGGTACAACCGTCCGTATGTCCGCGCGTTTGGTTGTTGTGTTGAACTGTGATCAGGTAACTTAACTCAGCCTATGACACTGTGTGACATCATTTAGAACTCTTAAGATCAAAGCCAGGGGGCGTGGCCATATCCAACATTCTAAAATGATGCGTCATCGAGGATCAGAGGCGGTTCCATTGTCAAGATCAAAGCAGTTCCATCGATGATGTCACAGAGGGAGTGACAGCATCAACGCCTCTCTGATGATGTCACAGAGGGAGCGACAGCATCAACGCCTCTCTGATGATGTCACCGGAGAGAACTTTTTAAATGTTGTTTGTTTTAGTTTGTTGATGTTAGTGTTTAGTTTGAAAGGTAAATTAGTACTTCTTAATTCAATTTATTAGATTTGATTTTATATATTAAGAGCTTATTTTTCTGAGTTATTTTTAATTTCATAATCGCACTGTTCGCTGGTGCTTTTTTTTTAACTTTGATCATTTATTTTATACTAACCCATAGTATAATATTTTATTCCGCTTGCACTACGTTGTCTTGTTGTCCATTGTCTGCACCAACCGCCGAGTCAAATTCCTTGTATGTCTGACATATTATGGTAATAAATGTTTCCTGATTCCTGACCATAAGATAAGCTGGCGAGTTGTAGTTTCAGAACTTTCAGGACTATAATTTGGTTTCAGAACTTGAAGCGAGAACATGAGCAATTGGACCAATGACACCCTTGTGGACCCTTGTGTGTGAGGTCTAGAATAAACCCAGTTATTAAATCTTTGTACAGTTGGCTGAAGAGTTAACGTGGTCTGTCCCCTTTTCCCCCCATTCTCTAACCAAAATCACCACGATGGAGACCAGATGCAGCTCTTCCCCTCTCTTTAGGGGCACAGCTGCATTTGACATTCGCCATGAACCATCATTAAAAAATAGATTTTCATACACAACAATGTTTTTTTTTCTTTTGTATCTTGTGTTGCAAAAGGCTCAGCTCTCAACTCTGTAACTCAATTCCAAAAGCAAAATATCAGTAATTGTTTGAGAGTTCCAGTTTATACACAATGTAAGGGGAGATAGCCTACAGTAGTTCTTCACTGTTAGTAAAAGAACATCATAGAGAACAGCAACAATAACAGGCTTTGCCCTTTGTTGAATGAAATCTCCCTATTTCAATCCAGGCAAGGCCCTCAAAAGTCCCCTCACGCCGGTCTGTGTACTTTTTTTTCGGGAAAAAGACTGAATTATTGTGTAATGCTGAACGCAGAAGGGAAATGAGATGCAACATTTTTTTTTCCTAACTTGTCTTCCAAATAAAAAGAATAAAAAACATGGAATGTACCGCACTCACTTCACGTTTGGTCGAATGGTCAATAGCAATATTGCACTATCACTGTTCTGTCAATTAAACATTGTGTGTTTGTGTGGAACAAGTTTGATACGTCTACATTGTCTCTTACGTGGATTGCTGGCCTTTTATTGACATATGCAGAAGGTGAACAATTCCTATGTGTGTGTACAGTTATTGTCATGCTTGTTCTTTCTGTGCAGATTCTTTCTCCAGCAGATGTGCCATTCCACACAAACAGTGTGACAACCACCACACACCTGTCTACATTTACCTCTCTGTGTGAGGAGAAGCTCACAGGGTTTTTCGCAGTGAGGGATGCCATCAACACCTCGGTGTGAAACAGATTGTTCATGATAAGCTATGCAAACACACAAACACACGCACACACACACAGATTCCTGCATCGATGGTGGCAATTAATACACCTGCATATGAATGAATCCAAACAACCTCCATCTCTCACTCTGACACACTCACGCCAACACAAACAGCAGCAGTAGACACTTATTGAGATGTATGTCATCAACTCCATTTGAGTCCGCCCACTAACCTTATTTGTTAGCTTGTGGTCTCTCTGCCTCACTAACCTACAAGCATCCTCACTCCACTTCTCTTGACTCGCTGTGTCGTGTCTCAATGGCTGTCCGTTTTTTTAATAATCATTTAGTGCATACAAAACGGTTCTCAACTGGGAATTCTACGAGTACAAAAAGACATACCGTAATGGCTTATAAGGTGTACCGTATTTTCCGGACTATAAGTCGCAGTTTTTTTCATAGTTTGGCCGGGGGTGCGACGTATACTCTGGAGCGACTTATGTGTAACATTTTTCGAACATATCATGTAATTTTACATTTTCACACTAAACCGCAAGAGGGTGCTCTAGGCCTGTGTTGATAATTTCAACATCAGCGGTATTTTATGTCCGTATATATCGGTAACGTAAATCCTCAAAAGCGCTCGCGTTTCCGCGTCTGGGGTGTCCTTAAGTGCAGACGGCCTCGGGACCCCCGTGCCCCGTCGTGCCAACAAACCTCCCCCCCCTCGCAGCGGCGCCTGTTGGTGGACCATTCGTCTCTTCGGCTGACCGGGCTACGCGTGCCTCTCGTGCAGGTAGACTCGGGGTGGCGCGCCTCGCGGGCTACCGAGTCATCAGTAGGTTAGCCTGCGTCCGCGGAGCCACGCCACAACTCATCCGACTACGACCTCAGCTCAGACGAGACAACCCGCTGAATTAAAGAATATTACTATCGGCGAGCGAAGAAGGAAGAGCCCAGCGCCGAATCCCCGCCCTCGACGTATATTCCA
This sequence comes from Apeltes quadracus, assembly GCA_021346845.1. Classification (NCBI taxonomy): domain Eukaryota; kingdom Metazoa; phylum Chordata; class Actinopteri; order Perciformes; family Gasterosteidae; genus Apeltes; species Apeltes quadracus. The sequence goes on from CM037928.1 coordinate 14,571,185, forward strand.
GTGCGACTTATTTATGTATTTTTCTTCTTTATTATGCAATTTATGGCTGGTGCGACGCGTGCTCCGGAGCGACATATAGTCCGGAAAATACGGTAACTTTATTTTTTATGGTAAACCTCTGGCAACTACAGCTGCCAGTAATTTACAGTATATTTCACAGATTTTTTTTTCTTGAGCGATTGTCTTGGTAGCCCATTGTGTGACAAAGCCAAATTTGAGTGCTGCTATCCGTCATTTGAGGGGGTTTTGGGGAGAATGCTGTATTTTTGTCTGAGAGTTTAAATTCCATCCGTCGATTCAGCGACATCTTTACAGCTTTGCTTGGGCCCATCTGCTGTCATTGCCTTTCTTAAATCCAAGTTTAGCAATAAACCTCTCAATATGACATTTCCGCAATGACATTTCTGTTACTACCGATGATTTACAGAACATGTCTTAGCTGCCTTTCAATGACTGCCTCACTACGCCGACCGAGTGCAGGCGCTGCCTCGGTCAACTTATATGCTGAAACGAAAGCAGCCAAATTCTGACAAATAGAGGCTGGTGTGCAAATGATCAAAGAAGAAATAGCAAGGGAGAGGGACGAACCGCCCTGCTTAGCATGCTGCTCCACATTTGGAAAGCTGTTCTTCATCCTCCCTTTCTCACCAGATTTATGTTTATGCATGCAGACACACAGACAGTTATGGAAATACATTTCAATACCTTCAAGCTTTCATACCTTTCCTACTGGTTCAATCTGGCCCTAGAAATTACAAATCAATGTCTACCGATTTGAAGTGTCATTGGTGTTTGAGTTTAAAGGGGTTTATGGAATATGTCTGTTAAAATTGACTTAATAAATAGACAAACAGAACGGTAAATTAAAAACGCTACAAGACAAGTGTAAGTTTCCAGCCTACTGTAGATGGTATATAATTTGTTATAAGCCACTTATAAGCATCCGTCTGAGTAGACGGATGCTTATCCATAGAGGAGACTCAAGATGGGAAAAGGGGAAACACGAACTGAGGAAGATACTTTTGGAATACGAGCAGCAGTGGGGAGCTAAGCAGCTTCCCTCAGGAGCAAAGGCCACTAAATTTAAATGCAACAGAAAAGAGCAAAAAAAAAAACATTAAAAGAAACATAAGCAGGAAAGCTTGCTGGTCACAGGTTGAACTGGATAAACGTTAAGAGTGTATGAAGAAATATACATATATGAGCATTAAGAAGTGTGTGTGTGTGTGTGTGTGTGTCTTATTTTACAGGAAATAGTTATGCAGGGTAAGGGAATTCCCATCCTACAGATCTGATTGGATTGGTTAGTGGCAGAAGGAGATCAAGAGCACTGTGGTTCTCCATCCATACCCACCAAAAAAAAAAAATCAGTCACACTTTTAAGGGCTGCTATTTTAATACAAAACGTAAAATGAAATGAAGCATCACAACAAACAAATGAATTGGTGTGTTTGTGTCCATCTGTCTCCAGTGTTAACTACTTACAACTGATCAAACAAGTCCATTTTAAGTCCAGCTGTCAATGCATTGACAGTTAATCTTTCTCATGTGTAAGTAAAACACACACACACACACAGTGTATTCTTGTGTAGCGGCAGGTAAGTCTTGCTCCAGAGCTGTGACCACTTATCATTGACTGTGTGTGTGTGTGTGTGTGTGTGTGTGTGTGTGTGCAGCACTGACACTGACAGAGAGTAAAGCATGGTATATTCTCCAGAAAATAGAAAGAGGGAGTACTTTCTAAGCATCACACTAAGTATAAAAGCTCTAAAACAATAACTATATTAACATGAGACAGATACAACATTTTCAAGCTGCTCCCGGTGTATAAATGTAACCGGGGAATAAATTGACACTTATTATACAAGTAATAAATACACTCTTAGTCATTTCTGCAGATTACTGAAGTGCTAATTCAAAATCAATAATTATAATTTCAGTAACTCTTGAAGTTGTCTTATTTTATTCTGTTTTTTTTTTTTTTTTATTCATGGGGAGTTAGTTGCCAGTGAGCAACCCAACCCTCATCCTTCCACTGCTCTCAAATCAGAATCCCGGACCCTTTCAGTGTTTTTGGCAAAGTACACGTTTTGGAAAAGCATTTTTCCTTTTCTTTACACCTGACAAAATTACACCTCAGTCTAATTCTCTTTTCCCCCTTATATCATTTTCCTCCACTAACAGCAGCATCACAGGCTATTTCATGCCGTGTGTGTAATAAAAGGATTAATTTGTGCTGCTCACAGACGGCAGTAAATGGGACAGAGGGATATAAATAGAGACTACCTCACTTCACACTTTATATTTTTGGAAAAAGATTGCTGCAAAAATGTCAGCAAACCACCAGACCTGTCCTGAAACACTGACCCCATCTCCTTCACCTTACTGTGTGGGTGTGACTTTTTGCTGTGTCATCAGTATTCATGTACAGCCACTGTGTGAATTATTAAATGAAACTTAGTAGAGCACAAAATTGTTTACAAGAGCACAACGCTCTTCTCAGAGCTGACCAGCACCAAACTAATGCATTGGACTCCGAGACACTCAACATTAATACTAAAGCCCGAGGGAATTGAAGACGAAGAGGCTGTCTTCTACACTACACCTGCTGGAGACAATTAAAGCACGACTAAGGTGTGTTTTAATTGTGACCATGAAAGTTCATAACGGTCAATGTAGAGGATTACGTATCAGGTTCGTTAGATCCGAACCTGAGTGTAGCCGGTGGATCGTCTACCGCTGCGCTAAGGGTGAGGTGGACTCAGATGCAGCGACAAGGGGAGACGAGAAGTTGGTGTGGATTTAAAAAAAGGGTTCTTTACTTGAACAAAAACAGATCACCACAGGATAGGCAGTAAATAAGAAAAAGCCTCCAGTCACTCAAAAACAAGGCTGGGCCATAAACAACGCAACTTAAAGTGTATAACAAAACAGTAAACAAAAAAAGATCTCAAAACTCAAAAGGATCTAAAAGGATACAATTCTTAAAAAACAGTTCTCTTGACACTCACATGACTGCGCTCAGGGAGTTACTTTCAAGTCTCAGCAAAGGCCAGACGCTCAGGTGGCCTTTTAAAGGCCAGCCAATGAGCCACAGGTGAAAACACTTAACAACAATCAGACACACTCCTGACAACTGTGAGGACTGAGGACCCCACATGGTCCTTCAGGGTACTGCAGTCCAAAAACCCTGACAATTACGTTTAAATATCCTCCCCTATTTGCGGTTCCCTCATCGAGCAGTGAGCATGGGGAGAGAGATGTCCGGTGCCAAACTATATGCATTGTGTACTCAGCGATCTACCATGACCTCCTCCCTATGGGCAACCTGAATGTAATTCATTAATCAGGTTTTTGATTACGTTACATTATTGTTGTGTGTTTTGGTAACCGGGTGTTATCATAAACATGTGTGACAGAGAGGGTTTCAGCCTCGCCTTTGTTTTTCTATAATCTTCCCGTGATGAATGATTTTGAAGCTAGTTCAAAATCATTTGAAGCTCGTTGCTTGACGTTCTCCCTAAGGTTTCTTCCCTTTTTTCCCTGGAAGGGTTTTTTTTCATTTTTTGGGGAGTTTTTCCTGTGCCGATGTGAGGGTCTTGGGACGGAGGATGTTGCATGTGTACAGACTGTAAAGCCCTCCGAGGCAAATTTGTAATTTGCGATTTTGGGCTATACAAAATAAAATGAATTGAATTGAATAGAATTGAATGTCTGAGGTAAAGTCCTAACAGGGTGGTTGACTGAATTAGGCTTGAGTAGTTGGGAAGTATCTGCTGCTGATTTGATTTCACCACATTATAATCCTAATCGAGGGCTGAGCTCACATCACTGAGTGAGACATTCAGCTTGTGTGGCGTTTAATGAATGAATCGAGTGGCGGCCAGGCGACCATGTCCGAAACAAGATCATAGGTTTTAATTGGGCAATAGATATGAAGGTCATGAAACTCATACACACACACACACACACTTCTAAATAGAGGGAGAATCCGATCAATAAGGGCGAGATTGGAGTTATGAGGTTGCCCTTTGACAGGGAGGATACGCAACCTGTCCTTGGCAGAGCGACAACACAGCAGAACTGCTGAGCCGCAATATGTCCTGCTGGATTTACCCCTCTCTCTCTCTCTCTCTCTCTCTCTCTCTCTCTCTCCCTCTCTCTCTCCTCCCTTTATGCTGCTCATTAACTGTCAAACAGAATCAGAGACTTGCAGACAGACAGCTCAGTCAGCAAGGCCGTCACGAACACTGGACCAATAGTGAGCTGCAGGACTCGCTGACAGCTGCTCACTTCACAGCACAAACACACCTTGCATTGGTCACTTGTAATTTCACTTTATTTTTTATTTTTTATTCTTCTTTTTAAACGATTAATGGATTTGACCATTTGATCAAACTCCCCAAAACTCCCCAAAAAATGAAAAAAACCCTTCCATGGAAAAAAGGGAAGAAACCTTAGGGAGAACGTCAGAGGAGGGATCCCTCTCCCGGGATGGACAGATTGCAATGGATGTCATGTGTACAGAATGACTCACAGATGTAGAATACATTTAATCTATAACAGAAATTTTCTTTAACAGAAATTATTCAAAGAATTCCAAGTAGCCGGCCAGGTGTACGACAGGACCACTGCAGGGGCCACCACCATCAGATCGAACCACCATCCACAGAAGACTGTGGGGAGGGAAAGCAAAGATTTTAGGAAAGGGTAATAGTAATATGAATCATATTTAAAATTATGATGATGATGATGATGATGACGGCAGCAGCAGGTGCCAGCAGGGCCACGGCCGGAGTCAGGACCAGGGTCCTGACGGAACTACGATCTGCAGAGACCTGCTCAGCGAGAAAGCACAAAGAACTCCTGAATTAGTCATGTGCATTAATGCAACGTGGATTTTAGTAAAAGGGGAGAGAGAGAGAGAGAGAGAGAGAGAGAGAGAGAGAGAGAGGACGTAACAGGAGGTCGTGACCATTCGCACTGCAGTATCAATCACCACTGAGCAACTGTTGCCATGGCAGAATCAGAGCTGTAGCCAATTCCAAGAAACGTTTCTGGATTATTTAAAAGTTTAGTCAGGATGCCACAGCGAATCACTTCAAACGTACTAAAGTTTAAAATGAAGGTCCAGCTTATTGATCGTAGTGCACACAACAGAGCTTTGGCTCAGTGATTGTATGTTTCTTTCTTTCTTCTTGGCCTTCCATACTGAAGTTATTTTGTCCACAGCTCCATCTATTTCTTTGTAAAATAATAAAAAAATATTACACAAATGTACACTAATTTTTACTGCATATGATTCAACCAGTGTTTTGTGTATATAAAGTCTGCAGCAGGCAGATATTGTGTATTTCAGTTACAAAATGAATGTGACCTTTACATATTGGTATTCTGGATGTGGTTCCCTTCTCTGTTAATCCATGTATGTTAATACATTAACACTCAGGCATAGACGTTGCTTATTATATGAAATAACATTTAAAAAGGTGCTACAAGGGCTCAGCATTAAGAAAGCGACAGTGAAGAGGAGCCACGGTACGCGCTCTTCATCTAGCGTCTTTAAGGCTTCAACAAAGTATGCTTTGTGGACCTTTGAATGCAAGTTTTATTTTAGTGAGTAACTCTAGATTACACCAAAAAGAGTCATTTTACACCCTGTGAAAGTTGTAAAAAAATCCTTGATAGGGAGTGAAATATAACCCCACTGTACCACTTGAACTTAAAGTCTGAAACCTTTGTCTTTTTCGACAAACAAACTTTGCATTGGACTCTCTCCCGAACAATATGGTAGACGTTGTCTTTCTGACATCTTGATCCTGTTCTTTCTATTCCCTTTCTTGATAGTTCACCTCCAGTTACTTTACTGTGTATGAAAACCTTTATCTGTATGCTGCATTTTAATCTTTCTGTGACATGTGTCTCCCAAAGTGGGGAATTTGAGAGTACAATTTTTGCTCACCCATGCTGGAACAGCTGTTATTGGATTCATTTTCAAAAAGGTCCCCACGATAACAGGAGCCAAAGCCAAAGCTCCGTTTCCTGCCACTGAACTGCGTCTTTCTCTATTTCGTGCCGATAAGAAAAACATAACATTTGAGTGTCTTTCGCTTGCCACCCCACCGAGTCCAAATGACTGCAGGAGCACTACTGTGTTGGAAGTTAAACTGTGCCATCCAGAGGAGACTGCCGCTCGACGCGCCTCCGTCCACAAACAAACACAGTCTTATATGATTTGAAAATGGAGATATGAGTAACAGTTTGAATCAAAATCGGTTCATTTAGAATCATTGCAATTATGTTTGGGTGCAGACGGTTGTGGTTCTTTGTTTGAGCATCCTGCAAGAAAAGACCACTGTTTTTCCCTCCAGTATCTTTCAAAAAACTGCATTGAAGGGTAAAGCAGAGAACAGTGAATCAGGGTAACGTTCCGTAACAAGCAAATTGAAAAGGTTGAAACTTATTGACTATTAGGAAATCACAACAGAGGAGGAAAAGGCTCCTGTGAGCTGATGCACACAAACACACGGCGTACTGCTGTAGTTTGCAGCAGGTGGTGCTGCCTCTGTACAGCTTTAACACCCTCACCCACCGAGCATGCACACACATCATATTCAGCCACGGCATCAATTCAGGTAACATTCGCTGTCAGGTGGCGACAACATAATGAGAAAGCTCTAGCGTGACCTTCGTGGGCAGTGGGGAGAAACGGGCAGAGCACAGCATTAAATCCCCAGAAAACATAACGTAAGCGAGAGGAAACGTATTCAGAGCTGAAGGGAACCATCAGAGAGTGCATGGTGTCTTCCTCCCATAGTCATCACCAGAGAATGGACAAAACAACGTTGCGGGACCATTTTTTAAATGAGGTTACAAAAAACCTTTTCATGTGGAAATTAGTCTTCTGCCTGTTTCCTAGTGGGCATTGCATTGGCTTTTTGCCCTCAGGGTAAAGTCCATGCTCACCCAGGTACACCCGGACAAATTCCAACATATTCCCTTTGCGACTGCAGTAGTTTCTGAGCTCCTGGTAAAAGTATACAGGTAACAAGATAATCCATTATCCACCAGTGTCTTCCCTCTGATTCCATTCCCCTCTGGTCCCGCACAGATAGCCCTAACGGTCCTGTTTGGGCTATTTCTGGGTTTCACTCCTAAGCTCCAGAGACCGCATCTATTTGCTGAAAACCAATAATGTCTCGGGCTGCGCTATTGTGCTTATTGCCATCTTATCTCCCGACGCAGCCACCCAAACATATTTTGTATTTGTAGGCTGCTGAAGACATGTCCTGCTGATAACAGGCTGTGTAAATGTATTGAGAGCCTCTCTCTGTCTCTCGCCTACTCAGTGTCACACAATCACCCACACACAACTCATAAAAAGATCCCACACAAACAAGCCCAGAGAGAGAAAGACGTCCTCTTTGTTTCGTTCACAAGCGCCCTCAAACATCCACGTTGGTAAACTTTTGGGAGGGTGAGAGGGGGGGAGGGAGGGGGGGGTCCGGTCTGTGGACCTCCAGGGGTCTAAAGATGGTGACTAAGGACCCGCTCACTGCCTCTCCGGGTAAGTCAGAGAGTCAACCAACAATTGCAGCCTGGGTCAGTGGTTTCAAACTGTTTGGTCTGAAACAACCTACAAAAATAACAGTGACCGAATCACGTTCGAGAGAGAAAGCTTGAGAGAAACACAACGTGCTTTTGCGTTTTCCTTCATAAACCTTGTGTGGTTTGTTGTCTGTTGCGTGTATTTTCATTGGGTACGTTGGGTACACTCTGACATCGAAGATTTGGTTGCTAAAAAAACACCTTTGTAAACATAAAACAATAATTTTAGTTTTAGTGAATCTCATCAGCATGTTCTCCATCCAACATATTTTGACCTCAGAAGGTTAAATTCACACTGAGGAATCCTTTTTTCTGTTGTGGTTAGAAATAATACCCATCTCAACCAACATTGATGATTACCAGAAAATCAAATAGATATTTCACAAATTTTACACACATTACACAATTAATATTGAACCCTGCAACTCGTAGCTTTGGTTTTAGGCCAAATTCATGGTTCAGTCTGAGGCCACGTCCACACGACTACCTGTTCATATGTTTATGGATGAGTTTGGAAACGAACACGCCATCACGCCCCCCGTGTTCACTACTTGATTGGTTAAAAGCAGTCGTGATGCGTCCTTCCCTGATTTGTCACACTGCTGTCACACGTGACCGTGTATCTCGTCTTATTCCTGTTTACACCATCACACTTACAGAAAGTGTTAATGGTCATGTGTGGACAGAGATTGTAGTATTAGTAGCCCGAGTATCGGTTCAAACTCTTCTCCAGCTGCAGCCAGTTGTCTCGAGTAAACAACCTCTGACAAACAAACTCTACAGTACATGTTCAGCGCCATGCGGCAGCATCTAGCAGTTAAAAAGCCACATTTTCTTTTTAGGGGTTGGTGAACCAAATCAGAGGGAATGTTGGACTTGCACAAAAGGAAACACCTTATACACTAGTTGTGCTTTACAGGCGCTACGTAGGCTTGAGTGTTAGATAAAATGAATAGACCTCTACAAGCTGAAGACTGACCTTTGTCCGACATCTACTCAGCATCGCACCCAAACATTTTCATCCTTGCCGTCAAATTTCATCAACAAAAAGGCTAAAGGACGGTCGGTAACCAGTCCTCTCAGCAGGTCAGAAAACACGTCGTAACAGCGCTCATTCCTCTGCTGAAAAGAATAATCACGTCACTCCAAGCAGCAGCGTCAGCAGAAAAAGATTCGAGAACAAAGCCAGTAGTGATGTACATTCACGATGAACCAGCAGTGACGGGCTGCAGCTTTTCTGCAAGAGGCGGAAAAAGTAATATACAATGCTTATGAAAGGCATCCCTCCCCTCCCGCCTCCCCTTGGGCGATTCATCCGTTTGTTGCTTTTCTACTTGAGTCCGTGTGAATATGTTTGTTGTCTTGCTGGAAAATACATCTTCTCCCAAGTTGTAGTTCTCTTGCAGACTGATTCAGGTTATCCTCTGGGATTTGGCAATATTTTTCTGCGTTCACGATTCCCCTCCACACGTCTTCCGGGGCCCGGTGCTGAGAAGCATCCCAGAGCACAAAGCGCCCACCACCACGCTTCAAGGAGGAGATCCTGCGTTTGGGGTGATGTGCACCGGTTTCATCAGGTCTCATCAGGCCAAAGAGCCATCTTGCGGTTGACCTTGGAGTCGGCCACATGCCTTTGGAAAAAATTTCGTGGCAGATTTCATATGAAATCTTCTCTCTACGCTCCCATCTAGCTTTGAACCAGAGCATCGGTTGTTCTCCCACCTGAGCCCCTGACGCTTGTAACTCCTTCACAGTCGTCCTATGTGACTTTTCACTCATCATTTTTTCTTCTTCTTGCCCAGCCACTCGGTTTGTGAGGACAGCCAGCTCTATAGGCCTTCCATGTCTTAATGATGGATTTAACTCATGTAACAGATGTGCAGTGAGATGTAAATCTTTTTATAGTAATTTCCTGACTTTTAAATCATCTGTTCTCTGAGTTGCTTGCAGTGTTTTTTAGCCTCCATGTTACACTGTAGCAGGAATACTGATGAACCACAGACTGGATCTCCCCGACACCAGTGTTACACAATCACCTGACACACCTGCTCTGCACTTGTAATCTCCCTTTCACTATTTATGACATTGTCAGCATCAAGTAGCTTGACCTCTGTTGACTCAATACAATGTTAAATATAATTATTATTATTATTTTATACAATACATTTTTTATCAATTTGTACAAATCAGTTTGGACTTTGACATGAAAGAAGCTTTTTATTCAAATTATTGTCAAAATGACAAATTATACAAATCACGATTTAACGAAAAGGCCTTTCGTTAAATCATGATTCAACGTATAAACAGCAAAAGGCCAAGTCATTTTTATAGGCATTGGGAACACATTAAACATACACGCAAACATACAAGACACTTCTCACATGAAAATTGCTCTGAAACGTGCTTATGTCGGAGATCGAAAGAGATACAGCAGAAAACTCGATTTTCACTCTGTTCCTCCCTCAACAATGCACACTTCCACTCCTACACAAGTGATCTCTCTTTTTCACTAACACGCAGCTTGATAAGCGTGTTCACTGCAGAAATTGCAATGACTGCAGACTGTTTCAAGTCAGGCCGATGATCATATGCAGCATACGCATGTATGCACACCAGGGGTGGGCAGAGACCTTTGAAGGGGCAGGGGCTCAAATTGCAACAAAAAAAAGGCAAAAACGGGTCTTGTCAAAAGGGCACTTGGACATCAAAGGGGCAAAAGGGCCGGTTTTCTGCATGCGCCTGATGCACGCACACACACACAAACACAAATGTACACTCAGCCCAGTGTAGGTGACAAATAGGTCTGCATACATGGCGTGAGTGGAGCCAGATGCAAACTGAACATGTGACGCTACAGAAAGGGGTTGGTCCTTCATCTGTATTGACAGAGTTTTCTGTTTCAGGTTTCCGCTGTTCTCCATCTTTCAATTACTCTCAAATTTCAATGAGCTCTATTTGCAGAGCATTTTTTATTAAATAATGTAGGCTTTTTACAACTGATATTTAACGGGGGGCTAAAAGAAAACCTTTAGGTTTTATCTTATTGTATGATACTCAATTTCCAGGAGCTTCTACACCCCCTTCAGCTCGCTCTCTCTCTTTTTCGGGCTTCTCTCTTTCTCGCTACCCTACGGTTGTATCTCACTGTAAAGGCGAGTCATTTATATGCTGCAGGGTATTGGTTGAGAAGGGCGCGGGAACGGATGGACAGAGATGGAGGGGGGAGGGATGTACAGAAGAAGAAGAGCTACATTACCTTTTTTCAGTAAATGTCCAAAAGCGACATACATTTATTTCAAAGTGACAAAGCTTTCATTCCCGTCATAATAATTATATGAGCAAAAGAGGCAGTGAGGTGGGTGAACAGCAACAATGTCTTTTTTTAAACCTAAACCGAGAGAGGAGTACAGGAATGTACAGAGATTAAGTGAAAGGGATACACAAAAGCAAGAGCTTGATAAGGAGGAAAGGACGACTGAGGGAAAGGAAATTGAAAGAGAAGGACATAGTGTCTCCTATTTACTGACTACAAGTGTGAACAGGATATAGAGGGAGACAAAGATAAAAGGGGAGAAGGAAAGGAGAGTAGCAAAGCAGAACAGTGTGCAGAGGAGATTTAGAGCGAGAGGGCGATGGGAGCAGGCAGTCAGGCAGAGCATGAGAGGGAGGGAGTGTGAGAGAGAGGGAGTGTGTGCATGTGTAAGTGTAAGCGAGAGGGGCGGGGGGGAGCAAACACGCTCTGCACGTGAGTCAATCTGTTCACATGGTCTTATCTTCCGGCGCCATAAATACTTCACGTGAGGCACTTCATGCCGCGGAAAAACCCTCAAGCTTTTATTCGGAACGGTTCTGAAATGCGGACGCCGCCATTGAGGTTTGAAGTTGCAGGAGGGCAGCAACCTGCAGGTGTGGTGTATCTTATATGGAACAACTGATAAGCAGCAAACAATGAGATCACTGAGATCACCTAATCCGAGTAATGCAGGAATAATGCATTTTCTGCTCTGTCGTTGTTCATCGGAAGCGAGCTGAAACTGTCATCTGCCCTGAGTCTCGGTGTTACATAATGATGGATAGGCCTGTGCTGCTTGGCTCTTCTCTCCTGCTGAGGCATGAATCAAACCTGGGTGTTGTCCTAAATATAAACAGCACGCGCAAACACTAACACACACTGTGGTGTGTTTGTAGGCCAGCTATAGGGAGGGGGTGGGGGGGTTCTACATAAAGTAAAACTGATTACGTGTCTCTGTCCAGCAGCCAGGGTGCTGAGTTTATGGATGAGCAGATTCAATAAACCTGGACTTGTGTGTCAAAGAACAAGATTGGAGCATGTGTGTTAGATGAGCCAAGCTCGACAGAGATTGAAGCTGGAGATGAGAGTGGTCCTTTAAGAAAACATTCGATATACAATATAGGCTGTGTAGTATGACGTGTGTCCAGTGTAGCCATTGCGCACATGTTGTGCCAGGTCATGTGGAGCGGACACATGTAATACGGCTTTTTAAATCATGGCTTTAAATATGTAATGTGGCACTGCGGTACCGAACGGTGTGTCGGTAAGCGCCATCCGTCATCCGCCCGCTTTCACGCCATTAACGAGAAACGCGGTGTTCGCTGGTAGTGGTCTGCACGCATCCACTACACACACGCGCACACACATCACCATGCAGGCAAGCCCCGTAACGTACACGCACACGTACACATTCAGCACAACCCGCTCGCCCATGCGGAAACAAACGAGTCCTCCGGCACAAACCACCAAAAGAAACGTCCCATTGGGCCCGATGTGTGGTTTTCCTGTGACTGACAGAAACACGCCAAAGCCCAGCCAAGAAAATACTATTACAGCACATGACTCCGCGCGTTGAAAACCACGATCTGAGACCAACAAACAGCCATGGATGTTCGCTGACGATACCCGATACCCGTAGCACGGAGCCCAGGTGCACGGCGGCTGTGAGCCGCGGTAACATGCAATGTCAAACCTATTTTAGGGAACACGTTGGGAAAAACGAGCCGTGCCGCTGGTTCAGCACCGCGGACAGCTCTTCTCTCCTGTTAATAACACACCATCGCTCGTTTATCCTCCTTTAATATCACGAACGAGAGGGAGGGACACATAATGTGTGCCACTATGCCTCCAAACATTTGAACCAAATGACACCCGGTCCCTTGCCCATCGTGTCAAAGAACACACACATAGCCCTTCACCCAGCCGCATTCACGTGAAACCTCCACCAATGCTGCTCCCTACCTCGTCATTCCCATCCCGGGGCCTCCGATGCCCATCCCTCCACCGGCAGCGATTCCGTTGACCGGCTTCATGTGCTGTCCTGCCCCCGGTCCCGTTGAGGTCCCTCCGGGCATCCTCGGCCCCATCATCCCGGCTGATCCCGGGTCGCCGGGCTGCCCGCCGCCCTCCATGCTCGCTTCGTTCCCCATCTCAGTCTCGGTTCACGAGACGGGAGAGAGGCGGAGAGAGGCAGTAGGTCAAACCGGCGGTGTCACCTTCTATGTCACTATGTCGTCTTTTATAGTATAACCATAAAAGAATGAATGGATGAGGGGAGCCAAAAGCCGGAGAGTGAACTCAGCGTTGCTCCTCTATCGCCGCCATCATCATCATCATCAGGACCAGCGGACTGCTTTCTGACGTTGTGACGGGAGCGCGCCGCGCGGCCACGGTCCATGTAGAGGGAGGAAATGAAAGCGCGAGAGGCGAGAGAAACCGAGATTAGATTAAATCAAAGTTAAATGAGCCCTGTGACAAATTTGGGTCGCTGCAGCAGAAAGACAAATGAAGAGGGTTTACTTTGAACTGCAGATGGTCATCAGGGCTATGATCAATAAATGAAAGACAACGTAATCATATTTGTCAGGTACATTTTCATTTTTGTTGATATATCCCTGAACATTACCTATTTTCACACATTGTGTGAGTTATGTAAACCGGGTAAACTGATTTCCCTTCAACTATGTTTCCAGTCAGCCATGAGACCAACAGATGTCAAGTCTGTGAAATGACAAATTTAACCTAACTTGTATAACGTTTCAGCTGCATGCACGATGTGAAATTGTGCATTTGCCTTTTGAGTAACGTTGATTAGACCCTCTGATCTTTCGTAGACCCTGTGATGAAATGACTGGATTTAGAAACAGCTCCTCGAAGAGCAGAATTGCTGAACTGCAGACGCGGGCGCGCGCTTTGTGATTGTGGACGCAGCTGCCGACGAAGAGACGGGAAGAGGGGACCGGAGGAGGAAGGGTAGAGCGCGACAGTGGCTGTACGTGCGCGTTCATGTTGAGCTTTTTCACGCAAGGAATACGAGGAGAGTCGTGCCGAGGCGTCACGGTTCGACTGGAGCGTCACGTGTCAAAAAACACTCCACGGTTTTACGCACCTGCTCGCTATTTATCCAGAATGACTCCCTCTTATAGTGCACGGTAGCGCCAAGGGACTTGTTTAGGAACATTTTTTTTATTTTGATTTGGTTGACTACCTCAGACAGGCCCTTAGCTTAGTATGAATTATATAAATTATTATTTTAATTATGTCCTGATATATCATTGTTTAAGGGTGCGATATGATTGCCCATTGTATTATAGAAAAAACCCAATAAAAACAATAATTAGCCAAAGGTAATATTTTTAGATCAATTTTTCTGGTATTAAACAGAGTATATCAAAAATGTGCTGAAATAATGAAATGTAATTTTGTTAATTTAGGCCAAGACCCAATAAAGATGTGATTATCCTTTTTTCATTTGACATGCCTCAAGCACCAATATTAGTTAGAGCAGCTGCAAAAACAAAACGTATTAAATTCTTACATCAATAATAACAACCTCCCAGCAGCGCTGCACCCCCTCAGCCACTGGGAAAAGGTCCACTCTCTGTTCTGATGCCAAGTGTCTCCCTCTGAGGCCAGACTGATGAATGAATCCTGACAGGCTGACTTCCACGCTGCTTGTATACTGTGTTAAAAGACAAAGTGCCGCTGCATTAACAAAAGATAGATGGAGAGAAAAGCAATTCTCCTCCAAAGATTCTTTTAGCTCTCACATTTGACAAATAATACCATTAGTTTTTTTTTCAGAATATTGTTTCTCCTTGGTGTTACTCTTGGTTTAGTCCAGAGTAAACATAAGAAAAAAACAGACCTGACCTGTGAAATTTAACAATTCGCTTTTAAAAATGGTGAAGAAATTTAGTTTTCAATATTGACAACTTGGCTGTACCAGGAGCAAAAAGAAGACATAAATGAACAATCATTTTTTGAACCACCAGCCCCTCTCACAACTTAGAGCTTCTGGAAAATGTCCCACAAAGTTTATATACATTCGGAATGACCACAGATCTCAGCCCAAAGTGAAGCAGAAGAAACATGAGCTATTGCTTTCTTCTACCGACTGTAAACCTTCAGCATATCTACGAGCCTGGGTTTTCCCAGGCTGCCTTGCGCGTGCGATTTATTTCGCGCTGCAAGGCAGCCTGGAAACCATGGAGCGCCCCTGAGATAGGGCACCAATCACAGAGCGGGGAGGGTGCAGCAAGACGATGACGTCGAATATGCGCTGGCAGGATCCTGTTGATTGCCCTGACTCCTGTCACCCCTAACAACGGCAACCTTTCGGATGAACTCGGTGCATTAAATCCCAAACCAGTCATGCTTATAGTTTTGGAAGTGTCTGGGTGAAAGATCAGACACAGCGATCTGTGCATTATGTCTGGTGAATATATTCATGCTTGTACTTTGGGAATGGTATAAACTTTTAAAGTAGATTTGAACAACTTGTTAACAATAGGTTTCTACACATCTGGCAGAAAAAGAGACACATGTTAACATTCATGGGTGATTTTAACGTCAATTGGGAAGACAAATCGTCTAGAGAATCTTAAACTGATAAATGTCATGGTTTTCAGATGTTTTGCCCACATGCAGATACGGCCAAGCGACAGCAGATAGCTTTAAACAGTTTATTAGGAAATGTGCAACTACAAAGACGAAATAATGACTGCAGCTGCGAGGTCTGAACGTCGAGGCGGAGGAGACAGCAAGAGAACGGAGTAGTTAGATCGACGGCTAGAATCCAGTACCAGGCAGATCGTGCTCTGCTTACCGATTAGCCGGGCGGACCTAACCGGGATGGAGTGAGTGTCGGTGGAACCCTGTGAGCCTGCTCTAGAGGGAGTAGGTGGCTAGTGGCTGGAGGGCAGCAGCAGCAGCTGACGAGGGATCCAGAGCTAGCCTTCGCTGGGTCGAGTGACAGATGGATTGACCAGAGTTGAAGTGGGAACACCAGTATCCGGGTAGGGGACCTCAAGCCCAGCTGGGTAACCCCCAGTGAGTAAGAGGGGGAGCGCCAGAGCAGAATCTGAGCCGTGTGATACTGGTGAACGGAACGTCAAGGAAGGTAAGTGCATCCAGCACAAAAACACGAGAGTCAAAGTTGAGTGTACAAAACTCCCGAACAGGTTTTCCAGGAGCTTGGTCAGCGGCCACACCGTACCACGACTGGTTTAAGGCTCTGGCGTCTTCCATCTGTCAGTGCCCTGCTTAAGAAGCCAGAGGAAGCCGCCTCCAACGAGCTGCAGGTGTGGACCACGCCCCCACAACCAACTAGACCCACCTGAGGAGCAGAGTTAGAGCAGGCAAATACAGAGAACCCTGACAATAAATGATGTCTTTGACCTTGTGCATTTGGTGGGTGGCTCATCAAGAATTAAAAAAAAATCCTCAAGGATCCAAATTGATTTCATATTTAGTATTTGGCCTGAGAGAATCTCAGGCCTGAAATCTCTCAATATGGTAACTGTTCTTTCTGAGCACACTTGACTCTCGTAGCCAGAAAACTAACCAGCAAGCGTGTCAGGCCTTCTGTCAGGGATGATGAACCTTTCAGAATCCCCCCAGAACCATCAAGACTATTTTAAAAACATTGTTCCACTTATTGACTGAGATGAGCCACTGTTGGGAATTGACATTGAGGAAGACAGTCAAAAGTTTTCAAAACAATTAGAACAACTGCAGCATAATATAGTTTTTAGTCCTCGTCGCTGTTTTAACAAAGTCATCCCTCATTTATTTTGCTTTGTGTATGTTGACTTTGAGAGCATCTGTGCGGCATGTCTTGTTTATGCAATGAATAGCAGTTTTATTCTCACGTCATTGTTTGTGTGTGCATTGTAAAGCGTCAATATTGTTTAACGTTTAACATTCATGGTTTTTATTAATGCGCAATGTCCCTTTTCAAATAAACCAATAAATACATTTGGACTCTTGTTTTGGCTGCTTGGCACATGTGTTTTTTTCTGCGCAGATCATTTGGGAGAATTGACCCTACCTACAAGACAAACAAATTAAGGCCACACAAGTTGGCAAGGTCTTTGAATGTAACATCTTATTTACTGGGGTGCCTCGCTCTGATTGGTAAGACCGAGGTCCAACATTTGAATTGATTTGGTCCCTGTCGCAGGTGCCTGCCAGTTGACAACAGTAATCAAAAGACTTAGAAATTGCCCCATATAGAGGCGATAAAATAACTACCAACATTTGTCATTTCTACAGTACCCGACTGCAATGGCAGGGCTCCAAACGGTCTTGTTTCAACCTGCTATCATGAAGTGGTTGATGAAATGTGGACTTCAATGTTTCTCATTCAGCGAACAGTGAGTCCCGGGAGGCCGCTCAGGGAACCTGCAACACCAGAATCGATCTCCTTGGCAGAGTGGCTCGTTGGCGCAAATACTTAAGGAGATTAAAATGAAGCAAGGTGGCAGCACTTCCCCTGACTCCAAGGCATAAATAGAAGTGTGGCTTCATCAGTCTTATCAATTATACCCGTATTTACCCTGCGATCACATGTCAAAATGACAGCTTTTTGATCTACTCTTATTTGAGTAGTTAAAGGAGCATAAAGCTGTTTTAGCTATCTACACAAACATTTAGCTCATTCAAATCAAGACCATCTTTTATCTGAAAGCAGTTGTAAGCAGTCAGGTCAGATGGAGAAACGAACAGCTGCCGAATAGGAAAACATATTCTTTGGAAGAAAAAAAAAGAGTGTGAGTAAAGGACAGACGCACTGTGAGAGCTCTTGTGGCTTGTTGTGCAGTGCTACCTGGACTGGGCTTTCAGAGATTGCTGTTGATCGATGTGTTTCATAAGAAGAGGAGGGCTGCCATAATGGGGCAACATCATCACCACACATTCTATGTTCTTCCTGAACAGAAATTCTTTACATTTATCTTGTTTAGCCGGAGCCTGTGCTCATTGTTTTCCCGCAGATAATTATAGCAATTGTGCATTTTAGGGTAAACACGGGAATTATACCATTATAAAGAAGGGATTTAAAAGTGTAATAGTTGTCAAGGAGAAAGGCAGGGCTCGGATTATCATGTTGCTTTTATTAGATTTATATTTGTTTCTCATTTTTCCAGCTGAACTTCATAAATGAATAATTTTTTGTCAGCATTAAAATTGAGTTGTCCAACTGATGGGCAACACACATATACCAGAGATCAATGAGATAATGCATTAAAGAGGATATGTATTTATTTATTTATTTACATTTCACGATATGGCTCCTTTAACGGTGCATTACCAAAGACTATCTCACACCTGTTTGATTGCGGATATGTGAAGCGCTGTGGACTGCTGCCCAATAGAGGGCGCTGTATGAATGTGGGAAAGAGAAATGTAGTGCAGGAAAAAAAGATAAAGAACGAAGAATGCTGCACTCAGCTGCCCACCTGCTGAGCGCATTCACAACGTCATTATTAGTGGAATATAACAATAATGCATTTTTGCACTTGGTTGGTTCACTCGGATAAAGTTGTGGAGAGTCTCTCCCGCATGAGAAGGTTTGTGGAAGTTAACTCCTCATGGAACAATAAAAGCGAAAGTTGAGGCCTGCTGGCTTTTCAAGTGTAAAACAAGATGGGAGAAGGAAGTGTCGACGCTGCACTGCACTGTCTAACCTGTGTGTGTGTGTGTGTGTGTGTGTGTGTTGTGTGCAGAGCGTTTGATGCAAAACTGCATTAACTCCCTAAATAATACATGCATTCCAATCCTTTTTCTGTCAATAAAGCAGTGGAAAAACGTCTTCGACCCAAGTCAAACACTACAAACCAGCTGCATATCACAGTATAACAATCATCGACCGATTTCAATAACACAAAATGTGGACCAAAAACAACAGAACCAAAGCAGCACTGGAAGTTGTTTGACCACCAACTGGCTCCGTCCTCGCAGCCTCTGTGCGTTAAATAACCTCGTACAGTTAGATCCTCGTGCACTTCCGGAACTTTCGTAATGGCTTTCTTGTGTAGAGCGCTGCAGCACACGCGGAGGGGGGAAGAGAACCGAGCTTCTTCTTCAAGGGAGAAACTGATGAATGAGGGGAAAGCGGCTAAGCCCCGTCCCGCATCTCACTATCACTTCGCAGATTAAAGCTTTTTTTTCGCTCGGGAGCGACACGCCGAAGAGACCGGGGCACGAGAGGTGAGACACACACGCCGGGGTTTCTCCCCCCTGTCTCTTTTCGTTTTGTTTTGCTCCATTCGCATTTTGCATAGCGTCAATTACGCTGCAGACAATAGAGGCGCACGCGGCACTTTGTCCAGCAGCGGTCCCTTCCGTCTGCACCGCTGCCTTTCACCGTGTTATGAAACCGACAAGCACGCCTTTAAAAAAAAAAAAAAAAAAAGACAAATACAAGCCATTCAGAGGAAGTCGTTCTCGGAACAAGCCGCAGGGATTGAGCCCCAGCACACCAACAACCGGCAGCAATCTGCCGTAATGAATGAGCGCCTATTTGTACTAGCGAGGCAGCGTTACCTAACGGCTGCGAGGGCGAACCAAAACATGGAAGTGGCTTTATGTAAAATGCTTTATACATACACGCGTGAATGTTAAGTTGGGCGGTTTAAGGAAGTGCTTGGGGGAGAAAGGTACGTGTGGACCTCAAGGGGGTTTGGCCCCGGAGGGGTCAGACCAGTTAAAGAGCTGACGAAGACCCTCGGCGCGGCCCCCGGGTGTTTCGGTTTATCTGGCGACCGTGCTACCTGGTGACTCCCAGCCGCTCGCGTCTCCGGCTGTCATTGTGACGCAGGCGGGTCAAAAAAAAAGAAAAGAAAAGCGCTTGTTTGTCCTCAAGAATGTCGAAAAATGGCCACTTATTTTTTTTCTTTCTTATCACCACCATTAAACCCCAAATTGTGTGTATGTGTGTGTGTGTATATTCTCAATAATTGAGACTTTTCAGAACTGTCCTTTACTGAAGGAACGCCCCCTCATCCCCCAGAAACCCCTACACAGGCTTCTTCTCACCCTTTTTTTATATATCATATCCAAATTACCATAAACATTCAATGGTTTTTAAAATATTTAATTAAAGGGTGGGTCTGCCTAACCCCTTAAGATAATTTTACAGAACTATTTACATTCTAAAATGGTGATGCAGGAATTCTCTCAGACTGAATCCCAAAACAGCACAGATTGTTTCTGTATTCTTTCTCTGCGATCCTTCTATGTACGTCAGTAAATCACTCCCCCCCCCCCCCCCCCCCAGCATGCCTTTTTGACGACCCCGGAGAAAGGCATGAGCTCGTCATATACAGGAGGAGAGTGTGATGCTGAGAGCCGGAGAACCAGACAGCTGAGAAAAATGAGTCGTGCCCTATTTTAATGCATGTGTTCTAGTTGCAGCCGGTTCTGGTCAGTGTGACGTTACAGTGGGTGTCGGGATATAGGTGTGAAATGGCAGCTCAAGACGGAAGCCCTTTGTTTCATTTGAAGGGATGTGCGACAACAACATGCAGTTTGTCATTGTGTTTTTCATTTCCGTTAAATTGTCCAGCTGCAAAGGAAGTTAATCATCGGTTGTTGTTTGCCATGTGTTTCTTCTAAAGCCATTCAGTGTGTTTTCCTTGAACTGGCTATCATTCGTGGAGCTATATCGAATAATAAATTGCTTTACACGTCCTTTTTTGGAGGGAATCTTTGTTACGCTGACGGGGCAGTTTGGTTTCATGTCACAAAGTGGATTGGGTTCTAATTCCGCCTTCACTGTCCTTGAGACTGTCCTTCTTAATCCAACCTTGGATCATGTATCCAGAGAACCACTTCAGCCCAATTCAACTTTAGCTGATCAAACTAGCTTTCAAATATTACATTTTCATTTTATTTTATGTTGACCTAGACTCTGGTGTTGGTGTAAAAGTCACACAGTCCATGTTTTCCCACCTCAGACTTCATGGAATGCTTTGAACTTAAGTACTTAGACTTGTGATGGGGTTTGTTGTCTCACGGCTAATCTGAACGCCGAGGTGAGTTGGCTGGAATTTGGTTCTTTTTAGACCCATAGTTTCTCTTTATAATCCTGACAGGATGATCCATAGTTGCCTCTGTGCCACTCCTTTTTTTTCACCCGCGTTGCACAGCGCAGTGGGATTGGGCGGTCACAGAGCTTACGCAGGCTGACAGGCGATGGCCTGGCCCTAAAGTCCCGTCACTTCCAAATGTGGTCTGTGTCTTTTTAGATTAGCGAAAACAAATGTTTTCACTTTCACTTGTTAAAATCACAAGAGCGTAAATGATGAGTGATGGAAAACAGACACTACAACACTGTCTGTGTGAAACAAACTTTGAATTCCTGAAGTTTGTTGGTTTGATTCAGTTTATTGCAAACCAAAATCCCTTTTTTTAAAACAACAACAGAACACGCCGACCTTGTGTTGAAAAGGCTACGTCTCATTTGGAAATGTCTAGAAAAAACAAACTTTAAATGTCATTAAATATTTCTGTCCGGATGGTGGCTGCATCTTATTTTGAGAAGATATAATTACCTTTTTGTACACAAGGATTACAACACAGTTGTATACGGTTACGTTGAATATATTAGGTGGTAAGACTGAAAATATGTGCATACATTGAGTCAACTAATTAAACAAAGCCAATCTGATGTTGATATTCAAGATCACAGCTTAGTAGTAGTAGCAGTAGTTGTAGTTGTCGTTTGACCCACGCTCCTCGCTAGGCAGCCAAGCGGCCTGACTGACCTCCGTAGCTTATATTCATACAGGTCTGTCAATCTCTGCTCACATCAGCATTCCCCGGTGACGGTTTCAATTTCTTCCTTTTGGCGACGTGGTCTGAATCCGTGGATCAGAGCTCCAAGGAGGAATGCAGGCGGACTGAGACTCTGACCTCGGCTGCCTCTCGTGTTTTAGTCATTCTTGGGACCCCGATGGAGGGAGTGATGGACCGCTGCGTGTCTGACCTACTAATACTTCTCTTAGAGTGACTCTTAAATCTTTTAACGGCATGGTCAGCAATTTCTAGTTGTTTGGGGAAAAACGAATAGATGCAGCAAAGGTCCGCTGCCTGGCTTCCGGCATCGAAACCGCCCCACATATTATTTCAAAATGTATGCGACCGTTGCACCGGAGATGCAATAAAGGCGAGCTGACTGAAGGCATGATCTAATGAATAGAAAATACTTGATCAAATGAATAGGGGATCTTTTAAAGTTACTCTAATTTTTATGACATTGTCTTTTTTTTAACTTTCTTGCCTAAAAAAAAAACAACTTTTCTCACAATTCGACTAAGCCTGAAGCGAAAAGTACGCACACTACAATAAAAAGTGATCGATGGATCTACAGCAACTTGGATCTGCGTGCTTGCCGCGGCTGAGACTACACAAGAGCGCCTTTAAAACCCCCAATGCCCCCCGTCCAAAGGTTCCTGGGTTCCTCGTTCAACAACCTGATGATAAACAGGGTGACGGCGAGGCTCCGCTGCCTCTATGTCCGGCTTGGACTGCACCTCGCCACTGTCCGTCCGGACGATGGCTCCACCCTGAAGTCTCCCGCACCTTAATCCACGCAACCGTCCCCTTGGCTCTCCCCGGCCGAGCAATCCCCGGAAATCCTGGCGTTGGAATCCTTTTGTAGGCCGACCGCTTCCACCTGACGGGAACCATAGCAGTCCGACCTATTGATTGTTCCCCTGATAGCATTTCAAAGTATCACAGCCTCAGGCCCTGTGTGGGCTCTCTATGCTAAAGTAAATTATAGAGCATTTGGTGTTCCTTTTTTTTTTTTTTTCTTCACAACTGTTTCTCCTTTTATGGAAATATTCTACAAAGCCTGTGTTGTGGAATTCCCCACGTACTACGTGCTGATTAACTCCCCTCAGGGCCTCACGCTGCAGGTCCCTGAATATCCAAACTTTTCTCTTGAGTCATGAGCACTAGTTAATTATTCTCCGACAGCCGAGTTTTTTTTATTTTTTATAGAATGATGCTCGTTTTGATGTACTTCTATCTTTTGAGGGCAAATAGAGTTGTAATTCTACGACTCAAAATTCAAATGACATCCTTCCCGTTCCTCACTATGGAAACACGAAAGAGTCCTAGATCATTAAAGGGTCATGTTGTGTCCCTCATCATTTCTGTCTTATTTCTTCAATTCGGTACGGCGGGAAATACTACAATACCCATGAGCCCCAGCCGGCGTTGCTATGGACACCTCACTCTCACTTACTGCTACCAAGTATCTTCTTCATTTACTGTTTTCCTCTTTTGTCATATTGTTAGTATTAATGAGAGTTTCGCTCTGAGCCATAGGTGATGTCTTAACTTTTTGTTTCACCACTAGTCCAAAAGAGATCGACTTTGCTCTCATGGGAGAAGCTGCAACCAGGGATTGTTTAGCATTTCTGTGTGGAAAAAAAGACTGAAACCAGTTATTATCAAAATGGTTTGACAAATCCATTAATTGACCAATTTACTTTGCAGACACTATGAATGGTTTGGGGTTTGCAGGTCCAGGTTAGGGTCCGTTGCAAGTCACTGACTGTCCTCTCTAGTATGGAAGGACTTTGGTCCGTGTGTGTTTGGATCTGGCTCCTGTGATTCCTTGTCATGAAAGTGTAACTTGAGACTCGACCTGTCCGTACTGTGTGTGTCCTGATTACAGCAGTTTTTGATGTTTAACGTGCTGACTGCTAACTTACAATAAGAGACTTTCTCTCTGTGCATCTGTTATTGTGGACATTAGTCATTGGTTGACCGGTTTCCATGGCTTCACCCCGTGCTCGTCTGTTATCTTGTTTATATTCATGCGCGCGACATGTTTGCTCCAGTTCAAAAATAGCAGTGTGTGTGTTTTGAGGGTCGCACGTTTGCAACCTCAAAGGGCTACCACGGGCCTGCAGACCGGCAGGTGCAGGGGACCAACAAAGGTGTCAATCTCTGCTAAGTCCTACAGGTGCAAACTGTATTCTCTTTCTAATTCCTGTAAAGAAAGGAACTAAGTATGATTATTAACTAAACTTGCTTCTCGCTTCGATAGATGCTGAGTCACTGTGATTTAAGACTTTGTTTTGGTCCCTTTTTTTAATGATTAAGCTCAGAGGTCAGAGTTACAACAAACACAATTTCAGTAACGTGGGAGCTGTTAGATTTGCACGGTAAAGGGTCAAGACTGAAATATTTCAATGCAACATGATCAAATATAATGTACAATGTAGGTACGACTGCATTTTATTCTTCTCACTATGAATTAATATGATGTGTTGCACATACAGCAGTTCTAAAAAAATGAGTCGGTTACTTCACCTCCGGTGAAAATTTGAACCCTGAACGACCCTAATGAACTCGCTTAGCCATCCCTGATTGGCTGGAAAGCAGCCAGCAGCATCCAATTAGAGGTCATCTTTGCACAAGGAGTTCCGATCCCTCCCTTCCTGCCTCTCGACCCCTCTCAGGTTCAACTTCATGAACCCGGGAGCCATCGATTAAGTGTGCGCTCCCCTGCATCACTCAGGAGCTCGTTATCCCCCTTTTGATGCTGCTCCACAACAAGAGACGAGACCACTGATGGGTGAGGCTTCCTCTTTCTTGTTCTTTTGTTAATTGTGGTGTGATGCTGCAGGCCGGGACTAGGTACGACACCTTGGTGGGATTAACCAGAGGATTTACCTGTATTTTTATAAATGTGTGTTGAGCTAACTGACCTACGTGTCGACAGACTGCTGAGTACCTCGCCGCTGCAAAGCGTCAATAAAGCTCGGGAGATTTCAGTTACAGGTGAGATTGTATTAAATGGATCATACGACAAAACCCAGTCAATTTACTGCACATATAAATGCTTATTTTTGAGTTGTGAGGGGGAAAAAGGGTTTCAAGTCGACTTTCAAGCTTGGAAAATGAGGGAGGGAGGGAGGGAGGGAGGGAGGTGTGTGTGTGTGCGTGTGTGTGTGTGTGTGTGTGTGTGTGTGTACACAATGAGCATCTTGGCATACATCTTGGACAACATTTGTTACAGTGGCATTATTAGCCAGGTCTTATGTAAGGTATCTTATGCAAGCAGCTGTCTTCTCACTGCCCCCCTCCTTCACCACTTGTGTCTCTCTCACTCTCCTTTAAGAGGTAAAGGGGTAATTACATGTTGTGCTTGTGTGTCGGCTCGTATATAACGGCCTTTGTCATTTTTTTTAAACCTAAGTAGAACACTCTTCTGTGTAAAACGGCCCCCCACTGTTGTCAATCTCAATCCCAAACCCGGGTCTGTCGGTTCGCCACATCGAGTCAAGACTCTTTGGGGGCGTGGCCGTTAAGAGCATGTGACCGCTTGGAATGGACTGAATGCTTGGCTACCGGTGTGGCGGCTTGCAGCGTCGTCTGGGATGTGATTGGCCAGCTGTGTACGACATTCTGGACACCCAGCAGAGTTCTGAAGGCCCCCTTTGCACAGCACAGTGTCCACTGTTTTACGGTTGTTTAATATATAATAACGTTGTCACATGTCCTAACTGTCCACGGAAAAACACCCACCTTCTGTGTGTAGAAGATATTTTATATATTTGGAGTCAATACAAGCATGAAAAGCCCCACACATCAGTTGTACCCTATAGAAGATGGTTGTAGTCATTACACTCTGGGCTCCCAACACGGGGTGTCAATGCTGGGACCTGTCCGCCTCCAGGATGCAGTGAAACACAACATTGTGTCTTCTCTGAAGCTTACCTGAGCTTCTCATGAAGTACCAGACTGCACAGCGTCTCACCTCCAGTACTGATGTAGCGAACTGATTACTCAAACGCTTCAAGGCTGAAGTCATTTATTTCCCTAATATCTGGATGAGAAGTTAAGACGACATGTTGATTAATTGAAAAGTAATCTATCATTCGTCATCACTGTAGTTGCTTAGCTGTATGGAAAAATTGTAAATATTCCTTCAATTTGAAAATATGTGACTTATTATTGAAGAAATCTTGTTTTTTATTTGAGCTATTTAAGAGTCCAAACAATGAATCTGTGAATGAAATTTGTTGACGCAGTAAAAAATTCCAATATGATCCTCATTGTACCATTTGGAGCTTCAGTTTTGTGTCCATCTGCCTTGACAAATTCAGAGTGGAAGGTTCCTCATTTTGGGAGATTTCACACGTAGGCGATCTCTTGCTGGATCAGGCCACGCTGCTGACCTCAAGCTCTCTGGTAGAAAATAGGACATCTCCTCCCCTCCCCCTTTGGTCACAAGAGAGGTATTAGGAAACCCGACAGACCAGCCGGCTCCCCTCCCCCCTTGCCTCTCTTCACTTCTCCCCCTCACCCATCTCCTCCTGTGTTTGTCCACTCCCTCCCCCTGTACTTTTTTATATGTTGCACAAAAAATGAAAAAACCCTTCCAGGGAAAAAAAGGGAAGAAACCTTAGGGAGAACGTCAGAGGAGGGATCCCTCTCCCGGGATGGACAGACTGCAATACAGAATGACTCATACAGATGTAGAATACATTCAATTTCTATAACAGAAATTATTCAAAGAATTCCAAGTAGCAGGCCAGGCGTACGACAGGACCACTGCAGGGGCCACCACCATCAGATCGAACCACCATCCACAGAAGACTGTGGGGAGGGAAAGATTTTAGGAAAGGGTAATAGTAATATGAATCATATTTAAAATAATGATGATGATGATGATGATGATGATGGCAGCAGCAGGTCCACGGCCCGGAGTCAGGACTAGGGTCCTGATGGAACTACGATCTGCAGAGACCTGCTCGGCGAAAAAGCACAAAGAACTTCCGGGAAGGAGCTGAATTAGTGGATTTTAGTAGAAGGAGAGAGTGAGAGAGAGAGAGAGAGCGAGGAGTTCTAAGAAGTCCCCCGGTAGTTTAAGCCTATAGCAGCGTAACTAAGCCTATAGCAGCGTAACTAAGAGCTGGTCCAGGCAAACCTAAGCCAGACCCTAACTATAAGCGGTATCAAAGAGGAAAGTTTTAAGCTTTATCTTAAAGGAACTGACTGAATCTGCCCCCCGGACTGAAAGTGGAAGCTGGTTCCACAAAAGAAGAGCTTGATAACTGAAGGCTCTGCCTCCCATCCTACTTTTAATAACTCTAGGAACAACAGGTAACCCAGCATCTATAGAGCGCAGCTGCCTTGCAGGGCAATACGGTGTTACAAGCTCTTTAAGATAAGAAGGTGCCTCACCAGCAAGCGCCTTGTAAATGGCCTCTCATGCTGCCTGGCCAAGGAGAAAGAAATGCTGTCCTCCACAATGCAATGTTGTCTGAGTCGGCTGTTCTTGGAAAAGCTCCTTGGCCATGTGAGGTTGTAATAAGGTAAGATGGTGCAGGTTGTAAACCACAGATGGTTTCCTCTTATTTATTTATTTTTCAACTCTGCGAATGAACGTTTGCGGTTGCTGCTGCTTCTTTTCGAAGCGCTCCCAGTTTTGCGGCTTCTTGTTCTACGGCACATCAACAATGTCCCCAGAGGATTACTGAACTCGGCAAAATGTTACATAAAATGCGTGCATGCCCCAGGCACCCCACCTCTTCCCCCGACCCGCCACACATATTACATCTGTTGGGTTTCACAGAAAAAGATGCGTGCGGTTACCAATGAAAACTGCCAGAGGCAATTACTGGATGCAAATACACTGAATACCTGTCTCTGAAAAAATGGCCACCATAAAAAATGGGATTTAGTTTAATGGAATCGTGAAGCATTATAAATCGTGAGTCACTTTGAAATCTGTTTGATTAACAAGCCGAGACACATTGCCACGTTTGTAAGCTCCTAAATGAGATTTTACGGCCACAACGTGACAAACACCTGTAGAGAACTGCGTAGTGCAATCCGTTGCAACAGTAAACACTCGCTCTCTGAAGCCTCTTCTGAAACCATGTTCAGGATTTATTCGCACTTTGTGTGTCGTTACTTGTTTTTTTTCCATTTCAACGTGCAATTCCTCCCATCCTTCACGTGACGGGGTCAATACACAGTCGTGAGAAATGCTCCGCCTAATCTTAACAAAGTTTTGCAGGCCTTTTGCATGGGATCGGGTTCCATGGGTTCTGCGCCGCGTCTACCTCCAAGCCGTTTAAAGGCATCTGGTACGAGAAGGAGAACGGGAGTGTAACCTTCATGCCGCTCCAATTTGGAACTCGCATATACTGTGTGTTGTGCGAACCCCGACGGCCTACGTGAGCTTTCCTGCTTTCCCCTGGCGTACAAGGTTCCATAAAGCCTGACTGCAGTGAATGAATGAAGCGCTTTTTGTCCGGTGGAGTTTGCATGTGCACGTTTTCTGTGCGTTCTAAATGTACACTTGTTTTTGCGCCACCTGCTTCGGTACCAGTAATGTTTCCAGCGGTGACCTCTCGATGACAGGTTTTCCGTGTCTTTAAGGAGATTGTTGGTCTTTGAATGCCAGCTTTACACGGAGTTGCACAAACCTTATGTTCAAAAGTAACTGGTGTGCACAACGGCCCCCGAGCTGAAGTCTGCAGCCAACACTTCCTGGCAGATAATGCCGCAGAAGAATATCTGATCCAAGAACTGTATCTGCTTGTTCCCAATTTACTGTAGTGCACTGTGTCTGTGATAACAGTGTCTCGCTCTCTGATGCATGTGCTGTTTGTGATGAATCAGCAAGTTGGAGCGGGGGGGGGGGGGCTCTCGGTGCGTATTTGTGATAGAATGTGCGGGCCGACAACATTACTGCCCGTTTTTACAGCACAGCAGCGACCAATGAAAACTGGCAGAGGCAATTACTGGATGTTGAAACACTTCCAGGTACAGGAACGACAACAACTAGCCTCCAGGAAAAAAAAATATTTGTTACTTATTAACTGTATTAAAAGGTAGTGTTTTTGGGGTACCCCGGCTGTATTGCCAATAAAAAGGTCCTTGTCACTAAAACTGCAGATCATGTTGTGTCATTTACTGACATTAAATGTTAGTTACTTTCTTCTACAGGAGCTGCGGGTGGGATTTAGTTTCATCTGGTGAGGCGGCATCTTGCACCCTCCTCCCTTTCCACGCGTTTTGGAGAACCACAGTGACCTTCAGGTAACCTAAAAACAGGAAAGCCCTTAACTGGAGTCCGTGTTTGGCTTGTTCATCTCTAGGACATGGCAGTTTAACAGTGCCCACTTGGTGGAGGATGACAAACTGCTTCTCCTTTTGCCTCTCCTGGTTGCTGCAGTCATGCGACTCCGAGAAGCTGAGATAACGACACACAGAAGGAGAGTGGCTTAATTTTCACTGCCTGACATTTCACTGAATCTTTACCTGTGTGTGTAATATATATTTGATTGTTTTGGGACACCAGGACATCACAGGAAGAAAAAAAAAAGTTTGGTGTAAAACTGCCAATAAATCAACTTTGCTGTAGGTACCCGTTTTGGAAGCTGCTGTGTAACGTTATGCGAGGCGAGCTGGCGCGTGATCAGAGTGAACCTTGCTGTGATACTGTGTGTACTCATCGGAGTGGGAGCGTATATTACTCAACACCCTTGGCCAAGCAAGACGACTGAGGTTAATAATTCTTCTCTACGGCGGTAAATAGTAGGCCAAGGAGAGTATTTCACCATCACTCAGGAGGTTTTGTGATTTTATATATTTGTCCTTCAAAAAAGGGTTAGAGAGAGTGTTATTTGTTGAACGACACTACTATTTTGTGTTTGTTTAAGACATTTTGGATGAATAGTAGCTAGCGCTAAAAAAACAAAGGAAGGAAGGAAGAAAAGGGTTTGTACCAGATTGCGGCTGATGATGAAGGGCATGGCAGGAGTCTGTGGTTTCAGATTACACTCGTCTAACGGCTGCACACAAAAAAGCCTGGCAGTAATGCGCAGGTAATTTTCCTGCTGCTGAGAGATGGTGCTTTAAAAGCACCCTAGAAGCTCCTCAGAGCTTTCTCTTTGTGCGTCTCTCTCTGTGGTACATTTACCACTTGTTCTTTGTTCCGTCTCACACAAATTACCTTTGTATATGCTTTTTAGTAAGGAAAAATAATTTGCAACAGCGTGTCCCCGGGAGGGTGCGCAAATGATTTGAACATGAGAATAGACTGTGAGACGTTCTTCTGACGTCGGTCGTTAGAAGTCTCAATGTTCTTAAATTTAGGTTTTGGGCCATATTCCAATCATAAAATCAAGAAGCAAAGACAAATGTATTGGGTCTAGCTGTTTGTACCATTTGTACTGCTGACCGCCTGCGAACAACTAATCTTTTAGTAAGAATTTACTTCAAAACTCTCATTTGTCTTGTCTGTTTCTTGTGTGTACCTGCTCTTCTATCCATTCACAACTCCCCTTTTGTTTTAGGTGCGTAGTGTGGCCATGCTGAGGTAGCAGCAGCCTCCAGGTCAGAATGTCTGCTGTGGAAGAGGAGCCTCTGAACGGGAGGAAGACTGATGAAGACGAGGACAGCGATGAGGTGATACCTGGTGAGTCCCAGTGCTCCCAACAGCAGTTTACCCACTAAATGCCCAACTCTGTGAGCGCTGTCAATAATTGACCTGGAGAACGTGGATAATGTCCAGGCACACAAGAGCTAATGGACCGGAGCGCAGAGGATTATGGGGCTTGATGAAACCAATGCAGGGGCCATAGTTTAGTTCTTTTGCAGCTTGTGTCTGCTTCCGAAAGAGACCCTTTTATCTTCTTTCTTAAAGTCATCGAGCTGTCGGACCGTAGTGGCCCGGCGGCTGAACGGTCCACACTTTGACCTGCTCTCCTCCCTCAGGAAACCGACTCCTCTGAACTCCCTCGTCTCCTCACACTTCTTCTGTTGCCAGCATTTGTTACGTAACTCAATGAATCATCATTGGTTTTATTAGATGCTGAGTTGTGTGTGTGTGTGTGTGTGTGTGTGTGTGTGTGTGTGTGTGAGGGGGGTGTATGTGTGTCTCTTGCAGTATGTTTTTGTGTGTAGGAGGTAAGCGCTCAAGTTTGTTTGGATAACTAAAATGGCGTCAGTCTTTGGATAACTTTGAACTCATTACGGAGATAGAACAGCCTGCAGTTTTAATCACGTTAAGTACTTGAAGTATCATAGCAACGTTCCTCCAAAGTTACCACCCAAGTTATCAGGTGTTTAAGTATGAACTAGATGAGAGCGACAGTGAGATTAACAGCAGGAGCAACAATTGTCCTTGCATTTACATATGATTTAATGCTTCTACTCCTCCACTCATGCTGCATGTCCTGTGGCTTGTGTATTTGGGAGCTGACCTGGAAAGGGAGGATATTTTTGTTGTTTTTTCCCAGAGCAACAAATAAAAAGCCACTTGTTGGCTAACAGTTTCCGGGTGCTAGCTTTTTATTTAGCGTACAAACGCGAGAAAGCTATCGATCTCCTCGTCTGTGTTATATGGTATTATATGCAACAATTCCCTCACATAACAATGAATGCACTGATACAAAAAGCATCCCTCTCAATCCCCGCCTGTGACCCTCTACGAAGTGTGTGTGTGTATGGTTGTGTCTTTATCCGACTGTACATGGTGCCCTATTTGATGCCACATAGCTTATACGCTAATGTAACGTAGCCTCTCAATTTGTGTGGTGAGGAAGGGAGACAATTATGGTGATGCCAGAACCATTTTAATGTTTATGTAAACAGAGAAAAACACTTGTGCTTCTGTGTCACTGCAGTAAATGTGGTCGCCCTGAGGCAGTGAACCAAGCAGATTATTGAAGCATTCATTTACACAACAAAAGTGTTCGAAAGTATTACTTGTTACTTAAAATCATCATTTAATATCATCAATATTAAGCATTGTTCTCTTGTAATTACGCGCAATGGCATTTTAAAACGTGTAAGCAGAGGTTGGTTGATATTCGTCTTGGTGCTGGTGCTGCATGCGCTGCAGTTAACGCGCTCCACGGTTGAGATTGTGTACTTAATGCGCTGTGCAGGCATTTGCAACACAGACTGCTAAAACCGGGTTTGTTACCTCGTGAGGTGTGGGGAGGAATGAAAGGTCTTACGGAGGAAAACACGTTCACGTGTTTATCTTCAAGTCGGTTTAGCTCTTGAAATATCATCACCCCTCACTGTCTCCTGCGTCTGCCCCATGGTTGCCTGGACAACTGTCACTAGGAAGCCAACCCCCTCCACAAGGTTTGACATCCTTATCGTTATTCAGCCATTTGCTTCTCTTCATGCTCTTCTCTCTACTGGACTTCAATGTATTTTAAAGCCTCTGCATATTATTCCTCCACCTCTTTAAAAGCGCATGGAAGGGCATTTACAGCACGACGCCATTACTCCACCTTTTGTTAGCGGTTTGCCACCAAAATAATGCTTTGGATTTGCGATCCAAAACTCGTATACAAAGCCATTTCGATTTTTAGAATACATTGCAAAGACCGAGGCCTGTTTCAGCAGTGGATGCAGCAGAATCAGCAGAGTCAGCTTTGCCGTGCAAAGCTCATCGTGAACGAGCAGCGTCTTGATGTATGACTGCAGTTGAGAATGCAGATAACGGTTGAGTTGAGAGGCCGCGTTGTTCCACTGGTGTTGTGAGACGGCGACCGACTGAAGCCATTTGCCATACAGTGACAACGAAAAAGGAATCTTCCTCCTTTGCAACACGGTGCTGCCGTGATTTTTCTGTGTTTTTAGGCGTGTGTGTGTCCACTTTCTCATTGTGCGTCTCATGTTTTGGTGTGTGTGCGTGCGTGTGTGCGCGCGCGCGAGCGAGCAGATTGACAAGTGCTGCGTGTTGCTGGCTTTCTGAGCGCAGATGAGACACGAGGTTTAGTCACATCTTTCATAAGACACACGCATACATATGCATGCGTGCGCACCCACACACACACACACACACACACACACACACACACACGCGCGCGGGCACAGACGAAAGTAGGAGAGTAATAGTCCGTTAATTAGCCTGTTGCTCCCCCGCCTGTGTGTAGGCGAGAGCAAGCGCAGCACACTCTCACTTTCTCCCTCTGAAGAAAAACAAGCAAACATGTTTACGCCCACGAATGTTACGGACACCTGTTGGTTTAATGAGCGGCGATATGCATCACCGTGCCGACCATACGGCCCCGGTGGAACAGCGGGTAGTTGGGTATGTTTTCAACTCCTAACGAGTCCTCCAGAAGCCTCTTTGATTTGATTAGTTAAAAACAGTGTTGTTCTCAAGTTATTTGATCCAGTGTTTGTGGTTCTGAAAGTTTAGCTCCTCCCACCGACGGGATGCGATCAGCTGTTGTCGTAACAAAGTGGAAACCGTCTCCAGGGAGCACTTCTCTGCAAGAAAAGGGATTCAGGAAAAGTAACAATTCCCGATAGAGACATTGCTGAGACTGACTCATAGTTTATATTATTCTGACACTTAGAGAAGAACGAGGAGGAAGATAAATGGCAAAGCAGACGGGATCTTCACAAACCCAAACGGCAAATTATTCAGAATTAATTTCATATTTCTTTAGTTCACTATGTCATAATTAAACATACACCTGAAGCTTTTAGATCATTTTAACTTTTTAGCTGAATAAATAGCAAACTTGGATAAGTCATGTAGTGTTATTATTATTAAAAAGCACCATTTCTCCAACTAGACTCAAACAATAAAAACTTCCTCTACATACAAGCTTAATAATTTTTCTTTATTTACCAAATGGTACTGATCTCCAGCGGAGAAGTTTTCACCAAAAGGCAGTTTCACACGTCTTTACTACAGTTGCTTTCTAACCGGGACACTGTATTTGCAGAAGCCACTTCGGTCCTCGTTGCGAATGCACACATACAGCTGCAGGCGACCCTCCAGCCCTGCGTTCCTATTGGCTGCTGCTCCCAGCTGTCTGAGATTTGTCTGTGACACTTTGGCGAGCCTCTCTGCTCGCGTCTTTTAAAGTCTCGCGCCCCGACTTGCCGCCGTAGATGGGCCTCTGATGTGGGCTTTTATTTGGGCGCTTCAGAAAGTGGGAAATGACGCTTTAGTGAGAACAAAGTCCTTTTAGGGGGCGGGGGCTTAGGGTTATATATAGTCTCTGGTGATAACCAACACAAGCAACCCCGCTGACCCGGTTGGAAGAAGGGGGCTTTTCATTTGACTGCCGCATGCTTGCAACACATAGCGTCTATTGCTTGTTGGTGAGTCGTTCACCAACGGGACATATTGATCGGTTTCCTATCGGGAGCCTTATCTTGTTGTGGTCAGTGTCCAAAGGACAATGCTGCATTCTGCAAGTAAACAAAACAAATTATTCTTTGCAAGCAGCGCGCAGGACTAGAAAACATTGTGACCCGGAATGCCTTTTGCGTTCTTTTTTTTTTTGGTCCACGTGGGTTATGTAAACAGTGAAACGCCAGCCTGCCATTCTCTCAGGAGGAGGCGTGGCTCTATCCAAGAACTGTGGTAGTGGGGCAAAAGTGTGTGTGTGTGTGTGTGTGTGTGTGTGTGTGTGTGTGCGCGCGCGCGCGTTGGTCAGTCCTCTGCTTCATATTGCTGTCGCCGCCCATCTCCACCCCCACCTCGCTATTTCTCAGTGTGCTGCTTCTCCCTCTATGGAGGACTAAAAGTGCCACAATAATTACTTAAATGTGTCATTAAACAATTTGAATTAAATACATAAATGTGTCATTAAATATGTTATTAAATATATCATTAAATATGTCATTAAATATATCATTAAATGTCATTAATTAATTCAAATATCGATTAATTTGATATTAAAATAGTTGTATAATTATTTCACTATTGACATTTACATTTCATGATCCTGCGTTGCAGTGCTTCATGAAATAAGTAAACTGTCAAACTGACCCAAGTTGGTAGGCGGAACCTAACGCCTGATTGGTTACCCGGTGCATCAAGCTAAGATGCAGAGCTACTGAAAGTGCGAAAATGACTCCAACAACTTTAATAAGTTTCTCTGCTTTACCAGCTACTTGCTCTGGTTCAGCAGGTCCTGCATATACATCCTCTGCTAAGTTTAAAATGTCTCCCACCAACTCCCTGGAAAGTTCACGGAGAGCCTCCATGTTTCTATAAAGGTACTCTACTTCCACCAAAGCAACGGATCAGACTAGATTTGCGTTAGCCCCGCCCACTGACTTTGATGGGTCAGTTTGACAGTTTACGTATTTCATGAAGCACTGCAACGCAGGATCATGAAATGTAAATGTCAATAGTGAAATAATTATACAACTATTTTACATCAAATGAATCGGTATTTGAATTATAAATGACATATTTAATGACATATTTAATGACATATTTAATGAGACATGTATGTATTTAATTCTAATTTTAATGAATTAAGGACAAATTTAATGACACATGTATTTAATTTTAATTATTTAATGACACATTTAAGTAATTATTTAATGGTGTATTTATTTATTTATTTAATTGTGGCACTTTTAGTCCTCCATATACCCCATGCTCCACAGCAATGTGGACTAGTGTGTGTGTGTGTGTGTGTGTGTGTGTGTGTGTGTGTGTGTGTGTGTGTGTGTGTGTGTGTGTGTGTGTGTGTGTGTGTGTGTGGATGATCTGTGAGGATAATCCCACACCAACGAGGGTTTAAAGGTGTCTGAAGTTCACTGTATTGTTGAGAAACAGCCTCCTCCTCTTGTCATCATTAATTTTTCTCTCCTTGATTCTTTTTTTTTTAACTCAATGATTTCATCGTTTCATCTGTTTTTTTTATTGTATTTCCTCACACTTTTCTCCCCTCTTGTGTATGTTTAGCAATTCTGTTTACGACGTGTTTATTGGCATTTACGATGTGCAACACTGTTTGTGAAGCCAAACAAGTCTTCTCTGTAGGAATTATATTTACTTGAATTCTCTCTGCTCCTTTCCATCCGTGTCCCCATGTTCTACTCAAAGATGTTGTAGTAAACTTCCCCCCTTTCCTCTTTTTGCCTCTTTTTGCCTGTCCATCTCTAGCTGCTTTAACGCCATCAAACCGGTTACCCAAGGCAGCGAATTTACAAGGGGTGTGGCTTGCTGAGTGACATCACACTTTGTCAGTGGGGGAGGGGTTGGAGAAGAAGGAGGAGGAGGAAGTAGACGAGAAAAACCTGCAAGTGAGGAGAGAGTTGGGGGGGTCTCCTACAGACGACAGGCCGGGGCTGCTCTTAAAGGACTCATTGTTTTGTAATTGTCCCGATGGCCTCCTGTCCTCACTGGAGTGCGAGACCCTCGCACACACCCTGCCTCTCACTGGCTGTTCGACAGACTGCGCGTGGACTCCACGCTCACTGGGTTGGTGGCGGGAAGGAGGAACAGCTGGAGTAAGGTTTGGAGATTGTTGACGTGTTGAGGAGGCATGGAGCTCTCACCAGAGTAGGGAACAAAAAACACTCTGAACCACATGACATGGGTGAGTAGCTTGAATTAGTTGTCCTTTTTTTGTCCCACTCTGTTTTGTATTTACAAACCTCTCTGTCGCAAACTGTCTTCTGCTGTGTGTCGTCTTATAAGTGCACGCATGTTAGCACAACTATCACACTGACCCATACGTGGAGCCGTGCCAAGGCTTTGGCCCGGGCTGCTCAGGTTACATGAGGCTTGTTATGAAATGGATGCAGCAGTTGTCCTTGTTCCCAAAACAATCTCTCCTGGTGTCAATCACCAACGACTTTAGTGGCACTTTGTGTCGATGGAACGAAACTTTAAAGCAGACATGGCATGCAGACTTGCAGTTTTTTTCTTTTTTTTAAATGAGCGCTTATGTGTAGTCTTTTCAAATGTGGAAACAGGACTGCTTTTACGTTGTAAGACGAGCCTTTTTGTTTCGGTAATCTTCGGTAATCTTTACTTATCAGTTTGGATTTTTTTTTTGTCCATTGGGAAAGGGGCTTGTTTACGGTGGATCTTGCTTAGTAACCAGTGGGAGGGAACAGTGGAAATCAACTAGCTTCTATCGAAAGCCATTGTTGGACACATTAGATCCAAGACAAAGTTGTGCGCAAGTTACATTTTTTAACACACAGCGTTTGGCCAATAACATCTCTGTAGGTCATTATAACTATAGTGTGTAGGAGCTTTGCAGGGACCTTGACCCACATTTCTGCAGTCGCATTCCTCCACTTTGCCCTTCATTCTGCCTCACACACACACTCACATACACACACACACACACACACACAGTACAAGCTGTGGTAGTCTGGGTCACCAGGCCCTCCCCCTCTGTCGTTTACAAGCCTCCGTGTGTGAGTGGAAGTAGGCTATTAGCTTGACAAGCTACTTGAAACGATCACAGAAGTCTTCATGCGTATGGTTGTGTGTCCGTGTTACAGATATGATGATTGGATGTTGGATTCAGTCACATATTAATAATTTAGCGGTGGTTGTGTGTGCTTTAGTGTACCAATAAACGGGCTGCATGAGTGTGTGGGCTTCCGTACACACTCTGTATTCCTGAGTGTGTGTGTGTGTTTTGTTTTTGTTTTTATAGAAAGGGGAGGGGCTAAGTGACGGTCGGCCGTCCCAGTCCCCCCTCGGCGGGGCCCCGGCTCGAAGGGTTATGTAAGTTTCTCAGCGCTCCCGCGTGCCGCTGCATTACGTCGTCATCGCCCTTTACCGGCTAGTGGGAAGTCAGTCACTGAGACAGTAGACCGGAGACCCGCCGCGTCCATAACAAGACCCCCCCCTCACTGCTCCACGTCCTCCTGGAAGAGGAGTTTGACAGGGAGGTGGGCAGCAGGAGATCAAAGAGGAGAGCACGAAGGGAACCTGAGAAGGACGACTCTTCACTTTATAAAGCATGCTGCTCCTGGACGAAGCCGAGTCCTTCGTAGGTAGGTGACCACGACACAAGGAATTGGAGGGTAGGGAGGGGGTTCGATGGGGGGTGAAACACTCAGGAGCTCCTCTGATGAGATGGTGGCTTCCTGTGCACGACCACCTCAGAAGTATTTAGAAGGTGAAGCAGATGAAGTTACTTAACCTGGTTGTGTAACACACGTCCGCTCGTCCCTGTTCGTCCTCTCTGCGCTCCACGTTTCCTCTCATTTCAAGTCACAGACCCCCCCCCCCTCTCCCACCAGCTCTATTCATCCCATTTTCGCCCTCTTTTTCATTTTTCATTTTTTGCTCATCCCTCCTGCAGCCGGTCTCTACCACGCTTGCCCCTGCTGCCTCTCTCCCATTGGCTGTCTCCACGGTTACCTAAACCAATGCCCTAGCGTGATTGGTGGACCCGCTGTGATTGGGTCATGCTGGACGTGCGAGCATGTGGAAGAAGGGGAACGTATGGCTGGAAATGTCCGACCAGGGGGGAGGGGCCTGCAGCCCGTCCGTGATGCACAAAACCGCACAAAACAATGGATGCCATCTGTTGTTTTGTGCATCATTTGTTGTAACTGCAGCTTTCCTTCTTTCCATTCCACATGTGGCCTCTGCACAGCGGATTGGAAGTTAGAACAGCTGACGTTCCGCTTCAGGTCATGGGTGTTTACGTCCACCTCAGACGAGTCTGTCTGCGCCTGTCGGCTGTTTTGAAGCTTGAGAATTCAAGGGCTTTTTTGGAGTCCCAGAAGCAGAACCTGAAGGTCAGGTGGTCTAAAGTTGCGCCTGAAGTTTACCCCGGGCGACATGAACACACTACTCCCACAAGTTGTGTGTGTGTGTGTGTGTGTGTTTGTGTGTGTGTGTGTGTGTGTGTGTGTTTGTGTTCTGCCAGCACGTACAATCAGTGACAAACTGCCTATTGCGAAAACATGCAAAAGAATGTGAGAAAATAAGCTCTGTCTAATCTAACCCAACTTTTTGGTTTGTTCCTACACACGCGTTCTGCATGCCGGGCAGGACCAACCCGTCCAGTTTAGACTGCAGGGCTCAATGTCCCCTGTCGAAGTGTCCCTGAGCAAGACACCCAACCCCTGACTGCTCCGACTGTGTGGGACGGGTTAAATGCAGGGAACAATTTCCCCAAGGGGATCAATAAAGGATATTTTCTTCTATAACGCCGCCGCTCTGAGGATGTATTCCCACTTCCCCATAAATAAGAGTAATTTTTGATCCCACAGCTGCTTTCTTTGTTCTCCAATATGAATCTCATTTTTATTTCCTTAACTCAGCCGTTGCCTTTAGGCCCCTCCCTTCTCTATGCGTTTCCCGCTCTTTCCACTTCGTTTTATAGTCTTACCGATTAAATGCTGATTTTTCTTTTAATCCCTCTGCTGAAATAACGCATGCTTTTATGTCCCCTTGGGGCCTGTAGTGCCACAGTCAATAGAAATGAACACAACTTGATTGCAGCAGTTTTCACACACACGGTTTTATAAATTTAAGTTAAAGCTGCAATATGTAGCTCGTTGCCTGCCGTTCTCCACGTTGAATTAACTGCCACCTGTGATGTGTTTTCAACATTTTTGCTGTTCTGAGCGTCTATTTACATGATCACACACAGCAAAAGGGGCGGCTGGTTACTCATGGTTACTGAATGTTTCACACAGAACGGATCAAAAGCTTTGATTGGGTTTTGACACAAATAAAACACTTTAGGTTGTTTTGTCAGTTTAGCCGTGTGTGTGTGTGTGTGTGTGTGTGTGTGTGTGTGTGTGTGCCACTATCATATTACATAAACCCTACCTTTACGTTACACTTATGTGAGTGTGTGTGTTTATTTTTATATAAAATGTGCGTGTATTTCCTCTTCCTTCTCAGCAGTGACACGCTGGACTTCCTCTCGCCCCTCTACTTTACATTCTGTGTTGTAATTTGTCTGGCGCGTGCACACACACACACACATATAGTGGGAGGGTTTCGTAACGCACCTGCGGAGCTCTAATAAAGCGGCCTTAATAACTCATCCAGGGCAGCTAGTTATATAAGAGACAGACAGAGTGTGTGCGTGTGCGTGTGTGTGTGGTCCTGTCCAGCGCTGCAGTGTCTTTTTTTTTTTTTTTTGTCTGGAAAAAGACAAAACCGACACATTCCAACGTTGAAACAAGAATGTGTGGCAGCGGAATCACACAAAACACACACACAGACATAGGCAGACACACACACATAGTCTAGACGTTCTTTAAAACGTCACTGTGCTCGATCTCCTTAGTGCGTGTCCCTCTGGTTGGTTCATCTGTGTGTGCGCACACTTACAGGTCGTTTAGGTTCTTGTGAACATGCTGGTTGTGTAACTGCCGCAGGCAGCGGTTACATAAGTGTCCCCCTCGTCTGACCAGCCGTTGTGTGTAGGCGTGTGTGTGTGTGTGTGGATGCAAACAGGGCACTGGTTGTACTCTGAGGTGAGAATTAAAGAGGCAAAGGTTTGTTTGGTGCAACGTTACTCTCGTCTCTTGACCCACTGACCTCGTTCACCGCTCGACATTCGCTCGTGCTCCCTTTTTGAGTCGCGTTGCTTCTGACTTTCTAGAATCGTCCCCGTTTTCTGACGTCTTTGTGTTTTGGCATCGTCTTCCTTTTTAACTGAAAGACGATTAACTACTTGCCTTAACGAGCTTGTTCGTGTGCTTGGCCTCGTCGGCCGGTTTGACGCTCCTTCAGTTCGGAATAACACACTTGCTTAACTCAAACGTATCAGTGGATGGACGCCAGTAACGGGCAGGTGTGTGCGTTTGATTACCTCACCCTGAACTCTCATCTGGAGCCGGGCCCGTCGACCTAGACAGTTCCAACAGAAGCTGTGTTCTAACTGGCTTTTCAAAAGTCAGCTGTTCACATCAGTGTTTTTCCCCGAAGCCTGTTAAGTAACTACGTGGTAATCGACGCATTTATGGTTCCTGGTAGAGCACGACATTGATTATTTTTTCTTAATCCGGGTTGGATAACCACACATCCTGTCCGCGTGTGGCCGATGCAGCCCGTGGAGGATTCACAGACGGGCTGTCCACAGTCGCTCCGTGTCTCACGTGGACGAGGGGCAGGACGGAGGGGTTGGACCCTTCAGGGATGGATGTGTTTGGGTGAATGCTAATAAACCACAGAGTGCGCACGCACGCCTCAGAATAGAGCCTCTTGAGTTCCGTGTCCTTGGAGTTTTCTCAGAAACTCTGATATCATCGCATCGCCCACGGAGCCGCGTCTCTGGCTGTGAAACCGTATCAGGGGAGCAGGTGGGGAAAGTGTCATTGGACAACCTCCCCGGATTAAGGATCCTTCGGCACGTCTGTGTGTGTTGGGCTCTATTCAAGCTCTTCTTTTTGGGGTCCTTAGTGGCATATATGTAATGATTATTAGTTATGTAACTTATTCTATATGTAATTATGTGAACCTCCATCTGCACACGTGTGTTTGCGTCCAAGCTGATGTTCAGCTATTAATGGTACAGTCTCCTTTCAAAACTCACTCACTCAACTAGCGTGTCGCGGTTACTTACTTATTTTCTCTTGATTTTTTTATATTTTCATTATCAGTTAATCTTTTAGAGTCTGCCGGTCTTGTGATGTCCCTAAATACAGGAAAGACTGAGTTCCTGTTAAATGCGTAGTCATTTATTTTAATAATCAATTACTCTTTTGGTTAGCTGGTCTTGTGATGGCACAAAAAAAGATACTTATGTGCCTGACTAATCGAATTATTGTTTAGTTGGCTAATCTTGTGACAGCCCAGAATACTGAAAAGGTGTCCAACACCATCACGTTGCTACATAAGACAATTTCTATCTGCATATGTTCGTTGCTTTATTTCTTCCTTTAAGTTGACGAATTTGTGACTGTGCCACTTATTGTAAACAGTTCATATAGTGACACCTCATGATCAAATGTACAAATGCATGTTCTTTGGTTGTTTAACACTTCTACACTGTGTGTGTGTGTGTGTGTGTGTGTGTTTGTGTGTTTGTGTGTGTCGGCAGTTTGTCTCGTCGCCCCAAGTGAATTCTTGGCCGCGCTGGCCAACGTGTTGTGTGTTGATTTATAGTTGTCCTCTGGAATGTGTCTTCTTTTTATGTTTGTGTCTTGTCTTGTGTTTCATAAGCTGTCCATTTATGATCCAGCTCTTGCATAAGCCTCAGATCTGGTTCAGTGTGTCTCAAAGGGAGGGAGGGGGAAATGAAGTTTAGGGAAGAATGTAAGACCGTTGGGTTGAAGTTGTGATTTCCAAACCGTTTTGTTGAAGTGCGCTTCGGCTCACGATGAGCAGATTATTTGGTATTTTGCAAATGTCGTTTTAGTTGAATATCATTTTCAATACATTTGAAATGCTAAATCCTCTCCAGGTTCCAATTGGCATCAAAATGATTCAAACCACCCTGTAGGAGAATCGATCCTGAAATGTAGGTTTTAACTTGCATGTTGACATCTGACCATGTGTCTCAGGGGAGCTTCTTTGCAGAGAACTGCAAGTATCTATCAAATGTTTCCTTAAACGTGCTCTTAAATATCCAGAATACTTGACCACCCTTTTGTTCTCGCTCTGTCTTCCTCGCACAGACCCGCCGCACAGCGCCCCCTTCAGCTCCGACAATGAGACTCAGGGAGGCGACTCGGCCGCGTGGCGGTGTACCCCGCCCCCATCTACCTCACCTTCGGGGGAGCCCGCGCTCCAGCCGCCTCCCTCCCAGTCCGTGTCCAGGTCCCCCTCCAGGCCGTCCGGCCAAAGCTCCGCCCCTCCCTCCGCCCTGGCAGGAACCAAGAAGAGGAGCTCCAAACCGGCACACATGAGACGCAACATCAGGTACTGACCTCTGGAGGGATCCTTAAACTGTAACACAAACAATTAAACAATGTGCATTGATAGTATTAATGTGAAAATACGTTTGCACGGTGTTTGTCTGTAGTACAAGAAAACAGCAATGAATAATCTGTCGAATGTCCTGTCTCTTTTTTAAATAATGTAAATTATTCATCTGTCAAAATGATTTTGGTTTCTGAATAATATATCTCTGACACGCAAATAAGTGTTGCTTTTAAATCCATAAAAACTAAAAAACAACTTGACCAGTTCCACCAAATCTGGAGGAAAAAGAATGATGAATAACATAATAATGATGAATGACAAATGCTGTCTTCCCTTTGTGTCTGTGTAGGAAGTTACTGAGGGAGCATCAGTTGGAGTCGGTGACCAAAGCTGCCCAGCAGGACGAGTTGGAGAGAAGGGGACGCCTGGAGCAGCACAGCAAACAGGATTTCCCCGTGCCACGGCTGCCTGAATACCCGACTGGTAAGAACATTCACCCCCGAACCTCAAAAAAATGCGGCCATTTATTATTTTTATTTTTTTTTATCCCTCTTGACCGGCTGCCCTGTCCTTCTCTCCAGGTGAAGTGTCATCGGCGGCGGCGCAGCAAGAGGCGAAGTCGATCCGACCGGGAGTGATCCGCCTGGACTCCAGCAGCACGGGCATCAGTCAGGACGGCCGAGAGAGCAACGCATCCGGCGCCGCTACCCTGCAGCGCTCGCACAAAACCGGTGAGCCATTTCAGCTGCCCAGATCCACCCACACGGTTCACGGTTTTGAGGTCCAATACCTCGTTCAAAGGCTCGTCTGGCAGCCGCTGAGGAAGTGATCTATCAACGGGCTACATCTCTCACAGGTTAAGCAAAGCAGCCTTAATGGCCTGATGGCAGCCATGCATGTACTAAAAGACACGTGTCAGATTGCTTTCTGAGGCCAGGGGTGTGGAAAGAAGGCAGATTAAAAGACTGAAATAACAGGAGGGAGTCTGCATAGGCCACCTGAAGGAAGTGTTTCCTCAAAGGGCAACAACACCACACATGTCTGGGCCTGTGTTCATCTGAAATCGTAGGACGATTCAAAGGCAGGATTTTTGGGGTTCAGCATCATTTCTAAAGAGACAATTTGGTGTTACAAACGCTAAATGTCTCAGAGTGAGCGACTTCCACGCTCATTTTGGCCTAGAAAGAGCGAACGGGACAAAGAGAGGACAGGTCCGTGGGGCAATAAGGCTGGCTAATTCTGGTTATGAGACAGAACACACACACACACTCACAGTGACATTTCCAGTTGGGCTTGCATAATGTCTCCCCCTCCACTCTAATCCTACTTGTATAACCAGCCATTCACTGCAGTTACGTAAGCGCTGTCGCGCACACACACACACACACACACCTCCCTGTCGTTCCCTCACAGTCGTCCAGCTTGTGTAACTTGTAC
Source organism: Apeltes quadracus (assembly GCA_021346845.1). Lineage (NCBI taxonomy): Eukaryota > Metazoa > Chordata > Actinopteri > Perciformes > Gasterosteidae > Apeltes > Apeltes quadracus. Next base: position 14,615,149 of record CM037928.1, read on the forward strand.
CACTTGACTTTTAACGTCGTGACGGAGCCACCATTGAGCTAATCGCTTGAGATGAACGCGTCAAGGATAATAAATTAAGTTTCTGATGTTAACTTAAGAACTGTGGAGATTTCATTTTTCTTTGCATGTATGTTTTCCTCCTCCAAACGTTTTTTTTAGAGCTCAATCAGAATTCATTGTTAAATGTCTCTGTTCTTTCCCGTTTCATTGGTGTAATAAAATATCTTATTTTATAACAAATTCTATTAAGTGGTCAGTCTGAGACAAACGTGTTTCCTATGAACGTTAAGGCAGAAAAAAACGCTTTGAGCTGCAGTGTAACGTTGTGCTTCCTCATCGCCTCCCTACGGACAGACGTGATAGATCTGAGCTCAGGCGAGGACGACGCCCTCGTCAGCGCCGGCGGCGAGGAAGAAGAGAGCGAGCCGAGCGGCGTGCACGGCGACGACGCCCTTAACCTCCCCGACCCCCAGGGCAGGGTGCTGGTCAACTTGGGCCATCGGGCCGCAGAAAAGGACATTTTCCTGCTGCCTCAGCTGGCGCGAGCAGTCAAACCTCACCAGGTATTCGTAACCGCGGGCAACGCCCCGTGCTTTGTGTCTGCTCATCGGTAACCATAAAGACATTTCTTTTACATCAAAATGTAGCTGTGTTGACCTTTTTATTTAAATTTCATAACCTTTTGAAGTTAGACGGCCTGCTGAGTATGTATCGTTTTAGCGAGGTCTCACTTGTGCTTCTTCGTCCCGTTCCTCTGCTTTATCCCCCCGTTAACTTCTCCCCGTTTCACCCTCAGATCGGTGGAATCCGTTTCCTATACGACAACCTGGTGGAGTCGGTGGAGCGGTTCGGCAGCAGCGGCGGGTTCGGCTGCATCCTCGCTCACAGCATGGGCCTGGGCAAAACGCTGCAGGTCATCTCCTTCATCGACATCCTGTTGAGACACACCCAGGCTCACACCGTCCTCGCCATCGTACCTGTAAGCGCCTCCTGGTCGGCACCGGTCGATTAATGAATCAAAGAAACAAGGGTTCGGATGGGAGACTGACTGAGGTTATTTGTCCGTTACTTTGATTCCAGGTGAACACGCTGCAGAACTGGCTGTCAGAGTTCAATATATGGGTCCCGCCCCCGGAGGCGTTGCCTCCAGAGACCGACCCGGGACGGGTGACTCCTCGTGCCTTTAAGGTCCACATCCTCAACGACGAACACAAGTGAGTCGCAAGGACTTCTCTTCATTTGAGCTTTTTTGGTATTTTATTTTTGGTTGGTTGGTAATTTATCACGATTGGATCGATTACAAAACGTCGCTCTCATGCGTTTTGCAGACAATGACTTGGCTTTTCTTGCATCACCCAGGAACACGGCGTCGAGGGCCAAGGTGGTGGAGGACTGGGCTCGGGACGGCGGGGTGCTGTTGATGGGCTACGAGATGTACCGCCTCCTGTCGCTAAAGAAGAGCTTTGTGACTGGGCGGAAGAAGAAGGGCAAGAAAACTACAGGACCCGTCGTCATCGACCTGGACGAAGTGGACAGGCAGCAAGAGCTGCTCAAAGGTGAGAAAGGGGGGAGAGGGCAGGGCAAGTAAAAAAATGTAATAATATGGTACTTTTTAATGCATCTGCGTAGAACGTCATCGAAGATACCTCTGCCTGTTCTCCTCCTCCAGGTATCGAGCGAGCCTTGGCCCGGCCCGGTCCGGACGTGGTAATTTGTGACGAAGGTCACCGCATCAAGAACTGCCACGCCAGCACGTCGCAAGCTCTGAAGAACATCCAAACCAGGCGCCGCGTGGTCCTGACCGGCTATCCCCTCCAGAACAACCTGATCGAGTACTGGTGCATGGTCGACTTTGTCCGACCCGACTTCCTAGGTACGGGCCGTGACCGGCGTTTCGCTTCAGCATCTGTTTACCAGTCGCTGAAGACGACATCGGCCTTTTGACTCCCCTGACTTCTGTTTCTTTGTGTTTCAGGAACGAGACAGGAGTTCAGCAACATGTTTGAGCGTCCCATTCTGAACGGGCAGTGTGTGGACAGCACACCTCAGGACGTCCAGCTGATGAGGTACAGAAGTCATGTGCTGCACAGCCTGCTGGAGGGCTTCGTACAGAGGTGAGACAACTGCCTTCCTGAAACGAAGGAAACAAAACATGACCTCCCTCCAATAGTTAACAGAGAACACACAACGGTTCTGTGGACATTTTGTCTCTTAGATTGGAGAATTCCTCCCCCATTCCTCCTTTTTAATAACATTTTATTAATGTTGACCTTTACTTTGTTCCAGGCGAGGTCATGACGTCCTGAAGGACCAGCTTCCCTCTAAAGAGGAGCATGTGATCCTGGTGCGTCTGTCTCCCCTGCAGAGGGCGCTCTACACAGAGTTCATGAATCGCTTCAGAGAGGCAGGAAACTCCGGCTGGCTCAGCCTCAACCCACTGAAGGCTTTCTGCGTCTGCTGCAAGGTGAGGGGGCAGGGTGTGATACTAAAGGTATGTGTGGAATGTATGTGGTGGATTATTTAAAAAGTCTGGGTGTGTAATAGTTCCAACTCATTTTTCTACATCACTGTTATAGATAAAAATACTATTCATTCTCTCTTGAATTCCTGCAGTCCTTGAGATGTTGTTTCGGCACAGAGATAAATCCCTGTGTAATTATCATGCTCGCCAAATGCAGCCAGTGCAACCTTGAGAGTGTTTTCACAGCCCTGATGCCCTGTTATTCTTTAGATTTGGAATCACCCGGATGTGCTGTATGAGGCCTTGCAGAAGGAAAACATGGCCAGTGATCACGACCTAGACCTTGATGACCTCACTTCCACGTGTCTCACCCGATGTCCAACCGCACCCAGTCAAAAGTCCAAGCCCATTGAGAACCCAAACCCCATTGGTGGACTGAGTCTTAACCAGCTGCAGGAGAAAGCCAATCAGGTCATCACTTACGAATGGGTACGTCCAAGGACTGAAATTCAGAGGAGTGCAACTAACTAGTTAAAATGGTTTCACATTTCAGACATTTTAGAAGAGCAATAATGCTTTCCACCGTAATCTCAGCGAGGTTGTGAGCTGAATTTTGTGTTCCCCGTACTGAGAGGCTGCTGTCAGTTCAGTGCTGCCACCCACAGTGCACAGAGAAAAACCAACGACAAACTGAATGAATCCACATACAAAAACTGGACTCGCGGCATTTTGACCTGGAAAAAACGTTAGCACCTATCTGCTCAGGCCCAAAGGGGCTAGCATCTCTTCTTAATAGCTCTGCATGTGACACTAGAGTGTCAGAAATCCATGAATATTTCAAAATGAAAAGTGTGAAGTTGAGAATTTCCAAAAGAACTCACTCTTACTTAAATAAGGCCAACATCTCTTCTGCTGGTGTATGAATGCCACGGTGGTTTTGTGTAACAGTAAAGTATGTTCTCTTCACGTGGCCAGGCGAAGGACATCCTGTACGACTACAAGCCAGGCCACCTGCAGAACTCGGCCAAAATGGTGCTGCTGTTCCATCTGATAGAGGAGAGCGTCAGGAAGGGAGACAAGATCCTCGTCTTCAGGTACCAGAGAAGTGCTTCAACCGTAGAATACACAGTTTTAGATCAGGCTCTTTTCAGTTACTTTCCCTCGTATGTGATAATAAACAAAAACTAAGGATCGTAAATTAAATCTGCCCTCAAAGCTGTTTTTCGCATTAGATTCAATTCAACCTTTTCTTTTTCATGCACATTACTGATCCTTTCGTACATGTGATCTATTCCTTAATTCATTATTTTGTCTGTCTTTTGCAGTCAGAGTCTGTCGACACTGACGGTGATTGAGGATTTTCTGGCTAAGAGACCAGTGCCTGCATCACCCAACACACCCAGCAGGGACCGGCCCAACCACAACTGGGTCCGCAACCTCAACTACTACAGTAAGTCAGCAAAAATCATAAGATATTTAGAATATTGTTCATTGTTCAAGTGTTTGGTTTAATAAATATGGAAAATCAGTAAACTTTCCACAAAGACCACATGCCGACGGGGCTTTAAATAGGAGGAGACGGGTTAAAGGTTATTTTAGCACAGTGAAGGTGGTCCTATTTGTCTTGGCGTCAGTGGTTTGGTTGGCCAGAGGTTCGGCTCCTCTCATTGACTTCCAATGAGTGCTGCCATCTGCTGGCGTTTCCGGAGAACAGACACTTATTAGGCACAGAAAACCGTTTACAGCTTTTGCAGAGTCCGCAATGTAAGCTGTATCCACGGTATCTTTGTCAGCCACTTAAAAGTGAACTGACTTTAACAAAGTCAGCGTTATCTTATTTGTCACATATGTTCTCTTAAATCTGAACTTTTGTTTGTCTTATGTCAAAAGGGACCCAGTTGCACTGTATAGTGAAGCCAGCCGGTCGGTCTGGACCTTTCTGACGCTCTGTTGGTTGTGTGATATCTTGTAGGACTGGACGGAAGCACAACGGCCTCTGAGAGAGAGCGGCTTATAAACCTGTTCAACGCTCCGTCCAACACCTCAGCCTGGGTGTTCCTGCTGTCCACCAGGTGAAACACACAACATCAGTCATATCGATGAATGACAGCTAGTGTGAATTAGTGTTCAGGAAATGACTCCTGACCTCTCTGGGCCCCAAGGGCTGGTTGTCTGGGCGTGAACCTGATCGGGGCCAATCGCGTGGTGGTGTTCGACGCCTCCTGGAACCCGTGCCACGACGCCCAGGCTGTGTGCCGCGTCTACCGCTACGGGCAGAGGAAGCGGTGCCACATCTACCGGCTGGTGTGCGACTTTACGCTGGAGAAGAAGATCTACGACCGGCAGATCTCCAAGCAGGGCATGTCAGGTGAGGTCGGAAAATGCATCGATGAAGTAAATCGTTTTTACCTAATCCGCTGGGGAGAGACAGAGAGAGTGGTGGAGTTGGTGGATGTTTGCAAAATTCCTTACAGGGGAGGTTGACAAATACAAGCATGAACTTATTTCAAAAAAGTCTTTGAGGCAAAATAGCACCATGAGCTCAATCCTTTTTAAATCTCATCTTGAACATACAAACGTGTTATGTACTCTCACCAACATACCGTATGGTGAACACCACTGGCTTCTGTTTGAGAGCCAGGCAGAGCGTAAAAAATAGGGGTGTAACGATTCGTTTTAACAACGATTCGATTTGTATCACGATTCGTGGTTGTCGATACGATTCAAGGACGATATTGGTTCATTTAGAACGATACGATCCGAAACTATTCAGTGACTTGAAATCGATTCAGTAACTTTTTAGCCAAAAATTCAACCAGTGTGACTGAAATAAATACCTGGATACTGAACAGTGCAGGTGAAGTTTCCTAGATTCCTGTTGTTTCTTGTAATGGAATCAGGTATCAATTAATTATGAATATAAGTAAACAACGATGAATGGCAAATGCATTCACATTTTATTTGAATAAAGTGCAAACACTGCTGTAGCAGTGTAGCAGAAAAAAACCCGTATTAGTGATATACACAAAAAACACCCCTGCAATAATGGTTTTCCCCTACCAACCCCAGCAAAACCCCTCTATTTCAACCCATGTGGAACATCCCGTCGGCTTAGCCCGTGAAACCGGGAAGTTGGATCGGGGCTCGGGACGGCGGTGGGTTACCTGGATACTCACGGTTCAGCCCGCGACAGCCTTTATCATTAAAAGTGCTAAGAAAAAAGTCTGACGTGCTTAAATCCAACGGGTTATTCCCTAGTATCGATACAATCGATTTATTACATTTTAAAACGATGTTAGATCGGTATATGTCGTCCATAAGGCCAACTCGCCGAGCACAGATTGATGTAGTTGGATTGGAGGAATATAAATCGATAAATCGATGTAATAGATGGATCGTTACACCCCTAGTAAAAAATAAAACCACAATCAGCTTTGTGATGAAGCAAAAGCTCTTCCCCTGAGAGGCTCTCATCTGACAGAGTAAACCGTCCCAAGTGTTTGCTGCGAGCCTCGATGAGGCTGCTCGTGCTTTGTGGAGCTGAAGGAAATTGTGCCGTGTTGTTCCTACTTAACATCCTGTTCCTCTCCCTCCTTTCCCCATCTTCTTCTCCCCCTTTGTGCTTTCCCTCCATAAGATCGGGTGGTGGATGACCTGAACCCTGTGCTGACCTTCACCAGGAGGGAGGTGGAGTCTCTCCTTCACTTCGTGGACGAGGAGCCGGACCCCTCCCAGGTCCGACTGCAGTCCCACGACAGCGTGGAGAGCGTCCTCCGGAAGGCTCTGCACCTCTATCCTCAGCTGATTACCAAGGTAGCTGGACGAAAGACACACTGTCTCATACCGTTTGTTCAAAGTAGGACACGTGTGGCTTACGCTGCATACAGTTAATGTATCATTCATTGTGGTCTTATAAGGCTTTAGACTACTGAAGGGTGTCATTTTTAAGTGGTTTGGACAAGAAGATTCACAGTCTTTTCTGAATGAAATAGTCTAGAATGGTCAAACTATTTAATTGATATGTGGAAAGTATTTCAAGTGGTAGCTCCATGTGGTTTTGCAGACTGATCGCTGGGGAGTTGCCTCATAATCAAATCTTAATCAAATCTGCTACATTTTCTATGAACTCTCATTACAAGAAAAGATCTTACAAGACTTGAAATGTTCTTTTTTTTTATCAATAAATCTCTGATTTGTCGCCTTTGCCGGTTTTATTGCACCTAATTCCTGTGAACAAGCTTGTACAAATCCAACTTCTCAAATTCCCTAAATTCATTTGACTTTGTTTGCTGCATTCTAAGTGAAAACGAATGCACAATCTTGAATCTGACACTTTGTTGTTTTAATCTCCCCTTTAGCAACCATTCCCCCATGAGTCCCTGCTGATAGACCGCAAAGAGCTTAGGCTGACCAAGGTGGAGAAGAAAGCCGCAAGGAAAGGTTACGAAGAGGAGAAGAGGGCATCTGTGCCGTACACCCGCCCTTCCTACGCTCACTACTACCCCGCCAGTGACCAGAGCCTCACGAACATCCCTGCCTTCAGTCAGAGAAACTGGTTAGTGTGTCAGAAGAATGTACTTTAGTGTAAGTGTAAATGAGGAATTGCTATAGACGAGCACAAGGGATGAACTAATGTCAAAACTCTCAGGCGTCCACCTCCTCGGTCTGAAGAGAAGCCAGTCACCAGTGTCCGCCCGGTCCAGACGACTCCAGTCCCCATGATTCCCCGGCAGGCGTCTGCAGGCTCTGCTCCGAGAGATGACTCATCGGAGTCCAGCATCGGAGGCTTTCCTGTCAACTGCCTGCAAAAAGCCGGCGTGTTTGTACAGAGGATCGTCACCACCTCTGGTAAGCCAACTGCACAAGTACTGGAGTTCTTTTTGTTTTTTATCTATTTTGCATTTTTATTTAATCTTAATTCTCGTCTTTTTTTTGTTCTACATGGATTCATCTTCTAGATTTGATATTGGTTGAGGAATAGTGGATTGCGTCCTTGAGCTAAAATATGTCCGCTTATGTCTCCTTCAGACATCGTGATTCCAGGCACCAACAGCTCGACTGATGTCCAGGCCAGGATCACAGCTGGAGAGAGCATCCACATCATCAGGGGCACCAAAGGTACAGTAACACTTTGACTGCACCCATTTGAAAAACGTTTGCGTATCGGCCTCTATAAGCATGAGTCATCAGTTGTAGCCCTACATGCAATCACAAAGCTGCAAATGAAGCTTCTATGAGAACCGTTCATATTCATTTAATGGAGCCGGTCAGGGTGAACCTTTTACTTGAACTGACCATTTCTCTCACCCGTTGTCCGTTTTAGGGACTTACATCAGGTCCTCTGATGGTCGAATCTTTGCCATCAGAGCAGCTAATAAGGCCAAGACTTCTGAGGAGATTTCCGCAGCGCCACCAAAAGGTAGACAAGTTACCAGATCTGACTTCCTGTTGGTTTGACGGGCGGAGATATAAAAAATACATTATTGTCATTCTGATATTTTTATGGCCAATCGAGTTCATACAAAAATTATTATCCAAAATCTAACCCGTGGTTCCTTCTCAGAATCTCAGGCCCCACCCGAGGAAGTGTCAACCAATAGAGGTAGCGGTTGCCCGTCACCTGACGGGCAGAAGCAGCCCCGCTCCATTTCACCCGACAGCCCGGAGATCATCAGTGAGTTGCAGCGCTACACGGCTGGCACCGCCTTAGGGTCCGGCGCTCCGCCGGAGGCGGCAGCAGAGGGCAGCGTGAGCGGCCTGCCTCCCGCCAAACCGGGCCCGACCAATGGCAGCAACGAGAGCGGCTTTGCACCCCGAAATCTGAGCCACCATGATGCCTCTGTGACTAATGTAATCCAGCCCACTGTAGCCCAAGACCTGAGCACAGGCTCCAAGCGCAACGCCTCCAGCCCGCCGCCGGATGAGTGGCCCAGTAAGCAGCCGTCCACAGGTAAACATTCCTCGGCCCCTCTGGCCCCACAAGGCTTCCCCTTCACCGGGGGCTACGGCCTCCCCTCTCTGGGCCTTAGCCCCGCCATGCTAGGTGGCACACTGGGGAACCCGTTCTTCACGGGGGCAGGCTCGCCTTACTTCCAGGCCCCCCGCGCTCAACTGAGGGACCCCGGTTACGTGTACCCGGATCTGTTCGGCTTTGGCGGCGGCGGCACAGCCCCCTCCTCCTCTTCCGCCTCCTCGTCCTTGACGACTACTGCAACCGTCGACTCATCTTCCTCTGCATCGGTCAAAGCGGCCAGTTCAGTCCCAGGAGCCCTGCCGCCGTTCATGCTGAGACCCAGCATAGTGGGCATGGCCGGGATGCTCATGCCAGGCTTCCCTCTCTCTTCCTTGGCGAGCATGTACGCGGGGTCGATGCCCCCTGGTGGGCTGCCGTGTCCGGCCGCCACCCCTGGTCCAGCCGAAGCCAGCTTCCTCTCCCAGTGCCCTGCCAGCGCTGCTGCCTGCAGTTCCTCCTCATCTTCTCCTTCGTCCTTCTCCCCCTCGGCGCGGTCCGAGGACCACCGGGGCACGGTGCTGGTGAACGGCAGGAATGGCGGCAGTGCCAGCAGTTCCGACGAGGACGACGACGATGGTGTCATTGAAGTGACGGGCAAATGAAAGATAATCGCCACTGCCGCTCTCTACTGCCTTGGAGAAAACGGTCTGAATGTTCGGCCTGTCTTCATCCCCAAAGAGCGTCAAATCGTAATGATGGTTATCAGAAGATGAAACTTGAGCAAGAAGAAACTGCTGCCGATGGGGGAAGAAAAAAACTAAATCGGAAGACTTAGCGCTTCCAAGTTACTGTCAAATACAAGCATTGAAATAATATTTAAGAACTGCGGAGTTTGGGCCTGCAGTGACAACAAATGGCCACTAGATGTGCAGTTTTGCTAAATGTGGACTTTTTTTCAACCAATTAATAAGATGACTTTTGCTCCTCTAAGAGGGGGGGCTGATCATTGGGTCAGCTCGTAGTAACAGTTGATAAATATCAGTAACTGAAATGGTATTGTTAGTCAGTTGTTGAATATTGCTACTGTTTCTTCAAATGGTGAAAAGGTAAAAAGATCAAACGGAACTTATAAAAAGCATTTTAATGGTACTCAACAATTCACTGCCAGGAGAGGAGTATTGTATGTTTTTGTTCAAGCGTGATCATCTTGGATTGTAGAAGAGGCGGTTGGGGCCGACGTTAAAGACAATTACTGAAACCTCAAATTTCATATAAAAGAATGTATGCTTCATCAAATGCCTTCAAACCAGGCCTTTTCCGAATAGACTCTTTCTATTCAGGCATCAGACGAGGGAAGATCTGATTTTTCTTTTCAGTTTTTGCATTTTATAAATACGCAGAAAAACCATTGCCTAAAAGCAGCCAGGTGAAAATGAGGAGAAAAAAAACCTGTTGTTGTGAGGTGTCCTCCTTGTAGCGGAGAAACCACCAACAGAAAATGCCTTTTTGCCTCCATCTTTCTGAATGTTAACTGTGAGAGAGGAGAGCGACTCTCTGAATCTCACCCACAGTCTTACTGTAGCCTAGCGAAAAGCGATGCAAAACACTCACTCAAGCCTATATACTGTTTGTATTCCTAGAACCCCTGAGGAATTACTCTGGCAAACCGCAGTTTTGTTTTACGCTTGTGTCGTCGCTGTGTCCGTGTGTCGTGTTCTTGAGGGTTACACAAGGAATAGGTTTAAAGGAAACAAAAATATTGAACCGTTGTGCGGTTTTGTACCTTTTTTGGATAACGGACACCACCGCTGCTCTTCTGTTTTTATTTCCCATCTCATCTCATTTTGTGACGCCAAACTGCTATTAGTTTGTTTTTTCTTGGAAGAGGGACAGTGTAGCTTTTTCAACATTGAGAAATGCACAAGCACATCGGGGACCTGCGTCAAAGAGGATCGTGTCTAAAGAGACCAAACAATGTAGAGCAGATCAGAACTGTGCCTCTGCAGCACATGTCCATCCCTGTGTACGACCTTGCAGTGTAACGCTGTACCGCACCGTACAGAAACAAAACCTGCACACAATATCTGTAGACCGTTGCGAACCTGGGAGAGCTTCACGTGAACGAGTTCCCTTTTGATTAACAATAATGAATCGTTCTAATTGATCCCTTCTGATCACACAGACTGATCTGCTACGGCCTGCGATTTCTGTGTGGCTTCATAAACGGCTTCAACAACCCAGCAGCTTGATCATTTATCAAGTAAAAACTGGTCATTTCCTGTTCCTTTTCTTCCACGTAAGTTTTAGTTGACTTATGCAAGACTTTTGTTCTCTTGTTTTTACAAAATTTTAATTTACCAAATGTATTTATTGATGACGGTGCATATTTATTCATTTTTATTTTTGTACTGTGTTCTTTTTTTCTCCGCGTTTATCTTGTTTGTCAGTTTTATTCTCATATTAGTGTTGTAACTACAGATGGAAATCCCTGCGGTTTCTTGTGATTTTTATTTTATTCCATTTTTTTGCCGTGAGTATGGTCCACCTGTGCTGGGTCAATCAAGAAATGTCTTACTGTGCACATTAAAAGAGGGGGTAGCATTTGTAAGAAGGGTAAATTTAATGATCTCATCGCATGTGTGATAAGTCCGATCAGCTCCCGGTTATGAGTAGCCGAAAAGGAGAAAAAAAAGGGACTAGATGATATTTATATGTGATAGTTGTCGGCTTGAAACCTTTTTCATCTGTACAAACTCGGATTTCTTCGTTGGAATATCAAGCCTGTTCACCAGTTTAGTTCACAGTGGGATTGGTAATTGGAAATGACGCGAGCCATTGGTGTGCATGTAAACCAACTCATTCACCAGTTAGGGGTCAGAAAGTGAAGCAGTGCAACCACTTGCCGTCGAAAAAAGAAAATAATGATATTGAGTGTTTTTCTGTGGTTCTACACCATGTCACCAGAAATGTCCATGTGTGTCGATGGGAAAACAGCGAGCATCTTCAGTGTTTGTTTGTCAGCTCTTTATTTGACTGGATGATCTTTTATTTCACAGCTTTGTACTTGAATTTACATATTTATTTATACAAATCAATTCGGTCGGACAAGCCGAGCCAACTGTCTGAATTCCATTTTAGCCGAGTAGATTAAAGCCGATCCCTTTGAGGAACGGCTGTTGTCGTGTATAATGTGTATGACCGTGGATTACTTTTTAGATCCTTTTTTTGCTTATTGAAGTTTGTAAATAAAAAAAAAAACATGTTCGAAATTATACTTTGTTTAATTCCTTTGCAGCAACGGTAGTAAATGTACTGTCAATTGTACCCTTTTATCTCTCACTTTCTCACACACACACACACACACAACCCAGCACAATGCTGTTAGCACAGTGCTAACTGCATTGAGCCACTCTTGCAGTCATAACAGTAGTTTTAAGTTACTCTCAACTAGAACACTATGACATATATAAACTACATAAAACTGCACGAATTCCAATGGTCCATTTATACAAGTTTATTATTCAATATATTAAATGAATGAGTCTTTCAGTGGCGACTGGTCCATTGCGGGCAATGGGGCGCGGCCACACCTTGAGCGACAGGGGAAAAAAATACATTTTACTAAGTTAACATTTTTGAAACATGGATTTTTTTTTTACAATTCTGCACAAAATAAAGTATTTTCCTTCACGTCCTCCTCTCAGCTTGTCTGCATGTCTCGGCTGTTTCAGCTCGGCCGGGTCCCAAAGGCGGCGGGTCTAAGAAGCAGTGAGCCAATCACTGGTAAAGTTAATGAGTGACATTATCATTTCAACGCCCTAAAATACATTGAGATTTGGGCAAGGCCTTCGCCTCGCGGCCTGCCCATTTAGTATCCCGCCAACCCGACCAGAGCCTGACTCGGTCCATTCTCTCCTCAAAGAGCCGTTTGAAAGAACTTTCACGAAGAAACTAGAGGTAAAACAACTGGAGCCACATCAGCCGGACCTCACGGTCAGACTTACGGACCGGCGTGAAAGGGAAGCCGAGACGGGATGTTTAGCTAGCTAGTTAGCTACATGCTAACGCCGCGCGCATGACGTCGCCGTGTTAAAGTTAAAGCTGCGACGCACACAGGACTGCGGTGAGGACACACAACCAGGACTGGGAGGAAAACGCTGACCTTTTATCCGAAATAATTCATTGTGTGAAGTTTTGTGGGGCTTTTTGTTATGTCTATGTAATTCATAATATTGTTAATAAGATGTCCTTATGTTAAACTGTTGAAATAAATATTAAATAATTAACTGCAAAGTAATAATGCGTGTTTGAAACCTTTTTTGCATTAAATCACGCTGATATGTTTACTGAAACTGGCCCTACCAAGCGCCACTGGTTTTGAGTCCCTCGCCTGTCTTTGTAGTTTGCGCTTGTGGAGTTGTACTTGGGACTGCCTATATGCATCTAGCTGTCCCTGCTGTTCCCTAAGACACTCTTTAAGCTCACTTAGGTCGCCCCGAGGAGGCACAGCTATAAAGCATTGGACTCAACCACATCCAAGTCCTTACTTCTGAGCTTGCTTACTGCCTTTTCTTCCCTCTTCCGCCCACCTGATATCAGAACTACAGCATAGTGAATGACCTAGTCGAGTTTTGACTGACGCTGATGTTTTAAGTTTCCTCTGCAACGAATCATGTACGTTTTCTATGAACTGGTCAAGATCTGGTCAGAATCAGGGATGTGTTGTGTTCTTTTGAGAAAACTCAGGACGAAGAGAAGACGGCTGGATCAGAAAGTTGAAATCAAAAGGGTTTTAATAAAACAAGAACGAGCGCAGCGTTAGAAAGGAAATACCTCGATCGAGGATCCGCGGCTATCTACTCCACAGGCCACAGAGAGTCCTTTGACCACAACGCGGTGAACTGCAGAACAGCTAGACACGAATCCCGAGCTGATCTTCAAGCTGTATATTTATACATTTTTAAAAGGTATGCTAACGGAGCTATTGGTCGGAGGGCTGTCCTCCGCGGTAGGAGGAGAGTTGTTGCTACAGGCTGTGTCCACGCCTCTGGGCACATGACGTCATCAGGTGTGTTCAAGGTAGCCGGGAATTCGGCGACCTCTGTGGCTAAATGGTGTAGTGAGCTCTGGATGCTGCGTTCAATGTAACGGATTCTTAGTGTCTCCTGGTAGATACAGTTGTGGTTCTATCAGGTTTTACATGTATGCGTTCGGGCTGATTACAGTACATTAAATACAATCATTGCTGTACATTAATATTCTATTGGTTACAGTTGCAAAGTTACAGTGGATATTACAATATTGTCATTGCTTTATTGATTTCATAGTTCTAGAATGATTGCAGTGTACTGGTGCACACTAGATGTATTTTATTAATGTTGGCTCGTGAACCCGGTTGTCCAATTTATTTATAATATTCTACAGATGCCATCGGGTGTTTTACGAATGACGTCCATAAGTGAGGTTTCAGCTGCAAGCCTTGTCTTCGTCATGGCGCATGGGGGTGGGCCTGAATGACGTCACCTTTGGAAAAGCCCAAATTCTCCACCGCCTGGGATCCAAGTTACCGGGAGGATGCGGTTTTATCATTTCTATGGACTAAAAATGTATAAATTATGGACAAAAGTTATCCAAACACAAGGAATAGCATTCTTCCTTTCAAATAATTTATTTTAAAAGCATTTTAATTAAAATGCACAGGCACTTGTTTTAATGTAGAATAGTATTTCTCTGGTTACTGTGGAAACGGCCACAGTGACATGATTGATAGCATTTATCCAGCATTTCAGATTCTTTACACAAATACATGTTTCTAAAGTATCCAAGTACAGGGGAAGCGTATGTTTATTAAGGCTTCATTGTTTCCAGTACAAGGGGTGCATGCAGTGGTTAGTGGTTCTCCATATGACTTGAATGCCTACTTGTTGTAACATCCTGCTGCTGTATGTGAAAACATCCATCACCTGCTCTGATGAGCTCAAGTAGATGAGGAAGAAGCATTAGGAAATGTCTTCTTGTCTCCAGTAAAATGTTGTATAATTGTTTAGGAAACACTGGACTGATTACTGCTCTCAGCATTCTGTTTGAAACCGACTACAAACTTCATGGACTCATTTAAACTATGTTCTCCAGAGTAATCCACTTGACTGTGTGCCTGCTTGTTGAAAGAGGCCATTTAAACCATGATGCATTTAATGACACCTGTAACCGATGCACTATTTCAAAAGCTTCATATGAACATGAGGTTGAACCAAAGAAATCTCCCAAAACCAAAAGAGTTCCATGAGAAGTGTTTTATTGAATTCTTCACCTAAGCAGTGAGGCGGAGTGGACAGCTCCACTCTATAGAGCCCGAGGATTTCCAAAGGATACGACAGGACTGCTGCCCTAAAAACAAGAGATAGGAGCATTTTTCCTCTTTCTATTTGCTAAGGAAATACAAAAGGAATACAACATGTATTTCCCTTTGTCTGCTCTCAGCAATATTTTATATCCAGATTCAGTTACGCTGAGTGTTAACATTAACATTATCAGCTGGTCGCATGTTATTGTAATAGAGACATTCACAGGCTTCATATTTAACACAGTGTTGGATAATTTAAATATGTTGAGGGAAGTTAGCTATTGGAAATATTATATGTTTCCTCTTTAGGTCTCTGGATGTTAGCAACAAGCTGCTTCCTCACTTACTCCACTGAACCGTTGATGCCCACAGCTCTCCAGCTGGTCCCGTGGTCAGCCATCCTTCTCATCTGCGATCTTTTCTCGTCATGGTCACCCTGGATGTAGTGCAGGAAGTTGAGTCTCTAAAACAGAAGAATAGAGAGTAGTTCAACGAGTCTGCTCATCTTGTCCTCGGAGTGGAATTTGAGCATTTGCTTTTAATGGTCAAAGTGTAGCCCTGGATGTAATGCAGGAACACGGAGTCCGGCTCTTTTACATGACATTACATGTCATTTAGTAGACGCTTTTATCCAAAGCGACTTACAATAAGTGCATTTCAACCATAGGGATACAACCCAAAGAACATGAAACAAAGTACTTTCAACCAAAGAAAGCCGATTTACAACGTGGTCTAGATAAGAACCATTACAAGTACAATTTAAGAGCCAATACAAGTGCTGCCATTTGTTGGTGTTTAGTCAAGGTACAGTCTGAAGAGGTGTGTCTTTACTTTGCGGTGGAAGATGTAGATTCTCTCTGCAGTCCTGATGTCATCAGAGAGTTTGTTCCACCATTTAGGAGCAAGGACAGCAAAGAGTGGTGATCTTGTTGAGTGTTTTGCTCTCAGTGAGGGAGGAACAAGCAGTTTGGCAGATGCAGAGCAGAGTGTGCGGGTTGGGACGTAGGGTTTCACCGTGTCCTGGATGTAGACTGGACCCCATCCATTCACAGCATGGTACGTGAGCACCAATGTTTTGAAGTGAATTCGGGCAGCTACTGGTAGCCAGTGAAGAGATACTGTTTAGGTAGTGTGGGAGAAATTAGGAAGGTTAAAGGTCAGTCGAGCTACTGCATTCTGGATGAGCCGCACAGGTCGAAGGGCAGCAGCAGGGAGACCTGCCAGGAGAGAGTTACAATAGTGAAGGCAGGAGATGACGAGAGCCTGAATCAGTACCTGCGCCGCCTTCCTCCTTTGCTGCTCCTTGTGTGGACGTCAGAGCGCTTTTCATGGTCCTGCAGACTTAGAAAGGCCAGCAAATATGCCTAAATATTGATAGGTTATCATTCATTATTGACACCTTTCAGTCTGAGGCACCAGGCTACACCTGCGTGAGGAAAAACATCACAAAAACCTTGGAGTTATTGCATTAGTGACAGTTTAGGGATAATTACATGCATATAGAGCTAGTTTACACAATAACACACATTACTTTATATACATATAAGTCGGATACTATTACTCATCTTTTAGTCCACAGCGAGCTGTAGCGGCAAAAAATAACAGTGAGTAACACATATTACATTTAACGCAGAGAATCCAGGTTTTTAGTGATAATGTTTAGTCTGTAGTGGCCCACGAGTCTCACACTCACCATTTGGTCCTCGGTGAACAGCAGCAGCTCAGTTGGAACGTGGTTAAAAAAATGGTCAGTAAAAACAATATTTGCATAATAGAGTAAACAAACATGAACCGATTCGCAATATAATAAATGAACCTACTCCTAACGTTGACTGTAGGTCATAGATTATTCTAAGTCACTTACCTTTTTCGTCCACAGTAAACAGCAGCATCTCAGTCGGCGATGTAAGAGAGGTAACAATAAATAATGGTAAGTGGCATGGACAAATTATCTTTGCATAACATAATAAAAAATGATCTATGACTAGATAGTTTATAGTAAATAATATTTTTAATATTCATTTTATAGGTCACTCAACAAAACAGACATTGGTACTTACTTTTCCACATCAATTTCGCCTCAAATGGGGAAAAAAACATGATTAGTATGACGAATTATTAGACATTTTTAATATACCATATTTTGGGCCATATAAAAGGCATTTATAACCTCGGGGGTTATACTTACTCTGTTTTTTTCCACTAATATCTTCACTCTCGACCTGTAAAGGAATGCGGACACTGTGGGAGGAGAAGGGGAGGGGGGGGGATTTTTGTCTTCTTCAGCCCTGCCAGACGCAAAGGCTTCAAGCTCGGGGTGTCAACGCCTCTGCCAGACGCAAAGGCTACCTGAGGCAGCCGGCCAAGCCAGTCGCGAAGGCCGGCCGTCAGGTGAAAGAAAAGTTGATCGATCCACCGCGCAAAGAAGAGGGAAGAAGGAGTACACAGAAAAGCCCCAGTGCAAGACGCTACATGGGGGACACTAGCCCTGCAAGACGCAAAGGCTACCCGCACAAGGTGTCAACAGCCCCGCCAGACGCAAAGGCTTCCAGGTGGAAATGAAAGTTGACCAATGACTCGTGCAAATATGACAATATATATACATAATACAGAAAAGCCCCAGTGCAAGACGCTACATGGGGGACACTAGCCCTGCAAGACGCAAAGGCTACCATGGCAACCACTGTTCCTGCTGCAAGTGGACTCAGTGGTTGCTCCAAAACTTCCCGGAGGATTGTCAATCCGAGTAACTGTCTTCAGACGACCGCGACCTCTTCGCAGCAGACTCCTCCCCGTCGCTGTCTTCCCAGCGTCGTTTTCCGGAGGACTCGGAGCCAGAAGTTGACGGAGATTCAAGAACATCTTCATCCTCAAAAGAGTCTTCTGGGGGCGCTGGCCAGAAGTCTTCAAAGTTCTGCAAAGGTACCAGAAACTCACCATCAAGCTCATCGCTGTCCTCCGAATCGGGTACCAATAACCTGTAGCTTCGAATAACACAGTCAATTGCATTGTTTATTGTTTATATGCTTGGAAAGTGTGTGACCGAGTCCACAAACGCACACAGCCCTTCTCCAAGCTGTGGAAGACGCATGTGGAGACGCAGCAGTTGATGCTTTTTTTTTTCTTCTGTTGTTTTGTATGTAGACCACTTTATGTGCAAATTTGTGTTGGTTGGGATGTACACTGTGTACATAGTTTTTGTTGAGAAAATAAAATACATTTGTTACCGTGTATTTGTGAGTTGTGAGTATAAAAACAATATTCTAAAATATTTTACAACACACGTATGTACAGTATGTACTGTCTGTAGTAAGTGTAACACTGAACAAACAAAAAAGGTCTAGGTCAGTATGATGAATGGAGAAGTGCTTTCTATTCATCATAGTG
This sequence comes from Apeltes quadracus, assembly GCA_021346845.1. NCBI lineage: Eukaryota > Metazoa > Chordata > Actinopteri > Perciformes > Gasterosteidae > Apeltes > Apeltes quadracus. Next base: position 14,633,293 of record CM037928.1, read on the forward strand.
TTTTACATTGAGCACATCAGTGTTTAACTGGTTCTTAAAAAGGTCTACTCATATGATGGTCTGTGTGTGTCATTTGAAAACAAAAAAAACATTTTGAGAAGAAATAACATTGTTTTGAATGTAAAGTTTCATTTTGCAGGAGTATTAGGGGTTTTGCCCATTGTGTGCGTGTGTGTGTGTGTGTTTTTAGAAAATGTGTGTAGAGTTCTGAGAGTATGAGGCATGCTTTAAGAAAATGTGTGTAAACAATCGAGAAAAACTGTAATGACGAGCCATGTGTGTTATCCTAAAAATCTCCACATGATGGCAGTGTTGTAAGGTCATTAGCTTTTTATTCACTCATGTTCTTTATAATATCGACCTCTGATTCTGCCTGCCGCCTGCCCCGACTTGGACTGCTCGCACCGACTCCTGATTCTGCCTGGCGCCTGGGTCGACCCTTGCCTGTGATCCCGTTTATCCTGAGATTGTCTCTGTGATTCTGTCTGCCCCTGATTGAGGCTGCCTGTCGACCACCGAGAATAAAGAGCTGCAAATGGATCCTACTGTGTCCTCCGATTCGTTACAAATATACACATTTTTCTATTTCTGGCTTATTAAACATACCTTTTTGTTTTGTGGATGTAGAATGTCTCAATATTGAATCCCTCTTAAATACTTATTTATGTTTCTGAAATAAATTGTGGCAGCTACAAATTTGTTGAGAGACTCATGATCTGACCTAAGTCCACGATGGCACCCTGTCTGGTTGATGATATCTCTGAGGGCCTTTGACCGATCCATATCCGGGTTTGGTATTCTGTCCGTCATGTGATGATGACTGCGGCATTTAAGGAAGGGTCCGGGGCGTCCGTTTGATGACATCAGATCCATATCTTGAAGATTCCTATGGTATTGATGGGGACTGTGTTGGGAGTGCATAAAACTCCTCTTCATCCATTGTAGCTTTGTCAGATCTTCTTATTCAGTGTGTTTATCTTTTTCAACATATGAAAGTCAGAGGAATTACATCTCTGATATTTTGGTAATCATCTTTCCTGAAAGTTTTGCATGAATAAGCACATTTGTAGCTGCAGCAGCCCTGTCTTAATAAGTAACAACAATCCCAACATGTGAAAAGCAACATGTTTGGTGAGTATGGGTGACAAACGTGTGGCTGTTGTAAAATCCTTCATCCTCAGGGAGGAGACATTGTCCTAGTAAACATCCAGCTTTTATGTACGGTGACATCTACCACAGTGCCTGTCACAATTAAGCCTGAGGACTCCTGATGTCAAATGCATCATCATCAAAATGAACCATATTTACCATCTTCATAGACATTGATGGCATGGTGTTATACATGTTTTCAAAGGCAAACCAATATTTCACTACTTTAGTGACACAGGTATACTGGTTCCCAGTCTGGGGTCCTTATAGGTTCAGGAATCTCAACTGGGTGCCACGCAAAAGCGGAAGCAGGTGGAAGCAAGTGGAAGCATCAGTGAACATGTTAGCTTCTTCCCTGAAACAAAAATTAAATTTGTAACCTGCTGACCGTTTGGAAATATATTTATCTTTAAATGCAGAATCAAACTTTGAGTTGTTCATCTTTAAAAATGAGAGCAACTAAACCTGCTCCTATCAAGCTTCCATAGACCTGCACTATTTGCTGTCACAGTATGCAGCGACGAAAGCTGCACAGATCCATGCTTTTGCACCCAAGGGCCCCTCTCCGCCTGACGCCTGGAAGAGCCACTTGTATTTCACTCAATTGGCAACATGTCTTTTAAATGTACACTTGAAATTTTGTGTGTGTCAGCGAGGGAGGGGTGGTCGATGAAACACACATGCAGTGACTTCAACACACAGAAGAAATGCTTGAATACCACAAATGCATGCACACTCACAGCCACAAAGGGCTCTTGTCATAACAGGCAGCCCAAGTGACAAACGGGATGTTGTAGGAGCACTCTCATCAGTCCCAGGCTTTGATTCCTGTTGATTTTCTGCCATACCCCGTCACTCAGCCCCGGGGTCCAAATAAAGTAAACTCCCTCACTTAAGTCATTCCCTCCCTCCATCACGCACAGTGCGATTTACCCATCACAACCCCACTTCCCTCTGCAAGTTTCTGGAGCAGAAAGGGGATTTGGTATGAGTCACAGATTCCTGGGCTGCGATTCATAAAGTAACATCTGCTTCTAGACGCTGGGGGCGGCTCTCATCCCCTACCTGGCCTCAGCCCAGCGCTGTATTCTGGGCCTGATGTATATATACCCAACTGCACAGTGCAACGGGCCGGTGGACGGGTTCAGCGTGCAATCCAGATCCAACAACAACAACAACATTGACAACTTTGGGATTAAAACATGATGATGGCAGTTGTACACTTTGGGTTGGCAGACATTTAAGTGTCCTACAATGGCTGTATTTGAAAGTCATTCTTGTTCCCATTGTTTTTGTGACAATAAACGTATAAATAATATAAATATAAAAATAAATGTTTTTTTAGGTCATTGACTAAACAATAAATGGATTAGTTGGTGTTATACTTCGGAAAAATGTAAAGATACCGTGTAACATTAGCTCAAATAATGAATGTCACTATCTACAGAGTCACTGTAGATAATGAATTAACATCAAGCCGAGTGCAGCAAGCTCAAGGACATTACAAGCTAGATCAATGTTCAAATCAAATATTTCATTTTTATGAGATATCCTTTAATACAATTACATGGATTAAAAAACAACAACTTCAAGATAATGTAGTTTTCCCAAAAGCTACAATAGTTAACAATTTGCAGAGCTGTTCGGAACTCTGGTGTCCCACCTGGCCGGCAGCTGCCATTCAGCTAATCAACAGTAAAGCCATTATTAGTTTTCATCTGCTTTTACAAATCAGGTATCATGGTATAAATTACATGAATCCACACTTTTACTATATGGCGGGACGTAGGCTTAGAATGGATTTTAGTGATCTTGGAGTAAGGCCTCCAAGTTGGTATAACAGGTGGTTCCCCATTCCTCCCATTCTGCAGACATAGTCTGGAAGCAGCATTAGGTCCAACCAGAACACGATGCTATGGTAGCATTGTAATGGTCAGGGATAAAGTTGTGTTAATAGTAGGGTTAGGGTTAATGAATGATGGTCTGTTGAATGTTTTGTTGAAGAAAACATTACCACTCTGCTGTTCATTTCCAAAATCCATCATACCTCAATAAATAATTGCTAATATCTTTCTGACGGAAACAGGTGAGTCAAAATATAATGGTTGCGGCAGAAATGAATGATCAGATCGCCTGGCTGAGGTGAATCAGCACAACTGAAAATGTGCAGTAGCACGGAGAGTGCAATTAGCTAATGCAACTGGGCAGCCATTTTGGGTCCGACCAGGTCTGCACAAGCAGAAGCCACGATGATGCTGCACTTTCTTGTCACAGAGCTGATGTTGTTTTCTGGCACCTTATGTAGCTCCCTGACTTAGGAAGGACAGCTACACACGCGCGCGCACACACACCCACACAAACACACACAGAGTTAGCCTATTGATCGTGCTTCCTTCGGTTGGTGGGACATATGGATCAAACACTGATGCATGAATCACAGTTGAGGGAAACCTACAGCCATCTTATGGAGATGAGGAATCTCACTGACACTGAGTTACTGACTGTACATGAAAAAAGGGCGTATAAAAGGGTGTTGGTGTTTCCATGGAGACATTATACACCATTTAGATTTAGTTCATTGTATGAAAACAAATTGAACAATCTTTGTTTTAAGACAGCATACTGTCTTAAAAAAAGAGATTTAGTGAGGACACGACATAGCGCTTTAGTCAATTTCACATTCAAATGTATCCCATTACAAGTCTACCTTCAGAATGCAGAATAAGCTCCACACTGACGACTTAATCCTTTTGAGTCTGACAGGTTTTCTATTCATCTGCATGGCGTGGATGCTAGCGGTGGTCTAATTTTTTAATGGACTCTTGCGAGCGCCTGCCAAAAAAGCATGGAGGGAATGAATGAATGGCATCCATTATATAAAGTGAGCATCAGTAAATTGTGGCCTGTTCCGCGGAAGCTGGGCGGCCGCAGGGGAGCAGATGGATGGAGAAGTCTTGTAAGCAACTAAACCTGACTCGCTATCGAGTGAACACACAGCTGATTAAAAACACAAAGATTGACATGGGAACATTACGCATTAAACATTACCATTTTCCAACCCCAGGTTTTGGGATTGTTGGGACTTTACAAGAATTCTTATAACCTTCATCAATCCACTTGAGTCCATACAGTCACCATGTATGGTATGAGGAAGTGAGGGGATTTTATTTGGCTTCTTATCTGCAACGAAGCCAAAACAGTCTACATGGGGTTCCTCACTGACACTCCTTTATCTTGTCTCCTCCTAACCTTATCTTATCTATTCCGATAGGACCAATACTGATGGTGGTGGCTGACATTTTTATTGGAATACAGAATGCATATTTGGGTGGGAGAGGTATAGAGGTTCTGTTCAAACTGCAAACTTTCTGACAGAAATAGAAAGCTGTAGAGAGGTGTTGGGGGGGCGGCATCTGACATTCCAGTTAAATGCCATGGGATGAAACCAGGTGTGAAACCACCTCTTGTTTTGACTTGACTCCACAAAGTAGAAGACCATCTGGCAAAGTGTCTTCTGCAGCTGAACACCGTCCGACTGCTGAAGCTCTTCCGCCTCTGCTGTTTGTTTCTGGAAAGTGGCTCTTCAATCAAAGGAATTTAATGTGGGCCCAAGAAAAACATCCTACCCCTAAACGATCAATCTAGCTAGGCTGTAAGCATGCAATATGGAGAAGGTTTATAACTATCATCAGATGTTATATAAGATAGATGCATGTAAAACCTGCTCAGTTAATATCCTGCAACTGATGCCTAATAATCTGCCTGCAATGCTACGGCGCTACGCCTAAAGAAAACTCATATTGGGAGTTAAAACATTAGGAAAAAACTAATTTGAATAAGCAATATTTTTTATAATGCAAATTCAGAGAGTTGCTATACACAGGTGTGGATGTTCTGATGATCGGGACAGGTAACGTGTGTTGAGTCGATCAAACAAGTAACAAACATGCCATTCCAAAGTAGTTGCTTCAATATAAAAGGGGGATAGATTGAAGGAAACCAGGTCCAGTTTAACCCTCGAGTTATTTCATCAGCACACTAGAGGGGGTCCTGGTGCCTGCGGGGGTCCTTTAAAGGTCATATGTGATTGTAATTCAATCTACTTATTTTACAAATAATGCATCTGAATATGTTTCCTTTTCAGTGGAGTAAACTTCCCCATGAAAATTGTGTGTTTGCACTATTTATGCAAATGACTAAATATGCATTTCTATAAAAACATACAATGGTACCTCTACATACAGATACAGAGGATGTTTGGGTATGGTTATATGCTGATCGGGACAGGACGTTAGATGCTCCCCTTTAGACGTTTTCAGGGACTTTTCTCTTTCGAGCACCCGGTCCAGCCTGTAATGAGAAATCCACCCATGCGTTTAATCTCTTGCGTCGTTCTGATATTATTCACATCGCACATCTGTTCACGGATTCACGCGCGCAACACATAATGACTTGCATTTCCCAAGGCAAGCAGCCAGTTCTTAATTGAGAGACAGCAAAGACGGGGCAAGGACACCGGACACATGGTCCGTGGTCTGAGGGACAAGGCCCTCTTCTCTGTTCAATCAATCAATCAGTCAAAATGTATTTATACGTAAAGCACTTTACAAAAACCAGCAGGTATCAAAAGTGCTTAACCTTAAAGTTCTCGTGCTGTCATCTATAATAAGGGACTGGGCATGTCCTCTGGAGACAAAAAAAGAAGAGCTGCAGCAGCCTTGTTTGATAATACTGGAATGTCTCAGCCTATGTATTGTATGTTGTGGGAGTGTGGCCGTGCTTTATCTGTGAGAGCAATGTAAGAGTCAACACACCGAAGAGACAGACACGTTCAGGATAACACAATCGAATGGCAGAGACAGAATAACGTTTGCAGGAGGGGTGCGTCATTTATGAGGCACGCACTGCTGGGTATCACTTACATGAGCTCAAAGGTTGGATTATGCACTTCACCGTGATTCTGCAGTGATACACCGGGATGCGGCGATGCAGAATCTGCTTTTGCATACCATTTGGCTGCTAATGTTGCATCTCAGGTTACATTCCAACAACAAACGTCTGATTACATCCAAATCTTTCCAGCTGTGGCGGGCTGCTCTGTGTGAGCCATCGTCATAAGTATAACTGAAATGAGTTGCAAAAAAATGGCTGAGAGCTACCTAGCTGAAAAAGGCTGAAGCCCAAAAGTTAGTAAAAAGTTAGTAAAAGTAGAAGTAGTAGTTGTAATCAGGGTGCGACTTGACAAAAAAACTGAGGGGGGGATGTTTTTCTTTTTATTCATAGACAAGAACAATGGACTTTTAGCTTGCATAACTAGGGAGAAGAACGCAAAGGGTAGACCGGCCCTTTTTCGGGTCCATGGATTAGTCCCCATCACAACATGGAAAAACTTTTAATGTTAAATTAGTCGTTTTATTATTGGGTCCTGTAAAGTAAGACGATATGCTGCTCGGATCGCGTTTCATGTTTGGTTCGACGCTGTTTTCCCACCGAAGTTCTCGTACTAAAATGTTTCAATGTTTTTGTGTTCGATGACATTCAGAAATATGTGCCGTCTGCCAGAAGGCTGCTGAACAGCCGCTATAACCGCTATAAAGGGGAGAAAAGCCTTGTCCCCTCCGGAGATACAAATAATTTAGCAGAGGGGGGGATCGGAAAACCAGAGGGAGGGAAATCCCCACCATCCCCCCTACAAATCGCACCCTGGTTGTAATAACAGTATTTGCAGTAGTAGAACGATTATTAGGAGTAAAAATGGTGGTAGTTGAAATGACAGTATTAATTTAAATAGTACAAGTTGTACTACTAGTATTGCTGGTAACAGTAATATCACTAGTAGCAGGAATTCCCTGCTAGAGGAAATTAATAAACTAATAAAAACGTCTGGTTCTTTAACTGCAACGACTACCTGCTGGGAGCTAGCTAATAAATGCTAATATTCACCTGCTAGCAAGCTTGGTCTGTTTGCTTTTTGGTTCTTAGCAAGTATTGCACGTCTAAAAGAGCTTTTCTTTGGCCAAAGGAGTGCAGCTACAGGAAAGAGGGCGAATAAGAGAGAGACTGAATCTTATCAATTCAAGAATAATAAGCTAAATGATGCTAAAATACTAACATTTATTGCTAGTTTGAGAGCTACCACTGAATTAACATTTAAAGTTTAGCACTCCTAAAACACAAACAAAGCTGGTGCTGTCCATCAATGACAACACCAATTCCTGTCTGACGGCAACGTTCAGCTAGATTGAAAGAAATGTGCATAACAACACGCAGTGGAAATGTTTGGCTCAAACCAGTGACTACTGCTTTAATCGAAAGTTCATTTATATGTGGAAGCCAATGAAAATATTATTTAAAACCCCAAAGTCAGTCTTCGGTTCGCGTTCAGCAGAGCAGCTCGCACAACTTGACAATATTTCAGATGTTGTGGTTTTTTACATTGAGAGAATATTTCTCTACTTGGCTTTCAACTTGATTGCAATGAACAGTGCGTAACGTGTGTGTGTGTGTTCTCCTGTAATAGAAGCACACATGCATTCACTGATACATACAAATAAAATAACATTCAAAAGGAAGTTGTCTATGTGGGTAACTGCTGAAAATTAAATTACATACAACATAGGGCGAGTATAGCGTCCGCCTATAGCTTAGACTTCAGTTTCACATAGATTTTTAGTCACTGTTCAAGACCCCAAAGTTAACACCTAAAGTCAGTGATCCAGATTTGCTGAATATTTGACTAATATATTTGACTATATCGATACTAAAGATGCATTTAACAGTTTGGGGTCAAATGGTTTTGGACACAGTTCACATTTTTATAACACGGAGTCTGTGTTTCTAGTCTGATGTCCACTGTTATTTTACCTTTTATTTGCTATTTCAAAACTCCTTAGCTTTTTGCAAACTATCTGCTGCTTGGTGCTTATTAGAAGCCATGAAAACAGCTACGTACTTTCTGCTGGAAGTCAGGTTTAGTGAGTCAGCCCAAAGAATAAAAAATGCTAAATCATCGGCTAGTGACTGATCCAGGGTGTACCTGTCTTTCGCTGGCTGGGATTGACTCCAGCCCCCTTGCCACTTATCTTAGAGACATGTCTGGAATTAAACGGACTTACTCTCTGGCCTCAGTGCAGCTCAGGTGGTTATTAGACTAAATCTAATCTACATCTTCCTTGGGGGGCGGATGAGGACCGGAGGTAAAGACACCTTCTGTCCGACCGGGGGCGGCCTTGGACAGCCACTTTTCTGCGCACTCTCCTTCCCCACACATACACACACACACTCTTCTTCCCATCACCCACCCTCACTTGTGGGATCAGCAATTCGGATCGCATGCAAAGTCGGGGAGAGAGAGAGAGAGAGAGAGAGAGAGAGAGAGAGAGAGAGAGAGAGAGAGAGAGAGAGAGAGAGAGAGAGAGAGAGAGCGAGAGCGAGAGCGAGAGAGAGAGTGGGGGGAGAGAGAGACGCGCGGTTACATTCCTGGAGAGACAGATCCCTGCCCCTTCCTCCTCCTTCCTCTCTTGCCTCCAGGTCTCCCAGCCGGCGGCGGCAGAGAGAGATCTTTTCGACCCGGGTTGCAGATGCGGGGAGCTGGACTGCAGAGTGCAAAGAGACACCGGTAGTCCTTGCGTGAAGTTGCGGGGAAAGGAGCTAAATTATAGAAGAACTAAAAAAAAAAAAAACGCAATTCGAAAGAGTTGTGAGTTTTGCTGTCGGGCGGTGAAATTTAAATTTGAATAAAGTGAACTTCGTATACTTGTCGTATACCGCCCGCGGTGGACATGGGTTCCCGGCGGACACTCGGGGCCGGCCGGACAGCGCTGCTCGTGGCGGGGCTGCTCGCGGCTCTGTGGCACCGCTGCTCCGCGGGCTGCCCGGAGAGAGACTTGGAGAACAGGGAAGAGGAGGCCAACATAGTTTTGACCGGCACCGTGGACGAAATAATCAACCTGGACCCGGTGCACAATACGTACTCTTGCAAGGTACGTGATTTAATGTGCTTTATGTTGTGAACCCGCCGCGTGCTTACTTCTGGGGAAATGCACCTGCCTCGTGCACTAAAAGCACGCGTCGGGTTTAAGTGGACTATTCGAAGTCATACTGGTACGTAAATGGACTCATTCGTGTTAGCTGATGGAAGCCATTACCCGATTCTAGTTCATTTTTATCACAAACAGCTTGAAAAAAAGGGGTTTACAAACTCATTCACCCAGAAGCGTTTGGCATTAACACTGACAGCGAATTTGCTTCGGTTTCAAGAAATATATAGATGTTTTTCCTTTTCCCTTACCAATTACACAGCCACGGAGGCCTAAGCGACCTTGTAATCATCCCAAGCATGCCGCGCTACTGAGGTTAGACTGGCCCCTCAACTTCTTTTCCCACTGGAGACGTAGGTGATGTTTTCTGAATCATTTATTGATGACACATTCCAAAGCCTATCTAGAAATAACCGGAAATCATTTTCTCACGTGCTGCGAGGTGCAGTCATTACACTGTCACTAGTCACTCATGTAAGACCCTCATACATACCTGATACATTTCCACCGTCTCTCTGGCGTCACACATTATCAGTGGTGGACACACCACAAGACGCACACACTCATGCCTTTGGGACACTAACTCCTGCATCACCAGAGACATGTGGTACCCTGCTCTGTAATCTGTCAAAATGAACAAGTGGTGCTGGGCCAGCTCTCTCGCCGCGCTGCTCCCCAGCACCCGCATGCGTCCCGTCTCCCGGTGAGTCGGCGGAGCAGATTAGAGGCCCGCCACTCTCCGTCTGGAGACACAAACCACGGCTGAGCGGTGAAACGAGACAAATCGGCTGACCTGCGGCGGGAAAAAGGGGGCGAGCCGTTCCCTGACTGTGCCCCAAGCAGACTTTGCTGCACTTCCTGTGACGCAGGAAGCATGCAGCGTTTCTAGACAAGTTGCATGATGAGGACCCAAGTGGCGGTGATCACTGTTGTGTGATAAACTGTCATGGGATGTTTGGGATGCACAAGTGTAATTAACATTCTTGTTCTTTCAGCAGTAAAGAAAATCAGAACAGCTTGTTGCCATAACGTGCGTTCCGAGGAGAGGAACCTTGAATGAGATGGCCGTGCGTTGGAAAGCATCCCTGTGCATAAAATTGCGTTGCTAAAAAGGATGCTGTCTTGTGTTTCTCCTGCCGTTCGGCCATAGGTCAGGGTGTGGCGCTACTTGAAAGGGAAGTCCAACGTCGACCAGGAAATCCTCCTGGACGGCGGCAACAAGCTGATGATCGGCGGGTTTGGCAACCCCGGGATCTGCGACAACCAGGTGGCCACGGGCGACACGCGCATATTCTTCCTCAACCCTGCGCTGGCGGCCATGGGGCCCGAACACAAGAACGAACTCATGCTCAACTCGAGTCTGATGAGGATTACCCTGCGCAATCTGGAGGACGTTGAGCACTGCGTGGAAGGTAAGCAACCGCTTTGTCGCAAATGGAACAGCACCTGCGTCTTTACGTTGCCGGGAGTGATGATAAGAATGACGAGACAGGCGTGGGACTTAACTCGCAAGTTTATCGGGGCCTTTTTTTTGCTATTTGCCAAGTCAATTTGACTTTCCTTAATATTTTGTGCTACCTGTGAGAAATGTCAGTGTAGGATGTGGGCGGAAGTTTTGTAGATGACCTGACGCAGCGAGCGTTCCACTCACCGGTGTCTGCTGGACACCTGTTTCAGAGTTGTAGGGTCTATATTCTCGGTACTTTCCTCTGAACATTTTCTGGGTGGCAGGATGTTCCAATGGATTGAGCTTGTTTGTAGTGTTAAGTTGCATTTGGCACACACATAAAACCTTCTTCTGTTTGTCTATCCAGGCACGAAACACTGCACTGCTAACCTTTTTATTCACCCACCATTTCTTCTTTTCGGACTCCTGTTGTGAAAACGGGAGTTTCTTGGCTCTGAAAAACTGTCCAGAATGTGCACTTTAACACAACCAGATTTTCTCAAATCGCCATACAGTTGAAACAAATAGCAGTAAGGAAATACTAAGGCAAGAGAGAAATAATGTTTATTCTTATGCAAAGAAACATCCATGGACAATTTCTTAAACTCAGCATTTGGTTTCTTTAGGGGAGGGATTGGTCCTGGTAATTAACTTCCATGCCACCATCCGGTAGAGAATGAGCTCTAAGGCTTGTTGCAGGGCGGAGTTTTAATTAAGAGTCAAGTCACGTCCCATCTTTGGTGTGCAACCACTAGGCCCGAAAAAAAACTGTGGGATGTCAGTACAGCCGGGACAAGACTCTACCTGCTGCTCATTGTACCCTTTTGCCTCATTCTTGACATTTTCGATAGCTAGGATAGTCTCAGGAATGCCTGGCAGAGAGCTCGGTGGGGAGGCACATTGTCTGAGGTGGAAGAAAAAAGGCTTTGTTTGAGCGCTGTTTGCCACCAAGACTTTTGAGAGGGACGCTGACACGAAACAACATAAGACGAGTGATGCAGAACAAGAGTATTTATTTTTTTGTTCAAGAGGGAACAAGAGGGCGCGAGGGATCTTGCGTCTGCTGTGTCATAGTTTGCATTTTGGACCGCTGCCACTTGAAGGTGCCTTCAGGCGCTATGTTTCACGCTCTATTCTACTCCTGGGCCCTTCGCACCGGGCGGCGGGCCCTTCAGGCTCTCTCGTCCACGTGTGCGAACACTCGGCGACAGGCTTTCATCTGCCACAGAGCAACCCCCAATCACCCTCCCTCCCCAAGGAAATTCTCGGTAAATGTATGGGGTGCCGACCGGCTCTTATTGTGTACCTTATTTGCAGTGCGAATTGCCCGATTTCCTTATCTTTACCTACTGACAACCTTACCGCCGTTTCTGTGGTTGCACAAAGGCGCAGCTCCACAATGCAGTGCACCACATCTGCCTCAATGGATTTGCACCTCGTCAGGGCTGATAAGCACATTGCTTTTGGCACAGACTCTCTACCATTGTTCGGGTCCTCCAGCTACCATTCTGTGTGTCAGATTGAAACATAGACGTTTATACTGTGTTTGGGAACAAATATTAAGTCAGGTTTTTTTTAAAGTAGAGGTTGGGGGGGTGGGGGGAATTCAAGACGCCACGTCCTCCAAAACTTTGTAGAGTGAAGGAGATGAAGAGCGCCTGCTGTGTTTATTGTCATTTCCATTTCTCCCAATGCGGTGTTGATGGCAACAAAGAGAGAAGGCGGAGCTGTTTGGGCTTCGAAAGAGAGGAAGTCCTCTTGATGGAGAAGTGTTGAGCGTAAAGAGATCTTATCCGTCTCGCTGTGTTTATCAGCTCCTTTTGTTTCAGTCCTCGGTGACTTTATGCCAAAGTCTTTCCCTCAAGGCCCCTGGCGAAACCACGGCAACAAAGGGCTGTTTCTTCCGTCTGTCTTCATTTCTTTTTTGCCTCTTTTTTTATCTGCCTCTTTTTTTTAGCCAGTCAGAAGTTAGTGTATAGTCATGCAACAGCTGTATCAAAGAGCTTCTGTGATGCAGTCGGTGTACTCCGCCGGTTGGACAATCCGAATGTCCTTGTGGGATTTTAATGAGCAGCTTTTTTGCTGCTCCACACACCACTGAGTCTTTATGATCTGTCCGTACAGCAGTCCGGAGGCTCACTGGTAATGGGACTAGCCAGGCTTGCTGAGGACATGATGGGGGTCCTGATGTGTCAGCAGGTGGTCTTGCTTAATGATGGGCGAGCAGACAGTCCTGTGGAATGCTCCTCGGGGTGGTTGGGATGTGGGATGACTGTTTGAGCCCCCCCTCTCCACCTTACCCTTTTCCTCCAGAGCTCCTCCAGTGTATTTGAGCCTCAGCCTTTTCTCCCCCCAATATTTGTTCAAGGAGGAGGCCCAAAATTGGCAGGAATTCCTTACCTGCCCAATCTCCTCCTTGGCTGCCTCCTCCCTTCACTCCTTGTCGATGTGTGAGGAGATACTGACAGAAGGATAAGGGCCAAATGGCGAGCGTTGTTTCATAACCGTTTTTTCATAACGTGAATGCCAATCATCCACTGGGCGGTCGCCCTCCCTATTTTCGAGAACGACTAAAGACTTACCGAAAATGCACAGGTCACTTCACAGCTGTTAATCAGTTATTCAAAGCCCTCTTGTGCGATGTTGAAAGTAGGTCGATAGAACAGCTCAGCCCAGGATTGATCCCGGTTGTGCCCTTTTGTTATACCAGCTGTAGTCATCTGAGCTGAGATCCTAAACACCTAAACAGTAGGGGTGGCACGGTTCACAAAACCCACGGTTCGGTTCGTATCACGGTTTTACGGTCACGGTTTTCGGTTCTGTACGGTTCTTGTTTTTATTTTTATTTTATATTTTATGCTCCAGAAATGTAATTCAGCATACGATATATAGCTGAATTATCCACAATGTAGATTACAGTATTTAAGAAAGTGTTGCATCTTGTAACAAACTGAATTTCACTTGACTTTCAGCACATTATTGGGACCATCTCTGGGGGAAACTGAGTTATTGATAGGGCAAGAGAGAAGACATTGATGACATACTTTTTATTTATTTGGCAACAAAGGAGAATATGTATTGCCATCTCAACAGGAATTGATGTGCCTTTTAGCACACAAAGATTAAAATGAACTTAATCAAACTGCCAACTTCAGTGTAGCTCTTACAAAATTGTATAACATAATGATGTATACTTAGAGAAGTAAAACAATTCAAACCCCAAAAAAGGCCTTTTAAGTTTAGAAACATTTTGAGTCCCCCCTCCCTTGCCTCACAGTGGTTAGGTCCACACCGCTGATGCTAACTAACTGATTATGCGCGCGAGCATACAGACGCCGACCGCTGGCGCATCCTCCAACTCCGGGCAGCCTTCCTTATCTCTCCCACTTGCCATTTCTACACGTGACGTGACCTGCAGCCCTCCATGCTCCACTTTTTTATTTGCACGTCCACACAACTCTTATTTCGCGACAAAGTGACAAACGGGCACGCGGCTACATTTCTCATGCGTCGAACCGTGCGACGCACACACGAACCGAACCGAGACACGCAAACCGAACGGTTCGGATGATTTTTCATGTACCATGCCACCCCTACTAAACAGTATCTTGTCTCTTTAAATATGTGGCTATATCTGAATTATTCTGATGTGTCGCCTCTGCTTATTTCATTTCCGAAAGGAGAAATCATTTGATGATGGGGCCGAAGCAGTGATTATTTCCGGTGCGGTGGCCCGTTCCCCCAACCATATAAAACAGTTTGTTCCCTATAATTTAAGGATCAGGCTCCACCACCACCACCTGCTCATGTTTTACTCTCAACAAGACGTTCTAAAGATAGAACACGACATGACAACCTACTGTATAATTGACCTTTCCCAGTTATTAAGACGTAGGGCTCTTGGGTAATTCCATAAGACGGATGTTATATGTTATTGTGGCTCCAGATGGTGTGTGAGAACCCTTATGCAGACAGGTGACTGCTCTAAAGCACTGGGCTCTTTATCCAGTCCATGTTCACACAGGCAGCCTTTTGTCTTCAGTGAGGAGAAAGTCAAGAAGACTGACTTTGGGGATTGGATTATTCTCAGGGCCCTTGAATGGATTAGGCTATTGTCTAAGAGTGGGAGTTCATTTGCTTGATGTAGAGCCTTTCTACAAAGGTGTACCCTTAATAAGTCTGTGTACCCTGAAGGGCTTATGTGAAAGCATTTCATCCATTGAAGTGAACATAATTGGACAAATAGACAAGCTTGTAGGGAAGGCTTTGATGGAATTGATGGAGCAACAGAGAGAGAAACAAGGCCAACTGACCTGTTTGCCGGTGAGCCCCGGAGTCCCCAGAGTTATTGCAGATTTGAGATTTGAATTAAAAATGCAGGAGCGGCCGGTCTGCTTGGCATAGCGATAAAGGAATTCCGTAATGAGAAAGCCATGAAAGATGGAATAAAGGAGGAACGGACCACTTAACCACAGTCTGCTCGCATTGGCTCGCATCCCAGCCCGAACCAGGAGTGTGTCACTCTCAGGCTGATACGAATCGTAGATGGTATTGATAGTGAGCAAAGATACCAACCTGTAGTGACACGCCTGTCACTTCAGTGAGATAATACCCTGATCATTGGGTACATGCAGGCATACTGGGTAACATCTAGCCTGTCCGAAAATATACTGTCTAAATTTATCGTAGTTGTTTGTTTGTTCATACTCAATGCGAAAAGGTGTCCCCATATGGCGCTGTTGGAAGTGGGTCGCTCTGACCCAATACCCACACAACAATGCGTCATGACGCATTTGATGTCAATGCCGACATCCTTCGACCTTTTGAAGCTGCTGGGATTCTCAGCAGATGATGTGAAGTTAGGCTAAACTGGAGGGGGGAAAGTGGAACGGCCCTGGGAGACCCTGTGTCGGGAGTTGGATGTACGGTGACCCCGAAATATGAAAAACTCCGAGCAGCAGTCTTCATGAGATCTGGGGTCCCTCAGGGGAACTGGATCTGTGACAAAACTCATTTCAGAAGCTGGGGGCAGCTGCAGTAGCAAATGTGGCTACTAACTGTTAAACCACCAAAAGCATCAGGGCTAGAGGAAATGGTTTTAATGGGACACCCGGGGGGCGAGGTGGGGGATGTAGTGATAGTCCTGATGTGATTTCTATTTAGGTGAGCTTAGCTGTCACCCCAGTGCAGCTCAGAAGAGAAAGCACGGGGGAAATTTATTTTTTTGTTGTAGGACACATAAGGGTCTTCTTTGATAAACTTTTCCTCTGGTGATAGTTTTACAAATACAGTTTTCGATGCAAAAGCTGAAGGCAAGTTTGGTTCAGACCTTATTGTCCCGGGCTTTGCACCTGTTATGTGCCGCTATTCACAAGCATGCAAATTACGCAAATTCTACAAAGCTATGTTTTTCACTGGTTTATCGTTTAAGTTCAAGCCAAATAACTGACATAAACGTTGCTGAACGCTCCAATCACATGTCCTGCCTGGTTTAACACAATCTACCTGACAGTGCTGCATGTCCGGGAAGTAGGGGAGACTCTATACTGGGGGGGGGTCCACACATACAGAAACAAATCCCGGGACTTACGGCCCAGTCTCTGTTACTTCCTTTCCTCCCCCTCATCCGTCTCTCTGTCGACGAGTCGAACTCAGGAGGAAACCCCCCTCTCTCCCTTGAGACTTGTCTTCCACTTTTACCCCTGTGTTTACCGTTAGCGCTTTATTTTCTCAGGTGTCTTCTTCAATCCCGTTGCCACAGTCTGATAATGCCCTGCACATGTGTCAGTCCTTCGCCATGTCCAAGGCTGACATGTTTTTGTCAGCGTTTCTCAGACCGTTTTGCTGACCCGTGTCCCTTAAGGTATTACGTTTCCTCTTTTCACATGAAACACCCCGTGTAATCCTTCACGAGTCTTCGTTCCACCTGTCTCCCGACTCTCGAAGGCCCTCTCCCTTGATTCTCACACTCGCCCTCTTCCTCCTCCCAGTGTTCCCATTTCACAGTGGTTCCACCTGTAATTAGTCTGGAATCCAGGGCCTTGTAAAGCTGTCAAAGTCAAACAACCAGGTGCAGTTTGTGCGGACCTGACAACAGCCTCTGATCTGACTCCACAAGCCTCTCTGCCTCTTTCTCTCTCTCTGCTGCCTCAAGAACTAAAACAAGTCTTTAAACCATTAATTGTTGATTTCGGTTTATTAGATATTTTATTATTAATTTGAAGCTCAAGCTGTGAGAATTCCGATAGACCAACTCGAGCAGCGGGGGTTTGGAATGAAAACTAGGAGTATGGAAAGGAAAAATATGTGGGTGTGAAGTTAAAGTGACCTTATCGGTCTCCTGTAGCACCCACGTCTGTATCAGAGGCTAGCGCTCGAGGCTACATTAGCGGTGGCGCTTGGGAAATGTGTCAAGAGGGAAAGCGCTCTTAATCGGGAGAGAATCTGGTTTAGCAAAAAAAACATGAAAAAAATGTGACTCGGTACCAGACAACCAGATATCTCCTTTGTGTTCGTTAGTTATGGAATTCGCGAATAGATCTCCTGACCCTTGCGTTGACAACTCTGCTGAGAGATGAAACCTCTTGGGAATTCCTCCCTCCTCTCCCCCTGTCCACTCTCCCTCCGGGACTGACAGATTTGTCTGGCTGGAGGGAGGCACTGGGCCTGCCCCTGTTGTTTTAGCCAACAATGGCAAGGACGTGATGGCTTTCAGAGGCAAACAGAGATATCTGGCAGAGGATGTCTCACCGGCTTGAGCACGTATCTGTAAACACACACGGACGAACATAGAGGCAGAGACGCAGACTTCGCTATCTCCCCATCAGAGTGAGACATGTAAACATAATGCAGTATGTGTGGATTGTGATTGCTCCCAACAAAGAATAGTCTGCAAAGTCATGACTGAAATCTCCGCTTTGCAGGATTGTGGCAAACACAAGTGAAAATGGTGATTCCACAAGGAGTTTGGGAGTTGGTGTAGCATAACGTCACCAGTGGCAACAAGTTACAGTAATAAAAGCAGCATCTTTTAATAACGGCTGTCTGTATTAATATACTGCATCTGCTTATTGTAATACGAATATAACATGATGTTAATACAATATAAGCTCCTTTGAAATAACTGCCAGCCTCTATAATTCCAATAACTATAAGGGAGAGCCATAAAACCTGAGATAAATGTTCCAATTTTTAACATTAACATTAACATTTGAAGCATATGAGCAATTTGAAACATGATTACACTGACAATTGGCAAAAGTATGCAGTAGTGAACCAGCTGACACAAAGGGCCTATAATAGAAATACTATTGGCCTGCTCAGTGCACAGAGATATATGCACTTCATGTATTTAAGCACCATGAAGGTTTCCTGTGGGTTTTGTTCTTTTAGTGCAGTGCATTATTTAAAACCCATTTTGTTCACTGTATAAAGGATGGAGTGCAACTAGGCAGACCTGTAGTACAGCAGGGAGAAAGGAAGGATTGAGTGATGGAGAGTCTGACAAATATGAAGGATGGCAGAAAGAGAAAAAGAAAAGAAAAGAAATATCTCAAGATATAGAAAGGATAAAGGATATAGAAAGGATAAAGGATATATCAAGGGATACAGAAAGCTTTTTCAGTTATTTTTAAAAGGCTTTTAAATGGTTTAAGGCAGCTACGACAACCCTGGCCTACCACTTCCATGGTCACTGTCCTCCCTCTCACTCCTGCACTTGTGCTGTAACCCCACACGCAGCAAAAAAAAGGGAAGCAGACTTGCAGCTAGGCCCACGAGGCAGCTTTTTTCCTGTTTTCTAGCAGAAGCGCAGCGCCTCAGAGAGGCTCGGCCTGAGGGAACATGTTCTCTCCCAGACTGTAAGCTGTTGTCAGGGCTTTGCCCAGATCAGCCCTCTCCAAATTCCCACTCATTGTCACTCCGAAGCTCCCAACATACCTCGTCAATGTTGCCCTATTACAATGCAGCACTGTTATACATTTTGAAAAGCTCACAATCCCCCTCTGACCACAAGAGCAAGAGCATGAGCTACAAAAAAGAAAGTCTCTACATCCATATTTCAGAGAGAGGACCCCCACCTCCCTGCCTCCACACACACACCTGCTCTGGAAGTTGTCATGGTTGAGAGGGCTTTAAAGAAATTTACAAGCGCAGAGATGGATGAATGGGGAGAGTTTGGGGGTTTTGCGCCGTTCTTGTTTTTCAACGGGCTACACGCCCGACTTGGACAGATTGTATCGCAGATAAGGTCCAGATATTATATTACACGTCATGTAGCTGACGCTTTTATCCAACGCGACTTAGAATAAGTGCATTTCAAGCATAAGGATACAAACTCAAAGAACAAGGACAAGAAAGATAAATTTCATCAAATAAGCCGATTTACAACTTCTTATAGATAAGAGCCATCATAAGTACAATTTAAGTGCTACAATTTGTTAGTGTTTAGTCAAGGTGCAGTCAGAAGAGGTGTGTATTTAGTCTGTAGATGTAGAGGCTCTCTGTAGTCCTGATGTCACCAGAAAGCTCATTTCACCATTTAGGAGCAAGGAGCAAAGAGTGGTGATCTTGTGGTGCGTTTTGCTCTCAGTGAGGGAGGAACAAGCAGTTTGGCAGATGCAGAGCGGAGTGTGCGGGTTGGGATGTCCTGGATGACTGGACCCCATCCATTCTCAGCATGGTATGTGGGCAGCTACAGGTAGCCAGTGAAGAGAGCCTGTTTAAGTAGTGTGGGAGAATTTAGGAAGGTTAAAGGCCAGTCGAGCTGCTGCATTCTAGATGAGCTGCAGAGGTCGAATGGCAGCAGGGAGACCTGGCAGGAGAGAGTTACAATATATTGGTCTTTGTTAAGCTCAAAGGGTTCTGCAGAAAGTTAAGCACAATAGCAAGCTAGAAAGGGTTTTGGGCGGTAAGGTTACCTTGCTAATCATGCTGTAGTTACCAGGAGTGGGCGTAGCAGGGTATAGAAGAGAGAAATGTGAGCAGAAATGTTGAGCCACTGCAATAGCTGCGTCACCTCATTACATTCTAACTGAGGGTATTTTGTTGACACCACTATAAGGCCGATAAAAGTTGGGTCCCGGTCACAGGATTAGTAGCTAGTGTCACAAAACGCTTTTGCAGACGACTGCCTCCCTTGAGGTCACCAGTGCAGCGTTGCCCATGCGGCCCAGTACAAGTTCCAGCACGTGATTCAATGAATGAGAAAATGTGAAATGTTTTATTTGCTGCCTGCAAACATTTGCTTCTGATTTTGTCTCAGATAAAAAAAAGAGTATAAAGGTTTGAACAAATCCATATATGCTTATGTGAGTGCGTTAAACTCCTCCAGATTGTATCTTTTTACACCGAGTACGAACGTGAAATGTGGAGGTTTAAGGAACGCCGTCAACCCAGATCACACGTTTCCCACCGGAATTCCCCAGGTTTCCCTTTCACCCGCTGACTCCCAGGATCTCCTTCTGGCTGCAGGCGTTTGCGAGGCCGTTTGGTTTCTCGTTCAAGACAGGAAGAAGAACGTCCCTCTCAGGTTTGCCTTGTACCTGACACCCACACGGAGTGTGAACGGGCCGAGGGATAAAAACCGGATCGGGCAGAGATCCACATTCTTCACCAACAACTCCACACAGTTCTGCTGACAACGAGGCAGCAGTGGTCGTCAGACAAACACCTTTTTGACATGTTTGTTTTTTAAACTCTTATCTCTGTCCCTTTGGCTTAGGCCATGTCTGTCCGGCCTTCACAAGTTGGCCGCGCTGAAATCAGGGTGTGTGTACATACATGCGTGTGTGCGAGGCCGTAAGTACACGCAATCCCCCCCCCCCCCTTTTCTCTGCTCTGTTGGTTCTGAAGCGGTGCATTTGTCGCTCCCCACTTGAGCTAAATCTCTTCTCTTTGTCCCCGTGTGTGTTTGCGCATGTGTGTCTGTATGCGAGTCACCCTTTAAACGCACTGTTGTCCTCCATTCACGTCCTTCTTCCCGCTCGGCTCTCTCTCTCTCTCTCTGTTCAGCCGCTGCAGATTGAACTCGCCCGTTGCGATGCTGGCGGAATCTTGATCAGCTCCGATTTACATCTAGACAATGGTGGAAGTTGAGAGGCGATTCCTCTCCTCTTTTTCTTCTCGTTTCTGCTCCTTGAACCCCTCAGTCCTCTTTCTCATCCTCCGCTCTGCTGCTGTGTCTTTGCCAATGGTCCCCATCCCTCCGCCTTCATTGCAGTTTTTGGGAAGATGGTTGTCTTGAGAGACGGGGATATAAAGGATGGAAAGGCTTCTGGGCTTTGTCTGTGCTCCAGAGGACGCGGGCCTTCAGATAATGAACTTCACTCACTGTTATGGCAAAAGCCTTGCATACGTTTTCTAATGACACAGACGGCCTGCTGTCACGCTGTGTGTATCTTCATTTGGCATTGTCAATTACATTGAAAAATGCAATTAAATGCTGATGCAAATGCACTAGGGCTGCCAACTTTAGTCGTTTAGTCGACTAATTGGTCGGATGCCGTCTTGGTCGACTGACATTCTCATTGGTCGACCAGTTGCATTTTTTTTTTTATTTGAAAAGCGGACCTCCGAACCTCCGCATTTACTCTGAGTTCCGGCGGGCCGTTTATTTAGTTTGCATGCATTTTTTTAAAACTCATGTCGTAGGCTACGTCCCGTTGGGGATCTATGTGGTTTGGGATCGCTGGTTTAGTGGACTAATCGTCGACTAAGGACAAGACTTTGGTCGATTGAGCATTTCTTTGGTTGACTACAGCCCTAAAATGCACCCTGCAAATGGCAGGCGGCCATGTACCGATTTGACCAAATGCTGACTGCGTAATAATTACAGTTTAAGCTAATTGAATGTAGGAAAACAGCCCGTCAGGGTCAACTTGTACTGAGGGGGAAAGTGTTTTAGCCATTCAATTCTGAAAATGCAAACATGAAGCATTAAGTACTACCCCTGCAGAACTCTGATACTTAAACATTTGGTGGGGGTGGGCTTCTTTGTTCAACACATACTCTACTTACCAGGAGGCTGATATCAGTTTTATGTCTGTGTGGTGAGTGAAGAGAATAGTTTTGCATGTTTATTAACTGGGATGTGCCTTGTAATTATTCACATGTTAGCTTCATAGCTACCCAGCTATTGCTTCACTATGAGGGATTGTTATTGCAGTACTGGCGTGTGCCTTCTCTGATGCTCAGTAAATACTGACTTCTACTTGAACCCAATTCAAACATTGTTTTCAATGTGCTGCGGAGAAACAAATCTCGAATGTGAGCAAAGGTTCAAGTGAAACCAACGTGGGGGGGGGGGGCAGACAAGTGTACTACCAGGAAAGCCACTGAAATAACTTTGGGTTTGTTATTTGCCCCGTTAGGCTTGGCAATGAGACGTTCGACAGAATTACTTATTACATTCCAGCAGCTGCTCAAGAAATCTCGGGGTCGCTCTTAATCACACTTAGCTCCGTATTTAGCAGAAGCAGACTCGCATGGCCTGCTTTGGCTCTGCGACTGTAAGGATCTAGCTTATTGCACCTGAATGAAGAAATGAAAACCGATTTGAAGCATGGGAGTCGTAGCTGAGTTGTAGCTTTTGAGAGCGTCTGTGAAACCTAATTTAACCCCACGTTACACGCAAGTTGAGTATTTTGACACGGCACGGCTCATTGAATGTAATGTATGATCTATGACCCTAAGCCTGCGTGTCACCTGATGTGGAACTAAACGTTACCCCTCAGTTTAAAATCATAACAAATAGGAAGAGCAGCCACGAGTCGCCCTCGCCCCTAAGCCCCCACAAACCCCCGTGCGGAGGCCCCCGGGCGCTCGGTTTACAGTTGGTGGATTACCTGCAGTCATTCACGGAAGCTGTGTTTTGGATCCGCTCGCTGAAGCCCCGCCTTCACTACTGTGAAGAAAGGTCTGACATGATGACGGGGCGACGCTTCGTCACCTCCCCCCCTCCCCAGATAACAGACAGATTTCAGAAGTTCATTAAAAAGCCTCTTTTCCCAGGAGTGCACATGTGCAGGTCGTGACAACGCTGAGGCGCAGCGTGTGTAGCCCCCCCCCAGTCTTAAATCTCGTACACATGCGGTTCCTGTCACATGTTTTTGCTAATGCACACGAATGAAGGAAAGCGCGCCGGCGCAGAGCATGAAACCTCCTGGGAACGAGCAGACAGCTTTTCAATTTCACTCCCCTCAGTTGAAATGACAGCAATTGAAATGACGACAAGAAAACAAAGGTTTCAACAGCAAGCTTCGATACTAAACTACAATCAAGAGTCACACATTTTTCACCCAGGGAAAAGCTGGTTCAACTTGCTGGGATGGGGGGGGGGGCTGTGGAATCTGTGCAGGTTGTAAAGTATCACCCTCAGGCCACCGCCAGCGCTTCTCTTTCAGATCAGCGTTGACAAAGGCTCGGGGGGGAATGAGGGAAGGGGGGGGGGTTGGAGGCTTTGGCTGTGTAGTTGTCTCCTTTGCCTTTTTCTGAACCGCCCCCTCCCAACCACCTGTGTGCCATCATGGCCGACGATCAAAGCTCAACCTGCGCACTCGGCTGCTCCCGAGGTTGAGTGGGATAGACGCTACCCTCCCCCTCCCCGTTCCCACGAGACGAGCGGAAACAAAGCGTGTTTTCAGGGAGAAGCGGACCTCAAGTTCACAGAGGGAGGAACTGTGGGATTGAGGAGAAGTGTGGAGCCTCTGAAAGCTCATCAAAGTGTAACAATCGCTCACACACTTTGCGACATTTTATTACGAGGGCCATGAAGTCATTCGGTCACGACCACAACGTAAAAACATACCTACACAGGTCAGTCCCAGCACTAGGTGAGCTGGTGGGAGAGTCAGAAGGAGCCACACACACACACACACATGCACCAACCCTCCCCCAACCCCACTTCCCCCTCCAAGCACACTTCGCCCGGCCCACTCCCCTGCGCTAGGGAGACAGGTTCTCATGTCGGGAGATTATTCACGGGGATTTTGTTCTAAATGAGGTGAAGTTATTGCTCTCTGTGAAGCGAGTCTTTCAGAAGCCGCTGCCAGTCGCTGGAGCTGCTGCTTTTTGTTCCGCCTCCCTTTGTCTGCCCGCATGGCAGAGAAACCTGACCCCTCACAGACGGGACATCTCCGACCCAAAGGGGGAAAAAGGCCACTTTTAGCGACGGCTTTTGTTAGGGGGAAGGTGTGTGCCGCAGCCCCTCAACATTGTTGGCTTCACAAACATTTTTTTACAACAAGAATTTTCTTTGCTTCTTATAAAAATGCACTCATGCGATGGCTGCCTGCCACTCAAAAGAGACTGTAATACTGCCGAAATTACTTTTCTTTCCAGACTGATGTTTGTCTAAACTTGGAAAGGTAGGACATTTCCAAGGATTGCGTGCCGGCGTTGCGTATCTCTGGGTATTTTCTCTCCAGAGGCCTGGCGGCCTGCCGGCTCAGTGCACGGAGGAGCTTGTGTGGTCACTCAGTAGTGCTGCAAAGGCTTACGTGCACACATCGCGTGCCGCATAGTGTGTCCGCGTGTGCTCTTGTCCTGTGTGTGTTTGTGTGTGTGTACACAACATGTCAGCAGGAAACGCACACAAGCCCTCTCAAACGGCTCCCCTCCTCCTTCAGGTCTCCTCTGGGCCTCCGAGTTATCTGCAAACACGATCAGCAGACCCCACGCGATGACTCGCGGAGGACAACCATCGGTGGCCAATGCAGCGCGTCGAGTCAGTCGGGTCACTCCCGCATCACCGCGGCCAAGTCCCTTTTTTTACATTCCACTTTCATCCACTGGTTTCATTCCTTTTCAACTCGGGAGCGCCCTGTTCCCGAGGGGCTGTGGGAGCCTGTGGGGCAGAGCCAGGCTACATTTGAGGGGGATGTAGGGAGGGAGGGGGGGGGTTGTGAGCTATTCTCCTTCTGTTTGGCCTCCCCCCTTTGTCTCCCTAATGACCCGGCCGTGTAAAGTTAGCCGCTCCATTCAGGGGGCATTAAGGGTCGTTTTACCTGACGACGGCCATTTTCCCCCACCAACAGCCTGGGGGGGAGGGAGATGTTCGAGTCCCTCTCCACACTGGCATGGCTTTTGGGGGGCCGTATCAGCCATCTTCCCGACATTATATTACGTTGGCGTTGGAAGAATTAGATGATGAGAAAACAAACCTGCGTTATCTGATCTGTTACTGCAATGATGTGGCACTTCTTTTAGGACTTCTTTTCACTTTCCCCCCCTCCTTTTTCTGAGGTCAGATGTCAGGCTTTATTTGCAGCAGAGCAATCAAGGAGCTTGTAGGGATTCACTGTCTCGCTGTAAGACACTGCAGCAAGTGCAGGAATGTAAATTTACATGGCTGTTTTTGGCCACACAGACGCACTTAAAGAATCTGTTGTGCGAGTGACTCTGAAAGTGTCCTTATCAATCACGTCTAATCAACTTACAAACTACATTCATGGGACAAATGGACATACAGAGAAGCATTGCGCTTTCAAAGGGCTGGCAGGAGCCCAATAAGACATTGAATTTTTTTAACCTGGCTACTCAGATGTATTGATTCCCCTCCTATAAAATGCAATTTGAAGTTGCTCAGATTTTCTCTACGTGCTTTGAACTCCCAAGCAGATGTCGAGCACGCAGGAAGCCTACAGTCTTATTTATGTTCCCAATTTGACCGTGACCATAATAACCCTCCTGTAAGCACGGTGATTAACAGAGCGAGATCTCGTGACGCAAAGTTTAGACTTGGTCCGGCTTTTTTAAGTGACTTGATTCTGAGCACGCACCAAAAGGGTAACGCTGTCCATTAGACCGGCAGGCAAACATGCATCGCCAGCACTAGAACTGGGAGGAAAATACACAAACCAGAGAGGGTGTTGACTTGGGACACCTCATCGGTCTCGAATGAGACCTCCGACTCGCAATGTAAACACAGATATTGGAGAAACTGGTGTTGTAGAAAAGCCACATGAATGCTTTAATTAACTCCTTACCCTGACCTTGCTACTCATAGCAATCAGTCCACAACGTGCACGTAAATGCCCTGAGTGAGGGTCACAGCACCATCGTAGGCCTCCTCATTAGCATTCAGCTGCCAGCTTTGTGGTTGTGCGCTCAAGTGGTACCTGCTCAGTTGCTAAGGAATTGCCACTTAGGTAATGAAATGCCCATCGCTGACGGGGAACTCGATTTGGCTGCGACTGAGAGACTGGGGCTAAGTGGGAGGGGAATGGGAACTAGAGCGCGGCAGAGCGCCGGGGATGAGGCCCGGTAAGGAGAAACTCTGCTGCTGCTGGCACAGACCCATCACCTCAGGAAGGGTCTGTCCGTCAGGAACGTGAACAGGGGCAGGTTGAAACCCCCCTCTTAGCCCCGACCCCCTCCCCCGCCTTTAGGCCTCCCACAATTTATGACCTTTGCTCTTACTTTTTGACCCCGGTGCTCAGGTTCATCCCTGCATTGTCCCGACCTTGCGGTGATGCAGCGTCTGCATTCATGCCTCAAAAACGTGGCAAACATAACAAGACTATTCTGTATGCCACCTGCCCGCTCATTTATCATTAACCACTTTTGTGGACTTGACGGGCAGGTTGCGATCTTTGATTATGTTCCTTCAATGAGTAACAGCTCAAGTTAAAGTGAAACCTGAGGAGACTATTTAGTCGAGTATTTTTGCCTCTGTTGACTTTTGGGCATTTCTCGAATTCCTTCCTCCATTCATGTTTTGTGCGTATGTCGTCACGTTTCACTGCACCACTGGCCTTGTTCTGGTTGAACCCAACAATCCTCGACTATACTAGAAAAGAGTGCAGGGTCCTGTCGTCACACTAAATTTCTGGTGTGGCACTGGGGAAGTCTCTGGATTCTGTCTGAATGGTAACACTCAGTGTCATTACCAAGGTGAAACAGATAAAAAAGATATTGACTCTTTCGAAAAACTTAATATTTTCTTTTGGTCCAACCAAAATAAAAATGAATGAGGGAAGAGGAACATTGAGGTACACGTGTATGGTTAAATATCAGCAGAAATCTAATAGAAATCGGTAGAAAGGCGTGAATTCTGTCATTTCCCTGCCCTGCTCCATGCAGGAAGCCACAAGCAATAGCTGTGTTCCAATCTGAATAGGTCGAGGGAGTGTTTTGTGCAGCCATTTTTGATAAGGGTGAGTGGAGCATTGGTCCCGTGCCAGCAATAGATGCTGAAGCAGCATGATCAGGACTTTATTAGAGGTGCAAATGAATTCTCACGGTCAACAATTTTTTTTATATACATAGTCAAATGAAGTCTGGTACATTTCACCAACACTAACTGGATAACCAAACGTCCAATATGAGATTGTTGGACACCATTGATCAGGGCTTTGCTCCAATTCAGCCTCAACAGCTTGAGTGACATCCATCATCCATCCGCCTTATCTTTCCTCATTTGATCATTATCGAAGGCAACATCTATAGAAAAGGTCAATTCTGCACTTAAATACCAGATCACGCATTACTCACATCTTGAGTTTAGACCAGTGAGTTCATCGCTCTTGATTGGTCACCCAGCCTCAATGAGGAGCCTCTAAGGTTCACTCTCACATGGCAGTTGGAGGGAGCGTCAGACTTCAGGCTGCCACAATACGTTGTCGTGATGGAAGGTGCAGGTGCAATGACTCATTGGCGAACAACCTGTCCATTATAGCAGCTCGCTAATGATTTACAGGAGAAAGGCACTCAGCAGAGCTAGTGGGCCGAGACGAGGAACAGAGGGTGAATCACAACGAAAGCCTCGTTTGTCTCTAGTTTCTGAATGTACATGTCACAAACAACTATTAAACACTTAGAAGCTCAAGTCATTAGCGCTAAACACGGCCACCACGGGACATCGTGCTGAGATATTATCAGAGCAGCCACATCAGTTTTTCAAAGCTGGAAGTTAAAAAGAAAAAGTCAAATAAGATTTAAACATGCCTGAGCTTTGTAAAGGAGTTCAGATGCACTAGTGGTGGGCATAGATTCATTTCTTTGATTTAGATTAATCTCACTGTAATCTTGAAATTAATCTAGATTAAAATGGCTCATTTGAATTCTGCCTGAAGGCATTCAGAATATATGTGCTACCCAAATAATTACTAAAAGTAAGTCTTTGAGAACAATTGTTTCTGTATGATAGAGTACAGTTCCTGACGCTTCCTGTTCATCTAATATTTGAAAGCCTTGAAAAGGTGCAAAGGTGCAGGACCACATAAAGTTACATATGTACACAACACACAGCATAATATAACAAGGGTGCAAATAGCAGTGGGACGCGATAAGGCAATACGGGTTCAAGTATTACAGGATGAGGTATGACGAACAGTTGAGCAGCATAATTTTGTCAATAACAGATATACACAAATAAATAAATAATTTTCCCTTTATATGGCACTATCCCTCCCGTAGTTCGTTGCTACTATAAACAACGCGGAGTGTTACGTCCCGACGCGAACTAGCATCACCACCCAACCAACCACACTCTACGCTAATGCAACACCGTTGCGCTGCACAATGCGCAGCTGAAGCAAACCCGGTGGCTCCGTAGCTGCATCCATGTTGGCATGTCACGTTTGATGTGGTAATTTCACAGTAGGCACAGGTTCGAAGACTTGTTCTGGCGCCCTACAGTGCAATTTGGCTAGGTATACATCCGCGCTAGAATATCAAGGCGAAAGTCATCATAGATTGCGTAGTATAGACCCAGCTCCCAACCCAACTTTGAGAATAGATTATCGGCGACATTTTTTTTTATCGCCGATAAGAGTCTCACCATAACGCAGCACGCTAACGCCGATAACGGCCCACCACTAATTTAAATCCAACCCTTTTTTGACCAACTGTGATTGTAACAGCGTTGGACCATCGCAAAGCAGTTGGAGATACCATAAAGATATCTTAGACCATAAATAAATAGACCATAATGCAGTGCATCGACAACACATTGTGGAGAGCTTGAATAGACACACCCCAGGGTCCATGAACCACAACAATAACTGACTGTATACTGTCGTTCTCACATTCCCATCCCATTGCAAACAAGGACTTCTGGGAATTGTCGCAGCAGTAAGTACACCATGTAGCGTGTTACGACATTACAACATTTTCCCACTGAAAAGCTACGACACACCAACGAAGAGTTAATATCCAAAGAAGAGAGTGGACCCTAATGACCCATTGAGAACCGTTGCTCATCCTCATTTAGATAATGATCTCTCTGTCTGTGTGTGTAATCACAAGAGCGGACAACTCCTAGCCCCCGCAGGTTAGCGGAGTTTCATCCCACGTCTTCCATAACCTCTCTTTTGCTTTATAGCCCACTGGACTTGGGGGAGTAACACAAGCCGTTGACATCTGGTTATCATTTCTCAACATTTAAAATTGGATATTGGGATTAGATCGTTGGGACTAGCCCTGTTGATGTAACCGGATTGCTTAGCCTACAGTGGGCAGAGAGTAGCAGCCGGACTTTCCCAGGACTCACAAAGCAATCCCAACACTTCCACTGACCGGTAATGAGCAGCTGCAGGGCTCAGGTTTAACCACGGTGGTTGAAGCCCGAGGCCAACACGTCCACCACCACCAGCAGCACCACCGGCAGCAGCCTGGACCGTAGCCCATGGCAGTAGAGCGGACCGCTGTCCAGTAAGCCCCTGTGCTACGAACAAAGACAAAGGGGGAAACGTCCCAACTAAACCTCAGGAACATCCTTGACTTCCCTCAGGGTTTAGTTTTGGGTCTTTTGCTTTCTGCTGTCAGATTAGCGATCGGAGTTATAGATCACACCACTTCATTTTTATGAGACAGGGCAAGCACTGCAAAAGCCTTCACCTGGACCGTCATTTCATTGTGTTCTTCAACTTCATCTTAATCTTGGAAAATATTGTGAGACCCAACAATTGCTTTTATTCTTCTTTCAAAGGTTTCAAAGGCCTACTGGAAATAGCTGACCCCCATAACCCCCGGTGGACTGATCAGGAATAGCAACTATTCATAAGTTACCGGCAGGTCAGCACTTATAGTATCCTGCGGGCCAAAGATAATGCTGTGGGGGTCAATGGGGGTCTTGAGTTTGACATATGTATTCTAGGAGAAGAAGTTGTCAGAATGAGGATGATAAGGAACAACAGACATGCAGCTTTAGCTCTGGTTGTATGTCCTCACTGGTGTTGTTGAGAATTGTCTATTGAACACACTTGTTACTGTGCTGAAAAATCTATTATGACATTTTATTTCCCACTTATCAATCAGAAGCTGATAAACGCTAATAACTGATTTAAATTGTTGTTGGCTTAATGTTTTTCTCCCAGCTTGTCATTAACTCAAAAATATCTATTATCTAGCTCTCGTTCTCTGAACTCTGGTTATCTGTCACCGTGGCTCCTCGTGTAATGAACCCACATTTTGCTTTTTGTAAATGAAATGCATCCCAGTAGGCTCACTAGCAACAGCTCTCAGATCATAAAGGCGACTAAAGCTTGTCACATTGACGGGGTTGTTAATTGCCTGCAAAGTTTATGACACTCCTTAGTCAATCAAATACCCCTCCCTCGATGATATCCCATAGTTCAGCTCTTTCCCTGCAGACATCTCTTGCCAAAGTCCTACGGTAACCATGGTGATTACCATGGGAACAACCCTGCCAAGCCCTATTAACCCCTGGCCTCTGGGGTTCCAGTTCTTGACAGCTGGCACATAAGGGGCTCCTTCCCACCACGTCCTATGCATTGACCCAGGAAGTGCTCCCTTTTCCCCCTGGAGATGGCCTGCCGTTTAAAAAACCTTGGCATCCGTCCAATGGGCATTCAAGCCAATCCCCCCCAGCTCGACAACTCTCTTCTGCATAGTCAGGTTCGTACCTGTTTGGTCGAATGTGAGAGAAAACCAGGAAGAAGATGTTTTGGGAAGAGTGTAGCCGAGGGCAACAGGAATAGTGCTATAGCTCAGATGGTGTCAACCCAAATAGCTGTTGGTTAGGTTGAGGCCCCTGCTTACCCCGCAATACTCCAGCGATCAAGGGGCTGGAAGCATGACAAGCCAGAGAGCCCTGTATTGGCCGGCGGCCATTATACCTAATAAGAAGCAGATTCGGAAAACATACGGTCCCAGAGCTCCGAGAGGAAATGTTGTATTTCCAGCTTATGAAAGCAGTCTAGAAGCACCTGTCGCTTTGTTAGTTTTTCATTTGAACAGTTTATATTACATTACCGTGGACAGACAGCTGTTTGCATTTGGTTTAGATCTAATGACTTTCAATAAAGTCCGTCATTGGCCATATGCTTCTAATCAGGTTTGAGGGTAACGTACATGTACAGAATAATTTAACGACCGTATGCTCTCAACCAAAGTGCTACCAGTGAACATAATGTGTTGTTTAGCCACTGTTGGAATGCTGCTTGAAATTTGTTACAAAAATGTTAGAATCTCTTATTCCAACTGAATGTGTGAGAAATACATGATACCTGTTTTATTTCAAGAATCATTCAATTCGAATGAAAATGAGCTTCAATGGAATCAATGCTTATTGACGATTAAAAACAATGACTAGTGTTGCAAATCTCTTTGAGAGCCACGTTTGTCCTCAAAGTGCTTGGTTTTGACAAAACGCAGGGTAAAAAAATTTCATAATCTGTAATCCGTAATCATAATCTGAGGTCTCCCCTGTTTCAGTTTACATATGGAAATCTAATTAGACTCATCTGGAACAGTTTGCTAATTAAACATACAGCGAATAACAAAATGTAGAGTATGTTCTGGTGGGTGGATATCTTTTGGAGCCTGAAAACAGACAATTCCTCACTTGAAACAAATCCGTAACGGGTAATGTCACGCAGAATGGTGATTCCTTTGGCTGCTCATTTAAATACACAACTCATTGTCATGTTAAACCCTCATTAACATGACACTGGCAGACATGACGCTAATGATATTAAAAATTAGGGGTAATTTGGGCATCTGGGAAATATTTTCCAGACTGCAAATGAGATCCACGTTACACGTTACGTTCTGGAAAGTCTTGACCTCCCTTCCTGTCTGTCTGTCCCATTTGCTGCACTTTAGTTGGTTTAATCAGCAAAAGGATGTGCACAGACCGGATTTCTCTTTAGCTGCACCACAAAACACACCCTGCGTGTGCATTTGAAGTCCCAAGTACTTCTCAACAAGGGAATGTCCTTGACATTTGTGACTTAATAAGAGCTGCTTGGAGTGCTGCAGCTCGTCCTTCCAAGGGTTTGTGGGAAGCCACTGCCCGATGAAAGGCGGGACGTTCCCCCTGCAACGTCCCTCTAAGATATATGCAGACAGGAAACCGGTGGCTGCCCGGAACCATTCGAATCATCCCTTGCATAGCTCGTCAGTTTTTCTTTTTTAATGATGCGGCCCCACAAAATTACTCTTCGACAGCTTCGTGCAGTCGCTGCGTTTTGAAAGTGATCTTCCCAGAAGTGTCTTTTCAGGCCGCAGAGTTATGAAACCAGCAGACAGATTAATCACCAGTTGAATAGTTGAGACAAAAGCGTTGCGTCGTGTCTGACAAAAGGATTAAAAGCATTTTGCATTCTTGACTTCATTACGACGCTTTTGAATATTATCCCCATCATTTGAATATCTAATGAGAATGGTTCTGCCTGGATTCTCACACATGATGTCTGCTGGAGGCTGTGATAATTATTGCTATGAACTGTGATTGTACCTGAACTTTCGTTTGCTCCAAACAGCAATCAGGAAACGGTTCAATAGCCCTGTGTTGACAGTGTACCTCGGTGGGGGTCGTGTGAGAGCGTGCGCAAGACTTTTCTCCAAGAAAACGCCCTTCCAAACTAGCTCCAAACAACGCTTTTTTCCCCCATAACACCTGCAGCCAGTGCAAAGCTATTATCAGGAACACAGGCCAATAATTCGCTTTAAACAACGGTGGACATCTTGTGTCCTCCAAAAGGCACCGTAGCAACCATGTAAACAATGCCAGTGCCCGTCATGGCCGCTGCGCCTGTGTGGTCCTGTCCCGGTGGTAAAGGAGGTGAGACAAAAGCACTCGGCGAGCACGGTCTTTGGCCCGCGCGGGTCAAGCCGCTTCCCAAAGGTGAATGCACGTGTTTGCTGAGGAATGCAGCTGCAGTGGCTCTTAAGTGTTTTGTGCGACGTGGACTTGGCCACGGTTCGTGTATAGTAAGCATCGTTCCTGTCTCATCGACATGTTCAAGCTTTGACTGCGCCTCAGCCAGAGGCCTCTCCAGCGTTGTTCGGGGAAGACATCAATAGGCAATCTCGTGAAAGGTCAATAATGTCGGTTATCCAGGGAGACGTTCAATAGGTTTGATTGAAGCTCTTTCAATGCGGTTCCCGTGGACGCCATGGCGGGGAGTTTCTTTTTCTAGAGGACGAGAGTGCCGCAATCCAGTGGACGCTTTTCTCAAGCGCTAATAGAGATCGATGCGGGGCCGCTCGGTCGGCGGTGCCAGGGCTCCTCGGTAACTAATGCACCCTCGCATTCGTTTTAGCTCCTTGCTGACGAGACTTGATGTGAGCGTCGGCCTTCTCTTTTCATAAGATGAATGGTCCCGTCAGCTACGCACACGGGCAGACGACCGCATCTCTCCACCGGTAATCAGATCAGCGCCGCGGCTAACCGGAGGAGCCAGAGAAAAGCACATTGGGGCCGCAGTAAATGAATCAACGCCACTGTATCTGTGTCGCCCGGGACAGGGGCGACGACCCGGGGAACGGAATGCTTTGGTGGGGATGCCGTGGCGACCTGGGCAGCAGGGGCACTTTGGAAGTCCTGCTGCTATCGTGCCATTTCAAAGGGGCCGATGCGCCTTTGGCTGTCAAAAAAGAAGTGTATTTTCTTTGGGACATGATGATGCGGGAAGCAGTCTGTGTGTGGCTAAAGACCACATGGGGACAATGGGAGTATTTGCCCTGTGTCCTTCTTCTACTCACTTATGTCTTTTAGCTTATTTTTATTTATCTTATGTGTCTCGGGCCAAAAATAACCAATAATAACAATGACTCCTTGTAGGGGTTACAGCAGTATTGGTCTGGATTTTGAATTGAAACCATCTGACCCCAGATTGAGGAGTAAAGTGTCCCACCGTCTCTCTGGCTTTTTACGATGTGATGCGATTCCCATACAAATCCCCGGGATTGGCCAGCCGGGCGGGCAAAGAAAAACAAAACCGGGTTTGAACTATCCAACTGTCTCTTTTCATTCTCAATGGAGATAATTCTGTCAGTTTTGTTGTAAACCACAGAGTGCAACAATATACATGTCCCCCAGAAGAGGACCCTCTCCCCTTTCTGCACTACAGCTGGCCATTTGGAAAAGCTCTAAACATGTTCAGGGTCGGACAGCAAATGGAACGAATTAGTTCTGATGGCGTATACTCCGACCCTAAGGCGTGACAAATGTCTGCCGTCATAGCACGTCTCCCCCCTAAATGGCGTTAACAAAGTTGTATACATAAAAACGAGTATCTCTCTGCGGATGCACCAACCTACAAACACACGCAGCAGCCGAGGTGTCATTTGGAGACCACGCCAAGGTCAGATTTCTAGCAGGTGTCTAAAGCCCCCCCAGCTACACTTTTTTTGTGCCACTGCACAATACCAGCCTTCTTTAGGAGAATACCTGCGCACTCTCAGTTCCGATGCAACAATGGGGTCCTTTCTCAGTCCCCTCTGCCCTTCTTCACTCCGTTTCCCGCTGAGAGCCCCGAAGGCAGGATTCCTCCTTTTTTTTTGTTCACATTCAATACAACCTCTCAGCTTTGCTGTGATTCATCACTGTGTGCATAGGTCGCCGCAGAGCAAATTCATAACCTGTTCACCCATAGGAGACGTCAGTTTAACTAATGCGAATATGCAATCCCATTGCGTGCATTGTGAACTAGGGAGGTTTTCTTTTCCTTTTCTTGGCTGTCTGATGGATTTGTGGCATGTTACCCGGAACCCATTCAGTGTAGCTGACTGGCACTGCTACACGCACTGGTGTTAACGCCCACGCTCACTCAACACGGACACATACAGGACACACAGGATCATTGTTGATTCATCAGGGAGATCTTTCAGCGCGTTGACAGAGAGGCTCACGCTGCCTCTGCAAGTTCCCTCACGTTGGCCCTGTCGGGCCTTTTGCTGTTTCTGTGTGAACTCTTGAGTATTTTCTCAATCTGAAGTTGGCTCCCTCGGGCTATAAGCTTTACAGTAGGTTCTAAAGCAGCTCTGTCGTGACAAACGTGTTCTCATGAACGCAGGAGTCATTGAGGATTTTGCCCTTTAGATGGGTGCGGAAAGCAGTCATTTATGAAACATGAAAGTGTGCTGCAGTCTTTTTTTTCAGACAGCGCGTTAGTGCTGGACAGCAGGGATCAGCCAATGGCAGCAGATAAGATGCATTTGAGGAAGTGTGTTCACATAAGCCGCGTTTCCACCGCAGGAACTTTACCCTGGAACTAGGAACTATGGGCTGGTACTCGGTGTGTTTACACCGCAGGAACCAGGTCTAAATGAAGTTCTGGGTAAATATTTCCCCCTCCAAAATTCCCTGTTGGCGAGGTAGTACATTCTCAGAGTTCAGGAACTTCCGGGGGTGTGACTTGTGCGCTGCACATGCTGATTGGTGAAGCTCACGCCGACATGATGCGCTAACGTTAAGTTAGCGATGATGCTAACATAGCTTTATCGCATCGTTAACATTAGCTGATGATGCTAACGTAACGTTAGTGCATCGTTAACGTTAACGTATCATGTTGGTGGTTAGCTAGCTAGGCTAGCTCCTTTTTGAGGAGGCGCGAGATGAACAATTATTTTTCGCCCCTCTAAAACAGCAGCTGCTGATGGCAGCGCAACTTTTTTTTAAACGGCGAAGAAGAACTGTGTCAGAGATGTCGGAGCTTTATATATATATGCCAATGGAGCTAACTAGTAAATGGATTACTATTTCTATTAAAGTACGTGGTATCGGATCGGTGGGCGCTTTCTGTCCGTCGCAGACTGTTATTGGGAGGAGCAGTCGCACGCAGTTTAACGTCAACAGACCATTTTACATAATCTGCCCGGTACTTTAGACCCCGATGTAAACGCATTAAGCAACCGGTCTGGGGCAAAAAAAGTTCCTGTGAAAAAAGTTCCTGGGACAAATAGTTCCTGGTAATTGCGGTGGAAATGCGGCTATAGAGAGACACCAAGAAATGTGGTTATTGGAATTCCCTGCAGACGGCCTGCGATGAGTACACAAACAGACCGGCGACGGCAATTATGATTCCTTTTTTCTAGACTATGAATATGGTGTTCAATTATACCAAGTCCATGTAAATACCATCAGTGAGCAGGAGTGGAACCTTTTGCCATTGTTGCCATGGTAAGGAATTAGAGTGAAAGCATGCGCGTGAAAGCCTGCATCGTCTGACTGATAAAGACGTGTGAGCCAATAGGTTTCAGATTGTTCTGTATTAAAGGAGGTGTGAACACACGTGGGAGGGGAGGAGGGACGCCCACAAGCTTCTCTATCTGACCCTAATTTCCATCACACCTCTGGCTGACTGGGAAAGTCTTTGTTCGATGAACACTCTTAACTCATTTAGTTTCAAAGAGGCTGAGCACTGATGAGCCTCTCTACACCATGTGCACAGGGTCGGGAGATGGATTCTGAATAATGCATGGCACTGTGTGTGTGTGTGTGGATCCATTAGGGAGGTATCCTTTTCTACCCTCCCAATTTGACCCAATTTTGGGTTGGTCATGTGACTTCAGATTCAGCCTAGTGTTTTATGTACTACTGGTGGGTCCTGACAAGATGAATGTTTAATAAAGAAGATAAATAAAACAGCGAAACAAGTTGGTCTTGGTGGATTTTCAACTTCTTGTTTTCAGCAAACGGTTACCAGCGGGCCTTGATATACATCGGCCCCAGCGATTGGACCCTTTATCTGAGGATTTTGAAAAAAGTTGTTCCCCCCATATTTCAGAGGAAGGCGGGGCTTGGGGGAGAAAAAAGTAAGTGAGTGATACGTGATAAAAGGAGTATGTTTACAAGAGAGGGAAGTAGGAAAAAAAGAGCGAGAAGCACAATCACGGAACCAAGCGTGTTCTCGCTGCCAGAGGTCAAAGGTGAAGGCCTTGAAGTGGTGGAGAGGGGGTGGGGGAGGGGTGGGGGGGCTGCTCAGGTCTGGTAGCCTCTGAGAATCTTAGTCTTAGTCACAGGTCTGCTAGTAAGCGGTTAGTGTCAGGATAGAGCTCCGTTGTTGGAAAGGAAAACGCTCCCGGCAGTTTGATCACAAACGCTGTTCATATTGGAGCTTTTTCAGTTGGCACCGCTTTACGCTCATAATAATACCGGATTTAGGATTTCTGGCTTCAGGCATGTGTCATGCGACCTGTATTTATGCCTTTTATTTGACAGTCGACAGAGTAGGGACAGAAAAACACCTTGGTTAGAGAAATAGAAGGCAATGTTTTTTTATTTCTTCGGTTTTCAGAACTAATTGTGTTCCAGGGTTACTCGACACAGTGTATTCAATAACACGCTCATTGCACATTCAGCAACGAGATAAATAATTCATAAAAAATGTCCCTTTTTTCCTTGTGTGCTTAATGTGTCAATGAAGCAAATCCCATTAATACCCACCTATCCCCCCGCGTTACTCATCACCAGGAGCCGTCAGAGCATGAGGCTGGTTTATTCCTCTCTAGCTTCAAGACACTCTGCACGTTTACCCAGCGTGAAGCGGAGACCGGCTATGACTCACAGCTGTCTCACTTAGCCGGGGAAAAATGGCCGCGACATGAAAAGGTGAATGGAGCCGAATATGTCTCCTGTGAAATCTTGACATTTTCCCCACTTTTTAGAATTATGAAATGTCAACACCCATGAATCTGTCAGTTTGCAGGGTTGGCAAAGGATCGATGACAGGGCATTTCTAGACCGTGCCGCAATGGATGAATAAGATGCTGAGCAGTAAAATGCATCATAGAGTCCCCCCACCCATTTATTAAATACCCCATGATCCAGCTTCAGGAGGAGAGAGACCGTAAGAGGAGAGACATTTGTCAATGCACACGCATCCGTAGCGAGATGTCCCCGGAAGACCAATATATATTACACATATTGAATTTGAACAAACTAGAAGCTGCTGTAACAGACCTCAAGCGAGTATCTGATTGGATTAGACTTAGCATTAGCCAAATAGCTTAAGGAGAAGTCTCAGTGATCGATGGACCTGTCTGGGCTTAATGCACCGACTGTTTTACGAGCCTGTTGTTTGCGTCCAACAAACATCTCGTACATCACGGATGCTCGACCGCCCTCTAGGAGCCAAACGCCGATTCAATCCATGTACATTGCGCCGTTGGGCTCCCTCCACTCTACTTCGGCCAAACGAGACGAAGTGCGTTGTTGTGGCCACGCTGTCACCGTGAGCTTGTCTTGCCTGCGATGTAGGCTAAGCTGTGCTTTGGTTTGATTGTTTGGAGTTGAATAGCGGAGTTTCTGGAGAGAGAAAGGCAGGGTGTCCTTTTCTTTCACATGCGTCTTGGAATCTGTGTGTATTTTTATTTATTTAACACACTTAGTCCGTTGAGATTCCTCCGTCTTCAGATTTAGCTCCAGTTTGGGGTGCCGTTCCTCAAATCTGGCTCTGAAGACAAGTCTTCAGCTATGCGCTCCCTATTCCCTTACATGGAGGTTTTAAGCGTTTCTTGTTTTAGTCATAATCTGTTTATCAACCCCAATCAGGAGCTCCCAAAAAACTCAAGCCCAAATACTCCCTCATTGTTCTAGTTGTCATTTTTTTGTTTTAGTTCAAATATTCCTGCAATTCAATAATTTTGTCGTGGAAGATTAGCACGCTTTACTGCAATGCGTCTGAAAGGTAAGGCCTTTCAGACAGCCCCCCAATTCCCCCATCTGCAACACAAACACGCTGACCCCGAAACATGAAAAGGCTTCACACGTGCTGCAAGATAGCGTCAAGCAAAATCGGAGTGGGAACAGAACAAACCCGCAGTGTCCAAATGAACTGAGTCCATCCGTCTCTCTCGGCGGACACGTCTTGAGAGCGAGTCAAGCACAGGTCAACGTTCCCGTGGCAGCGCAATCAATGCTGATGAATACGAGAGCAGCTACGTGCGGAGCCTCTGCGGTGAAACCGCGTCAGTCAATGAAGGCCGGAATGAATATTACATGACCTTCCTTTGCATTAAACTGTGGAGTTCAAGCAAAGAGAAAAAAGGATGGCATTTCCGCCCACAGTTGGTTGTCCCTCTGCCTTTAAAATTTCATTTGAAAAAAAAAAGAGAAAGATGAATATGTCCTTGAAGGAAGGATGATCGAGCACAAACCAGGTTGTTCTCTGCTCATCCAGTATTGGCTAACTAATATTTCTGCTTCGGACATGGATTTCTCACTGCACCAAACAACCAATTTCAGACAGCTTCACCCATATCGGTCGTGCCTAGAATTGACAGTTCTTTGACAAACTGCCACTAAACTGTCAGCTGTGAAAACGCTGAAGGTTGCTTCTTTCGTGTGAAAGATCTGCACCTCCGGGACTTAACGATCAATGTCTTCGCCGTCCAATCTGCGCTGAGAGCTCCTGGCGAAGGCCTGTGGGAGCTTCAGTTTGTTCGCACTGATTGAATTACGGGGCAGCAAGATTTTTTTTTTTTTTCCCCTCCTTTAATTTGAGTTTCAATTTGAATTTCCTCTTATTGAATAATGACATAAAAAAGTAATGGGTATTGCTTTTAATTCTTTAAAAACCCTACATAACTGAAGCAGAGAATTCTAGACTTTGAAACATGTAATCACTCACCAGCAGGCCTCCCTACATCCTAAAAGTGATTGACGGTGCACAATATCTCCCCGTCAGGCCGCTTCTCTTCATTTGTTCGAGTCCCTACTGTTTCAACAGCGGCATCACGCTCCGTCTTTGCACAGGTGTCGGCGGGGGTGGGGGCCGGGGGGGTCAGCGAGGGGGCCAGCACGGTGGGTGGATGGAGTTGGGGGATGACAAAAGCGTCGTCTGGCTAGTGATTCCCATTGGAAGTGTGGTGGGGGGCGTTTACTGGAGGAAGACCCAACAGCTGAAACACATGGCCGGCTGTCAGCGGCCCAGAGACCCGGACATGTTGGTCCTCTCCCCCGGATCTGTTTATTTATCACCCTTTCTCTCGGGTTCGCAGAGGCCAGAGAGCAAGCTGGCCTCAGATCGGAATAGAGATGATTTAAATGACAAAAAGAAGGCCAACGCAACTCAAGCTGCTGCTTTGTATGACCAAGACAGGGCGTCATTTCATGGAAAAAATGTTTTCAGCCAAGAGAGACTCGACAGGCTGGAGGGCT
This sequence comes from Apeltes quadracus, assembly GCA_021346845.1. Lineage (NCBI taxonomy): Eukaryota > Metazoa > Chordata > Actinopteri > Perciformes > Gasterosteidae > Apeltes > Apeltes quadracus. Next base: position 14,673,278 of record CM037928.1, read on the forward strand.
TTCATCATGTGGCTCTTGTCACCAACAACAAACCGATGCATCGGTTTTCAATATATGGCGGATGATGACATTTTCTCATCATTTTTTATCATTCTGTTTGGAATTTATTAATATAAACGCAAACCTTCTTCTATTGTTAGAGTTTTTTTGGCTAAAGAATGACATGTTTAGAATGCAGAAAGTGAAATTAAATGAAAAGAAAAACATCTCAGATTTAGCGTTGTAATGTCATTGGTTTAGGAGACTCAATGGAGACAGAAAAGAAAAGAACCAATGAAGAAGGGGTCAAACTCATAGTTCCTTTGAGTTCCTCTGCTAAAGTTTCATGGTTCCATGGTCCTCTTCCCCTGCCAAGCATCCACGGCACGGCTGCAAAGACGACTCTAATGGAATTGGTGCGTTGGACCCTGCATGCTTATTGCATTAAGTGCAATCAATAAATCCTTTTTGTTCACTAGCGACCTCCCTCTCCCCAAATCTCAATAAAGCTGAGTGCTCTCTGTGTGATGAAGAATGCTTGCGGAACATGATTTCTCGCCCAACTTAAGGGGCTGTTCTTGGCAATTAATCCTGCACTGGACCAGCCATTACTCGACTATTTAAAAAAAATGCTGTTGAAGCGGTGATGCTGTATAATTCCCGCCGAGTCACGCTGCGCCGCGCTAACAATAACGTTCCTCAGCAGACTGCACCATGTCCAGCCTTTGGAGTATGTGTCTACTGTACCTTTTGAACAACCCTGCGAGGTGAGATCAGTGAGAGGATCTCCTCTCAGAGAGGATTGACCAGTAATAGTGTGAATGAAGCCCCGTGGGACGCTTGGTCCCTCCCTGTGCTCTGGTGGAGTAGAAGCTTCAGGGATCTGCCGGGTTCCCCCGCCGCTCTTGCGGCCCAGACGTGATGGACACGGATGGATGTCAGTCGGATATCAGTCCGGGCTGCGAGGGGGAGCAGCCTTGTTTTGACTAGAGCTCTTCTCCTACTGCAGGGTGGTATCTGTTCATCAAGGCCCCGAGCTGAGTGATAACATTAAGAGCTTCTCCCAGCATCTACATTCTCTGTCAACCTCCTCTCATCAGCGCCTTTGAGGTATTTTCCCAAAGGTGAATCGCCAGGGGAAACGCTTTCATTAAAAATTACAATCTGCATTGCCGTTTTTCTGCAAAGTTTGTGATTATAGTTCCAGCTCGTCATTGAGCACGAGCTGATGAACCATGCAGCGTTCACCTCCAGGTCCCAGGTTAAGCTCAAACAATTACATACGTGACTGGCTGCACTTTGATACAGGACAACCAAATAAGGCAGCGGGCGATCGTGGGTTTGGATCAAACATTTAATAAGACAATAATTTGTCCAAACATGGCTCTTCATCTCAAAGCTGCATTATTTTCCCAAGCCCTGCTTGAAGGCTTATCGGATAAATTGCCCCTCTGTGAGTCTCTGGTCCCATGCATATTCTGGGTCAGCAAGCCTGGCCCTCGCAGTGCCGCCCGTGCCTTTTTTGAAATATGGATGTCAAAAGGAGGATGACCGCTGTTGACCCCTGTTGGTGAACTTATCCTCAGGCCGTAAATATTTCTGTACCGGTCGCAGGGCTGGGAGCCATGGAGGAGCACCTAGTCTCTGTAACTGGGTAACAAACTCACTCCAAACTAGAAGAAGGATTGAGAAATGAAATGTTTGTTTGTGGACTTAATCCAAATACCCAGTACAAGGTAATTGAGCTTAATCCAACAATTGTAGTTAGATTAGTTCGATATTAGTAATTCAATTACTGGTTTTGAGGTTTTGAGAGTTTGCAAACAGATGTTTTGCTTGAGTTAAAGAAAAAAACGAGACTGTGCTTGATAACTAATAACTCCTTATATTTCCATCAATAAGCTCCAACTACATTGGACGAAACCAGCAATCCAATGAAAAATCTATATTCATTTCGTTAAAACGTCCCGAGTCCGAGGGCTTGATGGGAATCTGTTGTCATCCAGAGAGTTTGATGCTTGTTGCACCAGTCTGAGCCCAGGTATAGATTTTAATGTGAAGATGATTGATGATTTCTACTCAAAGGGCTTCCCAGTGGTGGTTGATGGAACACCGTGTCTTTCAACGTGCCCATTATAGCACTAGTTTGGTTTGGAACCCCCATAAAGCCATAAGCGCCTCTGTCTAGACAGCACTTTATAAGCGCTCTGAATGCGTACTACAAATGCGTACTACAAAGCTTGGCAAACAATGTCTAACGTTCTCCCTGTCTTTCCCTTTCATGTGCTGTCGTGCCAACGCCCTACCAGGTAAGACCAATCCCTTTTGCATTATTCTCTCTGCCCCCCCTCCCCCACCAACCGCATCTGCTAACCCCCCTCACCCTCCAAGCCCCGTTATACCTCAAAGGGACAACCGGATCTGTACACATAGAAGGTGGCTTAGATATTGTGGAAACAAAAGGTGGATTTAGGTTTGTTCAAACACCCGAGTGGTACTTGCATTGAAATCTGTTTTCCATCTTCATGCGATATCACAGAAGCACATTTATACAAAAGGTACATACTGCCATCCATCCATCTCCTGTCTACCCCGCACACTTAGCCGTTTCCATTAAGTCATCAGCTACTATGAATTCAACACATTTTTGCATTAAAAAAAAGGGCTCAAGCATTTATGGCACTCTGCCTCTCCGGTTCAAAGTATTCCGCCTGCACTCGGTACTCATTGAAAAAGCATTGAGTAATGCGTAAAGAGAACAGACAAGGACATGGAAAGAACAGCGAGGAGCTGAAGTGGCTGCCGAGCTGTCTGCTCCTCTTGTTTTAAATGAGAGTTGTTGTTTTTTTGACTCGGTCATATATCCGGCCGTTTTTCACCCAACCCCAACTGCCGCCACGGCAGCGGGAGAAACACCGGAGGCTCGTCGGGGATTGGGCGGCGTTGCCCCTGCACATTAAAAGAACTCCTCAGTCAAAACAAGGCCGCTCGGTCTGTCATTAAAGCTCACGGGTGTCGGAGGGTTTTTCCTTTCATGTGTTCAACACTCAGGGCCCTAAAACCGTCACACCGCAGGCCCCTCCTCCTCTAGATCCAACAAGTCCATAAACAGGGGTCTGGACCAAGTTGTGAGTTGTGAGTCCACACTTTGGATAAGCTCTGTTTTCACAAATACATAAAACAGGACATAACCGGCCGTGCTCGCCTGCGTCCTGCACTGGAGTGCCTTGCAGTGTAACAGTGGAGGCTTTGTGCGGTTCCTAATAGGATTTTAATGCCGTCTCTTTGTGGTTTAGAGAAGATTTCTGCTGATTAAATTCCAGGCCGGCCTTGTGAGGTTGAACCGGCTTTTCAGAACAAACGCACCTGGGAGAACGCGTGGCTTTGATGTCCGGCGGCGCCATTCGCCAGCTAGCGCGTCGGCCGCAGCACGCCGACCTCGTCGCCCCGAGTCGGTGTGGGATTTCATCTGGCCTTTGAGTTGAAGTGGCCTCTACAATGGCCACATCGCGGCGGTCTGAGTGAGACAAAACCCCTGTCAGGAGCGGTCACGCCTTGTCACGGGGCCCGTTAGTGTGGGAGGTCCTCCTGTCACTCAGTACGGTACCCACATCTTTTGCCTAATGCCATGTTTTTGGAAAGAGGAGCCTCTTAAAAAGGGCCCTGTTAACCGTCCACACAAGTGTGTTTTCCTTTGTTTCTTCTTTTGGCTCTTTCCTGAAATAAGGTAGCCTGTTGGAATTCCTGTGCTGTGGTTTTTTTCCCCACGTGTGCACATTAGGATGTGTGTGTGTGTGTGTGTGTGTGTGTGTGTGTGTATTAGGAATGTCAGCCGTAACACCATCACAAGGTTGGATGCTCTTGGCCATCATGTCACACACACACAATTGGGGTCCCTCTGACATGAAAAGGGCCCACCTGAGCTGTTTGGTGGGAATGTGTGTGTGTGTGTGTGTGTGTGTGTGTGTGTGTGTGTGTGTGTGTGTGAAGAGACTGGAATGCAGATTTCATATCCTCCCAGATAATGAGATTAAGGACGTGCCACTTTAGGGAGGAATTCCAGCCACAGATCTCTGCTGCTCCGACAGCTGCTACATCTACGTTCTGAGTTTGGCCTCCTCCCAATCGATACAGATTCTGCAAAACCTCTGATTTACTGATCATTTCCTCGAAGGAAAGGGGCAGAAGTGAAACACTGAGGAGTTTTGTAGACTACACTTCCACTGAATTCAAATTATTGCTTGTGGAAATATTTACAGAGAGGAATTCATATTTTATTTGCTTTAAATGCATATCTGTTCATTTTTTCTGTCATTAAGATTTTTGCAGATTTACAAGGAAATCATAATGATTTTATAATAATGATGACATTCATATGACATGACATCATACATACAGTAAGTTAAAACAGTAAAAACAAGATTTTAAAGCCAAGAACAAAAATCCAGATGACTCCCATAAACCTAGGAGGTCCAGGGTCCAGTTTAGAGTTATCAGAGCTGACAGCAGCACTGGGGCTGCAGCAAGGCGGGCACATGTTTCACAAATGTTGCTAACCAAGATTCAACACCACAACAAAGGATTTTTCCCATGTAAATGGCTCCCTCCATAACTCCGCTCCATGTCTTGGTTTACCACCATTTCTATGGAATGCTAAGAGCAGTTTAAAGACAAAATAACTGTACAAACATTACGGCCCGTCAAATTATAGACCAACGTTTCCTTTCCTTTTCCGACTGGTGTTTTCGTGCTTTCATCCCTTCGAGAGCCGCGTGTCAGGTGTCATTGAATTCAGGCCCGAGGGCCCTGGTCCCATCCTGCCCATTCAATCCATAATGACTGGCCCTCCTGGGACACACACACACACACACGCACACACACACAAACACACACATACAACATGGGTGCCTTTCGACATGGGAGTCCATTTTCCCACAGCCTCTTCCTCGGTTCACAGCCGAACGAGAAAATGATGACGTGTACTGGCTTCAAAGCTTTCAAAGTGTATGCGTTTGTGTGTGTGTGTGTGTGTGTGTGTGTGTGTGCACATGAGTGTTCGAGAGACATAGAGAGAGAGCAAGGTTATAATAGGGAATGAAAGGCACACCTAAGCAAACGGGTAGAGACGTCAGGTGAGACGCACGGACGTGTGGGGAAGAGATGAGGCGAGTCCGTTCATGTCTGGAGCCGGTCCTGTGTCAGCCTGCGCCGACATTCCTCACTCTCTCCCACTCTGCGTGTGCGTGTAGGTGCTGTTTCTTTGGATTCGAGACAATCCGGTGGGCCGACTTGGGGCTCATAATGTCCTTTTTATGGCGCCTTAATAGCCTAATAATGAGCATCCAATAATCGTCATTTGCCTAATGTGCAGAACTTTGCTGCTAATCACTTGGACATGGATGTGGATTTCAGTCTTTCCGCCGGCTCTTCAGACGAGGACTTTGGTCACTGACGATGAGAAATGTTCACGCTAGTGAAGTCCTGTGCACATATTTAGGATTATTCAAGTTTTTTCACCGCGGCCTCTCACCTACGACGGCGTTTGTGTGATGTCGCTCTCTGTTGATGGCTTTGTCTTTTGCGTTGCACACGTAGCCTGTGAGGTAGGGGCCCCCTCCCCCGCACACCCCCTGCGCCCCCGCTCTGTCGTTATGTAACCGGGAGTTGCAGCATGACGTTAATACTTTGACCGCAGCAGAGGAACTGCAACAATCGAGGTACATCTCACAAACACTTTCTCTTTTTCACTGCGTACGATCCTCTTTTTCACTCAAGTTTTAAAACTTTGGTTGCAATTTCTCAGCTTCTCTTGGACATGGCATGAGGGATGGCAATGTGGGTCCGTGTGTCAACTAATTATTGGATGAATTGCCATTGAGGTTGCGATGAGCCCTAATGACAATGGTGATCCCCCCACGTTAGTGTCTAAGCTATTATTGCTCCATTTCTTCCTACCATGGATCATCTTTGACGGTGACAGGCGGTTTTTAGTACCTGTACATTTCATATTTTATAGCATATCTTGTTTCAGTCGGCTGATTTAACCTCCCTAATACTATTATTATGAATATCGGCTACAGATGTGGACGTTTATAAAAACGGATTACCATCCGGCGAATCACATGTACGCTAAAACATTTATTTTGGCCCGACATCCTCGCTCTCACATTCTCCAAAAGTCGTTGGTGCTTGACAGCCACTTCCAATGACTTAATAAAAGTTCTACACTCCAAACTCCGCGCCTGTCTCCACCATTCACTCAGTCTGGTCGCCCATAAATACTTAGCGAGGGCTTTTAGGTTTAAAATCGTCCTGTCATCGAGCATACACCCCGCTGAAGTGTCCTTGTATGAGACCCCCCCCCCCTCGCTGATCTGTGACGGGTACTGACCCCGAACCTCCCTGGAGGGTTTTGAGACATAACTCCACCCAACAATCACGTAATTATATATTATTCATCACATTCTAGTTAGTGGCTTCCTTGTCCCCTTTGACATGCTGTCCGCTCATCAATACAGCCTGACTCTAGATGGACGGATTGTAATCCCCCCCCCCCCCCCACCTCTCTTTGGACTCTTGGTATGTAACCAAACCCTTCAACTCACAGAATGCCTTAACCAGATGGCTGCAGCAGAGACAAACTCAGCCTCTCCTCCTTCTGCGAGTCCGGACGTTTTACGTCTCCTGTGCGAGCGTGATGGAGAACCCGCCCGAAACACCAGCAGCGGTTACAATGCGGCTGTTGTGTGCGATCTTTATTGCGACTAGTCCATAAAAAAATATCGCTCCTCGTGTGCGTGTGTGTGTGTGTGTGTGTGTGTATTTTCAGCCCTCTCTGTTTTTCTCATTCACTGTTGTTTTTTCTTTTTCCGCCAAGTTACGTCACTTTGGGGGAGCTTACAGCCGGCTGGAAACTTGGTGCACGTATTCACAAACAGCAGATACACACACAGCTAGCCAGGCAGTGTGTGTGTATGTGTGTGTGTGTGTCTTCGATCCCTGTGGGAACATAGGTGGCCATTGTTAGGAGGCGAGTTGCTGACGGTAAGACTGGAAGGGAGCCCGAAAATACTGGGGCAGCAGGACTCAGCGTGCCTGTGTTTGTCTGTGCGTTATGTGCACACACACACACACACACACACACACACGCACAGTCCTCCTCATTGTTAATGGAGTGCAGCGGGGGTTTTGCATCTGAGCCCCCATTCCTGTGCCACAGTACACCGAGTTGGGCCACTCAGTGAATAGGATCTGAGGATTCTGGGAAACGGAGTCCAAGCAGGCCCAGGGGATCACATGCTTTACTGCGGTGTGACTTTACAAATATGCAACGGTCATTATGGCGGATGCACTCTGCAGTACTATTAGAGGCCACAGATGTCACCTCACTAAGTAGCTCGCATCGGTCCCGCCTGTAATGTTGCTTCGTTTCAGAGCCCCCACTTTGAGCACCTCCCTCAGCGCAAACCCAGATGGTAAACGGCTCCCCCGTGGACGCCACTCTGTGCGAGCCCCTCGCTCCCTTTAACTTGTCAAACAGCTGGAGGAGTCAGGTGGATTTTATGCTCCTCCTGGGCCAGCTGCCGCTGACTGGCATCAATGTCGGAGAGCTAATGGATGTTAAATGAGGCTGCGGCCTGTGTGCAGGCCCGAGGCCGGCGCTGCGATTTTACTGTATTGTCAACATGGGCTTTTAAGGATTCGCTTGGTGGTTCAGCAATGCTGTGTTTTTTTGGGGGGGGGTTTAGTTTTTCATCCCAAAGAGCCGTTGAAGGTGATTGGCGAGAGACGGGAGAAGGTTTACACTTCATCCTGCAACAAAAGGAAAACAATCTGGAAAAGGTTGAATGCATTTTCTTTTCTATTGAAGGAAAGGAGGCCACCAAAGCTATGTTCTTCTTCTTTGTAAGTTTTATTTAGGTCAGAGGAAACTATATTTACCCTTCAGAGGTTATGTCTAGCAGAGGGGTAAACTATCCTCCTCGTCTTTTCATTGTTATAGGCTGTCAAACTATTCAAGTCAATAACAGGTGGAAAAAGGGGATTATTAGGATGAAACACATGAAATATTTCAAACTAAATATCATTTGGTTTTTGGACTGATAGCAAATGACAAAGTAAACAACTTCAAGAAGTTAATTTCATAAGTTTTTAATGTAGTTTTTGGCATTCTAACACACTATAAATAGATCATCCTGCAATAAACATAAGAATGATTCATTTCTACTAGCAATAATGAGTCTTTCCGAAGAGGAACCTTACGATGGGAGAAAGCACCACCCACAGTCTCCCAACAGAGCACATCCTGTCACGGAGGCTCTCAGCCTCTGAGTGGATCAGATGGTCGCTGCCTGCACACCTGCTTCAGCCCCTCGTGACAGTGTCAAGAGATGGAACAACACACACACTCACACACACACACACACTCACACACACTCCTCCTCCTTCCAACCCCCAGGCTTGGCTGTTGAGCGCCGCATCAGAGGCTCAGTATATGAGGCAGCATGTTAATTACAGTGTTTAATTAGTGCTTCGTGACATGACTATTCTGTGATTTTATTAAATCCACTTGGTGCCAGACTGATTATACGCCCTTCTCCTGGTGCGTTATACGAGAGGCCGGCCGTGTTTGCTAATAGAGTGGGCTGGTTTGGCCCATAAGCCACAGGGGAGATTAGCTTCATTTCTTAGAGCTGTGGTTTCTCTCGCCTGAAAGGCAATTATGATTTGAGTGGAGTTTTGGTGGAACGGAATGAGGTCTGCGGTGGAGTCGTGCTGCACACAGTTGCAGCAGTTTATACGGGAGGAGAAAATAAAAAAATAAATTAAAAAAAGAAGTGAACCACTGTGTCCTTTCGTCTAACACTACGTCATTACACCGCCCTGAAGCCTCTGCGCTTAAACACTTTCCCCCCATTTAGGTTTAATTGTAGTTGTGCCATGTTAAACACGGCTGATTTATAGCACCGTTATGAACTACATCGGTGAGGGGATGAGGTGTTTAGAATGGGAGCCGCTTAGAAGCAAACAAAACCGTAAAGCTGCCCATTGAAGTGTGTTAACGGATATCTCCTTTTAACCACTAATGTGCAGTTTTGTAAATAAATATCTCTGGGAAGTTGGACCTCTGCTAATGTGGCCCGCTCAATCCTGTAAACCACCACGAAGTGGCATATTCATTTAAACGAATCCCCTCCTGCTCTGTCTACACAATCTGCATAGTTACGGTACAGGCCTGCAAATAATTGTACGTTTGGTCATTCCACCTTTTAAAAAGAAGTCAGGGAATTTTTCCCATTTGAATTTTCTTATTCTTCGATGTAAACCTTTATTCCGTGGAAGTCGGCACCTATTTTTTCTCCCAAACCAAATGGAATATTCAATTTCCTCCAAGAATCAACCAATGATTTGACCACTTACTCATTGTCATGGTCTTCATCACGCGATGAAAGGTGTTTGTTAAGCAGAAGATGTTTCTTAGACGATGGCTGTGAATGTGCTTATTGATCTTTGTCCGCTGGCCAATGAGTCCGGCTTCTTTTGCGGTTGATGATCTGACTGTCAAAATGTGAAAACATTTGTTAAAACTGTATAAATAACTCAACGCTTCTCCCCTGTGTTTCACCATTGAATGGTGCTCCATTTGTTGTATTGCTTAGAGGAAGAGGTAGGGGAAACTCTTTGGAAGACAAATGGATCTTGACCTTGAGATGTCTGCGGGGGTAAAGGCCTTCATAAGTCAGCGTCGGCAGCGTTTGGGCGGGATGCTTCGGCGTGGAGGGACCTATCTGGGCTGAAGTCCTGCTCGGAGCAGTTTGGGAGGCTACGGATTCCTGCTCAATGCGCATTGGAATTCCGACAGCTGGTTTGGAGGGATGAACGAGGGCCGTTGATGTAGAAATCAAACCAATCCATCATCTCAAAGCCAAAGCGCTCCCCCAGCGGCCGGAGGAGAGCTCCACTGCAACCACCCCCCCCCCCCCCCGCCCCCCCCCCCCCCCCCCCCCTGCACCCACTTGACTGTCCTGCTTGCCGCTGTTGTCCTTTTTTATTAGATCAAGAGGCTGAACCATTTCACTTTGGAGGATTATGGGAAAAGGTGCGCTGAGTCAGCGATGTCTCGCCTTTGTGGCTGATGCCTTCTGTCATCAAGCAGTGACCTGCTCTTCAAATCGGGCTGCAGAGAGATTAGAGAGAGCGATGTGTGTTGACTTTGGCATTGATCCTGACCTTAACCAGGTGACCTGTTTTTTTTTTATCCACCTGGAAATGCAATAACCGGTGTCAGCAGTTTGGCCTCGATATCTATCCAGAAGTGGGTTCGGTGCCGACGTAACAAGCCTACTTTGTGATGCATCGGCCCCCACAAGAAAGGAAGAAGAAGCGTGCTAATTATACAGGGATTTTTAATTGGGTAAAAATCTTCCATGCTCTGTCAAAAGGAAGGCAACAATGAGGCTTTGTGCATTCGTATGCAGGGCAGGGTGGATCAGGAGCTTACCTTAGCCAGCCAACACTCACACAGGAAGGCTTCTCATCAGCTCTCATTGTCAGCCAGAACACTTAAGACGATTGCTTCCCTGGTGACCTGAAATATGTGGGCGGCTCAGAGGGAAGGATGCAGAGGAAAGGAGGAGAAGGGTGGAAACCAGAGGATATCTCCACTGTGACATGGCTTTTACATACAAGTGGTGGTCACACTGACCTGTCAAACTGTTAAAAAGAGAAGAGAACATACTCCCCACTGGCCACGGAAACCCCTGGCACATTCCCTGTGGGATTTCCTGTCAGGGCCGTAGTGGCAGGACTGATGGATAATGTCCGCATAGGCATCTCTACCATTGACCTGCTTGTGCAGGTGTGTGCGTGTTTGTGTGTGTGTTTATTTGTGCATCACACGCAGTCGGTCTGCTGCTTAATGAAGCCTCTTTCATTTTTGGGGCGGATGAGAGGTGGATGCACTTCATTAACCTCGATGCTTCGTACAACAACACTCACACGCACACACACACTTACACAGGGAGAGTAGAAAAAGACACAGGCTACATTGAAGGCGGAAGTATCTAAAGCACATGCCAGGGGGATGAAGATGGATGGCAACCTTTTCACTGGGCGCTTTATCTTGGCCCACACAAGACAAAAACAGCAGCTTTGTCCGAGTCCCATTCAGGTTTTTCCAGGGCCGAATAGAGAGACAATGTCTAATGACTAAAGAGCCTGACGTTTATGGATATTAATGACGCGTGGGATGGGGCAGCGGTGCGTTCATTGTAAACATAAAACAATACCTGCTATTAAACTTCACTACAAGTCAGAACATTTCCATCTTAATAAGTCCTGTTGGTTTATGATTAGAATGTTCTGGAAACATATTCCAACTTTAGTGCCCCTTGTTTCACAAGTTAAGACAAGTGTGTGTCAGTATCCTGAAGAAAGGGCCAAACAGAGTCATTGCTCCCCACCGAACGTCTGATCATAAGAATCTATTCAACCTGTAATCATTCCAGAAAAATGCATCAATTCAACCGGTAATCATTCCAGAAAATGTCAGAAAAAAAGTTTGTCCCTGAGACCGGCAGTCAAAAACATGAAGATATGAATTAAGTGACATTAGTAAGCTAAAAGTGCACTTCATCATCATTCATATAAAGCAAGAACCATCTCTAACTTCTACGAAATGAGCTGGGCTGCTACTGACGTCAGGCCTCAGCTGGCGCTAAGTTATTTTAGCGCCTAGTTAACTAGCGCCTAGGATAACTGCGTCCTCAGAACACCATGTGAAGTGTGAGGTGGTTTAGAAATGCTGTTTCACCGCGCACCGTCATCTAATCTGGTGAAAGTCTCCCGTTTTCTGGTTTTGAGTGTCTTTCCTGCCCAGTTTGTTTCACATTGACTCGCTGCCGGGGGGCGGACATGAATCACCAAATCATGATGCCCCTCATCTGGCGAGTGTCTGCGGCCAAAGATGTTTCACTTCTCAGCCGCCTCTCTCCGCACTTCAGCCCGCGTTCATCAGCACTTCACATCTCTCATCTCTCTCAGGCCCCTCTGGAGCAACTCATCCGTGTGCGATGGTGAGTGGAAGTCCAACGGTCCCCGTCTTTGGCTGGGCTCTTGTCATCCTTCACCGCTGATGAATTCACTGGCCTGTTAATTGGCTAGATTAAAATACATTGCCTCGAACGGCGAGAACTTTAGGACCCCTTAATGGATTGGTCTATTTCTCTAAAAGAGGAGGGGCGGGGTGGGGGGGGGGGCTGTGACAGGGATGGATATTATCTAAAGGGCAGTGAAGGATGGGACACCATCAAATTAAAGCGGGAGGGGAGGTCAGGTACAAGATTCAGTGATGTCATCGCCGCCTTCGTGAGGAAGGACCGGTCGCTTCATATGGACGGCTCTGGTGCTTTTCATTGGCCGTTGCTTATTTGACTTTGACTCGACCGACATTAACTGCTCGATGTCGAAGAGGCTCCGGCGTGCCACGGTGGCATTTAGCAGCAGGCTCTCGGTCCAGAGTCCACGTGACGTAAAGCTTTTATTGCTTCTCAACCGCCAGGTTTCACTCTGCGCTCAGAGTATTTTCCAATCAGTGTCTCAGTGTTATCCAATCCCATGTTTCAAAGAGTCTACTGCTCAGAAACACTACTACCTTTGTCCATAGGGAGGCCAAAATCAACACAAAATGAAAGTACCCAATAGTAACTTTGTAATTTGTAATTTTACTTGTCTTTGGTTGAGTATATGTGACTCAACGGAGGGGTTGGGGTGTAAAGCAAATACCACATCTCGCCACTAGATGGCGATCAACATGTTTAACTCCATCATTTTGTACAGCTTGCTCGCAAACCCGCACTTGGGTTTTTCTCATTGAACAGTGATTGAGACTGTTCACCTTTGTGCGCACACGGTTGTGCGGGGCAATTCTTTACTGACACAGTCACACAAACACACACACACACGCACCTAATAGCAGGAGAGCACACTTACACAGTTGGCAACTTGATGCGACCCACCTCTAACTGAAAATCTCGACCATAGATGGGACAGGGGTATACAGTAATTAAGGATAGGAGGAGTGGGTGACTCAAGGCTCCTGTCCCCGACAGCTGAGGCGAATCACCCACAATAAACAAGTGCGAGCCTTGCGTTTTCTCCTCCGGGCGGGCAGCTGTTTGACTGCCAAGGCCACGTAAATCGGGGCGACATGAAGGATGCGTTGCGAGAGGTAAACAAGTACCAAAGGCAGCCTTCTCTCCCCTCTCATTTCCCTTGCCGCTATTTATTCAAGTGGCGCAGAGAGATGGTGAAAGAGGGGCGGTGAAAGGGTTGTATACTCCTCACAGCTGGACACTGGTAGGACTTTTTACACGTCGCAGTGTCCTGCGTGTGAGAAAAGGAGGCAGTCGTTGGTCCGAGTCCCTTCCAACACCCCCTCCCCCACCCCCCCCCCCATCCCGCCCCCTTTCCAGTTCCAGGCTCTCCAGTCCAGAATGTCATATGTCCCATGTGAAAAGGCGTCTTTTGTTACCTCGTGATGACGCCCACTAGCGGTGGAGTCAAGTTAAATGTTCTCCCCCCCCTTCAAGCCTCAACAAATGTGGAAACACAGGGAGCCAAAGAGGGTGAGGGAGGGGGGACACATTTTTCTTCCTGACTGTAAAACCCTTCCTTTTTTGCGGGGCGGGGGGTAGATCCTTTTGAAAGGCGTCCGTATCTTAGAGAAGATGGTTGGTTGGTTGGTGGAGGTGGGTGAGGGGGGGGGGTCTCTTTTCGTAGTCAACATTCAACTGTGTCGCAAACAAAGACCTCTTCCTCGGTTACAAAGACACACACACACACACACACATTTGCACATGATTTTTTTTACGTGTCCTTTACGTTTAACAGCTTTTACAAAAAACACTGCACAGTGCGTTTTTGCGTTTTGCCCTTTTCGCACTGCCGAGATGCGTCCACAAGAGAAGGTTTCCGATACAGAGAACAAGCTTCCTGCTGTCTCACAGCTTAGTTTATGTAAGTGCCTTTGACATGCTTTGGCTGTCCGTTTAATGCGTGCATGTGGGTGGCAATGAGCCCCATGGGTCCATCTGCCATGTTAGAGGCCCTGCTCCGACATATGCACGAACCACTGGCACACACACACACACACACACACACGTCGGAACAGGGTTCAACTACACTAATACGTTTAGTTTTTAAAAAACGGCGAACACAAAAGCGCTTTAAAAAAGAAGAAGAGAAAGTGGGAAACAGGCGACACATTTGTGTGCTTATGCAGTTGGTTGCTTGGTTACAGAAAACACTATGTACTCCCCATGATAAAAGGTAGTCCTCCATGCTAAGGGTTGTCGTAGCTTCTGATATACTTTTCTGATGAAATACCACCATCGCTCTCAGAAAAAGCACACACATGGGAGAGAATCATACAGGAGGGGGTTTGGAGCTGCGTCAATGCAAATATAGAGGGACTAAGTGTTACTACGAACACATTCTGGTACCAGGCGCTGAAACCAAGCTTACACAGACACACCTACCCTTATTAGATTGTGCAAACGTGTGTGTGTGTGTGTGTGGGTGTGTGTGTGTGTGTGTGTGTTACCGGACTGCCCCCCCCTCCCTGGACATGAATCACTTGGAACCCACACACTAAGCTAAATGAACCCCCCCCCCCCCATCGCTTTGCCCTTAATCACATTAGCCTAAGTGATATGGGAACGCCAGGCCAGACACACACACCCTCCTACTTTCTCTGTCTTTCAACTCAAATAAATAGCCACTCCTCCCGAGCTTTAAGTTGTCTTAAGCTCCAACTTTGGATAATAGACCGTTTGCCCCCCCCATGCCTCCCCCAACCCTCCCAACAGACCCTAGTGTGGAATAATGAGGATCAAGACGAGGGCAGAGAAAGCAGGTTGAGAGAAGTGCGAGAGGGTGTAACAGAGGACCAGAGCTGACACTGCTAATACCCGCCCCGGGATTTAACCCATCAAAACACCTGTTTTGTCAGGCTGCGAGGTTATTGTGGGGTTTTTTTTTTGTAGTCGCCAGCTATTGGGGCGTTGGTGGAATACGTTAAAATGAAACGGGCTCACGCCTGGGCGGCCGCAGTCTCTGGGCTTGAATAGTAAAGCCGATGGGGAAGTACCTTCAACTTGTAGTCCTTCCAATGGCTTTCAAGGGAAGAAAGCAGTCCGATTGTTTAGAGGTTTATGAGAAGATGCCCCCTTTTCTCACTAGAGGCTCTGGTCTCAATAGCTAGTTACAAGTCTTCTTCAATAAGGCATGATAAACCATAAAGCAGGGTGTGTTTTTAGGGCGGGCCTACCATATGACTGGCAGGTTGTGGTCTGTGTTTTCCTTTCATTTTCGCAGTGTGTTTTCACTTCCTAAAGTGAATTCAACACGTTCGGTGAAATGAGACATTCCATCCGCTCTCTAGTGTCAAGAAAAAAATAAGATGTCTGTGGCCAATATGCCGAACTTCAAATGTCGATAGACAATCCAATGGGTTGTGGCCCCT
This sequence comes from Apeltes quadracus, assembly GCA_021346845.1. Taxonomy (NCBI): domain Eukaryota; kingdom Metazoa; phylum Chordata; class Actinopteri; order Perciformes; family Gasterosteidae; genus Apeltes; species Apeltes quadracus. The sequence continues at coordinate 14,688,780 of CM037928.1, forward strand.
TGACTACATCCAAATCCAAATCTAATAGATTTGTTACAGAATATAACATAAAACAAATCTCCAATGAAAAAATATACATGGGTTTACACTGACAATGCAAAATGCGATCCCTTGAATAACTGCTATAACTGACCACTGCACGTGCAACATGGATAAGATAAACCTGTTGGTCTTCCATGGCAGAGGTCATCTTCTTGACTGAGACAATTTGGCCTAATTTCATTCAGACTAATTTCACATTACGCGATAATATGTGCTGAGTGGCCTGGTTTAGTGGCCATGCAGGCCATAGAGGGAGGAGGCCCCATGTGTGCCTGGTTAATAATCGATAGAGGGAGTGTTATTCCACGGTAAATAGCTCCCAGTTTCTGCCCAGCCCATCTTTTATGGATGAGGCTTGTCAACACAGCTCCCCATCCGTCTGTATCAGCTGGGCAAACAGCAGATCCAGTGGCCTCAGTGTGTGTGAGAGAGAGAGAGAGAGAGAGAGAGAGAGAGAGAGAGAGAGAGAGAGAGAGAGAGAGAGAGAGAGAGAGAGAGAGAGAGAGAGAGAGAGAGAGAGAGAGAGAGAGAGAGAGAGAGAGAGAGAGAGAGAGAGGGATGAAGGAGACTGTGTTGTGTTGTGGGCGTGGGTTTGCTCAGGTTTACCATCCTGGTGATTGTGGTGTTGGGCTTCTGGCCATTGAATTCGTGCTTTGTGCAGCTCGGGCGATTTCTTTTTCCTCACTTGCCCTACGCTGCAGATGGAAGTGTGAATGTAAATCCAGACACTTTATGTGAGGGGGGTGTTTTCACAAGTTTGACAGAGAAAAATACCTCCCTCTTCATCCTGTCACTCATCTACTCCTGGTTTCTACGTCTCCTTTTGCTTCAGCAAAGTTGTAAAGATTTTCTGGTTCTTGTGAGTCTTGTGTGCTTTTGTGTCACTCACTTTCCTTTCTTCTTTCTTTCTCTGCCTACTGAAGCCCACAAATACATAAATGCAGGTAAGCACGTCAAACTATCTTTTAAGCTAATGCCCTTTCTGTTTGCTAACAGGTGTGTTTGAATCAAGCTAGTGGATAAAGAAGGAGTAAAACGGGATCAGGAGTTCCGCTTTTAAAAAAATCTTAATTTTCTATATACTAGGACCAGATAATATCTAAAGCTCTTATTTTATGCATACATACATAATATAATATGTTATATAACAGTACGTGTATGTATATATATATATATATGTATATATAATCAATAAGTTGAATAGTACACTTTTATAGACTGACAAGCCTGTGCACAGGTGTTTGATTTATCAAGGTATGGGAATGATTTATTATGAAGATTGCTCCTTTCCGGATACACTGTTACATGAAGCATATCTTTGTAATTGCTTCCTTTCCTTTCATATACTTGATGCACTTGCTGACATAATTAAGGGTTGTAGACTGATGTCATACGTTCTCTATGTATGTTATTAGCTGTGGTATAATTATGGCTGCGTGGTTCATGTGTGTCGAGCTGCTTGCAGAGCAGGTACACGCCATGGCAGCAGGGTTTTTTTTTTCTAGTGTTTAACTTTTGAGTGTTCATCATGAAGTATCTTCATTATTAATATTATAGTCTCACATGAATATATCATGGAAAACAATATCCTGTTTTAGAAATGTGGCCAATTATTGAGGGTAAAATTTGTAAAAGTAAAACTATGATATTTCTCGGCTGTTGACACGCTAATATTGTCACAGAAAAAGCAAAGGTGTAGGAACATGTCTAGTGGCTGAATTCCATTTCAGGGGCCAGGTGTTTTGAACTGAGTCTTTGTTATTGCAGTAAAAGCATGTGGGATCTCTTTGTGCTTGATTTCATTTCTAAACAGAGTTCAAATGCAAAAGAGGCTTTTATACAACCCTTTTCTTTGTGCATATAAACGTCCTCCTTTGCCTTTGGTTTGTTTAATAGTACCAATTACTTTGCCTTAACAAGCGCCTGTTGAAAAAGCAGACACGTTGTGCACGGCCGCGTGTGGTCTCAACCGTCAGGCAAGGCTTAATATTCTCCCAAGAAGTACGTGACAGGGATAAGGTCGAAGGTCGCGCGATGGCGGGGTTACGAGGGCTCTGGCGCTCGCAGCAGCCCGCGATCTCATTAAAGCGCCGAGACACGGCGGCGGCGGCGGTGTTGCTGCTGAACCCGCTTTGCCCAGGTAGGGCTCAGGGAACACAGACGTTCCCACCTCTGCGACAATCCCATTCTCCTCGCCGAGTACGGATGGTGTTCCGATCCAATGACTGTACGACGTAGTGCACGCCAGCCCCGTGGTCGATGCGCCGCGGCCAGCTCTTGTCTCTTGTCTTCCGTCCCCCCCTTGGAAGACGGGGCACGTAGTTGGTGGGGAAAGGTGTAAATGTCTACTTCATTTTGCGTTAAACTTCTTTGCATTGCCAGGCAGGAAAGAGTCTGTGCCCCCCCCCCCCCCCCGATTCTGTTGAGCAAAACAAAGGGGCAGGTAGTTTTGGCCCCCTTTTCAAAAGCAACGCACCATTAACAATGCCGCGAGTGGCGAGGCCGTCTTATGTGTGCGCCGCTGTGATACCAATTTCCCCCCCCCCCCCCCCCCGACTCCCAATAAGACTGATGTTCCACTTGTCTGCTCCAGCGCTCCCCTCTCTTTTTTTTCCCGGGGCTTGAACTCTATTATGAGCCGTTTTAATAAAGGAGAAGGGGGGGTGCAATTATCTGCTGTGTGGTTTGGGAGGTCAGCGTGTGCAGCCAACAGGGCGGGGCTGTCACGGCCCCCCCTTGAGCCTCCTGCTCCCGAGAGGGTAGGTGTCATCCACATTAAGGGATAAGCCGTGGCCCCTGCACATCTCATCCGGGGACGGTTGACAGCCGACAGTCAAAGGAACGGAGGTGAAGGGAGACGGCTTTTTATCTTTTATCTGATCCTGGGAGGCTCTTTATATATATATAAAGAGCCTCTCTTCGCTGCCTTAAAAGGCTGTTGTTTAATTCAAAGACGCTCAACTTTCAGGGCTCTGGGAATCGTGTGGACAGCCTTGGCTGTGACCTTGATGCAGAGACAGGTTCTCATGTGTGTCCAGGGCATCGTTGAAATGTCCTAGAAGCCAGGCTGCTCAAGAGATCATCATCAGACTCTTTTCTTCTTCTTCTTCTTGAAGTTTTAAAGAGCCACTAGCTAAATCGAGTTCATGCCCGTGTTCGTGGAAGCCTTGTAAGCAGCGGCCCACATGTAGCCAACGCCCCCCCAAGTCCCCCTCCCAGCCTTGGTTCGGTGACATCCTCGTTTATCAGTCCTACAAAACATTGCAATGAAAACAGGCTCCCGGTGGAGTCGGGCCGCGCTGACCCTCCGTATCAGCCCTTCCTCAGATAAGACGCTAATGAGCTGACATGTTCACAAAACAGAGGATTGTTTGTCATTGTTCAGTCGCCCAAGTTTTGGGAAAATCTCTTAAGCTCCCGGGCGGCCGTTGGTTTCGGTTTGTGTCAGTCCCAGTTATTTTGCCTCTGGAAGCACAGGTATTTCCTCTGAGAGCTCCTCTTTGGTCGTGTATTTCAAGGAACCCGGGAAGCCTTTGTATTCTTCAGGTATGTTGTCAGGGAATGAAATTCAGGCCAACAACAAACAGATCGGGATGTTGTCAACATCATAGTGTGCATGGTAACATTTAAAACAAATAACATTTTTACTGGAGTAAATCAAAAGGAAAGGATGTCTATGTTTGCCTGGTTATACGGTTAACTGGAGCAGCTTTTTGTCTCCGTCGCCTTTCTGTCAGTGTGCGTTCTTTAAAGCCGTCAGTAAATATGAAGATCATCCTCCCACATGCGTTGTGTTCATCTGAGGAGTCCGTGTCAGCTCTTGCATGCGACTGGTACGCACAAGACCTTCCTTCCAAAAGAACTCGGAACTGTTTATTTAGCGTACGTGTGCGTTTTCATAACCAAACGTGTTTCACTGCGTGTGTGTGTGTGTGTGTGTGTAGAGAGCGTATGTTCTAAGCAGCATGTTTGGTGGTGGGAAGAAAAGGAAGAGCTTTCAGCACGTCTAGTCCTGTCAAAACCAAAAAAGGGATTCTCAAGTGTTGCCAATAATGTCACGTTTCCCCATGCATTGTGTTTTTAGCCTGATAACAGACCTCTAGCAGGGCCATGAAGGACGCTCTGTCCTCAGAGATCTCAACAGGCCTGCTCGGCTGTGTCATCGAAGCTGTTAGAGTGGCTCTTCATTTCCACGACCGCAACGTCCCGCTAAGCAGATGTTTAACACAGGTGAATACTCTCAAAATACAAACTGTTGAAAACAAAGGACTTAAAGAAAGGAAATAAAGTGTAATCACAGCATCTGCTGAGCTTTCACATCAGGCTTTGATGTTTTTAAAATCATCACTGTTTGAAGATGTACATCATCTGGACGTTCCTCTGGCAGCCGGTACCACTTTTTGTGAGACTGAGCATTATCAGACCAGACCAGTCAGTTTTTATGTCATAATGACCGTTTACTTAAGTGGGACTTCAATGGCCTTGTTCAAAATAAAGTGCTACAAGTGGGCGCCTGCTGCCTAGCAGCCGTGCTCTGCCAGGACTTGAGGATTATTGTTGCCATGGGGCATGTTTGTTGGGCTGCAAAGAATTTTTGGCAGCTACGAAGACTGCTGCTAAATTTCTGTCTGCTTGGCTGCTTTGTCGGGGTTATGCTCTTCCTTTCCTTATTGGGAAGGAATATCTCTCTCTCTGTCTCTCACACACACACACAGACGGCTGTAACTTAATTGACTTGGTTGGAACACGACCAAGAGTCCTTGGAGCGATCCAGGCCAGTCCCCTCTCCTGCCTCCTCCCCCCCTCCTGAAGCACCTCGGGTGCGTTTACTCCCCTGACACTGGTTTCTGACCCACGTGGACACTCTTATCTCCAACTTTGTGTCGACATAGCCTTTATTTTATTAGTCTGCGAAATTCCGCCCTGCTGTGCCACGCCGAATTACAGAACGGTCCCCACGCATGTGCGGTCGCTTCTGACTGACGAGCGCTCCGCATATCCATTCGTTTTGCACGGCGCCCCGTTGATGGAGAGTCTCGCGCACCACCTGTGGAGGGTTTCTACCAGTAGAGGCGGACAGAATGGACCAGCTCTTTGCATCTGCTGCCATCTCCTGGCAGCTCGCTGCATATTACCAACCAAACGCCTGCCCCTTCCATGCACTGCATCCGCACAGATGTGTTACTCTGGAAACACATTCTGGATATGTCCACCCTGCATGTTTACTTTGGATTCTCCAAACTTTTGCTTTTTGTTGCTGTAGCTCACCAAAGAATGTGCTGTCAGCTTTATTGTTGCATTTGTCCGGTTTTATTTATTTAATTTTTCTTTGCAATCTTCTCCATAACAGAACCATGTATGTTGTTAATTACTTGTTGTCCTGGGTAACCTAAAGTTTTGTTGGGAAGGAGGTTGATTGTGAGGGAGCACCTCTGTCTCTCCATGTGTGCGTCATCTCATAGCATAGCAGACACAGACCTCAAGGCTCAATGTTGTATTTACGCGCCTCACAGAGTTATGGTTTATTCCACCGTCATTTTGATTAAACTGTGTATTGGTGCTGTGTCAAAAGGAGATAAAGCTGCACTTGGGGAAGTTTTCAGTTTGAGGATGCAAGGATTAGTAGATACACTAGGGGGCGCAACTGCTCCAATACTGAGCATAGAGGAGGCAGTTGGCTCCACTGAGCTGATTGCCCCTTCTTCCTCCTCTGCCTCCTACTCTTCATTCCATTCCCCTCCCCGTGGAGATGGGTGGCCAAACTGAGGCCATTTTCATTCAAAATAAATACTTTATTTACCCGATATACAACCACAAGTCAGGCAAAAGTGTTCTGCCGCAGAGGTTTGTTTTGTTTGTGTTTGTCACGGTTGTCTGCTCTTCAGAAAGAGAAACACAACCAAAACTGAGCGGAATGAGGAATGAGAGCGGGGAGGCCGTGAGATGGATATGAACCACAGTTGCTATCAGCACATCACATAGCGGCCCTTCGGCAGGATGGAGGACAATGGACGGGGGAAACAATGAGAGGAGGGCGGTGGTTCATGCACATTCATATTTAATCCGTCACTTGAGCTGCTGTTGCATCGGTTCACGTCATCGCAGCGACTCGGTAGCCAGTGAGGAGTCCGCTCCGGCGTCGTGTTGCGCTGCTCGGGTTGGGTTGCCAAGGGCAGCGCCTCCACCACAACCCAGTGGGCCATGGGGGGGGTTAGAATATCTAGGTTATGGTAATATAATCTATTTCACCCATGATCGCACCTACTGTATGTGCAGAAGCCCGCGGTGGAGGGGTTAGGGTGTACGCGTGCCTAGGGGCTTGCTAAGTGGGTACATGCGAGTGGAAGGGGGCAAGGGGGAAGGGGGGGGCTGACCCATCTGGTGTGCGTGGCCTCCCCACACCCCCACCCTCTCCATCTACAGATTAAGAGGCCAACGCTGTGCTGAACCAAGAATTCTTACCCCGTCCCATTACAACACACGCCATCCTCCCGTCCCCCTCCCCCCCGCCCCTCGTCAGACCCCATTTCCTCCTCCGGACAGACGGCCTCATGGGAGAGACGTGGGGTGAGGTCTCCATTAGGCGAGCTGCCCCTGATGCAGGGTCTTGGTGTTGCGTTGGTGAGAAAAATGGGAGATAAAAGCGATGATGTCAGCTGTGGATTTAGATTTAGGGGGGGGGCTTAAAGTGTCAACGGGCACAGGGTTAGTCTCATCCCCCACGGCGTTCAAATGGGTAGCCATGTGCCAATGGTATTCACTCCGAATCACGGGATATACTTTTGCAGAAATATATATATATATATATATATATGTCATCAATTGTTTTTTTCATGGGGAGATAACCCAGATTTTACAAACATCCATTCATCCATTCATCCCTGAGCACAGACAGCCTCCTTGGGCGTTGACCCAGTGGGGTCTTTGTGTGAATCCAGGCCACACCCAGCATCTCACCCGGCAGCGCCGGAGGCCTTCGCAGACATCACTCGGAGGGGGGGCGCGATAGATCTTCTTTTGACTTTTCGAACAATAAAGAAATACCCGAGCGAGAGAAGAAGAAGCCCTGAGTAAGAGGCCGCGCCCGCTCGCTTGTGTGATGCCTTCAATCCTCTTTGTGCCACAAAGTGGGCCTTTCTTCCCCTGTTCCGGCTGTCGCGCCATGCCGCAGCAGCGAGGAAATCACGCCGTGCAACATGTGGGGCTTTATGAGTGAACTGTAAGCATCCCGAATACTTTTGCTTTAATGGAAAGCATGCCCCATCAAGTAGGGTGTGGGAGGCAGCATCTAAAAGCCATTACCGTCAAGCTTGCGCTAAATCCTTAATGAGTATGTGTTGGAAATAAGGCTTTCACAAATGCACCAGTCTTTGAAATGATTGTTCATCAAATTGGGAGGAGAGGTGAGGGGGGACAGTAAAGACAAACTGTGCCCTTTGACTTTCAGTCTAGTGCCAAAGCCAAGCCGATTTTGCCGTTACCTCGTGCCATCCTCGTGAGGTCACTGGAAATTCTTACGTTCTCCATCTTAATTTCCTCAAGTGTCTGCTCCCATTATCACCAGAATTAAGCTATAATCCATTGTATGGTAAATTGAACAAATCGGTTTGGGGATTTAGGACCTCTTATTTATGAGGTGATTGTGCAATTCTCCAAAGAGATAATGGCCCCTAATTGATAAGATAAACAGGCCAACTTGATCCTTCAGAAATGTCTGAAAGCCGAATAGACTTTCTCTCCTCCCTGTTGCCCAACGCTGATCCATGCCTCACTTTCTCAATGTGCCGCGTGCCACAAGGTACTGTTATCGCGCGCTTTCAGTTACCATGTGTCTCCCGAGCTAAATAACGAGGTGTGCTCAAAGCACAAACGTCTGTCCCGGCCTTCGCACCGGGTGTTAAAGGCAGCCTATTAGAGTTACTCTGACTCGCTGTGGTGCCGTAACTGGGATAAATGGGAGTGATGGATAGAAGGATGGCGGCTGGGACCTGCTGCTGGTAAAGCGGCAGGAACACGGACGTGTGGCAGAGGTAGATTGGCCTAATTGGAACTTTGACCAGCCTGTCACACACCTGCCTAATTGGCGTGCCGAGAGGTCGCGCGGAGTATAAGCAGGGGGCTCGGGAGCGGGAAGGCTCACGTCTGCAAAACGTGGGGGGGGGGGGGGACTTTGTGTGGGCGGCGGAGCGGAGCTCGGAGTGCATCTTTCCTAGAACCAGATAGAGCGTTAGCTCATCAGCATAAAGCATTAAACATTTACGCTGACCTAAAAAGCCTGACAGCCCCCCCCCCCCCCCCCCCCCGCCCCACACACACACACACACTCCCCCACTCTTCAGTCACACCCATCACTTCTCCTTCCTTTGCTTCATCTCCTTCCTCTGCTCCCTCTCCACACACACACAGCTCTGTTTTCTTTGGCTGATAATGAGGACTCGGCAGGGGGAAACTGGAGCAATTGGATCCTTGGATGGAGAATGAGGGACGGTGGGCGTAGAATAAGAGGAGCTCTTTAACTCTTTAGCTTTTTAAGCAAGCAGCAAACCTGATGCTCTTTATGCGTTCTCCCTCCAATCAACCACTCCACTTGGTTTACAAAAGGCATGGGCTTTTATTTTGGCGTCTTGCCTTTCCGAATAGAAGCGGTCTCCTCTTTGCCAACAGCCAGAATGGTTCAATCTTTTTTTGGTCTCATTAGTTTGGGTACCCGAGGAGAATCGCATTGTTAAAGCGAAGGCTCATTTCTTCTCAAGAATCATTTCTGGAGATAAAATCCTGCTGTTGGTATAAAGTTATTCTGATCAGAAGGCTGACTTTTAAAATCAAAACTTGCCTGCGAGTACATTGGCGTGAAAGAATCAGCATCTGCTTTTGCCTCCACCACTTTTAATTCTTCGCGCTGCGCAGAGATCGAGCAGCTTTAGCCTTTACTCCAGCGGACTTTGTCGCTTTTAGGAAAACGCAGGCTGTTTATCGTGATCGACTGCAGGCGTCTCTCCGTGGCCGGTGCACTCTGCTGCGGAAATGGTTTGGACAGTGAGAGTGAGAGAGAAGAAAAACACTGCGAGGATTGAAAGGAGAAATGACTTTTTTTTTTCGCTCCATCGGCGGCCTGTAAATAGATTTGATGAAAATTGATTTCCAGGTGAATTTATTTTGCACGTACCATAGTCTCTGCGAGACAGACGTGCGTCCGCTCTTCCTCCCTCTCTTCCTGTGTCTCTGGGCTGTCCTTTACCAGGAAGCGCCGCCTTCATTGGCCCTTTCAATATTCGGCACTGTTTTACCGTGACCCTTGCACCCTTTGCCCGCTCGGCGCTGAGCTCTACCTACCGATAGCAGACGGATGTTAGGAAACAGCAGAGCCAAAATCACCGGAAAAAAAGAAGGATTTGAAATCTTTTCTGTTCGCTTCAACTCGGCAGCAGTTTTGGTCCTTTCTAACTACATTTCATCGACCTGTTAATCCCCCCCCCCCTTCAAGTCTTATCCCCTTGTTTTTGTCTTTGGATCTTACTAGTTTTAGTAAGAATGAGGCTTTATCAACAGCATCAGGATGAGTCTTTGTCAGCTTTTTTTCCTCCGTAACGGAGCCAAAGCAGAAGGCAACAATGTATAATAAAGATACATATATATATATATATATACATGGGCTGTGCGGTATACCGGTTGAAATGGTATGCCGGTATAGTATGACTCCCGTACGTCATACCGGTGTTATGCCGTTGCTCTTCGGCAGGCAGTGGGACTTGTTTTGACACCTCATTTTGACACCGTATTAAGATTGAGTCATGGTTTTAACTTTATAACAAAAATAAAGAACCCGAAACAATTTTTAACACTAATAATTGTGCATTTGTAAAATGACCCAGCTGAACTTCATGCTGGGTACAGCAAGAAGAAGTAACTGTGTAACTGGGAAAGTGATGCCGGAGACCAGAGAGGAGCTGTGCGCGGTTCGGTAGGTTTTGGTTTTGAAATGTCTGACCTAAGGTCCTACGGTAACGTTGGATCAGAAACATTTAGTGCAAAGTTGGTCGACGCCCTGGTATTGCCTCTGGCGCCAACACCAGCAGCCACAACAACTAACGCGCTAACACGCTAAGTCGGCGGGCAGTGAGCGGTGAGCAACTGATCCGGTGGCCGGCGGTCCATTTCGGGGTCAGCGAATGAATGTGTTTACTTGAAAAAACAGCTGTTCACAGCTGGCCAGTTGAAAGCAAGCGGCTAACAACAAATAAACAGCAACTTTATATGTAGGGCATACCAGCCCTACATATACGTACTAGTACCTTAGTTGGCGTAATGATCAACGGAGTACTTAGACACTCTCCGTCTAAAGTGCTTTTAGTTCACCTCAGCTTCCACCGCTGCAGATGAGCAGTTTTTGACCATGCTTCCTTGTGCTCTCTTAAATACACTTTGCTGATAAAAAAGACCTTGGAGAAGAAAAAAAAAGCAGAAGCGAGGCTGGAAAAAAAAATCAGTACAGGCAGCAATTTATGTGGTTGCCTGAAATAGTGAAGAAGGCCCATGGGGATATTATCCAGCTACTTTATCGACTGGCGACGTGGTGCTCAGACTACAGGCCAGAGCTCATCCAGCTGTGCCTCACCTGCTGGGTGGAAGCCGACCGATAGGCCAGCAGGCTGTCTTACCCCAGCGGGAAGAGCTCCCGAGAGACACACAGAAGCCGAGGAGCCTGACACCACAACTCCCAGACCTGCCAGCGCAGCGTGCAGCACAGACACACACGCACACGCGCACAGCTTTCCTCTGCAGACAGCGGGGTCTTGAGGGTTACGCTGCTCAATTTCTCTCCCTCCTCTCCCTCGCTGGTTCTTCCTTTCTCTTGGCAGGAGCTGCTCGCGCCTCTCCATACCAGCCATTACGCTCTCGCCGACTCCCCCTCACGCTCACCCCTTTGACTCCTCGCTGTCATTCCAGCTCCCCCGTGTTCTCTCTCGTTCTCTCTATTCGCCCCTCTCCGCTCGCTCTGTTCATTCAAGCTTTTAACGTCTAACAACATCCATTTCTAAATCTAAATCTTTTTATTGTGTCTCTGGCTCGACTGTCGCACCTCTCAAAGTGCACATTTCTTCCCTTTCGCCTGCCCTCTTTCCCTCTCTCCCTCTCTCCCTTTCTCTATCCACCACTCCTCTTTCAACTCCACTCTAATATCCTCCTCCTCCACGCTCGGCCCTTAAATTGCCTTTAGACTGGGAGTGTGTGAGATTTGTGTGTGTGTGTGTAAAGTTCAATTTGTGTGCGGGTGTGTTGGAGAGAATATGTGATTTTAAGTTTTGAGTCGTGTGTGGTTGTGCGCGTGTGTGGTTGGAGCTTCAACTCACCTCACCCCTTGTAATGAAGCAGATTGCATTAAGCGGGATGTGAGTGCAATAGAAGTAAGCCACAGGTTTAAACCCCCCCCACACACACAAACACACACATTCAACACACACAGACAGACAGACACACACACACACAGTCTGCCCCACAGTCTCCCTCAGGGCACCTCAGCAGCTAGCAAATCATTTATCACACAGTAATGGCTCCGATGATCTCCCCCACTCCCCCCCTCACTCCCCATCTCTCCACTTAAGGGGTTTGCCCTAGATTCTCCGTCACCGGATATCTGCAGCCCCACAGCACACGCCCAGTGCACATCTTTAAATGATCTTAAAGCGGCTGAAGGCGTGATGCGTAACCACAAATACACACTATCATGTTTTAAAAACTTTTAAGCAAAGGTAATTGTTGCGCTGAAATCATAGTGGCTTAATTAGCCGTTTGTCAAGGAGCAAGGATTTTGATGAGTAATTAATCATTCAAGTCCAGAGGGAAAAATACTGTGAGATGGGATCAGTTAGGAGCCAAACAAAAGTAGACTTTGCCAAATAATTGAAGTTATCACTTGCTGGTTTGACCTTACGGAAAGCGTTCAACATTTGGGTGAAAACGGACGCTGTTTTGAGTTTGCTTCAAATATACCAGAAAAATGTTTTTATATTGGGTCATGTGATGGACTTCCAAGACTGCCGTCTGCTGGTATCCTGGCAACCTCATAACGAAAAAACTACAGCTCCATACGCTATAGTAAGTCCTATAATGCAGTACTCAACGTTTTTACCGTCACAGACCGGTTTCATGTCAGACAATATTTCAGGGACCAGTGTGGAAGTTAGTAGTAGTCACTGCTCACGAAAAAAAAGCTATTAGGAGAGAATCTCAGAATTTTTCAAACTAAAATATTTTTTCATATTTTTAATGCTCCACATGTGATATTTAAATTCCAGCCTGTCTCATACTCTCTGTTCCTTTTCCTCATAATGGATCAGCGCAGACACGCTGAGCCGCTCTCCTTCTCGCTACAGCCGTTTTCCTTTTCACACTCATTCTTTGTGACAAAATTGGTCGTGCGTTTCATCCTAACTGGATGCTTATGATGATTCCTAATTTCAACTCCATAAAACCGCGTAGCATGCCGCGGTACAACGTGCCAGCGTTGCCTACGTACAGAGGCGCTGCTGCTCTCCGCTGCGAGGACCAATCAGAGCGGCAAATCTCCTTCGGGTTCATTTGTTGCTGTCGAGACATACGATCGGGCCCCGGGTCCCAGGGGAGACACCATGAGTTTGCAGGGGTCAAATGGCAAGGATTTGATCAAGAAATGGTGTGTGGGGAGGAGGGAGAGGAGTGGATGGGGGGGGGTGAAAGTGGAAGTAGAAGTGGTGTCAGTGGTGACTGGACTGGCCTCAGCCATCGCCTCCACCACCTTCTTTGCATGTAGGCGGTGTCGCGTGCTCGCCAGTGCAGAAACTGGCAGTACGCTATCATCCAGGAAGCGTGGTGGCACGCAGAAAAACAAGAGGGAGAGTAAAATCTGACAGAATGCAAATGGCTCGCAGGTGTCGGAATAGAAATGGAATGAATGGCAGATGAGGTGCCGCTGCTCGCCTTACACGAGCACAGTGACAGGAGTGACCCAAATTGTCTAAAGCGCTGCCGCAAATTGCTGCGAGTGAAACCTCGCCTCGCTCCTCGCCCCGTCTCCCTCTTCACTGAGTCTCTCCCCCCTACCCCCCGCCCCTCTTTCAGCGTCAATCTGTTTCATCTTCCCTTTCGCCGCTCCCCCTTTCTCACCCGCGACACCCGAATGGCTTTCCAATTGAAACCTCACAAAACACTATTTCTCCTACCACGTTTTTTTTTTCTCTTCCCCTTTCTGCATACGAGGTGTTACCGTAGCAACAGTACAATAATTCTCCCCCCCCCCACCCCCCTGCTGTCTCGTGCAGATTGTGTGAATTTGGCATGACGTGCGGGACTTTGGATGGGAGGTTGGCTCTCCGGCGCCTGTGGAATGACACCGTGCGCGTGGTGATTCCGCGGAGCCGTAACGCCCGTTCTGACCCACCGCCCTCTTTCCAAGGATGCAAGCTGCTCCCCTTTGACCCCGAGTCCCAACTCCCCCCCCCCCCGTTGTTTATCTCCCCGATCAATATGCGCCTGGGGATGCTGCTGGTGTCGCCGGCTTCCTCGATGTCTCTTTCATTGATTCCTCGCCGCCGTTGTTCCTCCCCATTTAACCACGTTTATCAGTCTGTTGCCCAGATGAATAATGGATGGTGCTACTCGTTGCCTCGGCGACACGTCAGGCTCATCATTGCCGCCGCACGTTTGCTCGCATGAAAAAAGGAAATAAACCAGGTCTACTCCACCGCCCGCCCCCGTCCCCCTCCCTCCCTCCCTCCCTCCATCCCTCCTCCTCGACTCCACCCCTGCCACTTCTACATGACAAGCCAGTTGAAGCACTGATGAAGATTGAGAGGGCCGGCCGCGGGGGAAGGTCACGTGGAAATGCACGCACACGTGTCCACTCCTATCGATTCACACCAGGGACGTGGTTACGTTTGCTCTTGGATACGCGGCCGTCCATCCAGCCGTCCAGTCCAATGGCACATGGGGTGCTATAAACTTTGTGCGAAAGACAAGGACACGACCTTGCCTGCTCACAGACAATAAACACAAAGGCATCGTATACCGTGAAGCTTCCACAACAAGGGGGGAGGAGAACGTTTAGAGGAATCTTTGCACAAATGATAGAGCACGCATACTGCACGTGCGGAAAAGACGAGGCCGACGCAAGAGAAACCACTTGAATTTCATCTAATCCGTCGCTCTCTAACGATTGGTTGGAAGCGATAATTGAGGCCAATCACTGGGGAAGATTGATGTTTCTCTGCCACGACGGTGCATCACAGAGAATGATACTTTATTGATCCCCGTGGAGAAATTCTCTTCGGCTCCCGAAAGATGGAGGTCAGGGATCAGGCTGAGCCACAGCACTCGGGGGTTGGGCGCGGTTTACGGTCTGGGTAAAGGACACTTAAGCTAACGGGATGTTTGTCAGTGTGGGAATTTGACGCCGGGTTATTCCGGCTAATCAGCTGCTTCGGCCAAGTGAGGTAAATGACTTCTCGGCTGTGAGGGAGGAGTTAAACCTCAGTGACTCCGGGGGCTTTTTTCATTTTTTGTACCAGTTTAAAACCTTTTTTTGGAGAATGCATTATAAAAAATTCATTGAACCATCCAGTTTTCACATTCATATTTATTTTAACCCGGTAGCACCTCGTGGCATTTGAAGGGAGAGGTGGCTATATTTGTTCTGTGTTGTGTGTGAATGCCAAGGCATCATACTTATCTTGTGTGTGTGTGTGTGTGTGTGTTGATGAGGAGGAGTCTGTCAGTGGCGGCTTTCTGCTCTTTACGGCCAGTAATGACCCCTCTTTCCCAGCTTTGGTTTCCTTCTAAGTGCATCTCACCGATGACAGCGCGAACCCCACAAACTTGTGAGTTCAGGATCCCGAGCAGAATGCAGACGATGGCGCAGCGTGCATGTTGTGTCCAGGTTGCGTCATACTTCCACGTTTCAACCTGGGCCGCGACTAGCGATGGACGCCGAGTCCATCTGTGGGGCCGGTGTTGTTGGACCTACTGGTATCAAAATGATTCTTTGAAAATACGTTACTATTTAAAAAGACATAGATAATGAAATGTGAAGCCTTTAAATCTGTTGAATTGTAATTCTTTGGATGACTGCCGCTTCAGGCTGACCAGCAGCCCGCCTGCTGACCTGTTGTGTCGGACCGGTGCCAGCGTCTCTCGGTTAGACACCGTCTAACTCACAGGCGCTCAGCCTCGGCCGCGGAGCGCCTGTGTATCCGTCTCAAGTGGCAGTTTCATAAAGTACACTCATGCTTTAGCAGCAGGACGGCGGTGATGTCGAGCGGAGCATCCCAGCGCTGATTGGCTTTCGCAAGACACCGTTGGGCAAATTTTCCGCCAAAGTTGAAATATTTCCATTCAGAAGCTAAATCGTTTGATTTTCGCCGGTTGAAAATGTGCTTAGCAAACATTTGCGTCTGTGCATTGACTTTGCATGGAATCTACTATCTATCTATGCGTTGCTTTCAGTGGGAACGCAGCACAGGAGCATAAGTTTTAGAGCCGACCCGCCATGTCCCCCTGCGGTTTTCCCCGCTGTAGAATACCTGCATTTATTCTTCATGGATCAGCCTTCATTCGCACCTGGTTGATGATAGTAAGAGTCCCCTGTTTGCATTCACACCTGAACATTATCAGTTTTCAGTCTCATCGGTATCAAGCCCCTGCAAAACGCAGGATGCATTTTGCCACGCGGTGCCAAGCGGGTCACTCATTTCCCGTTCGGTAATTGCAGCCAGGAAAACAATTTCGTCATTTAGGCAGCATATTTTCATTAGTCTTTTTCTACATGCAACACACAGCATGACTGCGTTTTTTATACCAAAGGGAACTAGAATAATCTACTCTAATGGGGGGAAAAAGGAATGGCGCAGGAGACGTCTTGTTTGAGGGAATAACTTGGGCACGTGCCGTCTGATTAGGCATATAAATAATTCATAGGCGTTTCATTTATGGGCTGCGACGCAAAGAGCCGCCTTCGCCCGCCAATTAGTATTCCCTCTCCGCCCTCCACCCGAGAGGATCCGGCTCCAACGGCAGCCAGCCGCCAGTGACGGGGCGAGAGAGGAGGACAGAGAAAGAGAGGAGCGTTTATAACTCTAAATGCAAATGAAAGGGTCCCGCTGTATAAAGCCTCGGACGGCGATCAGGTAAATCCGCCTCGCGTGCAGCGGGAAGATGTCATGGCGGTTGTGTGCCGATCAGTCGCGCTGCGGACAAACAGAGGTGAAGGCAACTGTAATTCTATTCTCTGGAGAAAGAGAAGCGGGGTTATTGATGTTGGACACCAGGGCTTTGCTGTTTGGAAGAAAGGCCTTTGATGGAGCTGGACTCTTTCGCTCTCGACTTCCAGTTTAAGTCCACAAGCAGCGTTCCGCTTCAGACATGCGGCTCATTAAGTAACAAAGAGCTTTTTTTAGCAAGACATGTATTAAGGAGAAAACACCTGCTGTCTCGGCATAGTCCCTCATCTGTGTGCAGCGGCAAATCCCCATGGCCTTTGCATTTTGAGCTTGTGAAATTACACATAGCGATATCGCTGACATCTTTCTCCACATTAGTGTTAACGCACCGACGGGTGATAATCAGCTGTCTCGTGCCTCCTCCCCCTCCAGCTGGTGATCATTTCCACGTTTCTACCGGACAGTACGAAAGCAAATGTTGGCCAGCAGCTTGAGGGAATTTTTACCGTAAGCCCTTCAGTAGACTTAAATATATCAATTTTTTTTTTGCTGTATCCCGAGGTTTTACCTTGACTCCAAATAATACATGAACAGAGACAAAGTAAGAAAAACTAGACATCCCTTAAGGTTCAAGGTGCGTGTGTGTCTGAGCATCACACACAAACTCTCAAACCCTTTTCAGTGTCTACCAGCTCTTTGCAGTTGAACCCCGACTGCAGGAACACTCCAGTGCTCATATCTGTGTTCATAACTGTTTTTTATTCAATGCTAAGTGTGTCTGGGCTACATGAACGACTTCTCATACCAATTTGAATATCTTTTACGGTTATCAAGAGAATATCTAAAGGATTGAGAACAAGCAGTAAGAACTTTTTTTACCTTTTGACACCTGGTGTACTCGTGCACTCATTGATGTCCTCTACGCCAATGCAAGGTAAGCTGCTGTTGGGAATGGGCCACATTCAAAGGACAGCTACCAGCGCGTAATGGCGGCTCGCCGCAGGTCTCCTGCCACTTTTCTCAGCGTGATGGGGACAGCGCGGCTTGGCCTGGTCCCCGTGCCAGATGGCTGACTTGGACAGAGACCGACATCTGTATCGCCTTTCCTGTGCGAAGGCTTGTAAGAGACTCGGGGCTCCTAGCTCTCCTGCATCGCCGCCACGTTCCTCTCCATATGTCCGATGCCATGGGCTGCAGGCCCCAGATGAGCCACCATAGGTGAGGTCCCTGGATGAGCCCGCTGCTTCATACTAGGCCGGTAAAGCAGGTCACGGCAGGTGGGAGGAAGAGGCCAATGTAGCCAGAAGCATCGAGTGCGGATAGATGGACCGTATCGGCTGGTACAATGTCCGCACAGCGTCAGCAGGAGAAAAAAAAGTCAGATCCGGCTCATTCTGCACCCACCAAACGTCATCTCCCAAGGCCCAAATGTTGCGCTTCAGAAATTCTGCCGGACCGTTCGTGTTCAGGCAAGGGACGCGTGACGCTGCGTGTGGCCGATGCATCATGTTCGTGAGTCACATTGAGTGCAGGCGGCCTGTATGTGGGAGCTCTGCCGTTGACGCTGTGCTATCCACTGAGTCAGAAAGTTGTCATTAGAGGAGGATTTTGACTTTGTTACCTGAAATAACCAGTGCCCCAAAAAGGGAGAAAGCACTGAGTGACTTTAGCAACTGTTTTTTGTGCAGAAAATGTCGAATGTCAAAAATCGCGCTATGCCACGCTCGAAAGCCAAGTCATTTTTTTAGTGAATCGGGAGCCAGATTGACTCAGCGGTTTTTTTCGGCCTCACATGCAGTGCTGTTTTGACTCAGTGCTCATGCTCTACTACCCTCCACCATCAAAACTCCTCACCAGGGCTAACATTTTTGCTGCTCATCCCTTTACTCGAGTTTCCCCCAACGCATCAGTTTGGAGAATGGATAACAGTGAGCGTTTCAGCAGGTCTGGCTGCTGGTGCTGGCCCCCAATTGGCCTGCCATTTGTAGCTCCTGTCTGGAGTTAAAATGTAATTTCAGGTTACAGATTGTGGACAAACACTGACCGTTGACACAATGAAGTGCTCCTTTCCTCCATTTGTATTAGTATCCGCCGCCTGGTTGTCAAGATAAGGCACTAGAAGCCCCTCGTTCCAGCCTCATCTCCCACTCTGTTTTCGTGAGACGCGGCCTGAGCAGAGGCTAACGCCGTTAGCCACGCGCAGCTGCGAGAGGAACCCGAGCCGCCGCTGGATTATCGCTGCTCAGTCCGCAGGCCTGGGAGGCTGTCTGAGGCCGCCTGACTTATGATGGTCAAAGTTCATACCGTGGCGAGACAATTGGCCCGCCTTCATGCGCGTTCCCCGGCGTTTCCCACTGGGGGAGGAGTCTCGGGCGGCTCAATGCACACAATCAATTCAACATGAACTGTTGGCCTAATTTGTACCGTGACAACGTGGCCCGCTGTGGAATTAGACTCATTTTGAGTCTCACCCCGCTGATAAATAAATAAACAAATACTTACCAGGAACTAGGTGTCTCCCGCCGGGAGACATACGGCGGATATAACCCCCGTCACAGTATGTGCCATTTTTTTATATACGTTCACACACACTAAACAGCAACACAACAAATGCTGCAGTGAATGATGTTGGAAATGAATAGTCCATTACCAAACCCTTTCTAAAACTTAACAGACTTCGCTTTCCGTGCTTTTCTTTTCATCAGCATCATAAAAACCCACATTTACAATGGGCTGCAGGGAAGGATGATCTCTAATGCCTTTAGCAAAGGCAACGGCCTTTGATAGCTCCCTGCTTTGAAAAGTGGACAGAATCCTGACTCTAATGTGATGCTGTATTAATCTACAGCGATTGATCCTTGCAAGCAGTTTCTCCTGAAACAGAACATCAATTTAGAGACTCACTCAAGGATGATCAACTTCATTCATTCTTGACCTGCGTTCAGTTGTAGCATTCTTAGAAAAAGGCCAAAATCAGAGAAACACTATAATCGCATCGAATCAAGTCAAATTATTTTTTATTACTTTGAGAACAAGGAAATATAGTTTCCCCTGAAGGTGCTTAGTCACCTTTACTCTCTGCAGACTCTCAGCACCGCATTTCCATGTTGAAAATGAGAGAGATGTGCCGCCTGGCCGCAGACAGCATCCCGTATTTCACTAGCCATCCAACTGGAGGCGTTTAACATGAGTGAATGTGTCATCGATCGATTTAGACTGGTTGGTCGGATGGGTTGTGGGGGGCTTCGTCGGAGAATCCGCCGTGCTCCTGTGGCACGGCGAACCCCTTCAGTGCCCTACGAAAAGTTGGAAAAAAAGGATGGAGAGAAAGAAAAGAAAAAGAAAAGGGGTTGGGAGGGTGGGGTTTCAGAATGCGCACCCACGGACACGAAGAGAGGGCTGAGCTGTATTTGTAGAAATACCGGAAGAGGCGGGTTGGAGGCGTGGTCTTGCTCCTGAATCTACGCTAAATAGCTTCAACAATCAGAACCCAGCCAATCACAGACCAACATCTGGAGGCTGTGCCTCTTCGGACCAACGCAATCCAATGCATTACATTTAGCTGCTCCCAACGCCCAGGTTGAAAAGTAAGAAAAGATCCTCCGTCGTCTATGGCTGATGGTGGAAGGTGGATAACCATGTCGGCCTTTCCGAGGAGAAAATTACCATTCAGCGAAGGCAGTCAGTTTTCTCTCAGATCCATCAAATCAACGCCGGCCATCCAGAAGACCGGGATGTGCACCGGGCTGCTCCGTTACACACACACACACACACACACGATTGAAGCATCATTGTCAATCAGTTATGAAACTAGACAAATATCTTACCCTCAGCATAAAGAGGCGCTCGCACACACAAGCAGCTTCTGCTCCTGCCGGACCACTAACAGGACGAGCGGCTCCTTCGGCTCCTTAATGGAAATTACCTTTTCAAAGCCTCCAGAGCGAGATTTTAACCTCGTGCGCTACTTGTGGCATTAAAAATGGATCAAAGCAACTGAGCTTTGATGTTCCACAGAGGGTCTTATTTAGACCTGCCAGCCCCCCCCCCCCCTGCCCCACTGCCCTGGCGCCCTCTGCTGGGAGTACCTGGCGTCTCGCGCTGCCATGCCCTGGCCTTGCGCCCTTCGGTGTGTCATAATTGCTCTAACCCGGAGGCTGAGCCGGAAGGTGCCCCATGTAGGAACAATTACCGCGGATAAAGGCACAGCTAGAGAGAGAAGTGGGGAAGGGGGGCAGAAGAGAAGGAGTCAAAAGACACAGCAGCTGGTTGTCTCATTCTGCTCAGTCCAATCAATTAGGTTTTGTGTTGCAACGTGAGAGGCGATGTGGACTCTCTAAGGGTTATGTGTCTGGGAGAGGCACCTCTGGATTTGTGCTATTCCATCTGATGATTGAAGGGGTTGCAGGGGGGTTGAACTTACGACCCTCGGCGGGGAGTAGAAAAACCCGGCTGCCCTTCTATTAAGAGTCTCCCCCACGGACCTCAACTTAAGCCTGGGAATGAACACACTGTCCAAAGAGATACATTACTTTTGGGGGGAAGGGAGAGCTCACCTACCTGTGTGTGCGTGTGTGAGTTTGTATTCAAGTTGTGTGAGCGGAAAAAAGAGATAAAGACACCAAAAAAAGTGATTTTGCCATGTGTTTGTGTTTCTGTCAGAGGGAAAAGCCGTGCCAATTGTGTGTGCATTCATGCAATCCCTCTGTGGATGCAGTGTGTGTGTGTGTGTGCGCGCATCCTTGTATAAAGCAGTGGGACGGAGGTGGGAGGGCGGGGTGTGGAGACACAGATAGCGGGAGTGAAAAAAAAAACATATAAATAATTGATGGTAGATACCGCCTTGCATCTGGCGCCTGCTGCCGTCGAGCCGGTTCAAAGTAGATATTGACGCAGGGTCTCGCTCAGCGCAGCCGTTCTGACCTCATTACCACGTTGGAGGGGCAGCAATGCATCGCTTTGGAAAAGGCCAACGTGTTACATGCTATGAAAAAGAGGCAAAAGCTTTCCGCCTCAGATTGTTTGCCGGATCTGCTTATTTTGCCGTAATGTTTAACAACGGGGGGGATCCACCTGTTCCTACTCGTCATGGAAGAACAGAAAGCGTCTGAATGGGATTGTCCACTAGTTGAATGTTTGGCTTCTTCCTGCACCGCTGGCACGTATGGCAAAAAAAAAAAAGGAGTGAGTCAGGCTGTTTGGAGCGACTCAATACGTGATTGACTTTAGCGTGCTTCAGTTTTACTCCCCCGAACCTCCGCGGTCCTATTTTCTCTCAGTTTGCCTCATTAAATCTAATACAAATTCTCCAACTCTAGTTGGACAAATGGAGGAGTTGGTTGACATCTCCCAAGACTGTATCACTCTTTTGTGTTGCTGCTGCACTGTTGTCCCCAACCCCCTCCACACACACACACACACACACACACACACACACTGACAGGACTGACATACTACTCCCTAAAGCCTTTATTCTCACTTATTTCTTTCTCCTCTTTTTTGTTGTCAATGTTCCCTCATCCAACTCCAGCCCCCTCCTCTCCTCCGCCTTTTGTTAAAGACGAACCTACCCCCCTCCCCCCAACACCACGCCCCCCAAGCCCTTACTCTCTCGCTCTCTCTCCCCCCCTCTCATTATGCGCTTGTCCGTTGCGCTGGCCGAGGGGCTGAGAGAGGAGACTGTTTTGGAAACCAGCGACACGCTGCTGCTGTTTTCTCCAACAGGAGGGAAAAAAAAGTGGGCCGAAGTGTCAGGAGCTGCTTTTCCTTTTTGCCCGCCCTCCTCCTCCTCATTTCCCCCTCCCACTCCCTCTCCCCCTCCCTCTCCGTATCGCCGTGTCTGGCTGCAGAGTTCTCTCATTGACTCAGTCCTCTCAGCTTCAGCCGGCTGACTGGCTGCGCTGACACTGGGACCAGCGTACCTGCTGACTGGAGATTAATACCCGGAGCCTAATCGGTTGTTTTGGCTGCCAGTGACAGGTCGGATCCCCAGACAGGAGACGCCGGTACGCAAATCCTCACGGCAAGCACACCGGGAGCACCTCTGGACTGAAAGCGGGGACTGGATGCTGGAGGACAGCGCGTGGAGGAGAGGCGACGAACCAGAGCGACAGGGAGAGAAAGGGAAACCTCCACCTTCCCTGGGTGGGATTCTCCGACATGATACAAGAGAAGAAAGCCCGACAAATCTCCCCCTCAAGCTCCTTCTCTGATTTCTGATTCATTCATTCAGAGCGTCTCCGCGGATTTCTTTGGGGGGGGGGGCTGGTGGAGACAGAAAGACGGGATCGAGTGGGGATTACGATCCTTCTCCTCTCCCAACTTTTTTTGTTCCTCCCCGTCTCCGCGCACCTCCTCTGACCTGCTTTCTCGGTCCCGGCGCACCGGCGGGCTAGGTGGGAGTGACGGGGGGAGGTGGGGGGCAGCTGCTCTACCCGTTCCAGGAGATTGGCCCGGAGTAAAAGGTTATTGAACCAGAGAAGGCAAGGGGAAGACAAGCGTGCGCTCGGGGGAGGTGGACTAGCGAGCAGCATCCAGCTGCTGTCCGGCCGGCCTGCTAATCACCCCGTCGGGATCGGACGGACCGAAAGGAGCCTGTCTGCAGTGGATACAAAAACAAAAGGGGGCAGTTGTGTTGTGCAGGGTCGCCCCCAGAAGACGATGCTCTGATGGAAATACTTGTGACACGTGTCAACCCAAGCCCCCCTGTTTAAGTCTGTCTAATTACCAGCCAGGGTCACTGGGTAGAGAAGAGAGGATTCCGTCTGTGGATTTATCGTCAGTGTTTTTTTCCTGGATATTTGACAATTAGAAAAAACGCCCACTGACCTATGCACACATTTCACGCTTAGGTGCACCTCACCAGCCGCACATTAACAAACACATCATCACCACCCACTTAAATCCACACACACACACACACGTGCTTTCACTGTAAGTATAAACCACTCCACAACACACACGGAAACACTCACCGATAGAAAGCCCATTAAACCCCACCCACTCCCCCCCGGAGGGAACAGCACCATGGAGGTTGTGTGGACAGGTGGGGGGCAGTAGTAGTTCAACGTCTCTGTCCCTCCTGTCCGCCGCCTTTCCTCATATGGATGTGATTATCTCTCAAAATGCGTTGCGTTGAAACCACTGAAAGCTTGCTGCCCCGATTCTCTGACAGAAGCGGTCGCCGGGTCCTCGCCACGGTGCACAGCTGGAACAGCAGCTGAAACACCGGCCATTAATCGCCCACCGCCCCCCTCTTTTTCGTTTATCTTCATCTTCACCCTCGGGCCCTCACCCCGTCGCCATCATTTTTTCCAACGGGTCCTTGGGCGCCCCTCGTCGCCCTCCGCGTCCCGTCCTCTCCTCCACCCTGGAGGCGAGGGGGTCGTTGGAGTGGAGCATGAGCGGGTGCCACTATCCCTCGCCGCCGCCGCAGGACCAGGACCGCCGGTACCAGCACAAGGTCTCCTTGGTGGTGCGCTACTTCATGATCCCCTGCAACATCTGTCTGATCCTGCTGGCCATGTCCACGCTGGGCTTCGCGGTGCTCCTGTTCCTCAACAACTGTACGTTGGTTCAACTGATCACTGAGTAAATGTGTCTCTGACAGCGCCTTAACAATTAGTTTGTGAGCTGAGTGCACCTCTTCTGACAGCCTTTTCTGCACTTGAAGTAGTGCGTTTAAAGCCCCTCGCCTTATTCTCTGACGAGCGTGAGCGTAAAGGCTTCATATCTCCCATCGAAAGACTTGGCCTTTACTTTGAACCGCAAAGAGGGAGAATTAAATGGCAACAAAATGCCTTTGTGGGATGCAAACCTGCCTTTTTTGCCCCAAAAGCCTCGACCCCTCCTCCAACGTTGTACGTTCAGTGGTGCATTAAGAACGTAAGCTTTGCGAGGCTCAGTTTTGATAACGACTTGTCACAGTAGATTCTTGGGTCAAAGAGAGGTAAATGAGTGTGTTTTTTTTCTTTCTTTTGTGAAACCCTAGGTTTCATTTCACATGTGTCAACTCTGGAGGACTTATCCTGCCTCTCAAAGACTCTGCCTACCGTCTTTAGGCTGCGTGAAAGGCAAAAGTCCTCGGAAGTCTCTGTGAGACTTGAGACCGTGATCATAAGAAAAAGGCCTAGTTATTGTCAGGCTTGAGGGTTGAAGTGGTATTTGAGCCGCCCTGTAAAGGTGGGTGATTACTCTGACTTTCTGTTTGCGAGTTGTTGACTTTTCAGCCGCACACAAGGCAAAGTCCCCTTCGGTATTAGAAGCACCTCTTTACTCCACTCCACTGAGGTCCGATGCAAACCCATTTAAAGAGGGCCAATCGGCGCCTCTCGGCATACCGGGTGGAAGGAAAGGTGCGCCGGTGGAGCCGCTAACGCCACAAGGACAGCTTGATAGTGGATAGTGGTCATAGTGCTGGTAGCGGTGACGGTGTTTGGGTGGAAGGAAGAGGGGTCGGGAGGCGCGTTCTATTGTCACCATACGGGGTCCAAACACAACCCCACCCCCCTCCCCCGCCAACACATTACCAACAGAGCCCACACACCATTTCTGACTACATACACACCAATATCGGGGTTGGAGATGAGGCACATTCAGTGATACAGCTCCTCATCCTGCACATGGCTAAATGTCACTGCTGGACACATATTGATTGGTTGAAGATATCGGGTGATTGATGGCCCCGCTGTGACACACACACGGGCAACTCACGGGGCTCTGCCAGGTGCAACGGGAGATGGGGAAAGGCTGATATGTTTATGGACAGACCGTATCTTGTCCTTTCATTATGGAAATGTGACAAAATGGTTTGCGTTGTCCGTCTCCCCCCTCCCCCCTTCCCCGACACCAGATGTAAATCACTTACCACCATGGGAACTGCTTCTGCCAACACTTTATTATTCACCTCAAGCAACAGTCTCCCCTTTCCTCTTTTTTTCTACACACCACCAAAGCTCTGGTTTAAGTAAACCTGAATTTTAAAATCTTGGAAGAAGTTGGTGGTTGCTGGTTTGTAAGAGGCTTTCCGATTGGTTAAAGTTGATGGTAAATGAAGTCACTGATACTGAGAAATCATCTGATTTTTGTTTTGTGTCAGAAATACATAATCCAGGGCTTCTTTAAATGTACAGTAATTCCAAGCTATTGGATTTGCTGTTCTCTCTTTTGTTTTATTGGAATAGAACTTGTTTCAGGCTGTTTGTCGCACAATGAAACAGGCAATCTGAAGACACCCACCGATGCTCTGGGAAATTGCCTTTTCCCTTTTTTCCGGGGCTTTGCAGCCAAAACAATAACCGGTACAATCAAAAAATGATCGTAGACCAATCAACGCTCATCAATGACGTCAGATATGCTCGGTTTGCACTTGCCGACTAACTTCGTCCCCCATTTTCCTGCAAAAACAAAGGCAAAGCAAGCCGCCTGTTCTCCATGCGCCTCCTCTTATACTGGCAGTGATGGATTTACATTTCCTGCTCGAGATCCACCTCGTTTTCAGGGGTCAAAGGTGTCGAAACCAAAAGAACTGTGGTTTCACGAGATCTTCCCCCTGAGTGTTACCCAATACACAGACATCTGACACTACAAGTCTTGTTTTATGGCGCCCACCACCATTATGTCATCGTCTGCCGGGGTTTGAAAGGAGTAGCATGATGTCATTTGATATATTGACGGGAGAGGGGGGACCAAAAAAAACCTTCTGATTTGTTTTACATGTGGTTGCTCTGGAGTGGGAAGCGAGCACGTTTTTCACTTCTGTTCTGTGTGTCTTCCCCAGTGCGGCATTTTAAAAAATCTTAGCAGGGAGGGTTCCTGCAGCGGCCACCGGTCACTGCACCACGCTGTGTTAGATAGAAAAGCCAAGCCTTTAGCTGCCATGTGTGTCTTTCTGTGTAGAGACTCAATTATTCTGCCCACACCCCTAGGAGGTCCAACCGGAAACTAAAACACAACCTTTTATCTCTTTCAGACAAGCCCCCTCACTTCGCGCCGGCCCAGCCTCCTGACGGTAAGTCCTGTCTTTCTTTTTATTCATTTCTTTTCGCTTTTCCCGCCTCCGTCGACCGTTGCACCTACAAACAACGACCTTGGACGGCGCATTGCCTGCCTCCTGCAGAGGGCAGACGTCTGCGTGGCGTGCCAGGATGGGTCTGCTGTCTGTTTTTTTTGCTCGCCTCTGCTCAGTTGGTATGGAAGGCACGTGGCCGGCTCTGCCCGGGGCTTTGATGTGAGAGGGATCTTTTGATGACTTGATTTGATCTCGCGCCGCACGGCTAGTTGGGCTGATGTTCTCTACCTGTTACCACAGCGGCATTCACATCCCCATCTGATAGAGCCTAATGGGATAATCCCCGCCTGCTCACCTCCTCTCCCCTCCTCTGGGTAGGCAATGTTACCTGAGCCTGCTAAGGGCCAGGAGCAGCAGCATCACGCCATTACATCCCATACATGCCATAAATCTTTGCAAAGTTTTCAGTGGTTTCCTGGTCTCGTTAAATGAGCTGTTGATTCAATTAAAAACATAAAGAAACAATTTATTTCCAAAACAGTGGATTGTGGCAGGCTATAATTGGAGGAAAACATCTGTTTTCATGAATATTTATCAGTGAGTGAGTTTGATTGAGTTTGACAGACGTTTCTTTCCTGTCTTACTGCTCATGACAGGCGGCAGGGATGGACTCCCGCTAGATCTGAAGGTGTGATATTGAAGCGCTGGTGCGTAGGCTACAAAGTCTGAAGTTTCATGGGGAGAAAATGTTTGTGATGATCCCGGCTA
Organism: Apeltes quadracus; assembly: GCA_021346845.1. Taxonomy (NCBI): domain Eukaryota; kingdom Metazoa; phylum Chordata; class Actinopteri; order Perciformes; family Gasterosteidae; genus Apeltes; species Apeltes quadracus. Next base: position 14,715,789 of record CM037928.1, read on the forward strand.
GCCAGCCGATGTAAGGGACAAAAGGCCACAGAAGGTGTTTCTGGTAATTGCTCGATTACGCGACCCATAGGCCAGCTTATTTGGACAAAGCGTTTTGCGAGAGATGTTATGCTTTTAAAAGAAAAGGGAGGGGGGGGAGGGGTTTAAATTAGAGGCTGTTTTGCGCTCAATGTGATTTCTTGTCTGCACAAAGGCCTGCTCGCTGTCGATGGAAAATGGCCGTGGCCTTCAAGAAATAATTGTGCTCGAACACCTGAGGAGCGTGCTAGAATGTGTATTTCTGTGTCTTTTGTGCCTCGTACACTTTTTACTGCAGCTATTTATGTTTTTGTTTCAGTAGCAAATTAAATGGAGTTGACACAGGAATATAACTCACGGCGGGGTCTTTTTTTGAAGCCAACGTTGCACTAAAAGATTTGTCTCTCCACTGGGAAAATGAGAAACAGTGTGTCCCATTGAATACCCCAGTGCCCCCAAACCCTCCGCTTATTGATTGAGCCACTGATTTCCCACGTATTCAAGTTTTTTGCCATCTGAGAGGTAGTCAACCATTTAACAGCTGCATCCAGGCCATAATTACATTTCCAATGGTTCTGCAGGCTTTACATCAGCAGCCTTGGCTGTTTTAACATGCCAAAAAACACAAAAGGCAAAGTCTCCAATCAGCAGGGTAAGCCTGCCCCGTGGGACGCAGTTTTTTTCCGGGTCATTTAACGCTGGAGAGATTAGTAAGACAATTACAGTTGGCCCAAATAAGACCAGAGGCCACTTTTGGAGACGCCTGGTCTTAACAGTGGTGTATGGGCGACTTGGAAAGATGATCTGGACCAATGGAGGGCTATCGCTGTTTGTAGTCAAATACAATTGAAAAGGAACAGGCCTAGTTCTACTGTAGGCGCCGTCAGTGCCGCTTCATTACAGGAAATCATAGACAAGATACCCCAAGTCGGCACTCTTAAAGTAAAGAAATTCGTTCCGCAAATTAGAGGGAGGGAATTTCGGCACAGTAGAGGCAAAACTCTTAGATGCCTCTGAAATGGCTGACTAATCCTCCCCAATGAATGGCCCATAATCAGCAGTAAAAAAGTGACAAAAGTCACCAAGGAGCCTTTAATCGGGGCCTCTCTGAGAAAGCTCGAAGCAGCACTTGCTGGGCTCAGGCCGCACTCGTTATTGTCGTCTCCTGATAATGAGACAGGCGGGGCGTGTTTGGCCAAAGAACTCCGGGGCTTGAGGCATTAGCATTGGACTTTGGAAAAAGGGAGCTGACAGGGAGAAACGCTTGATGAATGAAGCCCACGCGTTGTCACACATCCTGAGGAGTGATGCTAGTGCTAAGGGCTTAGCGAGGAGCCTTGAGTTCCACGGTTTTTAAGCAGAGCTCTGAGAAAGGATTATCACTTACCCAGGTATTCATGCTGTGTGACTTATGCCAGATCAAGCTGAATTTGAACAAGGACACAGAATAGATTCATTTCCAGAATTCTGTCTCAAGGAAAAAATCGGGTGGAGACGACTCCCCGTGGGCTGTCCCTCAATTCGTCCCATCGCAACCTCAGGTGACCAAACAGTGGCCGAAGAATTCTCCGCAGAACGGAGAGTGTGATGAGGAACGGCGCTGCCGTCGGGTCCTGTGTGACTTTCGCCGGCTCCGGCACCGCGCGCCAGGCAGGAGCCGCAAATCCCCCAATTTGGCAATTTGTCACTGACAGTGTTCCCCTGATGCTCTTTGCTGACGGGCAAAACAAAACAACTGGACTAACGTTTGATCTGAGATAAAATGGTACGAATCCAAAAAACAAAAGTGCCCGCGGTCGCACTTACACTTTGAGAGCATTACCCCTTGTTAAAGAATTGACAAAGCCTTTTGTCAGCTCTGGGAGGAAACAGCAACTAAGCACTGCAAACCCGTCGCCCCTTCAGATGTGGGAGGTGAAAGACACACAAAAACACACGCGCACACAGACATACAAACCTCCTGTAATTTATTCTGTGTTCTTGACGGTAAACCTAACTTGTAGAGCGGCAGAATAAATTATGGCTCCGCGGGCTATCTTAATTAAATCATTTCACATCATAGATTTTACACAATGGAGGCAAAACATTCACATCGTCTTTTCAGCCAAGGCGAGGCCACCGGGCCTGAGGATGTCCCGCATCAAGATATCAAAGGGTTCACCCTAACGCTGCCTCTCCAGGAGTGCGATTTCACAGAAGGGCTGTCATTTCTTTTAACAGATAGCAGCTTGTTAGCTTAGTAGGGGGGGGGAGTGCAGCCTTGACTTTATCAACAGGAAAGTTTGATGCCCTTTTGAAGTACACACAGCCTTCAGATTTTGCGCTGCACCTCAGCCATGTCCGTGTCCGCGGACTGCGTCTCAGGGGCCTCAGTAAGTAGTAGTGGGAGCCAAAGAGTCTAAACATCCGTCTTACACGGCGTTCTCACCCAGGACTTGCCCCACGTCTCCACAGCGTACCCTGGTATTGATCTGCCAAGATATGTTAGACATGTGAGACAAAAAACACAAAACAATTATTTGCCGGGGAGGGAGCTGTGGGCCGGCGCTGTTTGTCTTTCACTCCCGAGGACACAGAGGGATTGTTGACAGTGTTAGGACAGCGTGGCGGGCTTTGATTTGTCCCCTGGTGGTTGACGCAGGCCACTCCCAGACTGCGAGACGATCAGCGGCTCTTTGCTGCCGTGTCGGATTAATCCGACCCATGTCAGACCCCTGTGGGGCCACAGAGAGGAGTGATCACAGGTAGCTATGCTTCAGATTCAGTTCAAAACGTCCTCTCGTTGCCCGATGAGCAATCAAACAAATAAATAAGTACAGCCGTTGGCGCCCTTTTTCCCTCGTGATTATGCTGCACCATGCGTCCGTGTTGTGGGCAATGTCTCACTTGCCTCGTTAGTTGCACACAGTGGTCTCCATCTTGCTCATGGCAGAGCAAGGGATACAAAACAATGCAATGAAATGAAGACAGCAATGAAATGGAAAATGAAAGCTAATCCCCAGTGTGCCGAGTATCTGAAATGAAATGGAACGGATGATATTAGCGGGACAAACAACAACGTAAAACAATCGACAGTACGACTCATCACGGGCTAACTAATAGTTAGTCCCCATCTCGGCTGGGCTGGGCGGCGCGGAGGGACGGCCGAGAGCCCGAACCCCCTCCTCCTGCCTCTCACTCATTAATTGGAAGCAATTAGGGACCAAACATCGCTTTGAATGAGCACTCCATGTTGTTCGCATGTCGACGCGCTCCTTCTCATTAACGCGCCGGCAAATTATATTAAGTTGTCGCTCTGTTTTCTTAATCAGGGATTGGTAGGCGCTGATATAATTGTTGGGTGGCCGTGTCACGAAAAAAACAAAAGTGGCTTAACCAGTGGGACGAGTTTCGCTGTCAGGTCGTGCAATTAGTGGGGAAATAAGTGGCTCGCTGCGTCGACGTGTTGGCGAATAATATGGCGGCGTGATGCGCTGCCATTAGCCCAGTTAGTGTGTTCCCTAATTAAGGAGCCGAGGTCACAAAGCGCCTCGACTCCGTGCCGATCGGCACGCCGGATGTGTCGCTGTTCTCTGCAGCTGCAGTTTAGTGCGCTCTTGTTCTCTGTCGTTCTGTCACACACACACACACACACACTGGTGCTCTCTTGGACATGTCACCCCCCTTTTCTTCTTGTTTTTCTTCACTCAACTCAAGACAGATTGCAGTTGAACCTCAGGGTGTGTGGACACACACTCTAAAACACACACATCCCATTTTGTTCCAAATTTTATCGCTGTCTGTGAGTCTGTTTTTCTGATTTGTGTTGCTGTGTGTGTGTGTGTGTGTGTTAGTGTGCGTTCCTTGGAGGCTCATACACAGGGTAGGCAGGAAACTATCCATTCCGAACTCCCCGTCCCCCGTCCCCCTACAACCTGACCCTGAGACACACGCCAACCACACACATACATGCGTGAATGTCAGAGAGACACAGAGACGCACAAACAGAAGGAGATCAATACTAAACAGATACTAGAAGCATGTTTGTCTTCTGTACCATGCATATAATGGCAGTTGTCATGGTAACCAGATGTTCAGCTAGTGGTGGACCTGTCCATGGACTCTCTCAGTAGACCCCCCCCCCAGCCCTCCCTCTCAGTCAGTTCACTGCTCATATGGTTGCCCCATCTGCAGCGAGCTGGAGTTCTCACCCATCCTGTGAACAGACACGCACACGCACACACACAGACAGACTCACACAGCGGAGAGAGCAACACTATTTATGCGCAATGTGTGTCTGAGCCTGCGTGTGTGTGTGTGTGTGTGTGTGTGTGTGTGTGAATAGCCTGCTGATTGCTATAAGATTTCTATGATGGTGAGACACAGAGGGCAGAAGATATTGAGACAAAGAGAAATACAAAGTGTAGAAGACAGAGAATAACTATTATTTAGCTGGAGGAGTGGATGAGGACAGCGTATCAGAAGAATGAGAATCACGAATGTTACACATACAGGAATCTGTCTTAAAAGGAAATAGGATGAAAATATACAACCAAAATTGAACAATAAAATCAGATAAGACCCGTATGTGTTTTGCGTAGATATCATGTGTGCTTATAGCTCATAGAGAGTTCTGAGATGGAGATTGCTGCTTTTCTCCCCCTATGAGCGATGGTGTACCCTAACCCTTTTCGCTGCACAAATGTACAAATCAAGCCCACTTTTCTAGAATAACATCTCTCGCCTACAGGGCATTCCTCAAACCCTGGCTGTATGGCTGTACACATATTTTACATATTAAATCAATGTCTTAGGATTTCATTTGAACAATTTCTAATAGACAAAGAGAAACATCTTTCAAGACAGCGTACTTTAAAAAGATTACTTTGATTTGTTTCGCTCCTGGATACCAAAAGGAAAACATGGAATGTCTTAAACAATGCATTCACACTGACAAAGAAAAACACAGCATGAAACAGCAGCATCCAACAGCCACGTATCACGTTACAGTTCTAAAAACATGAATGAAATAAAAACCACCAGCCACACTATCATGTCTAAGCGGGAAAGGGGAAACACAATTAAGGCGTAGCCGGTCAGCCGCACAGTTAACCAGCCGCCCCGTTTGGAAATATAATTCAGCACTCTCACGGTGAGGCGGTCACAGTGAGAGTGCTTTTCCTCCGAGCTGTCATGGAATCCTCCGGCCGCGCTCCAGCTGTGGCGAGCAGGAACGCAGCAGCAGATGAACGATTCGTCTTCCTCTTGGATCTGGCTGCCTGTCCGCTGCACCTGTCTCCCAGCGAGAAGCAACCGGCAGAGAGCCCCAAGAAGGAGGATCTGTGCAAATGAGGAGAACTCGTTTCCCCTCGGCTTTGTTCATATATTGTTTTTTTTCCACTCAGCGTGCTTTTAAACTCGCCATTACAACACAACCCCTTTGGGTTATTTAGCCCCGCGCCTCGGAGTGTGTGTGTGTGTGTATGGGTGTGTGTGAGTGGCCAACAGACAGCGCGCTTAGCATTGCAGCAACCTCGCACATCTGCCTTCTCGCTCGTCTCCATAATGAGAGAGAGGAATAGAAAGAGTCGACTACAATTGAGCTGTTTTTTTTGGGGGAGGGAGGGGGGCGCATTGTTTGGAGAGAAAGAAAGCTGGTAGATATTTTGTATGTTCCCTGATTGCGTTCAGCATACCAAAATGCATCGCGACGCTTCTGCCGAGCTGATGTTGGGTTATTTGAAGCGGCCCCGTGTCGTGTCATTAGTAGTCGTCTGTGTGATGGACACAAAGACAGAAAGTCCCATGAGAAATGTCAAAGGTTTCCCATTAGTGAGCCAACAGACAGGCAGGTGTGTGTCTGCTCCGTACTCGCTCAGCTCAACTTGTTTTTCCAACCTGGGTGCCGAGCACCTCAGTACACTCTGGAACTCCACAATTAGGGGTTGCTATGGATGTGTGTGTGTGTGCGCGATGCGTTTCATTAATAAATGTATGTTTGGCCCGAGACTTTGTCAGGGTTAGGGTTAGGGTTAAAATCTTAATCGCATATTGATCGCTTAATGGTCTATAATAATGCAAAGGCATTAACATATATATATATATATGTACGTATACATATACACACGTATATACAGACACGCAGAGACACACACACTGTAGCACAGCTCATGTTTTTTACCTTATGGGTCTCTGGCTTGACGTTTCAAATGACTGCAGGGCACTGAAATACCACACACACACACACACACACACACACACACACACATGCTGCACACATGTGGAATTTCATAGCGAATGAGCTCATGTTTCTCTCTCTCTCACACACACACACACACGGACACACTCCCGCATGAAAACAAGGCATCCAGTGTGAGTCCCTCCCCATGTGATGTGTATCGGCCTTGACATTCCCCACTGGTGTGAGACAGCTCGTGTCTCCCTCAGCTGTCTGCCACCACTTCCACTACAAAATGGAGACTGAGCGAAAGTCCATCAACACATTAAACGGGGAGTTTAGGCGTCTTTTGAAAAAAGGCCCGCCAGACCTCCACTTCATCAGGATGTCACGGCCCGATTCAAGGACGCGATTGTAACTGGTAGTAAGATTCTCACTCTTTTCTAATCTGCTGAGATAACAGAAGAATTATTACAACAGCGTTTCTTCCAACTCTACATTTAAACTAGATACAAAAGGCCCGGGCTACAATGCAGCCTGCCTGGTGGGGTTACGTCCACAGGAAACGTACATCTGTTCTAATGGATGCTGAGGCAGTGTGTGTGTGTGTGTGTCTAATTCAATCCATTAGTTGTGCATGTGGCTCCTGCACAGTAGTGCGAGGAAGGAGCGGCACAGTGATATAATTCTGTGTTTGAGTGTCCGAGCGGCGAGGTCGTCGAGATGTGGTTCCTGAACCCGCCGGCCCAGGATGATGAAGACCAGAATGAAAGGAGCAAGAAGGAAAACAAAGGGGGCAAGAATCAATAAACATAAGATGAAAGAATGAAAGGGAAGAAAAGAGAGGAAAATATAAATGACAGGGAGCGTGAGGGGGAAAGAGGACTGAGAATATCAAGTCATCAGTGTTCCTGAGCTAAAGTTCCGCTTTGATTTAAATCCAGCACCTTCAATCCAAAGGAGGGGGGGGTGATCCCCCGTTACAGGCCGACAGCATTTACATACAAGCCGTTCTCAGACGGCGCACTTTTGGAGTGGTCCCAGAATGCATCAGTCCATCATGAACCCGCTGGGGTCACCCCTCTGTGATGTCAAAGGTCAACAACCATTGAACGGCTTTTACGTGATTGAAAATCAAAATTGGCTCGCTCAAGAGCGCCGGAGAGAATGTGGCCGCTGGTGTGGCGTTCTCAGCCGGACTTGAACGCGGCACGGGGTCAATGCATTCACACGCACGGGGGGAGTGGGGGGGGTTAACTCATGGAGGAGGCACTACATTCTCTCTTGTTTAAAATGAGACTTTTATGTGCGGCCAAAGGTGTGTGTGTGTTCTTTTGGGGGGGGGGGGGACAATATGCAATTACCTCAGCGCCATGCTACCATTCAATTACTCCCCCTGGCCCCCGCCCCGCCCCGCCCCGTTCCATTATAGCGATGGGCCAAGGCGATGATGGGAAGCTTCCTTTCAGTCAGATAACAGGAGGGTTTTTTTGTTTCTGTTTTTCTATCTCGTCCGAAGTGCCTCTGAACTGGGGCTGTAAAGGATGACAGCCGGGTTCCTGTCAGATGGCCGAGCAGGTCAGGCTGCTACAGAGAGGCAGGGCAGTGGCAGATGGCAGCCAACACACACACACACACACACGTTCTGTACCTAGAGGCAGTGTTAGATTCGATCACAGTAGTCCTCTTGCAAACGATGAGATATGGTGTTGGAGATAAGAGGTGGCTGCAGCTTCAGGGATTCAACACACACACACGCATGTTCACATTTACATGACATACATGAACGTGCGCACACGCCGGCATCGTTATGCATCAGCACACCCTCCAGACAACGCAGGTAAACACGCAGGGATCGGTGTTTGTGGAAGGATGCGCCACAGAGCCGACTAAAGCTCGAGGCAACATCCCCATTCTCTCCCTGCTGCTCGCTGACCAAACACGGCGAGCTGCATTATCTTTGCATCTTCAGTCCCCATGAAGTAGACATTTGCAAACACACATGCATATTTAAAGTCCTTAAGAGGCACAGTCCCTTTATCCCATAAAAAAATCCTGTTCTTTACATGAAGCCACGTTCCGTGATTTCTTACCTGTATTGTAAGCTGGTGGGACCAGATGGCCCACCGTCTTCTACGCACAAGTTGATTCTCTAACGGTTTGTTTGTTGTCATTTATTTCTAGTATAAATGACGTGTGCCATTACAACGTCCCGAGTGGGGCCTTTGAAGAGAAGTCTTTGTGCGTTCCGTCTACCGTGAGCAACAGAAGCAAAGTTTGGGTGATTGAATGTCCACAAACACATGGTTGACAAATGTTTGATTCACTTCTAGTACCAACATTGTAATAACCGTTACATCATGGTCTATGATGAGCTCTGTGGATCAGACACTTGAACACGGTAGGGGGTTCTTTAGAGTCCTGTCTCCTTGTCTTCTTGATCTTCCCATCGATGAAAAAGCTGATCATCGCGGTGATGGGTCTTTGTAAAACAACAGAAACCGGAGGACCGGACCAAAGCTTGTGCTCGCATCTACTTCCTGTGTTTCGTTTTGAATCGGTGTCTCCGGAGGCTCTGAGAAGCATTATTTAAGAAGGACATATTCAAACCTTCCTTGTTATTTGAAATGCCTTTCTTTCTGGCAAGGATGATAACGGTGAGGGTTTTTTGTTTTTTTTATTCGGTTCAGACAGTGATCGGTGGGGACGTGCAGATCCCGACGCATCGCAAAGCATCTGAGATCACATCAGATGAATTTGGGTCAAAGCGGCAGCAGCGGAGACAAATACAGCGAATACAGACTGTTGAAGATAAATAAAAATACACGTTTTGAAAGATGAACAGATGAGAATGTCATTCAACCAGCCTGCAGGTTTGGGGTCATAGGTCGTTATTTGGAGCAATGCGAGAGGCTGCCGATGGGCACATACCGGTGAAGTCCAGGGTGTATTGGGAGCGTCCATTGCTATGCATTCATAGAGCAGACGCTTATTCTCCACATTAATACGAATAATCAAGCGGATGCAAGACGTTTCATTTGGAAACACGCGAGTCGAAGTCCAGATCGTTAAGTACCCCAGATGGAGGGGACATATGCAACACATATTCCTACTTAAAGATGAGTCAGCATGCGCGCTGAGATTTCTGGTTGACAAGGTGCAGATGCATTCCTAATTGAGCTAAGAAAGACACCTACTTCATGCTGCCGTTGTGGCCAAGGCTTCCACCCGGCCTGATGGCGTGATGGCGCCCAAAGGTGGGAAAACCTCCATCAACCGAAAGCACAGAATTAAGCAGAGTGAGGATTGTGATTCCTGCGCTTCCCGCCATGAGGAGCACATACAGACACCATCTGCACCCACAGGCTGAGCTCCTGCCATGGGGCCGAAGGTGCAGAGATTCCCAAGAAGGTGTGTGAGTTACGGGTGGGGGGGGGGGAGTTTAGCTTTCAACCAGTGGGGAAAGATAAGGCACTAATTGGAGCTCTTTTTGCTGTAATAACACCTTCATTGTTTGCCGCTATTTAGCGACTCATTTCCCCTGCTGGAGACCCAGAATGGTTAAAAATCCAACACAAGCGGTGTGGAGACAACGACGAGAAAACAACGGCTCGCCTCATTGGCGGCACGGGATGTGCTTTAATACAGCGATGAATTGTTTCCGTCTTTGGGAGAAGTCAAGGCCTGCGGCGTGAGAGGCACGCAGAAAAACAGAGGTGTGCGTTTTCACATTTCCCCGCTTCGTTTCATTCAGTGAAGTGATTGAAACATTTGCCGCGTCGGTGCCCCGTCAGGTTTTAAGCGCTATTGTGAAACCTTCGGATCGCGATGGATGAGAGACGGGTGGTGAAGGATTACGAACGGACTGCCCCTGCAGGCAAACGCTTTATGGAGTCACTTTGACTTCACGTGCGTGTGGGTGTGAGCGAGGCCATGTGCTGCCCCCTGGGGGCCTGCCGGGGGATCGGCGCTGTGCAGGGGGGGTGTGATACTAAAAACCCCAGGAGCAACATTGTACATTATTCTCCCTTTTTTAACCCCTCTCTCTTACCTCCGTGGAGTGGATTACAATGTGTGTGTGTGTTTTTGACACGCTTGATACTTTTCCCAGAATAGTGTGTGTGTATTTCGCTGCTAAATTCATTTTTCAGTCTCAAGTCCAAAGTCTTCAATCCGCCCTTGACTGTGATCCAGCATGAATAAAGCAATGTTGATCACACTATTTTTAGATGATGTCAGAGTCAGAGTGCTGGGAAAAGTATCAATTATTTAGCATGTGTGTGTGCGCGTGCGTGCGTGTGTGCGCAGGCTGAAAATGTTCTGACGGAAGACATGATTGGTGTGAAGATTAATAATGAAGGGCCGAAGTGTCAGAGGCAGAGGGGGAAGGGAGAGAAGGAGACGTGTGCAGGTGGAGTGTCCGTGTGTGCGTGTGTGTGTGTGTGTGTGTCGGGAAGGGGAGGAGGGGGGAGGGTACCGTCTGTTCTAGTACCTGGGGTGATAATAACTCTCCAACACATGAACAACACATTTTCTGACACGTTTTCTCAGCGCTGACGCTCAACAGGCCTTGAATATTAAAAACCTATTCTATTCATCTCTCAAATAAAGAGCTGAAACATCCTCAGCGTGTTTGCATCGGCTGGCGACTCACTTGGAGATGTGCAGTCGGAGGGTTTTAAATTATACAAATACAGTGAGGGGTTAACGGATGCTTTCTATTTTCTGAGAAGTGAATGCCGAGAGAACCGAGCCGGTTTAAAGTGGCAGGCGCCTGCTCGCCTCTTTGTGTTGCGTATCAACGCGACGCAATTTACGCAGTCTGCTCTGATTTGGTTACCCTTCTCACTTTGCCACCCTCCCATTTTCCGGAGGAGTGTTTTTATTTCCTCCTCGTTCCTGTTAACCAGTATGCAAAGGAGAAAATAACAACAGGCTTTTGTTTCGCTAGGGAGACAAAACGAGGCGGTCGCTCTTTCAAGTGTACCGTGAGCTCATCTGCATAGAGTTACACATAACACTTCGTTTCCAGTGTTTTTGAGTGAACAGGGCATCGTTGCTGGAGCACTCTCCGGAGACAAGCAGCCTGGGTTTTGTTTCATTTTCTTAGGGTTTTATTTGTTTGTGAGGTTGAAATCAATATAAAGGTTTTCAGATGGGTGTGTTTTGAGCAAGGACCTTAGACGTTTGGGAGTTCAAAAGGCCGAAAGGAGAGGAAGGTAGCCTGATTTTTTCATGTAGATATTTTCCACCATCCTCGGCCCGGCAAAGAAGTTGTTGTAGATTTGGTAAACAAAATATATGAGAGCAACAAAACAGTGTGAGATGTGTCCGTGCTTCCATTCCGCGAGACGCTCATGAGGTGGGATTGAACTGCAATCGACAGGGCGGCTATTAAAATGACTATTTTTCTGAATCTCTCTGTGTTGTAAAGGGTATTTGCAAGCAAGGCCTCAGTTCTAGCTATTTACATCAATCTGAGACCTGCATGCATGCACACGCAAAGTGCAGGTCAAAGGTCAGAATCATTTTTTTCAACCCAATTTCCAGGATGTTAATGGTCTCATGTGGAGCTGAATACATATGAGTGAGGTCGAAAGCATGAATATGGAAGAACCGTTGCAAACAGATACGCAGTCACCCACATGCACATGCACACACACACACACACACACACACCGTTGCCTGGCCCGTCACAAACCCCCTCCCAACCCCGCTGGAGATCATCTGCAGGGAGGTGATGGGCATTGAACAACCTGTCTCCAGCTAACTTCATGTACTATTCATGGTGACCTTTCTACCGCCCCTTATGTCCTCACTCCCCTACACACACACACACACACACACAGGTGCACACGCACGTCAATGACCATCAATGACTGGTCCGGCCTGAGGCACCTGCTTAGCCCGTGCAGGTGCAGTTACTGCTTTTGGCGTTTTGGCGTGTGCGTGTATCAGTGGTAAACACATAATGAAGGCTAAACCTGCAAAAACAGTGAAAACACCGCCAGCCACATTTAATCAAAGCTTGATCGGAACGAGAAAGGATCGGAGCGATGAGCGGATGTAAGGGATGGATGGACGGTTTGAGGGACGCATGTGAGTGGGACAATAACACCTGTAGTAGTGTGACGTCGCTGAGGAATCCATCACACATGATAGGGTTAGGGCGTGAAGCCCTATCACACATGATAGGGCTTCACGGTTAGTTAAGTTAACAAACACTCCTTATATTCAGCAGCATGTGTTGAGGTGCCGTTGAACGGGGCCTTTATTCCGGCGAGCTGCAGCATGTGGAGTGGGAATGTACGAATGTGCGAGCTGAGAAGGACAATCTGCTGAGTGTCGCTTGATATTATTCCTCTTTTTTTCCACCACGCGTTGTTAACCTAAATTCTGCTCTCAGGTTGGAAGGCCACAGCAGGCTTATATTGATCACAGTGTGGTAGATTATGAGACGGCATAAAGGGACCATCCCTTTCAGAAGGAGGCATTTCAAAAGCAACTCAGCTTAAGTGGTACACGAAGCATGCATGCATATGAAAATGGCACTTGAAATAAGTGCTATTTTGCATATTGGCACTGAGAATCACCGGCCTCCACGCAGCTTTCAGCCTCTTTCAGCGCGTCGTTGGAGCTCCACTCTGCAAAAACAGCAGCCAGAACTTCTTGATGAAATGTAACACAGTAGTTTTGTCCAGAGGAGAAAAAAATGTTTGATTAATCCTTAAAGACACATGAAATCACTCTCCAGTGAAGCTCGAGATAGTCTCTATGAACCACTACAGTGCCGTATTTGGTAATGAGACACACTATGTGTAATAACGTCTTTATTGTGAATATATATTATTATTACGAATCAGGAGCATTACCGTGACCACGTCTTGGCAAAATCATGGTTCCACAGGGATTTTTCTTTTTTTAATAAAACACAGATGTTATTTAACGTCCAGTTAAAAATGTGTTAACTGTTTAGTGTGTTTGTGGCAGCCTAGAGATAATAAACACACACACACACACAGTTTCACTCTAGCTGACTTATTATTATTTCCTGCTGTTGTGTATGAAAATGAAAACGCTTCCTACATAATGAATAATAAGGCCCTCGGGTCTCTCTCTCTCTCTCTCTCTCTCTCTCTCTCTCTCTCTCTCTCTCTCTCTCTCTCTCTCTCTCTCTCTCTCTCTCTCTCTCTCTCTCTCTCTCTCTCTCTTACAATGTTATTTTTTTTTTATTTTAAGCAGTTGTTACTTTTCATATCTTTTCTACACAGATATCCATAAATTTATACTGGAGGGGGAAAAAAAGACAACATACCCTGCACTACTTACCATATGAAAAGTGCTACATTCAGCTTAAGTGATTCACGTTAATGCCTGACACTCCATTAAATGGAAGCACAATCTGATGCAATCTCAATTTCAAGGCTGCTCGGCTGAAATGTTCTTGCTTCCTCTGCAACGGCCAACTCTGAACGCGCTTTTAGCAACGGCTTTCTTACTGTCCCCTTAGAGACCTTGCGAGGAGACGCTCGTAGGCCGCGTAAGGCTCTGGCGGTCCATCGTATGGAGGGGGGGGCAACCGGTCACATCCTGAAGGACGGCGTGGAGAGGCCTCCTCGCGTGGCTCCTTGTGGCTTTCACTTGTACGGAGAAGCTCCTCCCGGCCCGTAATCCCACCCGTCCTGCTTCCCAACGCGTCTCCAGCCCACCTGACTGGCCTGACGTGCCCCCCCCGTGGTTACGCTGTCGGGCCGCTGGGTCTTAATCGGCCTCAGACAGATGCCATTCGCGTTAAGGATCATCAGCGCGCTCGACAGGGGGGAACGAAATATCACGCAAGTCGACCACGAGTCAGAAATAAACAGCTTCCCCGCGTCCTCTCCTCCCACTCTGCTCCTGAAAGTAGAGCGAGAGCAAGAAAAAGAGAAGCATTTATCTGCCTTTCCCACATGTCTTCCGAAATTGGGAGATACTGAATCACTGAGCCCCCCTCCGCCCCCCACCATGGAAAAGCACTCTACGTCTTGTAAAAGACTCCCTGCTTTGTTTGTCGCTGCACATTAAAAGTGTTTTCCATTTAAATTGGTTGGCACATTGTGATAGATAAGCTGTGCAGAGGAATGGGACAGAGTCGGGGGGGGCAGGCTTTCCTTTTTGTTGCACACTGTTGCGTTTGTGATTGCACATCTGCTTTAATTTTTGCACACTTATTAAGATGGAGATGTGTTGAAAAAGTCACAGCAAAAGTCACTTGATCAAAGTGTGTGTGTGTTTTTCATAGCTGATCTCATGTCTTCCTGATCTCTCACACACACACACACACACACACACACACACACACACACACACACACACACACAAACAAACAGATGTATACACACCATTGAACTTGCCTCTGGAACAGGTTGCACACAGAGTTACTGCACACACAAACACACTTATCCGTGTATCCCAGAGAGAATACGCTGTATCAGCAATAGGTTTCCTTTCGGTTGCGTTGGCTGCACAGACCATTAACACACACACACACACACACACACACACACACACACGCTTGCACAAACCTTGGATCCCATTGTGTTGTGTGCATCCTCACTCAGACGTCTCCGTGTTCTCACAGGGCATTGCTGTGGTTCGCTCGGTTATTCATGTGTTGGTGTGTGTCTGTGTGCGTTAAACGTGTGTCTATTGTGAAATCCCAGCGGGAAATGCGTTCCTGTTTGGCACAGAACCTGACTGTGGCCCCCCCGGCCCCTGTGCAACTGCAACTACATGCGCGGAGCTTTAGGGTGGTGTACCTTCATGACTTACACCCTTCTCGGTCCGTGAGCTGGATCCAGCGCCTGGTTCCCGCCTCTCTCTCCTTCTTCCCGCTCTGCCGTCGGCCTGATCAGGACTCAACAGAAAAGACTCACCTAAAGTTCGGCTCGCTCCCATTCCTTGTGCGGTGATTTGAAAGGATGCGCGGCCCACACCGGCGTGTTTCCAGGTGGAGAGGAAGGCGGAGGAGGGAATGAGGGGACGGATCACTGATGGAACACAGGATGCAGCAGCTTAACGTGTTGTTTCTTTCTCCCCGAGGCGCCTGTGCTTTTTATTTAATTCAAACTTTGCTTACCTCTTCATTCTTCTTCACCCTCCTTCTTCTGGCCCGAGGTCAGACCCCACATATCTAGGATGCTATTCCTGCTCCGTGGTCTCCTTTCATCCGTAGCCAATTAAGGAAACCGCTTGTTAGTTGTTCAGTAACGTTTCTTCACTGTGCACTGTCAGACTCTTCCTGCTGAAAGCTTAAACTATGAGTTTATGCTGTTAAGCTAATGGTTGTTGAGTGTATGGTTATTTCTCTCTTTATTCTTTTCCTAAAGTGTTGAAGTAACATTTAACACCAGGGTTTGTGAATTGCAACAATTTTAAAGCTGTGAATAAATATTTTTTAAGTATTTGAGTCTTAAATAGCCAAATAAAAGCTCATTGTGGAAACCTGAATGGTTCCAACCGACCTGGTCATTGTCATTAGACACGGATAAAGGCCTTAATATCAGAGGGCGTTTGGATTTCAAAGCCTGATAACCTGCCACTTAATGAAATCTATTCCGCGCTGCGACTCACCTTTTAACTGCTCCGAGCGTGTGTGGACACATTTATGCTCACTGCAAATTCAGACTGCATGTGCACTTTTTGACGGATGGATTTTAAGCTGTAGCTGAAATCAGGGCTGAAATTGGTGTTTGATTTCACTATTGATTGATGTCGCAATTCATACCTCGACATTTAGAATGTAAAAAAAGGGAGAGACTAAGGTGACGGCTTGCTAGTTTGTCTCCTGACCATTAAAGACAGTTGTATGGAATATGGACGTGGGGGAAGCTGGAACCACTCAATGTTCAGTGAAAAGAAATATTCTGATAGTCTGATGATTAATCAAGCTGTCCCTTTACCTCCACCAATCAAGAACCTGCGGGCCATAACTAACTATTGCATTCTTTATTGAATTATCTCACAATCATTTACCCTAATCAAGCATTTCATCGGCTCGTCTACTGAATGTCAAAGTGTGCAAATTGACAGACTAAGCTACTGAACATCAAAGGGACGGCTCAGATGTCTTTGAAGCGGCTTGTACGAGTTACTTTTATCTTTACTGCAGATCGTGGTCTCAGCCGCCTGAAGGGAAAGCCTACCTGAACAAATGAGAATCAGTTTAAAGTTTAGAGTAAAGCTTTTCCGGCGCTGACTTAGCGGCACGCGCTCCGACTCCTTGGATTTACCGCCCAGATTTCAATAGATCCCCTCATATTAAATGCGTGTGTGCCGATGCCGTATGAGGACTAAGGACGCTCTCGGACGCCCAGACGCCTCAGCAAACACCTGCTGCTTGGAGCGGACGCCGGGTAGCAGGGCCCGACCTCTGACCTCCGCAGAGGACGGACAGGCCGAGGCAAAAGGAATCAGGCAGAGTGACGGTACAGCGCACCTGATGCCCTGCAGCTGTTACGATCAGATAGCGGATCTATTAGTACCTGACAGCCAGACAGCCTCCAAACACACACACACATGCACTCGTGTCCAATGCCGGCGTGTCCTTAATGACATCATTAGCCAAAGCCTTCCCCACTGTCCGTTGTTACGACACCGCGGAGAGAGCACCATTAAAGACAGTCCGTGCTCCCTTTGTCCGGTCCAGGCGGCGCAGCGAATGGAAACGTGAAACTTGGTAGTGTTTCTCTGGACGGACGGGCCCGGCGTCACACGCGCACACCACCCCCCCACCTTTGCATTATTCACCAGCCTCCATGTCCCGCGCGAACATCACCACCCCCGCCATTGGAGCGCAGGCTAATTCCTAAGGACAATAGCTGCCCGCCCTCTGGACGTCTTCCTGGCATCCGCCTCGGCGTAGACTAGAGTGTCCGGACCTCCGGGTGGTTTGTCACCATGGAAATATGCAGCATGCACCCGCGGTGGAATGTGGGGCCATTTGATGAGCGCCGGCATGCCAAGACACATCCACCGACACGGGGATAGCAGGAGGGAACGACGTGAATGTGTGCGAGCCTCGAACGCCAGCAGCCGCCCCGGGCAACCAAATTGCCGGCAACCATATCGGACGGCGGTCCAGAGCTTATTTGGAAGCACAGAGGAACCCAGGAAGTCAGTGGGTGAGAGCAGAGTGTACCACACGACACACCGTTAGAGGCTTTGTCGCTGGGTTTTGTAGTAATTAATGTCTTCTGGGTTTTTTAATTGGGCTATAATACTGGTGGTCCTTCTCTGGAGGAAAAAACCCAAATTGTTATTGTGGTTTTCTGAGTAGCTGAGAACTCTTTCAAGCCCCAAATCATCTGCTGCGTCTCCAAATTAGAAAGAGGCTCTAATCTGACACGAGGGAGAAATGGCAGAGCTTGTTCCTAAATATACTCCCTCTGCTAATGTGTAATCCTAATATAGCAGGCTAATCTTGTTTCATCACACTTTATTTAAAATCTGACACTCCTCCTTTGTGAAATACAGTCAGTGCAGACGGAGATAGAGAGAAAACCGTGAAACCATTCTTGACTTAATGTTTTCCCATGGCTCTAATAAGGGACATAATTACACAAAAGCATCTTCATGCCATCAGGGAAAAATACAATATGGTGACCATTCTGTTGAGCCTGGTTGCCAGTTTGCCAGCTATTTCATAAACTTGCAGGCCTGGTGTATCTCTGAGACGTGTGTGTGTGTGTGTGTGTGTGTGTGTTTGTGTCTCCACCGGCACACACTGGTTCCCACAGTATGCTGTTACCGGCTCCGCTTCTGAGCGTTTACTCATATGTGCAAACCTGCAAAGTGCTTGTCTGTGTGTGTGTGTGTGTGTGTGTGTGTGTGTGTGTGTGTGTGTATGCGTGCGTGCGTGCGTGCTGGCGCTGTAGGTGCAGCCGCTCATGGGTTTCGTGCTCGCAGCTGTTCTGCAGCGGAGCCGCGGCGGTCAGGGTCAGGACGGGGCGACCCATCCAATGAGAGGAAATGAAGACAAATGAACAGTGAAGCTAAACACTCCTCCAGTCGGCTCCGTGCTACTTATCCTCCGCACCCCTCTCCCCTCCTTCTCCCCCCCTCCCTCCCTCTCCCTGAGAAAATATTACAAAGACACCCGACACGGTCGTGAAATGTGCCAAAGCGTGGCACTTTTTGTGTGTGTGCTACTTACAAGTCACTAGCAATTAATTCCACAGCGGCGGCTGGCGGGGCTATCATTTACCCATCCACACCTCGTGTGAGTGTGTGTGTGTGTGTGTGTGTGTGTGAGTGAGTGAGAGAGAGCTTATTGCCTCCCAAGCTTAAAGGTTGAGGTTTTGATGGATAGGCAGCCGAGGCCGCGCTTTGATTTTTTGAAAATAACCCAATCATATTCTACATTCACGTTTGTGGGCAATTTGCAGGGAAAGGCAGCTATCCAGGTGTGTGTGTGTGTGGGGAGGATTCTTATGGGCACCTCGTGGCGATTAGGCACAGCGACGGGCGGCATATGGAGATGGCCGCCTCCCTTTTATCCAGCGAGGACCAGCTCAGCACTTGAGAGCTGCCGCTTCCTGGCTCGCCTTCCAAGCTCTCCCCAGGTTGTCTCTGAGTCTCATCCTGCCGCCATCTGCCGCCGACTTGGGCTCTCTCCAGAAATCCTGTGAAAAAAAACGGAAAAAGCCGAGCCGCCCTGGAGCCGGCGCAGAGGCCCAGTTTTCGTCTCCAACTCCAACTCACTTGTAAGGGAAACCGCTTGAGCCCCCTCATGCAGGAGCGACCAAAAAACATTGGGGTCATGGGGGAATAACTGGCAGGATGATTCCACAGATCAAATCGCCAAATAACAACACTTCAAGTGGCATTAGTACCTGGTGTTTTGAGCGTATATTTTGCAGAATTTGTCTACTAGGAACATTGCAGTTGTGTATTTTATGAAACTGGGATCACAAAATATCTCGGGCTCTCAAAAAATGTCCTACTCATTACGAGCACTCTTGTTGGGGAGCTTCAGGGAAATGAAAAGTAATCAGCAAGTAAGTGTTTACCATCTAAAAGCTGGAAGCTGCTTGCAGGAGATACATCTCAGCTGAAATACACACGTATTGATTGACCGAGAGCAACCGCCCAAATCCGCTTCCCTCCATCGGCCTCGTTAACAGCCGCTTCCACCGCCGGGATGGTCCGCCGCCGGCAGCGCCGGATGTGGTTATGATGGACACCCACACAGAGCGCGTGGAGCATCATGAGGAAAAGAACAGTCGGGCAGTGCTGTCATTACTTTTTTATAACCGAAGAAATAGAAGGAAAAGAAACAACACCTGTGTTACCCCTTTTCCACCAACAAGAACCACGATGTGTTACGTCACATCTTTCCCCGCAACGTTAGCGCGGCGGCGCCAAACACAAACACATCATCAACAACGGCAGACGTTGCTTTGCTATTGATGTTCATGGCTTTGCGGACCTATATCGGCATCCAACGTGTTTGCGCAGCTCGTCTTAATTCGTAGACAGAGATTTTTTTTCAAATGGCGGTCAAGTTTCTCTCGTCTCGCGGTAAGCCCCGCCCCCAGCCGCTGACGTAAGCGGTTCTTACTTCTAGCCCAGCAATGATATGGTGCTACTTAAGAACCACTTAAGAACCACAAAGCTGGTGCTTTGGCGGTGGAAAACCAAAGAACCGATTTGGAACTAGGCTCTGGCTCTGAACTAGCACCAGCTCTGCTTTGGTGGAAAAGGGGTATGTGTAACTCGGTCATGAAGTGTTTGCTGTGAGAAAGAAGGCAGCCGCACATAACTACACAGGATGTAATAACGCTCTCACAGCACTCGGCTTGACATTCGGTAGGACGTCCTCTTGTAGAAGGCAAAACGGGGTGAAACGCTGTGTGAAAAAACCCAATGGACGATCCGTTGGACGATCCCCCCTCGTATTCAGGTTTGGCTTCTTTTTGGCTGTGCGAGGCCACGCCGGATGGCTCTGTGACAAGCCGGCACGGGCCGGAAGGTTTCCCCTGACAACCGAGCGGGGAGGGTGTTTCTGGAACCGCCCTCGCGGTGGTTGCAGTGGCACAGAGGCGAGCTTTTAGCCTCTCCTCCTCGCTCCTCTTTAATGTAGGAAGTTAGAGGGAGTGCGGCGCTGACGTCACAGACGACACAGCAGAGAGAGAGGTGGGGGGGAAATCGATCCACGCGGCACACAATGGACATTACTCGCAATTGGTAAGCGCGCGGCTGCCGGTGTGCATCACGGGTAAAAGGGGCTGAGGGGCGGGGCCGCAGCCGTGCTGCTTTCCTTCTTCCGTACCGCACATCGGCGAGGAGTCTGTTCTGAGTTTGCGGCGGAGATGCGAGGTGACAGAATAGGGCTCCGTCACCAATGACTCCATCATTGATGGGATTGGGGCCGAGGGAAGCTCAGGGAAAACACTTTGAAGTTTGTTCCTCCGCCGCCAACGCACAGCATGTCGCCGTTCCCCATGTGACTCGTTAGGCACGGCAAGGCGCTGCCAGCGCGTTGATCACCTCCACTCCTTCGTCCTCGCTACGTCTTTCCCTCCACCTTCCTCCTTGTCCTTGTTTCCTCTCCCTTCCTGATGAAGACAACCAGCCAACTGTTGTCTTTTTTTCCCTGTATTTTTCACCCATAACAGGCGTGATTAGGCAGATGTTCACGGCTGTCAGGGGCTGTCGTATTTTAGGCCTGATTTATGGAGACCCAGCACCTGCTGTAAAAGATAAAAGTGTGAATAAAAACATAGTCAGGTGCTGGTTAATTGTGCGGCAGAACTCAATATGAAACACAACTAATCACAACCCCTTTAGATTCAGATTTGATCCCGTGTTTGGTGAAGGAAAACACGTCTTCCTGGCTCAATTCAAAAGATTTACCAACAAATCACAGCACAAAGAGTCCATTAGGAACACAATTTACTAGGCAGACCATGCCTGAAACGTATTCCGAAATGTCAACAAGGTCTCAATGTAATCACATACGGCCATCCGCAGTGAAACAAAGGCATCCCAATGACATAGTTTGAGTGCCAAAATAGTTTGAATAATTCCTCAAATGTAGAGGTTGTGTGCAATCACTTCGACGGACGCAGGTAACCTGATCCACAGTTACTCGATATTTAGAGACGTCTCCCCCGTCTTTATAAAGTATAAAGTCAGCCCTGCTTCCAGGAAACACACTTTGGAAGGATTTCACAATACATGAATTTGAGATATGATCGTACAGTGCCTTACAATTCCTCCTTGGCATTGTGGGTAGTCGTCTACATTGTGGGTGGTTTACGGCTCGCTTCTTCACAGTGCATTCTGTTTGCACGCCCTCTGGCGTCGAGCATCAACGGCTCGGAGACTTTAAGGACGAGTGTTAACGAGGCTGGAAACCGCTGGCTTACCGACAAAGAAAACCAACGAAACTAAGAGGAACCTGCAGAGTACATGTTTGCCTTGTGCTCGCTGTACTTTCTTTTTCTTTTTTTTGTGGATGTTTACATCTAATGCCATCGGGACTTCATTAAAATATAAAAAAACTTCCTATAGCCAAGGGAGACTAGAAATAGCAACGACTAAATCTCAGAGCAGCAGCAGCTGAGGTGACTGAGCAGCAAAGTCAATATCTAAAGATCCGAAAGGCTGATGTATTTAAATGGTGACTTATTGATTTTAAAACAGAGATGTAAATAATGGCAGTGAACACAACTAACGGTCGGTGCCCCGCCCCCCCTCGACTTCCTTTATCTTTTCTGTGGACCTATAAGGGAAGTTGTCTCTGCATTAAAATGCCAGCATCTTCATCATGGACTTCACAGATACTAGATAACGCTTTGAAAAGAAAATTGTAGGTATTCCCTCGGCCTCTCGTATTTCCCTTTAGCCTCCACTTTTATTTCTCTCGTACAGTATTACTTTAATAAAAGCTCTTATTGCATCACACCCCTCCCCCCCTGCATCTTCCCTTTCTCTCCCTCCGTCTTTCTTCAATTTCATCTTCCGCTCTCGGCGAGGAGTAAATAACTTCCTCCGGCGGTCAGGGCCCAAGCAGCCAGCTGCACAAGCACATGTGTTCCACTCAGGAAGCATGAGAGGAAAATTGATCGGCCATCCTCTACGCGAGGGAACGAGAACACGCTGCACCGCCCTGCACGTGCACGAAGACAAGCGAGTGGCCGTCTTCAGCCACAGAGCTGCGACTAAAAGCAGGAATAACAGCTCTTTGCCGTGGTTAAAAAGAAAAGCATCTAGAGACCCTGCGAAGGTGTCTGCAATCTCCCTCCTTTTCTTTTCACCTTGTATATATAGAAAGACATTTTCTCGTATTGAGCAGGTATTGTGGGGTGTCCCTTTGTGTGCTGATGCTCTTTATTTCATGCTGGGCTTTGTGTGTTTGCAGCATGATAAATCATTGATTGTATTGTTCCCCCAAGGACCACTAGCCAAAAGATCAATACAAGCATTGTAGTTGCCTTTTACTGGCACATATTTTGCCATTTCTTTCTTAATTATTATTGTTTTACACTGGACCGACCGTTGCTGAACTGCTCTCCGGACCAACTGAAGCCTCAGGTGCCGTAGTGAGACAATTACATTCTCTCTCCGAATGCATTTGGCAGGCAGAAAGCGATCTCAATGTCTTCGCAACCATTGCATATAATAACCTTGGGGAATGGATATGGGAGGGGGGTGGGGGGGGTCAGTGGGTGCGTGTTTGTGTTTGCGAGACTAAACCACCTGTGTGCATGACGGAAAGTTTCCATTCCGCTTCCGAACGACCCCACGAGGCACGGCGCGGTTGCATCACTGGCTGTTCCCATAGCAACCGCTCCCCTCACTGCAAAAAGACATTGATAGAGTGTCCGAAGCCCTCTCGTGAAGAGGAGAGAGAGGCGGCGGGAGGCGAGGACCGCTAAAAGCCAGCCGGCCCGTCGAGCACCATCTGTACTACTTAACGTCAGCTGAAAAGAAAGGCTCCCTTTATTAGGAAGTAAGTGGAAGACGTCCCTCAGGAGCGCTGCAGCGTAATGAATTTAGACCCATTCAACATTAATGCGACGTCGCTTCCATGCCACCGAGCCGTGCCCCCCCCTCCATCAACTTCCGTTCCCTGACGCCCTGACAGCAGCGGGTCATTATTCAATGTTGTGTTAATCTCACCTCGCCTGTGCAATTGGCCTCACCTGAGCGAGTTAGTCAACACGTTGGCCAACGGAGCGCGCTCCCGCTAATTCCGCCGCTGTTCTTGTCACCCGTGTAAAGTTAAGTTCAGCGACTGTTTATTCATGCGCGCCTTTCCTTCCCGCCCTCCTCGAGTCCTCTACCTTTTCTAGCTGGCAGAGCACTGGACGGCTGTAAAATAATTCAAAAATTCATTTGACAACCCCCCCCCATCCCACGCGCTTTAGCGGAGAGTAGCGTCCTCCCTCCCTAAAGTAGCCATTTTGAGTTTGTCATGGCAATTCTGTCAAGCCTTATTGCGTGTGAATGCACCCGTGCTCCCTGCCACAGTCCATTTCTGTCTTTCTCGCCCTGTTTGGGGTAAAGGCAACAAGGCAGCAGCACAATGGAACTGATAACAGTGTAAACACAGGCTGTGGGCACGTTCCCTTTGGGGGATATTTGTTGAATCTGTCCACCCAAATTCTGTGTTGAAAAGCATGCAGCTTGTCGCCCAGTTCTCAAACGGAAAGTGCTCGGCCTGTGTAGCTGTGAAACGGCGATGGCCGAATGTAGTATTTTGTTAGATGACATGTGCTTTGATCCCCCTTTGATCCACCGTGAACAGGTGAGCGCCGGCTTGAACGGAATCGGCGGAACATTTGCCGACCTGAGAACCGCGCCGCGCGTTCGCTCGACTCGCCAGCCTTGACATTTTTTGTTCACTGCGGCTTCAATCACAACAGCGCTCACCCTTTCTTTTCTCAACCCTTGTGACTCACTGAACATTCGCGAGGCTCCAAAAGCATGTCCGACCACCCGTTAATGGATGTACCCCCCTAAACACGGGATGAAGTGCTACCTGTGCGTAGCAAGGCGTGCTGTATTTCCTCCCCGATGGGATTTTCTTTTTGCGCTGCAGACAGGAAAGAAAAGAGAAAAAAAATCGTGGACGTGAAGCTTTTAACGCTGCTGGGTTAGAGGGAGATTACTGTACAAACTGACATGGACCATCAAGTGCTCAGGCACGTGTAGAAGCACACTCATTGCACCCACAGAAAGACATTGCAATGCTTCCTGTCCGGAAAGATGGCGGCTACACTCCCTGTTGTTGTGTTTGTGTGAAAGTGAAGTATTAGCCCTCATCGCCAAGGAGACGGTGCACAGAAGGCTGTCACTGATGAGCGTAGAAAAAAACACGGCTGTGCAGCCTGCCACTCAAGATTAAGGAAAGGCGTCTTTTTTACAAATCATCATCTCAACTCAGCTGGAAGCTACAGTACTTCCTTACTCACCAGCGGAGTAGACTCTGTGGTACACGCACATACACACGCACAATAACGTACACATTATACACACACAAACTTTTCTAAATCAAGTGAGGGAACATTTCTAAAGGTCATTCCCATCAGTCCCAGTGGCACAGCATTGTTATTCTCATTATAAGTACATCTGTTATCTGGAAACGGCTACATAGATGTTTGGCATTACGTGGGTAATTAAAGGTCTCTATCTAGGCACAGTCCAAGACAGAAGAACTATGGATGCAATCATGTGATGGCACTGTAATGGCTCTGGATCAGAGCAAAGTGGCTTAAGAGCCTTTGAGCTGTACCTTTTCTAATACAGTCCAATCGAAGCTGATCCCCATGTAGATCTTTACTGGTTCATTGGGGTTGTTTGAAATGTACGAGGTTCTAAAACGAGGCCTCGGGACCTAGAACAACTTCTGGCCGAAAGCATTCATCGCAAAAGCATTGGCTTTGAAACAAAGAAGAACATTTTCATTTGGATTAAATATATTGAAGCCGCGGGGTCCAGCATACACTTACACTCCCATCTTATTAGATACAACCGTAACCCTTTACACCACACGGAGAATGTCGTTTTGACAACCTCTGTCTCATGTGTTTTCTTTTTAGTTTTTTTCCGCTGACATGCCATCAGACACCCTCCCGCGCTCTCGTACACATCTGACACAGTTCGATTGAATTTCACCTCTTGTCACTCTGCTGCCGTGTGCGTCGGGAAGTGGAGGCGGAGCAGCGGGCCGGTCGTTACGACGCCTTCCCGCTAGTTCCTGTCCTGGTCCGTGAGTGGCTGAGACGCTTAATGCCTATACAACTCCTAGACACCCATGCTGTCTGGAATACAGAGGAATAAATGGGTAGCTACTCTCACACACACGCACACACACACACACACACACACACACACACACACACACGCACATATACACTTCCTTTTCCCCTGGTACAAAAGAGAGTGAGCTCAGGTAGCTGTCAGCTGCTCCCCCTCAGGGAACACTGGGTAGAAAACAGCCGCCTCGCCTGTCACTCCTTACACACACACACACACACACACACACACACACACACTGTGCTTCAGTGTGAGGACAGAGACCAAATGAGATGCCTTGGGCAGATGCTGGACCAGTTGTCCATGCTGCACACGAGGAGTTTCATGTGCACGTCTCTCGGTCTTTCTGGTAACGCAGAAAGTCACCTGCCAGCGAGTCCGAGTGGACATGCAGTCCTTCATTTAGTCTTTGCCTGGGAGCAACTGATAAGAAAAAGCTGTGTGTGTGTGTGTGTGTGTGTGTGTGTGTGTGTGTGTGTGCGTGGGTGCGTGGGTGCGTGCGTGCGTGCGTGCGTGGGGCATGCACATACCCAGCGTTGGTAGCTTCCCGTTCAAACTGAGAGGACTTGCTTTTAAGTGGATTTCCATGTGCTTTCGTCCATTGATTTCTGACCGGGTTTGCCGCCTGTGATCGCTCGCCATCGCTTTCAACACCGAGGCACGGACGTCCCGCCGGCCGGCTGCCCGCCCAGAGCCGCAGCGGCCGCGGGGCGCCGCGGGGCGCCGCGGGGCAGGCGAGCAGCTCTCCGAGTTGATGTTGTGTTGCTCCCCTGTTCAGCCTTTCGCATTGGGCGGCCTCCCAGACGTCCTCAGAGTGGTCGGTCTGCTTCTTGCCGAAGCTGGGTTGATTTTAATGCTGTTGCTGACTTTGTAGTTTAGTTTATTGTTTTTTATATTGAAGCTTTTCCGAGCAGACTGCGCACGCTCTGCATGGGTGGATGGATTCTCTCCTGGATGATTTTAGAGCATCTGTTTGCTTTACGCCCGAATCACATTTAATCCCCCATGCGTTGGTGTTGCTAAACTGTGAGTATTGGGATGAATTGACTTTCTTTATATTCGCTTGTAAAAACGGAATTTGAACTTTGATTAAATATTCACACCTGACACCTTTTTTTCTTCTTTTGTCCCGATTCCGGCAGGCTGCAAAGGGATGCTGTGTGGCTTCGGCGCCGTGTGTGAGATGGACCGAGGTGACTCGGCCCAGGCTAAGTGCGTTTGCAAGCGAGTGGACTGCCCGTCCTTGGTGGCGCCCGTGTGCGGCTCGGACTCCTCCACCTACTCCAACGAGTGCGAGCTGGAGAAAGCCCAGTGCATCACGCAGCGACGCATCAAGGTTCTGCGCAAGGGGCCCTGCTGTAAGTAACACCGATCCAGAAGGAGACGTGCATTTTTAACTGCTTACCACATCTCAACTCGGAAAGCAAAAAGGCTTTCAGTTGATTGAGAATTGTTCCTTCAATAATGCATTGAAGGGCAGCACCACTAAAGCAAACTCTGCTAACTCGATGATGTGTTCCCATAAGTTTCTCACAACAACGGTATCCAGCTGCTTCGCCAATTAAAAAGCTCGCAAGCCAGTATGACAGGTCCAGTCGGCAGCAGCAGCTCGGACGCGCCGGGAAGCGCTCAGCAGTCAGTAACATAAGGCCAGACGTGTGGAAGTACAGAAGGGAACGCAGCAGCCGAGATCCAGGTGGAAGCTGTAAAAGTATTGAGAGCTTTACTTCTCCGGCGCAGACGCACGTGAGCTCCGCTGCTGAGGGCACAAGTCTGCATTTTTTAAAGGTGTTTTGGGGACATTTTGAGCGTTCAAAATAGGGGGTGGGGGGGCTTTGATCCAGAAAAGCTGAGTCCGAGAGAGTTCACTGTAAATAAAGCATTAGCAGAACGCAACCTGACCCGACATTGACACTCCATTAAACCGCTGCGGGAGTTGAATTTCAATAAAGCACTTTGAGCGCTGCGAGCGTCGGGGGGGGGGGGTCCTAAATGCTGGACGACATGTGAATGTCAAATAGAAGGACCAATCTCCCCCCCCCCCACTAACGTAACACATTTCCCCACAGTGTCCCATTTTCTGGCCTTCCAAAATGGCCGCACTCCAAGCGCCAGCCCTCGCTAGCAAAACGTGTGCCCTCTCCTCCCGCCGAAGGAGCAGCGGTTTCCTGGCAAAGTTGCAGCATCGCCACATGAGTGTGCACCCGCTGCTAATTCCCGCGGTTCTGATTACAGCGGCGGCTGGAAAGCTCGCACTAATCACTAGCTCGCTGACGGCTCAGCGCCGGCGGAAGAGGAGATAAAGAGATGCAAAGGAGCGGGGCGAGGAGCGGGAGGAGCAGAGAGCACAGTGAGGGAGCATCTGGAGAGGAGAGCGATATGAAACATTTAGTGATGGAGGGGGATGCCGGAGCAAGTGAGCGAGGGATGGAGCGGGGGAACGGGGAAGAGTACAGAGTAGATGGAAACCAGGGAGGGAGAGCAGTGTGAGTGCTGTAATGAGGCTTTATGGAGGGTTTAGGCCATCAAAAGCACCATAATTACCACTAGCAACAACAGGCAGTCACTGAGGGGGGAGAAAAACCCAAAGTAAAACATAATAGTAATGATTACACTAATGATGAGTATTGCTGACAATAACAACACACTTTCCAACAGGACAAAGGCTTCCTGTTTATAACGTCACATCTGGAACAACAAGCAAAAGCTGTATTTTTTTTCATCTTAATAGCCCTATGTAATTGATGCTAATGGTAAGGCTATTTATATGTCTACTTATCCATGAACCCTTTGACTGAGTGTTTTTCTGTGTCCTATTTAATTTTGACAACGCAATACCCAGAAATGCATTTGTGTACAAAAAAATAGTTAAGTTCACGTCCTTCATAATAATAATAATAATAATAATAATAATAATAATAATAGTCTTTCAGATTATAACAATAACATTTTAGGATTTAAATGTTTTTTTTACCAAAAATGATCTGTTAAACCAACAAACCAACATTGTAATAATGTCTGGGTTAGCGTTAGCGCTAGCTTGTCTACCATTACTGGTAGACAAAGTATCCACGTTCCCCAAATCATAGAGGGCCATTTAGACATCCAGCAGTAAGTAGCTACCGCCACGGCACCATGTAGACGCATTGATTTTCTCTTCAGATTTTTTTTTCCGGAGAAGGCCACAGCCGTTAAGTAACCCTCTGCTGTGGCAGCATTCAGGTTAAACAGCGTTTCCGTCTAAAGTCTAAACCGTTCTATGAAATGGGAGATGCACTGAAGCAAACAGCCGAGAGGACTTACAGTACATTTAGCAGGACAAACCTTTCAGCCCAAGCCGTAAGCCAGAATGTCTCTTTTTCTTTTTTTGAAGGGTGCTTGTAGGTTGGAGGTCAAGGTAACAGAGTGCATGGTATCTTCCACAAACACACACACACACACACACACACACGCACAGGTACAAATGTCTGCCACTCTGTCTGTTTGTGTGTGCGAAAGATAAAGTGGGTGTTAGGAGGTCAGGGTAAGCGGAGTGACAGGTTTTCATTCCCTGTCTGCCTCTAATACACTCAGCCGGTATCACAGGGCCTGGACAGGCCACAGTGTGCAGTTGTCAACGCTGGAGAAAGAGCGGCAAAAGCGGGAGGCGGTGCGAGGGGAAGGAGCCGAGAGAAAAGAGAGAGCTTTCAACTTGAGAGAATAAAGAAGAGCGCGGGCGGTTGGACAGGAGCTTTTATGCGCAGCCTCGTTGGACTCCTTCGGTTTACATGGCGGGTTTTCAACGGAGGGACCGAATTGGCTGCTGCTCTGAAAAGCCTTCGTGTCCAATTCAAATCAACTCGGGCGTCTTATCTGGCACTCAGAAGTTTTTTAAAAGGGACCACAGCTATGTGGAGCATGCTGTTATCACCAAGGACAACTGTCGCAATTTGGGGAAGGCACTTTAACTTTGATAGAACCAAACTGAAGCATGCAGTGTGAGCCTCTTACGCGAGTTTGGTCTTGAAACCTGGATTTATATTGGTCATCGCTGCAGCGATGTCACTGTAACCCCTCCCTTGTCAGGTGCTCATATATATGTGTGTATATATATATATATATATATATATATATATATATGCACGGTTCAGGTTAGCTGGGTTTAGCATAATATTGTAAAAGTTCCTGCTGTTCATTTAGCTCCCCACTCATAACGTGGAAGGAGCTATTACAAGAATTAAGCGGCCCGTTAGCGGCGCACGTCCCCTCCCGAGAGCAGGCGTGGCGACCCCCACGTCCCTGAGGCGCGGGCAGTTAACGGCCCGCAGCGCGCTAACATCCACATAACCTGGCCCTTAATGGCTCAGACCGGCTCGGCTCCAGCGTCCTCATTATCCTCCTCTTTGGTCCAGATGGATGCTTTACGATGGCCGAGGCTACAGATCTGCCGGTCGCTCGCGCAGAAGGCGAGCGGCATAACAAAGCCTGACCCTGGCGAGGCGAGAAGGGGAAGGCGCGTTCAAATTGGCCCGGCAGGAGGCCCTAACAGCACGAGGCGAGAGGAGAGATGAAAGATGGAAAAAAGAAAGCAGTCAGTTAAGAAACGAAGCAACTCGTGGAGAGGGTAAGGGGGAGGGGGGCAGAGATAGAGAGAAACAGCGAGGCCAAACACGCCGGTTCAGAGAGACGTGTGTGTGTGTGTGTGTGTGTGTGTGCACGCGCTGCGGTCAGCTGGGGAGCAGTGTTGGCTCTCCTAATATTGAACTTGGGAGCGTAGCGGTAAATACACTCCCTCTCCCAGAGAGAGCCACAGAAGTGCTGCACAACTCATCTTGTGTGTCCACTCGAGTGAAACACGGACTTTTCTTCTATTCTTTCTTTTTTTCTCTTCATTTTTCTTCTTGGAGTACTGCAAAAAAAAGGAGGTGGAGAGAATGATCAACGGAGATTGATTTTGTATTTTGTGTGAGTGTTGTTGAGCGTCGGCCATTGGCTCTATCAGTCCTCTCTCTCTCTCTGTGCTCTTTAGAGAGCGCTTTATCTCTCCGGCACCGACACACTCTGGTGTCCTCGCGGAGAATGCAGGACCGGCATCAGTACAGCACACCTGCTGCTGTGTCTGCTGTGACACACTGGTGCTGGGTGGACGGGAACCTCTCCGTCTCAAACGTAAGGCACGTGACGCAGCTTCACCGATTCAATTCAGCGTCGCTCCGATTGTTGATGCCGCCGCATTTCTTTTCTGTATTTATTACCCGAAAGGCTCGAACCCGTCTCGCATTTGCAGTTAGGTTTCGCCGCAGCCATAATGTTGAAGAGATTACACTTTCTACCACCTCAATCGGGACATCAATCCCAGCTGTAAATGTTCATTGTATTTGTTGTTTTTTCTTCCCCACCAATATCCACTCCTAAATAAAGCCTGATTAACATTTTTACAATAGTTTTTTTTCTCTCATTGGCAAGTCCTCTATTTGGATGTATTTCAGACACCATTTAATAGCTGTACCTTCGGTGGAACAAACTGTACTCGAATGCAGCGTGTTACCCAATAAATGACATCCAGGCGACACCCGGAATATTGAAAGTGTAAAAAACGATCCAATGTAACACCAGCGTGACGTTTCGGAGTAACAGTAAGACGCTGCAGAAGGACAGCTTCCTGAGACCCTCCCAGTGATGGATGAATGCCTCTTGGTGAATGACGTCTCCCTGTGGCAGGAGCTTGCAAGCTAAAGCCTCATTCTGTTGGAGACCCCTCCTCTGTGACCCCTCCCGCAGCCTCTTCCACTTCCTCTTCCTCCTTCGCCCATGCTTTGACATGCTCTTTTCCCGTCGCCTTGCTGTAAGACGCCCCGGTTGCCCCCGGTGATAATGGGTAATGGCTGTAGATGGTGGTGATTACTTTTTGGCTTTTGCCAGAGCAGATAACAGTGTCCATCTCCACCTCTGCACTTTGTTTATCCTTCAGGTTCTCGTTCCTTCTGCTCTCAAGTCTTTGCTTCCTCTCCAATTTATTTTCTTTTAGTCCTTTCTCGCTATGTCTCACCAACTATGTCTCACCAACGGCTTTCTTCTCTCTTCCTCCCTTTCTTCCTCACTTCCTCAAGGGTGATCACCTCCTCTTCTTTCTATTTTTTTGGGCCTTCTCTCCCTTCCGTCTGCTTCCTTTTGAGTCTGTTCTGTTTCATCTCACTCTCCTTTTCCTCCCTCCGTCCCTCGCTGTTGGACCGACCAAAAATAGCTCTGCTCCTGCCGCTCCTTAACTCGCGTTTCCTCTCCCGCTCTTCCATTCGCCTCTTTGGTTCCTGCTGCTGCTGCTCTCATCAGTAGTAACGCACACACACGCACGCACACACACACGCACACACACACACACACACACACAGTAATCAAATTCCTCCGGGGTGATTGCCGAAAACATTTATGTGCTCGCACACACAGTCGCACACGCACAGAGGGGGCGAGGGGTCATTGTAAATAACTCGCTTTTCCGTGCTTTCATTTCCTCAGGGCATTGACTCTTGTTTGGTATTCATAACCATAACGTGCAACAGCCTGACAGACAGCCTGTGTGTGAGTGTGCTGTACTGATGCTGTGTTCATACTCTATGCATGTACACCAATCCCCCCACGTACTTAGGGAAATGTACGCAACACTCTCGGCGTTTTGCAAACTGATAGGTTGAAAAACATACATTCTTGTTATCGTCCTTTGCCACAGACACACACACAAACTCGCACAAACACACACACACACACACACACACACACACACACATGCAAAGAGAAGATGAATAGGCTTTTCTGGAATTCTTCGTCCATCATTACTCCACTCGCCTGTGTCCACTGATACTGAGTCTCTCTCTCTCTCTCTCTCTCTCTCTCACTGTATACAGCGTTCAACTCTCTCAAACCTGCAGGCAAAGTAAAGTTTAGCCGCGCACACACACACACACACCTGACAAATGTATAAAAAATAAATACCAGACAAGTTGTGTTTTGAGACTTTTTAATGGATGTATGTATTTGCCGTCTGCTGAATACCACATTGTTAACTGTTATTTTCCCTGCGCACACTGCGGATGAGATGGAAGGGAGTGGAAATGATAAAAGCCGTGTGGTGTTGGAGATAGGAGAATAACCACCAGCTCAGCGGTCAATAGTTAGATATTTCTTTTGTCTGTAGGGAACAAGAATGGCGGCAACAGTCAGGAACCGTATTTCTAAAGAATATCTGTTTGTTTGTGTATCTTGGTATGCTTGGTGTCTGTGGGATGTACGGATTTAGACATAAAGAAGTATGTGTGAGTATGACGTGTCACACAACGTATGCTCCATATAAACCAGACTTTTTCTAGATTATCTTCCAGTCAATCAGATACTTTACCGGTATGAAGAGATCAAAAGAGACACTGTTCGATGACGGAGAAATCTATGTCAGCCAACACCTTTAGGACACACACATCCCACACACACACACACACACACAAACACACACGCACAACCACTCCTGCCTTGCCTGTTCGAGGGCCCCCATCGAGCGCCCCCCCCCCTTCTCCAGAGTAATGCTGTGGCAGCGGAGGGCCCTCGCTTTCAATGGCACATTGATTGTAAATTCCACCTCCGCTGTCCTTTGAATGATCACACGGATGTTGAACTTTCACGGCCTCCACGTCTTCCGGTCTCGAGATATATTCTGCTGCGTGGACGCGGCCCAGCGAGCAATTGCAAATCAGCCTCTCGCGGCGGAGAGGAGGCGGTGCAGCGGCCATCGATCCAGCTCGGCAGGACCCGGAGTCCGACGCCGTTGGTGTCGACGGTGTTTAATGAGCGAGACACTTCTTGGTTGGAATGGAAATGCGGTCAAGTGGGCGGAAGTCGGAAGCAACCCGGCAGAACGAAGGGGAAAATATGTGGAGAGGGAACCTTTCCAATCCACCGACAAAAATCTGATAAAATGGCCGTGCCTCGGGGGCCATGCTCATAAAAATCCAGTCCAGTCCTTCTTTTCAGGGGAGTTATACAACCAGGACGCCATTCGACTGCTATTGGTCCGTGGATCGATTTCATAGAGCTATAGTCACATGACCGCGTGACTCGCTTTCTCTGGCTGTTTAGCACAGTCGCATTCAGCTCCTTCCACAGTGATTGTGTTTTGCACCCTGGATCAAACAATTTCCTTCACAATTAGAATGAGAGGAGCACAAAAACAGCGCGCCCGCCTGCAGTCGTAATAATTGCCTGCAAAGGAAGGGAACCAAAGTTATTCTTATCAACTGTTTGCACTGGATGCTCCTGCAGCTTTCGTTCTGTTTTTGTTTTTCCCCATAGAAGCTATGAATAGCCTAATGTTAATTGTTTTTGTGTTAAAATGGGTCGTGCCGTACATTGTAAGGCTGAAATGGGCGGTTTGAAGGTGTATCTGATTGCAAATGGGAGAGACAGACAGAATTAGATGAACTGCATATTGTTTTGTTTTTTTCTCCTGAGATTTTTAAATTGCTCCGTTATTTTTTCAATTACTGTCTCAATCTTTGCTGGCAAGCGCTCATTAATTTGGTATTTCTATATTTGCTCTTGACAGGCAATTTTTGTTTTTGTGTGTTGATGAGGTTATTTTTGCTGTTTTGATTTTTTTGATTTTATAACTAACAAACACTGAAAACGTTGGTGAGAAAGTCTGACTGGCTGCTGAACATTGATAGCCAGGTCGCAAGCTGCAGTTTGACCTGTCAGCCGCCCCATTCATAATTCATATGCAGTACGCAGTTAATAGAGAAAACCCAATTAATTTAGTTTAGAAGGAAGGATTCTGTGGCAGGAACCACTGACTTTAGGGACAGCTCTAAGGAAACGGCTGTGGATGCAATGCCGTTCAGATGAATGAGTGACACATTTTATCATAATGGACTGCCGGGCGGAGAGAGAAAGCACACTCAGTGGAGTACAGATCTCCGTTACGCGTGTCGGTCAAACAGACATGCAAATCAGAGCGGTTAAAAAAAAGGCCAAATTGACGCAGAGCTTGAACCACCTGAGCCCCTGCTCCTGTTGAGTATTAAGGAGTCAGCAGTCAAAGATGCTACAAAACAGTCCATAACATATTTTTACCAAAAGTATAGATTGCTGCAACCACTAGGAGTCCTTTTGCTCACAGCTGCAGAAGCACCGAACACATAACACCCCGGCGGAGGTACTTATCGGACTTGTCTTTGAGCTCATCATGCACTCACGAGGACTGTGGTTTCACACCTTCTGTAGCCAACCTTTTGAGGTTAGTGTGCCCGCCGGCCATCACTCATTAGCAAATGTCCATGGCAAAGGCCGAGCACGGTAAGCCGACGCTTCGCTGCACATCCGTGCTGATTGTGGCTGCCGTTAATCAGGATCTAATGAAAGGAAAGGTGTGGCATATGCGCCCCTCCCTCCCCAGTCCACACCAGGATGACGTTCTGAATGCATACAGCATCTCTCTGATGCCAGCGGATTGGTTTCAGGCTCAGCCTTTCTCAGCGTTCCTCCTGTTTGTGGTTGTGAAGGTGTTTTGGCTCATTTGTCCTGTTTGTTGTGTTAAGGGGAGGATCATTGGCGAAAAAGATTTCAACAATCAACTATAGATGTGGTATGAATGTCTGCTGTGATGCCCAGTGGGCTAATTGGTTCTAAGGAGTTGCATCTCACTGCGGTTTGAATAGTTGGCCGGTGTGGAGCCCGACATGAATGCGTTATTGATTGTCTGGCATCCCGGCCCTGAAGAGACAAGCAGGCCGTTCATAGCACGGCACCAACGCCACATTTCGTTCCGCTTCACTCAGTTCACTCTTTTCGGGCTTAAATAAGCAATTCAAATCATCACTTGTTCGATATGAGACATCCGGTTCGAAGCCTCCATTTTTTCATTCCGCTGTGAAGACGGATGCTAAAATAGCCGACGGAGTGCAGACGGTTCTCTGTATCCACATCCCCGCGGAAAGTAAGTGTGGCGTAAGGGATAATCTGACTACAGTACTTCGGGTGGTGTTGCTATGGCAATTAGCTGAGAATCCTGCCTCCACTGCAGGGTTACTATTTGCCAGGAAGAAGTACACGTTACCAAAAGTGTCCATTAGCTTGTGTCTACTCATCTTTTATCGAGAGGACTTGGTTACAGGTCCGAGACTAATTATATATGCACACACACATTTTTCTAGATTTCAACCAGCAGGTAGAGGAATTACCTTTATTTTGTAGCCCAATATCACAAACAGACAGGAAAATAATCTGGCCTCAATCTCATTGACTCAATGTCAAGTGATCTTGACAAGACGTGTCCCTAAACGTGTGTTCCAATACTCGCTGATGCTCGGTGCTTTTCCATGAAACGACGCGCCGCAGCCCCAAACAGCTGCTCGTTTCTGTCCGTGTTGTCATAAATGTCACATCCAGACAATTTAATCCCGTCCTCGCTGTCACTCAGCAGAACAAATGGAACCCTGCGTAGGCATTTCCGCGGCCCACCTGCGCTTTCGCTGCACTCTTTAAGCGCGCGAGAGATCTGTCACGGCGAAATGACAGCCACCGTTTAAAACGGTCTGTTTTGGAATCACCAAACCTTGGGGTGCGTTACGTTATCATCCCTTCAGCGTTCATCAGAAAGTGCAGAAATGAATGTCACGTAAAAGGTGATGTTTTGGCTTTGCCCACATCCCACACACTCTCCAGCTCACACAACACTACTCTGCT
This sequence comes from Apeltes quadracus, assembly GCA_021346845.1. Lineage (NCBI taxonomy): Eukaryota > Metazoa > Chordata > Actinopteri > Perciformes > Gasterosteidae > Apeltes > Apeltes quadracus. The sequence continues at coordinate 14,751,973 of CM037928.1, forward strand.
GTGAGTGTGGCCATCGGTTTATGATGAGAGCCCTCCCCCCCGTGATTCATTTTCCACTCTCAAGGGTAAAACAGCAAAGCGCGTCAAAGAGCGCAACATGTGCTGTTCAACGGAGGTCTTTGAAGAACTACATCAAACACACACAGTCATCTTGAAGCCGTTGGCCCCCACAGGAGAGAGAGTGAAGGGTGTGTGTGTGTGTGTGTGTTGTCGGAGGGGTGTGCAGGGCTGTTAATCCTTTGGCCTCCCGTCAGTCCCCCCCCGCGCCTCGTCGCTTGGGTTAGATGTCGGCCTGCCCTCCTCCTGCAGATTGGGATTCTTAGATCTTGGTGTGTATCGATCTCGTCCGTTAATCGCGCTTATTATTTTTTTCGGACCGTTCCTCGCTGCCTTTCTCCTGCTCCTGTTCTGACCCCCCCCCCCCACCCCCCCTTATCTCACTTCTGCACACTTCTAACTCTAAGCCTTTCCTCGCTCGGTTGTCCTCTTATTCCGACCCTCCCCCATCCTCATATTTACTCAGTTTTTCATTAAGTGCATACTGCATATGGCACGTCTCTTTCCCACAGATATCGCACACACACACTCTCACACACACTCACACACACACACACACACACACACACACACACAGAAGACAATGGAATAACATAGCAAATACAAAGCACACATTAGACAAAGCACCTCAGTAGTTTTGATAACTTAATTTAGGTTATTTAAGTTGAGATGTCTGTGCACATAGCTGTTGTAATAAAGTTCATTCAAAAGCATCCCTGCTTTTCAATGCTCTATGGCATGCGTTTAATTGTACTATTAATTGAATAAGGTGGATATCTTGTTTAGCATATGTATTGTACTGCTGTCTTTTTGCTGCAGCAACTCCATATAGTGCATGTGTCTGTGTGTGTGTGTGTGTGTGTGTTTGTGTGGTTGTGTGCCATTTGCTCTGGATCACACACCTGTAATGAGTGACAGCTTCTTACACACAAGACATTTTGACACCAATTTAAACCTCTTCTGCATTGTTCCCTGATACAGTGCGTGTCTCAGGGCCATGTCATGCTCTGAGGACACACACACACACACAAGCACACACAGACACAATACGAGCATCGCTGGCGCGCCTGGTAAACACTGATTAGCGTAGCTCGGAGGATGGACCCGGAGTCAGGTGTTAAGCCGAGCTTAGCGTAGAAACGATAGGAACGGGGAGACGCCTCACACTTTCACACCAAAAGGCACATGAGCGTACTGGTGTCTTTGGCAGTTTGATTCTCTCTGGCAGAATTAACTCTTCCCGCTCGTTGCTGCTTTCCTCACTCGGTCACGTCGTGTGTCTCTTCTTGCTCCTGCTGGTGATGGTGGGGGCTCCTTGATTAGAACACACGGTGCCCCCACATCGCATCATTGCATTTGATTAGCTCCAAAGCGTTGCTCCCACCCGTATCACTACCAGCACAACGGGAAGCTAACACACACACACACACACACACCCATGCATTCACACGCATATACATCACTTGCACACTTATCTATACTCCATGGCTGCCTGCAAACGTGCTTAGACATATAGATGTGCCCACACACACACACACACACACACCCATGCATTCACACGCATATACATCACTTGCACACTTATCTATACTCCATGGCTGCCTGCAAACGTGCTTAGACATATAGATGTGCCCACACACACACACACACACACGCATGTGGGCGGCGGGGCATCAGGTAGAGCCAGCGCGGCGGCGACAGCTCTCCGCTCCTAATGAAGCGTTGGTAAAGAGCAGCACAGTGGATCAGAGGGAAGCGGAGCTCCCCCACCTGCCTGGGCTGTCTGCTGGTACGCCATGGGGGGGGTGAGAGGGGCGATGATCACCGTAATCTCCCACCTTCCAAGCAACCCCCTCCTCCTCCATAGGCACGCGTCGCCCATCTCTCCTCGCAGAAGATTCTCGATGGAGTTCGGTTATAAATGTGTGTGTGTGTGTGTGTGTGTATATCCAGGGAACGCGCGACACTTGAATCCACAACTAGGCAGTCGGGTCACATGAAGCCGACCTGCAGCCGGTAGGTATTCTGAGGAGGCGTGTCCATCATGTCGATGCACGCCTTAGAGCGACTGTCCCGTTAAAGAGCCAGTCGAATGTAAATGGGTCGACATATTAGGTGATACTCCTTTAATTGGAGTCCTTCCATCCCTCATCGCATGTGTGCTATGTTGTCTCCGTTTGTGCTGGAATTGCTTCAGTGTCACTTTGTGTCTTTATTTCTCCTGTCCCTCTGTACCCCTATCGTCCTTTTGATTGGATTTTTTCATATTCCCTCATTATCTTTGCCGTCTAAAGCTTGCTGAGCTTTACTCCAGAGAGGGAGACTGCTCTAATTGGCAGCGAGGATCATTCTAATTTTGCAAAGCCAGCGATGCAGACTTTCTCGAATATCTCTCCCTTTATTTTTTGCCACCTCTCACATGGTAATAATGAGGAAATATAAGCGAGCGCTCCCTGAAGTTGGCCGGGGTGAGCGCGTTTCTCTTTTGTTCTTTTTCTCTTCTTCGGGGGCTTGTTACACCGATCACATTCGCCCCGGCAATTTGCCTGCTTGTCTGAGGTCTGAGAAGTGGGGGCTTATCTTCTCCGACGCTCCAACCAGGCCGCGCTTCGTGTCCAAATCGGCCCCCGTTAGCATTAGCATTCAGATCAGCCCCCCTCGCTAGTGCCTCCGACCCCTCCTTCTTTTAGATTAGAGAGAGGATATCAGGTGAGATGAAGAAGTGCGAGGATGAAGGGGGGTCGCTGGGCTCCTCCCTCATCTCCCTCCTCCCTCCCACCTTAGCAACCCGCTTGCAGCGGAGCCAAAAGGTCACGTCTACCCGCGCTGCCTGCTAAACAGAAAGTGCCTGAATCTGTCTGGGATTGTAGCTGTATTTGCCGCTGCTGTGATTTCACGTGACCTTTAACCTGCTCCGGCGGGTACAACGAGGTCATCACCGCGGCGCCGTGGCCCACGCCGCCAGCAGTTTGTCATTGTTCGTGTGATTAGGCTGAAATTAAAGGGCCACGTGTCACATCGGGCCGCCATTAAACCGCCATCCGTGGCTCACAATGGCTCATGATTTCAGTCAGTCGTTTCCCACCAAGCCGCCTCAGCTGGAGCTTCAATTTGCGTGCTTTGTTTGAAGTTTTATTCTGAAGCGTCTTTGTCATAAATTGGGTTCCCGCTGCAACACAGCGGCAATATGAAAAGTCCTCGCTAACGAGTCTCCCCGAACCAAACCTCAAAAAGACTTGACGGTCGGGAGCGGAAAAAGAAGCGCGGGGGCGGTGGTGGGGCGGGGGGAGCGAGGTGGGGGGGTGTATGCTTTGATCAGGAGGACTCCTCGCGGCGCTCCTGTCTCCTCACACATCCATAATACATCTCTGGAATCCGGGCGCCGGCCAAAAACGGAACGCACAGCGCGCGGAATTCACCATTCAGCGTGCGCACCCCCCTACTTCAAATTAAATCCGTCCATGGCGGCGGTGACAAAAGAGGGGATAATATCAGACACGGGTAAATATTTATTCTAAAAGTGGCGAGCTTAGGAAATGAGAAGGCCGCCGACGCTCGTCTCCGCTTCCCGCAGGAGAGCGTGTTTGCCCGCGACGCTCATCAATATGCATCGTGCAGCCGGATGACAGCGATTCTAATCTCACAGCCGCCTTCTTTGTCGTGCACGTGGAAACCCCCCCCCACCTCCCATCCACCCCTCCCCTCCCAGCGCTGAACACAGGCGAATGGAAAAAAAAGTTGCTCCCTGTCCTATCATTGCAATGAGTCACTCCGCGACAAGTGGCACGCTGTTTAATTAGAGTGGAAACAAAGTCCTCAGGGGGGGGGGAGAAATAACTCTCCCAACCCCCCCCCTCGCCTCTCTCTTTCTCTCTGCCGCTCTCATTTGTGGAAAGGTAAATATTCACAGGGCCGCTCTTAAGCCCTGTCGAGTAAAGCAGGCTTGAGCATTTTAATGGAGAAAGGCTGCTCAGCTGCCGAAATCAGTTGGTGCTGCGCCGGCGAAAGGAAATGCAACCTGTTTGTGCCGCGAGACAGCTGTGGCGGTGCGCTCCTCACCCCCCCCGGGGGGAGGAGGGGGGCGCGCTCTTCAACCCCTGCAATAACTGAGCCAGGCTTCCAAGAAGAAGCCACTTAAATAAGAACAGGCCTGGTGTGCAGTGGTGTAGTCGTCATTGAGGTAACCCCTGTGCTTTTTGACCAGAGCTTATTTTCATGTCTCCCCCCGCCCCCGCTTGCAGCTCTCAAGGACCCCTGCGCCGACGTGGCCTGCAGCTACGGCAGCACCTGCGTCCAGTCGTCGGACGGCCTGTCGGCGAAGTGCATGTGCCCCCTCGGCTGCGAGGGCCAACGCGAGCAGACGGTGTGCGGCAGCGACGGGGATGACTACCGCAACGAGTGCCTGCTCCACCGGCACGCCTGCAAGAACCAGAAGAACATCCGGGTGCAGTACGCGGGGCCCTGCGGTGAGTACTGGCAGCTCCTTGAGATGCCTTTGAGGTGCATTAGAAGGCACAGTAAAGCTGAAAAACCTCGAATCGGAGGCCCCGGGTGACGACCCTTCCTTCTCCTCGGCTCTCTTTTTGTTTCTCCTTGACGTAAAGCCCGTTGCTCACGGCGCCGCCTCCGCTAATTCTCTGTTTTCATTCATGTCGCCTCGCCTCACACAGGTTCTCCCGCGGCGTGATTATTGTTTTCTCTAAGTGGGTCTTCCGCCATTCTTTTTTTCTCCATCCTTGTCATCATCAGGCGATAGTTGTTTACTCCCAAGGCGTTGAACATTTGAGTTTTTTGCCTTTGTTTGTTTTGAGCCGGATGGAGGGAAGAATGAAAGCAGTACGGAGCAGAGTGGCGGGGTAAGAGAGATGGACGTTTAGCCCCGTCGGAGGGGAATGTCGGCCGAATAAATCCAGCCGGCGTCGGCCCAAATGACCCTACTTGCACCCATCATCCCTCGGGGAGGCCCGAGACGGGTTCGGAATCGGTCGACCCTGATGGTTCTCTAAATCTTCCTGCAGCCGTTTCGAGAGCCTTGGCCATTTTGAAAAATGAAGTTGATTTATTCGCGCTGGTGGTTTTTACAGCAAACAGACCTTTCCTCTTAGAATTACCCCACTGCTGGAGGAGGGCATGGGTCCTGGAAACAGTTCTTCACAGTTAATGGGAGGTAATGGTCTTTCGGCTGAGGCTCTGCGTTACCCAGAGACACTGCATGCATGACAATAAATCCCCCCCCTCGCTCGCCTGAATAGTCTGCGAGCCTTTGCATTGTGTTTACAGACCAGTCGCTCTGCCTCCCGCCCCATCACCCAGGGCGCTTCCTCCCACATTGTATTCCTGCCAGAGGAAACTGTTTCTCCGTCTCGTCCGTCTCGTCCGTCTCTCCTCCTGTCCGCTCCTTCTCCCGGGGACGAGGTGTTTCATCCTTGCCGCGCTTTCAATGACTGGGCGGCGGCTTGGCAGTGATTTCGTATGTCACGGTGAGACGTAAATCCTTTGCCTTTCCCACATGCTGAAAGCGTGGCGGGCAGGATGAAGCTTGAGCTTCTGCCCCCCCCCGGCCCATTCCCCCCTCCTCACTCAACCTTCCCCACACATCCACAAACCAATTCCATTATGATCACGGAGCGATACGGCCGAGCGTGCCAGAGCAAACACCCGGCGCCGGAAGGAGGGAGGTGCCAGGGAGCAAATCAAACCAACCATTTTCTCATCCAAGGTCTCAGTCCGAGCAGCTGATGACACCTGTGGAGGAACAGCGAAGCAGGATCATGTCTCCTCCTCCTTTCTCCTCTCTGCTCCTTCTCAGAAAAACATCCCAAGTTGGTTTATCATTGTTTATTTAAAAGCAGGCTGCTTGAAGCTCAGGAACAGGAACCCGACCGGGATTCCTGCGTGTTCGACTCTCTCTCGACTCAATGCGCTGTGGTATACATCCTTCAAAGGCTTCTGTGTCTCCGCAGACCCGTGCAAAGAAAACGAGAACAACCTGAACTCCATGTGCCGGGTGGGGGCTCTCTCCCGCCAGGCCATCGTCTTCCGGCCCCCGGAGATGTGCCCCCCGGGGAGCGAGCCTCTGTGCGCCAGCGACGGGCAGACCTACGCCAGCGGCTGCGCTATGGAAGCAACGGGGCTGCAGAAAGGCATCAAGCTGAGGAAGATCCACGCGGGGCCGTGCAAGCGGCTGGGTAAGGGCCTGCTTTTAAGAGCGTCTATAAAACCAGAGCCAACGGGGGAAAAAGGTGAATGAATTTGGCTTCAGTTCTAGCATTAGCCTAGCCTGGCTAACGTCGTACCCTGATCTCAAATGAGACGGGGTCTGAAAACCACATGTTCATTTCCTCGTATTTGAGGCGTGGTTTACGAATGCCCAGAGCCGTTTATTGGGCGCTAGGAATGTCTGTCAAATGCGCCTGTTCCTAGCTCATAGCCAATCGATCGGAGTCTCGCTAAGCCCCATTGCCTTAGCCACTAACGGGGCTAGTTAAGCCTGTTGGTAGCAGGATAAAGCATCCTTCTTGGTCACGAAATGTTTCAACGGCAAAAGTTGCTCTTCTTTCAAAGTAAACTTGCGTTCCAAGCTACTTTAAACACTATCTAAGGCTGCGTCGAAAGCTACCTTCGCTTCGGCTGCCATGTTGGATGTAAACAAACTGCTTCGGTGTGTCGCATATTCGACGTCATCGTCTTCTGCACCCTCGACGTCTGCACCCTCCCCGCTCTGTGATTGGTCCCCTATCTCAGGCGAAAATTTGCTCCATGGAATCCATGGGAAAACCCAGGCTAGCATTAGTCATCAACCAAATATCTTTTCCAAATTTTGAGCACTGTCTCCAGACCGTAGCCGCTGGGGGTAAGTCAGCCACCGTACAATCTCCTTGTGTTCTGAGTTTTATGCACTTCCATGAATACGGTCGAGTGTACATAATAGTTTTTTTTCCCCGTCATTTAGAAGAATGGTTTGGCACTCTGACAACAAATTCTCGACAGCAAAAACCTCTGCTTCCCATCGCCACGTATGACTTCATCCCCAAATTTGAACAGGTGTGCTGCGGGCGAGCGAGCAGCGACAGCGGACCCTGTGTCGGTGTGCCGCTGCATGGCGTTGGGTTTATCTCTGCGCCATGCAGCGGGGTCTGCACTGCACATCCTCCAGTCTGATAAGAGCCTCCGGCGCTCTTATCTGTGCTTTTAGAACAGGGGGTTCAAGCCCGAGTCAACACGGAGCTGTCCGCTCTTACTTCACGTCCGATAGCCATCGGAGGAAATCCAATTTTCCCACCGGTCGCCGCGCGTGGATCAACGCACTGGTTCTGCGATGTTAGCGCGTCAGTCAGCCGGCGTGCGAGTCTTTTCCCTTTTTTTTCTCCCATCCCGTTTGTTCTTCTGCTGTGCTTTTTTTTTCAAATGAAAAGAATGATTCAATTTGAAACAGAGATCCATGAAATCATATCCCCAAGCAAATTACAAATTGGTAACTAATGAAAGCGGCCGTTTCGCCTTGCAGCCTTGACATTGCACATCCTCGTAGCCCTCGCTCTGAGATGCAGCGGCGTCCTAATTAAGTGTGGCATGACGGACTCTTACAGAAAGGAGAGGAAGGAATCGAATTGCTGTACAAATTTGATCCACTGATCAGGAATTAAATAAATCCGTAGCCTGGTGAGCGCCTCCAGAACAGAGAGGGGCTGCTTCAAATTGGATTTTCTCACTTCAACGGCAAATTTGCCATTTCGGATTAGTAGTTTCTTTCTTTTTTTCCTCATTTCCACAGTAGAGTTCTACTTAGTGAGTCTTAGTAAGTTTGAGTTCCTCCGTTTCATTAAAGTTAGTTGGGAACTTTAAACAACAAAGTTAGATTGGATCTCCAGTCAGTCGTTTACATCATAAGGGAACATCAGCAGCCAATCACAGTACTGTTAAAATGTTATAAACTGAAGCCACTGTAAGTCTTAATATGTTCAGCCATTCTGTGGTTTGGTAGAGCAACAGTAAATGACCCTTCTGTCTTTAACACAAAGACGGCACAAAGCGTGAATGATGTTCAGAAGTAAACAATTTTTTTATTTTTCATTTTCTTTATCAAAGTTTTTATTTTCCCAGTGTTTTCTCTGTCATAATAAACCACTCTTTGTACCCAGACTTATATACATGCAGGGCGCTGATGTGTTCGGCTTGTAAAGGCTCTGAATAATCAGTCTGGTCTTACATTTGTTATCCGTATTCCCGCCATTTAAATGCCACTAAATAGATTTGTAATTCAGTTTCCAGCAGTCGCGAGAGGTCCTATAGATTCTTAGAATAACTACTTATTGTAAAAGCACAATTAACACTAAATATAATAATTTTCTGTTGAGCTGTTAAAGAGTATTTCTGCTAAAGGTGTCCCCTCTGTGGAGAGAAAAGCTTTCTACACTGTAAGTGGCCTCTGTCCACCCTAACATGTAATTATCCTCTAAAAGAAAACTGATTCATCTTCTTGCTCGGCAGGAAGGAGAACCCGTTCCTCTCTGCGCTTCAGTTTAATAGATGTTAGTTGATTTTTTTTTTTTTAATGCTTTCCTTTATTGGGGTCAGTCAGTCACAGTTGGACGCTGCTACAAATAAACAGGTGTTTGGGCGGATGGGGGCCGCGTCAAAGCCCAGACCTGAAGAACAGCAGGGGACTCAGCTGATTCCCTCCGCCTCTCCCTCTTCTCCTCCAGAGCGCTGTCAGGAGGCGTGTCCCTTCAACGGCGTGTGCGTGGTGGAGCAGCAGAGCGCCCGCTGCTCCTGCGACCCCATCGAGTGCGACGGCACCTACAAGCCCGTGTGCGGCAAGGACGGCCGCACCTACACCAACGACTGCGCCCGGCGCCGGGCCGAGTGCCTGGGCAGGCTCCTCATCGCCGTCAAGCACCCGGGGCCCTGTGGTGAGTGCATCCGGGCGGGGACGGGGGGACGGGGGGACGGGGGGAGGGAGGGGCCTGTCCTGACGTGTATTCAACATGTCTGTCCTTCTCTATCTTCCAGGGCTACTGTGTGTGCACCTGATAAGTGTTTGAAATGGTCTCGTCGATGCTCTCTGGCGAGGGGGGAGGGGTGGGTGGGTGGGGGGGAGGGGAAGGGGGGGTAATTGGAACAGACCGCCTTGCTCATAAAGAGACGTGCCTTCACCTCCACACCCGTTCGCCTCCCATTCATCTCCTCATCCCCGTCACGCTCCATCCCTCCATTCACACACACACACTCCTCCTCCATCCGCTCTCCGTCCTCCCATGTGTCCTCCGTGTGTCTCCTGTCCTTTGATGTCCTGTGTGTTGCTTTTTCTTGTATATATTACACAGATGTAATTATTTTAAAAAAGCTTTATTTCTTGTTTCAGTGCGTAAATCAGTCTGTCTGTCTGTCTGTCTCTGTCCGCCTGGTCGTCTTCCTGGCTGCCTGGCGGCAGAAGTGGGGTCACCCGGCGGGCGACCTCATCAGGTGGATTGTGATGGGTGAAGCCCCCCCACCTCGCTCCAAAGAGAACCCGACAGGAGGGGTCTCGTACACCCGTCTTTTGTCTTTTCCTTCTGTTTACCCTCCTGCGAGGATGTGACCCGTGAGGTTGGAGAAGTCTTCCTGTCTCCCTGCTCTCTGCGCCCTCCCCCCCCATGTTCCTGCCTACCTGCCACGCCACTGCTCACCCGCGACTCCTTCCTGTCTGCACGCAGCAGCATGCTGACCTCGCCCTCTCCATCACCTCATGGACGCTCGCAGCTGCTCGATGAATGCACACAGCTCTGAGCAGCGAAGGGTCAGAGTTGAAGCGCCCAGGCTTCATGGCTGATCCTTATAGGTTTAGATTAAGTTTAAAAATAACTTTTAACCTTCACCCGGTTGCCTGAGAAGATCAAAAGGCAGTCAGCATTAGTATTCAATGAATGCAAATTTAAATGGGAGGACAATCAAGAGTAAAACTAATCAACTACCTTCATGCGCTTAGCAACCTCATAGATACCACGTGCAGATATTTCCAAAACGCTTTTTACCGCTTAAAAATCTAGTCACTGAATATAATCCAACACCAATAAGCCTGCTGCCTGAAAAAAATAGTTGATAAAAGATGAATGAGGAGAGATAAAAGATTCAATAAGGGATCAGCCTTTTTTTGAGTCGGGCATTTGTCGATTTGCATTTCAATCCAAATTAAAAGCGCATATTGATAAGCATCTTTCTGTGAGCCAAACGCTCCCGTACGAATGTATGACTGTGAAAGAATACGCTTGATACCCAACACATTTTGGACTTGGGTGTACTTCCTTGTTGGGTCCACTAGTAAAAGTGTATTTCAAAGCATGACGTATTGAGCAGATTTCATCCAAGGGTCTCGAATTTGATGGCCCCGTCCTCCGGGAATGTCCTGCAGCGCCGCTCAGTAGCATCACCTGTCCGCCTGCGCTGTGCGTGCATTAAGTGGAGCAGAATAGCAGTGCGAGAGCCCTTGTGCGTTTCGCTCCCTCCCACCCACCTCCCTCGTTTAGCTATTTAACCTTCTCTCCCGCTCCTCATCACTCCTCCCTTCCCCGGAGCATCGCCGCCGTCGCTGGCTGCTCGTAGGTTTCCGTAATGCAGTTTCAGTGACATTTGCATAGATTTCTTTTTCAAAAACAGAACGCCACCCCCGCCCCAGTTTTAATTAAACATCCAGGCAGGCGAGCGCAGGCGCCCACAGAGACCGTTGGCTCAGTCAGACGGATGGTGCACGCGAAAAGGGGGGTGCGTACGTCTCTGTGTGCGTTGGAACTTCCTGTCTCTGTCTTCCTTTGAGTCCCACTACTGAGTGGGTCGTTATACCTAATGCCTCTCGCTGCACAAAGGACTTAAGATACACAGAACGCACACAAGGAGCTGCATGCAAAGTGTGTGGGGACAGGGGGGGAGTGTGTGTGTCTCCCCCCCTGTCCCCCCCCTGTCCCCTGAAGAGGCCGCCTCGTCTGGGATCGATCGTTAGCGTGCGACGCACCCCCCTTCCACCGCGCTTCATCGTGCTCCGCGTCGGAGGCCTCAGACAAAGCTTCACTCGTCTGAAGGAGGGTGAAAAAAAGGAAGAGTTTGATAAACGGTCATTATTTGATAAATAACCATCTCCGCCCCTGGTTTCATTGGCTGAGCGGTGCGGCGGGGTGGCGTTGATCGAGCACCCTGCTAGCTGTCAAACGGGCGAAATTCTCCAGCTCCGCAGCCGTCGTAAATCTCTTTCCATGTGTGTGACAGCGCCCTTAATGTCACGCCCGCCACAATCCCCCCACTCCGCACGTAACGGCCATGCACGAAGGCCCGGCTGCGGTCCTGCCACAGAAATTTGACATTTGATTGATGTCTAAAGCTCATCAATTTGGGGATTGAGGGTCACCGCGTGGGGCCGAGCTGATCAACTCGAGTGTATATATATATATATATGTATATATTTTTAGAGGGCCGAACAATGCAGCGACATTGGCACCCTGATGTTTTCATTGTTGACTATTCCCTGTTTTGTCAACCGTACAGCTGACTTCTTTCTGACAAGGATTTCCCCCCCTCTGGTTTTTTTTTTATCTGCGGGGGGGACAAGGATTCCCCCCCTTGATAGCGATGAATGCAACTTAACTGCTGGCCTACTTAAACTCTTGAAATCTAACGATCTTCAGTGTAAATTTCTGAACGTCATCCAACACAAACACATTGTAACATTTTAGTGTTTGCAGGGGTGCGCGTGCGCTTGTGACGCGGATCGGTTTTCGCTCTCTGTGCGCCGCTTGGCACTTTTCTGCTTCTTCCTCGTAGCCAAACCGTCCGTGCGCGTGAAAGTGAGCATCAAGCTAGTTGGACTTTGGATCCCATCGGGGGAATTGCGCTGAGTGGGAGGGGGGGTTCCGTAGCAGAGAATAGGAACCAGCTCTTTAATAATAAGAGCAGCGCGGAGCTGCATTACTGTGAGTGATGGTCTATTACTTTTGTATTGGTTTTGCATATTAACATGTTTTAGACATATTTGATTTGTTATTTATACTAGTAACCTACTGTGATGGTTTTCCACGTCCCGGATTTTTTGGTGCCCCCCCAGGCATTTGGTTCTCTACGCGCAGTGCGTGTTGCGCGTGTGCGGAGCGCCGACACTGAGTGTATCGTCTTGTCAACTAAATTAACATTAAAAGTTTTGTCATGTTGTGATGGGGACTAATCCACGGAAAAAAGGGGCCTGTCTACCCTTTGCGTTCTTCTCCCTAGTTATGCAAGCTAAAAGTCACATGTAAAAAAAAAAAAAAAATCCCACCCTCTGCTTTTTTGTCAAATCGCACCCTGTGTGTGTGTGTGTGTGTGTGTGTGTGTGTGTGTGTGTTAACGGAAAGCATCGCTCCCGGTGAGCTGAAGATGGGAAAGAGAGTAGACTAATTTAATAGCATGAAGCACCACATGAACGGCAAAACAAGGAAGAGGCTTTCACACATGGAGTTCCACTAGAGAGCCCCGGAAAAGTTTCACAGAAACATTTCAAAAATGTCTTTCTAAAGTGGGCTATTTGTTTAATGTTCAGTATTACTTTTTAATGTTGGCTCTGCGCGTACTTCCTGGCCAGACTGTTTTCCTCCCTTTTAAGTCTATATTTAGTGCGTATTCAGCAGTGCTTTGGAAGCAGCAGTGTGAAGTGGCTCACCACACCTCCCAGGAGCCTGTTCATGTTCCGGCCTCATGTCTGGCATTAGTACAAAGGGAGATGGAGGGTTTCTAGATTGGTACTTACGTCAAAAACACACACACACACACACTGTGAGAGGCAAACTAGCAGTGAACAAATGAAAGAGCTACTTGCAGACAGAAACTCTTTACTCACAGCTTTTGTCATTTTCACAGTCCTGTGTGTGTGTGTGTGTGTGTGTGTGTGTGCGCGTGCATGATTGCCAGCGCAGAAAAACTCTCAGAAGTGCGAGCGTCTTGAAATGTGTCGCCTGTCGCCTCCGGAGGTTAACACGACATCACTCAGCGGCAGACACCTTGTCGTCGTCTAAGAGCTGTGCGAAATCGGGGGGGGGGGGAGGGGGCTGAGTCACCTCCGGTGTCAAGGCTCTGTGTCCAACATTTCATCATTTGCATGTTTATTTGATGAGCATCTCTGGCGGCTGCGGCGAGATCAATTAGCGCGATCGGAGGAAGTCCATTTGGCTGCAGCTGGGGGGGGCGCCGCTCCACTTAACGCGTCCCATCGGGCGCGCATGGCGGCCATATGTGGGTCAGTAGGACGCCTGGACCGACTGCAGGCGCTTCTCTCTGTGCGTGTTTCCTTCGGGCCTCCGACTTGTCATCGTGACGCACTGACCGTGGGAACATTTTCCCCTCGGGCGTCTTTCGCCGCCGCATCCGTCTGATGGAGGCGGCGTTTAGGCGTCACCCCACCTCTGGCAGATGCGTATCACAAGATCAGGGATTGCGGCGTCTTTCTTGTTTCCCCCCCACTTGCGCTTTTTGTGCTTGTCTCCATTTTTGAAAATTGACAAAGACGGCGCTCCCCCCCCTTCTCCTCCCCTGCCTGTGATAAGTTGTTCACTGGTAGACAGACATGGCCCCCGGGTAAGCCTCTTGGCTCTATGCTAATATAGCCTTTCTCTCTGCACCTCCTTTTCCCTCGACTAATAGAATACATGAATGTTTTTAACGCGAGAGCCGGATCAGAAGCCCCGCAGGTGAGGACGCACAGGAGGCGGGGCTTGTGTACCGTTGGTTTCTCCCAGCCAGGTGGCGACTGCACGGCCTCCGTCTCACATCACGCCGGGAGCCAATCGGAAAGGCAGAGGGACCCGTCTCATTAGCATATGCATGAGGCGAGGGCAGACTGAAATAAGCCCCCGGCTTTTCACCGGCATGTGGCTGGGGGGGGGGGGTTAACGGTGCACGCCTGCTCGCTGCGGGAACCACGCGATCTCACCGGGGGTCCTCGGCAGAGCTCGCTGCGCCGCCACGGCGCCCTAAGGTGGGGCCGTTAAGCCCGGGGACTGGCAGTAATGACACCTCGGGGAAGCGGGGGGGCAAGCCAATGTCACGACATCGGATCGGCCAGGTTTTTTTTTTCACGTGGGCAGCCGACCAGAGGTTCCTCGGGCTCGGCGGCGCCGTGACATTAACACACCCCACTAATTAAAAAAGAAGGCATGGAGAAGGCAGCAGAGGATGGTGCAGGATGCAGACGGAGGTGACTGATGTCATCCTGCAAGGCCGCACTCTGCTGGAGAACAATCCTTGAACAGAAAGAATTATTCATGTATTTTTATGATTTTTTTATTTCACCGTCCCTTCTGTCGCGGCGGCCCACTGTCAGCCCACCTGCCGAGCCACTACAACCAGGTCTTGGTTACCGCGCTCATGCATTCATGTATTTGGCACTAGAGACGTTCCCACTCAACTGTCGAGCTAATTTTCCAGTGGAAAGAAAGGCATTCAAACCCTGTTTTGATTGTCATTGTTTTTCTGAACGCTGCCTGGCAGAAGCACCGATACATGCATGAGGAAGACGTGTCTCAGTGTACACGTAGCTGGCGAACAGCGTCCCACAAGCATTGTGACAGGCTGCCATTTCAAAGCTTCTGCTTGTATGAAAGAGAGAGAGAGAGCTTTATAACTGCTCTTTATCCGGGTCATACGATTTTCGCACTGGGGAGTTTCGTCTTGTTTTTTTTGTTTCTTTGGGAGGCTGAGGCGTTATCCGTGGCTGCAGGAACCTTTAAGGGGAGCCAAGGTTGTACAGTTAAGCCCGGATCACTAGCTTGCTGCAAAGCCTGACTGTGACCAAAGTCCTTTTAGGCAAGTCATGCTACTCGCCGCCATCTTTGCAACGCTTCCGGGCAGCTATTTCGCACTAACAAGACCACCCTCCTATATCTCAATCAATGGGCAGATAGTCAGAACTGCACTTCCATGGGTCATGGGGATATAAAAACTACATGTATAGAAACAGCAGTAGAATATGATAAAAATCGCTGAAAAAGTTTGATGACTTTTCCCCAAAATAAGGTTTAAAACGCCTTTTTCCCCCACCGGTTACTGTTACTACGCATGCGCAAGGCTTCACGACACCAACCTTAATTTACGTCTCTATCCAGAATGCCGGTGTCTCCGCTATCGCAAAACCTCAACTGTGCGCATGCGTCAGTGGACGATAGGCTTAAATGTTTCCCGGCTTGACCGTTAAAAAGCAGATGATTGGCTTTCCAGCGGGAGGGGCGGGACATGCGCATACAACTGCCGTTACGGGTTTTCCTACGGGAGTTGTATTGACGATTGAGGAAGTGGCATGTCTCCTTAATAAATAGTCTCTGCTGTGACGCGCTCGCAGACAATTGTTGAAAAGAGATCACGGGTATTAATTGTTGTTAATTGTTAAAAAGCCGTACCGAATTAAGCAACATCAAATAGCTTACGTATTTATGCGGCGTCTCCGAGCGCGTTAGAAACAGCTGCTGCTGCCATCAAAAGACAGAAATCTGTAGCAGGTTTTCCGCCTTTTTAATCTGAAGCATTCTCTTTCCAAAGCGCCCTGGCTCCAGATCTGGAAAGATTTAATGGTTAACAACAACTACTTAGTTGCATAGACATTAGTTTGCTACTTTATTGCTCAGTTCCCGTCATCATCTTGAATGAATCTGATCTCAAGATGTTGAAGCCACACTGATCCTTCTCGCGCCTGCCCCTCCCATTGGCTCAATCTCAGTGGAACAGGCCAACCGGCTCCTTCTGTGGAGTCAGCTGATGGTTTACCCGCAGTTTACCCCCCAGCCTCCGAGTCTGTGAGTGACTCATGGGGCTCCAATCCTCGGTGATGCCTTCCGATCCCATAATGGTGGCAATAACAACGTAGCCGAGGTTGGTGTTGTTACCAAGCGTCGTTGGTAAACGAAGGAAAGGAAGACCTTCCTCGTGGCAGCGCAGCGTGTGCTCTTCCTCCCTAAAGCAGCACCCTGTCCCAAAAGGCCACGGCATATTTTCATCTACTAATAAAGCTGGAATTGAAAGGAATTGATTGAGTCGGGATGTCTGATTCCATCCACCCGTTGTACGGCCATCTGCCAATAGCGAGGACTCCTACGTGCTCGTTTTAATGGAGTTGGAGGTGGGCCGTGAGAGGGAGCGACTGAAGCTCTGTGATGTTCACATTTCATATCTGCCTCTGCCCAGGAGCTTGCCTTTTTTGAATTATTAAGCAGAGGGCTCTTTCTTCTCTTCGCTCGTTTCCTTTCCCAGTCCCTGCATTTTCTCCCGCTCTTCCTCTTGTTTTCCTCGCTCCTTTGTGACAGTACACCCTCACGGAAAATGCAAATGGCAGCCTTTGAAGGGGCACACTGGGAGCGTCAATGAATCCAGCCGTTTACTCCCATGGAAAAAAGAAAGAAAAAAAAGTCTGCGTCACCATTGTTCGAGGGCCGTTTCATCTCCACTGCGCTCGTGGGCCATGTCTTCATCCGCACAAAGGCTAGGAAGTGACATGGGAGGCTGAGGAAGCGGAGGTGTCACAGGAGCAGTGTATTGCATACAACATCACACCGCCGATCTCTAACACCAACCCTGCCGGTCCCCTGTGATGCTATGCTCTAACTTACCTCCCCTTGACCTTTGCCCTCTCCAGCCCCAGACCTCTCTCCAACCTCTACTTTATATTCCTCCTGCTTCCCATTGACCCAGTTCAGTGCTCTCCATGCCTCTAACTGTGCTCTCCATCGCCCTTCAGATATCAGCATACCGAGCCCCTGCCTGGGTAAGGCGTGCGATCACGGGGCGGCGTGCGTGGTGAAGAACGACGAGCCGGTGTGCGAGTGCCCCGAGGCGTGCCCCCAGACCTCCGACCCCGTGTGCGGGTCCGACAGCCACAGCTACGGCAGCCCCTGCGAAATGCGGGCGATGGGTTGTGCCCTGCAGAGGGCCATTCACATCAAACACAAAGGGCCTTGTGGTGAGTAGCCGCACAGAACTGCTCCACTCAGCACTCGAACTTTGAAATGTGTAAATTAGAGCTCCCCGGTCGGGAAAGATCTCTCCTTGTGGAACACAATCAAGCCCAAATTCATTCAAATTACTGGCAACATTTTAATCTACAGAAGTTAACAATTAGCACGTATGGAATTATATGACCCACCGGGGCTTTCCATTCATTTCCAACAAAGTCAAAACAATGACAAAAATCTATTTTTCTTATACCTTGTCCATTACTCTTCTTCAAGCTTCCAATACCAACAGGACGAGTCCAATTTGAACTTTGCGTCACCACGCACTTTACCCGTGATGGAAGACTCTTGGCGCTAATTGGCTGCATGAGTCACTTGGCTTTGCCTCGCTGTGTCCGAGCATCAGTCCCGATTACACCAGCGACAGCAGAGCTTGGAGCGGCATCAAAGGTCTTCAGATCCACGACACACTGGCAGATATTTACAGCGTGCTGAGCCTTCTTAGTGATCGCTCTTGATGGCCTAATGCCATCTTGGACGGCCAAATTTCCCATGGACTCTTAATTGGTGACTGAGGGTTCTTCCCTGGCTGCCATTAAGCCGTTCCCTTATATCCCCATTCAAGGAGTTGGTTTGGGGAGTTTTCCTCTCATCCGAGGCAAGAGGACAGAGGGTGAGGCCCCCGGAGGCAAATTAGTGATTTCTGATATTGGACGATAAAAATAAAAATGACCAAACTGGCCAAAAAAGCCCAGCGGTGAGGAGCCCCCCGGCCCTACTTCACTCGCTCTGCTTTACCACAATGAATCTTCTCTTCTGCATGTTTTGTACAACATAACAGTAAAAAATGAGTCGGCCTCTCCGGCGCTGTTATTGTGGGTGAGTTGAACAGTTGGCAACCAAATTAGTTTTACGCCTGTGACATTGCGCTCTTTCATTTTCGTCCTCAAACTTTACGGTTTGCTTTTTAAAGCAGCGGCGGGTCTCTCTCTGCACGGAGAGGCTGCCTCTCTGCCTGCATCAGGCATCTGCCCCCCTCTCTCTCAGCCCCTCTGAATGAATGCCAACAGGAAATGGAGCGGCAGCGCTCCTCGGTCTGTGTGCAGGCAGGCTAAATGGCAGCGCAGGTAGACGGCGTTAATGGATAGTCTTTATCTTAAAAGGCGGGGCTGGCTGAGCGCACGGCCCTGTCTGTACTCCAGCACTATGGATGGGTTCTTGGCTCCCAGAGAAAAACAGGCCTGCGTCAGCGCTGCGGTGCCATAAAAATGCTGAGGCGTTGGGCTGCCAGGCGCGAGCCGGGCCGAGGAATGATGGCGATGATAGCGGGGGTTATTTCTGGGTCTCTACTGGCCCTCATTCAGCAGCATAACAGCGGACCGACTTAAGCTATTATCTCACCTAATTATCACAGCCTCTCAGTAATACACGACACATGTTGCTGGAGCAACGAGGGGGGGGAGACGGACATACGCTGCCTTCAGGTGCTGTTAGATGCATCGTTCCATCTCTGCCACATCCAGGTGGTGTTTGTTCCTCCCAAACAATGAAAATGCACAAGAGCATAAGAACTGATGCATTCATTTATTCGCTTGTTTACTGTGTTGTGCTGGTAATCTGTATGATATGTGTCGGTTAGTTTTCTGCACTCTTGGGCAGGTATTCATATGTTCCATTCATAAAGTTGTTTCATGGCTTTCCGACTCAAAATGATGGCAGAGAGGTACTGTGATAGAAAATGGCTGGCCGTGTTTTCTTTGCTGTGCATACATATGTATGTGTGTGTGTGTGTGTGTCGCTTCTCACAGCCTCTCAATGGGCCCAGCCATAATTTCATTTCCTTCCCTGCGGGCCGGAGCAGTAGCAGTTATCTATAAGGCTCAGGTGCCACCCAATAGCGATATGACTGACATTTGTTATTATATGGAGGTCCCCCCCCTCCCCCATCCCCCCACACCTGCACATGAGTGGCGGGCGACCTTGTACGGCGGGCCGGGAGGGGTGCGCTTGGTTAATAGACCCCTGAGCTGCATATCAGTCGTCCTGGAGAAAGGGCATTTCATAGCGCTCTACAGAACACATGAGAGCAGAAGCCCCAGCTTCATTTAAGAAAAAAGCCCCCCCCCCCCCCCCATAATACCCCCCGCTTCCCCCCTTTCCCCTCCTCCCTCAGGTGTTACACGCAGTTGAGTGAGAAATATAGGTCACACCGGCAGCATGGGAGTGGTCGGTGTGAAGAGGGAGGAGGAGGTAATAAGCCGAGGGAGGGGAGGAGACGGAGGTAAGCGCGGCGAGGAGGAGAAGAGCGAGCGAGGAGTTAATAGGGTAGCGGCCGGGCAGGCGTCGGCGGGGGAGTTGTTATCACCCAGGCATGTTCACAAGCCTTCAACACACAAACCAGCCTACTTCTTTCTGCTTAATCCGGAGCGCGCACTCGGCCCGGGCCCCCTCCACCGCCATTCAGGTTGTTTTTCCCCAGCGAGGACATCAACAAAACGCTGCAAAGCTGCAGGGGCTTTTGTTTTTTCCACTCCGCTACGACTCAATCCTCTGTGCTCTCCAAGGCCGCATTTTATACCAACCTGCCCCTATTTCTCACTCTCACTTCTAAAAAAAAAACATAAACACTGCCAGCGAACACACAACAATCAGCAGTTCCCAACTCTGGGTGCCGGATTCTTCAAGAGGACGTCGACTAAATGCTGGCAGGTCCTCAGCAAAACATACATTTGGTTGGAGGCGAATGAACGGATGGTTAGCTTCTCAGGGAGCCAATCGCGTTGCCGTGTAGATGAATCTCAGCCGCTTATGGGCCAGAGGCGGGTGCAATGTGAGAGCCTGTGCTTTGCATACAGGTGGTATTCAATTTTATTGGACTTGGTATAAGAATATCTTAAGCTATCTCACTTTGATCTCTGACTCAGACTCAGTTTTTCAGGCTGGAGAGGCCGACATGAAAGTCAAATTAAATGAGCTGACAGCTACTAGGTTATAACCTGGTCTGGCCTGCCAGACGTCTGAGCCCCAACATTTCATGGTATACCAAGAGGTCTGCCTAACAAAATGAAATGGACAATTTTCCACTGGAAAACTTATGATTTGTGATGACAGACTGGCGATGACGGAGTCTGAGATGACATTAGCCGGTAATGGAGACAGTTCTCTTCTTGCTTCTCGCTTTTCAACTGAAGCCCCCTTGGTTTTTTTGGTCTGTGTTGCGATGCGTGTTGTCTGGAGTATCAGGCAGCGTGGAGAGCCAGGTGCGAGGGGCTGCAGCAGATAAAGAAGCAGGGCTGCTATCGCAACACAAAGCCTGATAAACGACAACAGCAATTCCTCCTGATCTATAGCTGCCATGACCTTAGAAGATCCACGTTCACAGCAATCCCCATTTCTTTAGATCCTCTGTTCGTCTATTTTTTGCACAGAAAACCCTCGCTATTATTGAGCTTCATCATTTTGTGCCCAAACTTCTGGTGCAAAGTACACTTTTACTGTTTTGATAGAAGAACCACCATCTATGATTTAGTCTGAGATCATCATTAGCCTTAAATTCATAGCCAAAAGAACACACCCGCACGTCAGCGATACACTGTAAGAGAAACTCCGACCGCGTGAGCATTAACATGCAGCAGTAACAACCTGCAGGTCGCAGAACATCGGCTTACGCTGAGGCCTGTATTGCATTCTGTGTTCCCATCATTCCCAAAGGGCAGGCCAGCACAGGTCCTCCACACCAAATCCAGATAAAAACTATCATGTGCTGTGCTTTTCTGCACAGAGGAATAGTCGATGCGCCGCATGCTCGACTCATTTTATTGTACCGCTTGGAAATTAGTCATCTTCCCAATGTGCAGTATCTTGGTCTGACAGGCAACATACTGCATGTGGACATGTCCTCTTCACAAACAAGGCCGGTAAACCCTCCAGAAGCAGAGGATGCCAGGACGCAATGGAGAAACTCTTAAAGAGTAATAAACAGATTAATAATGTGGAGAGGTTCCAGCGGCCGGCCTCGCCTCTCTCAATTAGCGCCAAATAAGTGGAGTTTTTTTTAGGCCGCCTCTAATTGAATGTGATGGCGAGCAGCGCTAATGAAATCCTCCAGGTGTAATTGGAGTCGGAGGGAAAGCACGTCGGCCGTTACTTGCCTCCTCATCTGTCTCTGGCCCACATGTGGCAATAGTCGGTACCCCGAACACGTCCCGCCTCGCTGTTCCGTCAGGGCAACACTCCGCAGGCAGGCAATTTCTCAAGAGAGGACAAATATGAGAGCTTTAAAAAGCTCCCTAAGCCTTTTGAGTGTCTGCGCGCTGTCTTTTGGTGAGAAATCACAGATATCCAACGCCCCGATTTTGGTAAAAAAAATAGTGTGGGTTTAGGCAGCCAGGCAAGAACCATCGGGGTCGTCGGTCACTAGCCGTACGTACGCCAGCGCAGCAGTTTCCTTCATGCTTTCAGACTCCTTTAACCGTCCATTTAAGTGGCAAGCTGCGGCCAGGCTGTCTTTTCTCCTCTGGCGTGGCTTCAGCTCCGACTCGTCCTCTCTTACTGCCCTGGCTGATGGACGGCTGCTGACACGGTGCTGTCCTTCTGGCAGACGCCTGTTTGCAGCTTTAGAAAGTGTAGTTTCTGTGTGCTTCCAAAGGTCTTTGGCGACGGGGCTCATTGTGCTCCTGGCAACATCTTTATTTTATTTTTTAGGTAGAATTCTGTCTGTGAGGAGAGTTTCCTGAGTCGTGACACCTTTTGATGGACAGCTATGTGCCCTTTTCTAAAAGCATTTCAAATCAGTTGAGTCTCCCTCAGGTGGACCGCTAACGTTTGAAAACGCTCGTACGGTGATACGGAAGCGCTGCATCTCCGCGCTGCCTCATTAAGCCCTACACCAGCTGTCGGCTTGTCAAGAAACGACAACAACTCATTTGACTCATTCGTTGTTTAATGGCTGCTGTTTACATGATCAATGTTAATAGCCAGGAAATTGTAAGATAATAGATCACTGCATCTGTAAATAAAGAATGTGCTACTCGTGTGCCTCAGTGGCATCATGTTTGATAGACGTTACTTTGACATACAAATCAGTCTTGTGCCCGTAGCGATGTACTGAATATTAGCAGTGATTAACAATGTTAAGTGATTAACAATGCAGAACTGATTCTTTTGCAATTCTAACATCTATGAGGGATCATCAAAGAGACGATGCACTGCAATGGGATTTCAGATGATCGACTTCCCAATTCGATCAATTCAAATCCACCAGAAGCCAAAATACGGGACTTCATGTTTTACACTCGTACTCGCTGAGCCTTCACCCTTCCTCTATTGCCCCCCCTCCCCTCCTGTAGACGAGGCTTGTGCCAACTGCTCTTTCGGGGCGATCTGCGACGCCCAGAGCGGGCGGTGCGTGTGCGCGTCGGAGTGCGTGGACTCCCACCAGCCCGTGTGCGGCAGCGACGGCAGCACCTACAGCAGCGAGTGCGAGCTGCACGTGCGGGCCTGCAAACAGCAGCTGGACCTGCGGGTGGTCGGCCAGGGGGAGTGCAGTAAGTAATGCATCCATCCATCCGCGTACTCGTGCATCCCTCACATTTCACACGTTGGTAAAAACACATAGAGAAAGGTTTTTCTTCCAGAGCTCTGAATTAATTTGAAAAAAGAGCCGCGGTCAGATTGTTCATATTCTAACTTTGACAGACAGAGAATCAGTGTATGTCCCTTTCAAAGGGGGGTGGGAGGCATATTACAAGAGGAAGTGGCATGCATTGCAATTAGGGAAGGAAATCTCGAGACCAGATCATTCTCAGGTCTATTGTGAATGAAATACGGTGCATCAAACCAACATCCCCCCCTTCATTACAGAAACATGCGGCAGCGCAGTTTGTGCCTGGGGGGCCATCTGCGTGAAGGACAAGTGCGAGTGCCCGCAGTGCTCCGGCGAGGGCCTCGCCCCGCTGTGCGGGAGCGATGGCGTCACCTACAAAAACCAGTGTGAACTCCGCACGGCCTCCTGCATGCAGAGGAGTCGGATTGAGGTGGCGAAAGCCGGCAGCTGTGACGACGGTAGGAAATGGACTTTGAAATGGTGTGATTATCCAAACCATTCGGCCTTTGAAATAGTGTAATTATTTTTGTCAACCGACCTCTGGCCCGGCGTCCAGTCATGTGGGGATTTTAATCATGGTTGCGTACGCCACCAGCAGCGCGCTAACAGGCGAACAAAGCGCAGCATGACGGGAAGGTGACACTGCACGTCCTGCAACGCGGAACAGAAATGCATTCTGGGTGATTAGGTTGCTCACGGTTCATTCCCCCGTCTTCTCTTAATTCTCTAAAACGTTATTAACCTATTTGTTCATGTCACAGGAAGCCTCCATGTTTTCTGTCGCTGTCGTCCCAGTTATGTTGAGCGTTTAGCTTTTCTCACTGTCATGCTAATAGAAGCATTTTAACACAAAGTGGAAGTGGAAGGAAGTGTTCGGTTTCCTTGTCACTAGCTGCGTGCTGAACAATAGAGTGGTTGTTAAGTATATAGCATTTAAAGAGCCGTATGAGTATGAGCCGCGATAGCGTTTGAATCCGCCTCACTCGGGCTCCAGTGTTTTCTATGGGATGTCATTTACAGGAAACATTTCATGCTTTTAAGTGTGTGACCGATGGCACTTAAGGCGACGGTGTCGCCCGTCTCCACGCCTGTGTACTCCGTCGCTCTGAATAAAAGACTAATCTAATTCACCCTGCAAATCATATCTTGATCCGCGCTGAGGATGGGCCCAAGCATATCAGCCCCTCGCTCGGGCCCGTCTTTGGGGGACAAATCAGGAGGGGGGGGAGACGGCATGCCAACCTCTGACAAGGTGTGAAGGGGAGCAGATTACACCTGCCAGCGGGGAGTGGATGGAGGACAGGGCATGCAGAGCGGAGTCCTCTTTGCGATTGGATTGACAGCCAGCAGGTTTTTTTTTGTCTTTTCCTCTTTTTTTTCTTCTGTCCTTTGTCTGCCGTAGTGGCCCCGGGGCCATCAAGGCAAATTGCCGCCAAAGCTCCTTTTGGTCGATTTAACGTCATTTCATTGACTGAGACAAGTGACCTTTTTGTATGTGGAGCGTGAAGAAATGTGAAACTGTATGCAGACTCGCTGTCACCACACACACACACACACACACACACACACACACACACACACACATGCTCTGTCCTCTTTCTATTGGTTGTCTTGTATCAGGCAAAACAGCTCTCTTCTACCTCCCCAAGGGCATTGCTGTGCTGTCTCTCTCTCTCTCTCTCTCTCTCTCTCTCTCTCTCTCTCTCTCTCTCTCTCTCTCTCTCTCTCCCATACTGCCTCTGAACATTTTTTCAGTTGCTCATTTTGATTCAGAGAAAACCATGAGCCTTACACAATAGAACCTTTTTTGTCCCTCTCTTGCAGTCTCTATTCTCCCCTCCGCTCCATGCCATCCCGCCCCTCTCTCGGTCTTTATCGAAATTGTGCCTCTCAACAAAAGGAGCCGCGATGCCTTCACAGATATGGGAGGGTAGAGGGGGGGCTGCGTAACATAAAGTTCGCCCTATGGGGCCGAAATCGGCAGCCTCTGTCCCCGCTTTCATTCATCCCCGTCCCCCTCCGCAGGAAGTCTGGTGTCATTGTGAAACCATCAAAACCAAGTGGCTGTTTTTCCTCCCTCCCTCGTGGCCGTAGGATGCGTCCCCTTCTCTTTGGCTACTCACTGTATTTATTCCCACATTGATGCAGCGCTGAAAGGCAGTTTTCTGGCTATCTGGAGGACAACTGAAAAGCTCTACATCACCATTGTGCACAACTCGACATCCTTGTCGGTGTTGCTGCTGGGAGCGAGCATAAAGATGGAAGTTGTTTTCTTCCGCCTTTTTTTATTTAACAGTGCTGAAAAATGAGACATTCCTACTGTTGGCCAAACAGGGAAATGCATCACCTGTTTAATTTCACACTCGGGTACCGCTTGGCCTCAGCTTCTTTTGCCGACACTGACAAATTGGCGACTGAGCGCAGTGCATCAACCCCTCCCCTCCTCCCCCCCGGCCCTTTTTAATTGTCTAGGAATTTAAGAAACAAGATTATGAGTGCAGCATCTCGCGACCTGCACGCATGGGATCAATGATGCTCCAGGAGATAAGAAAGAGCTTAAGATAAAAACGCTTCCACTGCCGGGGCTTGGCGAGCCTTTTGGGAGTAACACGGACGGACGATCCTTCAGATCAGGAGGGTATCGATCACCTCCGAGGGACCAGCTCGCCCAAACATGGCTGCCCCTCATTTCCACTGCCAAGTCCCCACAGAAGTTCTTTGTTGTGGTCATTTTCCCCGCTCCACCTTCCTCGGACATAATTCCTACCCCATCCAGTTCCTCTCTTCTTAATGGAGCTTGTTTGGCTAAATAGCCTCTGGTTTCTGACATGAATGAGTAAAAAGGGGCAGCACGGAGAGAAGGGCTGATGGAGCCATCTGAGCTGAGGACGTGCTGATTGAAAGGTTTCGCAGGCAGCGGCTAATTAGGACCGCCCCTCGTCCTTCACTTTTATTTATTCCATTCTAATGTCTCACCTCTTTTATTTATTTATCTCGTGTCCGTCAAGGGGGCTGCGCGGAATATTGAACGGGCTGCTGCTGCATTTCCCTTCTCCTGCGCCCCACTGAGGCGGCGGCCAGCTTTCAGATGATGATGATGATGATGATCCGAGGAGCCCTCACATACCTGCGATACCTTGGCCCCCGTCACAAAATGTCACCTTTAACAAGGTTAAAGCCGGAGACTGCCGATGACCCGTGTCAGAGAACAGGCCCGGGCCCCTCCCCTAACTCCTCCCCTAACCCCTGACCTGAGAAGATGGGTTCTGCTAAGTGGCACTTCCATCATTACGCTATTGATTTCACCATTAGAGGGGATGCATCAGACGGGAAGGAGGAATAACATCGGATGTCTTCTTCAGTCGCTCATCTGCGCTGGGGGGCTTTTAGTTTCGACTGCACTGCTTTTCAATTTTTTCTAGCGTTTTTTTTCCTTCTTTTTTGGAGTAACGGTAACTCTCTCCGTCTGCCGTTCCCTGTGTCTTCCGTGCCGGAGCTTTCATTCCCCTCTTCCCCTGTCGGCCACCTGTACTTGATTTTCCTCCAATGAAGCTCCAAGCGGCGGCGCTGGTAAACGTCTCCCGGTCCGTGCACGGGTTGCTTACCTCGTGCTGAAGTTTCTTTACCTCGCGCTGACGTGTGCATCACAACACGAGCCCCGTTGACTTGTGCACTTTCAGAAACAAATAAAGGGCCGTCCAGGGTACCGGTTGAAGAGAAACTTCCTTTAAAGTCTCTGGAGATAATTTGATTTTACTGCACACTCTGCAATTAGTCGTGTCCTCGTACCCGCAGGCAGGCGACCGTAGCGGCGTCCTCACTGATTCTCCCTGCACACAGCTAATACCTTTTGCCTTTTTGTCTTCGGTTTAATCAAAATGAGACGGATGCTTCTCTGGTTGTGCGGTGACGTTGCGTCTTAATTTATTTAGTCTCTTTCCCTCACCACAGTTGGTCATTATGTTCCACTACCCCCCCCTCCCCCCACCCTCACAACAGTGTGAGGGAACTGTAGATGCTCCTCACTTTGTGATGCTGCTGATGTTTTCAATGTGGCCTCAATTTAAAGGGACATGAGATGTAGAGGTGTCTCCCGGGACGTCTCCTACGTTTCTTTCATTGATGACGCTGTGTCCTAATGCTGTTGTTGTCTCGAACGCAGACTGCGGGTCGGGGGGGTCGGGCTCCGGCGCGGAGAGCTGTGAGCAGGACCGCTGCCGCATGTTCGGGGGCTCGTGGGACGAGGACGCGGAGGACGACCGCTGCGTCTGCGACTTCTCCTGTCAAAGCGTGCCCCTCAACACGGTACGTGCTTTATTCCTTGGAAACACACACGCCGTGCGTCTGAAGCTTGTTTTCTCAGCTGAAACACACGAGCATCAGGCGCATGGGAGATGCAGAACGCAGTTCAGGTGAAAGTTGTGTTTACGTCTATAAAGAAACCAGTCTCAGAAATGTGCAATTACCTGCAAATTACAATATTACGCATAGAGGAGTGGAAAGAACGCGTATCATGCATCTCTGAATCACTGGCACTATCCTCTCCCTCCCCCTTTCACAAGAACATATCTTCTATTTATTTTAAATGGGATGAGATTTGCGTTTTGTTTCGTGTTAAAAATAGGTGCAAGAAAGTTCATATACCGTCGACATCTACACTGATAACAATTCAGTCATGTAACTGTGTGAAATTGATAAGGAAACCGTTATTTTTTAGGTGAGAACTTAAAGCAATCCGGAAAAAAAACAGCCATGTGTGGTAGCGACAACTTCTCCTGCTTTATTCTTCATTGCTATTTCACTCAGAACGCTGTGTTGAAAAAGACTTGAAACCTGCGGTTGAGACCATAAACTCTTGTTTTCAATCAGGTGACCAATTAGGTGATAATTAGGGTCATTTTCTCATAGATTTCTCTGCAATGGACACTTAACGGACCCAGAAGGTGCCGCTTGCCGCTGTAGCTCCATTCCTGGGTAATCCTCAACCTTCTGCCATTCCTTTGTAGGTGTGCGGCTCAGATGGAAAGAATTACAGCAACGAGTGCCAGCTGAAGAAGGCCAGATGTGAGAAACAAGAGCACTTGATCACTCACAATCAGGGACCCTGTGCAGGTCGGTACATTACACCACTCAAGAGTCATTGTCGTTACGCTGCGCAGAAGCACACTCACCAGGACCCATTGTCATTGACATCCCATTTCTGCACTCATTCCATCCATTCACCGGGCGGTAAGGGTCTGCTGTGTGCGCCACGGCGGTGGGGGCCACTCTGGCCTGAAGGAACAAAGGAGGTCAAGGTTAAACACGACGTGCATGTTTCCGCTCAGAGAGCAGCGACTCGACACACTCGAGGCTTTTCAGCAGCTATCTGGGAAAACGTGGCGTTCCTGTAGGGCGGGCTCTCTGGCTGGCGTGCACAGATACAAATCTTTCTCACGGGCACTTGTATGGATGGAGCTGATAGCGGTGATGCTGACTTACACACAAACTACAAAACCTGTGCTCACAAGGCGTCCTCTTAAGCCTCTAGATACCACTTTCCCCGACTCGCTATAACGCTCTCTTTCCATGTACGACTTGCATTTATTGACCAGGATGGTTGTCAGATCAGTGGCTACGTGTTACATCAGGACCTGTGAGCAGAGCAAATGGCACTTGGGGGGGTCCTTGTGCTCATTCCCCCCCTACGGGTGTAAAATAGAGACGGGTGGAGAAGGTTGAAGAGAGAGTGAGGCGGTGTTTTCACACACCTCCCTGCAGATTCTTCCTCCTTGGGCACTGACTGTCACGCCTCTCGACCATCCGCGCATAATCAATCCTTCTCTTTTTTTTTTGTAGAGCCCCTCCGCTGGTTGCTCTCCTATTGGCAAAATGGAAATACTCTGATCCCGGGGGAATTTCACTGCCCTTCCACATTAACTTCATTTGACCTCAGCTGTAGCAACTTATGAAAACATGACAGCTCCTGCCAGCTGAGCAGGAAAGCAAGCCTGTTTTTTTTTTGTTGTTGTGTTTTTTGACAAAGACTGAATGTACCTCGTTTGCATACGGTGTTCACAGTGTCCCCTGCTGCGGGCGCATGCCTTTGCCTTTGATGGCATCATTTCAAACCGTCCGTCGCAGCGACCTGAAAGCTCC
This sequence comes from Apeltes quadracus, assembly GCA_021346845.1. Classification (NCBI taxonomy): domain Eukaryota; kingdom Metazoa; phylum Chordata; class Actinopteri; order Perciformes; family Gasterosteidae; genus Apeltes; species Apeltes quadracus. Next base: position 14,780,707 of record CM037928.1, read on the forward strand.
ACTTATTGGTTTACCAGACGAGAGAACCAGCCGCAACCACCGCAGCGGACAAAAGCACAGCGGGGCGATATTAAGCGTCACGGCGAGCCGCGTTGTGCAATGGCCCCTGAAGGTGGGAAAAACCCTTTGAAGGGTGGGAGAACATGAGAAATTAAAAGTCCCCCCTTGTCCTAATAGGTTCAGCGCAGATCGGCGAGCGGAGCGCTGGAAAGTGGCGAGTTAAATGAACTGGGTCCGAAGCCCATCTGTAGCGCGGGGAAGCCCTGGAAAAAGAGCGGGCCGAGACGTCGCCATTAGGCCGAGGCTCATATCCACACCGGGAACAGGGTGATTTATGGCCCCAGTGTATCTACAGCCTCCAAACTCCAAATGAGCAACACAAGGCAAAGAGATCGGGGGGGGGTTTCTGCTTTCTATCGCTACGACTTCCCTCTTCAGCCCAAAGCCTGCAGAGAATGAAAGCTGTGCCTCCACCGGTATAGAAATGCTGTTCCTCTTTGGGTTTATTCAGAGCTGCCGCACTAGTTTGAACGCCAGTTTGGACGAAGGAGCTCTCCAAACGGCACATTCCCTCCCAATATGCAGCGGGCCCCCCCCCCCCTCCCTTTATTTTTGGTATGTTTTGTAGTGGAAGGTTGTAGGGCAGCAGTGCAATTCCCTAATAATAGAAAAGAACAAATTTCAGCCGCTGAACATCCACTAGCAACGCCATTGTTTGTTTTCACTGGAGGTAATAGCATCATTTTAACCCCCCCCCCCCCCAAAGATTTTGAGCCATTGTGGAGAAAACAGCAAATAGAATTGTTATCTTGAAGCCGGCTGCAAGCCTCTCCACCTCTGCCCCTAAAGCCAATCTCATTGTTGGCAAAAAAACGTTACATGTTGCTCGGAGATTGTGTTGTCTAATCCCCCCCCCCCCCCCCCCACCCGAACCTCTCCCCCTGCTGCAATCCCTTAAATGATGGTGTTCTTCTTTCACTTCTTTTACTGTCTCCTGCGCCCCCCCCCCCCCCCCCCCCCCCCCCCCCCCCCCCCCCCCACCCCCCCCCCCCCCCCCCCCCCCCCCCCTCCTCCCTCTTTGTTCCCACCTCATCAGCGATCTTGGCGACGTCCCCCCCTGCGCCGACGCCCCCCCAGGACTGCAGTCAGTCTGTGTACGGCTGCTGCCACGACAACGTGACCGCTGCCTTAGGAGCCGGCCTGGCTGGATGTCCCAGTAAGTTCCCCTTGTCCCCCCCCCGCCCCCCGAGACAAATTTGTTGTGTGCGTGCACACAAAGAAAGTTATACAAAATGAAAGCGTAAGATACTATCAGGCCATTTCAGCATATGGGACTTATTGTCCTTGACTGCAATTACAGTTCCAAAGTCCCAAAGCAGAAAACGTTTCATCTTAACCCGAGGAATAATTATGATAATGTCGCACCGTATCAACGGGAAAAATCTCCTCATCCGATGATCTTGACGAACGATAGCACGCAGACGGGAGGGAGGGGAGAAATGCTTCATGGGCGCAGGAAATGCAGACTGTGAAATAAAGATAGCAGCGGGATAACTCACCTGAACACGCCGGATCGATGGACACTGCTCACCCAGGTCACATGTCCATGACGCTCTGTTCTCCTCAGGCACCTGTCAGTGTAACGTCCACGGCTCCTACAAAGGGACATGTGACCCGGCCTCGGGCCAGTGCTCCTGCAAGCCGGGCGTCGGGGGACAGAAGTGCGACCGCTGCGAGCCGGGCCTCTGGAACTTCCGTGGCATCGTGACGGAGAACATGAGCGGCTGCACGCGTAAGGAATCATTTGTTGCAGTGCCACTCGTTGCATTCTTTGTTACTGAAGACATCCTACATTACAGTATTTTGGTAGTATAAGGTATAAGGTTTAACGTAGGAAGAAAAAAACAATTGCTCACTTACTTTAAGCATAAGTTATTACTATTTGTAAAGCTAAATAAAAGGGACAAAACCCGTAGTACAATAAAAGAGAAGAATGTACATGCAGTAGATGTTCTAACTGCTAGGGAGGTTTTTTTGATTTGTCCCAAAATGTCCTGGTTTAAACATTTACATTAAACATTGGTCGTGTGACTGTATGTAACAAAATCCCACTCACGGTTTTGGGATGCAGCCGAGAACCTTTTCCGGCAGACATCCCAAAACCTGGACAAACAAACCCAAAGCTACGTTACTAGCTGCCGTGGAAGGTGAGAGACATTTCTCCCTGAGCCGGCTTTGTCAAAAGTCCAGCGAACAAACTGTTTTCATTGGTATTCAAGTGGAGAACGGGGTCAGGACCCCTTGTTTGTCTTGTCGTAATGCAATATGGTGACCGGCGCGTCGAGGTACGACAGGACATACCCCCCCCAACGCCGCGGAGCATTCTCCGTCAGCAGCGGTGTCAGCGTGTAAGTGCACCACCCGTGGCCTGACCTTAACAAGGTTTACCCACAGCAAGCAGACAGCACACGGACTGCACGCCAACAGGGAAAAACAAGCCATCATCGATTCCAGGAACACGATGGGGTCGCTGTCCTTCCCCTGGGGCGTTTTTTTTCCGTTCCTGTTTCTCCTCCTCCTCCTCCTCCTCCTCCTCCTCTCGGTCTGTGGGCCCTGAGGCCGAAAGCGTAGCAGTGATGCTGCTGAACTCACATAGGGTAAAAAATGGCAAAGAGGGCAAAACCAGAGCCGGCAGAATCCCATCAGTATTCAGAAGAATACGTACGTTCACGGGTCCACGCTGTGTTTTTTCAGTGTCGATAGTTTAATAAATCCGACACTGATGGTGCAGCGCTGCGTACTATGTCTTTTTTTAATTTGGGTTTTAATTCTCTTTGAAAAACTACCAGCCTGAGAACGACGGGTGTAGAGCTATTGGTATGCCGTTTCCTCTCTCTGTCCAAAATCAGTCATTGTTTTGTCTTGGGTCCTCTCCCCCCCCCCCCCCCCCCCCCCCCGCCCCCTCCTTCCGACTCCTCCACACTGCAGCGTGTAACTGCGACGCCGCGGGCTCGGTTCGGGACGACTGCGAGCAGATGTCGGGTCTGTGTTCCTGCAAGACCGGGGTGAAGGGCATGAAGTGCAACGTGTGTCCAGATGGAAGCAAGATGGGGACCAACGGCTGTGACGAAGGTAACGAGGGGCAGGGCCGGGTTAACCTGTGGGGAGGTCAGAAACACTGAGCCCCCACCCGTTCTCGTGTTTGTCTGTGGTCCGTAAAGCGCCCCGCTCTCTTGTTACTGTCCGCTCCGCACATCCAGCGGCTTCATTGGCACAAGGCGAACGTACCAATTCATTTGACGCGCCACTTCCTGTGCGCACCAGTCGAAAAGAAAAAGCCGGTCCAGGGAAAGGTTAGTTAGTTCCCAACGCGGGGGGTGGAGGGGAGGGGGCTGCAGCTGCTCGATTAAGACGCACCATCGGATATCGACTGGAAGTCAGGAGCTTAGTGAAGCCGGCGGTCCCGGCGCAGCGGTGGGGCGCAGCGCCACACACCCGGCTGGATGGAAGCAACAAGGTGCAGCACATGAAAGCGGGGGACCACGTGATGGGGGCGCGGGGGGGTACTCTAAGCCCCTGTGATGTTGCAGCAATGCAAAAACCCCCACTCACAGCCTCGCATGGCGGATGGTGGAGGGCTTCAAGGCTTCAAACGCTTCAGCAGAGATCTGTGGGAGGAAAAAAAAGAAAAAGAGCCAAAATATGCTGAATTGTATATATGCTTTATACAGCACTTTTTTGTTATACAAGGGAGTTGTGGCAAAATACTGTTGACTATGAAACCATAAATAATTTACACTGTGAGATACTCCCAGATAACTAAAATCACATTGCCGCTGTACGACTGTGGCTGTTAAAGACACTAAAAACAGGTCCGTCACATGGAGGAGAAAAATGCACAGGGGGGGGGGACAATCTCACAGTCACGTCCCCAACTCCTACAGTCACACACTCCCATCACCAACCAGTGAGGTGCGACGCCATGGGGTTTGCGGCTGCTTCAAGATCATTAGTCCAGGTTCTAAGTCAAAGAGCTTAAATGTGTTCACTATTCATTATTGATATAGCCAAGTATCACAAACACAGGTATGCCTCAGCAGCTTTTACAGTCTGTCCAGCATACAACACCAGACTCTCGCAGCCAGCAAGGCCCCCCAAAAAAAACACTGTCTGGAAAAAAGAAAAGCACTGGAAGAGCAATCTGTTGTATGCAGAATAACCTAGTAAATAACGTGACAATAAATGCCAACTGTATTATAAATCTGAATTGTAAAGTCAACGTTCTATTCGCTGCAAGTGCAGAACAATGGCAACAAGGCAAAACCATGATGCAGCTGTCAAAGCTGCTGTAACGCGCAGCGTGTACGGATGTGTTTGTGTGTGAGTGATTACGGGACCTTACTTGTAACTTATAACCCCTCCCCCGCCCCCGCAGGTCCCGAGGCCCCGGCTTCCTGCGACAAGTTGACGTGCAACTTCGGAGCCACGTGCACAGAGGCGAACGGGCAGGCCCACTGCGAGTGCCCGCCGCCCGACTGCGACGACGAGAACAAAACCCAGGTGGGTCCCTGGAGACGCCGGCGCTCACAGTCAGGAGCGAGCAGCGGGTGTTAACGTGTGTTCCCTCCGCCCCCCCCCTGGAGCAGGTGTGCGGCTCAGACGGGGAGACCTACGCCGACCAGTGCCAGTTGAGGACCATCGCCTGCAGGATGAGGGAGGACATCACGGTGCAGCACTTTGGACAGTGCACAGGTGAGCCGCCGCCCGAACAGAAGATGGTAATGACCGGTGCAGCGGGGCCAGCTCTCTCTGTCCTCCCACTTGTCCCCCGCTGTGCAGTCTGAAAGTTGCTTCTTCGGACTTTGCAGCACTCTCCACGATTGTATTGTTATAAAGCGGTGATGTAGGTCGTATCAACCAAAGCAGTGAAGCGCGCCGCCACGCGAGATCACAAGTGATGTGCGAGACTCTTTGGCGATGTGGAGAGCGGTGTGAGCGCGGTAAAACGCACAGCTCCTGATTCCCGCGGTCCAGATGCTGGTTGGACGTTGTTTGGCTCCATGTAGTCGGCGCGGGGACGCGCGCCAAAGGCCGCAGGTCCTCCGTGTACGGGGAAGTTGTCGCGCCGACTGCCAGCTTGCGCCCGCAGCGGGAAGCCAGAGACGCCCGGCGCGACGGGGAGGGAGTGGGGAGACAAGTGCCAGCTGTAAAGCTCCTGGCCACGAGCCACTGCCAGGTGTTTGGCTTGTTTTATGTGTGCGGAGGTGGGGGGTTGGGAAAACGTTCATCCAACCCCTGGGCTCAGTGGGCGCGGATCAGGTAGACCCCAAAAACAGCACTGGCCCCTTTTCATTTTCCACTGAGCTCAAACTAGGTCATCTCCGTGGTGGGGTTGGAGGGGGGGACAGGCTGTTGACACGGTCTGTGTGCATGTGCGGTTGCAGGTACACGGATAAAGGATCCCAAAATATGCTCAGCGAGCGATTGACAAGGCTCCGATAAGTCCCCGAACATCTGGCACCTGCAAGAACGCAGCGAGCCAAGAAGCGGGTCTGGTTTCACATCGCTCTGTTGCCTGGCAATAGAGATGCCGGGCCGCGTGTAATCCCTCACCTCAGCATTGCTGCACGCAGAAGGCGAGAAGACCTTTCCTTTCTCCCCCCTCTCTCCCATGGAATCCTCGAAGGGGGAGGGAGAGACAGGCGAGCGCTTGTGCCTCCCCACCAGCCACGCAGGATCTTTTTCATCCCTTTCCCCCCCACACTCCCGGATGCGGTTGTGGGTAGCTCGCTGCTCCGCGGGCTCGGGGGGGGGGGGGGGGGGTTAGATCTCCAGCTCATTTCACGTGTGGCTGGGTGCGAATTAGCATTTGCTCTGCCTCCGCCCATCGCCGCGGAGCAGCACACCCCCCCCCGATGTTTACACACAGTGCTTCCAGACCCCGGGCCCTCGGAAGCACCGCAGTGCACCGAAGCTCGCCGAGCTGCAACGCGGCCCCCACAAAAGAGCAACGCCGAAGGGCCCGCATAAATAAACCAGTATTGATCCTTCTTTCTTTTACATCCCTATCCGTCGCAACTTTCCTCATCCTTTCTTTTTTTAACGATACCACGGTGTGACTACTGCAGCACGCTAAATACTACTGCTAAATACTATACTACTATACAGCTATTCTGTATAAAGCATTGGGTGGGGGGAGGGGGTGTTGGCCACCAAGTTGGCAATGACCTGCCTCTCCCATATGGTGTCGTCACCTGTAGGTTTGTGGCAAACTGGCAGCGTGTGCCGGCATATGCCGCGTGCGGGTCTGGTGCCTCGTCCGTTGCCTCCGCTCCGGTTCCCCTGTTCTCTCCCACTGCCGTGGCTTTGTTAACTGCCTATTTTTGGCTCTTTCTTTCTCTGCGATTTTCTTCTCAGCTCTTTTGCGGTTTTCCCCTCCCTCCCCTTTCGATCTCCCGCGTCCACGTTCAGCCTCCTCTTCCTCCTCCTCCTCCTCCTCACCAAGCGCGGCCGACTCCTCAAACCGTCCTAATGACCGGCTTTCAACCATAACTACACGGTGGAGACGAGGCGAGATGACAGTGATTCATTTCTTTTTGTTTCCCTCACAATGCGACATAACTGTCCATTGCTCCACTAAGATGAAAATATGCGTGCGCACACACCCCCATCCACACACACACACACACACACAGACACAAAAGGGACTGTTGAACCTGATTAAGAGGAGCATCAGTTGAACAGACTGTGCTGCCAGTCCATCGTTTGTTTCTTTTCTTTCCTCATTCCATGTCACATGGCATGCCGCTGGAGATGCGCACACACACACACACACACACACACAGACACAGACAGACAAACAAACACAAGATAGTTTCCAGGGAGCGAGCCACCTGACGCTAAGCCTGGCAGCTGACTGACAGGTGTAGCCAAGAGGAAAGGCGACGCATGCCACCGTTCTCGGCGATAGCATCGGCGCTGCGTTCCCCCCTGCAGGCGATCTGCTGAGCTCCAAGATCACACCCCTGTGCCTCCCAGGCTCACGGCGTAGGTATCGCATTTCGCACCTCGGTGAATAATTGCCAATCCAGCAGCCGATTATAGCGGTGCAATTAAGGCCTACGCATAATGGGAGGCAAATCCTAATGAGGGGCCAATCGACGGTATTTTTGTTTTGTCTCTAATCTTCTGTTCACCCACACACCTACACCCGCGGGACCAACGTCAGCGTTGTCACGCCTGCCTGCCTGGGCTCAATCCGAAGTGCTCTCTTAACGTAGCCCCCCCCCCCCTCAGGTTTTTTTGCCCTATTTATCGTTCTTTTATTGCAGACAGCTTGTCCTTTTGCTCCAGAGCTGTTTTTCCACGATGGTCTCTCTGCAGAGAGCCTCTTCTCTCTCCCTCATCCGGATGGATCCTTAAATACATCTGTTTGTGTGTGTGTGTGTGTGTGTGCGTGTGCGTGCGCCCCTTTCCGTGCGTCCGACGAGGAGCAGTGTGTTTGTGGCGTACTCGACGGATGCAAGCCGCATGGCGCCGCCTTTGAAGCCGGAGTTAAAGCCGGCTTCTTTCGCCCCGTTTCCATCAATCATTCATCACCGGAGGCGCTGGCTTTTGGTGATTAAAGCGCTGCTACTGCAGGGCAGCGGATGAATATGGATGTATAATTCATATGCATTGGCACAGTGTGCACGCACAAACACGCTCCATATGTGTGCCCACACAAGCAGGCACACACCGACGCCGACTGGAGTAGTTTAACCCTGTTTGGGCACAAACATAACTCATCAGCAGGAGAAACACATGACTCTGAACGCAGCATCTCATATTCAGTCTGCATATGGAGGCACTTTCATTACTAACGGTCTGTCGGATAAAGATTGTTGACATCCCATCCATGGCGGGTTCTTAATCAGAGGTTGCTTTGACAAACAGGAGGCTGTATATATTTGTGTGTGTGTGTGTGTGTGTGCGTGTGTGCGTGTGTTTTTAAGCATCAGGGAAAAGGCTCGGACGATTAAAAAGGACAATGCTTCAGTGAATGCAGAGTTAAAAAGGGACTGACAGCAGCAGGTTGCGAGCATCATTAGGCGGCTTCGTTATGTTTTATCGGCTGATGACGTTTGTATTTACTTTCGGGGGGGGGGGGGGGGGTTGTGACTGAGGTACGTGGAGCAGAATCCAAACATTTCCATCTTTGCACAGTCACTCATCCATTCCTTGCTTCCTCCCCTTCCCTCCACCAGATACCATCTCTGAGCCTGCAGACCGGTCCACCCCCAAATCCCCCGCCACCACCACCGCCGCCGCCACCATCACCACCCCGGCTCCATTCCCCCCAAACCAGGTGTTCGCCATCCCGCCTCCGCGGACGAGAGGCACGAAGACCTCTTCCATCGTCACGCACGAGCGAGCAAACCCCAAGCAAAGCGGGCCGCAGCAGCTCGCCCCCACCCAACCCTCTCTCAGAATCCCTGTTTCCTCCGGCGTTGCCATGTCCTCCGAGGGCTCGGGCAGCGGGGAGCCAAGCGGGGACGACCAGACCGAAGAGGAAGAGGAGGAGGAGGAGGAGGACCGTGAGGAGGAAGCAGGTAGCGGCATCCCAACGGAGGCCAGTGGAGCAGAGGAGACTGTCGGTAAATCACCGCTCTTTCACTTCATTACCCATAATGCTTAAGGGGCTGTGTGTGTGGGAGGGAGCTATTTCTCTCCCCAGAAACCGTTGTACAAACTCATTGTTTCTTCTTAATTGACATCCCAACACATCCATGCCACCATCCGTGGATCGAAAGCCGACATCGGCACGGGCCTCTTTATATCTATGCAAATATTCATTTCTGTCAAAGCCGAGCGGGCAGGTGGGAGTAATTATGTGTCGTGTATGTCATGTCCACTTGAACGAGATGCATATCTCAATTTCACAAAGGAACGCATTGGCACGGCTCTTTCCTCCCGTTGGCACGGTGCTCGTAAAATAGACCCTGATGAACCTGCTGGTCCGCGTCTGGAACTCTGGAGCCTGACTTGCTGGGATGAGGTGTGAGTGTGTGTGTGTGTGTGTGTGTGTGTGTGTGTGTGGAAGCTGCGTGTCACATGACTAATCCCTCTCGACATGCCCGCCTGACTGTAGCAGCGGGCTTCTTGCTGGGACAGAAAGTCTGGAGACTTTTCTACCAAATCCTCTCCCCGTTTTTTTTCCTTTCTTTTTGCTGGTTGTTTTCCACCCATCCGTCCGCTCGGCCCGGCGGCTCACAGTAACACGATGGGATTGATGGATGCTCTTCCTCAGCTCTTCCTCAGCTCTTCCTCACCTCCCCCTCTCACTGAGTCTGAGATTTATCCTCTAGTCAGAAGCTGACCGGAGTGCTCGGTGGCACGAGAGGCATGTAGCCTGTCTGCCAAGGAGACTGCAGTCTCATGGCTTTGTGTGCGTGTGGATGTGTACCAAGGCATACTCGGATGTTTTGCTTTCTTTACTTTTCTTCTGTACGTGCTTGCTGACGTACGCAGATCGTACTGGGCGGATTTCAACATGGATGTTTAAATCCTACTTTATAATTGTGTGGCCCTTTCTGTGCATTTAAGTTACATACAAAACAAAGTCTTATCTTTGTTTTGTATGTTTGCGTGTGTACATATGTGAGGGCCAGAGGTGTGCGCTTCTTTGTGTTTTTGTATTGCTGCTCCGTTGAAATCGGCTCTTCTCTGTGACCTTGTGTGTGTGGATTGATTTGACAGATGTCTCCCACTGGAGTCGTACCGCGTCCCCGTGCCCTGCTTTCCCCCACCAGCATCTGTAAATCTGCAGGCCGCACGCCAACAGATGCCCCGTTAACGCCGTCCTCCCTTCACCCGCCTCCCTTGACCGCGAGTCCTTGAACCCGTTGTCCCTCGCCTCTGACGTCTTTACGATTTGTTTGTCCCCTAGCTGTTTGCTTCCGTGATTATTTCTAATCTCTGTCCGGCCGTAAACTGCGCCGCCCTGCGCCTAGACACCCTCTCCGCCGACACCGCCATGACAATGGACGGAGCTTTGCTGCTGTTCCGCGCTGCCGTCCTGCAAAGGGAGCGAGCCCAGCCACTTTAAAGTATTTTATGTCCCAGATATAGAGGGAATGTGACGCAAACGCGACTGCATGTCTCCTCTTTTTCTTCTGGGAAGCCTTGAACGCGCGTTAGCCAATCGGCAGTGGGCAGTTATCACATCCGCTCATCATTTAAAGTGCCCTGTGTGTGACATGACTGGCAACACTGGCCATTATGTGTTCCCTGCCTGAATAAATGAGTTCCAGGTGTAAAATCAATTCCCATGAAAATGCCATATAATCGCTCCCGACAGATGCCTCTATTAGCGTCCAATCACAGGTCAGCAGACTGCAAACTCGGCCATCTGCTGATGCCGGAGCGATTTTGCGGGGAAAACAAGCGGTCTTTACCCGGGCAACGCGGCCGATCCCCGGAGCCTAAAAAACGGGCCTCTCGTCTGGCTTTCAGCGATACGCTGGCTGGATTTCATGAATTACTCTGAGCCCCTGTGTGTCTCCACCAGGTTCCACGCCGGCCAGCACCACCGCACCCACCGCCGAGGAACGCTCGTCCTGTGACAACACCGAGTTCGGCTGCTGCCCCGACAGCAAGACGCCGTCCAGCACTCCAGAGGGCGCCAACTGCCCCCGTAAGTCCAAATGCCCCGATGACGCCCCCTTTTCCTCCTATCTATTATAGATGCAGTAAATCGACTCTGCTTCTTCACAATAACACTTCTCTGAGAGCGGGAGGAGAGGTCCAATGCCACTTTCAGAGCCGAGGGAGGGTTAGCGTAGCTTAGCACGAAGGCTGCAACCGGAGGGGAGAGGAAAAGTAACATAACCCCTTTCTCTCAGCTTAGCGTCTTAGCAGGCTTCCCTCCCCTTGACCCTTCTTTCCCCCCTTAACGTGTGAAGCTGGCAGCTCACGTGAATGATCATCTGTTTTTATTCTCCCCGCACAGAATGCTTATCTCCAATTCCTGTTTCTTTCAATTGCCTTCTTCAATTCACAGCCGTAATTTATTTTGATGCATTGCAAATCAACGGGATATTTCTGAATGTTTACTCTGGGAATAGTGCCTTTGTGCCATCTGCCTTGAGCAACCAGATGAACAGGTGCAATTTCTTATCCTCTGCTGCGCTTTTCATGAATCACAACCCCCATATGTAAATGATCCTTCTGGCAGGTGGGAGGAAATAGAAAAAAAAACAGTGGAAGCGTCACCGTGGTAATCCGCGTTTATGAATTCGACGACAGCGACTCTAATATTAGTTGCACCAGTCGAGTCATCGCCATATTTTAGGGCCCATTTTATTCAGCCTTCACCTTCTATCAATTCATGTAAATTGCCCGCCTTTTCTTTCCTTCCCTCTGACCCCCCCCCACCTCCCCCACACGCACACACACATTATTCTCCATGTTTTGTATCTCCCCCTTGAGCTATAACTCACTGTCTCACCTCTACTCAGTCCATCCCGCTCCTCTGTTGCATCAGTTCATCCCTCTCTGGAGTCGACCAGAGGCCGACGGACGCTGTGGTACCAATCAGTGCCTCCTGCCAGACGCCGTTCATAAAGATAAAGGCCTTCTTTCTCCCTCCGTTGTAATCTGCCCTCTATTCATCCCGGCGGGGTTATTCTGACTGATTGCGAGGCGGAGAACTCTCCTCGGCTCCCGTAGGAGCACCGGGCCACGACTCGAAAGCGCCGTAAGCCCCCGAATCAGGCGGGCGGAGCGGCAATCGTGGCAGCGCTGGATCCATAGCGCGATCGGCAGACACCAGGCCACCTTTGGCCTTCCAAAGCAGCACGCCGCTTAGTCGTTTCACCCAGTTTACGGCTTAGCGGGATTGAAAATATGTCTGACGATACATATACGAGCCATTCGACAACAGTTAAAGAGAACAAGTGGACAAATCCACTATAGCCTATAAACATTTATCTCAGCCAACAATCGTGGCGCACCAGCGATCAATACTTCATCCAGTTCAAGTGTTTCCAATAAAAGCGAGACGGCGATAGGCTGATCGATAAGGATCTCCTTCTTTTTTCTTTCGGCGGGGGGGATGGGGGGGATCCTCATAGGCAATCCTCCGGTTAAGGGTAAAAGCCCTTTTTTCAGCGATTTATTTTCTACAAATCCTTTTGTGTTGATTTGTGGTCGTGTTACGGGTTCCTCGTCTGAGGAGTCTGTGGCTGAGTCTGATCTGTTGCTAAGAGACGTCACCGCAGGCCCTCCACATTACATGTTACATTTAATCAAGGCAATGGCATCCATATGACATCAAAGATAATGACCAGCAAATGTGAAAGTTAATAACGCGCTCAGCTCCACTGTACACTGTAAACTCTCCCACATGCCACGGAAAGAAATCCATTGACTCTTTACAGTCATGTGATAAGTCAAATAGCCGCATTTCTCGCTTTCTTTCCCTCGATACGTCCATCGCGGCAGTGGGGCAGAAAATCACCCTGTGTGATGTTTGTTTTCTTAGCAGATTAAAAGTAAGATCACCCCCCCCCCCCCCCCTCCTTATTAGCCGACGCATCGATGCGTGCAGCCCCTGAAAGCACAGTAAAGACCCAAAAAAACGAGACTTTTTTGCACTTTCTACCAGGCGGAGCCAGCGAGCGCCGCGGCATTAAGGAGACAATTACGACTATCTCTCCCGATAATCGCACGAGGGCTCTTCCCGTTCTCCCTCGCCTCGCTCAGGCCGGGGCAGCCATGATTGATTCGGGCAATTTGCTCTGCTGATTACGAGCAGCGCGGAAGCACGGCATCAGCGCCTCGCAAACACGCACTCAAATCCCCTTTCAGCTTTAGCTGCAGCTCGGTTCTCTGCGAGAGCGCTACGGGACGGAAACCGGAGAAAAGACGAGCACAGTGGATGAATGTTGGACAACATAACCCCTGAGGTCGCACAGTGAGGCTCACTCTTTGCTGAGGACAGCACTTTGGAGGGAGGGTAGGAGGGGGAGTGCCCGTGGGCTGTTTGTGTGTGTTATTTTTCCTTCATGTGTTTGTGTGTCTGTCTAATTTATTGTCTTTCTGCCCAGCACTCCGGGCCTCCGCCAGCTTTTCGGATGAGTCTCCGTCTGGTAAAACTGGCGTGTATTCCCACGTACCCTTCCCTTTTGCGCCTACCTTCCTTCCTCCCTTCACTTGATTCCTTCTCTCATATCTCACAGTCCACCTCCACCGCAACCACCACCACCACGTACTCACCCGAACTCCAGCCCTCTTTCAAAACGCCCACTCAATCAGCAGCAATCTCAGTAACCTCCTCTCGTCAAACACACAACGCATCACTAACCCGAAATAAATGGCATAACCCCAAGAGCGAGCACTCGGGTCGTAGAGGAAGGCCTCAGCGTTGGTGTTTCTCCATCACATCTTCTTCCCTCAACTCCTCTCCTTGCAGCCACCATGAGGTTCAGCGGTTTCCTGCACTTGGACCAGGTGGAGGGCCAGGAGATCTTCTACACCCGGGAGATGGAGGACCCCAAATCGGAGCTGTTTGGAGAGACGGCGCGGAGCATAGAGGGGGCCGTAAGTGCATTCCAGGGACAGCAATGATATTTGGTGGCTGAATCGGCATCGACATGACTTCATTTTCCCAAATGGACTTGTTAGCATTTAGTTATTAAATAGAACTCCATCGTCTAGTATGACCAGTAGTTTATGTAGGCCAACATACCATTACTTAACTCTTCTCCACCTCCTCTATCCTTATGAACTTACATATTTGGATTTCACATGAATTGTTCGTTTCACGGTCCAAGATCCTTTATCGATGACGACTTTAAAGCTGCACTTATCAAAGTTTGTGAAAGGTGTCTCCAGGCGTGCAGATGCTTCACAGTGTGGCTTTAAATGATGCATTTTACCAAGAATCTTCATAGGGAGGGTGAAGTGCCTCTGAGACACTAAACCCTTCAGCTAGAGCCGGGCGAATCCAACGGTGAGCTCAGGCAGGCAGGCAGGCGGGCAGGCAGGCGGGTGGGCAGGCAGGCGGGCAGGCGGGCAGGCGGGTGGGTTTCATTTCGAGGTGTTGCACACTTGACACCCCTGAAGCTGTTGAGGAATACTCTGTAGCACCGAGCTACAGTGCTTTCACTGGCTGGAGATTTGATAGAAGAAATAACTATGGTAAAAAAAACACATAACGGAGGGGACAGATATGTGATTTATAAAAACGGGGAGTATTATCAAACTGTATGTAGAATTTGAATTCCATTTCTTGTTACCCGGTTAAGTAGATCGAAATAGAACCCTCCATAGTGTGTGTTTCCTCACACTCTCTGCTGGCTGATTAAGGACGTTTTACATATTTTGGCTCGTTTCATTTCAAGCACAGCAGTAAAGCTCCAGGTCAGAATGAGCACAGAACTTCCACCAGGCTTCCAGAACTCTTAAAGTTTATTATGAAAAGTATATATACATTAAAAAAAAAACCGCTAACAGGCACCTGCAAGTCTGGTTCATTTGTGGGTACATTCCTGTTGCAACCTGTTGTCCGATTGTTGAATAAACAAATGTGAGAGAACAGGGTTTTCCTTCTGCACATCAGCGTTTGTCAATCATTCACGTTTCTAAGCCGGATTTTATTTTCAACCGTCCTAATTTGTCGGTGCGCCTCAGCTCGCAAATTTGAATCAGCGATTTCATAATAATAATCTCAATCTTGCGGGTGTATTAAATCAACGGTGTCACAGAGTGAATCGGCAGCCGCCTGCCCCGGTGCTCACATCTGGAGCGCCTTTAGTGTTCTTGTTGAAGAAAATGCAACAACAGCGTTGACACGGTAACTAACACCAGCGTTACTCAGACTCAAACCCTTCACTCAGAACATCAAAGTGATCCAATTGCAAGATATTATTTTTAATTAATCGGCGGACTTCGGTGTAGCTAATCAAAAATCTCCGCCGGCTTAAAAAATCCATTTCAGCCCACCGTCCATATGGGGCTTTTATAACTTCAGCTTCAAAAGCGAAGCCAATCAGAAGCCTGTGTAATGGTTGGGCGACATTTATCGTAGCTCCTCCCGAAAACATGTCTCTATAATTAATGCCACGGCTGCAGCTAAATGTCAATTTGTGCACCCTTCTTTCTCTGCTCCCCAATTTCAGCGGCAGTCTTCAGAGGAGATACAGGAGGCTACAGTGTGGTGGAAATGGACTCTGGGCTCATTACCAGCCTCGTTTATCGTCTCCTCTCTGTCTCTCTCCTTCAGCTCAATGAGCTGTTCAGGAAGTCGGCGGCGCACAAAGACTTCATGAGCGTCCGCGTGCGGAACCTGGCCCCGAGCAACTCCATCCTGGCCTTTGTGGAGGCCCACTTCAAGCCAGGTGAGGGGCCTCTCCAGGCAGCGGAAGATTGGATAAACAGAAAAATGCTGTAAAAGCACAGTCGCCATTAAAGCGCTATTCGCGCTTCAGTTGTGCTTTGTTCCCCTTTGTCATTTTTGAAGTCAGATAACTACAAGAATTATACTGGAGTTAAATGAAATTGGGATGAAAGTTGGGCCACTGGCCAAGGAAGACCTAATTATTTTTATTTTATGCTGAATTAACCACTATTTCACAATTTCTTAAGCACTTCCAATTTTCACTTGTAACTGCTGGACTGTGAGGCGGAGGGCAAATTAGCTCTCTCCTGGATTTCTTGCATCAGCAACTCATTGGGATTTTTATTAATCCTCCTATACATATAACACGGAGTAGGCAAAATTCAGAGCATAATCTTTTTATGTTATATTTTTCCTGATATTCCATATAGTCCGCTTGTTCCCAATAACACTTGTGCAACCATATTGTACCTGCACATAATTACAATTTTATCTCAATGCCAAATTAATCTCTGCCTCTGTGTTCATAGAGTGGTCCCTGAATGACCATGAAGGTGGGACTATTGTCTCGACCTCTTTTTCAATGTCTCCTTGTGTCCTCAGCGGTTTAAGGTGCAGAAAATAGATTTGTGCCCTAAAGCCCAACAAAGTCAAGCTTGCTCTTACTCCTGAATAAAAGTGTCTTAATACAGTGACAGACACTGGAAAACAAACATCAATGAGTTGTTATTTTTATTGTTAATCACAAGCTTATATCACCAAAAAAACCCAAATGAAACCAGTGAAACGGGCAGAGTTGCATGTTTTCTTATATGAATTCAGTTCAAAAGGATCTTTTGTACCAAACAGAACTCCACCCTCCCTGTTGTGTTCCGTTGCTTCTATCATAACCTCTGGAAACAAGCAGGGTTAAGCGGAGGGGGGGTCCCTGAAGACCGTCCTCCCGTCACACACGCAGCTTTCTGATGTACTCGTTGCTCCTAGGAGGCCTTGTCCTGAACGCTTGTACCTCTTGTTCCTGGTAGATACGAAGTTCACGGTGGAGGACATCGAAGGAGCCCTTCTGAAACAGCTGAAGGCCTCCAGAGAGACCGGCATCGCCGTGAAGAAGCCCGAGGACGAGAACATACGCTTCACCAATTATGGTAACACAGTATGGGTTTTAACGGGGCCGTGTGTGGATTAATGAAATGAAAAGAGGGGTTTAAGTTATTCATGAGGTGATTTTTCAAAAGGTTTCACGGTTGTTGAACAGGAAAATCTCAACTGAGCTGCTCCTTTCTACCGGCTCAGCTCCATTGTTCTCCGTCGACAGGCCTCTCCTCCGTCCCCTTCTTCACCACCACCTCCACCACCACCACGGCGTCCGTCACCACAGCCGCTCCCCCCACCACCACCACAACTACCAGGCCTCCGCCGACCTCCATGTACGTCACCCGTCGCCCGCCCGGCACCACCCGCAGGCCGAACAGCGGGAGGCGCACCAGCACCAGCACCACCACCATCACCTCCGCACCGGTCACCACACCAGTACCGACCACCACCACCACCACCACCACCACCACCGCCGCCGCGGTCACCTCTACCGAGCCCCACCCGGCAACCACTGCTGCTCGCGGGAGGGGCCGCCCCCCCCACGCGGCGCCGAAGCCCTGCGCCTCCCACCCGTGCCTCCACGGGGGCACCTGCGAGGACGACGGCAGCGACTTCAGCTGCCAGTGTCCCGCGGGCCGAGGGGGCTCCGTGTGCGAGAAGGGTGAGTGGGTCCAGGTCATCTCCCGTGTTTCGGGGACTGAGTCTGTTTCATGAGAAAATAAGCTGGAACCGACGTATTCAGTCACTTTTTAACTATTGAAATGACAAAGAAACGGCGGCC
This sequence comes from Apeltes quadracus, assembly GCA_021346845.1. Lineage (NCBI taxonomy): Eukaryota > Metazoa > Chordata > Actinopteri > Perciformes > Gasterosteidae > Apeltes > Apeltes quadracus. Next base: position 14,797,962 of record CM037928.1, read on the forward strand.
GTTGACGGTGAGTTTGCAGCATGTGAGAGGGTTTCCAGTGTAATCACCACTATGTGTAAGTTGTGGTCATAAAGCAGCAGAAACAATGATTTTTGAATGAATGATCCTATACAAAAGGAAAGTCCTCCCTAAAGAAGAAAAGGGACACCTTTTGTGAAGCGAGACTTCAATCAGCTGTGTGAGTGATGTCTTCCAGCTGGTGCTGAAAAGTGTCGAGATGTTTCGCAAAGATGGTTGATGAACATGAATCAGAGCTCAGCTCAGAGGAGTGTCTGCTAGACTGCAAAGAAGCTTCGGCACAACAGGTCACGATTGCGCTTTAAACTCAAGTGATTCCGACAGGTTCGACACCTCTGAACCGAGGAAGCGCAGAGCCGCTCGCCAAAGGCAACGCAGAATCCAATCAGCGCCACGCAGACAATCATGAATCAGGGAGGGCCTGTTGAGATGCACATCTCTTTTGTCCCCCCCCATTATCCTTCTTTGGGATTTTTTGGAGGACAAAGAGCGGTTTCACGCAGCTGCATCTTAAGAAAATTAACAGTAATAGCTTGGATGGGGATTAGCTGGTGAGAATCACTGTGTGTCTTGGAATAAGAGCGGCTAAATGAAGTCACACACACACCCACACACACACACACACACGCGGGCCTCCGTCAGATCATCAAGTCATTAGAAACGATGGAGCTCATCAGCTGCCATTCTCCGCAGACAGACAGATGGACGCAGGGAAAAAGAGGCTGTGGGGAGAAAATGGATGATGCTGATGATAGTTGCTGAGTGGCAGACAAACAAAGCTTCCTCTTTGTGTGTGTGTGTGTGTGTGTGTGTGTGTGTGTGTGTGTGTGTGTGTGAGAGAGTCACCTCTTCATAAGGCAAACACGCATCCTTCATTCCTCCACAGTGATCAGGTACTTCATCCCGTCCTTCGGGGGCCAGTCCTACCTGGCCTTCCCGACCATGAGCGCCTACCACACGGTCCGCATCGCCATGGAGTTCAGGGCGTCCGAGATGACCGGCGTGCTGCTCTACAACGGCCAGACGGGCAAGAAGGACTTCATCTCTCTGGCCCTGGTCGACGGCAAGGTGGAGCTCAGGTGAGCGCTGGGAGAAGGAGGGGGCGGGGGGCCTTGTACGTTGCTGATTACGCTGCTTCTGTCAGTGTTAGAATGTGACGGAAAACTAGAGTGACCAGAAGGCGGATGAGAGTAAAACAAAATGGGAAGCATCAGAGATAATGAGGCCACTAAATACAGCGTAAAAAAAAAAAAAACAGACAATACGGGAAAAAAGGAAAGACACTCAAGATTCTTGACGGATTTGCAGACGAGGACCACAAAGGCAGAAATGTGTTCAATCTTGCTGTCCGCATGATCACATCTACAGACGGTGGGGGCATATGCACGGAAATATGCGCAGGATGTCATAATCTGTCGTTTCTACTTATTTATTTAATCACATATATATATCCGGGTATTCGGTATATGTAACATTTGTGTTTACAGGTGACTCACCAACATGTTTCCAGAAAGGGCTCATAGTGACTAAACATGTTGTACATCATGTTAGAAGCTATATATATGATTTATAGAAGTCGATTCATACTGCGCCAGCTTGGACTGATGAATACAAACAGGGGAGAAATGCACCAAACATCTGAGGTTTCGCTGCATATTTCATACAGACCTAAATTTTTGCTCCTAACGGAATGTGAACAATATGCAGGCGGTAGTAGAAGTAGTAGTATCTCTTTAAATTGGAGCATTTTTCCTGCCAGAAACATGTACAGTATGCGATTCCACGAATACAAATGAAAACAATCCTCCGGGGTAAGCAGGAGACTAATTAGAGCGTTATGCACCGCGTCTTCTTTGGACTTATTTCAAACAACTTCCGCTTCCCTTTTCATTGTGGTTTATTGTTTCACTGAAGGAAAAGCCCCCTTCAGGGCCCCCTCACCTGGCCATGTTACATCTCTCCAATCACAGACCAAAGCAGATCACTCCGGCTCAGAAAAGGAGGCCCGCCTCAATTCCAGAAATACAGCTGTGAGATTACCACCCACAGCTCTGCAAATCCGGGACGCGGGGGGAAGAACTAATTATTTGTGGTAGATAATTGTTCTCAGGTTGTGCTAAAACTACCAAATGGGTGGGAGCACATACGCAACGATTATTTTCTGTGACGAGACCGACCTTTTGTCATCAAACCCTCATTAGATAAAAGGTTTAATAAAAAAGAGGGTGTGAAACTGCCTCATTCCAGCCACATACCACAGAATCCCCGGTGGGAAGTCCTACAGCTTGTTTCTTACAGACCCCTTTTTCGTATAGTAGGCGCTCGATAAAGCACCAACATATCGTGTGGGGAAACGAGCTGCTCCACCTAAAGGAGGTGAGCTGTAGGTTCAACGTTGACTTTGCGTCTCCTCTTCTCAGGTTCAACACGGGTTCGGGCACAGGCACGGTGGTCAGCAGAGTGCAGATCCACCAGGGCCGCTGGCATCACCTGGTGTTGACCCGCAAGCGGCGCAGCGCCATGCTGAGCGTGGACAGCGAGCCCCACGTGGAGGGCGAGAGCCCGCAAGGCACCGACGGCCTGAACCTGGACACGGACCTGTTCATCGGCGGGGTGCCCGAGGACATGAAGCAGGAGTAAGACCTCACATTCAGGGCACGGGAGTCCATTTACTGGGGCTTCGCTCCCACATGAAAAGACACAGCCTTTCAGTTGGAATCCAGCACTTTAATTAAAACCCCTTCCCCCCCCCCCCAGGCTTTTTCTATCTCGCTGCTGTACCTCTGTGGAGCCCTCGTACACAAAAAGGCTGTTTTGAATAGTGAGAATATGCTAATGCACACTGAAATAACACAGGTTGTAGTGAAAGTTTGTTTCCGTTCAAACGATATCTGCGTTTCATCCGTTCGTCCGTGTATAGAAACAACTATTTGTCTTTATTTTTGGTAAAGTTAAGCAAGGAGTTATTAACTACCGTATTTACCGCACTGTAAGCCGCAGCAGCTAAATTGAATGATGTGTACATATATAAGCCGCACTGGACTATAAGCCGGAGGTGTTTTAATGTTTAATTACCATATGTCCCCTAGTCAGCACTTTGGACACCTTGTGTTTGTTTAATATGTGCTTTATAAATAAAGTGGATTGGATTGGATTGGCCGTTACCTGTTAAAATCCATAGATAAGCCGCACCGTTATATAAGCCGCAGAATCAAAAAAACAAAGAAAGGAGAAAAAAAAATCCATGGCATTCACTATTGTTCTTCTCCTTTCAGCGTGAGGGAAAGGACAGCGGTGGCCACGGGACTGGTGGGCTGCATCCGCATGCTGGACGTCAACAACCGCGTGCTCAACCTGCAGGAGAGCGGCGGCGACAGCATGTACGGCAGCGGCGTGGGCGAATGCGGCAACAACCCCTGCCAGCCAAATCCCTGCAAGAACGGCGCCGCGTGCCAGATCAAGGAGGCGGAGATGTTCCACTGCAAGTGCAGCAAAGGATTCTGGGGTAAGGTGCTAACAGTACCGCAGCGGTGGAGGTCACCAGCGTTCCTGATGCTCAAGCAGATTTGAGGGGTTTATTCCAATGCCAAGAAATAGGTGGAAATATGGAGAAATTCTCATGTTGAAGAGAGGTTTATGTATGTGCTTTGGCTTCCCTCCTGGGCTCCACTGTGATCGTGTTTCACTCACACACCCCGAGTCGCCTCACGCTCTAATTCGACAGTGTGTCGGCCCTGCAAGTTATTTTGTAAACACCAACAAATCTGTGTGTCCGACACAGAAACAGGGGATTAAATTAAAAACTTCTGCCGAATGCTCAGCGGTTGACCTCTGTCCCATCTTCACTTTCAGATCCTTTTTTTTTTATTATTTTCATGCCTCCAGCAGACACCAACTAACTAACAAGAGACTCCAGCTCCTGTGAGCAGGCAGCACCGTGCCCAGGCAGGCGTGCTGCTCGCCGGTTGCCTGGCAGCTTGCTGCAGAAAATTTCACCCCAGAACAAAATGAATTGTCAGAGATAACTTTTATGCTACAGTAGTAAACCCTTTTTTTAGTCGCACGGGGGCCGTCTCGTGGTGAGCGAAGCGACCTCTCGAGGCCAGTTTCAGGAGGCGTTTTCCTCCAATTTAAAATGTGGATGGATAAAAGATCACATTACGTAATTATTGCTTTTTAGAGAAGAGGTGCTTTTATGTTTCGCTGCCGTTGAGAAGCCCCGAAGGATCATGGATAACCCTGTGCTCTTGCTGTGATCGGATTTGTGTTGGCAACACGGCGTAAAATGAATGGGCATAATGAGAATTGGACCGTCGCCTGCGGACTCACATTCGAGTTAATTTTATCATCGTGTCAGCGTAGATTCCGGATCTGGTGGCGGGGGGGGGACAGATCTCAGGGGGCCAGAAGAGACGGTAAATGCAGTTGGAGAGAGGACAGTGGTGTGAATGAGGGAGGGCAGCAGAGTAAATGCATGGCGGGAGGAAGGAAGAGAGTGTGTCAAGGAGTGTGACTGAGTGGACGAAAAAAAGATGGCTCCCAAAATCGTAAGAGAAAAAAAGGGGGGTGAGCTCAGCGGGAGGGGGGTTCATTGAAGCGCTCGGCTCACCACGCGCTTAAGTCATGAAGAGTGAACGCAGAGGGGCTCATCCACCAGACGCTCTCCACTGGTTAATCTGGACGTGTAGGGTTTGTTAATCCCATTAGAAAAGGACCTTTATTACAGAGGGAATCCTTCCACCACTTTGCACGAGTCTCACCCTTTCTCAGGTTCTAAAGCGTTGGTGCTTTTCTCACGGTTGCTGTGTGTGTGTGTGTGTGTGTGTGTGTGTGTGTGTGACCAGGTCCAACGTGTGCTGACGTCCATGACCCCTGCGAGCCCAACAGGTGCCACCCGTCCTCCCAGTGCCAGGCGCTGCCAGAGGGAGGCTACAAGTGCGAGTGTCCCATGGGGCGTGAAGGGAGGCACTGCGAGACAGGTAACGTAGCTCTGTGACTCCGGGGGCGCCGGGCTTCTTTTACCGTCTGCCCCCCCCCCCCCCCCCCCCTCCTCCCCCACCCAATGTTTTTGTTTTTTTTATTCGCATTGCGGCCAATCACAAATCGACCAGCGAGATCAAACGCAAAAAGATAGCACGGTTGGTTGATTGGCCCCCGGGGGGCCGTCCGCTACATCGACTCGGCCAGCGCTTGTTAGTGGCGAAACAACGACGATGCTTTCTCACCCACACACCTACACGCACACACCCACACACCCACACACACACACACACACACACACACACTCTCCTTCCCTCCCCGCCTATCAGCCCACAGGTGTTGTGTTCAAACATCTTTCGCTGCTTCTACACACGGCAGAACCAGGCCGCGGTTTGGGGAGAAAAAAGCAAAGCACACTGCATTTGAAGTTCGTCATTAGCAGTTTTTGGCGCCGTCGCATTCTCAGCGTCAGCGGCTGTTTTTTTTCCCACGCCTCCCTCGCTTTGTAGATGTTGTCACCAATGTTTGCCGAAGTTCGAAGTTGCCCGCTGGGACTGCGACTGGAAGCAAATATACTCCGCACGTGCACACTGCTGATAGAAGAGAAAGACGCTGCGCCTTGCCCCCCTCCGGGGGGGGGGGGGGGGGGGGGGGGGGGGGGGGGGCGGGGGGGGGTTCAGAAAAACCAGAAGGCCCGAGTCCCAGTAAGCAGGTGATTCAAATAAATTGGGGCGAACCAAAATCAATGCGGTGTGAGCGAGAGCGTCTCCCGTTCCAAAAGGCTATTCTTTCCCCCCCACTGGAATCAATGAGATGACTAATGGCACCTGTCCTCCTTGCCCGCGGTGATTAATGCGAGCGTCAGTCAGCCAGAGTGTCAGAGGTAAGGCGGACGCACCCCCCTTCCCCAGTAAACAGCAGTTATCTTCCAGGTGAAGACGGCGTAATAGAGCGCGTGTGCTCTCTGTCAGCTGTGGAGTCCCCCGCTATCCTGCCGGCCTTCCTCGGTGTCATTTTTACCGTCAAGGACTCTCAAGGGTGCTCCAGTAGTGTTGAATGCCCTTCTTTTTTTTCTCCTTTCGCTTGGTGCCATTACCCAGTGATAGTATGAATCATTTAGTGATGAAAGCAGGAATGCCTTTGACTGGGGACTTTGAATTTCAATAATGTTTTGCATTCAACTCCTTTGGCTGCAACATGCGAGGGACCAGCTTCAGCACACAAAACCACACCAACCGCAGCACCCACACACGTCAACGGTTGATTGTTTCTAGCATTATATGGATCTTTATCTTTATGATCGCATACATTCTTTGCTTGATTCTTTGCTATGTTCTTGTGCATTCATTTGAATAAAGCGTGTTGAATTGAATTAAAGTGAAAGTGATTCACTCTGCAGTGGCAGGAGCCTAAATTGCAGCAACCACGTTTTTAACAGGCAGGAGGTGCGTTTTGGCTGCTTGGTTGTTGCTTTTCTTCTAATGATTGTTTTAATAGGTTTTATTGTAATGATTTGTTAGGCAGCAACGGTCAAACACAAACCAAATCACTAGCAGCTCCCCGGGCATCGCATTCATTTCTACAACTGAGGAAACTTTTCGTGGCCGCCGTGTTCTTCTCACCATGCGTCATGTGGGTTTTTCATGCTCGCTTGATTCAATCCAGTGCCCGGCGCTCTGCTGACTTATTGATTGGGGGGGGGCTTTTCGAATTCAGAGCACAGGGTGTAATAAAAGAAAAAAGAACCCACCGCACTCCAATAAGAAACTGCCCCCACGAGCAGCTCTGATACTTAGCTTAGTGCCCGAGTCTATTTTTCCCCACTCGGCTCATCATTATCAGCGGTCTATTGCACGATGGTCAATTAGCGTTCTCATCTCGATCTGCCTTCCCCATCCCAGCCGATTACAATTGAAAGCTTTCTTGCTGGCTTCCTAGATATGCGTTTGTGCGTTTGAGAGCATCTAGTGTTGGTAGTTTTTGTACCACTGACACATACCCCGGGGGTGACACTTGAATGATTCTTAACGAGCAGCCCCGTGTTCGGAGGATGGCACGCTGCCTGTCGTAATCACTCCAGACAGGCACACGGAGACCCGTCGCAAAGACACGCGCGCCAAAATACAGCGGCGGCATTATTCCATGGGTCCCAGGCTCCAAAGGTCCTTTGTTACACAGTGGCAGGCTGTGTAATCAGTGTGACGTAAGGTGGTTATTGTTCGCATCGCTGTCGAGAGAAAGTCTTAATCCCAAAGGCCCCGAAAACACAAATCCATCTCTTTCCATAACGCTGACAGGTCCCTGAAGGATGCACCGACCATCCCTGTCCCTCAATTTCAAGTGTATCAGCAACAAAAAAACGGACTTGAGGATAATTACGGTCTCTTTGTCTGCTGTTTTTTTTTGTCCCCAGTGGCTGAGGGGAGAGGGCCTTACATGCCGCTGTTTAACGGAGACTCTTACCTGGAGCTGAAGGGGCTCCATCTCTACGGGCAAGATCTGCGGTAAGTCCCGTTCCTCGCCATGTATGCATTACTCAACACGGGATACCATGCGGCGTTCAAAGGCTAAGCTTGTTCTGGGGCCCTCGAGGCACAGGGCTGCTTTTCTTTAAGCCTGAACAGAACGTTAACACCTCGGGTAGCGCTGACTGACTCCTTCCTGTGTTTGCTCGCGCTGTTCCCCCGCAGTCAAAAGGTGAGCATGACGGTGGTGCTCATGGCCAACGACTCCAACGGGCTGATCTTCTACAACGGCCAGAAATCGGACGGGAGGGGAGACTTCATCTCGCTGTCCCTCAATGACGGCATCCTGGAGTTCCGCTACGACCTGGGGAAGGGACCCGCTACCATCAGGTCGGCCTACCTCACACGAAAACTGCAATCCGACGCAGTGGCATGTGGCCAACGTTTGACTCACCTGAGTGTCTGTGTGTGCGATTCAGGAGTCTGAAAAAGATGCAGCTGAACGTGTGGAACACCGTCAACCTGGAGCGCTCCAACCGCAAAGGAGAGATCACGGTGAACAGGAAGGACCCCGTCCGCGGGGAGGCGCCGGTAAGGGAGAGCCGACCGGCCGTAGCTCCCGCTGGTGGCGGCTGTCTTGTGCGTTGGGGTTTGCCTTGCTTGTGTGTCGTTCAAACCGCATTTGTTACATCATCCACCACCTCTGGCTTTGGTGCTGCTTTTTTTTTGTCAAAGTTTGACAAGTTTGACAAGCTGTCGTCTTTTTGGACATCCTGAAAAAATGCCTCGCTGGTGTGTTACGCGTTACTGCCTCAGCCCCGGGAGCCGGAGGCAGATGGAGGGGATACAGTAGCGACGGCGAGGAGAGCGTATTGAAACTCGCGTCTAGACCAATAAAGCAGGTACACGCTGCCAAATGAAGACCATCTAATGGTTTGATTAGCCCGTAAGTCATCCAATTATTTTAAACAGCGTAGTTTGTGATTATCAACGCGCACTCTGTCAACACATCTTATCCCCCCGCCCTTGTCCCCCCCCCCCCCCCCCCCCCCCTTCTCGCTGCTCAGTCTTTTCCCCGGCCTCGTCTGTATGGTAATTGTGTTTTACTCCGGCAACAGAAGCAGCGGAAAATCTTATTAAAAGAGGAGAGCAAGGGAAAAGCGCACAATGTTGTGGGGAGAGAGGGGGGTCGGGACAGGAGATGAGCTGGGACTAGTAATGGAGCTCGATGCAGAGATACCTTCCAGCCTCCTCGCACTTCAAGGAGTCTGAGGGGCGTCATCACACCGACGGCGGTCACACACATGTATGGATACACATCGCATGCCGGGAGTGTTCATCACACCAAAGACGGCTCGCCTGCAAATATGACGCAACGGAAAATCAACCTCTCGCTCAATGGCCGCGCCCTGTAAATGAGGCCGCGTGATCATCTGTGGCGCTTTTTTCTTCTTTTTGTTTCCCCCCCTTTTCATCTTTTCTTAATGGCACCATCTGCTTCGTGCTCGGCCTTCTTTGAAGTGACGTCTTTTTTGAAGTCGCTCTCGAAAAGCGTAAAACTCGCACTTGCACGTCACTGCAAGGTGCGATGTTTCTCCACAATTTTGGCTTCATCTCACTTTTGCTGTGCTCCACCGCGGCTGTGCGTTATGCCCTCATAGACGGGGCCTGTGTGCGTGTGCATGAAAGAGTGCACGTGGGGGCGTGCGTGTGGTTTTGTGGGCCTTTGCACTTGCTCGCTCTGCTGTAGCTCTGCATGCCTCTCTGTGCACAGATACTTACTAGTCTTCCCCTAATAACTCTCTTCCTCCCTATTTTCTTTCCCTCTCTATGATGTGCTGTCTGGAAATAAGAAATCACGCAAGGTAATGAGACCAGTCCCAGTCACACCTTAGCCCATGTTTCATTTGAGTCCCTCACTATGTCCTCTCACCCACATCGCTCCATGCAACACCGGCACAGGGGGAAAAGGTACTTCTGCAGAGCTTTGCCGCTTTAAAGGTGCCAGTTCTGTTAGAAAAACTTTGCCATTTCATGAGCTCACTCACACACACACACACACACACACACTCAGCAGCGAGGAAGAGATGCTCTTACAAGGACGCGGCTTGGCTTTCACCTCGGCCCATCTGCTGTGGGGGTGGCAGGGGGTGAGAAAGTGGGAGGGGAGAAGGGAAAGAAGACTGCCATCTTCGTGACGGCCATTGTTTTTTTTTTTTTGCAACACAAAACGTCTTCATTAGTCTGACGTAGGCGGAGATATCACGCTGGAGCCGCGGGCCGTCCAAAAAAGTGAGAGAACAGAAGATGGCGAAGGCGAGCAGAAAGGGAGAGAAAAACGCACCGTAGGAGACGGCGAGGTGCCAAGCCGAGCTGTTCTTTTGTCATCTGCTCTCACCTCGTCTGCAAACAGGAGCAATCGCTCCATAATATCATGAATCCGCTCACTCTTTCACTTTCTCACTCACTCACTCAGTCACTCAGTCACTCGCCCATAACAACACGCGCACCACTCACTGAACATCACCCCGTGACTCAGACTCATGGAATACACTGTGCTCGTTCACCGGGTGCAGTCTAATACCTGTGTGACACCAAACAGAACATTTCATTGCATGCAATCTCACTTTAAAGTCCTAGAAAAAGTAACGTTGCGTCCGGAGCCTGTGCTTAGATTCATAAGGTGGGACATGTCAAAGTCCAGGGGAGCGCGTTCTGTCCCCGCGAAGCGGTAGGGGCCTGCATCCACAGCCCGAGGTGGCCGACTCCGCCCTGCAATCAATGACTGCTTATTAGCTAATAAGCTGCCTCCTGCACTCCAAATCCCGCCCTAAATAAAAGCAGAGCCGGCGCCAGCCTGCCTTCACAGAGTCTGTTTATTTTGCCCCGTCCGTCATTTTTCCAGCAATTTTAGCCCTCTGGCAATTACTGCTCTACATAAAATATAGATCATTAATTCCTTCTGTCTGAAGTGGGCCGCCTCTTCCTTCAAAATGGGACAAGCGGTGCCACGCTAATACAGAGCAATTGTCCCAAAGGTTCTGTGGAAGGAATCGAATTTCATAGCCGTCTGCAGCGCGAATGAATTGCAATGAATGTGTCGCCACACTTAAGCGTTTGAAAGGTCGGCGCTTATGATCGGCCGTTCATTAGAGATGTCTCTGTTAAGAAGCATCCGTATCTTTGTTTTTATGTCTCTGAGGATAATTGACCAGTCTTTGGGAGACATAGAAATCAACTATGTTGCAATGCATCAGGTGTCTTGACGTGGAAAAAAGGTGTAGGACATGCACTTAAAGCGCCTGCTCGCTACAATATGGATAACTGTTGTTGGGGTACGGATGAGACCCCCTCCTCTACCCCGAGTTGGCATAGCACTACCTCACCATACCTCTTTGTGTCCTGTCTCATCAGAACCTGCACGTAGATCTTAACCTGAAAGAGTCTCTTTTTGTTGGCGGAGCTCCCGATTACAGCCGACTTGCAAGAGTGGCGGCTCTCACGGAGGGCTTCAAGGGAACAATCCAAGACGTAAGTGAGGACAAGGTGTATTGTGTCATTGGCTGTGTGTTCGGGGATCCTGCAGATGCATGAACTATGTTATTTGAATGAGTCGCGGGCCGTTGTGCACTCGGAGGCGGCTATTAGCTGTCATTAAGTACAGTACGTCAGCCGCCCTTTTAGTCCTTTTCCATTAGACGCTCGCACAGTGACGGGCAGTGGCTCTGCTCATTTGGATTAGCTTGCGCTAATAATAGAAAGCACATCTTGAAGTCCCCCAACTTTAACGATTCTCAGATCTTTCCCTGACAGCCTTCCAGTTTTATTTATTTTCCCTCCACTTTGCAAAAAGCTCGTCTCTGAGTGCCAAAAATACCCAGCAGAACAAAGGCAGGATGCTACTGTTTGTGCAAACTCGTCATGAGTTCTCTTCCGCAAACTTTCCCTTGACAGTTTCAGGCAAATCAAAAGCTAAATGTAGCATTTGTCTTTCTGGGCCTCTGGGGAATAGTTAATTATGAGGGAAGAAAGCTTGTATTCTCAGTTTAGCGTGTACGATGTGTCAACTCCTAATTTCACTGACACTTCACCTATGTGCAAACAGCTCATATGCCAAACACAATCAACACAATTGCTGTGTAAAAATGCTTGGTGATAATTAGGTTGAATAATTGTAAAAAACAAAACAATGCCCCATGTCTTGATGATTTCTGTTGGACAGCAGCAAGAAGCGGTGATGAATGATAAGTGTTTTCCTGAGAAGAGAAAAATGATGAAGAGATAAATGAGATTCAAAAGCAAGACTAATCAGCAGGAAGAGTCATAAAGGCAACCCTCTGATTGGTTGAAAAAAATGGATATCAAGAGTATTGCGTAAACGCAGGTCTGTAATGAATGAGATTACACCGATTGCACCCTAATGTCAGTTTTACAAGATAGTATGTATTGACTTCATATTATATATGGTATGTCATTTATTAAAGGCCCTGAAAATATATTTTACACTACAAATGCATCATGAGCATGTTTGTGCTCTTTAACATTCACACCAATCAGCATGCAAAGGGTTTTTTGCACAACCCTGCATCTACCTGCTGGCCCTAACACGTGTATCATTTGCAGTCTGGTCCTTCTCAATCATGTTGATCATGATTGGGCCTTAGTTGTATACAGGTTAACAGTCCGCGTGAAGAACCAAAGAGACGGAACAAATTTTGCCCCGCAGCCATCGTTCAATGAGGATTTAGCTTTTTATGGGTCCAAGATGAGTCCGTTTTCAAACTACTTTTAAAGCAATTCTGTTGAATTCGGTCCCTGTGAAATCTCTGACTGCAGTCTCTCATGCAAAGTGGCTAAGAGGACTTTAAACAAGGAGCTCACAGAAAGGGAAGTCTTGGTGCGGGTATCTGATGGCACCAGAAACGTAGCCAATCGCCCCCCGAGAGGGTTATGCATCGTCTGGATCTAGGATTGCAATCAACTAAACTGTCCAATCAACGTGTGAAAAACTTTATTCTTCCCCCTCCTGATTTCTTCCTAAAAGGTCAGTGTGAACAGTAACCGGCGCTGAACTGAACTGCAGCAACGAAAGCTCCAAATGTTTGGATAAAACACGTCCAACAAAGCCAACGATTGGATTTTTTGCTTTCCTGATAAAAAGCTTCAAACTCCTCAATACCTCATCCTTGTAACACAACTGGGAAGCCATCGGCCCCTTTAACGCCTGTGTTACCTGCTTCCAGATCATCCTCATGGGTACCCCCATCCTCAGGGAGGAGAACGCCCTGCGCTCCAGCAGCGTGGCCATGTTCCAGGACCACCCGTGTTCCCAGGAGCCCTGCCACAACGGCGGCCTCTGCAAACCCACGCTGGACACCTACGAGTGCCTCTGCCTGCACGGGTTCAGAGGGGAGCGCTGCCAGAACAGTGAGTGCATCCGGTCCTTCCCGTCCGCGCCTACAGCCTCGTCACATCTGGATCCGACTCAAAGGGGCCACAGAACCATTCAGATCACCTCATCATGTGAACTTATCGTGGTTCTTGGCTCGCCTCAACGGAGAGTTGGCTCCTTGCAGCTGTTTTGTTTCTCTGTATTGCATTGAGTCTCTTCTGTGCCATGGTGATGGTCTTCACGAGAGACCTTTGATGTCTCTTTTAGAGCGCGTTCTCATGTATTGATTTCAAACTAAAGGGGGCCGTTATGAAAATGACGAAACTCTTTAGATGAATATTCATGAAATGCTCCATTTCCAGACTTGCACATCCCTTTCATCATCTTTCCGTCAGCCTGCCAGACGTATAGTCACTCTGGCCTGATCTTTCTAAAACACCCGGTCCCTCCCTGCCTCTGCCAATAGCCGGTGTGTCCGGCTGTCCCTTTCTCGTTAATTAAAACTACAAAACGCCCGTCCCATTCGCTCACTCCCCGATGCTTTCAGCTCTGATAGCTTAACTGTCTTATTGATTGGTGTGATCTCACCGCCCCCCCCTTTCCTTCCTTTCACAGCCGTCTACGAGAAGGCCGCCGGAGAGGCCGAGGCCATTGCCTTTGACGGGCGGACGTTCATCGAGTACCACAACGCCGTTACGAAGAGGTAAGGAAGAGGACAAGGGGAACGCCGCCCGTTTACTCAGCGCCGTCCAGCACCTCCATCGCAATAGCTATTAGCCAAATAACCTTTTGGTCCATCCATCTCCCCCCCCTGGTGAGCCGCGGTGACAGCGTTGATGGTGTCATCAGTGCTGAGGCTTCAGGGTGAAATAGGCGCTTGGCTAATAGCTCATCCCCCCCCTCCCTGGCCTCTATGTCCGTGACAGTCCTGCTTCCACTTTTGACAGGATTCGGCTAATTAACGAGGCGGTTAATAATCACAGTGTTTCTCTGAGCGCGCTGTGTTCGCTCTGCGGTCTGCTGCGCGCTCCCGGACAATCAGCCCTACTGGCACGATTCCCCTTCCTGCCGTATATATTTTGAAATTCGTGTGACGTTGGTTCCGTAAAACTGGCATCCAAAATCTTTACGATCCAAGTGGGAAAATGAAAAAGGAAACTGCGACGAAACAAAAAACCCTCCACTGTTAGGCAGCTGATGAGACATTTTTACTCTTCCATCCATCTACACGTTGGCATAAACACATGAACACACTCAGCCTGCACATCGTCAGACTCCCGGCGGGGACGCACAACTCGAGCACACCCCGAGAACCCTGTCGCATCACGTGTGTCCCGCTGTGTGTACCTTTTCTGTCTGTCCAGCCGGTCGACCTTTTGTCCCGTCCTTCAGTCTGACCTCCCATGTCCTTTGTCCTCTTGTGTTGTCTCATATGAATGTCCTTCACTGTCTTTCCTTTTCACTCAAGCCAACTGACCAATGAGATCCCAGAGTAAGTAGACCTTATGACTGGGTGTTTGCCCAGCTTCAAATCCAGCCCAACTAACAGCAACCTCAATAAAAAAAAGCCATTTTTGATAGTTAACCCAAAAGAAGAGATTAAAGTACATTCAGTTTTCAGTCCTAATTTCCACACAGAAAATCATCTCTCCGTTTAAGTCCGATATTATATTCCTGCTCCATACCTATGATTTCATTTGACAGATTCCATTTCAAAAACGTTTTGCGGAGCAAAAGGGAAGCATGAGTGTGTGCATGATAAGCATTGTGCTCAAGCCCTCAGAGGAAATGAATTGCTGTACGAAGAATGTGCATTATTTGATGCATGGTTTCAACCCGTTCATAAGCAAGATGAATTGCCACGCACTATACGCTGAATCTGTTCTGTGGGAAGTGAACGAGACGCCTCGAAAACCGCAAGAGGAGGATACACTAAATAACCCTTAACCTAGTTCCCGCTCTGAAAGCCCTCGGCCATGATGTAGTCATTAAAGGTTCTTCTTCATCTCCTAAGTCATTAGCCCGGTAAGTAACCCGCCTCTTTGACAGAAATGTAAAGATCCCAGAAAGTGACAAAGACAAATTCAGCTCAAATTAAGCCGACTGCGTTTTGCCCCAGAGTTCCAATCCATGGCAGCGCTTCTGTCGTTTAGTCTTTCGCCGGATCTCCAATCGTAAATTGTGAATAATAAGTGCTACAGAGAGGCAGTGACATGTTAATCACAGATTTGTCTCCCCTTTGTAGATAGACCTCCCCGATTGAGATCTCTCCGCAGTGTGCAGCCAAGAGCATCAGTCTCACTTAGCAGGAGGGGACAGTGGTCCTCGGAGCCCGACTGTCATAAGTTTAATGGACGCCGAGTTTACTAAGAGCCTCGATGGCTGTGAATCTGAGCAACGCGGCACTTTGATCGATTCAGCGCCATTTGATTTTTGAAAATATCCTCCCCGAGAGCGTCATTGGGATCATCATCGGGAAGCCAAAATGTCAAACGCTCACCGGGGGTTAATGTCGCCTTTGATCACACCCTCCCACCCATATCTGAAAGCTCGGGTCGATTGGCTCCCGCCCCATTATCTCGGTCGCAAATCACATCTGCTCGCGACTCTCAACCGATGTGACGCTTGACCCTATTTTTTTGACAATTGCCCAATTTGTCTCATGCACGGCATCCGTCTCCGGACGGTCGGTCCTAGCCGCCATAGATACAGAGAAGGTTCTGACTCAAAGCGGCCCTTCAGCTGTGTGGACACTGACCCCGAGTGTACTTCATCCCGGGGCATTTTGGTGCGTTAGTGTTCCATCTTGACCCGACCAGCTCCCTTGAGCAGCTCCTCGTGGCGTGATCGGGGCTAAGCTGCACACCTCCTACGATCACACAACCCAGTCGACACGGTGGAGCGGATAAGTTATGCTTTTTGCAGCCACAGGTCCAAGCGAGACCTCCTGTGAGTCTCCCAGTGGGCTCACAACGTCCTTCCTTCCTCGCCTGGTTTCCTTCCCAACTCCTGGCCTCTTGCGCTTACTCTGCATGCCGTTGACTCTCTCCCCCCCCCCCCCCCCTGCTATCTTTTAAGTCCCGAGTCTCTGGAGAACCCATCTGACCAGAGGTGAGTCTCACAAAAGCTCTTGGACTTTGGTACCGTCTGCTCGCCTCCTCATCGTCTCCTCCTCTCCAGACAAACCCTCCCCGGCCTCTCACGGGGCTAGAACCTGACAAACAGTCACAACAAACGTCTGCTTCACTTCCTTCTGAAGTTCGGAGCTTCAAACACATAACCAGCCAGAGCTGCAGCCTCTTTGCAGCAGCCACTCTCCCTGGTGGCTTTTTATCAGTCAAAACGCCACTGCCCCCTAGAGTGGGATCTGAGTATAGCACTAGTAAGCCCCCAGAGAATTTGAATACATGTAAAAAGTGGATTAAATTGCTGTTCTTACAACAGAAAAGTCAGCCACGATAAGCCAGAGATCTGCGAAGTCAGTGGTTTATGAGCGATAGAATGCTATGTTCAGTACTTTTATTGGCCCCCACTTTAACTGGCTCCATTGGAGATTATCGGGCCCCGTGTGCTGTCGGAGGGTTTGCCAGGAGAGGCTCCACTGAGCTGGAGTGAAAAAGGATTCTCTTAAATCATATATTTTCTTGCTTACCTCAGCGGATTTAGTTTATCAAGGGGGTGGGATTTAAGAGTCTCCAAAATATGCATGCTTTTGAAATTTGACTCTCTTTTTTTTTACCCCCATTCCGCTGATTTGAACCAGCACTATTGTGGTTCGAAGATAAATATTATCCCATTGCTTGTATACCCAACATTCTTTTTATTCTCGCTCATAAATGAAAAGAAAACACTCTGAGAAAATGATTGAAAACTTCTTACAGCGTAAGGAGGAATCGCCACACTCAGTTTCTCTTCACCCCCTCCCATTTCCCCTTTGTTTGCTTTGCTGACTCCTTTGTCTTGTTGTTTGTCTTGCCTAATCTTTGTCTCCAGCTATGTGCTGCTGTTTATTATTATTTTTTAAAGCCCTTGGTGTCATTGGTTCTTTGTCGTACGTGTCTTCACCTTGTCCTTGTCTTTGTGTTTAAATACCCTTTAAAGAAGGTGGAAGTAGATCCATCTGCCAGATGTGCAATTGATGACATTGCACACAGACGCACACACACACACACACACACACACACACACACACATAACAGACAGACATGCGAACGGAGGGGACGATTCCCTGGGCGTCTAGCGGACTCACAGACCACAGGGACCTTGTGGTGTTCGTGCGTAGTGTCCCCCAGCTGGACCCCGAAAACAGCTGCCAAAACAACACGCACTAATTTCACACATGCAGAGCAACACAGGAAGCCGTAGCAGTGCAGCGCAAGCCGAGGAGGATGTCGGGAAGCCAATACAGCAAAGCGGCGGCAGGGGCCGGAGCATCCTGACCACATGCGCTGGCTCACAGAGCCACGTGCCGGACTGAAACACAGCTCACCTTCCCTCCTTTCTTCACACGCGACCAGCACCGACTGAACGAGAGGCCGACAGCTAACTAACGTGTTTCCCCTTCCGCTAGTGAGAAGGCTCTGCTGGTGAACAAGTTTGAGCTGAGCATCCGGACGGAGACGACCCAGGGCCTGGTGCTGTGGAGCGGGAAGGGCGTGGAGCGCTCGGACTACATCGCCCTGGCCATCGTGGACGGATACGTCCAGATGACCTACGACCTCGGCTCCAAGCCGGTGGTGCTGCGGTCCTCGGTGCGGGTGGACACCAACCGCTGGATACGCATCAAGGCCAGCAGGTGAGGCGGGAGATGCAAACTGCAGACTGTGTGATCTCTGGCGTGAATTCTACACATCGAGGGGACGCTGATTGGTTTCAGATGAAGGTTGTTGTCAGGCCTGGTCACGCACGGGGACGAGCGTGGATTTGCCTCCAAACATATTCATTGATCCTACTTGATTAATATTTGTACAGAATCAGCTGATATAGGAAAGTTTCTTCTATCGCTTCAGACGACGCTCCGCGTTTGTATTGTATATTCCCATTGACACAATAATTAATCTAATTCCATCCCGGTAACAGTTTTTCAAACCCACAGCATGTGTCTACGTTGTATACATGAATAAATAACCCTTAAATTGGATACGGTGACGCATGTTTTCATTTGGATAATCATTTCAGATTCGATACTTTTTGCCCCGCTGCGATGTCACGTTAATGGATTCCTTCATTAGAAAGAGATTTACTGCTTGAGCTTTGAGAATGACCCACTTAACACCTTCCACGCGATCTGTGATTTATCGCCGCTGAACATTTGCTCCCGGCGCGGCTGTGACCGGGAGTACCGGGGGGATAATTAGATCGGCCCCAAGAATAATCGATGCTCGGCGCTTTGAAGCTGCACAGGGCCCGGTTGACGGGGAGGCCTCGTGAGAGGGTGGAAGGGGGACCAGGATGTTGATGACGATGTGCCAAACGGCAGCTGTGTGAGCAACACAGCTCACACAGCTACATAGATGTCTGTGTTTTGCAGCTTGTCCCTTTTTAACGACACTCTTTCCCACTTTAACGGGTGCAAATCGCCTCTGCGCCGCTATTCACACGAGTGTGTGCTAATGCACAGCGCCGAGCCACTTGAAGCCAATGGCGCTCCAGCGGCATCTGTCAGCCGGTGGAGGCGGTTTATTGTGAGGGGCCTGGTGTGCTGGCAGAGCCCCGCTGCTTCGGAATAAGCGAAACTCCAATTTAAAGCTGTTCAGTGGGGCGCGCGTGCGTCGGACCGACGTCTAAACGGCCCCTCTCTCTTTTTCTGTCCCCTCCTCAGGGCACTTAGAGACGGCTCCCTGCAGGTGGGCAACGAGGCGGCGGTAACGGGGTCGTCGCCTTTGGCAGCAACGCAGCTGGACACGGACGGAGCGCTGTGGTTGGGTAGGTGCCCACACGCGTGAAAGGAACCCTTGCATCCGAGCCACCGGCAGAAGGCTGCCAGAACATGAGCGCGTGAACGCGTTGGCATCGCGGAGTGACGAGCAGAAGCTGTGGGATTGAGCTGAGAAATGAAAGGCTCCCCTGAATTAATGATGACCAAAGTCCCCCCGCGTTTGGCCCGAACTCAGCTCAGAAGATGCATTCTGAAAGAACAGCTCGTCGGGGTTGAACGTCGTGTGGAAAATAACATAATGAAGTCAGGTTTTTTCTGTAAAATGCACAGCGCAGGACGGCAAAGAGGAGAAACGGCCCAAGTGACATTAAAGACACACGGAGCGTAGAAGTGCTAAAAACACACACACACACACACACAGAGGGAGGCAGCGCAGTAGAACAGGTGCTGAGAGAGCCACACAGCAAGAATACATAATCCTCACACAAGCCCTCCCGTCGAGAGCCCCGCTCCTCTTTCAATCCCGTTTTCACTGTTCATCATTAATTCATCTGTAACTGGCATGAAATTGGCCCCGTCGATCCGCAATCCGATTAAAGGGGGCCGGGACAGGGGATGTAAAAGGCTCAACGGGGATGTTTCATGGATGAAAACAGCAGAAAACAGGGAAGACGGAGAGGAGGGGGGGGAGTGGAGTTGGACTGGCATGAAGCAAAGAGAGAAAAAGAGGATGGAGGAGGATTCCGTGTGGAGATAACAGAGCAGGTAGAACATCAAACTGCCTCTCTTCCAGTAAGCACACATCTCCTGAATGAAGACATTTCTCATGCTGCTTTATGGAGAAAGACACTAATGTGTGCAGCTCCAAACACCATCAAAAGGAAGGCGGCCACACACACCCGCACACAAGGTCATCAGGCATCCGCAAAAGGGCCGTATCAGTGAGCTGTGGATGATTTGAAGTTTAAGGAAAAATGACATTTGCTTTGAAGTGCAAATCCATGACATTTTCATGATACGAAAATTTCTACGACTGATGGATAAACTCTAAAGGTTTAAAGTTTTTTTTTTCTTTTCTCTGATCACAAATCTCTTTTGGTATCTCCTCATGCAGAGTTTGTGGTGCTCACAACAGCACTCTTCGATGTCCACAGCGTTGTAATTGGGACGGATGATTTGACCTTTTTTTAACAAACTTTGAATTGCAATCAGTCCCACACGGATTTCATGTCCTTGATTTGGTCGGGACAAACCGTGGGAGCAGTGGGGAGTTAGCAGTAGTTTCCAACATGGATGAAGAGCCAAAGAAAAGGGCAGCGCGTGTGAGAACTCCAACTTTAAACTTGATGGACGGTTGACGGTTCACGGCCAGCAATGAGCGCTCAGAGTGGGAACAAATTACAAATAATGAGGGTGTCGGGCCGTCATAATGTTACACTCCCTCATCCACTTTAATTTCACTGCACATTTCGGGGGGGCTTTATGCACTGTGTCAAATTAAAGAGAGCCTTGTCTCTCGTCTGTCTCACCGTGCGATGGCTGCCGAGCGGGCGCTCTGCCTTCCTCCCTTTTTAATCGACGGGTTGTCAAATGAGGTGCCAACCCATCATCTGCCGTCAGTCACCGTGCAAACGCAGAGTCGAGTAACCGCTGATGTACCATAAATGGATTGTTCTGCCAAAATGTTTCCAGTACAAGCTTCTGATTCACAAGGTCGAACTGGTTACGAAATCCAAATATTTATCCTGCTGTGTGGTCTTTAAGGAGTTCACTAATCTGTCTAAAATACACACTAAATGTCCAAATAACACGCCTGTAAAAACGATCGTGTACCTCCACACAGGGACACGAACTTGTACGTCGTACCTGCAGGAGCGCTTTGAAACGCACCAAACCGTTGCTACTTCCCGGGTGAGTGTTCGTTGCATTGACCTCCCTGTCCGTCTCCCCTCAGGTGGCCTGGAGGAGCTGGCGGTGGCCCGGCGGTTGCCCAAGGCCTACAGCACCAGCTTTGTCGGCTGCATCAAGGATGTGGTGGTGGACGGCGTGGAGCTCCACCTGGTGGAAGACGCCTTGAACAGCCCCAAAATATTACACTGCTCCGCCGCCAAATAAGCCAGAAGAGACAGAATATTGAGAGAGAGAAAACAAACCCTCCTATCCGCTCCCTCCATAGCGCCCATGTCTCCTGCTGTAATTATTTTCTATTTTTGTATACTTTACCATCATTTTTTATATGGAAAGAAAATGTTTGTTTTCGTTTTTGTTTGATATATTTTGTTCTTTTTTTTTTTTATCTGCACCTCCATAAAGAGAACACACTTTTTTTTCCCCCCACCCTAACTGCCCTGCCCCCTTTATCGTCCTCAAAATGCAGGCATCTCTGTGAAAAAGAGAGATTTCATTCTTGTCAGCTTTGTTGTTTTAAAACAAACACCAACTTTAAAAAAGAAAAGAACGGCTTGCTCCTTTCCCCCTCGCTCATTACTTGAACACTGGTGGACAATCTCGGGTTACCGCCTTGTCTTGGTGCCATATATAAACCGCCCACATTCCCCAAGCACGGCCTGTACATCCACGAGTGCATAGACACATCCATTCCCCGAGGGAGCTGCGCACAGTGCGAGCCGAAGGCCGCTGGCTGCAGCTCTCTGATGCTGCAGCCAGCTGGCGACTCCATTCAAGAAACTCTATAATCAGCCCCGCTAGCCCACTGCATTTTCCTAATGGGACTTTTCAGATATCAGTCAAGCTGCTACAGTGAGAAAAGCAAGAGAGTCCAAACCACTCCATCATCCTCCATCTCGCAGCGCCTACAAAAAAAAAAAAAAAAAAATAGAGCAAAAGAAAAGAAACAACTCTCCACTCAATCTGAATCCCATCAGAGCCTTTAGTTTTGAGATATGACTCAGTTACACTGCAGGACGCCACGATGGAGAGAGCGCCGCGTTCCACGACGACTCGCATATCATAAGTCACAAGTCGAGACACGACTAAAAATAATGTTATAAATATAGAGTATATAAATAATACCTGAGACTGTGAATATGTAAGATGGGATCTCCTCGGAGAGCTGTGCTTCTCATGTACTGTTGTGCGTTTCTGTTTTGCAACACGCAAATGTAACTAACCATGACCACTATAAATGCATGCACTTCTGCAGTGTTGGTTTCTATCTGGTTTGTTTCATTTACAATTTGTTCCAAAAACCTTTTAATTTGGAAACGTGTTACTGTTTTGGGGTTTGTTTGTTTATTATCTGCAATGATTATAAAAGGATTCATCTTTTTCCCTCTTAATTCCTCTCATGTGACTTCAGAAACGGAAAAACATTTCATCTTTTCTTTTCTGGCCTTGTTTCTCTTTTTTTCTTGGGAGCAGTTAGTTTTGCAGGACCTTTGCAGACTGGTGTATACGGGGAAGAGTTATTGCCATATCTGACCTTAAGGAGGTGCTGAAAGCAAAGACTGCAGAATGGAGAGACAACAATCAGTCGTCAACACAAACGAAACGGGCGAAAAAAAAAAAATTGCCCGAGACTTCATTTCTTTCCATAGTCGATGTCCTGGAGTCTTTTTTTCAGCTGTCGAGAGAGAGAGAGCGACAGAGAGAGAGAGAGAGAGAGAGAGACGTTGTTGTGACCTTTGAAGCCATAACAGCCGCAAAAATGGGAGAAGATGCATAATACTACAGCACTCGCAAATTAACATAGTAACGCATGGGTTTGTATTACTAGTGCAAATTCTGTAACCCTCATTGAACTGATGCAACGCAGAGTCGGCTTCGCTCGGCCACCATAAGCCGGGGCGACCAACTTAAGGACACGTGTTTTGATATGAGAACTTTGGCAATATTCCAAGACAAAATCTTTTTTCTCCTTTTCTCAAGTTCTTGATTACGTTGTCCTTCTTCAATCATCCAGCGATCTGTTTTTGTACAGCCCGGCAATTATTAAGTGTAAATTTAGCAAATGTGTTATCCGTGGAGGTTTATGTTTTTAGTAATATACACTGGAACCATGTCTGACTTGTCCGTTTGCCCACGCGGCGGTATACTCAAGTACATGGGGGGGAGTGTCCACATTGGACCAGGAATGCTTTTCCTGGTGTCCCCAAAAAGACACGTTTCGATTCCAGCACAACCTTAGACTTGTCCTATTTTACCTCAACGCTCGTTAATTCTCGACCCATCAAGGTAGTGGCAGTTAACAGGCGAGAGATCCCCGCGCGACTCCACTGCAGTCTGTGGTTTGGGTGGAAACTATTTGCCTTAAAAAAACGGTCACCTGGACTCCGGCTTCACCCATATAACCATTTCCTTATTTTAGCCAGTGTATTAGCCTCATCCCCATAATGTAAAGGAGTAATACAAAATAATAATGATGATAATTATATTAGTAATAATGCTCATACACAAAAAAAAACTCCCAGTGGGCCAATGAGAATATCCCCTCTGGCTTTTTTACAAAAAATCTATTTACTGTTTTTGAATCTATTTTCTCTTATTTATGTGTACATGTGGATTACCCTCCATGTCTGGCCTCTGTAAACTAGTGTCCGACTGCGCGTACCTCCTCTTAGGCCAGTGCACCGAGTAAGAGTGGCATGACCTGAACATTACTAACTTTATGACCTTTGTCTTGTGTTCCTACCACCATGAAATAAAATGTCAACCAATGGAACCAGTTCTTGTCAGCCGTCTTGATTTTGTCATCGTCTGGAGTTGATTTACGTTACGACATTTGAATGGGGACGATGGGTGCTGTTCTATATTTTTAAGAATTGTAAACAAATCCTCAGAACAATCCTTCCCACACACACAAAGCCTTTTGCATTTGTGCCGACACTATACCTTTAAATGCAAAGTTTGTCTCAAAGGTTTCTGCTCACACTTTGATAAAAAAAAGTACAAAATAATCTTCAGTTTTCTTCAATCGGTAGAGCTCTGCGGCTAATTGAAAGCCTGGAATTCGAGAGGAAAAACAACTATTGCACAGACCCCTGCATCATTTAGTACATCCCAACGCCGTCTGGAGCGTTTTCAATAAGCCTGAGAACAAATGAGATGAATGCATTCCTGGCTGATGACAGAAGGACTCCGCTGTGCTGTCTTGATTAATACTGTTTCGAGTGTTGCAAAGGAAATAGTATCCGTCATTGAGAGACACTTCTGGGGAAAAATGTCTTACGTGCTACCAAGCGTTATGTACGCTTACTGATTAACGGGTTTAAAGGTATTAAAATCAAAACCAAGTACCACCTACATTCATAGAACCCAAGAATGAAATGGAAGATCACTGTTTAGGTGACACCCACTTATGTGTCTTTGGGAGGACCAGGATTCCTGGAACCAAGACGACGCAGAAATCTAGGATTGATTTGTGTGTGGAGAGGCAGCCAGACACGATACATTCATTTCAACACTTGTTGGTGAATGCAGTTTGCTCAAAGGTCAAAGTGGAGTTATGAATTATGCAACAAACTCGGGCACTTTTGGGATGAAATTTTGTCAGAGGCGCCGACCGGAGCCAAACACAGAGTCCACGACAACATCTGCTGAAGTACAAGAGTGTTTTATTAAAAATGTTGGCCAGTTGCTACGTTTCATCCCCCTTTTGTTAGATAGAGTGCTTCTCTCACAGCTTTTAATGTCCCCATGGTAATAAAAGTTCTTTCTCTCCGACCAGGCCCCAGCTGTCCAGCTGCGTCACCCTCAGTATAAGTCCTCTTTGTTTCCTTTTCCCCATTTTTTTTCCATCTTTGGACGAGCAGATTTGCAAGTCTCAAGGCAAAAGGGGGTCAAAGGCCACACGCCCATAGAAGCCGCCACCTCGGGGTAGATAGGACATCCTGGTCTCCCTTCCCCTGGGTGGAAAACCAGGCTTTGTGCTCGTCTGCCTCCCCTCCACCCCCCTAGACTCAACAGGACATCGGTCTGCCTGGTGATTAAAAGTGAACCCTTTGGTCCAGTTTACATCTACTCTAAATTAAATCAGCAAACTCTGCTATGCAGAGAGTAACTATGCAGTTATTAAGATGTTTTTTTTTATTCATTCATCCTTTCTTTTCATTGCTGGTGTGAAAATGAGTTGTTTCACTGTTGCGATGGAGTAAACAGTAAAACACAGCTTGATTGACCTGTTTTTCTCATACATTTGCATAACCCAAAGTGAGCTAATTGCCGCAGTTATCTCATCCAATATGTGCTTGTCGGTGCAGCAGACTTATTTCCCCATCATCCTTAAAAGAAACACAACACGCACAAGGAGTATCCCCCCCCCCGCAATGAACGATCATGACATCCGAGTCCCTCAGTCTTGCATCAATCCCGTTTAGCACTGAACACTTAACGTGCACTCAGTGTTATCCCAATATTCAGCCATTTCTCACACTCCTCATCAATTTCCACTTTGTATTGATCAGAGACTAATGCCCTTCCTTTGTGCGACACAATTGTTTGAGCTGCTCTTGAGACTCGAACAATAAGGCCTATGTTCAAACCTGCGCGTCCTGCCTGGAGCACATTTCTCTGGCAGAGAAAAACATCTGCTTAGGCAACAGAACTGGCCCGGAGAGAAGAAATTCCCTCTCCATCATCTCGTGTTTGTATGTAGGCTGCAGCAGCACACTGGGTCAAACACTGGAAAAGCAAATCCATACATGTGAAGCCGGTGAGCTCACAGACAATTGCATAAGCCCATCCATCCCCCAGTAGATTAACCCCCAATGATAACCACAGGCTGCTGACGTCAATGCTGCTCGGCCTCTATCTTACTGCTCTCCCACACACCAAGCCCACAGCCAGTCGGCTGTCCCATCATGAGATGAGGGCACCACACAGGAGGAAGAGAGACCTGCCTGATGTCTCAGGAGACAACAGAGCTATGTAATAGATTACAAATATGGCACAAGTTAATTAGGGTTACATTGTTGTTGAAAATGAAATAATAAATGCCTCAAAAATAAGTATGACAGAAAATGCTGACAACCAGGCAAGTGTCTGACTTTTAAAGGACATAATACACAGATTTTTGCAAATGAGTTATTCCACGATGCAGCGTGGACATCCGCTTACGAACATGGCTGTGGTAGGTTTTAGTTCATTTGGTAATTAACGGACATAAAATAACAGGTGTGCAGTTTGGGCCTGGTCTTGTTTTCATCTATAATTACGACAGGGCCATTTTGAGATGAGGACTTCATTATCCGTATCTGTGTTATTTTCAAGGGATCTTATAATAAAAGTGAGTGGGACGTCTAAAATTGACTTAAAAATACAAGGGACTTTTCATAATATGTTCTAGTTGCAACAAGGTAGCTATGGTGAGTCTGGACAGGACAGGAAAACAGAAGCTTATCTGCAAAATAAAAGTCAAAACGTTATGACAAATAAAAAGATATATCAATACAGACAGAACTCGGAATGCAGCGGTATGTAAAGGAGATATGAATCAATGATCAAATGAAATGAAATAAAAAATAAAAGAAGATGAACAGGAATATGTGCAGTGAAGTGGTAAAATCTCGAGCTCGCTAACATTAGCTTGCAGCCTCCGCCCTTGTTTTGAAAGCGCTAACCGGAAGACGCGTCGGTCTTTGCATGCAGCTGAACGCGCAGAGTTTAACGGGGCGCTCACTCTTCACGGCGACTCGTCAGAGGCACGGAGGGACATTTGTGGACACTTGACAGCTTTCAGAGACTGCTATGACATCTCGCAGGTAAAGTCGACTTTGCACCTTCTTAAAAGCTGTCACTGACCGCGCCGTGACACTTGACACCATCTCTTCCGCGCGCGAGCGACACCGAACTAAAGAAAGCGGCGCCGCAACTTCCCTCGAGCGGCTGATCCCAGCAACACGCGCACGTAAATCCACGCAGCGAGCCTCCATTAAATGTCTGCAGCGCAGTTTACGAAGGCAAGACAGATTTTATAACTGTCTTTGCTAACAGCAGGTTTCGGGATTGAAATATTAGATACATTTTTATAAATCTAATTATTCAAATTATAATATAAGTATTTCCTCACGGTCTCCAAGGTCAGGTCTTAAGTTTAACAATATGAACTCCTCACATTTTGTTTTATGCAGTGTGCACGTTTTGTCCTCACTTGTGTAAGTGGACTTTAGGTGTCCCCTCTTTGTGTCCCTGCATTCACAGTGCAGGAAGTTGGCTGAGGGCTTCCTGTGAATTAGAGATTAAGTAATAAAAGTAATATACATTTTAAAAAGAAAGATTAGAATATATATGGGACGATTATGATTATGTCATAGTTTAACATAAATAGTTGACCCATGTATTGATTGTATGACATCATGTATTGATGTCAGCTAGTAGTTTACAGCATGCATCCACTAATATGTTCTGCAACAAGCGAAGCTGGTCATAACCAATATGTTCGTTTCGTTTGTTGGGGCATTTTGAAGAGAAAATGCACACACTTGACATTAGTACTACTATATCTAATTGTCAGCACTGGTGTAACAACTGTTGGTCCTGGTACAGCTTCCTACCCAAGGTTTACTACCCCTGACGTGTTGACTCAAGCAATCGGCTTGTGTCTTGATCTTTATAGCTGTTTTGAACTGCAGAAAATGCAATGTTGGCAACTCGGGAAGTTTACAGTTGCTACAAAAAACCCTATATGGGTGGAAAAGATGGGAGATGTGTGGTATCGCATGGAATTTGACCTGTGATTCTCGTGTCCTGGGTGCCTTTGGTAGGTTGACTTTTTGTTCCATAATTCAACTTCACAAAACACAGACATTCATAGTTCTCCTCTGACGGAAACAAAAGTGCTGGATTCTGGCTTTTGTTTGGTAAAACTGAGTTGTTTTTTTTACGCTATAATCTGGCTGGATATGGCTTTGACTGTGGGGGTTCAAGGCCAGTTTGGGGAAGTTGAAGCTTCTCGGCTGTCCCGTGCGTTAAAGGAACACTTTTCTTTGCACTGAGCAACATTTCCATCAACATCGCCCATTGTGCTGATTGTCTGCCTGCCTCCCGGTACACCTTTTCAAGCATCTACCTGTACTATTTTGTTTATGGTGGTACTGAACGTGGCTCCACTTTGGATTTGCTATCAAGTCGAATTCAACATCCGTGTGAACTTGCCACAGCGGCTGATTATTAATCTGAATATTATTTATAGTTACTATATTATTTTTATCTTTTAACGTAGTTCCTGAGCAAACGCAGCACATTGAACCCAGCATCCAACACACATTTTGGGATAATTGCCTGAAACTCCTTATTTTCACTTCAATCTACAGCATGTGGTTCAGCGTAAGCAAAATGTCGTCCCAACCGATCGTAATGGTGGTAACAAACTATGTAGATAAGAACTATTGGTGGTGTAATTTTTGTCACTCTGTTTGTGGGATTTCATCTCAAAGGACATTTATTTATATTCCCACACATTCGTGACGTCTTTCTCGTACATTTCCGAGAACCACTTGTGACGGGGCAGAGGGTCGGCGTTCACTTGCCCCGGGTGGGAGGCGGGGCACAGTCACCGGCGTGCTGACATCAGAGATGGAGGAACAACAGTGGGACAAAGTTTATTAAAAGCTGTTTTCACCCTCAGCCGGTCCACCTGTTTGGTCGCCGGCTGTATGCGTGTCATCCTGCGCTTCCTGAGTTGAAATTCCACAAAGGAACAATGCGGCGGTGCCATCCTGATCAGACGGACGTGCTCTCCTGTGGATGACGGCGTCACTCAGACACCCCCCCTCCTTTCAGGAAGCGGTTGTGGTTCGTCATTCCAATCGGGGAGGCCTGGAGGCTCCACGTGTTTCCACATTCTTGTGTTTGCAGGGAATGGGTTGCAGCGCTTCAGCTTCTGCGCTGCTCCTCAGCACAGCGACGAGCTCACGCTTATCCCCGCGGTTCCTTTTTTTTAATTTATCTTTCTCATTTGGCAAGTCGATCGTGTTTGTGGGGTATGACAAACTTTCCATCACTGGAAAGCACCTCTGGCCCCCTTTTGTTTAAAGAGGAGACCGCGTCTGTCACTGGAAGTCCTTTGACCAGCTGAGAGCAGTGCGTCAGTTTTGTCGATAAGCCAACAGGAAAACGACGGCGCATGTGGGGGAATAAGATAGCACTGGCATCGTTTCCAGGAGGGCTCCCGACCGACTGTTTTCCTAATGCGTGTTTGGCCATTTATTCACACACGAGACAATGAAAATAGAATGTAGGAGTCTCCGCTTCACATTTTTTTTGTGGTCCAATGTTAGAAAGGAAATGCTGTAATGCGTGTATGCCAAAGAGTTGGTGTTGAACCATTTATTGATTCGGGTAATCCAATCTCACCTCCCTTTTTCGGGTTGGTTGTGCCACACCTACCATTGTTTCTGGATCTTCTCTGGCACCGGGCTTGATTGTTAATGTCCTAATCATCTCACGACAGTGGGAAGTGCAGTTCTCTGCCTGGAAAAGGGGAACAACGTGATTGCCCTTTGGCTTAGGTTTACCTGCTAACTTCTCCAGACAGACTGAACATTATGTAAACAGGCTAGTTTGTCAGATACTTGGATATCTACATTAGCAGTGTGTCATCACTTCCAATGGTCTAAATAGATTTATAATTATTAAAAAAAACTTGAACTGTCGTATACAGAAAACAATTGGGATTGCAAAAATGTATAATAAAAATCTCAAATTACTCTATAATATAGTTTTAACTGACTGCCATAACCCAATCTGTAATGAAATGTCACTTTGAAAGAGTTTCGGTGATGTTTTGAAAGCTCTGGGAGTAGAAAACATGTCTGTTGAAAAAAGGTAGTTATTTATTAACCATTAATGCCAGGAGCCACTTTTACTCTTGTTTGACAAGCAGTGTTTATTCAATGTCAATACAAAAAGCCTCAAAACAACTTTTCTTTTTGTTGTATCCCCAATAGCATTTTTTAAATGATTTAGTTGGCTGCTGCAGGTTTTTTTATTTATATATATATATATATATATATATTATATACACACACACGTCAAGTCCTGCTACATGTATAAGGGCTAAGTTAATGTGTCTATTGCATCGTTAATATATTATCGCCAGCAATTATCTCATCACGGATCAGCGCATGGGTCAGACATAGAAAAATGGAGAGAGGTTGCAAACATGAACATTTTCATTTTAAACCTCTTCCAGACGCAGTTGACGGAACCAAAGTTATTTGTAACCTTTTATCAGTGGAAGTATTTTTTTTTTTCTGTTGTTCCAGTACAAACATGGACTTCACAGATTGCACAGTAAATCCCAGCTGTGTACCTTGTGCACGACCACTTCACTCTATAACAATCTAGATAAAACTTAGTTTTGGCTTTATATTTGATTTGAATACATATTTAAGAAGTCCTCCCTACTGTCTAGAATAGATAGTGTTGCAAAACGTAATTCAAAACTATATTCTAAAGATGTTGTGGCACGCTGAGTTTCTTTGCAAAGGATGTAGGTAGCTATTTCAAACCCAGTGTTGACGTATAAAGGATTCAGGGAAAAACACTACAATCAGAGGCTTAAGTGGATAAGTGGATTTTAGCCAATGTTTTTTTTTTTTAAAAAAAAGGTTCCACACACAAATGGATTAAATCAAAAATGTAATTTTTAAATTTGTATTAGAAATGTTTTCATGCATGTCTGCTCATATATGAGGTTATTGCAGTTACATTATCCCCAAATGAATCCCTGTTAAGGAAAGTTTTCAACTTTGAATATTCCTGATAATTCTGCAACCGTCCTCCTGAGATTATGTTTAAAGCAAACTGCGTGCCCATGCGCAGGGAACGCCGGCCTGGTGCTACACTGAGAAGTGAAGCATCCAACGATTGGGGGAGGCCACATGTAAATACCCCGGCTCATCAACCGGCCTAAAAATACCCGCGACATTACCAAAATCCACTCCCCGGGCTCGTCTGCGACCAATATAGCTCGAGCAGAGGCTTTCAAGCTGCGCTGCGGCTACTAAGTATATCACCTGTTGGTCAGCGGGCCTAGACAGGCCTGCTTTAAATAGATAGCCAGCGCTATATTAAGCATAGAGCGGTGGCTGGACGCACACTGGGCGAACCCGCCAAAGGCCTCACCTCGTCTGCAGCTGCCAACATCCAGCGTCTCCTGTTCCTGCCGACTTCTCGTCAGACAAAACCGGGGCCGTTTGAAATCTGGTCTCACTCACTCACTGCCAGATGCAGGGAATTGGGGCGCCTGGTGGTTGTCAAAGGGGATCCTATTATTGGAAAGCCCTGAGTCACTCTGGCTCCTGCAGTCATGACCTGAGGAGAAGGAGGAGGAGGGACAAGGGTCGAGTGAGAGACACAGAGAGACGATGGGTTCGCTAACTAGGTCGTTGGTGCGTCGTTTTATGTGTAGTGACCCTGAGCAAGCTACTGACGAAGTTTGGTGCTGTTTTGAACAATATTACTGGTCGAAAAAATGCTATTTGGAGTGCGTTTGGCTAGCCGCCCCATCTTCGCCACTGATTCGCGATTTAGAGCTGTAGCGTATTTGGGCCAAACTCTGTATTGGTTGATCGATGAAAAATACAGTCTCCACAGCTTATTTGAAAAACAGCTTTTGGTCCATTAGCGCTGGAATTACACTTTAAGGTCAACATGCTGTTGATAAGACACTTGAACATTTTTCCCAACAAAAAAGTCGAGGTTTCTATTTAGTAGTCAGTGATGACCTAAATAATCATCATTTAAACACAGCGATGCATTTTGTGCTTCGCCGTGGCAACGCAGCACAAATAATAGTTTCAGGGCAAATCTCTCAGCGAGTCTTCCTGGGAATCTATTAACGGCCTTTCAGCCTCGATTGCAAAAGGGACATTTTGAAAATGTGTTTTTTTATAAGTGAAAAGCAGATTTTTGTTTGGGCTCTTTTGTACAAGGTTGATCAAATACTTTTTATGTCGAAGGAGCTGTGATTTCGAGGTAAAAGTAACCTTTGTTAAGCACATTGATTTAAATCAAATGCAGAGAAGTGTATTTAATCCAAGTTCAGATGGGTATTTTGTTGTCAGACATTAATACCGGCATGCTCTTGTTTTCTGCACTCTCATTCCAAACCATCTGCAGGCTACAAAATTAATAGCCTAATGACATGCTGCTAAATTGGCTGGATTGGGGATTTAGCTTGGCGAGGGCTAACTATGATCCAGTGTAACTACGCCACGCACGATTAGCTGTAATCTCCAGGCACGGGCAGCCCAGCTGTTGCATTTAGCCTGCGACAAGATAGGAGCGACCTGGTAGCTGGCCTGGTCTGCTCCCTGTCGCAGCCAGAGAAGGCTCTGTTGGCCTTCGGATCACCGGGTGGGTGGGGTGGGGGGGGAGCCACCAGAGAGCCGCCTACGGTGAGGGGAGAGGAGGCGAAGCGCTGCGGGAGGAAAGCG
The DNA here is from genome assembly GCA_021346845.1 of Apeltes quadracus. Lineage (NCBI taxonomy): Eukaryota > Metazoa > Chordata > Actinopteri > Perciformes > Gasterosteidae > Apeltes > Apeltes quadracus. Next base: position 14,830,092 of record CM037928.1, read on the forward strand.
CCGGCTGGCTGGACATTGCCAGTGTCTTGGCCCATGGTGGTGGGGTGAGGGGAGGGTTGTAGCGAACAGTGATAGCACTGACGGGTGGTGGTATCGGGCCTGCTCACGCTTGTCCAAATCCCAGATTAAAAGGTCCCCGCCCCCTCTCTCTTCCTCATCTACTTTCTCTCTCTCTCTCTTACAAAGCGCCCCGCCCCCCCCAACCGTGTCTTTGCTCCCCGCCTGTGTCTGTTCCCCCCCCACTCTCCCCTTCTACGCCTTACGCCTCTATATCTCCCTCTGTTGTGTAACAGTGGCCAGTGGTGGATTACATGGATCTGAGGCTGCTGAAGTAAGGCTTTGTCCACAATGGTGAGGTAGAGCAGAAATTAGCCCCGCCCCCCCCCTTCCAAGAGCGCCTCTACTGCCCTTTGAAGGCCCTCGCACTTCTTTTAACCCCCGCCGTAGTTCACCTGACCTGAAGCACAAGTGCAGAAGTGAACCTGAAGGCCTGGCCCTGCTGAAGTATGAGGATATGTACAGCTCTGTACGAGAGTGTTGGTTTTAAGGGAGTTTGGTTGCAAAAGATCTGAGAGTGCATTAGTTGCACAGTTGTGTTGGAATGCGTGTAAAGACCCGACAAGGCGAGCAGTTGCTTAGTTCTTGCCGTCGTTGTTTGCTTGAAGCATCAGCTCTAGTGTTTGTGCCTGGTTCCAACCCATCGCCATTGTTTGCCAATACGACGAGTGACAACAGTGCTGAGATGAGGGATTATCTATGGATTAGTGACATAAGGCATTTTTTCCCCACTGCTATTATTTTTTTTTTTGTTGGTACAAATCATCTGTGTAGGATTTAAAAACAATGCACGAGCAATCTGTCCACCAGCTGACGGACATGACTTGTCCACGGCTCCTCAGTCCAGGAACAAAGTCCAGTTTGAATTTTATTGTCGTAGAAGAGCCCTGACGAGTGAAAAGATGTATTAAAAGACAAAAGTCCTAATTTAAGAACAGTAAATATAACCTTAATAGCGCATGTATCATGCTGGTTGGACTCCATTAGAGCCAGTAAGAAGAAACACGGGATGCTATTGCCAAGTTTATCCAACCGAGAATACTGAAAAGATTTTCAAAGTACAATTTGTTTCAAAAGCAAAACTTGTCACTTTATAGCTATATGTTAAGGCCCCTTCAGGTTAGGCTGTTGTCGCTAACCCTCCTAAACGTAATCCTCGGGCGGCAGCCAACGCTCGCTGCCACGTTAGCCATAACGTTACTGCTGACGCCGCACGCCACCGCGAAGGTAACATTATTCCCGGGGGGGGGAAGACACGCAGCGGACGACCTTGAAGCAAAGAAAATGTGAAATGAAGTGTTTAGGATGGTGAAACTCCCACTCCTCCCTGAAGCTCAAACACCAGACCTCCCTGCCAGACTTCCAGGGATATTTCCAGTATAACAGGGAGGGCATTGTCCAAGTCACCCTACACGTCTTTAGGACTAATCCCCTTGTAATCGGTCAGTATTCATCATTTCTAAAGTTCCCCCTATAATCTGTTTCCTGGGATTGTGGAATAAGAGAAAGCGCTGCGGATCGTTTTGGCCCCCTGCTGAGGAGAAGGGGGGTCCTGGGCAGTCTGGGTCAGATGTCTGGTCTGTTGTGTGTCAGTTGCGAGCTGATCCCGTCCTGTCAAGTCTATATAACATTATGTATCCCCCCACCCTCCTCTCTTAACTTTAAAGAGCATGAAGGGGAGGGTGGGGGCTGAATGCAGAATGGGATCCGTCGCTTCATGTGCAGAAACGTGTCATTTGCATATTGCCACCAAAAGGCATTTTCAAGCTTTTTTTAAAAATGTCACTAAATGTTCCTCCCAGTTATTTTTATTTTGAGTTAAGTCACACAGAACGTGTGACGCTGTTCAATAAGCGTGTCTGGCTATAGTTTTACTGTAATTTTGTTTTTGAGGGTATTGGAACATAATACAAACCGAGATTCAAACCTTCTGTGGACTACACCCGTATTGTGAGATCTGCTGAGCCGAAACAAGGCTCTTTATTTCTATCTGTCATGAGTTGGTGTCGTACAAGAGGAGAAGCGCCAAAATGCTCGCCCACTGTGGACGCTTTCAGATATGATCTCCTCCATGAAGGCACTACTGTGTCACCATCTGCCTGCTCTCTGCTGGCTTACATTAATCAATAATAAGCCTTTGTAATGTCTCGGGGAGGGGGGTGGGGGGTGCTGGTGAAAGGCGACGATTTAGGATGGGAAATGCCTGATTTCCACAAGTCAGTCTGTCCACATGTCACGAATGATTCTTGTTGAAGCATTAACCTTTGCATGCATTATTCTTTTTAAAGAAAATGAGTTTTGCCTATCAGGATACTCTTTCTCTACTCATCTCACACTTTTGTCGTGAGCCAAACACCCCCCCCCCCCCACCTCCCCCCCACACCCCTGTTTTTTAGAATACTTTGTATATATCCTTGAGTAATCCTAATCCTTATTGAGGTTTTGAATTTGTAGTAATCTACAGCTTTTCATAATATACAGAAATTATTTGGTAGTACCGTGACCGAAATGAACATTGGTGTTTCAATACATTTGTCAAAAATCTTATTATAAGCCTGTCTTGAAAAGAGAACAGAAAATCGGGGATCGTAAAGAGATAAAAATAATATTTATAAATAACTTCATTGGACAGCATAGTCTGTCGCAGCGCTTTAAGATGCGCCAGATAGTTGAGCTGATCTCCAGCTGGTTGGTGTGGTGGTTCTGTGGAAATCCTTTTTACGCTTTAAAAAATTGTTTTATACATTGAACGTTTTGTTGTGTCACCACTGATACAAAACCTTACGTGAGACCGTTTCATCAGATTCCCCCCCTGCTCCCCTGCTCCTTGGATGGCACGTTGGATTAACAGTCGTTAGGGAGGTTTAACCCAATGATTCCTGCTTAAACATGAGCTTTAAAGCCACACTGATGATATCCAGCCCCCCGCTGGGCCTGCTACACGTACTCGCTGCTTCTTCAACACGTTATTTAACTCTCACTCTCTAGTGTTGGTGCCAATGCGCGGATGTTCCAGCTAGGGATCGAACGATAGATCGGCCGGCCGATAGATCGGGCCGATATTTGCGTTTTTTACGTGTATCGGCATCGGCCGATAAGCGGCTGCTGAGTTCGCCGATGTGGTCGGGGGTCCTCGGTCTTCCCCACCTCCGGTGCTGGCTTGTGCCCTGGCCGTGGTGCATTTCCTCCGTGGCGGTGCGCCGCGACCGGCCAAAGCGGGTGAGTGCTTTACAGCGCTCACCCACCCGCAACTCGTCGGCTTTACTGCGCCGACAGTCTGCCATGTTGTTTTTTTAGCTGAGGGAAACTTCATAGTCACGTGAGGTAGTTGTCCCCTACGTTGGTCCCACATAGCTATTTCACGTTTTTCTTTGAGACCGGGTTGGTAGGGCGTACCACCAGCCCGTCTCGCCCGCACCGCCGGGGAGGTGAAGCGTGAGCGCATGCGATAGGACCCGAAAGATGGTGAACTATGCCCGCAGCGGTCCTGATGTGCAAATCGATATCGGCATCTGTCACGGAGCGTGCGACAACGCCTCCTCCTGGTCAGATCGCTCTCTCCTGCGTATTAGGACTGCATCTCCCATGATCCATCTCTGCCCTCGTTACCGATCCTGATCACTGGATTGTTATCACCTGTGTATCATCCTCCCCTTTATCTGCTCTGCTCCATGCTCGCCTTAAATTGTTGGATACTTTCTCTCCTCCCCTTTTGGGCTAAAACTTCAACCATGTTGGTAAAATCCGGCGTTCCGAGCTGATTAAATGCAACTGTCATAAAGCAAGAGGGTTGAGACCCCACTAAGCCATTTAAGTAGTTAGTTGGTTCTTTGTACGCTCACTGAGGTCTTCGCACTAGCTAATTATGGAGCTGACCTGACCGGAGAAGACCAATTAAGTCAGTTTCTCCAGTGACCTTTAACAATCCTGGAGCTGTACGCGTTCTGCTGTTGCATATAGCCAGCACTCGTCTCCTTTAGTGAACTTGAATGTGAACCATGTCCAATTGGAGCTGAAAGTCTAAACTTAAACTTTTGTGTTTTCATTGTTAATTTAAAGTTTGATGAAATTGAGACCATCGCCAAACCAACAGAAGTACGTGTCGACATCCAAATACTTCTGCCCGCATTTATCCTGTGCAATAGTTTCTGTTGTATTAGCAGCTCCCGTAAGGGGATCTGTTTCCATGGCTGAGGAAAAGTCTGTGTGAAACTGCACATTTGAAAGTTTACACCTCTCCTTTGTGATGACCGCTGCATACGGGATATTTCAGAACCCCACCCCTCCGGCTCGTTACTTAACTGGCACGCGCTATGTACAGGGTTTGTAACACTGGCATTAAACACAATGAATGTATCGTATACAGGTTGGAACTCAGGAGATCTATTGTGTTGGGGCTAGTTTTGTCTCAAATATTTCATTTTTGGCGTGCGGTTTAGGTGGTTCCACCCCAACATCACCGGATTCGAGGCAGAGCAGCTCCTGTTGACACGGGGCGTCCACGGCAGTTTCCTGGCCCGGCCGAGCAAGAGCAACCCGGGGGATTTCACCCTCTCCGTCAGGTAAGAGAGCGCCTGCTCGCCTTCTGGTGTGTGTGTGTGTGTGTGGCCTGAAGCGCCTGAGCGTACCGCTTCAGGCCTCGCTGTTCATTAATCGGGCTGCTCATTAATCAGAATCACCGGTTCAAAGCTCAGCCCCGAGGACAAACAAAGCGCCGGCGCTGGGGCCAGAGGATCGTTGTGACGTACAAATGTTTTGGGCTAAAGTCCGTATATTTGATTCCCTGTTTTCAGTCTGATGGGGAAGAGCGACCTCCGGAGTGCTTTGAGCCGCCCGTGGCTCGACTAGTGATGTAACACTTGGTCCTTGCGAAAATAGATGGCCTTTGAACAGAAGTTGTTTTGTGCGAGTGTTTCGAGGGCCAGGTTGAATAACAGATCTGGAATATGGGATTTGCTGACATCACAGCCGGAATTAGCCAGAAGAGTCATGTGGCGGGCAGCAGGGTGGCACGGAGCTGGAACAAGCACAGCCGGGTGCCATTCATGCCCGAGAAAATCTTTCTCATCTCTGTAATTTCCAGCCCTGGTGTGTGGCAGTGAATGGGGGCATTTCCGGTAAGTGGAAGGACTCGGCCTTCATGCTGTGGTTATTACAGAGAGCAGGAAACAAACTGAGATGGAAGAAGAGTGCCAACTTCCCTGGCAACGGAAGCATTTAAGAGCTGCATCACTGGAAGAAAGCCCATTTGCTGCTCTGTGGCTGCAGACGGCACGGGCAGGGAGAGGCTTTGTGTGTTCGTTTGTGTGCGCGTTTCTAAGAAGGAAGGTGACATAAAAAGTCAGACAGGCAGCTGCTAGCTTTTAAATAATGTTAAAGAGCGAGGGGCTCGTTAATGCTTTGACCTTCACTGCCTGTGGTTTGTGTGTGTGTGTGTGTGTGTGTGGTGTCGTAAATCACACGCACCACAGGAAGGTTGGTGAGGTAGGTTGCAGCCACATTAAAACAAACATTCACACGCAGGTCAAGTAGCGAGTGTGCAGCCTCACCACCTGCTAAGGAAGGAAGGTAAGGTAAGGATGGAGGAGGCAAGTTCATTGACACGGAGGAGACGCCAAGTTAGAAATGACACAACGTAAAGACACTTTTCCTCCTCCTAACGAAAAGGTGCATTCGTTAGTCATGAACGCTATGTTCAGTACACTGAGGCTGTTTGCTACAATGAGTTTTCTGAGCAATAGACTAATTCAAGGTCACTTTGGGCTATCGCGACATCTACCAATATCTTATTACCTACTCTGGTGTATGTTTTCAGGGGCCCTATTAGAGCGAATATTGATATTTTCCATAAAGTATGAAATCATCAGGTTATTTTGTTAAACCTTTTTAAAAGTGTACACAACAAACCTTGTGTACGTGTCATGTAATGTCTTTTACTTCTTCATGCTTTATTTAAGGATTACTTCATATTGGAACAAACTGCCAGTATATTGCCCCTCTAAACCTCAAAACTTGTGACAGAATACCAGGTGAGTACTGCGTTGTTCATGTACGCATGATACTTATAGGCCAAAACTAAACTCCACAAACGTACAAGTTCTACAGCTCCAGTACCCCGCCATCAGTACAGCATAGGAACTGTACAAAAGTATAAGATGATATGAATGTCATGCAATTCTATAGCCTGATCTTTTCTCAGCAAATCAGGGGCTTTTCACCAAAATAAAAGTCTGCGAAATGCAGAAAGTACGGGAACAAACTGGATGGATAATTACTCCATTATTCAGCATGTACAGAAGCTGTTCTTATCTTGCATATCCTGCTTTCTAACTCCATCACTATTTCAAACACTAACACACACGCATGCAGTGACTTTGTCGGAGCAGAGGCTAATTAGCCAGTCATTAGCCAGGTTTCATCTTACCACGGCCATTATGAGCGTGGTATAGTCCCTGCAAATGTTCACATTCGCTGAGGAAGTCTGTGGTCTCCCCCTCGCTACGGTCTTATCTGCCTCTCTCTTCCGCTCCTCTTATCTGCCCCACGAGGCCAAGGGAGGAAGAAGGGTCGGACTGCCGAGCAGTGCTAGAAATGCTAATGAGAGCGTTTTGAAGGGTTTGAAAATGTAATCAATTCAGAGTTTCTTACCGCCGCCCCCAAAAAGTTGAATGCAGAAAGTTATATTAAGTCAAACTCTGTGAGGAGCTCAGCCTGTTCAAGTTCTCATTTTCCATGCTCTCTATTCCCTCTCAAGACCCAGAGGAGACATTTTAAGGGCAATCTTAAGAGCCTTTTGCAGGCCAAGTTACCATAGCGAATGGATCTCCTCATAGCCTCTGTATTATATAATACCAGCTGGAGTTTACTTGGATATGTTTTCTCTGCAGCTGAGGCTATTTATAGGACGTGACCGTACCATCAGTATTGTGAAGGCCGATCTTATAATGTTGGCGTTTCAACCGTTTCTCTTGGTTCATATGTTGAATGCGTGCGTTCTGTCTCCCTTCGCCCACCATCACATGGTCCCAGTTGAACAGGCTACGTGAGCCTACCGTGGACACACATCGCCAAGCAGGGATTTGATGTTCAGACTGAACCGGCCCTGTAAGGTAGTTTGGCAGTTTAAGCCCATGACGTCTTTGGTCCATTGAGCAAGTCATTTTCAATGATGCTGGTGTTTGGGAGGACTGAAAGACTCACTGGGTGTCTGAATTGCCGACACCTTATTTTGCTTAAATTGTCTAACCTTCAGAAGTGAGCCCAGTGGGCAGAGGAATGATGTGTAGGTTTTAGGCCTTTTTTCACACCGCCTCGGGACAGCCTCTTGAGACGTTTGATTTACTCGTATTCCTTCTCACGTTTTATATCTGGCTTGAAAATGCACCCTTAAGGATTGGTATTAAAACTAGTGGAGTTGTTGACTCGAGGGGATTTGAAATGGAGGCAAAGACTATCACCCTCATTTTGATAAGTGGACAGAGTATGGTAAAAGGAAATCCTCAGTGGTTTCAGGCTGTATTGAGGGGGAAATATTGCTTGATATACCTTCAGGGCTAAGCAAGCTATCATTGTGTGTGTGTGTGTGTGTGTCCCCTCATCTTATCTCTGCATATAGTTAGTTTAGACTGATCCAAATACTGTACACGCTCCAATATTGTGACTAGAAGTTTCAAAACAGATGTCACTGTTTTGAACAGAGCCACTCATCACTTTGCAGAGAGAACGGGACGGAGGCATATCGAGTAAGTAAGTCAGTGTGTACGTCTTGGATCAGATGGAACCGGCTGCCGGGCTAATCCCACTCTGTCGCTTGGGGGTCATCACACTTAACGTGTGCAGGATGTTTAGTTTACCTCTGCTGCAGAAACGTGTCGGACGACGTCACTGGAGATGTGAAAACAAACAAGTCAACAGTCATTGAGCTTGAGCTGCATCTCAACATTGGCGTGCATATATTTGTGTGTGTGTGTGTCCACACAAAGTGGTTGGATATGCAAAGTGGAAGCCTTCCCAATGTTTTCTGGCTTATCAGTCTTTGAGCTCGGCTTTTCTGTTTTTGTTTAAAACTACAGGGTGTTAAGAAGAAGGGATGATCCCTTTTGAGAAGATTTGTTTGTTATTCAAGTCAAATATTCGGTGGGGAAATAGATCAGTGTTTTTAAATCACTCCAGCTTTGACGCCTCACATTTTCTTTCCTGTAGCAGCCTGTGGCTCATTTTCTCACCCCAGCGTTTTCACGGTTATTCATGGATATTTAACATGCATATCCTTATTTTAATTCATACATGCTAAAGCATCTTGGCGCATTTAGCGTGGGACACACAGAATACGGTCGATTGGGAGAAGAAAATAACCCCCGAACACGAGACTGAGGGAGTGACGTCACCACAAACCTTTTACTTGCCTTTAGGAATACGAGGTCAAAGTTTGCTGTGAGCGGATGGCCTCATAAGCTGAGCATTTATCGTGCGTGTTCTTTTTTATTTGCTGGGTGCAAGTGAACAAGAGGAAACGATGTAGAGAAGAATCCTGGGTGCTTCTTCAGAGTGAGCCCACCTCTGTGTTCAGGCTACTGAGTGACGAACCCCCACTGTGCTTTCTCCCACCCAGGCGCGACGATGAGGTGACCCACATAAAGATCCAGAACTCGGGCGACTACTACGACCTGTACGGAGGCGAGAAGTTTGCCACGCTGGCCGAGCTGGTGCAGTACTACACGGAGCAGCAGGATCTCCTGCGTGAGAGGAACGGCCATGTCATCGAGCTCAAGTACCCACTTAACTGCCAGGACCCCACGTCTGAGAGGTGCGAGCCGGCTGAGCCCTCTGTGCACAAAACCATACATATAAAGCTATCTGATGTCACCTCGTTACAACTGCATAAGAACCTTCTCCCTGACCAGATTCTGACGGCTCTAGCGTTGTTTTGCTGTCAAACCACATCCTGCATAGAGAAGCAGCCAAACCACCTAGACCATGTTTATGAGTATAGTTTCCAGTATCCTGCTGCATCTCAAATGCTGTTACACGAGCATTTTCACACTGCAGAGAACACCACCCTGGACAAAATGAGGCAGGCTTGTCAGATCTTAAATTTGGGACATGGAAATAAGAGGCATCACTACACAAGTCGAGCACCGTCAGGAGACATTTTACAGCATGTAGCATGTTTTTTTTTTACCTCTCTGTGGGATTGCTTTGAGCGACTGCAGGGGGAGCCACTACCAGATTAATGCATGTAAAGTTGGGTAAATCAAACAAACCTATTTGAGGTTACCTATAACCTAACATCTTGACAGTTGAACTTTGAGAAGGTAGATTAATATGGGAGTCAGATCTCCTTTCTTTATTGAGGGCTGCTGGATAAGATTAAAATGAATACCTCAGAAACGTTACATATATTTTTCCAATCCATATCACTATATGTTGTTTGTCATTTGATGCACAAGTGGCTTACAGAGGAATAAGAAAACTGCATCAGCAGAAAGCGACGCAGTATCTTCTTTCTTTATAAAATGCTTTTTTTGTAATGTGTACCTCGGCACATAAATTCCGGGGGTCAACAGTGTTTGGAACAACGTTGTTTAAAATAACAGCGTTATTTTTTCAGTAACGGGGTAATCGAACTAATTACTTTTTCTGTCGTTACAACGGCGTTACCGATACGGGACGTTAAATGCGGTGCGTTACAATGCATTGATGGATGCAGGTTGGCGGGCGGTGCCGAACCTCCGCATACACGCAACGTTAGCAGTTGTGTTGTCATGCTGAAAGTGCAATATGTTTCAGAGACAGTACAGTTTTCTTTCCCGTACGGCGTACCGGTGTTGCGTCCCTACTGGTTTGTCTGCGCGTGCGTGTTTGTGCAGCGGCAGAAGTTGTCTGCCCTGGTCACGTGATTCGTGACCCGTGATTCGTGACGTTCGATACATTGAAGAAAATATATTTAATAAATGATCGCCATAACCTGGATTCGAACCCGAATAACAACACGTCCCAAGACAGCTGCGCTACGCCGTCGGCCAATCGCACTTAGAAACTCCACAGAACGTTTAAGTAATGTGTACATTATGTGCAGTTACTTTTCCTGGTAACAAGTTACTTTTATTGAAGAGTAATTCAGTTACTAACTCAATTACTTTTTGGAACAAGTAGTGAGTAACTATAACTAATTACTTTTTTAAAGTAACATTCCCAACACTGGGGGTCAAACACCTGATTTCTTGCATTCTGGGGACTGTTTCTATTTGAGAAGACTCAAAATGGGAAACTCATCCCACACAGTTTTGTCCGAACAAAATGTGTCCTGATGAGTCAAGGAGTGCTCTATTTATGCCTTGTGTGCACACACGCCTGCGTCCACTCAGCCTCTCTTCTCCTCATCTATCTGTGTGTCCTATCAGGCTACTTTAAAGTTTTCAACTCCCCTTTAGCCTTAGTCTTTAACCCATAGTTGCAATTAAGGCTGTACCAAGTAGTTTGGACACTTCACTAATAGCGCTGAGGTTATAATTCTAGGGAAAGATGAATTAAAGATTTTTATCTAATAAGCTTCAAACCACATTTGTTGTTCTCACTCATTTTCACTGCAGAAAAACGCTGACGTCTCTGATTCGCGCCCTTCGCTATTTGAATTGCAATGTGCCAGATGCAGAAGCACCTAAATGGGTAGATGACACTTCCTGCTTTTCCCCAAACACATTTCTGATTAATTGAGATTAAATACATTGGGGTCATGCACAGCTGACACATTTGATTGGCATTTTGGACTCTCTGAAGAACCTTCAAATTGTATAGGTACGATTATCAGTTGGTGCTGCCTGAAACAAGGTATAGTTTGTTTAAAATCAATAATTTAAGCAACAAAATTAGTGAATGTTAGTCCAACATCATTACTGCAGCGGAATTCAGTTGGGAGGCAGACTATATAATACAGAGTTGAACCCTATGGTCTTGAATTCTCCCTCTACACACACATCACTGCAGTGGGAGTCTAACGCAGCTTGTGTAATAATGCCAGGAATCTATTCATACAGCAAGATGCACTCACAATCATATTATCATTTGCAAATCGTCCCTTTGCAACTGTGCTTGCTGTCACATTCTTTTTCTACCCATCTGCACATTGCAATGTGTATATTTATGGTTGGGTTTAAGCACAACTTGTGATCAATGGCTCTGGTTTGTGCGGTTTCTCCGTTCTACAGGTCTCCTGAGCCTCCTACACGTTCTTGCTCACCACACTGGAAAAACAAAAACAAAGATGCACACATGCAGGTTTTTTATGTAACTAACATCAGAGGCCGATTGAGGCTGCAGCAATTTAACACTTCTTCTCGAGTAGGAGTCTATGCTCAAGATGCACTCACAGATAGGCATTATCCTAAACACGCGCACCACAATGTACAACATTTTCCCTTAAGGCAGGAAGCAGATTGCTTATCCTCCCCCTCAAGTTTCCTCCTCTACTGTTGTTCCTTGTCTCCTCCATTTTGTCTGCTTTGCAACAGCATCTAGCTTGCTGCGGAGCTTCTCAATCTCTACGGAAGGTGGAGAGACCGTGAAGAAACCCATTCAGTAAATAATATAAATGGACGTGTACTTTTAAAATGGTTGCATGCAGTTGTTTTTGGTGACCCTGAAGGTCCTCACCATCTTGAGTGGCTGTAATTCAGATTTCTACAAAAATAATATAGTAAAATGAGGATAGTAATGTAAAAATATGTTAAATCTGAGCGTCAGCCCCAGGTTCTCAGTCCTACCCACACAGGCCAAACAAAAAAAAAGATTCACCAACACCAATCGTGACCCAAAGTAGGACTGGCTGCTAAAGATAGTGACTCATTTCCCACGTAAGGGGCCAGACTTGTCCCTCAGTGACCAGAGATGAGACAAACTCCATCCAGTAACTGCTGGATGTGTAGATCAGCGAATGGTTTGAATGTTCATAGTCGTTTTAGGCTGTCTGCTTGTCATTGAACGTTGTTTTCAGGCCTCGCATCTCGTTCCACCTAACTCTGTTCTCCCCTCTGTGGTCAGGTGGTATCACGGACACCTGTCTGGGCGAGATGCGGAAAAACTACTCACAGACAAAGGCAAGGCCGGGAGCTTCCTGGTCCGGGAGAGCCAGAGTAAACCCGGCGACTTTGTGCTCTCTGTGCTCACCAATGAGGAGAAACACGAGAACGTGGACCGCAAGACCAAGGTCACCCACGTCATGATACGCTATCAGGTTAGATCGCTCTCCCCGACCTCTCCGACTATCGCTGCGCACTTTCAGCGGTCCTGCTTTATTCTACTAATGCAACTTAATCACCAACACACTCAACCACTGTTACCAAACGCAACCGCAAAATAATTCAGAACCATAAATGTTGCAGTGCAGTTTATGAAATAAACGGTAACAAGAATCCACGTCATCCTTAAATTTGGGTCAATTGGTAGCAGCAGGTCAGACCATGTATTTTAAACCATTCAGTGCAGCAAGTCAACTCTTTGTTGGACAGGAAGCCAGTGGAAGGACCTTGGAACTGGAGTGATGTGACTGACTTACTGGGTCTTAGCGAGGACTGGAGCGTTGAGATTGGCTTTTTACAGAGACCCGTGAACACACCGCTACAGTATCCCAGCCGACTGAAGATTCCAAATCCTTATTCAAAGTCCTTGAATCCTTGATATATTCTTTAGTTGATGGGCAGATTTAGTAATTGTCTTGATGTGGCTGTTTAGATTTGAGGTCTGAATTGCTGGCCTGGTTTGTTGCTGTGGACAAACTGTTGACGTTTTCCTCCAGCAGGACGGTAAATACGACGTGGGCGGCGGCGAGCGGTTCGACACGCTGGCCGACCTGGTGGATCACTACAAGAAGAACCCCATGGTGGAGAAAAGTGGCATCGTAGTGCACCTCAAGCAGGTGTGGGAGAGGACCAAGGCTTTGCCGGGGGAATCCTCGGCATACTGAGTCCCAACTTTTTATATTCATTAAAACTACTTGTTTTTTCTAAAGTTGACTCATTCCATTTCTGCCGACAGCCCTTCAACGCCACCCGGATAAATGCAGCCAACATCGAGAACCGGGTACGAGAGCTCAACAAAGTAGCAGACAACTCTGAAAAACCCAAACAAGGATTCTGGGAGGAATTTGAGGTATAGAGTCTAAAACACATTTTGAGATTATAGGTTATAATTTTGATGGCGATGTTTACAGTATTTCCACAACAGCCATTCGTCCTATGAATGTCATATTATGCTGTACGCCACTGCTGAGCTATTAGGCGATGTTTACCACCAGGAGAGTTATTCTTTTACTAGTCTGTCAGGGGAAATTAAAATGTCTTTCTGCCATCTTAATCTTTTGCGTAATGGTGCTGAAGCTTATCTTGCGGCATGATCTTATGTTCCTAAATTTGTCATTTCCAAGCAACCGGCAAGTTATCCATGTAAATCAATTATATTGCCAGGTTTTTACATTGCGTGTTCATTTAAATGATCTGTATCTGGTTGTTAGATTTCGTTCCCAATAGGCTAGACTTTATCGAGGTGTGAATCATTTTCAAATGAATTTAAATAACATCGTCTGTGTGGGTGACATATGCGCACACACACTCTCACACACACACACGCACAATTTGATTCTCGATAGAACTGGTAAAACTTGTAGAGAAGGACTTTTATTTAATGCAATTAACTGTTCATGTTAACACAGCAAAAGAGACAAATGAGTCCGAGATGAATTTAACGACAGAGGAGCTTTTGAGACCTGGGCACCACTTGATGCAAACCCAACCCCACTCTCCACCTTAAGTCCTGTCTCCATGTCATAACGCCAGTGTTTGAGAGCTTCATGAACCTGTCTGCTAGTCAGCATTGGATACAAGTCAATGCGATAGGATGTTAAACACAGGATTCGATGTACATATTTGTGTGTATATATATTTAAACTAGGGGTGTAATGATTCACCTGTTAAATCAATGTATCGATTTTTATTCCTCCGATCCAACTACATCGATCTGTGCTCGGCGAGTTGGCCATATGGACGACATATATCGATCAAAGATCAATTTAAAATGTAATAAATCGATTGTATCGTTACTAGGAAATAACCCGTTGGATTTAAGCACGTCAGACTTTTTTCTAAGCACTTTTAATGATAAAGGCTGTCATGGACTGAGCCGTTAAGGGGTCACGCAGTATGCAGGAAACCCACCGCCGTCCCGAGCCCCGATTCAACTTCCAGGTTTCACGACAAATCCGCCGGAATGTTCCACATGGGGGAGGGTGGGGGTTTGTCGGGGCTTGGTAGGGGGAAACAATTATTGCAGGGGTGTTTTTCGTGTATATCACTAATACGGGTTTTTTTCTGCTGCACTTCTACAGCAGTGTTTGCACTTTATTCAAATAAAATGTGAATGCATTTGCCATTCGTTGTTGTTTACTTGTTTATTTATATTCATAATTAATTGATACCTGATTCCATTACAAGAAACAACAGGAATCTAGGAAATTTATTTCAGTCACACTGAAATAAATAAAACAAATCGTACAAACAAATCGTTACAACCCTAATTTAAACCCCCCCCCCCACAAATGAGTTGATTTACTAATGTATTCATCAATCATTTAACCAGTTATGTCCCTGGGGGCTCAGGGTTTGGGGGGGACTCTGGGCCGCAGTGTTTCTGCTCTGTACTCCAGAGAGTTCATTACACTTTTCAAATACACCATTAAATGTGCCCTGTGCACCAAAATTATGTTTAAATGTTGAGGTCCTTTAACCAAAAACGCAATTGTGCGTGTGGCGTGTCTAATCCTGTGAACTGTAAAATGTTTTTAACCTGAATATATATTAAAACGTCTCACTTTCCCAATCTAACTAACAGGTACTTCAGCAGCAGGAGTGCAAACTGCTGTATCCCCGGAAAGAAGGCCAGAAGCCAGAGAACAAGAGTAAAAACAGATACAAGAACATCCTCCCCTGTGAGTAACCTGCCATATCCTGTCTCTCCAACTTCCTGTGGAAACAATGACACATCAGCGAACGTAGACTGCTTTTGCTTTGATAACTCGTCATTTGACATTAGTTTTGGAAAAAGAAAACCACAAAGTGTGATCTCAGAAAACCGTCTACGTTTTATGGTGCATTCTTGAGATTTTGACCTGTGTTTTTTCAGTCGACACAACTCGGGTGGAACTCCAGGAGATGGATCCAGATGTTCCTGGTTCGGACTACATCAATGCCAACTGCATCAGAGTGAGTCCTGTACGAGGCCGTTTTATTAAGATGAGTCTCTACAATGTAGAATAAATAGGCATGGTAGTTTATCTTTCATTGCCGATGTAAAAGTGAGTAGTAAAATAAACTACCCACTTTGAGTAACGTATTTTCACACTACATCTCCGTTGGGAATACACAAGTTAATGGCCATTGTATGATTGCCCGTGGTACAGAGTATGCATGAAGATGGACGCCACGGAGAGGAGGGCAAAGTTTTCATTGCCACCCAAGGGTGCTTACAGAACACGGTGGTTGACTTCTGGAAGATGGTGTATCAGGAGAATACACACGTCATCGTCATGACTACGAAGGAGATGGAGCGAGGGAGGGTGAGCAACTTTCCCTCACATACATCACCGTAGTTCAGCTAAAGCACTTATGAAAGGAAGTGATCTGCATGATCTACATTACGTTGGACTAGAAGGTAGAAATGGTTTTGTACATCACATTGTCTAGAAATTAGCTTTTTTTGGTGTGCCTTTTCTAGGTGTTTACTCGTAGTTGATCTCTTACAAATGCACTTTCAAGGACACTAAGGGACACCAAATTGTTTCGGTTTGAGCAATTGTGGTGTTGACCTTTTTTAAATCCATATTACTCCAACTGCTTGTCAACAGTTTTGTTCCTACATCCCCAGTTAAAGTACAGTACTTGAGGGCATTAGCTGATTCTGTGTGTGTGTGTGTGTCTGTGTGTGTGAGACTATGTGTAAGGATAGTATGACAGTTAAGCTGATTGGAAAGCTGCTTTGGATGAGCCCTTATTTATTTATTTTCTTTGATTATCTTATACCAACCTTTTCCCTCTGTCTCTCTCTGTCTTTCCTCCGATACAGAACAAATGTGTCCGTTACTGGCCCGATCTGCACGGCAGTAAGGACTTCGGGAAGGTGCTGGTGAGGAACGTGGATGAGCGGCCTGCACAGGACTACATCCTGAGGAAGCTGGAGGTGACCCGTCTGGACCGGGTAGGGAAAGCTGCGTACTCAATCAGAGCCGACCCACTGACCTGGGATCAGATTATCTAACCCACCACACACACACAATCCATCGACACAGGCTTGTGTTTACTCGAGGATTGCCCACACGGATCTCGTGAAAAGCAAATAGAGGAAATGGTATCAGCCTAGAAAACAGCCGTGCACTCTGTCCAGCTTAGACGGTATTCTTCATGCATTAATACAATAAGAAGCAACCGGGGGGGTTGTTGTGGGCACAGCTTCACCAGCCACGTCATAGAAGCTTCGATCACAGGAGCTCATCTGAATGAACCTCATTTCAAAAGGAGATTAACGTCTCAACATGCCCTCCAAAGAGTGCCGCAAAGTGCTGCTTCTATCCAACCTTAATGTTTGTGTTTAGGTGAATGGCCGCTACCGTCACACCTTTGCTAATATATCACATTCGCTCCTGCAAAAGAATCCACTGCACAGTGTAGTGCCTCCATGTTCACGTTCACACTGTAAAGATTTAGGTTCACTGAAATGATACCGGTTTAATTCTTTTAAGGGAAAGGTTTTTTGTATCACTTGCTCAACATGAGAACACTAGGAGAAATTGGGGACAGAATTCCATGATTCTAATTTTGCACAACAATGAATTCCCTCATTCACGGCTACTCTTTAGCTCTGGCGTAATTGCAATACTCAATTCTACAAGCAGTGGCATTAGAATTGTGTCCTAAAGAACATGTAGAGTTTGAGTGTATGTATTGCATACACTGAGTATATATTAGACATTTTAAGTGTTATGTGTTAACAATGTCGCTGCTCTTTTTGTGAGAAAGTCTACATCTGGCCACCAGAGAGTATCCCTCCATTACACTACAGCCATATCAAGCCACATGATAATGGATAGTGAAAAAAAACCTTGAATTGGCAAAATCTAACATATTAGCTTTGGCGAAACTTTGTAACCCGTGTTTGAATGAGCAGTGGATTTACTCCCTTATTCCTCCCAGTAAGCCTTTTTACAAGCTTTGCAGATCCGTTGTTTATTGGAAGTAGGACATCAGAACACCATAATTCCATTTTAAATTACGCAATTTCGTTGGTTTTTTTTTTGCTGTAATTGTTCTTGTAGAAGGAGCCTGTGAGGTACATCTGGCACTACCAGTACCTGAGTTGGCCGGACCACGGCGTTCCCAATGAGCCCGGCGGCGTCCTCTGGTTCCTGGAGGAGGTCAACCGCACCCAGAGCACCGTTCCAGACACGGGACCCATCGTCGTCCACTGCAGGTACAACCTGGTTTCCGATATGAAGCGTAGGTTTTGGATTAAAGAACTTAGTCCTATGCTGTTTTTGCATACGTTAATTACTTTTGGGTCCATTAGCAGTAGAAGAAGAGCAATGCGGCACTTTGCACTTTTATATTAAAACCCGAGGAGCGATCCAAAGGTTGTTTGGACAGGGTCTACTCTGTCCTTTATTAACGTTGGATCAAATCTAAAAGGCAATTACTTAAATCCCATTTTGTGAGCGACCATCTGTGGCCCCACGCATGCTTGTGTGTGCACACGGAGCAGGAGTTTCCCGTTTGGGGAAACCCGCTGTGGTCACTGTTTGCAGTTCTCTGTGTTGACTTAATTTGCCATGAGGGGAACTGTGCACACTTTGCTCTTTATGTTTGAAGTGGAGATTTCATAAAATACTGTTTAAATTGTCCCCTTGGGTGTGCTATAACGAAGGTTAACGTTTTTCCTTTTCTTTGCCAATACGTCTACAGCAAACTAGCACCACCAAAACTAATTCTGAAGTACAAACGCATTTTAAATTCCCAGCTGCAACTTGCAGCTGTTATAAATTGGAGTAACTTGAAATTAACATCAAATTGAAAATGGCCATAATTAATTTTAGATGAGTAACCCAAACTTGAATAAATATGGATAAAATGGAATGCTGAACACGAGATGGTAAATAAAACCCACTGAAATGTGATGACAATATCATGATCGGTAGCATCAGGAAACACAGCAGCATCATCAAAGGGCCTCTATTCTCTTTCATTTATTTTCCAGCGACAGCTGATGGTAGATGAACGTATATGTGTTTCTCCAAACATGTTGACGGATTGACAAAACGCATTTGAGTCATGACTCCCCGATTATGTTGTCTTTTGGGGGAAAACAACACTAAGTTGAGCAGTGAGTTTATCTGGAGTGGCTTTAAGAGCATTTTATATGTGACATAACTACACAATCAAGTTTATTGCTGCTGGCAGGTTGAAACTAATATTTTATAAGCTCCGACTTTCATGGTCCACTTGCATTTAATTTGGTAGCGTTGGGAAAGGGTTTGATGCTTATGTAACACTCCTCCACTGTCTAGATGAAACAAATGATGCTTTGATTTATTCCTCTGCAGCGCGGGCATCGGCAGGACCGGCACCATCATCGTCATCGACATCCTAATTGACGTTATTAACCGGCAAGGTGGGAAACAGACTTGCCGTGAAAAAACATTTCAAAAGGTTCAAAAAGTATCTGCGCTCACTTGTGGAGTTGTGCGTGTTCAGGTCTGGATTGTGACATAGACATCCCTAAAACCATCCAGCGGGTCAGGCAGCAGAGGTCGGGCATGGTGCAGACCGAGGCCCAGTACAAGTTCATCTACATGGCGGTGCAGCAGTACATCGACACGGCTCAGAAGAGACTGGAGGAGGAGCAGGTATTTTTGACATTGTAAAGAGACTATTAAAGGTTAAGACCCTGCAGGTGGAGGCGTCTCCAGGTTGTATCTGACTCTAAGGCGTGTTGTCACTTTACAGCGGAATAAGATGAAGGAGAGGGAATACTCCAATATTAAATATCCCCAGATGACCAACTCCAGGTCCAAACCCAACATGGCGTCGTCACGCTCTTCTTCCGTGTGAGTGGGAGGCACTCCGTGACGATTGAACATGTGATCACAGGACATTAAGCAGAGGATGCGTTCGTGCAATAGTTTTGTCAGTAAATACTTTTGCTGTGTGTTATTTTAGGATGACAAATGAGGATTCATCGAGTGTGTACGAGAACATTAACTTCAAAAGCCCCCAGACGTCTTTTAGCAGTAACACCAGAAGATAAATCGATGTTGACCTCCACGTCTGTCTGCCTGCCTCGCTGTGAGTACTTTGTAAATTTCATTTCAAATAATTTGCTTCTCGCCGAGCTAGTGAATGGAATAAAGCCGTTTTTTTTTTTTTTTTTAAATGTACTTAAAGTTTCTACAATCAGAAAAACTTGTTTATTCCTCTTTCGTAGCCATTGATCGCTCTATCAATCACTTCGAAAGGGCCTAAAGACATTGCAGACTACAAGTTGTAAAGAGTTACATTTCAGATTAAATGTATTTACAGTGAGCGCAATAGTCTTGGTGGCACAGATTCAGAAATGGCCTAATTTGAGCCAGTAGGTAATCTTTCAAATGTGGTACCTTCTTTCTCCTTTGGGATGTATGCAATTTGAAAGGCTCCAACCAAAGATGTGCTTATAGAGACGGTTGCTGTCACGCAGGGATTTAGACGGAGCATGAACGCAGAAAAATTCAGAAAGGACTTTTTCAGACAAGTGCCACTTAAAGCGCAAAGCATCTTTGTACATACAGGACTGTCTCAGAAAATTAGAATATTGTGATAAAGTTCTTTATTTTCTGTAATGCAATTAAAAAAACAAAAACGTCATGCATTCTGGATTCATTACAAATCAACTGAAATATTGCAAGCCTTTTATTCTTTTAATATTGCTGATTATGGCTTACAGCTTAAGAAAACTCAAATATCCTATCTCTAAATATTAGAATATTATGAAAAAGTATACTAGTAGGGTATTCAACTAATCACTTGAATCGTCTAATTAACTCGAAACACCTGCAAGGGTTTCCTGAGCCTTGAAAAACACTCAGCTTTGTTCAGTAAACTAAATCCCAAGTATGGGGAAGACTGCTGATCTGACCGCTGTCCAGAGGACCATCATTGACACCCTCCATCAGGAGGGTAAGACACAAAAAGAAATTTCTCAAAGAGCAAGCTGTTCACAGAGTGCAGTTTCAAAGCACATCCACAAAGTCTGTTGGAAGGGGGAATTGGGGCAGGAAACGCTGCACAACCAAGAGAGATGAGCGCAGCCTTAACAGCATTGTGAAGAAGAGTCGCTTCCAGAATTTGGGGGAGCTTCAAAGACAGTGGACTGAAGCTGGAGTCCAGGTATCAAAAGCCACTGTTCACAGACGTGTCCGGGAAATGGGCTACACTAGCCGTATTCCCATGGTCAAGCCACTTCTGAACTCAAGACAACGGAAGAAGCGTCTGACTTGGGCTATGGAAAAGAAGCACTGGACAGTTGCAGAGTGGTCCAAAGTCCTCTTTTCAGACGAAAGCAAGTGTTGTATTTCATTTGGAAGTCAAGGCGCCAGAGTCTGGAGAAAGGCTGGAGAGGCGCAAAATCCAAGTTGCTTGAAATCCAGTGTGAAGTTCCCACAGTCACTGATGGTTTGGGGAGCCATGTCAGCTGCTGGTGTTGGTCCACTGTGTTTCATCAAGTCCAGAGTAAATGCAGCTGTGTACCAAGAGATTTTAGAGCACTACATGCTTCCGTCTGCTGAAAAGCTCTATGGAGATGAGGATTTCATTTTCCAGCATGATCTGGCACCTGCCCACAGTGCCAAAACCACCAGTA
Organism: Apeltes quadracus; assembly: GCA_021346845.1. NCBI lineage: Eukaryota > Metazoa > Chordata > Actinopteri > Perciformes > Gasterosteidae > Apeltes > Apeltes quadracus. The sequence continues at coordinate 14,851,080 of CM037928.1, forward strand.
ACTGGTGTACTGACCATGGCATTACTGTCCTCGATTGGCCTGCCAATTCCCCTGACCTGAACCCCATAGAGAATTTGTGGGGTATTGTGAAGAAGAAGCTGAAAGACACCAGACCCAACAATGCAAATGAGCTAAAGGCCGCTATTGAAGCATCCTGGGCATCCATAAAACCTCAGCAATGCCACAGGCTGATTGCCTCCATGCCACGCCGCATTGATGCAGTAATCCGTGCAAAAGGATTCCCAACCAAGTACTGAGTGCATTAATGGACATTTTCAAATGCTTGATTTTGTTTTGCTGTTATAAATCTTTTTTTTTTACTTGGTCTGAGGAAATATTCTAATATTTAGAGATGGGATATTTGAGTTTTCTTAAGCTGTAAGCCATAATCAGCAATATTAAAAAATAAAAGGCTTGCAATATTTCAGCTGATTTGTAATGAATCCAGAATGCATGACATTTTTGTTTTTTTTAATTGCATTACAGAAAATAAAGAACTTTATCACAATATTCTAATTTTCTGAGACAGTCCTGTATATATCAGTGTCTGATTCGTTAAAGCGCTGGTGGGGTGCAGCTTGTGGACGTAAACCCCATTACAACCTATTCTGACGGGATTCTGGCGCCTCTGGTTTCGCCTTCTCTGGCACTTTGTGCCTCCGTGTATTCAGCAGAAGCGCAGCTACGCTTCAACAATTCCACTTTTGTCAACTCTCCTAATTGTGTGCGCTTGTCCCTCTTTCACTGTATACAATTGCCCACTACTCGCTGTGCACAGCAGTTGCAGTTCCGCCCACCAGCGGACAGAGAGCGTGTTTTAACATCCAAGACAAAATATTGTCTAACATGAAAAATGGTCCGCGAGCCTAAAAAGGTTGGGGACCCGTGGCATAGATTTACCCTCCAGTACCCCCGGGGGGGACACATACACCCACTTGGGAACCACTGCTCATGATTCAAAGTGACACCAGCCGTTAACTCTGCTTATGAGCACGTCTGTTTGCGTTTGCTTCAGTTCCAGCGGAGACGTCGCTTCATCAGCGCCTGAAAATCCCGTGAGGGGGGTGCGTTGCTCTGACCACGTCCCACACCAGTGGACCCTGCCTGGGCTGAAAGTGGTCAGCTGACCCGTCCCTCCTGCTGGACCGCTCCATCTGGAGTCAAACCGTAGAGAGGAGGACTCTACTGCATAGTGCTCTCGCTCAGGACCTTTTGTCCCCCTCTCTCCAGTCTCTCTCTCTCTTCACCAACGCAAGTGCCTCGTCACAACATGTAACCTGCTGTCGCCTCCTTCCGAATCCCGGGAATCCAGTTTCACGTGAGAAACCAGAGGGATTTGGAACACGGAGTCCGTCCCGTCCTGCACTGAACAAAAGCCAGGAGTTGTTCCAAGCCGAGCTTTTTGTCGGCCCGTCGCCTGAGGTCTCTGTTTGCTCCCTCTGCTCCTCCGTCTTTGCTGGCTTTCATTTGAGCTCCAGACGCGACTGACTGTTTTCGCGGCATTCTCGCTCTCCAGCTGTAGCGGTTATTAATGTAGCTGCTGAGTGATGGCAAGGGCAGTTATGTAATCTGCTACAGGCTCCAGAGGTTCAGGAAAGGCAAGCGAGCCCTCTGCAAACAAAGCTAGTTTCTTGTAATATATTTTTTGAAGATGCGACTGATTGTTAAACTTGAACAGAACATGAGGCTGTGTTTGGTTACGTCTCGTGGTTATTGGGACAAAGATCAATCCTGTCTGTCATTTGCACTTGATCTCCAACTGGTCCCCCTTTAAGTAGAAACTCATTCATGAAGATGTTAATCGGCTTGTTTTTATGATTGTGGTTTTAATTGATCCTTACTTGCTTTAGTTGACGTTTGACGAGGAGCAGGTGGCGATGCTCCTGGATTGATGTGTGCAGTTTAGCATGGCTTACTTCGTCAATCAGCAGGTCTGATGCAGTTCAACATCTGTCGGAGGGGGTCGTCGCGGGGAGACGAGGGGAAGGGGGCGATTACAGTGGGCCAGATGGCCATCCGCCCGAGATTGAAGAATAGATTTGACTCCAAAAAGTAATTTAGAAGATGGCCATAATCCAGGCTTGATGATCGTCGGGCGAGTAAACCGACGTCACTGCAGCGATAACGAGGGCGTCGGTGCCGTGGCGCCCTGAGCCCTGCGCACTGTCTGGCAGATTGTTTGCTAATTTTAGCCTCCGGAAGAGGCACCGAAATATCCCACTCGAGTACAACTGCGATGTGTCGGCCAAATTTGAATGAGCTCTTTTAAAATGTAATGAAGTAATCTCCTTTTTATAACTTTTTTTTTTAACGATGTCTCTCAAGAAAGGAAGATATAGTGATAGTCGAAAGCATCAAAACAAACCATGAATAGAGAATAGTGTCGTTTGTGCTCAGACCATTCCTCTTCCTCCACAAAGTGAGTCGTTTGACTCCCGAGGTCAAGGACGCGCACCGAGTGGACTCGCCTTGTTTCCTGGAGCAGTTTGTGCTGCTGATTTTAAAGCGCAGCTTGCTGTAATTCAAATGTATTGAAATAATAGTACTACTCAGTCATTGCACTCTAATAAACAGTGATTGGATACTGTTTAATACTTGTGAGGGATATTAATGTAAAGCAATATGGTAACCTGCAGCAGGCAGCATATCATCCTGTGAAGAGCGAGCTCAGTCTTTTAAAGGCTTTCAAAAGTACAGTGATTTTATCGACGTCAAGTTTCTGTCTCAGATGAGAGTCACTTGAGCGTTTTCCCGATATAAATTGTTGCCAATGTGTTGATTGACTTCCTTTTAGCGAAGAAAAGCCGTTTTATGATGTGAGGAATTGTTGCCTGTGTCTGTCTCCGAATATATGCTGCACCACTTAAAGTACTTTGGTTGAAATATAAACGGATCCGTCGGGTTCCTCAGTTTTGTCCTTTTTCCTTTCTGAGCTGTGATCTTTGTCCACGAAATGATGGGAGACTTTTGTAGTTTTTGTGTTTCTGAACCATCTGGAGTTGTAGCTTATTGTTTTTCATTGTATTTCACTTTGCCTCCATGGGGCTATTTTTCTTTTATGATATGTTGATTAACGTCAATACTTGAAAGTGTAACACTGCTGAATATTTGGCCTCAGGCTGCGTGTGGATGTGTATCGGTTGTGGAAGTATTTTGGTAGTGCACTAGACTTGTTGTTTTTTCTGGTTTCATTTTAAATCGTTTTTTCTTTTTATTAAATGTTTTGTCCACTCTTGCATTTTGTATTGTCTGAACTATTATTATTATTTGTGTAATTTCACAGTTGATAAGTAAATTTGGTATAAACGGCATACGTGGAGGTGTGCAGTAGTAATGCGGTATTTTCTTTCTGCTTGTCCTCCTACATTTACTTGAACATAATGTCCATGTCTTTTGTTTTGATTCCTTTTCTCTGTTGGCAGTGAGTAGTGGTAAACTCGGCGCTCCAATGTTGTCCAGGAGACTCCTCCCCTTTTTCCTCTTTTTGCACTGGTTCTGCCCAGACGCCTTTTTTTTTTTTCGCAGTATAGGCTACAACTGCTGATTCAATGAGCGGCCAGAAATTGAATTAAGGTGGTTTATTATCAAATAATTTAATAAAATCTATGATGGCACAATGTTAAGTCACACATGGGTTTTTCTTTTTTCCTGTTTGCTTGTGAAACTGGGGAACTGAATGAATGTGTGTAATAAGGAAGCCATCATCTTGGGGTAAAGGACATGGGACGGTCTGGACCTGATGCTGAATGAACAAATGTTAGTTAATATCAATAATGCAAAGCGAGGCAGGAAGTGCTTTCTGAACTAAATTGTGCTTAAGAACTTAGCAATATAATTTAAAGGGTAAAACACAAGTGAGTTCTGAGTTGCGGGTGTACCTCTTATTTTCAGCATTTTAACACTAACCACATTGCGTTTCTTTATGTTGCTGCTCTCCACAAGGAAATCAACTGTTTATTGTGCAAAATTTGAGTGAATGATGTATTTTAACAAAACACACCCTCATAATGAAAGTCAATTTCGGAAATTAAAATGTCCTAGAGCGAAATGAGCCCCACTAAAAATGAGCTTTTCTTCATTGTTTTAAAGATATTATTAGTCTTATTTGTTACTTTTATTCATTATGGGGGAAAAGGCTCCTTAACCCACTTTAAAAGCCATTACTGAGGCCTTTTTCTCTATTGGTTGAGCAAACTATGTGCTCTGGCAGTTACTGTGTTGCTCCAGGAAGTAGCACTCCTAAATGACTGAATTTAACTGTAAATGTCTTATCAAGTGTGTGTAACCTTGGAAAATCCCCCATCCAAACTTTTTATCCGACACACCTAATCCAGTAAAAGATAAAGGCAAAAAAGGCTTCCTGTTTTATAGCGATGGGTTTAAGGTTCAGATAGGGAGGATATGACAAACGACGGTCAGTAAATGGCTTTACAATATGCCCCCCTCCCCCTTCCCCCCTCCCTTTAATATCCTTTCACTGTGTTATTTGAGCAGAATTGAATACACCTGCTGTTCAGGGATTAAAACACTAGCAAATGCTGCTATTCATTTATTTTTTTTAAGACAAATTCATCATAAAATGATATCAACCAAAATAACGAGGCTGTCAAACATTCGCCAGAAACCACAATAAAAATACGCAATACAAGTTTGAGGTTTGGGTTGGGACATTTTCCATCATTATATTTTGGGTTAGACTTTTCACTTTTTATGTTTTTTTTTGTTTTTTTTTTTAAACCAGTAAGAGTTCACATCCATACTGTTTGGCTCGGATATGGATTGTCAAAACTCCCTCATATGACTCATTAGCAGAAAGTTGGTGAGGTCTGAGTGGCTTTCGGTCCTTTTTTCACGATCCCCTAGGGCAGTCTCACTTTTTTTTAATTAGATTTTTATATATTTTAACATTTCTTTTGTAAAATCAACTCTGCGGGACACTTTGGTCAGTTGTCTTAATATCGTCAGTCTTTGCAGTTGTGTCAGGCAATTACAATGTCCTGTTGCGCACTAAAGTCCTCCAAACGATGTAGAGCGAAGTCCCGCCGGTCCGTGAGTTCACTCGCCGCCGAACAGGCCGGAGGTGGTGGTAGGCGCTGTGGTGGGCTGCGGTTTGACAGGTCCTCTCATGCAGCGCATGCTCCCAGTGCTGAACACGCACTGCAACGGCCACAACACCACCACGACGAGCAGCACCATGAGCACGATGAAGAGCACCACCCTCTTCCAGTCCGCCAGCCGGTGGGGCAGGCCAAATGTTCTGGGCCCGGACTGAACGGGGGCTTCCACCGCCTTGTCGGCGCCGATGTCGATGCACACGCAGAAGCCCGTGGCGCTCTCCTGCGTGGTGGCCATGGCGTTGGCGTCGTGCCTGGAGCATTTGTAGCACAGCTTCTCCCCCTCCAGCCACACGGGCTCCTCCTGCTGCTGGTGGCTGGGCAGCTTGCAGAGAACCTCGCGGCTGGTCGTCAGCGCCGGGGGGCCGTCCTTGGGCACCGTGGTGGGGTGGCGGCAGAAGGGGCAGGACAGGCGATGGCGATCGTCGGCCTGGTCGGCCGGAGAGACCGCCATGAGGCGGGAGAGGCACTCCAGGCAGAACGTGTGGGTGCACTCAAGCTGCTTGGGCGTTTTGAAGACATTGTCGTAGGTGTTGTAGCAGATGGAGCACTCCGGCTGGCTCTTCTCGGTGTCCTGTGGGGCGATCTGCGTGTGCCAAATCTGAGGAGACTGATCCATCTTCAATGGAAGACCACCCGATCCTTTGGTCGGACGCCTGTGGACTCGTCGGCCCCTTTCTTTCCTCTCCTTGGTCTGTTTTTAACTTGTAAAATGTCCTAAAGAAAGGATGACACGCTTAGTTTAGATTAGATAACATGATTTTGGTGTGTCATTGAGTAACTTCAGAAAGTACAATGTGATGAAAAACGGGACCGATCAATCAAGTTATGCAACTAAAACAACACTAACAGGCACAAATAGTCCGCTGATGACGGATTGTTTTGGGGAAGTTGTTGGCTCACATGCAACAGGATCTGGGGGAAAAATAAACTTTGGTTATGTGACTTTTTTTTTTAAATCTGTTCTGTGCGTCTGACAGCCAGATCTTAATAGAATAAGTTGAGTTATAATACCGGTAGATGAAATCCAGCGTTTTGATTGGTTAGGAGTGATTCCTGTGGTGTATATTATTGAGCCATAATGTACAGTAGCTGTTCACATTGACCTCAGCGTTCCATATCACTGTATGGTAATGGACGATAAAGTACAGCCTCTCTATTGCTTAAGTAACTCGAGGTCATCTGGACCGGCAGCTTTGGATAGTTGAGTTTTTGGGCCAAATTACTATAGTCTCCTTGTCTAATTATTTTAGATTTACAATAAGAAACTTGCATGTTGATAACGTGCTTCCTAGTTCAGGCCTGTATTAAAGGGAGGTAGACCGCTCGGGATGATGGGTAGTCAGAGTACAGGTGCCCTCCTCTCTGTGCCCCGAGAGCTGGTTCCATCCAAGTACTCCCATCTAGACAAAGTCTCTACTTGTTCTACTAATCGCTCCATCTACCCTTGAAATTCCTGCTCCGCCAACTCTCCCTTTGTTTTTTTTTTATATTCAAACGGGCTCTACTGGAATGACGACAGTTTTTTCCGTATGATTACACCTGTTTTATTTGTTTTTAACATTCTCCTAATCGCTGATCCAGGCTGAAAGTAATTTCAATTTCCTGTAGCATCTTCTATTGTATTGACAGCAATTGAACTCGTTGTTACTGACCCCGCCTCCATAACCACTAAATACCTGCTTCCAGTGAGAGCGCAGCTATGTAAACTACAGTCACTCACTGCTGAGAGGAATAGACATGATGGGAGGAGTCATCGACAGTTAGTCGATGACTTTTACATTGTCAAAAATATTTAAACAAACTTATAGTTGCAGGGCTGACATGTTTTATTTAAAAAGGAGAGTTGGTTTGCTACACCTCAGGGTGAAGACACCACACCTCAAACTTTAAATTGTGATCTGACACTTGCATTATAGACACATTGGGAAAAAGTTATGAGATTATATTAATGCATTGGTTTGAAGAAATAACTAAAAGTTAAATTCATGATCAATTGGCTGCCAACCTACTCTATTAGTACATTCAGTTTTTCTTTGCTGCTATTGCCATAACTGGTATTATGCAAGTTAATGTTGGCTCCTGTTTAAAAGAAAGTTTGATTCAATTCTTTGACTTGGCAATTTTTTTTCTGCGTCATAATTATCCGCTACATTTAGCCTCTGGGAATTTACACACAAGTCTTACCTTAACCCTAAATTTAGAGCCAAGTCAAATACTAACCCCGATATGTGTCCATGAAAATATCCATCTAATGTAACAGAGGCACATTTTTCGTACCCATCAGACTACACTGTTAAATCACAGCTTGACGGTCAGCAATCTGAAGAGCTATTTTCAAGCTTCATATAAATATATAGTTGCTTTTTGTGCTTTTTTTTTTTCTCCCCCTTTTGTGTCTGTGTCTCTTCAGCTCAACTGTCAACCACAATGCTGCCCTACCGGTTCTCAGCTGGGAAAGTAACTGAAACTGGATCTACCTGCTGTTTGAACTGCTGGGGCGTTAAACTGCTGCTGACAGTTTAACTGAACGTGAGGCCGAGGCCAAAACGGGCCGCAGCGTGTATAGATAGCACATGTGCAAAGAAATACAGACAAAGCCGGAGTCTGTTCACATGGCCCGAACCTCATACAAGGGAGCAAAGGGAAATTTGACTAACCGGTGCACCTGCTCAGCGCCTCATGACGGTGTACTATCAGATGTATTTGTGGGTAAATGACTGTACAGCAATATTACGAGGAAAATACATAGTTTGTTGCTGATGAATCCAGCATTCAGGAGTTTGTATAAATGCTTCTTTTTTTTAAATCTCTTGACCCACAGTCATTTAATCTTCATTTTAAAAGAAACTGCTCGAATGACAAAAAAACAGTAAGCCACCAACGGGTGCAAAAGTACAAATGCTTTTGAGTAAAGGTAGAGTTTACCTGTCAACTGAGGATGATCTGGGATGATTCTTTCTCCGCTCGGCCGGCAGCTCACTCCCTTTGTACTCCAAAAGGCATTTCCCTGGCAGACAAAGTCAGCTGGCTTCTGAGCCAAAGTCGTCCTCTGTAACTGGTCTGCATACTCTGCTGGAGTCCCAGGTAGCTGTGTGTGTGTGTGTGTGTGTGTGTGTGTGTGTGTGTGTGTGGTGGTGCTGTGGCTACTCCCTTTATGCAGATGGCTTAAGACAGGTCCTTGTCCTTAACGTGAAGGAGGAGGAGGAGGAGGAGGAAAGAGTGGTAGGAAAAAGCCTAAAGTCATTCAGGAGAGTAATACATTATTGCCCTCACACCTCCGGTCTTTCCTCCTGTGCCACCGCCCTCACTAAAGCTGATGAGGCAACTCTGCCATGGACATTAAATACAAAACACATTAATCTGCACAATACATATATATTGTGATTAATTTCCATTTAAGTGAGAGATAAGGTAGCAGGTGGTACTGGAGGGCTGTCTTCCCACCAGAGCACCACTCACTGTGAATAGCTCTCTGTACCGCTTCCTTACTGGTACACAGTGCTGCTGGCCAGCATGGCTATTTGGCACCAGACATGTGGTTCCCAGTAAGTGTAGTGACTTTTTATTCACAAATAACAAGACAGCAATGACCAAAATATCGTTTCATCTAACATAACACTTTCAAGCAGAACTTGTTTTCCCTCAAAAACCTGCATTTCAACGATTTTTATAAACATTCATTTAATATTCACACACATTTGTCCATCTACCGGGAAGAGGCTTCGACTAATTAAGATCTGCAAGACAGAACCAATGTTTTTATATGACGACTGATTTTACTTTATGGTAATGACTCTGAGCCATTAGCAATAGTAGGTCTCTGCAATAACGGCGGTCTAACTGACCTGGTTACTCAGTAACCCAAACACAAATACTGCCGTAACATATCAGCAAAGTCATTTATTGGGCTTGGAATTGTGAGTGCTTTAAGGAAGGAGAAGGTATACGATAAACAGCTGTTTTACTCCCCTTCCTGGAAACTAGGGTTGTGGCTCTAATAGTAAACTCATCAAAGGTCTAGTCTCGAGCTGAATGCAATAAGCTGCAGTTAGATATTGTGTGGGTTGGTCAGGTGAAGCTGCTGGCGATGATATTGCTGTGGTGTAGGCTCATGACTGACTCATTGGTGACCGTTTCTCCCTTCTGACTAATAGTTATTTTGACAATGCTACAAAAAGACATTTTCAAGGCCACCAAGGGCATTCTTTTCGGTGTAAAATGTACAATGTTACTACTGGGTTAGCTGGTATGAATAAACCATGGTGTTTTGTGGCCTTATTTTTCTGTAATATTACCCTGTTACCCTATGACATGTCAAAACGCCTGCAATGAGTCAGCGTTTTTTCGCCTTGTCATTGTAAACATTAGCGAGCGTGCCTTAGCATTAGCATTTAGCAACACTGTAACTTTCATCTCACAGAGCTGCTGGCTCTTCTTTCTATACGATTTCCGCCCAAAGCTTCAGCTAAAGGTTTAGGATCATGCGACAAACCACATTGGTATCGACGTGTTTCCCACCGACAAGAACAAGAACGCAATGTATTGCCATTTTACGATTTTTGCCATTTTGGTCAAATTTGTTTGAGATATGGATTTAAATGTTTTTTCTTCACTGTTCCCTAGTAGCATCATTTCAGCTTCCACTTGTACAGAAGAATAGTTTGGCAAATTACATTGACATGATCACTTAAAGAGCACATCTGTGTTGACGCAGAATAAACTTTTTGTCTGGCGTATTGTCAACCTGCTTTACATTGGCTCTAAATATATTGATGCCTCCATGATTTCAGCTATTGTTTCCATAGCATATTTAGATACAGTTTTGGACATCACAAAAAATAAAAATGAGGACAAAGATAGAGCTCCTTAGGTCCCCAGCTGGAAATAAACTAAAGTTGTCGCGGTTGTGTTACGATATGGGACCACTCAGTTCCCACTACTCTCAAAGTTAAATTGGTCTTTTAATATTTTTCAAAAACCTAATAACACTATCACCAATCATTTTCTTTCAGTTGGGGACATAATCAAATGGCCATTTTACATTTGACACGGGCGTTAGATTTACATAGGTGACGTGTGACGTGATGTTTAGGACGAAATGCTTGGATGTGGACGTGTTGGCTGCCTCCCAGGGCTTCTGGGAAGGTTATGAGGAAACCAGACACTTCAAGGTGCTTCCCGCCCCCGCCCCCGCCCCCCCCCCCCCCATCCCCTCAACACCCATTTGTTTTTCCACGCCTCAGCAGCCACCAGACGCATTACGCCAAAGATTCCAATGTGAAGACCTTTGGAAGGGAGGCTTTAGCCCAATTCTGATTCTTGGCCCGCAATACGTCTGCACTTTCTGCTCGCGTCCCCTCTTTACTGTCAACAATCTGGGTGCCAGAGCTGAGAGGAGGTCAGTGTTGAAGTTAAATAAAAAGCCCACATCCACTACATGCTCAAGGTGAGCTGTGAAGGGCATTTCAGTGGAACAACGAAGCCTTTACTCTTTTTGTGTAAATGTCATTTCAAATAAATGTGACATTGGAATGTGTAGTTTTATGTTCAGCTATGTGATACGTACACTGCGATAAAACCCAGTGTTATGAACAGAGAACAGAAGTCGCAATATCTGACATGTATGGCACAAAAGGATTCTAAAACGGAGCAGGTGAACACTGAAAACATTTGTTTACAATCTCATTTTACAGTGGCCAGTCGGAAAGTTCAGGTCATGGACTTATCTTTAGGGCCCTGAATCGCGACAACAATCTTTGAAGCTGCGGCTGTAGTGTTTCCCAGAGAAGCAACTTTTTCCATTTTGGAGCCTTTAAATCTTTTTTTAGCATTGCGTGTCAACTTTTCGCACAACAGTCAAAATGCATTGGTCCGAACTTTACTCTGAAGATGCAACTTAATGATTGTAACTGCGCTTAGACTGCAGTAACCAGAGGATAGAATTATTAGTTTTGGATATTTTAGTAGAGAAAATGTGACTCCACAAGTTCTTTGTAATGTGATAAGTGCTTGACCTCTGTCACCACTATGCACTAACCCTTTGTCCTTAAAAACCAATAGGGTCAATTTTAGTTGGCAAATCTGTCAACCCTTTGCAGTAGAAGACACATTACAGCTCCTATTTGTATTGACTGATGTGTTTACGCATGTCTTTATTAGGTAGATGATGTTTAGGATGCAATGCTAGATAGTACAGGGTGATAATGCATGAAACGCTAAAGATCACTACTCTTCTGGGGAGGTGATTAGGAAACCAGACCCAAGGTGCTTTTCCTCCCTCCATCATGTCTCTACAGCAGCAGCATTACGTCAATGATTCCGATGTGAAAGCCTGTAGCAGGGTGTCTCAGATTTGTTTAAACTTGTAAACTTGCATGTGGACACTTCCTACCTGCACCCTCTGCTTACTGTCAACAAGTGAGAAGGTCACTTTTTGGGTGCTGCAGCTCACCTGACTAACCCACGTCTCTATCACAGAAGGATGTAAAAACCTTTCCTACAGATAAGGGCAAACGAAACCAGGTCATAAACATCACTCCGGTGTCAACCTTTTTGAGGAGGTAATTATCCAGCACACTGGCCTTTACTGTCAACATGTGACTTCATTGTTTGTATTCATGTAGTTTGGCTGGTTTTCAGATTTCAATGCATAATTGCATACAACCAAAGGACTCCATTTATCAAAACCTTGAGATTTGAAGCATCATTAATCAGATAGAGCTCTTTTTGTGTGAGAGGCAATGAAAAGTCCATTGGTTATGTAGCAAGTGAGTATTGTGGAAAGGTGTCAACTTATTTCATTCAAATGGATTTAGAGCGGATGGCTAAAGTACCAAAAGGAAAAAAATAACAGCGCAATCCTTAGCGAGCTACTCGGAGTGCATTGCTTGTTTATGGTGCAGCTGGCCACGATACCTGGTGAGCAAAGGATCAGGGTAAATTCAGTGCACACTGCAAATAGAGGAGGAAGGGTGTGTGGACAAATCAATAGAAGCTAACAGCTCAATTTTGCCATGAGACATCCGAGCAGTCCGGGTTTCTCCAGCAGTATCAGCAGTATATGTTCCAGTGGCTCTACTGGTGGTAACAAGCAAGAAACGAGTGTGTTCAGACCGCGTCTGTTATTAGTGTCCCGGGTGTATGTTTATTTGAGCAGGGGTGTGTCGATGTGTGTAACTGTCCTGGGGACGCAAGCGTGAGTCGGTGGGGGCGCCGGGCTTTGTTGAGGTTCTTGTACATTCTTCTGAGACAAATAAGTTACTGACTTTGACCTTGAAGCTGTACGAGACCCTACCAACAGGCGCAGTAGGTGAGCTGCTGATGGAGTGAAGATGGATGCCTCACAACATGAGTAGTAATTCACTTTAAACGGTAAGTGTGCACACAACCCACATTTCAATGTTGAAATTGTAGACCGGTTTCATTTTTGTCCAAAATGTATCTATTGTAACTGAGTTCCAGGAAGACCTTCAGTGCACTAGACTAGCGGTTACTATCACAATGGAGACAGCGCTCCCTTGTGGTCACAGGGGGGACATGCTTGTATGATTTTTGCCCTTGTTAACGGTTCATTATTAAATTGTGCCTTTCTGGTAGAACTTACCATTGTGTACCAAAAAGTTTTGCTATGCGTGGATACTGATTCAGGCTCTCGTCATCTTCTGACATCACTATTGTGACTCTCTCCTGGCAGGTCTCCTGCCTCTGCCACTCGACCTCTGTAGCTCAACTGGCCTTTAACCAGGCTCTTCGCTGGCTACCAGTAGCTGCCCACATAACATGCTGTGAATGGATGGGGTCTGGTCAAACCCTACATCCCAACCCGCACACTCCGCTCTGCATCTGCCAAACTGCTTGTTCCTCCCTCACTGAGAGCAAAACACTCCACAAGATCACCACTCTTTGCTCCAAAATGGTGGAATGGTGGGACACCAGGACTGCAGAGAGCATCTACATCTTCCGACGTAAAGTAAAGACACACCTCTTGCAGCACTTAAGAAGCCCATACATAGTATAATTTAGCTATAACAAGTTGTAAATGGGCTTAATTACTTTCTTGTCCTGAGTTCGTATCCCATTGGTTGAAATGCACTTATTGGAAGTCGCTGTGGACAAAAGCGTCAGCTAAATGACACTTAATGATCATCATGCAAAACGGCTTTTGTGGAAATGCATAAAACTCACTCACTAGATTAATGATAGATCGACCGTTCTCGTGTGCCTGTGCAGGTTGTTTGTTGCGCCAGCTCCATAGATTTGTCTTGACTCTACATTCTGCCATAGAAAGGTCAATAATTGAAATGTGTCCAGATTTTGCCTGCCAGACACACATTTCACTTTCCTTTTTAATTCTGGTACACTTATATATGTAATCAGCCCAAGACAGGCAGTTTAAAAAAGAAACATGGGCAGGCAATGTTTTTTTTAATTCCATGTATTCAAAGCTTGGCCTACATTACCCACAAAGTAATTCTATTTCCAAGAGTCCAGTCAGAGATTGGGGGCCGCGGTGTTGGAGCTCATTCCTCTCCCGCTTTGAGTCTTCAGACCCAACCTCCACTGGCTTAAGTGCAATTCCTCCCTTTGCAGGTTTACTCCACAAGACTTCTAAACACACTTTGAGGTGTTAAACCTGTGGAAGTCCCCTTTAAAACCTGTATGAGATTTGTTTAAAAGTATATTTTCACAGTATTAAACATTTTCCTGCTGAAGGTGGATGAACCTCTCCGTGTGCCAGCATTGACACTAACAAGGGGTGCTCTTACCAGGGCTAGTGCTGCGCTGGACTGAGCCCTGACCACAGCTATGTGGCTGTTTGCTCAGCCTAGCCTGCTCAGAGCTAAATACACAGTGATAGGGGGATGGCAGCAAGCGTTACTTGCAAATTGTACCTGGAAATGACTTTCAGATGTACTTTTAAGATAGCTTTAATAAGACAAGCCCAGGCAATAGTTTTCTGGGCTATGGTTATAGGAAGGGTGTGAGGATTTCTTTAATATTGTCTATTTGGAATGAGTTCATGTGCAAAAATAAATAGCGCAAGTAACTTTCCATGTGAAGGGAAAAAAGCAAAGGAGAAACCCCTCCCGTTGTCGCTCACAGAATTCCTTTTCATGAAATCAAAAGCATAAACATTTACTCAAACTATAACAATAAATACATAAATAAAGGCCATGCACATATTCACCTATCAAAGAGGAGAACCTGCTCCTTTAATTGATGGCGCATTAGTTCCCAGAAGAACAAACCATGGGGAGATTATACTGTGTGGGCATGTGGCACTAAAACAACGACAGACAAGTCGTCGAAAGCGTTCAACTTGACAAAGTCATAATCGCGTAAATAAAAACCGCGTTCTATATTGGTTGTATGCTCAAAGTGACAAGTCAGTGCTTGTGAGCTATGAATGATAGTCGCCCCTGGCAACCAAAACGTGCCAAATCACCATCAGGGGACCAAAGCACTTCCATGGCACTGACGCCCAGCCTCTCATCGAGTCCGCAGGTACTCTGGAGTGGAGTAATTGAAGAGCAGAAAGTCCATTCGATAGAGGTTGAACAGTTTCTTCTGGTAGAAGGGACTGATGTGCTTGAAGAAGCGCGCCGCCATGTTGCCATCCGTTCTGGTGCTTTTGCCCGATGTCGGAAACCGAAGCTTCCCGTCCACTCCGGCCAACTCCAACACAGCCTGAGTGTCTGGCTCCAGAGTCTCGTACTTTCCCACTACGTCGTAGTGGATGAGGCAGGGGTGGCAGAGGGAGTGCACCCGCTCCCAGTGCTCGTTAAACGGCTCCTCCCGTTGGGTCCGGGGGTCCACGAGGTACTGGACGAACTCAGGGAAAGACACGTCGCTCCCCTTCTCTAGGGCGTCGGGCTCCGGGTGGGGCCGGTTCCGGCGGATGATCTTGGTTCCGTAGCGCTTGTGGAAGGCGGTGTTGTAGCTACGGGTGAACTTGTTACGGTAGGCAGACACCAGGCGCTCAAAGGGCTCCCGCACGAAGATGAACTTGAGGTAGCTGCGAAGGCGTCGATTGATCTCGGGTACGGTGAACTCTGACAGCGTGCGGAGGTTCCCTGCTATGTGAGCCTCGTTTGCAGGGATAGCGAGGGGGTTGATGTAGCGGCCATCGCTGGTGAGGACCATGAGGACGCGCTTCCAATTAGTGCAGGCTACCTGGAAGGGAAAATATACATTTCATAAAAACGTGCATCTCAACAGTCCACTTTATAAATGCATCCACTGAAGAAGTCCAAGCTAACGATTTGAAATCTTGTTCAGAATTTTAGCTCAACTCAAGCCAATTGGAACCTACCTTGGGCACGTAGCAGTAAAGCAGGCCGTGTTTGTCGTCTACGATGAGGTGTTTGAGATCTTCAGGGGAAAGCACTTGGCGCTTCCTCTTGTGGCTCAAACAGCCCTGCTCCAAATGCTCCCTGCGACCTTGGAGGGATTCTCTGAGCTGCCAACAGCTCCGGCTGCTTCGTAGGGCAACGTAGAACAAAGATCGAGAGAAGCAAGAAATAGAAAATGTAAAAAAGTTTTCCGGCAATGCAATGTTACTCTTAACACCAAGCTTTTAATTAACAAGAATAAATAAACAGAAAACAAGTGTGGGAAATACATGTTGTATATGTATAAATATATATATAATATATATATATATACATATATATATATATATATATATGTGTGTGTGTGTGTGTTTTCACCTGGTCTCCATTGTAGAGGGTCTGCAATGGACTTCTCCGGCTTTTCCCTGGTCTGCGGTCCGTCCTCACGGCCGGTTCTACAGTGAGAGGGACGGTTAATGTAATCCATTCAACAACTGCAGCCCATTTATTCATTCTCTGTAGCAGACAAACACCTTTTAATAGAGGTAGTCAGCTATCTTTTCATCGCTTCTGTTCCTCTCAATCTTTACTTTTCTGGATTATTTGGGGGAAAAGTGAACCATTGATCCAAGTCTGACCAAATCCTATACTGTTGACACTTTTTTTTAACAACCTTCCATGTGTTTGACTAGAGGCTTCAATTACACTGTAAAAGATGTTCATAGGTTTCTTGGTGAAGTGAGTCAGAGCTGACTTTCCAACGCTCTTCAGGTTCTGCTTGTGTCATGACATGATCCTCCTTCTTTCTCATTTATGGTTTCCATAGGAACATAATTATCTTTCACAGCAAAACATTTCTCCTTAGGTCACTCTTGCTATAAATCTGTTTGACCTAATCTGTCCCTATTTAACTTAATGACAGTTACCTCTTGGATATCTATCCAGAACAAAGATTTAGAGAACACCCACAATGAAAAAGATGCATCACTGATTATACATGTGGCTGCATAACATCCATTGGTAAAGGGATGGGACAACTCAATTTAATTCATTTTATTTTGTATAGCCCAAAATCGCAAATTACAAATTTACCTCAGAGGGCTTTACAGTACAGTCTGACGTTGAGATATGCGGTGGTAGAGACCTTGTTATAGTCTCTCTCCTTCCAGGCTCTCAACACATCTGCTTCTACCTCCATCCCCTCCCCCGCCTGCTCCCACCCGGGCCCGGCGGCAGTCAGTGATTCGGTCAGTGGCAAACAGTGCGGAGTGAGAAAAGTGATTTGTTCTGCAGATGTGGCTCACCAATGCATTGGGGGTGCTTCACATTTGGCACAATGCTGGAATGGGATGGAGGCAGAGAGGTGCGCAATAATGGGCTTAATGTATGCTAGCTAGCCTGAGGGAATGTACACGGAAGAAGACATATGGATTCATGGTGAAATACTATATTCACCTACATCATATGAAAAGCATATCAGTTAGCAAAAAGAAAAGTTAAGACGGGCTGCACAAGTATGGAACCCAGAAAGAGAGCCACTCCCATTCTTTCTGCTGACTTCCCATGAATCAAATGCCTTATGAAATGGGCACCAACTGTAGTGAATCTGTCGAATTTGGACTGTAGTCTCATAAAAATAACCTACAATCACAATATTTTTACAAACTTCTGTAAATCATATCTGCTTCCTGTCTTTTTGAGGAAACTGAAACCAAAAAAAAAAAGGAACAGCAGCTGAGTTGGTGAGTGCTGCGTGTAAAGCCAAACGTGTGATAGAGCAGGATCTGTAATGCAGCCTCTTTGTCCTTCCTCTAAGCTCACAGGAATCATCAAAATCCTCCACTTCCTCTGGGTCAATGGGCACCACATTGTCTGATCACGCAGTGACTGATATTCAAGTCTCTTTGGACCAGGGGTCCCCAAACTACGGCCCGCGGGCCTCGAACATAATGCGCGATCATATGGACACGCTCGCGTAACCGCGGAGATCAGCCCCGCATGCCGACGCCGCCAGCACCCCCCGGCCCCCGACAGAGGAGGACAGAGGTTATGCAGCCCTCACAAGAAAAAGTTTGGGGACCACTGCTTTGGACCATGATGAAAGTTTGGCCTAATATTAGAGGTGGAACGCTACGTGGGTTCAGGCACTGCCGACGCTTCTCTACATAGGAACGGCTTGCCAGGATGGACTGTGTCCACGTATGGTGTCTTCCCAAAATAAACTTCACAGGAAGTTGATGCTTGGACGGTAAAACCAATAAAGATAAGATTATTACAACTTGACTGACCAATGACCAGCGCAAATCTGCAAGTGACAACTGGACGATAGTATTTTCTTTCTTTCTTGTACCAATCTTGCACTTTTTAACCACATGTAACAAGGGACGGATGTATTATATCGCTCTATACCAAACCATAACTACAAAGCAACATAGTAGTACATACTGTTCTACCTCTGCTGGATATACTAAAAGATGGAAAACAAAAACATAGTTAGAACTTAATTCTACGTAATATGTCACATATAAGATAAAGTATTTGTATGTTCTCAGCTCTCAGAAGATCAAAAGATCGTGTTGCATGCAATTTATAGGAAAAGGGAAAACAAAATGCAATGGCACGCTAGGGGTTTAAAACAAATCAGAAGAATTTGATTAAATGGATGGAGTCAAACAACACAGCAGTTCTCATCTTAACGCAAGCTGTGCACAAATTCAGGACGCTTCCTCAGGAAGCTGGAAAGTAGGTCAGGGGACACTTAGAGGCTGTGCTCATATTCATGGCTTATTGTCTGTTTAACACTGCAAGATGGAAAGGGGGCATTGACAGGTTTGCCGGTGATTATTCGTTATTGACTGGACATTAGTTTACTGGCGCTACTAGTGTGACCGAAAACGCACGCCAATCAGCTGGTTCTGCTAGCGCCATCAACTGTTGCTACCCGCATACCGCTGAAAGCTCCTGGCCTCCAGTGCTTGTGAGCTTTGGCTCAGTGCTATCCGTCCTTTGGGTTATTGGTTATTATTGAAATGAATAACCTAGGACTGAACAAACAATTAAAATAATGTACTCCTCCATCGGCATCTTCAAAAAGCTGCAGTCATTCATTACTCATAAAATGCCTTGTTGCAATCCACTGGCCAAACACAATCCACAACCAATCAATCAATCAATCAATCAATCAAATCAATAAAATGGGAACGCACCAAACAAGAAACGATCCAGCTGAAACAAACGCAGGAAGTGGAGACTGAGCGTTACACCTTAAAACGGAGGACGATGCAGAAACGCTTGAAGGAACAGTTTGAGAAGAAACGACTGAGGTGGCAACATCCATTTTCATCACTGGCCTAGAAACCACAATGAATGCAGCGGCCTGAGGAAGTCTTTATACATGCAAAAACAAAAAAATGAGCCGAGCATTCATCTCTTTACAGTCTCAGTGTCACTGCACGTCTTCACACAGCGTCAACAACGCTTCTCAGCTTTGGTGCTCACGCTCCTTTACTTGCATAGTTGATGCGGTTTTAACAAGAACTCCTAGGATTCTTTCCTTTCAAACCTTCCACAACGGTTGTACCTCTAGAAACGTCATCACTTTGCAATGAAATCATTCGACGGATTACCTTTCTTCCATTTAAAGAGTCTACAAAATGTCTGTCTACTGTCACCGACAGATGTTCTTACAGGACCGTGCCATCATGTTTATCTGAGGAATGCTTTCCCCATCCTCATCAAGCCTTTAATTGCTCTCCAACAAGGTTTTCTCTGTTCACTGGGAAAAACATTCAGAGGCTTCTTCTCTCTTATCGCTATAAACCACAACCTTTTTTTCGGTCTTGCGTGCTCTAACACCAGAAGAACCCACTTCCTCTTAGACCCAGGAAGTGACACAATGCTGACAGTTGGAGACGAGCAGAAAGGGCTCCAGTCTCACTGCGCACACAAACGGGCCCACGTTGGAATTGGGTTTGTCAGGTCCCAGTGACCGGCAGGGGTCTGATTTATAATATATTATATTTTTTACTGTGACCAGACATTAGTCTGGAGTAGGCGTGGCAATGCCAAAATTCCTAGCTGGATTAGTTTAGCTTGCATCCCGGCTTAACTCTGCTTTTGGTGCTTGTTTGGTTTGGCTGCTTTGGTTGAGTCCTCGCCAAACGCCTCTGATGTTTATCTCATTTGCCACATAAACATTAAACATAACATTAAAGATCATAGCTAAGTCTATGGGAGCTAATGGCCACTGCAACCCTTTGTTTTAATCTATGGGATTTTATGAGAAATTTTAGACTAAACTTTTTTTTGCCGTTTGCAGATAAGCTTGAAAAAGCTCTTCCCCCACACGACGAAGTATCAATATTAATTTATTTACTTAGAGGGGAAATTACACATTGTGCCGAATGAATGCTCATCTTCATGAGGGCCACGTAATGGAAGTTTCTACGAGCTGAAACAAAACCCCCATGTGTTTTTCTTTGATTGGGTATATAAAAGTCTGAAAAAGACAGTGGCGTTGTCAGGCTGTCAGTGCTTCGCAACATCGTTTTAGAAAGGATTTCCGTCCAAAGTGGTCAGCCTGAAAACAAATATCACATGACTGTTTGGCTCCTGCATGCTGAGGTTTCTGTGTGAATATTATATAGACAGTATATACTCCTTAATAAAAAAAGGCTTTATTAGTAAAAAAAAAAAAGTTTGATACAAAACGACCAATTTAATCTTATTTTATTTAAACAAATACATTGATGGATGGACTTTAAAATGACCACATACACAATAGGGTTTTCATTAGTTCAGGTCAATAAATGTGGTCAACACGCGTCTCTAACTAGTTTCCTTTCGGTTTCGCTGTTTGCATTTAAGCTTTTGTCCACTATAGTTTCTTTGTGAACTTAACAATAGTTGCGCATAGCAAAACAAGTGCATCAAAAGGTCCAAACATGACTTCAAACATCCGCTCCGTAGGGCTCATAGTGCCTCTAGACACGCCGCTCACCGTTTTGGCTCTCTAAAAATAGTTTGCTTATGTCGCATGTAGGCAGTAGAACCATTATGAAATGTACAAATTAACAGGAGGCTGTTTTCTTTCAGCGGCGTGACAAATCTGGGAAGAAAACGTGTTTCCCCACATCCACACTACAACTCAACTGAGGAGTCGCCGGAAAAACACCGAGCACAACAACAGCAGGCATTAACCCAGCAAAACATATGCGTCTCAAATTAAAAGGGAGTAGTTTGGATGTAGCCTTATTCTAACTTATTCCATTCACTCAGAGTTTAAAAAAATAAATAAAATCTAACAGAAACATTCCAGCAACAGATTTGCATGTTGGGGCCAGAATGACAGAAGCCAGAAGGGATAAAGTGTACCCGCTACATAATCCTTGCAGATTTTGATATGGGAGATTTTAGCATGACACTCGATTTAGCCAATAATTAAAATATAAATCAAGGCCCCATCTCTGTTATCAATTAAGTGTCTCCAGCTATGCAATTCCACAGAAGTAGATTCAGAACCAGCCAAAAGGACTGCCAACAGTGTTTAAATAAACTACACATTTATTATAAATATAAATAGCCTGGTAGCATGCTTCTTGGGTCTATTACAATAAGCAATGAAAAACCCATATTTTGTCTATTGTTAACAAAAAAGCATCAACATCTGTGATGCGAGTTAACACTTCATCACACCCCCACCCTCTTTGCTCCAACAGATCATCAAGCAAAGTATCAACATCGAGCGCTTGATACCTCAGCCTGTCGCATTCAAGTAAGGTTCTAGCAGATGTTGATCAGTTTAAAGAACCCAATGAAAAGGAAAACTAAACAATGTGACCAAGGTATAATAATATATATATAAGTAGGGCTATAAACAAATGAACTCTGGGTAAGCCACACCAAGTGGGGCAGAACAAACAGCCGGTAGGTGTAGCATGTGCTTGGCAGCCTTTTTTTTTTACCTTAATTGCATCACAACAATGTGTTTGTTTCACAACAGCTGCAGTGATGTCAGACTCAGAAGCGGTAACGTGCATAAAGTCACACTGGACAAGCTGGATTGTGGACAATACATGTTTCCAATGACAAATATTATTGTGTGCGTGTGTGTGTGTGTGTGTGTGCGCGCGCCTGCAAAATGAAGAAATGAAGATACCGTAACACTGATTGGCCAAGGCTTGAAACGTCACAATCAGAGGTTTTATTGCAAAGATCACCTTTTCTCCTTGTCTCACTCCAATCACCGCCCCCGCCCCCCAAATGCAACCCCTCTTCGGATCTACACAACTGGATGATACATTTTGATCTCAAAACTGCGAATTTTACAAAACGCAACAAGTTTGCACGTATGTAATTAGTAGTTATCTTGTAGATGTCGACAAGTTCAGACAGCCCAACATGCTGAACTAAGATTCTTGGCATTGGAACGCACACACACTGAAAACAGCATGCACAACGTTGCTGAGTCAACGGGACCACATAAAAGAGTCAGAGAAGAAAGAGAAACTGGGTGTACGCCTCCATTTCTGTTCAAATAACGATGAATCTAAGGAGAGGGAATCAATGGAGTTGTGATGGGAAAGTTTCACAGGTGGGGCTCATTATCTCTGAACGGAAGATAAAGGGCAGTAAAGCTTTATCGCTGCACGTTGTGCACTCACAAGCAGCTGTGCCCATGGATGCTGAAGTCCTGCTCCCGTTTTGCCTTTAGCATCATGCTACACGCCGTTGTCAATCCGCAAAGCATCTTTAACACCAGTGATCTCGTTTTAACAGAATTTAGAGGAAGAAGTCACACTATGGTCGCCCACGGGAATGAGAGCTCAAGTTTAAAATCAGATGTAGAATGTAGACAACACTACCTGGAACTAAACTCACAGGTCACCTCCTGCATATACACCCGTTGTGGGATAGACATCCAACTTTTACCATGCTCAATCCCACAACTGTGTACAGGTCCGGGCTGTGTAAAAAGTCGGCACATGAAATCATCAATCACTTTTAAAATCGCAAAACGTTGCAGGGCTGCACACTTACGGGAAATGGATGTAATCAGGCCATTTAGGCTGCGCTATCAGCTTGTGGTCAATCTCTTTCCATTAAGTGTGACTATCGGGTGTTGACGCAAGTTCTACTTTAAAAAGTTATTCTGGAGTGTTATTTTAGTACTTGATCAGAGATCATTTTTTCTTGAACTACATTCACCACTATTATCCCAAACTGGAACAACTATGCAAAAATGACAAATGTTATAGGTCACGACTCAAAATGGTTAAAATAAATAAATAAAATAAACAAATAAATAAACGGGGAATTAACGACTGGTGACACATACTGCCATAGTGCGACGGTTTAGCGAGAAGACGAAGTTCCTTGTTCCTTCTGGCCTGCTCCTCTTCGCACCCAAACAGAGGACAAGAGACACAAGAGAGGGAACGGAAATAACCGACATACTACAGAACCAAACGAGACATTTGGTGTTGTTTGGTTTTTAAAAATCCTCTCCGACTACACCTGATAGTTAAGGAAGCCTTTTGTCACTCCTGACTGAATCCTCTGTAGTGGGGGGGCAGTGAGGCGCTGCTCATGTGGCCGGTGCGTCTACTAGTGGGACTGAAGAGAAGAAGACAGGCCGGAACAGGTCCTGCTCCAAAAGGTAATATACACCTACGGCGGGTGGAGGGGAGTCAATGCGAGTGCTTGTGTGAAGTTTGCACTGAAACTTGGGTTACATGTGTCGTGTGCGCCTGCCCCGAAAAGCTTTACATATATTCCTCGTGTCCATAAAAAAGGTGATTTACTGCTTGTGGTTGTGGGAAGAGTGCCGGGTGAAATCCAGGTGACGCTGATGTAAAACTCAAATGTCTTGCCATTTCCTCATGATTCTATTTGATGAACTATGACAGCAGCAGCCACTGCATTACACACCTCAACATCCAACTCGCCGAAGCTGCGAAAAGTTCACCGCATTTTATTTCAACAAAAAGCCACATTGATCCATTCCTGCCTCCCCTGCCTGGGGGGGGGGGGGGGGGGGGGCTATGCAGTCCCCTGTGGGGTCAATGTGCCATTCAATGTCTACAACGGGCAGGAGCCAAGGAAACAAAAGGGAGAGTGGAGGAAAGAGGAGAGGAAGGTCGAAGCGCAGGAATGCAGGGGGGCTGTAGGAGGGGGGCTGTCAAAACATGAGACCGCTCACAAGGAGCTGATTCAAACTCGGTTACATCCTCATTTCATGTTCCCTCTGCACAGGCTCGCTGTGGGCCAAAAGATCCAAACACCACGTCGTCTCGCTCTATTAAAAAGGCCGAATTTGCCCACTATGCAGTTCTGTTGTTTGCATGTTGTGGGTATTGTGATATTCACTTTTTATGACCTCACTTTCTAAATCTAAATCATCTGTTCACATGTAGCGCTTCTTCCCTTTGAGCCTGCTGTGTTCAAAATGAGTTGGTGTACGTTATTAAGCGGCGTGGGGTACTTACCAGGCTTGGTGATGCTCTGAAAGAAAAGCACGAGAACGAAGAGCGAGCCCAGGCACGTCGCCAGGAGCAGGCGTCCTCCTCCGGGCATCCTCATCCTGAAGCCCGGCTCTGCTGGCGCAGCCGCTCGGACGCGGTTCATGCGAGATCCCCCGGCGGAGGATGCGAGACTCTCCGATGAGTTAATAGCCTATTCATTAATTCAGAGCAAAAAGACAAGTCCATCCAGGGAAGGATTAAAAAAAAAAAAAAAAAGGAAACCGTTGGTTTGAGTGCGGCACGCCGGAGAAGTCAGCCGTTAATTTCAACGTAAATGAGCCATAAATCCAGATCGGGTCTTTGCTAGTTTGGTTCGGGTAACGCCAACGTAATAATGATTACATTTAAGTACGGACATCTTAGATAACAATTAATGTTCCGTTGATATGAAACACTTTGGCTTCTCCTTAGCTCTAGTTTTTGTTGGTGTCTAGAGTTCGTCGAAGTGACTATCGACAGAAACACAAACTTTTTCGTCGCCAAACATGGACGGGGGAGCATGCCATGACGTCACACCCACGTTTTTTTCCTCTCTCTCGCTCTCTCTGATTGCTGCATGCCGCCTTCGGGTACTGTCGTACTTTTAAGAATACACTGAGAGAGTCGGCTTTTCAATGTGACGTATGCTCCGCCGTCCCTTATTGTGGATAGCATAGCACAATTGAGATGTGTGCTCACTTTCGAATGTTAAGAAAATCCAGTCACATCTCAAATTCTGAGAAAAGGTATTTTGTATTTTTTAATTTTGCGGGTCGGCTGACCTGTACCACTCTTAGAGGCATGGGTTTACGAGAAGCACTCGAACGCATCTTAACAATAGTTCATAGAAATCTCAACATTGAATACTTTAGGTACAGTATGTCCTATGTCATCAAACAGTTGAATTACGCTGATATACACATTTTCTTTAAATAAACAAAGACAAATTCAACAAATTAATTGCAGCCACATGAAACTTCTACAACCCTGAATAATACAAACGTACAAAAATGCCAGTAAACACATACAAAACACACATAATATGCACCCCAATTTGAGATTATCTTACCTCCTGCGAAACATGAGTCCTATATTTGAAGTCCACATATTTTCTCTGCCCCATCTGAGCTTACTATTTGCAAACTTAAAAACTGTAGGGACAAGCACAATCACAAAGCACAATCCATGAATTCAACTTTATACTAAAGAGGTTTAATTCCAAAACATTTAATATTCTGAATAACATAACATTAAGCTCCATTAATCATTGCATAATATGTGGAGTTTGTATGCAAGACTGGTTAACTCTGATTTCCTGAAAAGTATTCCTCAACCTTTTTTTCTGAAATTCCTGAACTTAACCGTCTGGACTTCATCAAAACTTCTCTGCTAGACGGTAAATTGCAGTGATGACCTTCAGAACATGAGCACATGTGCATACCAGGTCTCTGAAGATCA
Source organism: Apeltes quadracus (assembly GCA_021346845.1). NCBI lineage: Eukaryota > Metazoa > Chordata > Actinopteri > Perciformes > Gasterosteidae > Apeltes > Apeltes quadracus. The sequence continues at coordinate 14,876,487 of CM037928.1, forward strand.
ACGCAGCACTAAACTTAAGCAAGGCTTTCAATCAACTACGGGGGGGAGTTTGACCAGCGGTATCACATTACCAATTGAGGTCGATGAGAAATAGATCACGATAAACTGAAAAGACAGTTACGGCCTGACAAATACAATGACATTAACTGGGTACGAGAGTTGAACATAATGTTTGTCCAATTTGCTTATTAAAATAAAAAGCAACTGTAACCATTTGTAAAGTTGATTGCTTTTACGCTCACACACACACATTAAAATATTGAACATGTATACTATTAAGTGAAAGTTTGGCAATTCATTTTCAATCAACATGCATTTATGTTAAACACATATTTGGTATTGTTGTATAACAATAGAAAAATAGGCAGTAAAATCAATATAACCATGAAGCCATTAAGTAGCATGGAAATATGACATTTGTCAGCTCAGCTCATACCTGTTGAGCTTTCATCAATACCAGAACGCTGGATTACCAATTTACATACAACAACAAGACAAAGTATGCTACAAAACGTAAATGTCAGACCTGGATTTCTCCTTCAAAATGTAGTGCAAACTAAATACCTCTTTCTGAATCACAAATTGGCCACAGAGGACTTGACAGTCTGTAGAAATGCAACATCCTCCGTTTCTCGACCCTCACATCGGCACAGGGAGCCACCGTTCATGCTTCCCTCCCTATAAAGCTGTAAGTACCCACATGCTCATGGTTACCTGCAACATGCAAGGCCTCGTGGATTCCTTGGGCACTTGAGAATAAGAGAGCCTTGATCATTACTAGGTTTAACAATGACGTGGTAATATGGGCCCATGTCAGCATGTTTCTTGAAACCAGAAGTGCCATACAGGGGTGGAGCTTAGTACAACCAAATGCTAAATAAGATATTTTAGGCATCCAAATGTGTTAAAACTATTGTGAAAAAGTGAAAGGATTAGAGTTCTCAGTCCGAAACACAGACACCACCCAGACCAGACAACGACGCAACAACGATTTAGGAATAACATGGTGGCCACGCACTAAAGCATACTCTGCTTAACCACTTCTCCTGATGGGGCTATAATTTACTTTAATCATCAGGTATTCAAGAAGTCTTTAAACTAGCAATTGAGAGCTGAAATGTTTACTCAGAGAAAGGGACCCTGCTTTTCCTTTGATTTATTGTGAAGGGAGAGAGTCGTGAAAGGGATGGATGTATGTTCATGGGTACGTGTTTCCTCCCTGCGAGTCACATAACGTATGTGGAGATAGAAGAGCTGCTGTGACCACCATGAGAGGGTTGGAGCAAGCTCGGTTCTGCCCAATAGTAGAAAACCCATAACTTTTTTTGTGTTTGTGCAGGCATGTAAAGCCTTTAAACTAAATGATGAAAATAAATGATGTTCAATATGATAAACATTCACCTCCAACAGGCTGATACAGACTGAATAAAGTGAAGTTGTTCAACGGAGTCAATGAAGTGAATCATTTGGGAAGGATGAAGAAATAAACCTGTTGATATTGGCAGGCTATTTAGGTTAGCAAGCCCGTTTTTTTGGGGCTTCCAACAGAAGACATGAAAGAAAAACGTTGGAAAATACTGCTGTACACCATTCATGCCCCAGAAAGTGTGTGTAATCTGCAATCCTCCAAGAAACCCTTTAACATGCAACACATAAAACCTGCTGCAGAATACAAGTTTAACGTATGTCCGTTAAGGGCAGAAAGTGGGCTTTGCGCGGGATTATCTTGTACAAATGTATAATTATTGTTTATTTATCAAATCCCCCCAGAAACTTAAATGATGAATTTTGATTTTGTCTTTCAGGTCCACCAATTACAGATGAATCAGTCCAAGCAGGGCGGACTCACTGTCAGGGAAGTATACATTAGCCGTTTTTCTTCCGACATGTGCTGTAAGACCTGCACTTAGTGGTTGACTTCATTGACGTTCTTTCATCTCAGATGGTTTTCTGTTTGTGGTGTCGGGATGGGCTGGAAAGCCTTTCCCAGCGTGGATACCTCCCATATACAAAAAGACAATGACAGGGCCCTAAAACATGCTACACAACATGAAGAGACTTCTTCTGGAAGTAAACCTGAATGTGTGTGAAGTCTTAATCACAAGCCTACGGGGGAAAGCGTCTAATACGCCGAATGTATAACAAGCGCACTGGAATCATGTCAAATGTAAAGCATCAGGTCACTTTACAGAGAAAGGAAACATGGAACATTTGTGTATCACAGAGTAAGTGAAGATCACATTTGATAATACTTTTAAATCTCATATAAATTCTCAAAGGGACACACAATGCCAGCATAATGAAAACAATAACCTCAATCAATCTATCAACCCTTCGGCCAAAAAGGGAAAAATGAACATGACATGAACAACTGGGCTCTTGCTTTAATGTCCTCCGTGTAATCAGCATGCTCCTTTTAAATGCATTCAACCCTCTAATCTAGGAAACATCAATGCGCCCAAAAAGGTCCACATATGTAAACATCTTAGATATAACGTTACCCTGATGACCTGGGTTCAAACTTTGCCTAAAAAGGAATATAAATCCTACACAAACCTCTAAAAACATTTCAATACAAAGTACACAACTGAGGGTCTAATTCACCTTTAAACCATTGTTTTAGAATGCACTTTTTATTGTTGGTACATCTTGTAGACTATTGAAGTAAGGACAATTCCACTGTGCTGGTTTGTGTCACATCACCAGTGGTGGCCTTTAGTTCAGAGCAATCATTTATTGTTATACTTATTGTGTAATAATATGAAGCATATATATACAGTACACAGCAGTTCAGTTGAGCGGTCTTCTAACGGGTGAATTGATTCTACCCCCCCCGATACCCAAACTCTGTGTAGCTGCCAATATCAATGACCAATCTGATACCAGTGGTTGTCTCCTACAATTTAAAATCTGTAAGTCCTTAAATGGGATGAGCTTTTTTGTTAATTCACATGAGGCTGTAACTTCAGCACTTAACTTATTTAAAATAATTCATCAGCCTCATGCATCCTTTTCTTATTACCATGTTCTGACATCAGTGGAAACACTAATGTGTTTAACTTGTGGCCGACATTTAAGTAGTTAAGCTCATTGTCGAGCTCCCGTAGGCAATGGTGATTAACGGCGTTGATCAGATGGATCAACGCAATTAAACTAGCGCACTGCAGCAAATGAACAGAATTGGTCTGATTTGGCCGATACCCGAGCTGCTCAAATGCCTTTATTCATGTAATACATTCACAGGGAACATTCAAAATAAGAACATACGTTCTTATTTTGGTAAAATATGTCTACTACACTGACTGCGAGTAAGACTGGATGTGTGACTGTGCCAGAAGAAAATGTTGCAGATTAAATATAACTAGTGACTCTTAAAAGGCAAACAAAGCAAGATGTGACCTGTTCAATTTTGTTGTCTTTTGTTTGTAGTTTAAATTGTTTCCCTTATTTTGTGGAGGAAACGGTCTCCACCTCTGCAGGGCTTTTTCTACTGATGTAGTTCTAAAGTACTTTTCTTTATTATTAAGTCCGTAAGTGACAAAGGTCATGCGTAGCCCAACGTGCATGTGTATGGCCGAGCATTGCTAATGACTGCTAATTGGAAATGGATGAGTCTAATTGGATGTTTAGCCAAAAGCACCAGGAATCCCATGCAGGCTTTATTCACAAATGAGTATTATTGAGTATTATTGAGTGAGTATTAATGAGTATTATTACAGAGCATGGAGGCAGCCCTGCACATTTGTACTTAAGAACATTAAGTTATTATGTATTACTCTCTGAATTTGATGTCAGTCACTACAGATCACTGAACTGAAGTCCAGCAGAGCAAAAGCTGTGTGCGGAATGCAGCACAGGCAGGAAGAAGGAGCCAGTGTTTTAACAGTAAGGTTTTTGATGCAAGGAAATGAGTTCAGTAGGTGCATCCTGTAGAAAGTAATAAATGCAGGCACGGTGCCCACGGTGCTCTTCACAGACATATCTGATGCTCTTTTTTGATCCCAACGAGTCTCTCCAAAGCAGGATAAAGACTGCCTCTAAACCATATTCTATAATCACACTGCATGTTTTTGCAAAACCCTCGGAAACCTCTCACTTTTGTTCTGTGAGGTTTGTACACTAAAATGAGCCATATAAGGAAACCTTTTCTGCTCCTGTGTCAAACACAAAAGAGTTGCCAAAGAGCAGTGGTTCCCAAACTCTTTCTGTCAAGCCCCCCTATGATGATGTAAGAACATGGACCCTTTGTTGCCTACAAAGAATCTGGACTACACTTTGTATTACAAATTCTTTAAAGTAGTGTAAAACGCATACAACTGGTTGGACAACATGATTGGCCATTTTCAACCGTTTGCATTTCCATTATGGAATGCAACTCTGCTGATCTACTTTTTCTTTTTGTTAATAAATTAGTAATAGTTGAACAGTTTCAGCTCTGAATAACTTGTTGTAGCTGCTTGGGATGTCTTTATTTTACATGGGGATGCTGGTGTAAAAAATGCTTATGTTGCATGTTAATGTTGGGTTACAATTATTCCTCAAAGTGACTAGTTCATTTTAAGCTGTTTAAAAAAAAATACACAAACTCATAAATTCATATAGGATTCAATGGAATGACTGTATTTCAATGTATATGGGAGACATCTGTAATATTCCAAAGCTCCTGTATCTCATTTCAACCAACATTACCACAGAAGACAAATACTATTTCACAGACTGTCCCAGCATGGGGTATTTAACAGAGTTCTCAAACCAGGTAAGGTGTTTCTGCCAAACGATTGACAGGCCTGTTGTTATAATGCTTGATCAAACTATTAACACTTTCTCCCCAAAGATTCAGCTGACAAGTAAACTAATTAAAGCATACTGTGATAGTACTTTTTACTTCTCACTATGTGCATTTCATGTTTTATGGTTATTGCTGGGAGCCATTGCACACCCTTTAGAATATATATATATTTGCACAATATATTTGCCGATGTCAGAGATGCTCACAAGTCTATAAGCTTGAGTCCAAGTCAAGTCTCCAGTCTCTTATAATAAGTGTCGCCTCACGTACAGGTCGGGGGGGCTAATGCTAACTAGCGTGCATAACGAGCTAGTTAGCATTAGCGTAAGCGTTCCGCACGGAGTGTGTCGGTTTTTGCAATTTGTTTTTCACAAATAAAGTTTATAGTGCCTTTGTTGGTGATCAGCAAATGCTAAATAACACACCTTCGGTGATATCGTTGATGCAATCGGTTCGTGCATAAAACATGTATCGACTAATCTTTGCTACCCACTTGAGTTTCACTTCCATAGTAACGCATGGCTGCGTAACGCCTGTGCATTTCATCCGTGAAGCTTTAAGTTGCTTCCGCTTTGCTCATGCTGGAAGGCATAACTACACTGGGTACATTGCAAATGGCTTCAACCACAGTTAACCCGCTTGAAAAGTTCCCAGTGTACAAGCCTCATCCACCTGGTAATGAGTCATCCGAGCTGAGGTTGAGTCACTGGAAACACAACGGTAGCTTAATTAGCAAAAAGAACATTTCTCTTCAAATGGGAAGGAGTGACCCCAGAGGATGGGCGGACTACAAAGTGACATTATTCAACGCCAATAGAAAAAGCTTCTTTAGAGAAGCATGTGATATGAGCGTTGAACAGTTTGACAACATGGATATTTCTTCACTTGCTTGTTGTTGGGACTCAAACGGATATTTATACATCCGACGGATGAGGAGCAACAGAAGGATCCATTAGTCTGATACAATTGGTTACTGGTTAATGTAATAGTTGTTTTTGTTTGTTTGAAATATGGAGAAACACGTTTATTCGCATTCTTCCCTGGAGTTACATAAGAAACTTGATAGAACAATTATGTTTGTCTATAAATTATTAAATATTAGAAGGATATCAATCTTCTCATCTAAGTTGGGCAAGGACGTTAATAGCTACATGTCCAAAAATGTCTGTCTGTTTGACTCCAATGTTACTACAGGACTTGTTAGACGGAATTCTGTTTTTTATGTATTATGTAATAAGCAAGTCCAACATCCATTGCTTCAATGTCAGTTTTATAAAATATTTTTTTTTATATTTTAGGTAAACAAGCTCAAAGACATGCATTTTATCTGTGAAAGGATAGTTTATCTTTTAATCAAAGCGTACTTTTAACAAATTCTAATAACAAATTAGTGTAGATGCTTCATTGTAATCGCCTCAAAAACCTTGTAAAGCCATTGCCCATTGTGAACCATGTGAATTATTACACATTCAAATCCTTTGGCCTTCTTGCTACACAACTCCAATGAGGTTCTTTCACTATTTTATAGCGAGGTGAAGCCACAAACAATTTACAATGAAGCACAGCTCGGGCAACAGCTCAATTGTACCACCAGGTGGCGTTGTTGTTCCTCCCACAGACGTGTCATCACCCGGGCAGTGAGAAAAGGGTGTGAGTGACAGAGAGGGAAACAGAAAGAGAAAAATAAATGATAAGGAAACCTTTACCAAGTGCCTCTGTAGACTGTGCGATCCGATTATTAAACATGCCAGCACAATATGTGCCAGCTTAGTATTTTCTTCATCTACGGTCTGTGTCAAACACACATATTCACCCTCAATGACCTGTCCCACAAGGACTTAAATACTCATGCGTCAAATGTCCTGGTAGCATCCCTGATCAGCAACCGCCATTATCACTCAATACTTATGTTCCACATTACTTGCAAAAGGCTAATGCTTGTCAATGAGGAGAAAATGGTCAATCAGTCTGAAGAATACAGTAAGAGCAAATAACTTACTCAGGTACGAGACATAAGGAGAATCAAACTGGCCGAGAAATTGGTTAGTCACCGCTATGAAGAACCAGAGCGTGTTTACATCAAATATTTTTTAGATCCTGCAATGAGGCCAGTTGAACTTCCACTAAAGGTACCGAATAGAATACAAAACAAAAATGGCTACATGTCAAGGAACTGCAACATTCAAATGCTCTTTCATTCTTGAATTCTTGAGGACTCAAATATTTCCAGACTAGATTATTTTCAGGGTTGGAGTATGTCTACGCTGGTCACACAAACCCTGACGTTCCCTGTTTTCAACGCGTTTGGAACATTTATATTCATAAGAATTTTGAAACGTATGGATATTGTTTTTACAATGTTGTTGGAACTTCGTATTCCTAAAGCTCGCCAAATGTTGTTTTTGGACCCTTTAATTAAATGTTTTCCTCCTCAAGGTTCTCGAAATAATCTTCAGGGTGCGTTCCCTAAAGGTTATGAAGATAACTAAAAGCTTATGAATGGATATCTCCAGGGAACATTACCTAAATGTTATACAAACAACATTTAGGGAACATAGCCTTGAGTTTAATAATATAGCTCCTGGGAGAGCTGATGTAACATTCACAACACAGGAAACACAGACCAATTACGTGCATCGTAAATTACATCACGTGAGGCTACACAGCCTATGATGAATATGTGTATTCTAAGAAACTTCTCCTTTTACACTCATGAGCTGAGACGCGGGGGGAATTAGGTAGTCAGGGAATAACTGAGTAAAAACCTATCTCACATGGTGTTCTCCAAAAAGAGAAATGTGGTCAAGCCCAGAATAGACAGACTTATGAATGTTAATTCTTTCCACGGTTCAAAACCAGTGTGTCTCATATGTTTAGAGAACGTGGCGATCAATATGAATTATTATTAGAATATTAAATCGGTAATCTGGAAGACACTATAAGAACTCAACTCTTTTGAGCAAACCCTCAAATCTGGAATTAAGGCAGAGAAAATAAACATAAGATCCCAATCCTAATACGTGAATTCACTGCAGTGTAGTACAAATAGTGCAGATGAGAGGGAGGGGGGGGTTAGGCCTGTCTAATAAATTGTTTATCAGAGACGGCCTGTGGTAGAAGCTGTCCCTGTCCCTGGTAGCCAATTGTTCTCTCTGCAGACCTGATCCGGTCCGTTCCTGCCTTGTCGACGATCCAAAGCACACGGCGATGGAAGACCAGAGAACAGAACAGGTGAGGCTGAACTTCCCGAGCTGGTGCAGGGAGTTCGGCTTCTGCTGGGCCTTCTTCCTGATGGTGTCAATGTTGGAGGCCCACTTCAGGTCCCAGAAACCTGATGAAGGTCTCCACAGCCGGTAGAAGAGCAGTGGGGAGAGCACACATCCCTGGGGGGCGCCCGTGCTGATAGCCCAGTGCTGGAGGCGATTTCTTGTTGCGTCCTGCCTGTCAGGAAGTTAGTAATGCACTGACAGGAGGCAGGTGGAGGCTTGGCCCGGTAGGCAAACTGCAGGGGGTCCAGCAGGGGCCCTGTGATGTTCTTCTGCTGGTTCACAGCAGCCTCTCTAAGGATTTCATGGCCACCGACACCCTGTAGTCATTTAATCTTGTGATGGGAGGATTGCCTGGGGAGTGAGGTGATGGTGGAGCGTTTGAAGCAGGAGGGGATTTCACACAGCTCCAGTGATCGGTTGAAGATCAGCGTGGAGATGGCGGACAGCTGGTCAGCATCGAGGACGGCAACACAGCGTCTGGGGCTTAGAATCAAGGGGTTTCAGCAAACACAGATGTAACATTAGTCGCTGTATTTACATTTATCTTATAAGAAGATGAGAATAATTAAAGGCTTTTTGACGCCCCTTCATTAATTAAATGAATTGTCTTTAAATGAATTACTTTATTATAAGATGCACATTTTTAAAGCTTTTTTTAATGAGAGGTCTCCAAATGATACCAGAGCGAGATGACGTACTCGTAAATATCTGTTTGTGTGCAGAGTTTCTTTTTGCTTTTGAAGATACCGCCTCAGTGCCCTGAGACAGCCTAAGATAAGAGACAAACAGTTCACTTGATTTTCTCCAGGGTCTCGGATTATACTCTCACTGGCAACAGCAGATATAGCAACGTATGTGGTATTCCTTATACGTCGTCTTTCTGCATCAAACATACCGATGTAGGAAACAATGAGGCAGGTTTGAAGGAGCTCAAAGATAATTTCACAGCTGCCAAAGTAATATCTTGCTTAGATACTTACTTATAAGTGTAATCACCAGAACAAACAAGCAGTTTTCATGTCCCCACAGTGAGCCCTTTATCTCTTTATCAGGCCACCATGTTGCATCGCCATGTTTCTAACAGTGTCCCGAACAGAAAAATCAAACACTGGTTAAAGATACATTTCTTCACTTTTTATTTCCCCTAAAGGTCACCGTTTCTTTCAGCTATAGAAGGTATAACGCTTCCCTTTTTTATAGTCAGGAAGTTGAAGTGTGTCAACGTATGAAAAATAAGAATGCAGTAATGTTGTGTAGCTTTATAGGTCAAGGGTTACCGGTAATGTGTTGTATTCCTCTATACCCAACTACACTTTGCTACAAGAACGGTAGCTTGAGCAGTTTGTGGTTCAGTGTGGTTATGCGAAAACAAAGACTTTAATCAAGAGCTACATTTATTAAATGGATGTGGTTTTGGAGCAGCTTTGCTGTACAGTAGTACTGATTGAAACCCTCCAGTACCACTGCTTTAGTCATGTCTTCACATAAAACAGGCTCAGTAGGGTTTGTTAGCTAAAAGTAGGGGTGTAACGATCCATCGATTACATTGATGTGTCAGGCAGGTGTTGGAAGGCAGGACTCAAAGGCAGAGGATTCAAAGAACAGGGTTTATTTAATAATTAACGGAAGTACTTCTTGGGCAAACGGTCCTTCAAGAAGGGGAGGGGAAATACAACAAACTCAAAATCACTCCGTCCGGAGGAAATAACCAGGTCTACAAAAACTAAGATCAAAAACAGGCAATAATAATCTTAACTTAATCTTGGCGTGATCGTGGCGAGAATGGCTTTGGTGAAGTCGATGGGAACGAAAACACTTCGGCACAAGACGAGGGAAGACGCTGACTAATAAACACATGAGGGTAATGAGAAACAGGTGGACACAATCAGGGATCCGGGTAATTGAACAGGTGATACGAGAGGAAGGGCAAGCGATCTGAAACGAGGGGAGGGAACAGACTTTCAACATAAGACAGGAAATGACAAGACAAACACACCGGTGTTACAGTACCCCCCCCCTAAGGGCCGACACCTGACGGCCCAGGCGGGTCAGGGCGAGCCCTCATCAGGTCCGCTATGAGGGAACGATCCAATATGAACCGGGACGGGACCCATTGCCGTGCCTCCGGACCGTACCCTTCCCAGTCCACCAGGTACTGCTTGCCGCGACCCCGATCGCGCACCACCAGCAGCTCCTTGACCTTGTAGACGGGACCCCCGTCTACCATGACCGGGGGAGGGGGGGAGGCGGGGTAGGTGGAACCATGGGACTCTCCTTGGCTGGCTTGACCTGGCCGACATGAAAGGTCGGATGGACGCGGAGAGACCGGGGCAGGCGAAGGCGGACTGCCGCAGGACCAACCACTTTGTCGAGCGGGAATGGACCCGCGAAGCGTGGTGCCAATTTCCCTGAGATTCCCTTGAGTCGGAGGTTCTTGGTTGAGAGCCACACTCTCTGGCCTGGCTGGTACTTTGGTGCCGGGCGTCTTTTCCGGTCCCCCTGTCGGATAAGGAGCTGTCGTGCGGCAGCCCAGATCCTCCGACAGCGACGAATCATGGCACGGGCGGACGGCACCGACACCTCCGGTTCCAGGTCCGGAAAGACCGGGGGGTCGTACCCATGGGCACACTTGAAAGGCGTGAAACTGGTGGCTGAGGAAGGCAGGGTGTTATGGGCGTATTCAACCCAGATCAGGTGCTGGCTCCATGTCGAGGGTTTCTGGGACACCAGACATCGGAGAGAGGTCTCCAGCTGCTGGTTCACCCGTTCAGCTTGTCCATTGGCCTCCGGGTGATAGCCTGACGTGAGACTGGATGTAGCCCCAATCAGTTGGCAAAACGCCTTCCAGAACCGTGACACGAACTGGGGCCCCCGATCTGAAACAATATCTTTTGGAAAGCCGTGGATTCTGAAGACCTGGTTCAGCATTATTTCTGCAGTCTCTTTGGCTGAGGGTAATCCTGGCAAGGCTATGAAATGTGCCATCTTGGAGAAACGATCCACCACTGTGAGGATTGTGGTGTTACCTTGAGAGACCGGGAGCCCCGTGACGAAATCCATGGAGATGTCGGACCACGGTCTGGACGGGATGGACAGCGGCTGTAGAAGTCCCATGCGCAACCCGGAAGACGACTTATTCCTGGCGCAGACCGGGCAAGCCCCGACGTACTCCTGAACGTCCTTCTCCATGGACCGCTACCAGAATCTCCGTGAGATGGCAAACACGGTTCGTCGAACCCCCGGATGGCAGGAAAGCAGCGAGGTGTGAGCCCAGTGGATCACCTGTGGGCGCAGCTCAACTGGGACAAACAATCGGTTCTCAGGGCACCCACTAGGTGGCGGACTCACACCGTTGGCTTGCTTGACCTCCTTTTCTATCTGCCAAACCAATGCTCCAACCACACAAGACCGTGGAAGGATCGGCTCTGGTTCTTTGGCAGCAGGCTCGGGATCGTAAAGCCGAGACAGAGCGTCGGGCTTGACGTTCTGAGACCCCGGCCTGTAAGAGAGGGAGAAAGAAAAACGGTTAAAGAACAGTCCCCACCTTGCCTGGCGTGAATTCATTCTCTTGGCCCCTCGGATATACTCAAGATTCCTGTGGTCTGTCCAGACTATAAAGGGATGATCAGCGCCCTCGAGTCAGTGCCTCCATTCCTCCAAGGCCAGCTTGACCGCCAATAACTCCCGGTTGCCCACGTCGTAATTCCGCTCGGCTTTGGACAAGCGGCGTGACATGAAGGCACATGGATGCATCTTCCCATCCTGCTCAGACCGCTGGGACAGGACCGCTCCGACCCCCTCGTTTGAGGCGTCCACCTCTACAACGAACTGACGTCGGGAGTCCGGCATTATGAGGATGGGAGCCGTGGTGAATCGGGTCTTGAGGTGCTGAAAGGCTGCCTCCGCCCCCGGGGTCCAGTGGAAGCGCTCCTTTGTAGAGGTGAGTGCATGCAGTGGAGCCGCTATTGCGCTGAAACCTCTGATGAATCGCCTATAGAAGTTAGCAAATCCGAGGAATTGCTGGACCTTCTTGCGGCTATCAGGTGTAGGCCACTTGGCCACAGCGCTTACTTTAGCTGGATCCATCTGCACCCTTCCAGGGGCTACGATAAAGCCCAGGAAGGAGATAGTGTCAGCGTGAAACTCACTCTTTTCACCCTTAACATACAACTTATTGTCTATCAATCGTTGGAGAACCTGGGTTACATGACGCTTGTGAGTCTCTAAGTCGGGTGAGTAAATAAGAATGTCGTCCAAATAAATGTCACCAGGGGGACATTGTGGTTTAATAAATTATTGGTTATATTTTAGCATGGTTTGGTTTTACATTTTAGCATGTTTTTATAAACATTTTAGCATAATTGGTTTTATTACATTTTAGCATGGTTTGTTTTATCACATTTTAGCACGGTTTGTTTTATCACATTTTAGCATAGTTTATTTTATTACATTTTTATTTGTAAAACCAATGTCTAGTCAACTACATGCACCTGGAGGGACTAATCAACTACAGAGCCCTGGCCAACCATATTGCACTAGGAGAAAGGACCTCCCCCTCTCCAATCACCCCAGCTGCTATAAGGACACCAAGCCACGGGAAGGAGGACCGCCACAGGAAGGAGGAGCGACAGGAAGGAGAAGCCACAGTGGAGTAAAGCAGTGGAGGATGGCAAGGCAACGGACGAGCAGGCAGGGTGCATACAAGAACGAGACGGATTGGGCACCTCACTGGACAACCGGAAACTCGGAGAAAGGGCCGGACGGATCAGTGGCTGGTTGAATTTTAAACCTTGTTTTAGCACCTTGTTCCAGCTGGACTTTTTACAATTGTAGTTATTTATGGGCTTTTAGTTATAATAAAATCCTCCTTTTTACCACGTTTTTAAGTCTTGTGACCCATGCTGTTCTTCCTTCGATGAACAAAGAACCGGTTTTTATGGAGACCTAGACTCCGCAACTAGGTGGCGTTGCTGGTACCCTTTTTTATACATTTATCTTATTTTTTTTAGGTTTTAAGTCCCCCGCCTCACCGGGCTGACATAAACATAAACGAAGTGATCTAGGAACTCTCGGAGAACATCATTAATCATGGTCTGAAAAACTGCCGGCGCGTTGGTGAGTCCGAAAGGCATGACCAGATATTCATAATGACCGCTAGGAGTGTTAAACCCAGTCTTCCATTCGTCCCCTTCCCTGATGCGAATTAAATGATAAGCATTACGTAGATCCAACTTGGTAAAAATCCTAGCCTGCTGCAACTGATCGAATACTGAAGTCATGAGGGGCAAAGGGTATCGATTCTTGATCGTGATGGCATTCAGAGGGCTATAATCAATGCAGGGTCTAAGTCAGGGGTGTCAAACGTACGGCCCGCGGGCCGGAACCGGCCCGCCAGGTGGTTCAGTCTGGCCCGCGGGATAAATCTACATTATTGAAAGAAAAAAAATAATAAACTTCATTTTCTATAAAATATGCAGTTCCTATATTGACCGCTAGTGGCGCTGTGTGTGGAGTCAGTTCATGTGTTCAGAATCCGCTTGTTAAGTCTGACGTCACACGGGACTTCCGGGTCCAAGCGCTCCGCTCATCCACATCTAATAACACTGGCGGAACCTGTTAATTTATTGACGATCACGTCCTACTTTAGTGACGCACCCTTGGCGGTCATAAAGGGTTTAAATGCTTTTAACTCCAACATAGTGGTTAGTGTAGCGCATCATCCAGGTGGCATAATTAAGGGTGAGTTCGCTATAAGGTTAAGCTAGCTAGCTAGTTGACGTAAGGTGCCATTCCTTGTTATGGATGAGGTATTTGAAAATATAATTTTTACAGGACTTCTAAAACTGTGAACGTAACTAAACGAAGATTAAAACAATATACAGAAGTATTGTTATGATAAACAGCGCTGGCAGCAATGTAGTTTGTGATCGTGTACATGGCTAATATCTATGAAACAACGGAGTGCCTTAGCAGTAGAGCACAGTTAGATCCTCGGCTCCGCTAATCCATGTCCTCCTGGCTATGAATATTAGTTACTGATGAAGTTACTGATTTTAAATCATTTATACATTTTGAGGTTTTTGATGTATTTTAACATGCAGGACAGTGTTTTAACTTCCACAAAACTGTCAATAAATGTTTTGCAACAGTGTATAATCACTGTGATTTGTGTTTTTATGCATAATGCACTTAAATAAATGTTAAACTGGGTGAAAATGTTGTTGAAACTGCACATCATTTTCTTAAAAACACCTAGGTTGTTTATAATATATTTAGTAAAAGGAGAATTCATTGCATATAAAGATTTTTATAATTTACTTCTTCGCACTAATACAAAGAAAAAAGTGGACTTATTTTGGCACGAGTTTGGCCCCCATGAGACCGATTAAGTTGTATGCGGCCCCCAGACCAAAATGAGTTTGACACCCCTGGTCTAAGTGATCCGTCCTTCCCCACAAAAAAGAATCCAGCCCCAGCCGCGGAGGAGGAAGGACGAATAAGCCCTGCGCTCAGAGACGACTCTATATATTCCTTCATCGCGACTTTCTCCGGCCCGGAGATGGAATATAATCTCCCCTTAGGAATGGGGGAGCCCGGTATCAGGTCAATGGCGCAGTCATAAGGACGGTGTGGCGGAAGGGACATGGCCTTTGTTTTACTAAAAGCCTCCCGGAGATGGTGGTAGCAGGAGGGCACGGCGCTTAGGTCTGTGACCTCGGATCCTGTGGCAGAGATGGCAAAACAATTAGTGGAGGTTATGTTGGTTCCGGGAGCCACTGTGTGTCGGCAGTGGTCCGCGCAGTCCTTTCCCCAACCCACGATTGCCCCTGTTCTCCAGTTAATGTGAGGCTCGTGTTGGCGTAACCATGAATTTCCTAAGACGAGTATATGGGTCGGTGACTTAAATAAATATGGGGACAGGAGTTCTCTATGGTCTTGAATCTGTAATTCTATTGGCTCTGTAGTGTGCGTAATTGTGAAAATGTCCCTGCCGTTAAGAGTTCTGGCCCTGATGGGGTTAACCAGAGGCTTAATCTTTACCCCGAGTGTCTCCGCCAGAGCCCAGTCCATTAAACTCTCGTCAGCCCCCGAGTCTATGAGCGCCACAATGTCTATTGTCCTGGCGTGGTGGGTTACCTTAACGGGTGTTCGCCCGTGTGATGAGGTGTCCATGGCTGGGGTTTGAAACGGCGTCCTGGTTCCTTTGGCGGGGCAGGCTGCGACGAAGTGGTTCGTCTTACCACAGTAAAAGCAGCTCCCCTCTCGCAGGCTGTCGTTCTCGTTCCTGTGGTGACAGCCGTGCTCTGCCGACCTGCATGGGTTACCTCTTCCGTAGTGCCGGGGAAGGAAAGCGGATTCTCCGGCGGCGCGTAATGGTGACTCCATCCATCCGGGGCTTGGAGACGATGAGACCTCTCTGGCTTCGGATTGCAACCCCGCGGTCGTCGAAGCTCTCGAACCCGGTTGTCTGTCCGGATGGCCAGCGTGACGAGTGAATCCAGGTCCTCTGGCAAGTCCCGGGATAATAACAGCTCCTGGACGTGGGTCGCCAGCCCCTTCAGAAAAATGTCATTACAAGGCGATGTCGTTCCACCCGCTCTCCGCCGCCAGCGTGCGAAAGCGGATGGCGTAGTCACAAACGGAGCCTCCGCCCTGTGTTAGCCCGCTCAGAGCCCTGGCCTTTTCTCGATCTGTAGAAACCGGATCAAATGTTCTCATGAGCGCCAATTTAAACTCTGTGAGAGAATTGCATAATGGGGATTGGCGAGCCCACTCCGCGGTGGCCCAGGCTCTAGCTCTTCCGGTCAAGTGAGACGTCATAAAGGCCACTTTTGACCTGTCAGTGGTGAATGCATGTGGAAGTTGCTCAAAATGTATCGAACAGTCCGTTAAAAATGCTCGGCATTGTCCTGGATCTCCGGAGAACCGCTCCGGTGGCGTCAGCTTAATTCCTACTCCAGCCATGGATGCCGCCGGGGTCGGGACTGCTGCTTCCGCGGCTGGGGTCCCTGGCGTTGGTGGTCTGGCTGTCTGCTGCAGGTGATCCATAAGCTCCCTCACCTGGTTCGTAAGTTGACCCAGCTGGTTCACCATCACCGTCTGGAAATCCTCCTGGCGGGAGATACGGACCTCCTGAGCCCGAACCCGTGCCATCCACTGGGTATCCTCTGCTGAGTCCATACTGGCCAAAGTGTACTGTCAGGCAGGTGTTGGAAGGCAGGACTCAAAGGCAGAGGATTCAAAGAACAGGGTTTATTTAATAATTAACGGAAGTACTTCTTGGGCAAACGGTCCTTCAAGAAGGGGAGGGGAAATACAACAAACTCAAAATCACTCCGTCCGGAGGAAATAACCAGGTCTACAAAAACTAAGATCAAAAACAGGCAATAATAATCTTAACTTAATCTTGGCGTGATCGTGGCGAGAATGGCTTTGGTGAAGTCGATGGGAACGAAAACACTTCGGCACAAGACGAGGGAAGACGCTGACTAATAAACACATGAGGGTAATGAGAAACAGGTGGACACAATCAGGGATCCGGGTAATTGAACAGGTGATACGAGAGGAAGGGCAAGCGATCTGAAACGAGAGGAGGGAACAGACTTTCAATATAAGACAGGAAATGACAAGACAAACACACCGGTGTTACACGATGTATCGATTTATATTCTTCCGATCCAACTACATCGATCTGTGCTCGGCGAGTTGGCCTTATGGACGAAATATACCGATCTAACATTGTTTTAAAATGTAATAAATCGATTATATCGATGCTAGGAAATACCCCCTTGGATTTAAGCACGTCAGACTTATATGGGTGTTTTTTCGTGCTCACGCAGTATGCAGGTCCCGCCGTCCCGAGCCCCGATTCAACTTCCAAACTTCTAAACTTCTAAACTTTTTTCTGCTACATTGCTACACCAGTGTTTGCACTAAATAAAATGTGAATGCATTTGCAATTCATTGTTATTTACTTGTTTATTATAATTAATTATATAATTAATTGATACCTGATTCCATTACAAGAAACAACAGGAATCTAGGAAATTTATTTCATTCACACTGGTTGAATTTTTGGCTAAAAAGTTACTGAATCGATTTCAAGTCATTGAAACGTTTTAAATGAACCAATATCGTCCTTGAATCGTACCGACAACTACGAATCGTGATACGGATCGAATCGTTAAAACGAATCGTTACACCCCTAGTTAAAAGTATTTCTGAATCTTTTTGGGGCTGAAGATACTCTATTTCATCTATCAGCCATAACCATCAGCCTCTGCGTTCCCCCCTGCACCGTTTGAAGAGAAGCATTTTGAGGCCGTTGAATATGTCTAGTTAGCGCTCGTGGCTTATTTTCATATGATTGCTCTTTAGAATACACGAGAATTTCTCCTATATGTAAAATCAACATTCTATGCAGTTGGATCGCACTACACTCTAAACTTTACATCAGAATGACTTCATGTTTTTAGAAAGCTTCCTTTCACCCGACACAGCATCTTTGGCTCACATCTCTAAACCCACAACCCGCTTTACCTCTGCTTTGTTGTAAAAAACATTTATTATAGGCTGTTTGTGAAGATGCACTGTATGTGTTAACCGGTTCTGTAATACAATCAGCACCAACCATCTTTGGAAAACAGAGTTTTCGCTCCACATTTTTTGCGTATTTATAATGTCATGTATCATAAACAGTGTTTTGCAAAGCCCCGTGTATTACACACAGCCCGATCTCTGCATGGTTCCAGGGTTGTAAAGCAATCGGACCGAACTGATGCAACCTTGACGGAAGAGCTAGTTAGTTGTCCTGCACAACAAAATAAGAGTCAAAGCAGTTGCTTGGCAACAGATATATCACCCTGGCCGTCCTCCAGCAGCAGATGCTGTTGGAGGATGTTTTTCATCCCATGACAGAAAATCACAAGTTGACATGATGCAGGGTAGCTCTCTCCAGCCAACTGATTTATAACGCTGTAGAAATGCTGTGAGATATGTGCATTCTAATGTTAAAGGTCGGGGGTCATCAGTGGCATATTATTTACAACTGTGGAGCGGGAGGAAATGTGTGTCTTTAATTTAATTGTCAGATCAAGATGGCTGCCGCCTACATTGGCAATAGCTCTTATTTGATGTCAAAGTTCAACGGGAGTCGTGCATGCATTCCACCAGTCTTATCTTTCTCCATCTCTTGTGGTTTCATCTGTTGTTCTACCAGCTAATCAGACAGCTCAGTCTATACCCCCGCTGCCCATATGATGGGGCCATTGCTTTACGTTAGGCACTTTCTTTGTCAGTCAGAACCTCTCCCAGGTGAACCACTTTGCAGCACATGTGGGTAAAAATAACTCGGTATGGTAATGACGGGACTTTACGAATACTGGCTTCGGTAATGTACCCTCACACTGTGGCATGAGCACTCTGGCTAGTTGATCCTTTGATGTCCCAGAAATAGGCTTGTAAGCAGGTATCATTAGGGTTTTAGAGAGGTTCTCCATCAAAGCATGCGCGCTCCTCTTTGAAATGGGGAATAAGAGCTGCGCTGAAGGAGTCTAGCCGCGTTTGAAAGGCAACAGTTGGGGTACATAAAAAGTGTTACATGTTCCACTTAATGATATCGCACCTGTATACACACATTCCATCCAGTTGACACTGGTGGTGTGAAAAATACATTTTCATCTTACATTCTTCATCTTTGATACAATTTGTTTTGTAGAAACTTGCAACGTCTTGTCCTCTTTGTGTAATGCAGCATAATAAGTCTGGCAGGTTGCAAAAACAGTTTAATGCAAGTATAATTTTTTTTTCCTTTCTGGGCAGTCAGAACACTCATGGTTAAGGATAGGATGTCATACTAGTGCAGCAACAGTCTGCAGTGACTTGAAGCATGAGATGTGACACGGTTGCTATTTTTGACTGAATTATAATTAAGTAACCGTTCTCTAAACTTAACCACAGGGCATCAAAAGTAGGTCTCATCTTGCTAACTCCAGCATCTGGTACCAAGTTCAAGTTCTTATTATCAAATCTATGGCATATATATATATATATATGGTGAGCAGCGCCCCACATGGCTTGGGGCAGCCAGGCGACGGCCACCAGGAGGCGTGGTAGTAGATGGGTGGTACTAACACAGGTGTCTCTAAGTTCCCCTCCCTCCCTGCCTGTCAGAGGCAGGGCAGGACGACTGCGCAGGCAGATTTGACGGAAACTAACTTCTCTCTCCCTCTTACTCCAGGAAGAGTCCAGCCGAGCCCCCTGATGCCCCCGGCCATCCCGGTGAACCTTTTTTGAGTATTTGCCCCCTCACCTCTTCCACTCAGATTATAACAAATAAAACTTCTGTCACATTCTCCGCAACCCTGGGGTTTTGACTGCTCCTTTTTTTCCCCACTTGAACCCACTGATCCGTCCGGATACGGATCCACAATCCGTCCCATCCGCACCCGGATCGAAAGCTAAAAAAAGACGGTTCTGATTTAAACGTGATTTAAACGCACTTTGGTCGTCTTTACTGTTGTGGCTTGAATTGCATTTGAATTAAACCATGCCACGTGATACTACTCGACCAATCGAGGTGAGAAAAAAACGGGTGAGAAAAATGAGGAACAAATGGACATCGGTTACAGGTAACCCTTGACCTATAAATCAGAAATTGAAACCAGTGTCTCATATGCTCAGAACCCGTTTATGAGGCGCAATAAGCTCCTGATGCATTCAGGCCCAGGTTTAACATCCTGGCAGGAAAAACTAGATATTAATTCTCCCACTTACCAAAAAGGTGGAAAAGTGGATATTTTCTATTAAACTGTTCAATTGGTAAATGTGTGTAGATTATATTTACAGTCAAGTCCAAATGTGAAGCAGGAAATTCAAGCTTCTTGCCGTTGTTTTATTTTTTCTGAATTGAATTATTTGAACATTTATAAAAAAAATTAAATGCAGCCATACTTTTATTTAGTTAATTGAGAGAACATTATATATATTTGCAGTCACACATATATGTTCAGTACTTTGTTATGTGACAATACATAATGTCACAAGAGTTTCAGAATCATACTGAATTAATTTGATTTGTTAGTTGTGTGTGACTCATCACAGTAGAGTTTTTTTTATTTAATTACAATACAATGCAATTATAAAGTATTACAATTGTATTATATTTGCCAAAGGATAAAGTTCTAATCATATCAAAAGAGTTAGAAGCGCTCCCCTTCTAAAAAAGAACATAAGATAAAAAACACGCAATATTATTTTCAGTAAACGCTCAATACGGAGGTGTGATGCCGTAATCCGTTATATGTATACACTCACCGGCCACTTTATTAGGTACACCTGTCCAACTGCTCGTTAACGCACATTTCTAATTAGCCAATCACATGGCAGCAACTCAATGCATTTAGGCATGTAGACTTGGTCCAGACGATCTGCTGCAGTTCAAACAGAGCATCAGAATGGGGAAGAAAGGTGATTTAAGTGACTTTGAACGTGAGATGGTTGTTGGTGCCAGACGGGCTGGTCTGAGTATTTCAGAAACTGCTGCTCTACTGGGATTTTCACGCACAACCATCTCTAGGGTTTACAGAGAATGGGCCGAAAAAGAGAAAATATCCAGATGGGCTACAGCAGCAGAAGACCACACCGGGTGCCACTCCTATCAGCTAAGAACAGGAAACTGAGGCTACAATTCGCACAGGCTCACCAAAATTGGACAATAGAAGATTGGAAAAAGGTTGCCTGGTCTGACGAGTCTCGATTTCTGCAGCAACATTTGGATGGTAGGGGCAGAATTTGGCGTAAACATAATAAAAGCATGGATCCATCCTGCCTTGTATCACTGGTTTAGGCTGCTGGTGGTGGTGCAATGGTGTGGGGAATATTTTCTTGGCACACTTTGGGCCCCTTAGTACCAATTGAACATTGTGTCAACGCCACAGCCTACCAGTTTTGTTGCTGACCATGTGCATCCCTTTATGACCACAGTGTACCCATCTTCTGATGGCTACTTCCAGCAGAATAACGCCCCATGTCATAAAGCGCGAGTCATCTCAGACTGGTTTCTTGAACATGACAATGAGTTCACTGTACTCAAATGGCCTCCACAGTCACCAGATCTCAATCCAATAGAGCACCTTTGGGATGTGGTGGAATTCGCATCATGGATGTGCAGCCGACAAATCTGCAGCAACTGCGTGATGCTATCATGTCAATATGGACCAAACCTTGTTGAATCTATGCCACGAAGGATTACGGCAGTTCTGAAGGCAAAAGGGGTCCAACCCGGTACTAGCAAGCTGTACCTAATAAAGTGGCCGGTGAGCGTGTATATATATATTTTACTCATTACTCGCATTTTACTGATGTTACTGGTAAAGTGGGATTCAATTTAAATTAATTTAAGGAGAACCTCTAATTACTATTTTCATTACAAATTAATCTACTTATAATTTCTTCAATTAATTTAAAGTAGTTGAAACGCAGCAAATCCGAACAAATGTTGAAAAACTCTGCATTTGCTTTGTATTCAAAAATCCCATCTTGTAAAGTTGTTATGGGGGGTGTGATGGATGGACCCAAACGCTCGCACACAGCAGCTTGATTTCTCGCCAAAGTCCTTTATTTTCTGCTTCAAAGGAAGGGGGAACAGGGAACAACAAAAAACCTAACCAAGCAGACAGTCGGAGGGAGAGAAAAAACACAAAACGCTCCTCTTGAGTCGGGAGGGAAACTCCACCGACGTGGAGCCGTCCGAAAAGGGAGAGTTCCGGTGTGGTAGTCCCGAGGTCCGACACCAAAAACAGAAAAAGTCACGCCTGCTATCCTTCGAGCTCTGCAGGACAAAATAAACACATGGTGAGTGAGGCCCAGAAGTGGCTGACAGCACCTGCAATCAGCCTGGGAGCTGCAACGGACTGACAGCGAGCCAGGGAATTCTGAGCCCCTTTATGCTGCCCCTGGCGATCCCCTGGAACGAGCCACAGCTGAGCTCTTGAGGAGGGGCGTGGCCGCGGGCGGAACACAGGTGGAAAAAACTAAAATGACAGAATGAAATTAACCAACGCACAGACAGGGAAAAAACAAACCAATAAACAGATCAGTACCCTAACAAAAGTAACTAATTAGGCTGTAAAGTAATTCGAATGAATGGTCTGAAATTGAATGAAGATTTAGTTAAAAAAAAAGAAGACACAAGCAGTAGAAGTATTACATCAGCGACAATATATCTAATAATTAAGATCAGCTTCATTTTGACCAAATAGAACATTATTATTATGTCTTCAGTCTCAATCAGTAATTAGAAACCAATATAATAATGTATAATATTACAATGACTGGAGGTCATGCTGCACAAAACTTCTATATTTTAAACTTAAAGTATATTTCACTAATTACACTTTCAGTGTTTTCATTTTATTAAATACAGGAGTATTGTTCTGCTTTTTCTTTTACTATTTTTACTTCAGTAAACGATGTGAACACTGCCTCCCCCCCATGATCACTTAAACAATAAAAGGCTTATACACGGTAAGAGAATATAGTAATTAAAGAAACTTGCGTTTCCAAATCAGACAAATTAATTTTAAATTACATCTGTTCATAAAGGACTTCAGGTGTTTGCCTGAATTTATAATTATACAGGTGTCTTTTTTCTGAAAATAGCCTAGAGTAAACTTTGGAGGCTGTGTAGAATATTTATAAGGATTTTACGCTAGTGAAATGGTGTATATGCTCCCCCAGCTTAGGGTTCTGCTGGCCGTACATTACATGAGAAAACTATGACATGGTTGTGTAATTCTACTTATGCATTCAGCCACAATCAAGCGGCTCGTCCCACTCACACTTGACTCATTCCAGCTCCTACCCCGGGGTGCGTCTCTTGGAGGACATCATGCTTAACGCTCCACTTCATGGAGAGCCAGCAATGTCACGACGACAGAATGAAGACAGGAAAAAAGCTAATGAAGAAGAGAGAGTGCAAACTTTGAGGTTGTTAAAACTCAGAGCTTATCTATTTGGCATCAAGGCCCTTTTGCTTTGCACTCCCATTAGCCCAATCCCTTATCGCCCTCATGGTCCAGCAGCAGAGGGAACATTGAGTTTTATATAAATCAATACTATGTCCCCAACACTTTGCGGCTCCCGGTACCCTGGAGAAGATTATAAAACGCTTGGCCAGACCCCCCCTCTATCATTATCCCCCCTCTGTCATTTCTCACTTTTTTTCTCCTATTTTTTTAAGGGCGAGAGGCAAAAAAGACAAATAACGTGATGTTTTACAGAATAATCTGAGGTCAGCTCCATTGTCACTGCATTCAATTCTCCACCGGGGAAATTTGAGTCATAGAGCTATAAGCGCTCTTTAATTGAAGTAGTTTAATTTGAACAATAGCAGGTCATCTGCTTTAAATACTGCCGAGCTTAAGGTTAAAAAAAGGCTTCAGAGACCTCCAAATGTTATAAAATAACGTTGCTAATGACAAAATACATACAGTAATATGTCGATCTTCTAAAAGAGTAATAAGCCCTGGTGTATGAAATGTGACGCAGCCTTAGAATATTCCCCAAAGCTCTGGGGCATTTCAGAGAGGACACCTCAATCTCTTCCCCTCAGCTGTGTGGTGTGGGGTCCACAGGATTGAGATGGACAGTAAATGGACACCCCCCTATAGTCCATGTCTTTCCATTATTATTATTATTTGTTTTTTTACCTGGTATATGTTCCTTTGCTAAGAGACACTGTGTACATGTTTTGGTAAGTGACACACACACTGAGGTCACCCAAGGGTCCTTGTTTAGGAGTCACGCGGGGGATAAAGTGCACACTTCTTACCATGGTAACAGAAGATGAAAACATTCTTTGTGAATGTTCGAAAATGTTGTACTGGACACATTCTATGTACATTTTTACTACCTTACCTCTTCATGTTGTGCAATTTATTTTCATTTCCAAATGAGCTGAGTGGCGTCCTGCACACGGTCCACTTAGAGGCCGCGCCTGCTTTCATGTCAGTGAATAAGCTGACACGGGGTTATTGAAATCTTACTCGAAAATGTTATTCACGAGACTCAAGGCTAAAAAGTACTGGGCTTAGGAAGCCCTTCAATTCGACAGGTATTCAGACGTTGGGGAGACGGGTACAGGTTGGATTAGATGGGATAGTCTGTTGCCTAAGCAACTGCTACACTCCGCTGTGTTCCAAGAGGTTGCTTTATCTGCGAGGATTACAGTGAGAGAAAAAAAGAAGCTGTTTGCCTCGAGTCAAACCGTTCACCTCCGAGGCCAAAAGCTGTGTCACTGCGGGGCTAAATCCTCACTTGGTTTGAACAGCAAACAAAAGAACGCAATCTGTCGACATGGTGCGAAAAACAAAGTCAAGTGAATCAGAGAAAGGGCGACAAGGAAGGAGGAGGCAAGATAAGAAGCGTAAAATGAGGCTGATGTATGCTAAGTCCAAAGTTCCACTGAAACAGCAGCACGGCGTACCTAAGCTCTGAGGTGAAAAGTGGCTGGATTAGATTTTTTTAAATATTTTTTTAGCCGACAAGTGGAAACAATAAAGCCACGTGTCGTGTGCCACATCCCCAAGAGCTCCTACGGCTCCTTCCCCGGCGAGGTGACACTTGTTAAAATGGTTTATTTACATATTTTGTTTCCTCGCATGGTGCGCTCTCACGGCAGCGGCCCGCGTTGGTGCCATTGAGGTGGTTTAAGAATTTCCATAAGGAGATTATGGAAGTTGTTTGATGACAGAGGGATAGAAAGACGACACAACAAGCGTCTATGTGAAAATATAACAATAACAGCAACAACAGCAGTGCTGCTTTCATCTCAAGAAGTTTGCAGGTGCCTTTGGCAGAAGTTTGACTTGTTTTCTTCCCAAATACACAAACAAACCTCTGCTGGTTAAACCATAGCGTCCATTAGGATTACTGATGTTGCAGCTTTAGAATCCCATATTGTATATTTACTTACAGGAGTCTGATCAAATTGGTTATTATTTGAAGCCTGTAACGAGACCTACGCCGTCCAATCTCACTATTTGCACTCACTCATTCACGGGGTCATATCTTATTCAAGCACTATACATATATATATATATATATATTCAGTTGGACTGCACTTTCAAGGAATTTCATCATACATCCGCCATGCAGCTTAAACGTGCATGAACCGGTATCGAAGTAACGCATCGGTTGTCATGACGCTGGATCGCCTAAAAGTGCATTCAGCTTACTTTCAGCGCCGCCGGTTGCACAAGTCATCTCCTGCAGTGAACCCGCTGTATACAAGATGTCTAAACAAAGAAAAAACCTCAAAAACAATTACGCTGAACATTGAAGCTTCTGTCTATTGTCATTTCAATGTGTGTTAATTTTTCCCACCAGTCTGAAGTATTGACGAGTTATTCACTGTTATTAAGCCCAGGAAACATCTCCTGCAGGTTAAACTGTGAATGCATGTGACCAGCTGTTGTTTTTAACACCGTGCGGGGTCACAGTATATTTCAGTTTCTAACACTTCGTTTTTGTTCGGTTAGCTTCGCACCTTTGTGACTAAATGCTACTCAAATGTTCCTCGTGTCTTTTCGCGCTTTATTTGAGATTGAAAGCAGCCACAGCAGCGTGAATCCGTCGTGTGAGATGAAGACTTCCCCACGTCAGGTAAAACCATCTGCTGCACAACACAGAGCCCTTTTCTGCTGTTATTTGGCTCTGCGAGGCTCCATTACAAGCCCAAGTCGACTTATCACGTGGCGGAAAGGGTCATATATTACATAAACACACATCCACAAACATGTAGTGGTAGCTCGAATAGCAGTTCAGCTGAGCTACATGGATTAGTTTATGTGTGTGTGTGTGTGTGTGTGTGTGTGTGTGTGTACGGCGGAGACACTCACAGTGGAGGTCTTCACAGTCGAAGCTTGGATACTGTTGTATTGAGTGTTGTGTGTTGTGCACACAACTCCGCTGTTATTGGACGCACTAGAGAACAAACAAACCTGTTACGCTAGACTTGCATGTGCTCTCACACAAACACACAGACACATCCTCAGAGATACAATTATTTCCAAATAAAGAATGAAAGCGTCCCTAATGTAAATACGAACACAGTGAACGCTCCATTAGTGTTGTGATGGGGTCTCTGCTGGGTTGAACCCTGCTTGTTGTGTTGGTTTAGTCTGTTGTGTTGTGATCTTGTCCGCAGCAGCGGGGCCTCCCTTTACCCGGGGTTCCCGCCATGGCAGTGCATTAACGGCAAAGCGCTGAGCGCTGTTGGAGACGGGGCCCATCGGGCCCGTGTGGAGTTATGTCATGAGGCGCACAGTGGTCAACGTGGTGGGACTCGGAGTAAACACACACACATTTAGAAAAGAACAAAGCTACAGATGGACAAAAGGGGCGCTGGTGGTGAGTTTGAGGGCTGTGTGCGCTTTGTCAGAACCAAAGGGATGACACAATGTCAGCTTTCTCTTGATCGCAGGCACTAGCTTTACCAACAGTACCATGAGTGGGCTCCATGTTGAAGGGCCCACTCAGCCGGATAACATGTGGTCTGTTATCCGGGTGCATTTGATTGCTTTTTTCTTTTCGGTGACGCACTCGGCCTCGGACTTCACAGAATGTGACGAGCTCCGTGGAAGGTTGGTAAGGGGAAGGATTTCAACTGTCTTTGTAATTACCGCAGCCTTCTTCTGCTATCGTGCTTCCACATTCATAATTACAATGTCCTGATCCTGGTGGGTGGGATATGGGATATTTTTACGTCTCCATACAGGTTTCTTGCAAGAAAAACAGAAGAAATGTGATTTGATGCGGTGTCAGTATTTCCTTTTCCGAGCGGCGGGGGCGTGTCCGCTAGCATTTCTAACTAGGATGACATTATTTAATCAAGTGTCTATTTAAGACTTTTCAAATCTTATTGGACCAAATTAATTCAATTTTGAAAGTGAATCGAGAGATTTCAATCAGTTTTTGACGATGCAATCTATTCCTTCACGTTTGCATCGCCCCCATTCAGAAGCAGAACCACTGATGCTGTTGTACAGGGTTAGAGGATGGGTCATTCGAGAGATGGCTCCACAGCGCCACAGCGCCATTCATCTGGGCCTGCCCTAAAAACATCGGGTGAAAGTCAACTATTCTCTACTATATTATAGTTTTTAACTAATGGAGTATAATTTGTTCAGATACAAACTCTACGTTTCATTTTACTCTTAAGGCTTTAATGTCTCATTTGATACCAATACACAAAGTCCTTTAAAAGTGGCCCTTCATAACAAACAGGTTGGAGCCCTTTGCCTTAGAATCTATTGGAGCTGTGTTGCCTCTCCTGTTTGGGAAGATTGTTGTGTAGCTTTCACAGAGAAAAGTCAAACACTGCAATTGTTCACGGCTGAATTCACCCTTTGTTCTTTTCCTGTCAAATTTGATGGGAAGCACAAACAGGTGTGCATCCTCCATTTAGGAATTGGAGAAGCAAGCGAAGAAAACGGCATCTGCAGAGAGCCTCGTAATGGCAGCAGTGATAAGATAACCACTTTGTGATGTTACCTTGGTGAAACAACGCCATACCCCCAAAGACAGTGCCATCGAGATGTAAACTGAAATGCTTCCCTGCCTAAGAATTAAAGGCACACTATGCAACCTTTTTCAGTTAATTAATGTGTTTCATACCGTTTTGGATGATTAAATGGGTCATTTCAGGTCGAACAAAGGTTTTCTTGCCCGCCCTGGGGGTCTGTAGGGGAAATACCGCACATGCAATTGCAGGAGCGTCGTCATCAAGAGTCTGTCGCTTTACGGCAAAAACTGCTACACACCCCCAGTGAAAGGCAGGCTCGTAGCGCAGTGGCGATATTTGTGCAGTTATCAATCATGGCGGAACCAGCGACAAAACAGCGAAAGCCCACGTCGGAGCAGGCAAGAAAGAGGAAAAGGGCTCTGGACAGAGAGAGGAGTCGTTCACAGGTGAACATCGGGCAAGCCTTTTCTGAATGGCGAGAGCTCAAAGAGAAAGAAGCAAAACAACCGCGCCTGGCTTGACGGAGAGACCAAGAGAACAGCTGAGCGTCTTTACGACAGGCACTTATTTTCGGCCTCTGGGGGGAGCCTCGCTGGAAAAATCAACCGCGGTTGCATAGTATACCTTTAATAAAGAAGGCAATTGCTGTTTAATATTGGATCCGATCCTTCCAAAAGAGGGCAAAAAAAACATCTCCCCAAAGGCGGCACATTACGTTGTGCTAACTGAAGGTATCCAACATGGCTTATTAAACTACTACACCGAGACGCCAGTTCAACAAGTGGTGCACCACAGGAAAAGATTGTGGTTCGAGCGTGATTGATGCTGAAGTGGATTTTGTAAAGTACATCTCATCATGCTTTGAGAAGGTAAAGCATGCAAACACAGAGCTGGAACAGTGCGGATACAAGTCTCACATCACACGTGTTTTGATCTTCATTGTCCGTCAAATATGTCACAAGCCTCATCTGCTTCTTTGAAATGGATCATCATGTCTTTCGGCGTGTTGTTGGCTCTTACTTCCAGCCAGCCAGCTGCGAGAGCTTCCAGTTTTTGTGCTGGGAGTTTGACAAATCTCTCTCCCCTCCCCACAGCTTGGTGTGTCTGTGTGCATGGTTTAGTACTCGGTCTGTCTGCGCTAATGACTGCTATACAGGAACGTTCAAAACACACTATTTTCAGCGTGGACTAAAAGGTCAAAGTAGCCTGATTATGGACTTTGTGGAGTACTTGTACTGTAGACACAACTTACTCATAGAGATGGAGCTCTATTTTGGACTGAGACTGTCAAAATAAAAAACAAGCGATCAATTGTAACTCTCTGAATTACAGGAACTCCATTGCAGGGATTACTTTTGTCTCTTTTTGTCACAGAAACTGGGATGCATCTGCCCATTATTGAGTGCTATTATGCGACTTTGTTCCAACATTCACAGCAAACTACAGAATAATACACTGGATCAATACACTTCTTGATTACAAATTTCTCCCGGGAACTGTGCTCAATATATATTGTTAAATTGATCGCTAACGTCACGCCAGTGTTGCTTATATGCCAGAGGTAGAAAGAGAAATTAAACTCTGGAGAGATGAAGTGAAAGAGGGAGCGAGAGAGCAGCTTAAGGGACACAAGAAAAACAGCACAAGGAGGAAAGAGAGAGAGCGAGTTCTGTGCGGACGTGTGAAGTGGCCGAGTGTGATGGCAATCTATCCGCTGCCGCGGCAATGACAGGATGGGGCAGGCGTTCGATATCCCAACAGCGCAGAGGTGGAGCGGCAAATCCACTTTTTCCACCTGTCTGTCTGTCTGTCTGTACATGAGCAGGGATGCTGCGATGATGGACGGAGGATGGGGAGGGGGTAAGTTGAGGAGATTACACATGTGTGTTCTTGTACACATATTCAGATGCAGAGGCTCATGAACACTTACCCTCACCCTAACATGTGATCAACATCTGGTACCTCGTAACCGGCCTTTGCGTTCACACTTTGTTAAATAGTCTTTGATCTATTTTTATTAGATGACCAGGCTACCTATAAAATGTTTTTTGCTTAGTCACGCCAGCATTTGATTTTAAATGAGGCGATGGTGTAAACATGTGTTCAAAGGTTTGGAATCTCCAGCAGCAAAGGCTTACAAAGTGAGATGGTTGAGAGGACCTCCATATTTCTGAATAGTCTTCCATTTATCGGAGGTGGTCCAGAGCAGCAGCCTAAAATTACCTCAAGCTGCGAACGAAAACAGTTCTGGTTGGTATTATCTAGAATTCCAAAATAAGGCACATCCGTTTCAGTGGGGTGATTTAGAAGCGTGCTGGGCCGATAACCCAGAGGTCAATGCATCGAAACCATCCCCTTGTAACTGACTAACCAGTAAAAACGGTAACGTCTCTGACGTTTACGTGGGCTGGTTATAGATCTCAGTTCAATCGGCGGTAAGTGGATGGATTTAATCTAATATGTGTCTTGTCTCAAGTGGGAAACCCATTTACCTGGAGCCCCGAACCATTTAATATTAACTAAATAAATGAAATATCAGAGTAGGCTTCTTTTCATTTGATTAAACATTATGAGCATTCAATTCCTGTGCAATGTCCCATGCACCAAGCTGCAGCACGCTTGCTAACTGCTAGCAGGCCAGCTAGTTCAGGTTGGCTAAAACAAATAAAAAAACAAATAAAAAGTTTTTACTAAAGAACATTTTTAAAATAGCAACCCATTACCCAATACCCAGTAAATATTAACATTAACACAAGGTTCACACACCAGCGCAGCTTGTTGGCTAGATTGAGTACGTAGGAGATAACTTGCTTGGTTTAATAAAAATTATGTTATTTAATCAAATTTGAATAGTTACTTATAACAGCATGCGAGTCAGTTGATTCATATTTTGTTCACTTGTTGCTCTAGCTTACAGAAGCTAGCTGGTTCACCATGGTAGCAGGTGTTGAGCGGCCATTATGCCTCATTCAAAAGACTGGACTTTTTAAGTACAAATTCTTTAATGTAATAATGAAATAGATTCTAAGATTCCAACAATAATCCAATTTGTTTAATATCCAGCACACACTCAGGAATGGCGTTGGGCTAAATAGAAGTGGCGTAGCGTTTCACACAAAAACAGATGCCAGGCCCTATGGTGGATCCAAACATTAAAGTTGTAAAGTTTGTAATGTGATTTTATAGTAATTACTTAAATAAAAGCATGGTTGACGAACCCTTTACTATTATATGCTGTATATATAATATGTATATGTCCATATTAGATGAGGGACACAGGTGGTTTAAATACACTGGGTCCAAAGTAACAGGACAAAGGAGGAAACAGTCAGGGACAATCACAGGGGGAGAAAAGACATCGGGTGAAGTGACAGAAAGCCACTTGGACAACTTTCTTTGAAAATAGGTGCTTTGTGTAAATGTAAGTGGAGAAAGAGCCGGAAGCCTTGGCAGACCACCTGACATGAGATGTGTGAGGAGGGATAATAGTGGATCCAAATGGGAAGACAAACTGGAGCTCAAACCGGGTAAGAGAGGGCAAAGGAAAACACAAAAAGGGAAAGAGGAGCGAGGTGCAGAACAGACGGAGCCGTCCTGTTTAAGTTTACTTCTATTGGGAAAGAAAGAAAGCAGTAAACACACGCACAGATACATATTACTGTCTAATGTTGAGGAGTGTTTTGGATGTCGGGCCGCGCTGCCTGAGTGCTGCAGGTGTTATTTACTCATGCTGTACGGCCCAGCACTGCGCCATGGAAAAGCACTGATGGCCTGGTTTCAAAGAGCCTTATCTGCTCTTTCAGCATCAAAAAGTGCACTTAGAGGCCTCCGTAATTTCCCATCTCTTTCCTCAGCTTCAGTAGGGTTGTATTATGACGGCCAATAGTCTTTCATCCTCCTCCCTCTCCTCCCCCGTCACTTTATCTCTGTCCTTGCTGTTTCACATGCTCAAGCTTTCTCACAACTAATAACAGGCGCTGACTTTAACACAAATAAAAACACAATTTCACCCAGGGTGCTCCTGGTGATGAGTCGCATGCAATCATAACTTGGTGCAAAAATGCATTAGTTTAAGATGTAAATGTGCCGCAGACAAAGCGAAGATGTAATCATTCAAAGCGCCTCTGTAGGTGGTCAGAGATGCGCAGGGACTTCAAAACAAGCTGAGAACCCAGTGGGCTGCCAATCAACATGTGGCGAAGGGTATACGCCTAACATTTGCATGTGGATCAAATCAAGATCACGCGTGACACGCAGCTCAGATACAAATGGATTGTTATGACGAAAACATTTATTTCTTCCCTGAAAGGGGAGGTTTTTCCAAATACCGAAAATTGTTGTGATTTGCTCATTTCTACCCCTTTATTAGCTTTTATTATTCTGCTTTTGAATGTGAAACTCTCATATAGATGGTGGGGAAATACTGTCTTTTCTTTATTTGAAGACTTTATAAAACACTACTGTTCTTTGTTAATTCCATCTGTGAATTGGTCAAGGACGCATCGAAACGGCAATCCAGGGTAAACAACAGCAGTACATTTCAGACGCACTAATTGCTTAATTGCTGAGAGTATTTTATCCGCCATATTAAAGTAAGCAATTCCTTGGGAGGATAGTGCTAGCATGGCAGAAAATTGGCCTGGGGGGCTTAAGGGAATTAGAGAGGCAGATTGCATGACATGGTGGAGGCAGAAGTCTAAGCTAGTGGAACCAACATTTCAAGCTTTTTTTCCCCTCTAATTATGATCCTTCTGTGCATTTCTTTTTTGCTCCGCTCTCTTTTGCTTTAAACTCTTTCAAAGCTCATTTCATTCCATCGGATGGGATTCGTCATGTGGAAAATGAGCCTCGATGTTTGATTACTCATTTGTCATTTTTCTTGTGTACCGATTAAGATACGTCTTTTTCAGATGACACGCCATTAAGTTCCTCTCTTGATTAAAGCGCACACAGAAAGAACTATCATTGTTTTTTTTTTCCCCGCATTCATCAAGGTCAAAGATGCGTGACACATACTCCCGCTTCCTTTTTTCATTCCCAGCGCCATTTTTTAATTGTTTTCCATTGTTGGAAGTTGGCCCGACGGTACAAACAGCCGTCTCGCTATCCAAACACTGCTCGTCTTTGCTGTTTATTTTTCCTACGTATTCCTCACAGTCGTCCCTCTCCCCTCATTTCCCTCAAAAACATCGCCTACTCATCCAGCGTGAAAACAAAGAGCGAAACCTCCCCCGCCGTGCAATCTCGCCACGCAAATGGCGAGCGCCCGCTGCTTTTGCGTGACGCCGGCCGCCGACGATGACGGCCTGTGTGTGTGCGACTGAACGCACCACGCTGACGGCAGCCAACGTGTAAATATCCATTTACTCTGCGCTGTGTGCTGACTCCAAAGATGCTCGCGTTAATGGGGAAATGGGGCAAGAATAGGACTCACCCTTCCTCCTTCCTACCCTCCCTGCCTCCCGCCCTCCCTGCCTCGCTATCTTTCCGTGCCTGCTGTGAACAGGGACGTTATAACGGCGTCCTGCAAAGCTCGGCCCTTGTCCATTCTGGCTCATTACAATGATAAAGCCCTGATCTTTCATTCTGCAGCCTCGCTCCCATCAGCACTTTCTCCTCGAGATATTGTGGGAGTAAATGTGCAGACATTTTCTTTATATTTCCCCTCCCGGTTAATAGGAGTGACCTCTCGTTGCTTCATCTTCACGGTCGTCAAAGGCCACAATAAGTGCAGTCGTATTACAAGTGATTGTGGCTGGAGACGTAAATCTGCCTGCTGCAGCTACTGCCTCTTCACTGTCTCACTTCTCGACACTTATTCTCTCCGACTCTGTTGAACTCCCTCTTCTTTCTTTCCCCCTCCTCATCTTATCCATCTTCACCCCCTCATCACTCTGCCGATGGTGACTAATGGTCTGTTCTGCAGGAACACTGGATTTGATTTAAAAAAGGATACTGTACATAGCCCAAATGTTTCTAAATCAATGCTAAAAAGGTATGTAGCTCTCTGAGTGTGAAATATGTTGGCGGGGAGCCGAGTTTGCTAGATTCTACAGTTTGTGGGATGCCTGATGATTGAATAGTGAACTATGTAATTAAAGTAGCTCTCCGCAGACAGCATTAGCTTTTCCAGAGGATGGCTGATAAAATAAGACAATATAAGCGCCTCAATTTTTGATGTCAGGGATCATTTTGCATCTGCACTTGGAACAGCATCACAGAGGTGCTCACGCGTTACCCGCCATGTGGAGAAAACATGTGGATTGAAAGGGTCAGATGCCGCCGCCAACCCGAGGGACATATGCATGTTTGTCCAAAGTATCACAGCAATCACTTCATCATCTCATTCAATTAGACTTTTGTGTGAAATTGTCATAATTAGCCATTTCATTAGCCAAGGTAATATTTATTAACAAAATCGGATAAATTCATCCATATAATCCAGGTGGTGATTTTACGGCGTCGTATTAATTCAATTTGTGTGATGTCCTTAAATTTACCTACAAACCTTTTTCTGTGTCAATGACCAGCGTCTTTCAGTGTGCCATCCGCATGTTTTCTTTCTTCTGGTTTGGTTTCTTCTGGCTTTCTGGTGACTCAGCAGACGGTTACCACCAACAGTCCAGAGGGAGAACAGCAGGATTGAATGAGTCTCCATCACTCCCAGCAATATCTTGCAAAAGTATAATGTCAAAACATTAAAGGTTGATGCAATAAAAAATAAACAGTTACGCAAGAAACAGCCAAATGACCGTAGTTGATGAGGAGCACACCGTGTTGATTGACACAGAGGTTCGACTGAAAGGCTTAAGCTGTTAATACGCCTGATGAATTTCTACTCCATTAAATCTATATGCGGGGAGGGCTTGTTAATTGCTGTGTTGACACATGACTGCTCTAATTTCGGTTCAAGAAACTTTCTTTTTTCCTCATCAGGTGTAATTTTCCTGCTCTGGTCTGAATATTAACCACTTTCCAACTTCGCCCTTGAAACATTACTGTATATACACAGAAAAATGATATATACACTGCACCTTTCCTCACACATATATGGGTTAAACCTTATAAACAAATATTCGGTATTCCCTGCAAAACACAGTAAGCACTGTTCTTGCCTATGCGATGAGAATCCAATGGATGTAAAAGGGGTGACTAGGGTGAGACCAATAATGTCTTTAGGGTGGCCCGGGAATGTGGGTCTCCTCGCCCCCTGCCAGCCCCCCCCCCCCCCCCTCGTGGCTCGGTGCCAGAGGCCAAATTGCTATTCTGTGTCACTGCCGCTTGTATTGATGGGATTTGGGATAAGCACAGAGCGAAGGGCCACATCAGAGGGAATCATGTATTTTAACCGCCTAACTTCCTAGCAGCTTGTGTGAAGCACATATTTCATTTGCTAATGCAGAAAGGTGGACTAGGCGTCACACTGATGGATGGAAGGCCCTGCAGGTTTGGGCTCTATTTTGACAGCTACCTGGTGCCTCATTCTAACTATTTGTGTGGGCTGCTGATTTCTGTTTTTTTATTTACATGGCCTGATATAGGCTTCAACTGACACTTGTGGGATGGTTGAAGAGCATGTGACCCCCCTCCCCCCCCTCCCTCCTGCACCTTTCTATTGTCAGAACTGTGTTCCACATTTCCAGATGAACTCTGTGCACTGTGAAGGTGTGTTCTCTTAAACACAGCTCTTCTTAGATCCAGAAGAATAGAGAGATTTCAATGAAGCGTAGGGCAGAAAGTACTCTCCCATTACAAAGAGTAGGGGTTCCGATCGCACTTGGGACACCTGTGCTGAGAATATACACACTCGTGAAGGGGTGCATGGCAATTTGGATGAAAGCAGCCTTCAAGGGGCCCGCCATTAGTTTCCACCCATTCAGACCGCGAAAAGCAAATACAGTTGGAGCAGACGCAGGATATTCTGTGGTGGGACTATTTAATCCCTAAAAATGAGACCGGGATTGTGCTAATGGCTTTTTTAGCAGCACTTGTCACATTTTTGTACATTTGGATAGTTTCCAGACAGAACTTTGCATGGCATTACATTTCTGCCCATAATCTCTCTCGGACCACTATTTGAACGTCACACCATCTACTGCTCATCTGATTTGATTTTTTTAAATATTATTGATGACAATGCAACATATGTATTTAGCACCCCTTCTTGTTATTTCATACTTTGTACTTTGCATTTTGTCGGCGAGATAGGTTTCTAAACAAAGGTGTTAATAAAGCCTTCAAGAGAGAGAAAGACAAACAGATTCACGCCGAAACAATTTCCTTTGTAATTTAGCCTTCTCCCCCTCTAACATCGAATCTTATCCAGTAATCTATGACTATGATAAATTATCAAATGTGTGTCACTTGACCATCATGTAGTTCATATATTCAAAATGAAACAATAGAAAAAAATCAATTGTATCCATCGCTGCTCACAGAGAGGAGGGCGGGGGGGGGTTATGAATTTGAAATGAAGGAGACCTCAAACACCTCGATTATGAAATAATTTGTTTGGTGTTTCAATACTTATACTGTGGTAAATTCAAAATTAATTATGCATGAACCAAGATTAAAATGGAAATCGGAAGCTATCAAAGGACAATGTAAAAAATGGGAAAATAAATGTTTATTTATCGGGTGACTGGGGATGTTAATTGGAATAGCTTTTTTGGGGGTTTTCCTACCGAGCCTGGGGAATCGCCGTGGAATTGCCACGGCGAGGCCGTCAACTGAAGGGACATTTTCAATGACAGGTTCTTCTGAGGATCACATCCTCTGACCTGCGGGCCACGAGGGCGTCCATCACACGTTCACTCCTGTTTATTCACAGAGATGATGCTTTGATGGCTGCGGAGGCTGTGGACATGTTTGGTTAAAAAAATA
Organism: Apeltes quadracus; assembly: GCA_021346845.1. Lineage (NCBI taxonomy): Eukaryota > Metazoa > Chordata > Actinopteri > Perciformes > Gasterosteidae > Apeltes > Apeltes quadracus. Next base: position 14,912,953 of record CM037928.1, read on the forward strand.
AATACCACAGACGCCAAAGCCTTCATGCATAGAGAATGACTGCACGGCTCTACTATATGTATGTGTGTGGCCCTGAATGGAAGCGTTATTTCAATTAGCATCAGAGGCTCTGATTGCAACCATGGAGAATGCTTCCTGTTTTGTCAGCTCCCAAACGTGCCCTTCATTTGACAAACTGTTCACAGCAGCACTTTCACCCAACATGAAGGTAATCAGGCAACGTGCGTTTCTGCTGCTTAGTCCTGGATCTGCAAAGAGATTTCAGGAGGCCCTCAGGAGGATGGCGTGTGTACGTGTGTGTGTGTGTTTACCCAGTGTGCAGGGCAGCAGATGACGTACACCTCAGGGGTATGCTCAAACCCGTGCAACCCCCCCTGGTGGGGGATGGTGTTCTGTATGGCCAAAGACCAACTCCAATGAATCTTGTGGGCAATGGAACGGTCCATGGACGCTTTGTATCTCATCTCTACACGGTTAGTTAGCCCAGTTTACCTGTAAACAAGGGTCTATGAAAGTCCAGAGCTTTAGGAGGCCTACATAATTCTCCTAACCGTCAATTACGAAAGGTAAAGTGTTAAGATGCAGCAGCCTTCCCCCAAATGCCGATCCCAATGATGTGGAGCGCGTTGTGTTGAGAGTGTGCCTGCAGATTCACCATCTGTTTCAGATCTGCCACTCTGTTGAAAGCATTAAATAGGCTGATTATAGACATTACCAGTAAGTGCCACCCATTGTGACAACAGATGTAAATTGCTCTAGAAATGGCGTTGTAAAATGGCTACGTCCGAGTCGGCTGAAATCAAACGATTCAGCGGCCCTTCTTTCATTTGGAAAATCCATTTAATCCTGCAATTGGAAGTCTGCGAGCATGACAACTACTGCATTATTATTTGGAGCGTTGGTCGAACAAACAGGTGAGGGATAAAAGCAGAGAACAATACATAAGCAGTTATTACAAACATTGGCTGCGATGCACACAGAATACCTTCCCTTCTGACTTTCAACAATCAATAAAATCACGGGAGTGGAAAAAAACACAGCACGGCGTCTATCTCGTCTCCTTGTCATCGGCGAGCATTGATTCAGCTAACTATCCCTTTCCAGGCACCTTAAGTTAATTAGGCCCTCAAATACAGCAGGAGAGAAGTATCCGACAATTAACGGCAGCGGCGCGCTCCTATGGCATTTAGTTTTCAACGTGTTCCATTGTCAGGTATTGACTAAACGCCACACGGGCATCGACCCCCCCCCCGCCCCCCCTCCCGGCCATTAGCAGGCTTCTGACTCTCACCTCATGAAGGCGCTCCAGCGTGTTTACCGTCAAAACGTTTGCATGCCCGCTGCTCGTCGGGGCAGATGAAATGATGATGTGTCAGCAGTGCTGGAACTTTAAGGGTGTCTCCGGCATTGCAGAAGGCCGCCGTAATGGCGCTTCTGTTTATTGGTATTGAGTCAATCCACTGTCGCTTGGTCCCTGTCGAATAAAGTGGTTTGTTGGCAGACAATTCACTGCACTGATTTCTAACTAAACTACAGTAGCTTTTTGGTACGGTCCCCACCAGTTAACGCAGTGAGGTCGCTTTTTTTACATTTCAGCTAGGCTCCCTTTAAGTCAGACTCACAAGATGTCAAATGGCCTTAGGTCAACATTCTGTCGACAATCGCAAACCTTCATCTCCTGGATGCTGACACAGCCAATCACGCTTCATCCAATAGAGTGGTGACACACGGGGTGCTGTTATTGGTCAACGTCACCCAGGATGCAGCTCTGTGGTCCCCCGCAGGGAGGAAACCTGCAGTCATGTTAGGCAAGGGTTAACGGCAGGGAGGGCGCTCGCAGGCTTCTTCGGTTTCTACGCTCAGTGCTGGAGAAGAGATGAAGGGATGTTGAAGCATCTCTAGTTCAGGCTTTGATGCAACAGAACTCATTATTTATTTCTAAAGTGGGAGAAAAAGGATCTATACAGTTGCTGAACACAGAGTCAAACGATGGGGTTGATCAATGTAACCTCAGGGTTACACAGGTTGGAGGATACTTAGTTTGATCGTAGGGGGGTAACCTCTTCTGCAGCAACATCTAGATGCCGTAGGAGCATCTGATATGGTGCACATGCTCTATCTTTCACTTTCTGCTATTACACACAAAGAGATGCACATAAACAACTTGCACCCAATTATTCCCCCTTTAATTATTTTTGCGTGGTGCCCTTTGCGGTGATTATCGTGACCTTTCGCTCCAAAGCGTCTCCACCACTCTGCCTCTGCTAGCCTCCCATCTCGGAGGCTTTTAGCCGCCATGTTTCAACCCATCTCCCAGAAAGCCGACCCTCCTAATCGACCAGGCGAAAGACAGAGACCAATTAAAAGTGTTTTACCCAGCACTTAAGGTTGACAGGAGCTGGCGCAGTCCGCTCAACGAGCTTTAACAGCAGACGCGTGAATGTGAAAGTGTTGGGCAAATGAACGTGACGGTTTGAGTCTTGTGATAAAGGGACCCCCCCCACCTGGGCCATCACGCACACACACACACACACACACACACACACACACAGTCCTAATTACGTGACTCAACAAGAGCTTGTTTCTAAGCTTGTTTCTTCTAAGATGCAGACCAATCGTAATGCTCTCTCTCAAACAATGTTGGCTGAAGTTGACGTAACTTCCCCAAATTCAATAAAAAGCATGCTAAAGTTAGAAAGTTTGGTTTCTACAGAAAGTTAGATTTTGGTTTGACCTTTACCAACCTGCACGGAATATTTTTAAAGCAGTATTTCTGGGGGCGATAACAGACAAATATTGCTAAGAATCTTTGTAATCATTTCCAAGTTTTGTTTACGGTTCCAAAAAGCCACCCAGTTATTAGAAGGGCTGCAGATAATTAAAATGCAACACTCTCAGCAGAGCACACAGCAATGACAAAGGTCAAGGCACCTGCATATGCTTGTAATGGAGTTGGAACACGGTTATTCTTACTCCCATGGTGGAGATTCTAAATGCCAACTAATTTGCAAGCGCAGTGAAATTAGCTTGAACGCTGGTGTGGCTTTCGATCATGCTGCCAGGTGCGCCCCAACACCCATGCGGTGTAATCACTTTCAGCTTCCCGGTGCATGCAATGGCTTTTTTTCCCCTTCATTTTTTCAATACTTTGTATTATGAACGCTTTCTTTTAAATAAGGCGTCCTTTTCTTTTTCTTTTTCACCAACAGGATGTCCGTGAATAAGGAGGGCCGTGTCCGTTTTTCTTCCTCCCTCTCCCGCGGCGTGTTGTCCCTGCCGGCGGTTATTACACGGACGTCCAGCAGGCTTTGTCTGGCCTTCCACGAGGCTCCAGCGGGACCTAATGACTTTTATTATTGGATGGGGGAATTTAATTTGAGCTGCACTGCTGTCGGAGATGAGTGGCCCGATAAGGAGCCACGCGGGAGAAAAATAAAAAGTGAGAAATTCCTATTTAGTGGGGTGACGAGAGAACATTGGGTCGAGAAACATAAGCGAGAGAGAGAGTTTATTAAATAAATCAATAGCGATTTGCCGCCGTCAGGTTATGAAATTCGAGTTGGGATCTGTTTCCTCATGGTGACGGAGCAGCGGCCGGCGTTATTATCCACGAGGCGGCTAGATGCTTTAGCAAACAAAAGAGGGGGAGCCGGGGGAGCGGGAGGACGCCAGGCCCGATAAGTAATGTGTGATTAGGAAGCTATTCACTGGCTGAACAACTGCCTTTTACCTCTCAACAAACACGGCTGATGAAAGAAATCGAGGCAGAAGATAAATATTAGTCGATTCCGATCCAATTCACCACACAGTTTGATGCAAAAAAAAGTCATGCCTGTATGCGGGAATACTTTTTCTAAATCTACAAGATAAAACAAAAGTTGATTGCGTTGGATTCACATAACCCCGCTTCCTTTGCCACGCGGCAGTCAAAGCAGATGTTGGGACGCGGCCTTTTCTCAGCTCACGGCTCCCTCTGGCAGCAGGGATGTGACACTGTGGCGCCGGGCCTCGATGAAGACGGCAAACCTGCAGTAAATGGAAATCTCTGCGAAGTGCGCCGTTGCCAGCTCCGCTCTCTGCTCCTCCAGCGCTTGTGAATCTGCCATCTGTCTCCGCGGGTGCCTCCAATATTGGGACGGCCGCTCTGCTGCACAGCGTCATTGCGGTGGCTCGAGCTTATCAGCCAAGGATCACAGGCTGCCAAACAGCGCGGGATGAAAGAAGCTTATAGGGTACAGCCTTGTTGCAGCACGGGCATTATTATCACTGTAACAGATCATTGGTGTTTGCTTTGACTTATTTGGCCATAATTGCAATTTCCCAAAAAATGAAGAAGCGTACGCGTTTCATCTTTTTTTCCTAAGAGGGAGAGCGTGTTACTCTTACGCTTCAAGCAGAGCACAGATTCAACAGCAGAATAACGTCTTTTCCCAAATGCTGAACAATGTAGAAGGACACATCTCTGAAAGGTTATTAAAATAGGGCCATGAAGTCTATAGTGCGTTCCAATAAGTAGCACACATAATAAAGCTGACAGCATGTCTCCTAGCAGCTCGGAGTCTTAATCATCAGGCACCCAACGGCCACCTAAACACCTGTAGCTTAGCCAGCTTCCAGCACATACGACCAATAGCCTTTGCAATAATTCAAATGCCTCTTTTTGACTTGAAGAACAATGTAATGAATTCTAATTATTACTGAAGAAATATTATGGCACAGGGACAGCAAGCATTGTGTCATTAGATCAAAGCCAGCTGTTTATCTATGCTTCTTTATTAACCTATCTATGATCAAAATGAGCCTTTTCTGGTATGCTGGAAATGGAACTGTTGTCGTCTACGTCATTGCCGGTGTTGTTCAGGCCACTCAGAGCCCTTATGTTTGTCAAGATAGACTTCAGACTGGGATTTCCCTGTTGGTTTTGAACAGTTGCTGTGATACATGTTCACGGTTGAGGGGAAATTGAGATTGAAGCTCACATTTGTGCATTTCTTTTCCTTGTGGGGCTTCTGTGCAATGACTGTTCCAAGCCCCCTTCTCCCTCAACTGGACAGGTTCCTGCTTTAACACTTCAGTCAGTCGTCTTGATGAGCAGTGTACCTTGAACTGCCATTTAGCCCGAGGCAGCAGAAACCAGAGCACTATGTGTGAATGCAGATGGAGGTCGAGAAGCTGGCATCTGCTGAAATGGGCAATTATAAAGCCAAAAGCTGCCGGGTTCTCTCAAAGAGCCTAAATTATTATTGTTATGTTAATGTGAATTGTCTTAATTCTTTTCAAACCAAAAGAAGTAGCCCACCTCCATCTCCAGATGTTCACAAGCTAAAGGCTTCGTATACATTTGGCCAGAAGGGGGCAGCATTGCTATCTGTTTGACGATAAAGAGGAATTGGCATTCGAGACCCTGTGTGTGTGTGTGTGTGTGTGTGTTACCTGCTGCGCGGGCTTTAGCAGTGTCGCTGTGTGTTTTGAAGGTGGGTCTGAATGAGGCGTTCCAAAGGAGAGCGGCTGCCACAAAGACAGAGAAGAAAGCACCAGAGGCTGACAGATGGGCAAGACGGGGGCAACTCAAAGCCCGAACTGCTCAACAGGCGCGATGGGAGACGGATGATTCAGATCCAAACGCTTGCTTCATTTGAGTTACATTCACAGTCACTTTGCACCGAGGCTCGTTATCCGTACATCACACTTGCCAGTGTGCAGGCTATCGCTGTAGTCACATTTCCTGTGATATCACCGACTCTCACGGTTCTAAAAACAAATGAGTCATTCATGCACAGAAACCTTAACAAAACAGTTATGTCACATTATACTTTCACTATTTTTCCTGTTTTTCATGATTGTATGTGCATAAAAATACCACAACCTCCGTAACTTGTTGCCTGCATCTCAATCCTCTTTATGAACCCATACACACAAAAGGATAAAAGCCTACATGTGGATTCACCATGTCCTTCAATTCCATGAAAACAGTCCATAGTGGCTCTAACCACGTCCATTGCTGAATGCCTGAGACTCAGTCATGTTTTTGTACAGTACTCAGAGAATTAGCACTGATTGTCACTCAGCACATCTTATGAAAAACAAAAAGCGGGCAACACATTTCTGTGCTCTCTTTGGAACAAAGGTATTGGCTGCACAGCTTATTTTTAGCTGTATATTAATTGTGGGTTGCTAAGCAAGCAAGCAACCGTAAGTAAGTATTATACTTATTTATGTGTGTTTGAGTGTTTTAATCCACCTGCTTAGACTTGAATGGCTTGCATGAATTCATGAGATCACTTTAAGAAAAACATGCTACTAAACCAACAAAAGAAAACAATTTGCAAGACTGTTGCATAATGGAGTTTATTACCCCGAGAAAAGCTGCCCGAGCCCAATGTCCATAAAGACGTTGTTCCTGTTAAAAGAATGATTCTACCCAGTATCCCTCAGAGTTGTGTTCAGAACGGTTGTTTGTGTTCCCGCCATTTACTTCTAGTTTCATCATCCAGCACCAATGCAGGAAGATACTCTGGCCAGAAGTTTAAACATCCTTATTAAAAGAAAATGTGCTTGTGTCACGCATATAATGTATTTTGTGGTTAGGTTAAAGCAACAGAAATAGTTTTCAACACAGATCGTTTGTGCCATAATTAACGTTGGTTAAATTCGGTCAGGTGAAATTAGACTACTGACTTGTTTCCACGCAGGACGCAACACATTCAGGTCGCTGATACATCAATTCATTGCTTAGTGACACAGATGGGTTTACATCTGGTAAGTATTATACAGACCAGTCGGTACTTAGGACCAATCACAGAGGGCCATGTGGCCAAAGGGTGGGAGAAATGGGGCAGAAGAAGTTGGGTGGGTGGGGGGGGGCATTTAAATGTTGTTCAGTTTCGCAGATTCTTCCAATGTTGAAAGTTGACTCTAGGACCCGGATGAATAGACCCGATTCATATCGATGCCGACCGACCCGGACAGAGTGAGAGAGAGTGACCTCCAACTGGGGCGGACATGAAATGCCAGCAACTAAAGAGGCCGAATTATAACGTACTTTGCATTTTCCTTCCGTCTCACATCCGTTAATAAGTCCTTTCAGAGATGGTCACATCCACACTTCATCAACACGTGCACCTCTGGGATTGGTCGAATCCTCACCTCAGCCACGCCCTCTCCCAGACTTTCCGTTTCCTGCCCGTCACTACTTTCTGCACTATTATGCACACATCTAAAGCCCCTCCCCCTTTGACCCCCCCCGCTCACGCACACACGCCTTACTGAACCGAGGGTCTCTGCAGACCACACTGTGGCGCGTGTAATAAATGCAGAGCAGTTGGCGTTCATTGCACACTGCAGGCCATTGCGTGACCTTGTTTGGGAGTTGTGTGAGAAACAGCGCTAACCCCAGACTACACATCACGCCGAAGATCCTTTTGACTTCTCTCTCTCTCTCTCCCTTTCGCCTTGTCGACTCATTTATTCCAATCTCAGAACACCATGTTCCCAGAGAATATTTCGCTTGAATATTTCACTACACGCTCTCCCCCATAACTCCTCACCCGCACCCCTGTCTGCACCTTATAATACTTATTTATTTCAGGAATCGTTTTTTTTTTCCCGAATTACAGCAAAATGCTGCAGCGGTAATCAGAGGATAAGTAGCAGCCGACATGGCAGGTGTTTGAGGCGAGATAAGGCGAGAACCATTGTGGGACATTGCTTCACTTCTATTTAAATGTTTTGGGGCTTTGACTTGCTTTTTGATTTGTTACCTACAGCGTTCCTGTGAGCTGTCAGGAGGCAGATAGCGAGTTTCTCCTTGATGTGCTTTCTCGGGCTGCCGTGTTTGTGCCGTCCTTCAGATGTTTGGGGGTTAGGTTTTGGGTATGCCTGCGTGGTGGGTGTCATCAGAGAAGTTAATTATTAAATTACAAGGAAACGTGGTTTGAATCACGTTTGTCCCCTCGACTTCCATGGATGTAGATGTGCGCCTGCATGGAGGCGGGTTGTGTAACAGACCATACAGAGACTCCCAAATATAGAACGTTATACCGTGAATAGGTAGCACTTTAGCGGCACTAGTTTATGTACACACTATATGTATATCAGCCAAAAGGATTTTCCATGGAGAGGTGCACACGGACACGGACACTTACATCACTGTGCTGTTTTGTACCACCAAGTCCTCCAGAGAAGCTAAAGCCAACGTGCTCATGTTTGATTTTTGGTACGAGCACTCAAGAGAGAAAATTGTCTCCAGTCCCCATTATTAAGCCAATAAAGATACAAGGCTATTTGTGTGTGTGTGTGTGTGTGTGTGTGTGTGTGTGTGTGTGTGTGTGTGTGTGTGTGTGGAGGGCGATGATGGGGCTTCCTCTGGTGAAGCAGGCTCACTTTTATTAGCTGCCAAGACACAATGGATGCAAAAAACAGGCCAGCCTGCGCTGTCCTCGATGGTTCCCTTCTTCTAGATTAAAGTGATATCTCATTGCTGTACAATACACTGGCTGTCCAACACCAGGGAAATGGAGAGCAATGATACCGACGTCTCTCATCACTGGAAGGAAGCATGCATGGAGCTGAAGCCTAAATGAATATTGATGGACCATTATTGCCGCAATTACGTGTTCTGACTCAAAACAGTGAAAGCTTAATCACCAACGCTCTGATTACGTTACATGTAGTCATTCATTATTAGAGTTATTTATCTTTAACTTGGAAGCTGAGACCAACTGAGTTACATCTTCCCTTGATGGCAGCATGCGCGTAGACTGATAACAGCTTGCATAAGCAGTGCCGTACATTATACGCACTGACTCACATGTCGGCAAGACGGTTAACACGCTCCGACCATGTTGAGAAAAGTCGAAGTTTGTCAACTAAATGAATCTCACAACTTCCTTATTATGCTGCTGTCAAATCCTATTGTGTTATGCGATACCTTTTTATATTTCAGCGTGTGTTTTCTTGTTTCCCCAGTGGATTATTTTCAATAATGAGGAATAAATTCTGACATTTAGCAAGTATGATGTTTACCAAGTTCAGCATCTTAGTTAAGCCTGCTAATTTGCCAATTTGCATTATAAAAAGTGCAGTTAAGGTTAATTGCAAAAAAAGAATCCTTTTAGTTTTACAGTTGATTTAGTATTCACATCAAGTAAAAAAACTTGAACTCCCTAATTCTTGGATATACTCAGAAACTAACCACAGTTTACCGTGACATTTTGGAGACATCAATAAAGTTCTGCAAAGATGGAACTGTCTGATTTTGGTGCGGATTAATCATGCTCCCAGATGGGCTTGGTCAGCCTCGTTTTCAATATCAAAACCCAGCTACAACAAGCCCTAAACCACATAAAAATACTCCAAACACAACTTTAGCGAACAAAGTAAGAGTACAACATATTCCACGCAGTGTGTCCAGAAATGTAAGACTTCATTTTAACGATGCTTTATGCTACAACAACATTGGAGCCATCATGGAGCACGAGCACAAGCTGATTACGGTGATACAATCATAATTTCACTCAGACAAACTATGCCAAACTTCCAGTGAAAAATCAAGCCGTGGAAGCGAGAAAATCCTAAAAGTGTCATACTTTGGTTGTTTTTATTATTATGGATTTAATGTGGAAAGTCGGGCTCTGTTTGGGCACCTCTCCCGACGTGTGTGAGAGGCAAGATTGCTGAGCCAACGACATGTAACGCTCTACCTGTTTTTCAGAGTAAAAGCCTGTGGAAGCCCAGAATGTAGCATAAAACCAACGCTTTCACCACATTCAGGCTCATTAAACAATAGAGTGACGCGAATAGGCCGATCTGAATTTGACTTGAACATGACAATGATGTATCTCAGGCCAGCCATTCGTCCGACGTGAGGCCTTCACAAAAGCCTTCTGTGGAGTAGTTTATCTTTGCTCCACAACTTGAAACTTTACCTGTGTACTGTACACACACTGGGCTATCACGCAGATGTGTTTTTAGCCTTGGCATACACACATAGACAAAGTATTACATTATCAGTATTTAGTATTATTTATCATGGGTGTGCCATTTTAGGAGCAGAGGCCAAAAAGAGGCTCGTCTGAAAATGGTTTTAAATAGTTACGGTGCGGCTGAAAGTTTTGCCACAAAACCAACAAATCCTAAGTGTCCAACACGCATGCTGCCTTTGTGTTTGCCCCCTCCCTTTTAATCTTTTCTTTCTGGAGTCGGCGTGGAAATAACAAAGGTTTGTTTTTAAGTTGGCAGGGCTTTCTGATCTGCTGCCGCTAATTGACACTCTCAGGATGTGTAAGCCAGAGCGAAAGGCAAACATGTCATAAAACCTTCATGATCAAACAATGTTGGATTTGCCGTCTGACAGTTTTCTGTGAAGAAATCCCATCTATGCTGCGAGGATCCGGTCCAAAACTTTGCTGTTCTAATTAGTGTTTTCTAGTTTGCCTATAAGTAGGCAGGTTATGAGATCCGTGTTTGTGGAGGGTAATCCTCTGTGTCTTTAAGATGGCTCTCCCTCAGCCACAACTCCTTTAAGTTCAGGTCTGTTGAGGTGAGTCAGTGCGCGTGCATTGAAGGAGGGAGGCGTCCCTTCTGCACTAACCCCAAAAAGTCATCTTCACTGAGAGAGCTTCTCCTGATGAAGAGGAGCCACATTTGGTTTCATCAGTCTCCTGCTTTCCTGCCTCTTCCTCTAATCCGCTCCGTTACTTGTTCTCCACCTCCTGCTCCCTTGTGCTTCTCTCTCTCCGGGCTCACGTGATGCAGCTCTCCCCCTTCGGACTTCTCAGACGAAGCTCATAGGAGAGTTACCGCAAAACTAGATCCTTTTTTCCCCCTCTTCCCACCTCTTCGTGGTCTGGGACTCTCACCAGAGGCTCTTTGATGCAAAACTTTACATCTTGCCCCTTCACTGAAGGAGTACACTTCCTTGGAAGCTGTCTGTTGTTTGAATAATTCTTTGGAGACGTATCTTTGGTGGAGGACTATCAAAGCGGGAGTCTTCAAAACAGGTTGTTATGTGCAGGATTCCACGGCAGCAGTGTGCACAGACTGCTTTTGCCGTTTTCCCCTACAGCCAGGGCGATGGATGGTCGCAGACAGTAACTAGTGAGGACTAATTACAAACAGACGCAGGCACAGTGAGCCAACATGCACAAGTTCAACAGTAACAGTAAAGCTAGGCAGTGCAGGAACGTTTCCAGTTGGAAAGCCTTCATCCTGAATTCTAATAATCCAGAAAACATTTGCTTCATATTCAGTGTGAAAAAAAAGCGACCTTTCTTTTTCGCCCTCCTGAAGAAACATTGTCATTTGACAAACATTATTTTGTTAAAACAATAGAAGAAACATCAATAATGTAAGTCTATGAGGGGCTCAGTAGTGTAAACGGCCCCTCGCACGAGTCCATTTTCCTGCACATGGACAGAAAAAAAATTGCTTTAGTTCATCTGAAGGGCTGTAAATGAAACATGAGCGATTTGGGTTTCTGTGATACAATTTCTGCTCTTTATTTCCAATGAGCTATTCGCAATAGAAGCCCAATCAATCTGCTAACACTCCACCTCCACCTTGCTCGCAAAAAACTATTTGTCTTTCCACAATTTTTTTTTTTTCTAAGCGTGCGCTTCTCTTGACTTCGAATGGCGTCCCCCAACATCCACCCGCTCCCCTGCCACACTGCATTCATTGGTCTCCTTTAAAGTGTTTTATTAGCAGCCTTTTCCCTGTTGTTAGCGGCTTCGCGATGCTGCTGGCAGCCTGAGTGATGTAAAAAGGTGTGTGAGACGAGGCGCAGAGTCTTAATTTCCTGTTTCCCTCTTTTGTAATGACATTGTGAGATAAAAATGGTGCAGGCATAAAAAAAAGGAATCAACCAAGTAAAATATGTAACTGGAAATTCAAAAGAGAGAAATCACTCAATTTGTATTTGCTGGAAACACCTGCCACGTATTTGCAATTCGATGTCCATTACCATCGGTTGTTGTTTGGCCATCTGTCGGTAAACGCTGCATCTCCCCCGTTATTAGAGCCGACGCCGTAACAACACAATGCGGTGATTACACATGCACCGAGACGCTCACCACAAACACACTTTTGGGGTTTCTTTACTGGCCACTGCAGGGGTGACAGTTTAACTGTTGGTCTGACACCCGCCAGGGATGTTGCCAGCGGAGAGCGGATCAGGCCGAGGAGAGGGGGGAGGAAGGGAGGAAGGGATGGATCTGGGGGTCAGGCCTGCCTCCTCTCCAGTTAATTGGCCTAGCTTGTAGTGTGCGCTTGACAGATTGAATTATCAAGCTACCTCCACGGTGTGCAATCCCCCGCGGTACATCCTGGTTGACTATTAATGACGAGCTACAGCAGTCTCCACTGTTCTGTCCAGCTCCGCCGCGGTTCCCTCTGTTCTGCTCTCGTTTCTCTCCGTCTCCGTTCACTTTTTTTTTTTACTCCAGACAAATATTCCTCAGCATCCGCCTGCTTCCGTCCACGCCGATAGAATCCCCTGGGTCTTTCGAGTTCAGTTTAATCACAGAAGAACAACACACTTTAAAACCAAACTGTTTCAAAAGTATAAAGGTTGAACTTTCTGTTCGCGTTAGTCGACTCGTCAGTTTAATTGCCTCCACACTGCTCCTCTTGGTTTTCAGCGAAATCAAGGAGAAGGTATGGCTGGAGCAATGGAGCAGATAATGACAACGAGTGGAAACAGGGCGCCGGTTGACATCCCCTCACTCTGCATTCTATTGTAAGGACGACCCTGAGAAAGAATCAGCCACGGGGAAATAGAAATGTCAAAAGGGAGGCGCTACGTGGTGCAGAATGCAATGTGGTCCGTGTCTTAAAGGCTGTTACAAAGCTCAAACACAGACCTTCAACAATGGTTCATTTCAGGATACATTTGTTGCCTGAGGGGTAATGAAAGAGTGTCTCTATCCTCACCCTCGACACACCCGAGCCTGCACCCACCTTTCCAGCTACAAATCATACATCCAAACTCACCTTATCACAACTGCCTTTAGTGGGGGGGGGGGGGGGGGGGGGGGGTTCTCTTTATACAGTGATTTTAATGCAAACTGTCATTGAGTACTATAAAAAGGGGCTTATAACACAGCAGCGTCGGGAGCTTGACTGAGTTAATGGTTGTCGGCTTTTGTATCAGCCCTGTGATTGACTGGCGGCCAATCCCGGGGGAACCCCTTCTATGCCAAATGTCCGCTGGGATTGGCTGCAGCGCGCCCCCCCCCGCCCCCAACCCCACCACAGCCACGACCATCTTGGGATGAGCTGTACAGAAAATGATATTAGAATTATAGACTTGTATGCAAGGAATGAATTCATAGAGATTTACCACCTGACTCAATGGAGTCACACAGTACTTGGCTGTCAAATAGTGAAGCTTGGTCAGTGGAGTCTTGATACCGACGCACATGGCATCCTAGGGGGTGTGTATGAGACACGCCGTGCCTTCAGCTAAATAAAATGTAAACCCAGTAATTATTGGACACACAGAAGGTCTGCTGAGGGTGGGAGGGAGTGGTAGGTCCAGTGTCGGCCCGAGCCTCTTGGGTGCCCTAAGCGGAATTTGATTTGGGGGCCCCCCTCCCACCACGCAGAGTCACCTGTGCTAGAAGATTATTGGCACAAAGGTCACGCTAAAATGTTATAGCCAAAATTATAAACGAATACAGTGAGTGATACAGTGTTATAATACAAAACTAGGGCTGTCGGGGGGCAGCGGTCAGCCAGACACGTGGTCAAAAAGTGAAAAGAGAAGAAAAGAAGTCTGGTGCCAGGTAGGGAGCAAATCCTAACTGATAACAAAATACAGGGGGTGGCGCTCACCTCTTACCTGGTGTTTCTATACACAGAACAGCTACGGGCAGGATGTATATCGCGATATACTAGCCTACCGTTCTTTCCCCTATGTAGCTTTACAGCTGATCCCGGAGTACTGGGCACAGGACATAAACAAAAACACGTAACAATCAACCTGTAGCGCACAACAAACTGCTTCATGGAGCAGTCAACAACCGGCTGCCGTGAGCGTTAGCGAGAGAGAGACCCCGTCTGAATGAACCCGCCGTCCCTCTTAACCAGCGGTTCCGTCTCCGATTGGCCCCCGTCCTCCGCCCCACTGACGACCGATGCCCGAGTTCCGCCAGTCACAGCGACCTAGAGGAGGCGATCCACAAGAAAACAACCAATGAGCCACCACCCAATAAGCGACACCCCTGCAGTGCATCAGCGATGGGGTCCGGTGATCGCAGAACAACTCCCAACTGCACTGGGAACGTAACAGCCACCAAGATAAAAACTGAAACAACAACTGGAGTTTGTGCAAAATGTAGCTGGTAATTTGAGCGCAGTGTTATGGAACGCTCAGGTACTGTACATTATGGCTCTATACGCCTAGACTATTTTAAGACATTTAAGACAGTTCAATTGAATAATTTCTAAGCAATGTTTAAACTGTATTAATTCAAAACAATAAATGCTCTAATAATAAATAAATGTTCTTCAGATTTTTATATTCCTTTCTGTCTACATCATTGCTGGACAGTGAATTCTGTTTAAGCATTCTAATCATATTGGGCTCAAAAGTTTCCTTTTTTGTTTGTTTTGGATTTGAGAGGGTACATTTGCTCAAGAGATTGGTTCTTTGTCTCTTTAAACAAAGCACATTTAGGTGCTTATAGAAATCGCAGGTCTCTGCAGATGTGAGGGATACTCATTTTAAACTGCTTGTTGGAAGAGTGGAAGCCATTCTTGGCTAAAAGTTCTGGTCTTACTGTGCACATTTCTCTTGTTGAAGAAATGTCGAGTGAAATAACTCTCGTCCCGTCTCTCAGGTCAGGGTTTAACTTTTAGAGCCACGATGCTTATGAGGATGCACATACATACATACTAGGGGTGTAACAATCCATCTATTACATCGATGTATCGATTTATATTCCTCCAATCCAACTACATCGATCTGTACTCGGCGAGTTGGCCTTATGGACAACATATACCGATGTAACATTGTTTTAAAATGTAATAAATTGATTGTATCGATACTAGGAAATAACCCATTGGATTTAAGCATGTCAGACCTTTTTCTTAGCACTTTTAATGATAAAGGCTGTCACGGACAGAGCCGTGACGTGCTCACGCAGTATGCAGGTAACCCACCGCCGTCCCGAGCCCCGATTCAACTTCAACGTCGGCTTCCCCCAGTTTCACGGGGGAAGCCGACGGGATGTTCTAAAGGGGTTGAAATAGAGGGGTTTTGCGGTGGTTGGTAGGGCGAAACCATTATTGCAGGGGTGTTTTTTGTGTATATCACAATTACGGGTTTCTTCTGCTACACTGCTACAGCAGTAGCACTTATTCAAATAAAATGTGAATGCATTTGCCATTCATTGTTGTTTACATTACATTTATATTCATAATTAATTGATAGCTGATTAAATCAGGTTTCTTGTAATGGAATCAGGCTGATTCCATTACAAGAAACAACAGGAATCTAGGAAACTTTCAAGTCACTGAATGTTTCGGATCGTATCGTTCTAAATGAACCAATATCGTCCTTGAATCGTATCGACAACCATGAATCGTGATACAAATCGAATCGTTGTTAAAACGAATTGTTACACTCACAAATGCAACAGACAGCCCTCACTCACAGCGAGTTATCTCAGGGGAGACTTGCCCTCATGTGTTGCAGACCGTCCGCTAACACGAGTAGCCTGAGCCCAGGTTAGCACGCTACCTGCAGCAAATAGCGTTAAAGATGCGCCATTTACCGTCGGCGAGGTTGGAGATGAACTAGCGTAAGAAATTGGATGTGTGGCGTGAGTGGGAAACCGTGAGAGTTGGCAGCCCTGTAGCTACGTTGGCTAGCTTGACAACAACTTTCCCAACACCTCAAACAAGTGCAACACAAGACAAAGCCAGCAAATAAGTTACTGAATAGTCCAGCAGAAATATATACATGCAAAATAACCTACAATTTCACTTATGCCGCTTTACATTTGTCTCGTAAATCCGCCGCCCGAGTCAGAAAGGGTACATTTTCTGCGGCATTTTGGGAAGACACGCCCACTTTTGGTCGCTAAATCGGGCGTCCGACTCGGGATTCTGAGAGTACCCCGAGTATACGACATACGAACATACAACTCGCAAAACAAAGATGTCTGCGCCCACATTACATGGAAGTTGTTATGAATTAAATTTGTATTTGTACTACGTTGGTCGTTTTAATGTCGGTTTTAAATGCTCTTACACACCTATTTACATTGCTGCTTCAGTCCGGTCACCAATGTATACATTGCACGGTTTTGCTGTGCGTGCAATACAATGTAACGTTTTGTTTTTTGAACTGGTTTGCTAAAAGGCTACGTTGCTAACAATAACAACAACTGGCTCGAGAAAAACGCGACTGCACTTCTTATAAAACGAAATAGGCGAAAATGGCACAATATTACTGAAATGCAAGACTTGCAATAATAATAATAATAATAAATAAAATTATAGTGTTTCTGTAATAACGCTACATTATCCTAAAGTCGCTATAGGATTTCTATAGTAGTTTTATAGTACTTCTATAGTGTCCCAAAATACGATAGTATTTCTATAACATGCCTATAAGATTAATATAGTATTTTGTTGAAAACGTCCTACATTAGCATGGCAGCTGCTGCATTTTTGGCGTCCATGTTCTTTCCAACTCGTAAATCGCAAGACGCATCTGGAACGCTGTAAGTGGTACGGAACCGGCAATGACGTCACTTTCCAACTCGGGAGGCGGACTTACGAGACAAATGGAAAGCAGCATTATGTGGGCTTATTTGATCGTGAGGTCAGAATGCACACAAATCTGTAAAATTATGTAATTCATACATTTCGAAATAACTATGTAGTCATATAGTTAGATACAGACAATAGGCTCAAATAGCCGTGTATAATCTATACTATGATTTCACCATGTCCTTTTTCATTAATATCTTGCTGTGGGCTAATATGAATGCCAAGTGTTCAAAAAGCTGGGCAGATGTTTTATTTCCATCATCGATGAATATTCCAGTATCGTATCTTAAGTATCTGGTGTTCTGGATTATTATGGATTATTTTGGCAGCTATAGTATCGAAGTAATAATTTTGGTATCGTGACAACCCAACTCGGTACGGAACCCAAACCGCGGCCTGCACATTAGTGACACCTGTACTATGTGTGTCCCAGGGACAGTGTCTCAAATACTTAACTGACATTTCTGTGTGTTTACCAAATTGGTCGTTCATGTTTTCTCTATTTGACAAAAGCATAAAACCTCTTAAAATGAAACCAAAATGCCTCGATTGCTAAAAAGAACACAACTTGGAAGTCATAACATGTGACTTCCGCGGGAGATCAGAAGATATGTGAACTCACGTCGGTTAAAATATGATCCACTCACAGTCAAATGAAAGTAGAAGGCATGTTCCTCGCTTTTGATACCGAGGCTGGTTACGTGGTGATAATGGTGATGATGGTGCCACCTCCCGCTGTGGCTAAAACCAGGCTGCCTGCTGGCTTCCTGACGGATATAGAATTACTGTGTAATCAGGGCTTACCATCGCTTGCACCAGGCAGCTAAACAGGAACCGCATGCATGCACATAAACACGCTTGCACCCCCAGATATAAACAAAAACGACTCGCGCACACAGATCCACCCAAACGCAAGCCAACGTACACACAGGCCTCCACAAGAGCTTAACACATAGCTCAACTCTGCCAATACATGTCACCTCATACTAATTATTTTCCCACTCCTTCTCTCTTCCTCTCACTTACAAACACACACACACAGACACTCATTCATTCCCGGCTTGTGTGTGGACCATTGTGAGTGACAGAGAGTAGTAACGGCAGTTATCTGTGTATGTGGGATCAGTATGTGTCGTCTTAAAATGCCAACCGCGCGCCTTAACCGGAGATAAGATATTGAGAGATGAAGGTAAGGTTTGCAGAACGACTTTGGTGCACACTTCAAGATAAATGTGCAGAAGGTGCGTGCGTGTGTTTGTCTGTGTGTGTGTGTGTGTGTGTAGGAGGGTGACCAAAAAAAGAGGACAGAGAAGAAAATGCAGGAGAGAAGACAGAATCCTATTCCAATTATCTGTGTAGGCCTGTCGCTGTGACAAATGTCAGATAAGACTTTTGCAGTGATAAAACCCACCTGACCCTCAGGACTTGTGACCCTTCTTAGACTTGGTGGCAGTAAGACTTTTGTTACATTGTCTCTCCTGATAGGCCCCTGAGCCCCAAGGGGCGAAATGGGATTCCTTTTTTTGCAGCTGTAATTAATTCAATAAAAGAAATGACACTTTTTTCTTCCCTTGCGTTTGAGGCAGCAGGGTGGTCGTTAGAAGGCCACCGCAGCTCGAAAACACCCGACCCGCTGAAGTGTCATAGAGCTATGTCAAATTTATGCAAGGATCTGCCGGATCCTTTATGCAATCCCGCAGTATGCATGAAATTGACGTGTGATTTCGGGGAGACGGCAGATCGTTTTTTGCAATCAGTATCTAAGGGGCTGCGGGCTAATCACATTATGTGAATAAAGGTACAGTTCAGTAGTGGGTTAAACCACTGATGAGTAAAGAGAATCATTTCACTATATTCAAATGATTGTATAACGAAACCTTTGCCAACATATTTTACAAGGCAACGACTGAAAAGAAGTCTATCTATGATTCAAAATGAATAGTATGAGTCACTAAATAACACGTTTCATCAAAATGTAAAATAAAAAGCAATAGGGTGAAATTTCCAGTGAAGAGTTGCAAATTGACAAGACGGACAGAGGACCATCTGATATCTTAATAAAAAGTTTAATGAGTTAATCTTGGACTACTGAACTCCTCTTTCAGATCATACATTTCTTAATGCAAAGAATGCACCTTAAATGTAAGTGCCTGCTCCTGAAATACTACAAGAAGGACTGGATTTGAAGAGCTGCCAAACTCACACGATGCAGGCATCATATTTGATTTGAAAGGTGTATTGCCGCTCAACGTGTGCTGACATAAAATGATGAAGCCTATTTCATGTTCGTGAGTTCTTTCTGCACGTCGGTTACACTGATTTGTCATTTTCACTTCACACTTAGAATCAGGGTGCGATTTGTGGGAGGGATGGGGGGGATTTCCCCCCCTTTGGTTTTCTTATCCCCCCTCTGCTAAATTATTTTTATCGCCGGGGGGGACAGGGATTTCCCCCCCTCTGGTTTTTTTTTTTATCTCCGGTGGGGACAAGGATTTCCCCCCCTTGATAGCGATGAATGCAACTTAACTGCTCGCCTACTTAAACTCTTGAAATCTAACGATCTTCAGTGTCGATACATCAGAGCAGCTGTTCAGCAGCCTTCTGGCAGACGGCGCATATTTCTGAACGTCATCGAACACAAACACATTTGGTTCCCTACAGCGCAGCGCGTGATGTGCGTGTGCGGATGCAACTTCCGCGAACATAATGCGCAATCATATAGACACGCACGCGTATCCGCGGAGGTGCGCCGGTCGACAGCACCCCCCGGTTAGCTGCTCGACAGCACCCCCCCCCGGTCAGCCCGCATGCCGACACCGGCAGCAAAAAAAAAAAAAAACCTCTGCTTTTTTGTCAAATCGCACCCTGCTTACAATCTAAGGTGCTGGATCGAGTTTCTCCTAAACACTGGCCTTTTCTGGTTAAAACTAGTGGTGGGCCTGTTATCGGCGTTATTGTGCTGCGTTATGGTGAGACTCTTATTGGCGATAAAAAATGTCGCCGATAATCTATTCTCAAAGTTGGCTTGGGAGCTGGGTCTATACTACGCAAGCTATGATGACTTTCACCTTGATATTCTAGCGCGGATGTATACCTAGCCAAATTGCACTGTAGGGCGACAGAAGAGTCTTCGAACCTGTGCCTACTGTGAAATTACCACATCAAACGTGACATGCCAACATGGATGCAGCTACGAAGCCACCGGGTTTGCTTCAGCTGCGCATTGTGCAGCGCAACGGTGTTGCATTAGCGTAGAGTGTGGTTGGTTGGGTGGTGATGCTAGTTCGCATCGGGACGTAACACTCCGCGTTGTTTATAGTAGCAGACAGCTGTTTGAGTAAAGCAGTGAGGGAGCGACGAGCACACGCTATGCAGGCTTACCGGGAGAGCGCTACACCTGGACGTGATCTCCACCAGCTACTGCGGGCCATCGAGGGCCTTATCGCGTCCCATTGCTATTTGCACTGCTATTTGCACCCTTGTTATATTATGCTGTGTGTTGTGTACGTATGTAACTTTATGTGGTCCTGCACCTTTTCACTTTTTTAAGGCTTTCAAATATTAGAATAATTTATGAACAGGAAGCGTCAGGAACTTTACTCTATCATACGGAAACAATTGTTCTCAAAGACTTTTAGTAATTATTTGGGTAGCACACATATTCTGAATGCCTTCGGCAGAATTCAAATGAGCCATTTTAATCTAGATTGATCTAGATTAATTTCAAGATACAGTGAGATTAATCTAGATTAAAGAAATTAATCTATGCCCACCACTAGTTAAAACACACCTCATACTGCAATCCAAAGAATGAACCCGCTGTATCCCTCTGTAACGACTGTGTTCACGCATCACTTTGTATTGGGTGCCAATGGACCCGATAGCTACACCGATAGCTACCCTGCTACACTACAACATGCTACGAGATCTGAAGGGAACAATAGCGACAGTTGAATGGTTGGTGCTTTGCCTCGTCGCACAGCTCAGCATGAATGCAAGTAAGGGCGCAGCTCTCCTGTGTCCTGTGACCCCCCGGACCTCCAACCACTCCAATACAGCTGAAAGTGGCAGGCTGCGTGGACGCTAAATTCACCAACGCAGTTATTTATTGATGGAGCATTGGTACGGCCGTGGGGAAATACAAACAAAAAGCATGAATATTTAATGCCCTGGTATTTGACCAGCAAGCTGCACTTATTCACCAGATTTAAGATGTGGATTAATGCGCCACAAAATGAAACTCAATGAATGATACATTTTTTTTTTTTAAAAGGGCCATTTCTTAGTTCCCTTAGAGTGCAGTGACTGACAAAAGATGTGTGGCTGGTCAGTCCGGAGCTTTTACCATCCAGACACGGATGGCCTTGTGGAGAGCTTCATTTCAAAAAGTGGAAACTTGACTCCTTAGTTCAGCAGGGATTGGCATGAACGGCTCGGTTGTTTGCAAAGTAGGAGTTTGTCCAGACTTTCATTAGACGTTATCTCTTTGAAATGCTGTTTGGCAGGAAACTACTGGTTTTTTTTAAGGTCTCTAAAGGCTCACAATGGGGAACATGGTCTCCTCATTTACACCGATAATCTATTTTGCTTTCAAACTGATACATTGACAGAAGGTCTCTGGGCGGTTCGGACCCCCCATTGAGTTCATCCACCAGGGTTGTCTGGACGGATCCCCAGCCCTTGTTGGTGTGTGGAGAGGTGTTCTCTTACAATAATTCAGTGGTTTCTAAGGAAATAATTGCTCTCCTGCAGAGAGGCCATTACAAAGGTAAATGCACACAATTACCACGGTAATGAATACTGTCATGAACTGTGCTTAATGTTGTTTAAAAATGCATGGCTGCAACACATACCTGTCATGAAGCGCTCTAATTAGCAAGATGTGTCATTGGTTGGGTTACCTTTCTGTTGAACCGCCTGGAGTACGAGGAAGCTCCTCTACTCCTCTGTCGGCTTTGGATGTTTTGACATTGGTGCCACTTTCTATATCACAACTACCACTGCACACTGCAAGCAACACAGACTTTTGGGTTGGCTGCAAGGCATGACAAATGCCCATTTCTTTGAGAACTACCCTGGCAGCTTGGCAGTAGACACTGCAGTGATGAGGTTTCAAATTCCTTCAAAGTCCTTTCTTTTTTTCTTTCTCTCTTCATGTGACTCTTCCTATAATAAAGAAAAAGATAGACAAAGAACCCACTGGGGTGTCAACCAAATGAAACTGCGCTGTGCAAACACTGTGTTAGTTCTCTGCTGCCTGAGAAATAATGGTATATATAGACTATATCAGTGCCGAGGTGAAGAGTGTGAGCCAAAGGCAGAGCATGTGAAGAATTCTGGAGGACCTCTTAGGGTCTTAAAGTGCTTCGTTAATTTTTCCTCGCGGCAGTTTCCTTAGGAATGGCATTTAGAGGCACTGTACCATGTGGTTCTGTGAAGCCTTGTTTTATGAAAGCATATCGGAGCACAACAGGTCAAGGTCATTTGAATATCTATTTGGGAAAGCTAAAATCAGCTAAACGTGGAAACTTTAAGACCAATTAATTTAATGTAGGTAAGAGGTAAGATTTTTTTTTAATTTCCAGAAGACAGTTGGTTATGAAATAAAAAAGGTTTAAATCAGATAGAAATCAACAGTTTCAGATTCACAAGGTTACATTCTAGGACAGATTGACAGAGAAAGTTCAGGTCTGGACTCAATGAGTCTTGGCTCCTACTTATCACAGTCCTCTGAGACTCCTCCCACCTGCTAGCCTGAATGCCACAAATAGACATACATACATGCTGAGTAGCAGGCCAACGCAAGAGACCACTGGTGAGTGATTGGATGCAGAGGAAGCTGGTTGGTTTTGTTGTTCAACATGCCTCCATCACTGACTAATGTACGTATAGACGGCACCATGACTTGTGAATAGCCAGGCCCCTCTGTAGGTCAGCGCCTCAGGTTGGCTTCATGTCTCTTTAAAACACACGCACACACACACACACAAATCTAGTTGTGGCCCCTTTTTTTAAAGTAGGACATGAGAACAAGAGCCCCCCCCCTTTCATATTATGCAGAAAGTTCTCAGACCCCAGGAACGCTGTACAGAGCACCCATGGGACCCTATTACCAGTGACACCCCTGTTCTCCACAAGCCTACAGCTACACGTAGTGACAGAAAGAGACGGAGACCGCAAAGTGGAAAGAAAGAGGAAGCAAGGAAAAGGAGCGGAAATAATGGCCACGGGCTGAAAAAAGAGGGTTGGACGCTAAAAAGAATTAAAAAAAAAAGAAAAGTAGAGCAGCATAGGATGGGAAAAGGAGGCTGGTGGAGGACTAGTGTGGTGACAAAAGAAACGAGAAGGACAGGGAGGAGAGATAGCGGGTGCAAGGGAAGGAGGTTAGAAAAAATGATTAATTAATCTATATATCACCTGAAATATTTCAGATGTTACCATTTTGGGGCATTACATGAATCATGTGATTTTGCATAAATGTTGAGTTCCTTTTAATGTGGCGCAAAAGAAACCTTTTCTTTTCCCTTTTCTTAGCTTTTCCAAAGCCATCTCCAACTCATTAAAAAGATACCTGCGACCTTTGGCGTGCTTTAACTGCCAATAATTCACATGCTCTTTGCGATTCCTCCTAATTCCCGCACAGTTCCACACACTTGATTTACAACAGTTCTTCCCGATCTTTTCAATGTCTATAATTGCCGTTCGGACACACAAAAGCCAACGCGTGCTCGGTGTGTGCGTGTGACTCACCCGGTGTATAATTGAGTTCCTTTTGTCTGCATGTCACAAAGCATGTGTGAAAGTCTGGCTGTGTGTTCGATACACGTGTGTACGTGTTAATGCGACTGCAGCGCTGGCTTTTCCTGCACATCGCTGTGAACACTGTTGAGCCACTCATTACTGTGACAGATGAGCCGGCGCTTGTCGTGGTTTTCCTCCTCTCTCAACCGGCAGATGTCTCCTCTTGATCTCCGTCTGTTGCCTTTTGTCTCGCCGCGCAAAGCGTTTGGTGGGAAGTCAATTAGCTAACAAGCAGCTAACGAGGAGATAAGGCCAATTAAAATAATAGTGATTGTGATGATGGTAATTATGACAATAAGATTGGTGAGCTACCGGGTCAGCGTCAGGGAGAGGCAGAGTAAGCACGCAGGAGAGCCAGGCTGGATGCGTTTTACACTATAAACCAGAGAGCAATTAGAGAAAGTATGAATGCCCCCCCCCCCCCCCCCCCCCCCCAAAAAAATAGTGAGACAAGAGATAATATGAGCAGTTTGTCATTCTATGGTGTCACTTGGCTTTAATGTGTCAAGTCGGTCTTTAAATGCATGCAATGATGATGGCGTTGTAAAGGTGCCTCAGCAGAGGCTGGGAGGGCAGTCTGTATGTGTGTTTGTGCGTTTGTGTGCCAGAGGACATTTAATTTGTTCTCCCCAGAGGCCCACAAATGTGCAATTTCTCCCCCAACAGGCTCCATATAAAGAGTTCCAAAAGAACATAAACAACCTCTCTGTCAGATGGCCACATTCAAATAGTGAAAGCTTGTTTAAACAATACACTCGATACAAAACACGGTTTATTATCTCACTCTAACTCCACCGCTTTGAGTGTGGACACACACACACACACACACACACACACACACAAATTGAATGGACACGGATAAATGCTCACTCTGGCATGAAATACATGAAACATTTTCCTCTCTTCTCTTCTTGTTCAGTTGTGCTTACTTTTCTTTTCCCACACCTTCATCCTGCCCCACAAGCGACAGGTGCCGCACACAAACCATTCGAGATCAGTGGATTAATGGCATTTATGGTTTTTACCCCTGAAAAGGGATCTTTACCAAGCGTTTATCAGTAGAAATGCTAGAAACCTGCCAGTTTATAGGAAGGTAATAACAGTAAGTTGCAGATTGCAGGATATTTATATTACAGCTGTAATTAGTTAAGGTACGTAAATCCTTCCCCAGTTTGTAGGTTTTGATAAACAAGGAAATGAAAACGGATGCTACTTTTAATGCCGCCCACCTGAACGATGAAATGTTATAGTTTTGAACTTGTGAACACTAAACACTAAACAAAAATCAACTTTCAGCAGGTGGCCTTTTGTCACCCAGCGAGTAGCAAATTGCAAGCATGTAGGGCGTGTTGGATCTTAAAATGAGGTGCGTTCCGGCACCTTGTTGGTGTGTTGAATCCTGAAGCAGCAGAAAGAGGTGATGTCATTGACTGACAAAAAGCCAGTACAAACCCAGGACAAACCTTATTGAACCACGAATTGAACCCAGTCCGCCGACGCAGAAGCATGCGCCAGCCTTAAGGGTAAAAAAGGGTTAATTATGTTGCAATAGCAAAAAGGGAAAAACCTTGTTACAAAGCAGATATGGAGACAGAGGCTTTTTTCCCCCTACGGCTTCCACGTTACATCATAAAATGAAGCCTCATCTGTTAATACACGTTGTTTCAAGTTTAACATTCTTTTCGATTTATCGCCCGCTTTATTTCTGTTGCCAAAAGAGAGAAATCTGCAGGAGCGCAAAAAAGTTCACGTCTGATTTTTCCGTCCTTTCGAATCACTGGGGCACGACTCTGCCGGAAAAAAATTATTCAGCGCAAAATACAACTATGTGAGCCACTCCTGAGAAAGATGTTTCGGAGAACTCTTTTAATCTTTTCTTCACAGCAGCGACTTGCCTCTGTAAGGTTTAGAATACGTTGTGAAAGTATTTTAATTTAGAGGACGCTATGTGGGCAATGTTTGTAAAAACACTACTTTAAAATATTCTTTTAAAGTATGAACTCAATTAAACTAACACATTCTAACGACGTAAAGAGGAGAGAAATGTGTTACACGGATGGTGTCCATAGCAACACTTTCAAGGTGAGTCAATAAACAAGATTTAGTAAGAAGGCAAGCTCCTTGACTGACAATGCATAATAAGACATTTTGTTACTCTTCAGCACCTCCAGATGTTTGTCTGTTTCATTCTGTGTAGAATTTGCAGAAGCAATAAGCCTCTTTTGTCCTGATGCAAACTAGAAATCTTATCTTATCCTTGCAATTCTTTACAGAAATAACAGGATGGATGTCGAGCAACAGAGAAGTACTCTGATTGGTGCTCTCCTGTGATGCCACATCACAGTCTGATCTGTACGCTTCCCAGTTCTAAATTAGATGAACCATTTTGGTGCTTGATGACACAGAAAGATTACAGGAGCATAAAGAAAAAACAAGCTGAGCTGCAAGAGACTCTAGAGGCACTTAAATGTTTTTTTCCCCCGTAAAAATACGTTAAACTCCCGTAGATGCAGTTCTTCCACAGTGATTATCATCTCCCACCAAGCTCTGACGGCTGCAGCCGATAGACGGCCTCTGCCTCGTATGGTTACTGACCCCGCACCTCAAGGCGCCTGAGGGCGGCCCCCACATCTCGAAGGAATATCCTTTGCACGGTGGCGTCTATTTTCGTAAAGTCTATTGAAAGTGACAACCCAGCTCGCATTTGGTGGCCTCCCCTCTCCATCCTACTTTGGCACAGACGCAGGTGTCCGTCTTTGAGTCAACCCCCCAGTTCAAGCCATTCATGGACATTACGGGGGACAGAAGTTAGTTGGGAGATGTTCTGCATTTCAATACGCAGCAAAATCGGAAAGGTGAATTTGAGGCGCATGGTGTCAACTCCGCCCCTTGTTGTTTAATGACAGCAAATGGTCCATCTACGTTTTTGTATCCATGTTCCATCCGAAGACAAGCTGAACATGCGGTTGGTATTTTTAAAGTTTGTCAAAAGCACCCAACGAGCCGGTGACTTGGCGGGAAACGAGCGGTTTGTCCACAACAATGTAGAAGGCATCAATTCTGTTTTTGGTTTTGGCCGACACTATTAATGTGTGTTTGTTTAGCTTCTCGTCCATGACAACGCCAGTCCTGCCCTGACTGGGTCAGAAATACGCACATAGGTTCCTCATTGATGAACTTTGCTTCCACATGCTCAGATGATTCACAGTTACTTGAAAACAAATGCAATATTATAAAATCACAGACTCGTAATTCAACAATTCAAAATACAACATCCCTTGTTACTTGTGTTGTTGAAGAGGCATCACGCACGCTATCAGCTGTTTAACAGCTGGGAGCTCACAGCCAGAAGCGCAACGTGACTCTTTTTAATATCAATAACACTTTTTATATGAAGTATCATGTCATAAAACAAAAACAAACCGTTTGTTGCCCAAATGCATTACATTAATCTTGATAAAAAATGGATGGTTGTTACAGCGAAACAACCGACTTCACAAACCGGTTAACAAGTGTGGAGAAGGCTGAGGAAACGAGACCATGGAGACAATAGTCCTTCCCTCTGGCCAAGTGACAATAATTTATATTTGGGCAGAGAAACTGTTCTGAGACACAATTTATTCAGAAATATCTATATCCATATCTTATCGCGTCAAAATAATTCATAATGCATTTGGACTGTGAGGTTTTTTATTGTGCATCATTTGGCAGCTGCGAATCAATTACATCCTCAGGAATAAGCTCACAGGGGAGCAGATGACAGTCATTTACCCACCAGCCTTTCTATCACACCACAAACTCCTCACTGTTCCTCAGCTCCTTCTGGAGCAGATAGGACTGAAGACGAGCTCTCATGTCATCCTTTAAAACCTCTGCGTGAGTTCACACCTCTCCCTCCGCATCTTAGTGGTGAATCCCACGCAGCCATATTTCCTGCCCTCTTCAATAGACACTCACGGTAATTGTGCCGTTAACTTTGGGAACTTCTGGCACGGGCGCTCTTGAGGGAACGGCCGCCGTGTTTCGGGGGGGATTGGATGAGATTGGAGTGTGTCCCTATTTTGGGCTTTCAACTGCTGTATGTAATGATGATATGCAGAGAAGGGGAGCGCAGAGTCGCATTTATTACTCAACAGTTTCCGGTTTCATTGAATTGCTGCCACATTAACTTCGTTCTTCAGGAAATTGATACAGATTTTTTTTTTCCTAGTAAATTCAGATGAGGCGGATAGACTGTAGCATTATCATGGACTGAAATAAATCCTGGATTTCAACCTCGCAGAGAGGCGATGACAGTATTCAGAGTGCTCAGAGCTTCAAATACAGCGGCCCCTGTCCTGCTCTGTGACACTGGCAGGCAGCTGGAATACCAAACAGGCTTTGATTTAAACAGCCAGTCTCTCCAAGTCAACGCGGTACAGCCACTCTCCAACCCCCTGCCCCTGATTTTCTGCCCCGTGCTGGGGGGTTAAACGGCTTTAACTGGAGGAGCCAAAAGGCAGGCCGGACGTGAGGGGATAAGGAAGGAGCCAGGAGCCCCCGCGGGTGTGGAAGGAAGCGTGTGGGTGCTCGTTGTGGTGGTGGAGGGTGAAGTTCTGGTCAAGCACTGCTGCCTGGTTGTTGGAGTGACCCCCCCCCACGTCCCCCACCCCACCATGGACGGTCCACCGCAGGCTAATTTCATCCTCCAGTGAGCAAGAGAGCAAAGGAGAGCTGGCTGTCTTCCGAGGCCCATGTCAAGCCCCCTTTTAGAGGCTCGGGATTGAAAAAGTTCCCTTAGGGGTATGGGGTGCTGCTGTGGTTGAGGGAGGAGAGGGGGGGCAGTTGAGGCAACGTGGCGGGATGGGAGCCACGAGGAGGAGCAGAGGTGGATGAGAGAGGCTGATTCACTGACAACGAGTCTGTGGAGGAGACAGCTGAGGGAAACCTGGGAATAAGAGACTGCTTCGCAAGAGGAGCTCGTTAGTAGTCAAGGGTTGAAAGACTATTTGATTTAAAGGCATGATGCGTACATGGGAATCGTTTAATTATTTTCTGACTAGAGAATTTCTGTTTCCAGCAATACGGATCCGAGCCA
The DNA here is from genome assembly GCA_021346845.1 of Apeltes quadracus. Classification (NCBI taxonomy): domain Eukaryota; kingdom Metazoa; phylum Chordata; class Actinopteri; order Perciformes; family Gasterosteidae; genus Apeltes; species Apeltes quadracus. The sequence goes on from CM037928.1 coordinate 14,941,610, forward strand.
CATGCTTTTTAAAAACAATAACAACCAGACATAAAGGCCAGTTTTCTGCATTTCAGTTACATAAAATCAGCTTTTATGTGCTATATTCTAAATTATCACTTGTTTTAAAGGCCTTTACATTTGACTTTTCCATGAAACACGGAAGTAGTTGTCTAGCCTGTTTGCATTCACAACTTTTTTTACTTTAACAAATTCAACCATAAGCCTTTATTATCAGCGTTAAAGGCTGCTGTCAGAAAAGCTCTTAGCGGCATCGACTTGGATCTCACACTGCAAATTGGAAATGTATCACATTCATCAGACGGGGCCCCCTTCCATTGTGGCAGCCACATTTACAACCGTTTCATATTTATAAATAACACAATTAGGTGTATAACCTTCGGCGGGGTCTCGCCATAGCTTTTTATGATCGTCATCCACGGTAATTACACATTGATTGAGTCTTCTGACAAATAGAAGGGGTCAAATGAGCGATAAGTTACGAGGTCCTGCCGCTGTGTTCTGGTCTGCGATGACCCCACAAAAGTGAGACACAGAGGGGGAGGAGAAGTAGACAAAATAAAACAGGAAAGGTTGGATTATCCCTTCACATGGTTAGCTTCAGATCCACCGTGACAAGACAGGTGGGGGAAGATAAATCAGGTAGTGAGGTGACGACGGCAGCTACTGAAGGCTTGACTATTAACAAACTGCCACCTGCCTGCTCACATGGATGAGCCACTCAAGTAAATGGTAGAACGGTAAAGGAGGATTACAAAATAATGCCAATTGGTAAAATAAAAATCGGCAAAAACTTTGTGATGCTCAGCGCTTTGAAAATAAGCTTCATTACTGCCAGCAGAATTTATATTATTGAGCCTGTGGTTTCATAACCTATGATGAGGAAATACATTGGTCATTTCCTATCATTCAGTTGAGGGACAATAGAAAACATTTTAGATCAATGTTAGAATTTTAACAGCAAGAGAGTGCTGAATATCCCAGTCGAAATATCACTCGTCCAAGTGTAGTGTAGAAATGTAGAAAAACAAATTGAGGCCGCAAAGCAACATTTGACCCAAAACTAGACGACATTTTAGTCCAAAGGTCAGTGAACATTTTCTTAAAGGACTGTCCTCAACTGGTCGCCAACCAGTGACTATAATGCAACGTGTCAGAGGGGGTTGAAGGCCGCAGCGCTGTTTGCAGAGATGTCACTCTTGATTGAGGCAAACACACGGGTACACACAAACGCACACACACGGCAAAACACAAGCTTTTATGACAACAGATTTCAAGAGCAGTAGCACGCACTCCAGCACGCATACACACCAAAGCTTTGGAAAAGAAAATTAAAAAACATGCAAACAAAGCCAACATCACAAAGACACACTAATATACTGTGTAGGACATCGTTGCTTGTGATAAAATGACCCTGCTCTGATTCATATTTTCATCTCAGAAGCGAGTGGAAGATGGGGAGGAAGTGTGTGTGTGTGTGTGTGTGTGTGTGTAGAGGGGGGGAGGGAGGGGGGGGGGGCACAGAGACTGCAAATCCGTTACAAAGGCAAGTCATTGATTCTGGGACGGGGAATTAATGAAGCCTCAGCCCGATATGACAGTACAGCGTCAGAAAGTGAAGAGTTATGCAGGCCGTGGGGCTGTGGAAGCCATTAGCTTACAGACAATGTGTGTCTGAAGATGACAAAAGAAGAAGCACGACCAGTTAAGAAGGCATTCATTAAAAAAAGAAGAGAAAAAAAATGCGGGAATGTAGGCGCATCTTTAGGCCGAGATGTTGGTCTTAATGGTAGTTTTCACTCAAAGGCGTTCAGAGCCCGATCTGATCTCACAAGAACGTTTTATCTCTGATGAGTCATGGTTGTGATAAATCAGGTGTAATGTGTTGGTTTTTGTGCTGGATTTTTGCCGGAAAGAAAATGTGTTTCTGGTTATATCAAACAGTCTTTTATTGTGATCACTCAAAACTGATTAAATGTAACATTCCTGCTGTTCAAATATTGTACCACTCACATTCCCACTTTGTGTGTGGAGGGTTTGCAAGACCACAAAAGTTCCTCTCTGCTGAATGTGATCAGACATGGAGAAGTGGAAACGAGACAAACAAACAAAAACAAAAGAGGTACAACAAAGCGCCGTGTCGAGGCTGCCATCTTTCGATCATTGGGTGCAGGGCAAAGGTCAGGGTGGATGAATCGGTCAAACATGGGACTAGTGTTAGTGTTCTGTGTAAAAGCAAAAGTAACACAGGCTGCTCGTTGTAATCCAAACAGGACCTTTACAAATATATGTATTGTGAGAGATCAGGAAAGAAAGGGCGGGAAACACAACAAAGACAGGAAGTATAGTAGTTTGTGAGGGATGGGTTGGTTCCTAAAAACAGGAAGTGACACTAGGTAGAATCCACGCGGGTTGTCACAAATATCTAATATGCATTTTACTTATGAAATATTAGTGATATAAGAATAAAACATTGATTTGAAAATTCATTCCAAATTCAAGATTCAACATATCCCAAGTTTTAAAAGAATGTACAATTCTAACATACTTGCCCTGCTTAAGCCGTATTATACATGTTTTCCATTTAATTATGATTTTATGGGAGCAAAAAGGGAAGTTTGTGTTGCAAAGAGGTCTGTTCTTCACATGGTTTTTTATCTGAATATCTTGTATATGTATATCTGAAGTTTCTAACTTTTTATATGATCAAGCCTGCTGTGGCTCAACACCCTTGTGCCTCTATCGCTGCGTGTCATCCTCACTTACTGGCCAGAGATAAATAATAGCACAAAGCCTTGAAGCTGCACCGGCGCACATTACCCGATAGATCTGAAGTGACAAGTGTTGAGAGGCAGATTCATTGCAAACGCACTCGGGTGACAGTCGAGCGGCCTCGTTAGAAAATTCACCAACGGACTTGAATGTTTAGCTGGAGACGTCTCGAAAGAGTACAACAGCTTTGTTCTGATATTAATGCCAATAATTTAATAATAACTTCTGTTAAAACATTTTTTTATGTCAGCAGTGAAAATAAATGGGGCAAACTTGCGTGCCGTCCTGGCATTTCAGTCGAAATATTTTGACTTGTTCATAAACTCTCCACTTTGTATGGATGAAATTATTTTTAAATATCGGACTGTTCTCCTCAAAGGCATTATAGAGCACACCGCCATCAAGCCTGTTTTCCTTCACGCCAACATGAATGCGTGGCCATCCAACCAGTCAATCATCATCAGGTAATATCTCAGCCACTTCATCACCGGAGGGTCTCTGCTACGATTTAAACTGGGGAACAATTGAAAGGAAGTTTTATAACAGTCTAATCTTCGTCGAGATGAAAAATGTCAATATTCATTCCCGCCGAGGAAATGTATGACACCTGAGATTCCCTGGAGAGGAATGAGACATGCAAGCGTTTTCAGCTCAGGCGTTGTTAACGCTCTGTCAGTCTGTCTCCCTCTCATGCGCACGCACACACACACACACACACACAAATACAGATCTTCTTGCACACCGCGAAACCCTTTTCAAGCCACGATAGAGGCTGATTGAGGGTAGGAGGCAGCACTGATTATCTGAAGGTATTCCTGTCTGACCTGGATTTGAGGGTTATTAGGGTGCAGTGGTCTGACTGCCTGGTCCCCTTCTCCTCCTCCTCTCCCCCCTCCCTCCTTCATCGAGAGCCGTTAATGCAGAGGCATAGCTGGGTCCGCATCTAAATGTTTCATTACAGCTAAAGTGGAGATACCAATTTCTTTGCCCATCTCTCCTCTCTTCTCCCGACGCTCTCCTCTTCCTCCGACCCCCCCTGCCCTTGCCACTATCCACCGCGCACTGAGGGAGGAGAGCAAACTGTGACAAATTGAAATAAATGAGAGAGGAGGAGAGGTGACGCAGGGACCATTCCAGCACCTCCCCTGGTTGGAGAGGAGAAGGGCGGCAGAGGGAAGAGACCCATAATGGAGAAAGCAGAAAAAAGCTTTATGATGAAGCAGCCAAATACATCAAGTGAGAAAACAAAGGCGGAGGCTAAAAGAGTGTAGGGGGGGATTATTTATCCATCCATTATTATGATTTTATCAGCCCACCGTTTTACCCAGCCCCACCCCACACGCATGCACGCCAAACTCTTCTTCCTTTACGAATAATGAGTGGAGGTAATTGGTGGATGTGTCCAACCTTTCCTGCTCTTCACTGCCGTGCGTGTGCGTCCGTGTGCGTGCCACAGGTTCCCGCCCGGGTTCCATACATGCCAACATTCAGTATTTCCTCGAGCGTTCTTACCAATGTTTTGCTGAAGTGACAAATTGGGTGGACCCTGTCAGAGAAGGTAATAATGGTGTCTGGTCAAACAAGGATGCTTGTGTCAAAACAATTGCACTCCAGTCAGCTTTATATCCTATTCTCTAAAAACAAAAAAAAACATTAGAATGGTTACAGAGGGCTGAGTCGGCCATTTGATCTGATCACAATCTGTAAAATTATGTAATTCATACTTATGGAAATAACTATGTAGTCATATAACAGGCCTACATAGCCATGTATAATCAATACTTTGATTTTACCATGTCGTTTTCATTAATATCATAATACTAATACGAATATGAATGCCAAGTGTTCAAAAATCTGGACAGCAACAAGTATCGTAAGTATTGGTTATCATAATATTTTGGCAGGTGTAGTATTGAATTCATACTTTTGGTATGGTGACAGGCCTAGTTGACGGTGGATGTGGAATCCCCGACTGGAACAAATGGAGCGATGGGGTGCAGCGTACAGCATGCGCTGCACTAGCCTGATGATCTCACTCCGTAATGGATTCAAATAAAGGAAAACACAGATTCAGGGTCTGAGGTTCAGTCTGGTCATAAAAGTGTGGAAGGTGAGCCTTCCCCCTCTCCAACTACAACTTTCTTTTGTTTTTTTGTGCTCTTCATTTTACACCAAAGAGCACCAAAACATGTTAATTCAGGGGAAATACCACACATTAAAGCTACTAGTGTGCAAGCTTTTCATTTTCCATTATTTGCCACTGACTCTTCTTCTCATTTGAGTTGTTAGTTTAGAAAAATGACAGTGTGAAACAGGCTTTCCGTTCGCTCTGCAAAATAAAAAAAGTCCAAAACCTGCAGTGGATGTGAAACATATGGTGCCTAACAGCCAGGGCTCTTTACGAAAAAGTAAAGAGCCCTACACATAACATTTTATTTTTAGCAAAAATAATTTTAGACACGGTGATAATGACAGGTGCGATGTTGCATCAGTTTATACCTGGTGACTGCTTGGTAAGAATAACAGGATCACAGCTGGATCTTTTACAAGCTAATGTATTCAGCGTTTGAAAGGTGGGACAGGAAGACACAGGAAGAGTATTTCTGGATCTACAACAAGGTGAAATAGTACCACTCGGAGGTGTACTGTGTTTAAGTATGTGTCTTCTCCTGCTGCATCTGTAGCCCGGCTGAAAGTAAGTGTTCTTTTATCTACTTAACAAAGCAAACATCTTCAGTGTCCCTGTATTAAATACAGCTCATTTCCTCAGACTGGGTTCCTGGTCTGATACCGTGTACCAACTTAATTCATCTCTGGTACCCGAGGCTACCGTATTTGAAGGCGTCGACTAACTGCTGCTTTGATAGCTGCTTGCGGCTGCACCACGATAGATTGTGGAAACAACAAGTGTGTTCTCAGCTCCTTAAGTGTGCTGTAAAGAAAAGATTCTCAGCATAAGCCAGTTAACAACACCATCTATGAATAAAAATGCAATCAGTGAAATGTCACTCTGTATCTCGCTTCCATAACTGATGTTTGCCTTTGGGCTCCACAGTGCTGTTAACACACTCCCCGGGTTGGTGTGTACCTATATCAAGAACATTGCAGGAAAAATAATTGGTTCGTACCGTCATGTTTAGGAGACCCGGCAGTTTCCCCGCGTTAGAAACAGAACTTTTTATTTTGTTTGTTATTGCCGAGACCTGAGTTTGACACCTATGCGGTAGAGGCATATACAGGCAAAGCTGTCGAAGCCATTTGAGTAGTCACTCAGCTTCTTCAGAAGCCGCCATTGTTGAAAACAATAATTGTGCCTGTTCAGCGGGTTTTGTGTAATACATTATCTGGGGGAGTCAGTTTAGATTTGATTAAACCGAACACGGTGCTTCAGCACTGTTATGAATAATTGGTTCTTAAAGCTGACAGAGAATGAATATGTATTATAATGTTCATACATAATGAAATGCAATCAAAGTCGTTGCATTTGTTATGCGTGACGCAAACAAGTGTTAACTTCGATAAGCATTTAAATCTCTGATATGACATTACGATTCTGCTCTGTACGTCCACTGGTAAGATCCAAGTCAATGTACAGAGAATCCTCTCCACTGGAGAATCCAACATTTCTGTCTTCCATACAGTAAATCGTATGAATATAGCAACCCTGTTTAATGCAACTAAATTCAATTGGGCCTTGTTGGGGGGCGGGGAGGGGGTGTATCTACGAATATCGTCTGTAGCTGTATGGATAGTGTCATTGGTTGTGTTTCACCTTAATAAGGAAGCAAAGGGGAAATTCTGCAAACTTGCACGGGAAAAAGAAGACAGATAAAGATCATCAGTGGTGGAGTGTGGATACCGAACATTAATTATTAACTTCTTCCATCTTGTTATGCCGTCTTAACCTCGCTCTCCTTTAATCTTTACCCATTGCTCCCTCCTCACTTTGTGCCCCTTTCTGTCCTTCTCTCATCTTAGGAATCACTCCTCTAAACTCAACACAATCTTTTCTACTGCCGTATTGTTTATACCTTTCTGTCTTCCATCTCCATCACACCACCACACCTCTCCACCATCCTCAGCTCATCCATTCATCTGCCCCGTAGCTTTCTCTTAAAACCACAAGTCCACTTCTCTCCTCATTCATGAACAACTTTTGTGGGGTGCATTGTTTTCTTTGTCACCAATTTATTTCATCCTCTACATTTGTTTTCTTTTTTCCCCCGCTCTGTGTCACACAACTCGTCCCATTTACAAGCCCTAATAGAAAGATTGGTTGGTCTTAGTCACTTCAATTCAATTTCTTGGCAAACAAGGTAGGACTGCAAAAAGTTGTGTTGAGTTCCACACACAAGATGGGTGGAAAGTAGGGGTGTAACGATTCGTTTTTAACAACAATTCGATTCGATCACGATTCATGGTGGTCAATACGATTCAAGGACGATATTGGTTAATTTAGAACAATCCGATCTGAAACGATTCAATGACTTGAAATCGATTCAGTAACTTTTTAGCCAAAAATTCAACCAGTTTGACTGAAATAAATTTCCTAGATTCCTGTTGTTTCTTGTAATGGAATCAGGTATCAATTAATTATGAATATAAATAAACAAGTAAACAACAATGAATGGCAAATGCATTCACATTTTATTTGAATAAAGTGCAAACACTGCTGTAGCAGTGTAGCAGAAAAAACCCGTATTAGGGATATACACAAAAAACACCCCTGCAATAATGGTTTTCCCCTGCCAACCCCCGAAACCCCCCCCCCCCCCCCCCCCCCCCCCCCGCTATTTCAACCCTTTTGGAACATTCCCTCGGATTTGCCGTAAAACCCGGAAGTTGAATCGGGGCTGGGGACAGCGGTACCTGCATACGTGAGCATGTCACGGCTCAGTCCGCAACAACCTTTATCATTAAAAGTACTGACGTGACAAAAAAGTCTGACGTGCTTAAATCAAACGGGTTATTTCCTAGTATCGATACAATTGATTTGTTACATTTTAAATCGACCTTTGATCAATGTAGTTGGATCTGAGGAATAGAAATCGATCTAACAGCTGAATCGTTACACCCCTAGTGGAAAGAAAATAAACTCCAGTTTAAGAAAAGTAATTCTTGCCCTATAATTGATGGATTTCTAAAAAGAACATGTCACAATGATGTTTTAACTGGTTATGAAACCGTCTTCATTTAACTGATGCTTCTGTATGATCCACATTAGATAACAATATACCCGGCAAGAAGACAGATCATTTCTATTTAGATATTCGTCACGTAAATCTCCAGTGGGTCTCAGGAAGCGACCGGCTCACCGTGGACAAAACTGGATTGATTCTCTTGTGTGTCATTTTCAGTTTCGAAGCATTTCCTTAACATGTAATGCTTGTGCAAGCTTCAAAAAGTTACTCAAGTTTAGCCTCATACCCTCATGAGGCTGAATTTGTCAGTCTGAATCTGAGCTAGAGTCCAAGTCAAGTCTCAAGTCTCTTGTGGTGATAATAAGTGTTGCCTCACGTACAGCGACCCATCCAGGCTGCTTAGAACACTGCATAGCTATATAAAAGGAATTCAAAGCATGTAATATGTTGTTATGACTGCTTTATCTATTAGCATACAGTATCAGCTTTGATTTTGGTAGGGCTGTAGTCAACCAAAGAAATGCTCAGTCGACCAAAGTCTTGTCCTTAGTCGACTAAACCAGCGGTCCCCAACCACATTCCTAACCGGGCCGTAGCCTACGACATGAGTTTAAAAAAAATGCATGCAAACAAATAAACGGCACTCCGTGTGATTATGCGGATCAGACGGATTACTCACGCGGAGGAGTCGCCGTTGGGATCAGCTCCAACCGCCGGGGCCCGAGCTGCTGTCGCTGCGCGTGGTCCCCGCGGACCCTGACGGACCTGACGCGGGAGGTGATGGAGCTCGCTCTTTAATAAAGAAGCGCCCTCTGAACTACAGCTCGCGGACGTTAAAGCGCGGAGACGTAACGGGCTCCGACGGCGAGAGGAAGTTCTTCGCCGTGGTTCCCGAGTGATCTACGCGGTGCGCTGAACTGTGGCGCTGTTACAAAACAGCCTAGTTGGGGATAAAATATAGGCTAATTATATTTAGATTACAGTAATATATAACAGCTTATAAAAGGAATAAATAAATCAATGAAGTTTTTTAAAAAAGCTTACAGATCCATGTTATGTGCACTGCCTATGGCAGCGGTCCCCAACCACCGGGCCGGGCCACGGGACATTCCTGACCGGGCCGTAGCCTCATACTCAGTGGTTAGTCCGATTGCTAAATCTAAGAAACCCTTTACTATTGGGGAAGAGTTCATTCTGCCTGCAGCTCCTTGGGGAGGCTGCAGCTAAAGTAAATAGCTCAGGTACCGCTTTCTGCAAGCACTGTCCATGGACGCATTGATGATACTTCAGGATATTGAGGCACAATTGAATGGGTCGTTATCCAAGTTGATGAGGCAATGCTGCTGGTGTTTGTCGGGTACATATTTGAGGAGGATTTTCAGGAGGATGTGTTATGTGTGCTGTCACTTCCAACGAACACCACAGCTGCAGAACTATTCCAGGCTTTGGATGGTTATGTGTCTGGAAAATTAGACTGGTCTTTTTGTATTGCCGTATGCACTGATGGGGCTGCAGTCATGACCGGACTTCACTGCAAGGGTTAGAGGTTGTACCTGACTGCGAGCCCACACACTGTCATTCATAGAGAAATGCTGGCTAGCCAAAAACTTTCGCCCGAGTTGAATGGGGTTTTAAATGATGTAGCTAAAATAAATCAACCACATTAAAGCACACGCACTCAACTCTGTGAAGAAATGGATGCAGAGCACAAACGTCTTCTCTTGCACACAGAGGTCAGATGTAGCCCGAGGTACCTTGTACCTCTGCGTCACAGTTTGGGTTCACTTCCTGTCTTATTTTGTAGTTTCATGTTTGTGGTGTTCCTGGGGTAACTTCACTTCCTGTCTTCTCCTGTGATTGTCTGCCGTGTCTGTTTCCACCTGTGTCCAATCACCTGCACCCATGCTCACAAGTCTCTGAGCTAGAGTCCAAGTCAAGTCTCAAGTCTCTGTCTCATATAGGAAATGACTGAGGCCCACGTGCACTGATCAGCACGTAGCTCAGAAAAACCAAGACAGACCGCTGAAAGATCCCATTGGTGATTTATTCAGTGAAGCAGCATGCTTATTGTAAAACGAAACCAAAAACCTTTACTGAAGAAGTGATCTTGAGCTTCATCCTATACAGGTCGCAGGAGGGCTGGAGTCAATCCCAGCCGACATCCAGTTTACATCAAGAGGGGGAAAAAAACAATTGGAAAAAGAGAACATGACAAGACTTCTCTTTAAACTACTTTACTTCAGTAGGCTGACAGGATTTTTTTCTTGTGTTATGAAATGTTCAATGGCACAAAATTGCAACAGAAAAAAGAAAACAACCTTTACTTACTCTACAAAATCTTTTTCAATGTTGACGAAGAACATTTTGATTCTAGATCATTAACACAACTAATTTCAGAAAACTCTTCAAGGAAATGATTTATCCTTGCTCAGGGCTTTGAAAACACCCCGCTCTCCAACTTGAACGACTTCTTTGAAAGAGCCACAAAAATTCACGGAATAAAGGCTTGACTTTGTTCCATTCAAGGATAGCTGTACAAAATATGCTATTTTTGTGCCAGCGTGAGCCTCTGAAATCGACTTGGTTTATTCATCCAAATGTTCATCCTCAGTCTTGAGAGCACACACCTGGTCAATAACTGGAGTATTACAAATTGGAAAAGGGCATGTTGCGAACTGTGAAAATGTGGCTTAATTGAGGATGGCTTTGTGCTTCAACGTTTCAAACCTTGGTTTTAACTTAGAGTTTCTATAGCTGAGCTAGCTGATTAGTTTAGGCTGTTTACACAATGGGGCTTTGAGCTAAATGCCACCATTGCAACATGTAAACACTGACAATGCAAACATGACGTCAGCTGTTCAGCAGGTATAATATTTTCTTAGAATGCAAATATTTGCAAATTAGCTTGAAAAAACTCGACATTGCCATCACAGAGCAGACCATATAAAAAAATTATACATAAAAAATATTATTTTCATTAAATGGCAGGATAAAACAGTGGGCACTGCACAGTACACACACACACACACACACACACACACACCTCTAAAACCAGAAAGTTTAAATCTAAAAACCACACTGTGAAAACTTTCTTAGGGGAAAAAAATAATACAATTCAATCCGTTTGTATTGGCTCAATTATAAATACCCCAGGGGAATATGCAGATGCTGTGCATGCGGGTGTACATTTGAAAATGTACTGCATGAGAAGTACTTCCTTCCCTGATTTAACGTTGAAGATTCCAGCTCTGCAGACCGCTCCCCACCTTTCATGAAGTTTGTTGCTATGCCAACTACTGAAAAAACCTTCTCAGAATAATGTTTTATCATGGCACTGCTCGCTCCATTATTAAAAAGAAAAAGAAGACCGACAGAAGATTTTGAAGGCCATATTACTTAAGTATGGCTCTCAGTGCAAATCAGTATTGACTTTGCACTCTTAGAAACAAACAAACAGGCTCACATATTGCTTGTTTATTTGTGTTAAAAGCACATTTATACTGCATCTAGCGTACGACCTTATAAAGTAAGAGTTCATTTCATAGATTTAGGTTACAAGATTACTGTTGAGAAGCTTGACTGTTTTGCAGACCTCTTAGACAACAATGGTGCATGGTTCAAGTATTCAAATACATACTTAAAAAAGTACTGTAAATAGTTATCATCGTGTGGAGGTAATTTATTCATGCCAACAAATTGAGCGTCAGTTCTGGCAGGCCAGGTAGTCAAGGCGCTGCTACGCTACTGGCCAACACAGGGTCTCATCAGCTGATCGGCCCCAGCTGATGCCGATCAGCTGCTCTGGATTAGCGCACCAGCTGGTCAAAACTCTCTCGCTAATGGCTACACTCAAACAGGGCGCCCTATTTAAAGCAGATTCAGCTTTGCTCCTACCTGCTTGGAGCTCGCTTCTCAGCCGCCCGCCACCTCCCCAGCTCCTCCTTGTCATGCATAACGTGGCATTTGCTTCTATGTCATCGTTGCCGCTCTGTTCATGTGGGAGAATAGCTCAGCTCACACAGTCATAAAACGGTGTGAGCGTTCCCTAATGCCGCTGCTGTCCTCTGACTCCCTGCTATTTCACGGTGCTCATGAAAGGTCGGAGGACTCCTTGAACAGAGCCACACCGCCAAAGATTTAATCCTGACTCATGCCGGATGCATCTATCTAATAAAAATATTTTCTAAATCATTTTTATTGTCATGCATGTTCTTGACTTAATGGACCTGACAGAACTAGGTTTTTGTATGAAATGGACTTGTATTTGCACAAACAACTTTTCAACCAGTGATCATCCGACATAGCAATAAGAAACGTTTTGAATGCAGGAATTTAGTGTTACTATGGTGTGAATTTTAAAAATCAGCTAAAAGTGTACTTATTGGTTGGTATGGACCTTGTCATAATTTGAATATTAACTTATTTGTAAAATATTACTGAGGAATTACAACACGAGAAAAACACTGTCTGAAGATATATTTATCTAGCCTGGGTGCCATTCCGAACTTAGTCCCGCCCACAACGTTCTTTTGGTCGGGAAGTTCGGTCTGGCATTGCTGCATTGCTCCATAGTGGCGCGAGTATTGCCCGGTTGAAATTGGGCGGGCCAATCAAATTGTCAGGGCGGGCTTTATACGATGATGGAGAGATGATCAACAGTAACGTAATCAACCACGTCATCAAAGAGCGCTTCGGTTGAATTCGTTTCGACGACGGCTGCCGCTGGAGAATTGAGGTGTGTAGATTCAGGTCTGTTCTGAAAGATATCGAGAGCGAATTCATTTTAAAAGAGGAACAGAGAAACGCTCAATTCATTTGTTGATAAGAACGATGTTTTTGGCGTCCTTCCTACGGGATTCCGCAACTAGGCGTCGCCAAAGTCCTTTTAGGCAAGTCATGCCACTCGCCGCCATCTTGGCAATGCCTCCGGGCAGCTATTTGGGCAGATAGTCAGAACTGCACATTCACGGGTCATCGGGACATAACAACTACATGTATAGAAACAGCAGGAGAATATGATGAAAAAGTTTGATCACTTTGCCCCAAAACAAGGTTTAAAACCCACAGGTTACTGTTACTACGCATGCGCAAGGGTTCACGACACCAACCTTAATTTACGTCTCTATCCAGAATGCCGGTGTTACGCCATCGTCTCCGCTGTCGCAAAACCTCAACTGTGCGCATGCGTTAGTGGAACCAGACGATAGGCTTAAATGTTTCCCGGCTTGACGGTTAAAAAGCAGATGATTGGCTTTCCAGCGGGAGGGGCGGGACATGCGCATACAACCGCCATCTTTGCCGTTACGGGTTTTCCTGCGGGAGTTGTATTGACGATTGAGGAAGTGGCATGTCTCCTTATATTTAGTCTCTGGCGTCGCTTAACATCATTAGTGGCATAATTTTAAGTAAACTTGCTTTGTATATTTTGTCTGACAAGCTCAATCGTCTTCAGTTCCAAGCAGCCCAGACCGCTAACATCAGAAAAATGATACAGGTAGAATTTGGAAGGGTTAGAAATGGAAGCACCAACGGCTACATCCAAATTGCAAAAGCCAGCCTTCGCTTAATCTAAACAATTTAACTATGTCGGGCTAACTAACAAGTACTGTGAGGAAATCCTACTTGGAGGGATTCAGGCAGCCCAGTGTGGACGCAGTTCACGTCCTGCATTCATGCGGATAGCGACAAAATCAAAAACAGGTAGTAGCTTTGTATTACACTCTTGCAGGCAATCATCGGTGCCACGACAAACCAAGATTAAGTACACCGACTTCTGTTATCAGCAGAATAACTCCCTGTTGTACAGACTTTTTTTAAATTTCATTTCAAGACTCAACATTGGATCAGATTATCAATCCAACAACCAAGCAGTCCCTCTCAGCTCTGTATGCAAGTCTGGTGTCTCTTTCTCCCGCATTGTGTGGCTTGTTATCACGCATTCTGCATCTTTCCGTTATCTCCCTTCATGCAGCTGCGCACAGAGCAGCCTTTCACAGAGGGGTACTGCGGGGTGAATGCCAGAGAATTTGATATTGTGAATATGCATAAAAAACACTTCAATAGCCAGTAAGGGAAAGCGGGAGGGAGACAAAGACATTGTGTAGCTGGCATTGATTTGTCTCAGATAAGACCGTCTGTGCACTCTTGTTTGAAGGTTTAGATTGTGGATGTTTGGGGAAGCAATCATACCAATTACTCGCTGTGTGTGTCTTTGCGTATGTGTGTGTGTGTGTGTTATAATGAACCAGTTTGTCTTAAATCTTTTGCTCGTTCATAAAATATGGATGTTACAGATTCCCATTGGAATCGCAATGGTTATTTATTATTTCTGTGGGATGAATAATTTAGTTTTCGTTTTTGCAAATGCAGCACTCAAAAAAGATGAGAAGATAATAGTTGTCATTACCAGCAACTCTCTCCCTCGCTCGCTCGCACGCTCACTCTTGTTGCTTATGTGACACAACATACTATAACGACCTCTGGCCGGGCCCAAGCTTTATTTCACCCAGTGGACACTTTGAAAATGAGGGGGCCATTTTCTTACCGGTTCAATTACGTCCATTTCACCATTTTGCAGTAAATGCACCTGTTTAAAGAGAAAATGTCAAGTATAAGAGGAAGTAACATGCCCAAAAAGATGGACTAAAATTGTTGGTACTGTTTTTCAGAAGCTGACATAGTGAGACTTCTGGGTGCAACGAACGTTGGAGGTTTCATATCACGTGCACGTCAGTGGAAGGAGGTGTGAGGAGCCCTCCAGAATTTTAGCATTGCCAGGGGAAATTAGAACATTAAATAAACTAACTTCACCACTGCTTGACAGATTATCTTAACAGTTTGCAAAATGCGTGTTTAGAGAAAGAGATGAAAAGTCTGAGGAAGGGGAAGACCGTTTGGAGCAAAATTGTGAATCAAACAATATAGCCCACTAATGGCACACTGCACAGCATATCTAGCTGTACCCTGGTTTGCCAGATACGAGAAATACGTGAATCTAAGAAATACAAATTTAAAAGCCATGATTTATCTGCATCCTTCCTAACAATGCCCTTTCGGTGAAAAACACTTAATGACAAAAAATGCAATAATGCATTCATAACAAATAATTCTCCTTCTGGCAAGCATTGTGGTTCCTCAATGTGGTTCCAAAATCAACATTCATCAGGGTATTTCCGTTAATAATGCCATTGTTGAAGTAGTGTTTAATCATGCTAGCATTCCGTGCTGGAACAGGAATGTTTACACCGAGGCGCCCAAATTTTGGCAAAGTGCTAGAGGCTATTAGGACGTTGCATGAGTTTGATTACAGCCTTATAAGCGATCACCATGGAACTCGAAGGAGAGTTGAATGCTTTCTATGGTTGTGACTTTTCAAAGTGTGGGCGGGCTTTCAATATCCTCTTTCATTATCCTTCAACAAGTCCCCTTTCGTGCGGCTGTTTTAATGAAAAACTGAAGTTCAAAATGCCAGCAAAAGTCAACTTCAAAAAAAGAAGGATGAAAGGCTATTGTGACGTTACCTCCAATTCTCTGACAGCCGCAGAGACAGACGCTTCATGCGTGACAAGACAAAGACAGATCAGAGATTAAACAGGCCATCAGTAACTTCTGAGTTTGTCCTGTTGTTATTATTTTTTCATCCAAGTCTCACGCTTTCACTTTTTTGAAGCGCTCTAATGTTCATTCTCTGTCCTGCTTTCCTCCCCCCGTCTTTACGTCGATGTACGACAGGTGATCTGGGAATTGCAAATGGGACGTCTCATGGGAGGCCGACTCTGGGGTTGAACACTAACATCCCAGCCTCCCATCTATGCCACTCTCATCTCAACAATTTTGCATTCACCATCTTGCTCTTTTCTTGTCACACTGCCACTTATGTAGCCACGTCAAAAGGTCTTTGGAGGCTCTCATTCTGCACCAATATAAACAGGGGATGACAACATAATCAAGGTGCCAGCATTGGACAACAGGCTCCAACAATGGCTCAATGTAGGTCAAACAATGGCCAATTCAAGAGGTCAAATTGAATTATTTAAAGGTAGATTTGTTCCTATCACTTTGTTTGCTCGGATGGAACCTGCTGACTGCTGAAGTCGCGACCATTCTCAACTCCATATCATCACTGTGCTAAAAAATCACAAACAATCAGGAGGCAGTTGAATCTTGCATGTGAAGCAAGATCTTACAAAGTAGTGAGGAGAGGAGTTGAGGCATCAAGTTGACTGCGCCTCAAGCACGAAATTGCTGTGCTATCGCTCTAAGTGTTGTGCTATAAACATACAGAATACAGTCATGCCCAAATTGACCGATGTACTGTTACACAGAGGAGTGATTTGTGTTTCAGAGACGTTTTCTGCACCATAGAACTATACCTTAACTTAACTTAACTTACTTAACAATACCAAGAGGAGTAAGTTAGCATTCCCTCAAAAGATCAAGACTGGCCGTGGCATTTGCCAAGTAATCAAACTCTCGTGTGTTACCAGCATATGCATCTGAAACACCCTTTAACAGCATTTCAAAGAGGCAACTTAAATACATACAAATCAGCATAAATAAATCCATTACATTGAAATGAGAAAAGTGCTTCTGTCCATGTCTTTGTGATCTCAAAACACCCGGGACCTTCATCACCGCCTCTGTTACCTCCTTGTTAAAAGAAAGCTCCACAAAATATTATTTTATTATCCATCCATCCATCTATCTCTATCTTCTTTCCTCCTCAACCTGTTTCACTCTATATTTGTGGTGGGCTAGTTCCCTTCTGGCCTGTAATGAGGTTGCCACTGCGGTTGCTATGAAACCACTGATGTTTCTATAAAGCCTCTATATAGACAATGACAGTTTGGCTCTTATTTCAGCTGCCGAATATTGTGCAGGCTTTTGAGATTTGTGGTACATTACATAAAACCGTCAGTACCACATTGCATTCCAGAGGGAATCCTCTGCAGTGGCGTACAAGCAAATATTCGCAAACAGTTCCAGCTCCCTTCATGCTGTATGTATTTTTACGCTCTCCATGCTTTTCATCTAGTTTGAGACAAATATAATGGATCAAGGTTGCACTTGACTTACGGTGCTTAAAGCTTCAAAGAATATGTTCAATATTATAAAAAAAAATCAATGGAAGTCCCAAAATTGCTATTACATTGGTTACTTAAGATAATCTACTGACCAACCATATCAACAAGCAGAAAGAAGCGTGCTGATACTTCTAGATTAGCGATACTGCTAGCTCATCCAGCACGCAGCTCGCTAAAGTTACTGTGGTTCAGTCGGGGGAAAAACTTAACGGCGTTAAAAGCCTTTACGGTTTGTTGATTTCTATTCCTCTGCCTTACCCACCTGATGACTCTTTGTATCAATCCTGTGTTGACTGCAAATCAAACTGCCATCCTCAAGGATAATGACAAGAAAGGACACAATCGCTTCTAGAGGCACGAGTGAATGATGAATATTGTAGCGTGTTAAAGGTTAATAGACCGAGGATGGATCCACTGCTGCACATCGTATATAGAAAAAACATGTCAGATCATCACCGCGGCTGCTGCATGTCAGGGGCGGGCTGATCAGATGGGACACCAGGTGAGAGGTAAACTTCATTATGAAGTCAGATCTTTTTCACACTGTAACACTAACCTTTCACACACACACACACACACACACACACACACACACACACATGTGTTTTTGATAATAACCTATAATCTGTGAAAAAATATTGGTTTGATATTTTTTTTTGTGCTGAACTCAAGGTTTGGAAAAACAAAGACTCAAATTCTTTGTATGCTTAGACATACTTGTCCTATTAAGGGATTCTGATACTAACACACAAACACTACAGTATGAGCGTGCTGAACGCATGTGTGTGTGCGCGCGAGCGAGAGTGTGAAAATACCCTGCAAGTTTCACTCCAGCGCCTCTCATCCTGTCAGCCGTCTGCAAGGCCGGGTCACCTCAGGGTCGGTCCATTTCTGATTATCTCAGATGATTGGCGGCTCGGTCTGCGGCCATGGGTGAGTGCTTTGCTTTGGCATCAAGTCTTATTGGAGGAGACCTGAGTTCAGGGGCGGGGTCAGAGGTGGCAGAAGACCAGAGGAGGGAGACGTTAGCTTATGATTGGTTTATGAGTGACAGCCTGAAGGAGTCTGGTAGGCAGAGGGGAAGAGCGGAACAACGGGTCAAGGTTTGACTTTATGGCGTTTTATTGGATTAGTTGCCATGGTGATGGTAATGGGATTTAAATAACAATCAGCATCAATTTGTGTAGGACATTTGGTAGGACAGTATAATATATGATCATCATCATCATCATCATCATCATCATCATGGTGCTGATTGAAAATAATGATCGTTAGGGATAAAATGTTCTGAGATGTTTTGAGCTGTATTGTACACTGCATGCACATGGTAACGTAAATTATGGAAATCTACTTTCAAGTTGTCATTATTGAAGTTAGAGTCTCATACAAGTATCCCAATTTAATTTGACCCTAAGGATATATGTATATCTATATATTAAATGAAAAGTCAATTAATAAGGCCATCATAATCATAAAATTTAATGTGAAACAATTTAATAAATGTGATTTTTTTATTTACCATAGAAACAAAATTATATTGGTTTCTTTTCATTTAGATTTGGTTTTACGGTTGTTTTTTATATCGGACATTTGACATTAAGGGAAAACGATGACTGAATTTGTGACCAGAAGCCTGCAACCAAAGGCAGCTAAATGGACTTCAATTTATATAATTAGTCATGAGATACACATGTGCTTCTATTTCTGCCACATGTCAAAAGTACTTACTTGAAAAAGGTTTTTTAAATGTAATAATCACATATATATATATATATATACACTTTTAATTTCCCTTTTGTATGCACATACGAATGACTAAATTATAAAGTATTTTTTTAAATGCAAGACTGAAAAACAAACGTTGTTCAAATGTTGAAAACAAAAGAATGTTGATTACTTTTTACTTATTGATCACTACGTTTTAACTAATTTTATTTTGGCATAAATCCTGTGCAGTCAAATTGGAAATTTGACTTTGAGTCCGATTAACTTATCATTTTAATATGGGCAGACCTGGACTTAGGCCCCCTGCAAATGGGGAGAAACAATCTTCATCCTGTTTCGCCAGCAAACCTATTTAGTAGACTAGATTAACGTGACACACATTTACAACACTGACCTTAACAGAATAATCAGCATCTCTACATACATGCGTTATTGACAGGTGAATTCCTAAAATAGCTGAGTCTCTAGTAACCATTACATGTTAAACCTAGCTAACAAGCTAACGCCACACGTGCGGCTAAACTCTGTATTAACTCTGTATTCTGTATTAACTGACTTATTCCGAAAAACGGCAAACACATCACATTTGACTCATCAGGAAATCATTCCAATCATTTCCCAAATGTAGAACAACATTAACAGACCTTCAAATGAGGAGAAATAATCACAAGAGTGATTTTATTGTGTTTCCTCAGTTTTTACTAGAATGAGGACAACCTGCGAATTTCCAGAATATGCAGGTGAAGACCAAAGCAATCGATCCCAGTGCAGAGGATCCGGCTACTTAGCAGATAAAGGATTAGGGACTAATGATTAATTCCTTTCTAATAAAAATATATGAAATAACCTTTGATTACTAACTCTCAGCATTTCAACCTATTTATAAAGATGAATGGACCGTTTCAAATGTAAACCGATCATGTGCACGTCACAGACTTCCATGATGGACAAGGTCAACAACGGTTTAAGTGCCCCTCAGAGAAACAAACAACATTTGCTTTACAATGCGGGTTATTGCAATTCATAGTCCTTTAAAGGTTATTGAATAAGTAAATTATTATTAAATAAGTAAATTATCACAGCCTCAATGAGTGTACTTAAACAACAACTGTCTAGGATTAAAAGACTGTTGAAGAAAGGGAGGAACTGTTGGATAAAGGTTTCATCAACACAGGTGCAAGCTTCTAAAGAAAAACATCTGCCTCCACCCACTCAAGTCGCTTTCTTTTACTCCTTACCGCCGCTCTTAATTCATCCTCCCTTTGCTAATCATTTCTGCACTTCAGCCTTACTTTGAAACGCTGCCTCAGATCTCCACCTCCGCCCACGCTCCTCCTACTCAATTAAAGCCTTGTTCCTCGCCTTTCTCCCTCTCCAGCTCTGCTCAGACATACCCCCCTTTACGCCTCTCTCCCCGTCCCCACACTCTGTCCATCTTCATCCCTGTACACTATATTTCGACCTCTCATTAATCAGTGTCTCGTCCTTAAAAGCTTCTTGTTAAGGCTGGAGAAAAAGAAAGGAAAAGGAGCAATGCTTCAGCTCAGAGTGAGCATGACGCCAACCTTCCCTGCTCTCTCTCTCCCTCTCTCACAAAAGGTCCATCTCAGGTAAGAGTGCTGCTAATGGCTGTTCAGATCACACGCAATCAACATATACCTTCATCCCAGAGATTGTTACTAATAGTCAGATTCTTTTTAAAGCTTCCTGAGCATAAAGTCAAATGTCAGTGAACGGAGTCTGCAAAACGTTGGTTAGACATTTCCCCTACATGCCATAGGTTAAAGAGAATATCTGGTGAAGGGTCGAATGGGTTATTGAGCCAACCGCGCATTTCAGAAATAACATACAAACATCATGTAACTGATGCAAAAAAGTCCTGTTAAGATCTGGAGGCCTTCAGACGAGTAAAACAAGTATGGAAGTCAAACATAAGCTCATATAAAATGTGAAGTTTTATTCCCCTTAAGAAGTATGTAGTTTATTTAAGGTAAACGCGGTGGGCCGTTGCAATGCACTGACCGAACACGTCAGTCCGCCACCTGGTCAACTGCCTGTCTAATGATTAAAATTGAAATAAAGAAGACCCTTCTAAAAAAAAAGTTGAACTACAAAATGGCTTGAAAAAAACTTAAATTTCCATTAAGTTTTAAGCTAAGCATAATATATTACATGCGCAAAATATAGAGCTTGTAGCCTTTAATTTAACCATAACATTTTCAAAGGAACGTTACTAAACCCAAATATTTATGCCATATGTAACATGTGGGATTTTATGATACATCAAAGTACTTTAGAATCTGTACTTTCTGCTTCTTGACCCTCTCAAAAAGGTTTGCGCGCCGGTTTTATGAGCTTCTCCTGTATTTCTAGCTTAAAGAATGAGAGACAGGTTGCTGCTGAAAATAAGCACACCTCAGCGAAAAAGCTCTTCAAGGTATTAGAGGATAATTGATTTTATACCCTAAAGTGCAAAAACAAAAAGTCAAATCACCTTATCTTGAAAATAAATAGGATTTGCTTTCATAAAATATTAGTTGGGTAGAGAATGTGTTGTTCCTCCACTACAAATGACTATACTTACAATTCTTAATACTGCATGGCGTGCAGAGCCAAAACACACTGATTACATGAATTTCCCTAAATCAAGGGCCATTCTTTTTATTTTAATCCACCAGCATGAATATCATCCTGCGATGATTACATTAGATTTGGCATGCATGGCCTTAGGCCTGTAATCATATAGCAGCCTTTCTAGCAGCAGGTGGTGCTTTTTATAGTACTTCTGAATGAGTTCGAGGTACTTTGCATTCTGCGTTTGAGCTCCAGGTGCCTCCAATTTATTTAACCACTCTTTCTACAACACATATATTGACACGGTTCCTGCACTCCCAAGGAAATGACACTGCTTGACTGTTTTTGTTGGTTTCTCTAACTGTGTCCTCCAAAAAACGTACATCCTGCTAGATGTGATGAAAGGAGAATTCACCCGCCTACATGCTGCTTTGTTGATAAGAGTATAATATAGAGGCCGAGACAAACATGGCACACGAAGACGAGCGATGGCCTTCGCTCCACGCGAGTCCATCTCACTTGAGATATAGAGTATAAGTCTAATAGATAAGCTGCCAGTCTGTCACACATTCACACACTGCAAAACTTTTCCCCGGAAATGTCAGCTTTATTTGCTCGTTCAGAATGTTTAATTATGTTGCGTGTAAAGCAACACTCAGAGTTTCTGAGGTCTGTCATTTCAAAGGTCTGTAATTTGGAGAGGTGAGGTGGTTGTAGGCGCCAGTGACACAGTTTTATGCCTATAAAAGAAAGTATCATGTCATATATGGCCTAAATAGAAAAGCAATATACTGTACATGCCTAGATTTTGGTGTTTTTCAGAAAGCTCTGACATACATGATCACTGAATCTTTACTGAACATACAACATAAAGCGTAACTCCTATAATAACCACGATATACAGCAGTGCGAGCGAATATGTCGTCACCGGTTAGACAATGGTGAATGGATTGGAGCTCTGGATAGAAATGTGTGAATGAAAATGGGCAGTTTTGGACAGCAATCGACCACTGCGAGTACTGGATTTAAGAAGGGGAATTTGGTGGTTCTAAGAGCAGTTATGGAATTATATATTCTAATTCCTGCATCTTATGGAGCGAGGGGCGAGGGGGCTGGCAGGAAGATTTGGCACTTGTGCATCCTTTGCAGAAATCTTTTCACAACCCTAAAGCTAAAAGTGATCTCGAAACAACTGTTTACTCAATTATGTCCCTCTGTATTAGTACGCTAGTTTTCATACAAACATGTAGGCTTCACATGATACAATCTACAAAAGCCTTTCATATATGTATATTCTTTTAACATTACACCATGGTGTGTTTTGACTTAATAAAAGTCATGAATATGTCATGGATGCTGTTGTGCTTATCTGATAACACAAAAAACAGCAGAAGGCTGTAACACAAAATACAGCAGAATGCTGTAACAAAACGATGAACCGCTATGACACACATGATACATTTGAGATAGTGTTAACATGTGTGCGGCAAGGCGAGGACTCATTTGTTAAACGCCCGTTGCCTTAACTCCTCTCTCCCGACGTGAGCGCTCTGCTTGAACTATGCGCAATAAAATGCAGTTTGTTCAATGGGACCAGCAGAAACAGCTTACCATGCTAGCAGCTTTACATTTGGACAGATTTTGTTAGATTTAGGTGAAACGAAATCCAGGAATTGAGCCTCCATTTTTATGACTCAAATAGATGCTTTTACTCTTCTATCCCAGTTGCCACATACCCCGCAGTCCGAGTATCACAACGCGCAAAATGACGAGGAAGAGACGCCAATAAACAGAGCAGAGTTGGGTATCACAACGCCCACTCGCTTCATTGATCCCAAACAGCTGGTGTTGGTGGTCATCCTCCGCCTCTTCCTCCCCGGTGTTAGTATTTATCTCCTTCCAACATGAGTGTGAAAAAGACAAAGGCATGAGTTGGTGATAGAATAAAGAGAGTGTGTGTGTGTGTGTTTCTTTATGTGTGGGTGTATGTGTGCATTTGTGGGGATGAGCAGAGGAAAAGTAACCAAATACCTCCAAATCTAATAACAATCTGAGGGAAAAGATAGCTGCAGGTTGAACGAGACAAGAAATGACCAGAAAAAAGGATAGAAGTTTTAATTTAGTCAAATTGGTGCTGGACCACAGAGGGGAGTAGAGGGAGGTAACAATCGTTTCCCACAAGCTATTTCCAGCAAACAACTTTAGAAACATGTTTTCTGGAACTCAAAGACCTATTTTAACTTGTTGAAAGATAATCAAAATATGGGCCCTTCAATATTGTTTTAAATGTAATGCATCATCAGTAACAGCCTATTATCTTCATCATAATGAACACTGTGATTCTCTCATTATTGCATCTTATTTAATGCAGGACAAGGCAATGCAGCATACTGTATGGCAGCTGTAACAGCAAACCCATGCAGGGAGTATTGTGAGCACACATAAAAAGATCCTCGTGTAACCCACTGTGAAGTGGTATCAAATACATAGAATGCACACATAAATACAAATATGCAAACGCCTTCTCTCCCTCTCTTTGCATTACACACAGCGTGTCAGAAGCTCCTCTGAAATTAATCATTAGCACGGATGCACATTCAGTCTCATATCCTGTGATTGACATTTCACTGAGGATAATGCGAATGCCAATACGGTGGCTGATAAAGTCATTGACAGTGGAAGCAAGACGAGTTACTAAGACTCCGGGTGGGGCCGCGGCCTCGCAGGATAGTGCTTGTTATTATTTAGGATGCGCATGCAGGTTGCAAAAAGCCTTTTTAGATTTTTAAAGGTGAAAAAAGTCAGCGTTTGAGTAATGGAAGTAAATATTTTCCAAAAAGGGGTGGAAGGATTTGCAGATAAAAATAAAAACCATAAAAAACTGATGAACACTGGGTTTGAATTCTCGGCACACATCCGTTTACACACTTTATTGTCACTGTATGTTTGGATCAGTTGCGTGAAGGCGCCGTTTGCTGTGCAACCGTCAGTTTGTTGCTAAGCACCACCGAGGAACCAAGCGTAGTTGGTATTTAGCCTACTTGGTCATTAAAGTTATGGAGAAAGCATTCGTTTTTTTAAATCTCATGAAAGACGTCCTTCTGCTGGGCTTTTAATTTGCTTGTTAGGCATCACATCCCACTCCAAGGAAAGTGTGACTGATGTGTGTGAACAACGCACATCATTAAAACAAAGAGCCAATATTGAAACATCCGGTGGGGAGAAGCTCTGATGAAGAGAGCTAGACGAAGACGACATCAGGGCTCACGACGGAGCACAGAGAGGACACAAGGGGCGCCGGAGTCAGAGAAGTGGAGAGAAAGGCAGCAACGGAGAAACAGAGAGCGCAGATCAAAGCCGCTTTCCTCGCTCTTTGCAGCTCGTGATTCAGAGCAGCAGGAGGTTGTGCGATGCGAGTGGCTTCATCCCCAGTCGCAGCTCTCTGGCTTTGGTGTCGTTCAGGGAGCTTCACTGCCCCCCCCCCGGGCTGCGTACATGCCAGTCAGGCAAGCCGTCAGCCTACTTAACCAGGCCAGGCAAGAGACAGAACTTTTTTTTTTCCTTCTTCCAATCGTACAGTATCTCACTCTCTCATAGGGTCGGGTTTTTTCTCCCTCCTATATTTCTCTGCCGTCTCTAATAGTTCATCCGCGGTACTCTCCCTTCTTGATCTCCTCAGTTCTCTCCATATGAACTCTCTTATGTTGAAATCAACATTTTTTTTTTTAAGTTTCTGTCCTCCGAGAAAAAGTGCACAGCACACATGCAAAACTTTTTTCGCAGGCAGAAAGCTGGTAGCGGAGGTGGTAAATGCTCGATAGAAAACTTGTAGGTGTGTGTGTGAGAGAGAGTGTGGAAAGGAGTGCGAGGGGGGGGCAGGGGGGGTTGATTAAAGCATAGTTTGCTCTGCTGAGCTTTTTTTTTTTCCAACTCCTCCTCGCCTTTTATCCTCCCTCTTTTTCTCTTCACACGCAGCGCCATGGAGCGGGGCTGTGAAACGGGGGAGCTTTCTCGCTGTTCTTCGAAAAGGGCAATTGGGGGCAGCCGACAAAAAGCAGCCTCTAATGAGCTGCCTACGTATCACAGCGGAAGGGAAAGTCCGGTGACGCGCCGGCCGAACGATTAAAAAGTTACCTGTGGCAAGTGGTTGCTGGTGCCGCCGTGTTCCGGGTTCGGCGGCTGCCGGAGGCGAGGCAGCGTTTCACCTGGTCGTCGCTGTTGAATTAAAACTCGGTGAAATTAGATTTTGCCACAATAAGGGACGATAATGGGTCAGCGAGCTTTATCCGTTGTCATTAACCACTCCCTTGATAGCGTTGATGTAATGGAGGAGTCTATCATGGCATCCAATTTGGGAGGGAAGAAAGGAAGGAGATGGGGGAGGGAGGTGGCTGAGGGCAGCTTGTTGGAAATAATACAATTAGGACAATGCCAGCACTTTGAGAGCCATTACCCCTGTAGGCAGAAGTAACCATACATTCAGCTGGATTCTAAATCTGCTGACACAGACTACAGAGACATTGTGTGTCCAGCTGACACTTAACAAAAACTACACACACTTGTTGTGCATCAGGGCATACACGTAATGGCATAGGGAGCAGAGAGGCATCTCTGGGAATCCCACCTGAGGAAATCCTACTTCCCCAACATCGATCCAGAGAAATCATCTTACACGATTCCACACCTTGTTATCTACATCCAATTTGTATTCGGTTGATGTGTTTAAGGTGCAAATTCAAGGTGGGGAGCAGGGCCTTGGTGACTCCAGGATGCGGACAAACACAGGCAAATATGTGGAACGTTACACTAAAAATCCACAGTGAAACAAGAAACACGTGGATGCAATTAAAAGGTTGTTTTTTTTGTCATAGCTCCGACAAATCTAGGGCTGCGTCTCGTGGTGTCATTCACTGCTTTGTCCTCTGCTGTGTGTTTGAACGAGATTGGGACTCAGTTCCTGCTTCACACACACACAGACACACAGCGAGTTTGGTTTTTCGATGGCTCGTCATTAGTACAAATAGATGTGGATGATATTCCCAAGCTCTTAACCGTATTGTGCTGGTGGTCGACAGCCCCCCTCCTGTACCTTAAACTCCTTTCCATCAACCCTCCCATAGTGCTAGCCTGATGCAACATTACTGTAACCGCCGTTCTTTTGCTATAACTAGGGTTTCTATAACCATTTGCCATGCTGTACTTTACATACACACGTATGGTACAATGAGAATTCTAAATCTTGGGCAGAGTCAAAGAGTATGTTGTTATCTAAGGTAATCTGGAAAGCCTGGAAAAATGTCCGCAATATTGAAAAAATAAATCTGCGTGAAATAGAAAATATTGCAGCTCAGAGCACTTGTTCCTAATCTGCTTCTCATTCAAGAAATACATATTAAGCAAGGTAAGCACTTCAGTTAAAACCCAAACATTGCACATGCTTGGCACTCAAACGACTCACACAGAGCAACACACGGTCTTTTCATAGCACCGTGTGACCCTTGAGAATGCACTTGGTGTTGGCCTTCGAAAAGTCCCTCATTCATCATCATCATCATCATCATCATAATTTTAAATATGATTCATATCACTATTACCCTTTCCTAAAATCTTTGCTTTCCCTCCCCACAGTCTTCTGTGGATGGTGGTTCGATCTGATGGTGGTGGCCCCTGCAGTGGTCCTGTCATACATCTGGCCGGCTACCTGGAATTCTTTGAATAATTTCAGTTATAGAAATTGAATGTATTCTACATCTGTATGAGTCATTCTGTACACATGACATCCATTGCAGTCTGTCCATCCCGGGAGAGGGATCCCTCCTCTGACGTTCTCCCTAAGGTTTCTTCCCTAAGGGTTTTTTCATTTTTTTGGGGAGTTTTTACTGTGCCGATGTGAGAGTCTTGGGACAGAGGATGTTGCATGTGTACAGACTGTAAAGCCCTCCGAGGCAAATTTGTAATTTGCGATTTTGGGCTATACAAAATAAAATGAATTGAATGAATTGAATTGAATTCAGGAAACCGCTCTTTGTGTGCACATGGAGAATCCGTGTACCATTTGTTCATTCGTTTTTCAAAATAAAACCAAAACTCAAAAAAACAATAATGACTTGTTTCCTCAATATTTCAAGCTTTCGCCGCGGAGGAAATGCACCATCGATTTGGCACCCGTCGCACCGGGGTCCGATCTTCTCGGAGGGGGGGTCTCCGAGAGGGGGCTGGCGGGGGCCCCCGGATGGCGGGTCACGATTGCACATCGGTCAGGGACAAAATTGCCCAAGAAAAATAAATAAATATGGAATGATGAAATAAAATTACCATGTAATTAAGTAATTAAATTGATTTAATATCTATGTATTTATTGTCTGATTTATTTATTTCACGATGTATTTC
The DNA here is from genome assembly GCA_021346845.1 of Apeltes quadracus. Lineage (NCBI taxonomy): Eukaryota > Metazoa > Chordata > Actinopteri > Perciformes > Gasterosteidae > Apeltes > Apeltes quadracus. The sequence continues at coordinate 14,969,295 of CM037928.1, forward strand.
AAATGCATATTCATTTATGTATTCATTGGGGGGTCTCCGAGAGGGGGCTGGTGTCATGGCACGATCCACCCCTTGCAAGGTTGCCAAAGTGTCCGAAAATCAATCACTTTATCCGGGGGAGACGCCGCACCGAAGCCCTTGTCCCAGCTCTGTTCCATTCGGCCCGGTGGGGAAAAAGTTACTAAAACCTAAAAAATGACGGTTCCTTTGCCCTCTGTGACGCCAAAAAGTACCCCAGTGAGCTTACGTTACGGGCGGGCATGGGCTGCCCGAAGCTCGGCTCTCAACTCTGGAGGTCGATTTTAACCCAAACCCCCGCTTCCAGTGCTGGCCTGTGCCCTGTCCGTGGTGCATTTCCGCATGCTCTACAGCGCCCCCCCCGCCCACACTTGGCTCTCGTAAAAGGCATCAGCGGCGATGTCGGCAACCCACCCGACCCGTCTTGAAACACGGACCAAGGAGCCCGTCCCCGGGAGGTGGCGCGTGTGCGCACGCGATATAAAATATAGAAACTGGATGAAACGGAGTGAAAGGCTTGTTATCCATTTTTTCTATTTTTCATTTGAGCACACAATTGCAAATGGGAAAAACGAGTTGTTATCCGTTATTTCTTTTTGGTTTTGGAGACGAATATTGAGGAAACAAGTCATTATGAGTTTTTTGAGTTTTGGTATTATTTTGAAAAACGAATGGTACACGGATTATGGAGGGTCACTTGTGGCTCTGACGGATGCTGTAACGGGGACAAATGAATGACAAGGAGGTTTTGGCACATTTGGAACTGGCTCCAGTGGAAGGCGAGTGAAGGGCTCGTCCACTCCCCTTGGCCTTAAATCCTTTTGGGAAAGAAACAATTTGCTCTGGAAATCCCACACAGTGTATTTAGCCCTATTCAGAACTTTTGAGTGGGGATCTAAATATTACTGCAGATTATGGTTTATCATTTCCCTCTTAAAACATGCGAACCATACGATCGCAATGGATAGCCGCTTCTGGTAACTTCCTGCGCAACAAACCATGGCAGCGTCACTTTTTAGTGGGTGCTTTTAATTGAACAGCCATCAGGTATATCGCTCATCATAACTTTGTACTCACTACCTGTTAAAATTAGGAAATGCAGAGAGAGGACTAAAAGTTTTACTCATGCCACTAATTAACTAATATCTCTGACTTGTCTGGATTTCCAATCACAGCAGCTTTCCGTCAAATCAGGTAAATGGATTGACTACGCTGGTTCTTAAAGTTGTTTAGTTTATTCTAGCTGTTAATGAGAGAAAAGCAAAGACTGTACCAGAAACAGACGCTCCATGAGCGTACATCATTCTCTGGGAGAGCCAATTGTTTGTACAATTGCATTTCTCCCGAATCACTACCCCCTTCCCTCCACTATTAGAACCATTAGGCAGTTATTAACAATCGGGAGCAGCGTACCTACCCTTTTGCACCGAACTGCGCGGATATCTACCCAACTCTGTTCTTGATTGGGTGAAGTGATATTCAAATTAAAGGACACACAGTTGATTGTAGAAGAGGTTCAATGTGTTTGTGTGCAGACTGATAAACTTGTCTTTTATCACACTAATAAGCTCTGTGTCTCGTCTCAAAAATGAGATAATTTCACTTGTTTAGACTGCAGGTTAATTCCTTTTCGAAATCCAAATCCTGACGAATGAATTTCAAATTGTATGTAAATAATATGTGTTCCAGGTTTGGGGACATCCACAACAACAACAAAAAGCGCTTTACTCTATTTTGCTTCCCGTTATCTTTCAGTGTGTGGCAGATTCCCCGTACCGGCCTATATTCTACTCTCATAGGGAAATGTCTTTAAAAGGAGTATATAAACAAAAAAACATACCGGAAAAATGGGTGCACTCATTAATACTTGATATTCAGCAGCAAAAAGAACCACTTTGCTGTGTAAAGATACAGTGCAGAGGGGAAAGTCGCTTCCCCCTCTGTGAGTGCAGTTATCTGAGCTCCTCGCTTTGTTCACACAGTGAAACCTGGTTAATACATTGCTTAGTTTATTCTATTCTCGTCTTTCAAAGTGTGTCCCACCGGCAATCTCACGGCTGATGCTCTGCACTGAGCTCATTCAGTGGTTACTGGTAAGTCGTCACCCTCTGGTTCCCCCCTCCTCACACTGTTCGCCCTGTCAGCACTTTGGCCATGGTTGTTTTTAGGGCTGTAAGCTCCGATAGCTGCAAGCTGCCCTCTTACCTGTCGACATGTAGAGAGCCTTTGAGACGCCATGCAAAGGCTCCCAAACTCGTATTTAGCACCGCTGGCATCATTTGAGGTCACAGTGACCTTCGACAACCAAATTCCAACGAATTCTTCCTTTTTATTAAAGTGGGCGTTCAATGAGAGAAAGCACAAATATTCTGAGGAGAATCTGAATGGAAGAAGCTGAATGGGTTTCCAATGATCCTTTGAAAAAGGGGCCAAGGCTTCCCTTGCTGTGCACTGCTTTTCGTTTACGGTCTGATTAGCTACCTGAGATGCAAGACTAGAGTTTGAGTCAAGAGACGATGTACAACAGGATTATTTCACCAGCAGCCTTATTGAATAACTCATTATAAGCATAAAAAAGCTAAATCCTTGTCAGACAACAGAAGCCTGTAAATATACATTATCGCACTAGCCGGCGAGCCTCCAACAGTAGCTTATATGTCACTAATATATACGTCATAGCTACACAATAAGACCTTCAGAATGGCACGTAACAGCTTATATGTACATCCTAGTAACCGGACGGACGTGGCTGATTAGATAAAATGTACAATAAGACACAAACTGTTCCAATGACCCAGGTATCATGTAACTGTCCATTTAACATTAATGCTTGATTGCTAAATTTCAAATCGTAACTATGGCAATAATTAAGAATTCCAACCATCTTCATGTTAGTATTGGCGTGGGAATATTAGCATTGAATCTGCTGTAACAGAGACTATTGTCTTTAATCTCTATTTTTCATTATAGGCCAGAAATGTTATGTGAAACCGTGTTATTTTGGCACTTGTTTGTATATTCTGTTCTTTCACAGCAGAAACCGCGGGTTAATGTGGCGACCGGAAGCGGCCGCCAGCGTCAGTACGCTGGCAGTGCATTTCCAATCCAGCTTGGCAGTGAGCCCGTCATTGGCCGCCTGCCTTACCTGGCCAGAGCAGCAGAGCAATGTGGTCCAAATACCCACAGAGCCCCGAGCAGCTCAACCTCACATTACCAGCCAGCTGATTAACATAGACGCTTTGATATGAAGAAGCACAAACTGTCGTCCCTCTGTCCCCATTCACTCGGCTCCTTGCTTTTAGAAATTCCAAATTCTCCATTTGGCACCTGAGTAATGTGAGGGTAACATGGTACGAAATAAGTGAAGATATATTACTGCGTATTTGGTCATTTGTTGCAATGGATGAGATAAAATATGTTTGCCTTTGATTATTGTACCTACTCCTTGGATATTGCATGGAGGGTAAGGAAAAAAAACCTACACGTGGTGACAAAATTGCATCTCCATAGCCATCTGAATTCAGCCTGTGCTGATTCTCTGAAGTACATCGAGGTGGAGTTACCTCCTAAAGCTGTTCGGTACTTGATAAATACACCATAAGAATGACTTCTGCACTTTAGCACTGTGGCTACAACATCTAACAGCCGTCTATAAAATAGAGCCATGAATAAACTGACCTTTACTCACGATTGCTTTGTGTTCTGCACCCTCATTTGCCGTGAAATGAGTCAGTCGCCATCTTGGCATTTTTCCAACCAATGAACGGAGGTTTCCATATTGGAATGTGCGGTGAGTCGGGGAGGTCGGATCCGGCAGCGACCCGTCAGTCACAAAATGTACAAAATGAACATCATGCTGCACAGACAAAAGACTTGAGGTAATGCTGCTTTCCAGTTGTCTCGTAAATTCGCCGCCCGAGTTGGAAAGTGTAAATTACCCAGCTTTCTTGCGGCATTTTGGGAAGACACGCCCCCTTTAGGTCGCTAAATCGGCTGTCCGATTCTGAGAGTACCCCGAGCATACGACATACGAACATACGACTCGCAAAACAAAGACGTCTGCGCCCACATTTCATGAAAGTTGATATGAATTACATTTGCTGTGCGTGCTATACAATGTAACGTTTTGTTTTCGAACTGGTTTTCTAAAAGGCTACGTTGCTAACAATAACAACAACTAGCCTGCCACGGCAACCGGTGGCTTGAGAAAAACGCGACAGCACTTGTTATAAAATGAAATAGGCGAAAATGGAAAAATGAATGAAATGTAAGACTTGCAATAATGGAATTACTTAAAATGTCAGTGTTTCTGTAATACCTCTACATTATCCTAAAGTCGCCATAGGATTTAGTTTTACCGTACTTCTATAGTATGTCCCAAAATACGATAGTATTTCTATAAGATGCCTATAAGATTGCTATAGTATTTTGTCGAAAACGTCCTGCATGATGGCAGCTGCTGCATTTGTGGCGTCCATGTTCTTTCCAACTCGTAACTCGCAAGACACATCTGGAACGCTATAAGTAGTACGAAACCGGCGATGACGTCACTTTCCAACTCGGGCGGCGGATTTACGAGACAACTGGAAAGCAGCATAAGTAAGGAGTAGGGTAACATTTTGATGGAGGGTAACATTTTGATGGACCATTGGACTATTGTCCAATGGTCCCTGCATCTGGAGAAGTCGCCCCCTGATGGTCAGTAGACGGAATGCAAGTTTATGAGACACCTCTGCATCAACTCTACCCGGCAGAATCAAAGGATGCCAACAGGACACAGAGTTAGGTTCTTCTTTTTTTTGGAGTTGAAATCGGGACGCACCTGCCGGACAGAAAGAGAGTAGTTTACGGGGTGATTGCTAGAGTTACTTTTTTGGACTTATTTACTGTAGAACATCCCCCCACAAGCTTATTCAGATCACATGAGAAGCATTAAAACCATGCTTGTAATAAAAGCACTTCCTGAACATGACATGCCACTTTTTCTCTGTGGGAGTTCAAATCCACACTGGGGGCAGAATCACACAGACGTCGGCGCCGTTACAACTCTTTCGGCCTGCCTCTTTAAATGGGAGCTCCGGCACAGACCGACGTCTCCTTAATTATTTGGCAAACAAACAAGTTGCTTGTCATCCCGCCTTAGCCTGTCTCTTCATCTCCTTCATTCCCTGTTCTGTTGGCAGATTGCTGAATAATGCAGTGCGGCGGAGTGTGTGAGTTCTGTGAGCATGCTTACATCTCTGTGTGCGAGGTAGATGCTGGAGTGAGTATGAGGAGCCGATGCCAGAGGGTCGTCCTGGAGCTGATCTCTAGCGACCTACTCTCATGCCCCTAATAACTAACACACACACACACACACACACACACACAAACACACCTCTCGTGGACCATAGAGAGCCAGGTGAAAAGTAAATAGATGGAAAAAAGGTCCCAAAAATCCCCAAAAGATCCCAAAAAGAGCCCCCAATACATAATTTAGCAGCAGTGACAAAACACCAATGCATCCTGCATTTTCAGCATCATTGATCATACAATCATTACCAAAAATATAATTTTTAAAGTCAGCAATATTTGTGGCTCTAAAGTTTTAAAAGAGTGCTTCCATAAATCACTCCCTAGTCATGCAGCACCAGGATGTTCTGATTTATTATCCCCCCCACTGCCTGACATGAACATCCATACTGGATGATTCTGGGGGAGAAAAAAAGTTCTCTTCCAATTTATAAAATATGTGTATGGCAGCTATGTTTGTTGACTGGCAACTGGTATGCAAACTCATGCATGGAAGTCAGACATTTGACATGTCCACTAGCCTGGCACCTACAGCTTTGTTTTGGATCCCATTGTGTAAGTGTTGGGAATCTAGATCAGAGGCGACAAACTCAAATACAGCCCACCTCGACCTAACACGTGCCACTGTTAAAGTTAGAAAAAGTTAGAAAGCTGAATAATCTCATTAATACCAAGAAAGATTGTCACCTTCATTTGGTAGTGTAAAAAATGTGGTCATTTTTGTGGATGTTTGACATCATGATTGTAAATAGTCGTAGTTTTAGTTGATATGGTTCCTTGGGGTCTTAATGAAATGTCTAACATACTTTAGTCAAAGTACCACAAGGATCATTTAAAACAGTATCCTTTTTAAGCTGTCTAAAACAGCCCTCCAGTGACCTTTTTAGAGCTTAAGGGGCGGGACAAGACGAGGTAAGGAGTGACGAGAGAGTGATAAGGAAGCTCATTCTCAGTCACTCAGGCATGACGTACAAGAATCATAACAAATTACGGGAGCTGTTTCTTTTCAGTGGGTGTGTAGATATGGCAGATACACAAATTAACGTGTAGAAGCACTAATAAGTGGAATGTCCCTTTTAACGTTGCACAGGCTCAGCTTGAGAAGGCACTGAGCATCACTAGATGATCGGACAGAGTCGGCGTGTTACAGGGACCGATTCTATGATGCAACCCGGCCTGGCAGACCCGGAGATTGTTTTGGACCCATCTGTAACGCGAAATGTGCAGATTCTCTTGCAGCAAGAAGAAAAAAATGACCACAAACATGCGTAGTTTTGTTGGTGTCATACGTAAAGGAACTGATGACTTACATGGCCCTCTTTCCACAGCGGCCTCCCAATCATCATAGTGTTTCGGTTAAGTTATGGTGGACATTCCCCTTCAGCAATGAGGGAATGTGAATTGTTAAATGAGTTGTAACATCTGAGAAGCGTTTCCACGGTAGATTATCTGCTCTTTTTCACAATGATGCAATGTTAAGGAGGCTACTAATTTCATGCTATGGAAGGGAAAGTGATAGCTGTGAAGGGCAAATGAGGGAGATTATAAGGTTACGAGTCACGTGGTAGCTGTGAAACAACAATGTACCCTTGAAGTTTTTTTCAGCTTCCATCAGCCCAAACGCACATATAAAACCAAAAGGTGGCACCATGGAAAATCAATTTGATTAAAAGTTGAAATGTATCTTTTTTTTCTTCAAATAAGGTTCTATTCTGTTGCATTTGCCTTTTTGGGGGATTTCCAAAGAGCTGCCCTCAAGACATCAGCCTTCTCTTTTACCGCTTACTACTTCAGAGGCAGAGCGGTGTTTCAGCCGCTCCGTGCATGCTGTTGATTATTCAAATCATCTATGAGGAAGTACGAAAGTCAAGAAAGATGGCGTAGTGATGAAAGAGGACGAAATAGTTAGACCAGAGAACGCAAATATTGACGGAGAGAATATAAAGTCCAGCAATAAAATGGAATATGAAGGCAGTGGGAGAAGGAAACTTAATAGAAGGAAGAGAAGAAAGAGAAAATTTATTAAATAGAGAGGAGTGTACCTGTCAGCCCTGCTCATCCTCAGGCCATCTGCTCCACTACATCAAGGGCTTTGCATTGATTAGCATGCCATTACACCCTTCACACGGTGTGTCATTGTGTGTTCATCCATACAAACTATACTGTCTGTGTGTGTGCCTTCATATGCTCGAGTTAGTGTGATGTATTAACGTGCATGCATCTGTGAGCTTGTGTTGGCGGATTCTAGCTTGTGTGTGTGTGTGTGTGTGTGTGCGCGCGCGAGCCTTGGCCCTGTGTGTACATATGGGACTTGTTTGGCCATAATTACACCGGTGCATTGAGGTTTCTAGCTGAATGCTAGTGGGAAGTGGGTGAAGGCCTGAGTAGAATAACCAGGGTTACAGATCAACAGGGTTCCCCCCCAAGAGCTTCACCCTGATTATGGCTAGACATGAAAAAGAATGGCCATCTGGGGCTGCTTGGGACTGTTCTCTTTGTAGCTTTAAAGTATATATTTATATCGATATATCCCTGCCAATTGAGGTGCTTGCAGAAGCCTCCTTCCTTCCTAAAATCACTTGGAGTCATGGTAGGTTTATGAACAAAACTATTTTGTTTTGTATGGACCAACTGTGGCACGTACACATATTGGGAACTGTCAAGTACTCCCATCTCGGTCAGATTTTTGGTTATCACACTTTTGCTAATTATATATTGTATCTGGAAAAAGTTGTCTTATGTTGAGGACATGTCTTATGTCGTACCAGACTAAAAGCAGTTTCACACCTAGTAGAGAAAGTGTCATCCGAAACAATTCCCACGGAAACGTCTTAAGAATGCTCACACATACATACTGGTCATAGCTAGCGTAGGTTTGGTTGTATACAGCATAAACGGTTAATATTTAGGAAATACTACTGTTAGTTTAAGAAAGGTGTGCAAGTTTACAGCCAGGAGCTAGTTGGTCTGCAGTGATTTTAGCTTCAGAAGGTTTATTCAGAAGCTCGAACGCTTAAATCGAAGTCAAGTCTCAGGTCATTGGTCACTAGTAGAAGTCTCAGATCATTGGTCACTAGAATAAGTCAAGTCTCAGGTCTTTGGTCACTAGTGGAAGTCACCAAGTCTCTTGTGGTTCTAACGGCTGCATATCACCCGGTCTCCACCCGGTCTTTCCAATGAACACTGTTGCGCTCATACAATTTTAGCGTTGCACTCATACAATGTTAAAAATGACCTAACATTTTTATTTTTATTAAAAATTGACACGCTATTAATGTCATATCTAAAATTACATTACTTTTTTTTCTCATGGTGTCATTTCACCGAGGGAATTTTGCATAACAAAATCCACACGAGCAAAACCTTTCAAGGTCATGTGTGAAGCCGTTAGTGGAACATACTCTAGCTTACACTGCAGTCTGTTAACTTAATCTAATGCTGTTAAACTATGTTTGATCGTGACGAGGAAGTGCTCAGAGTATATCATGGCAGTATTTTGAAGCATAGTCTTGTCACAGATAAGGGCACACATAATGCCCGACACACAGTTCGAGTAACTGCTAACTAATATTCATATCTCTGTAAAACCAGTCACAGCTGTGATTGACGAGAGGCTCCTACCTCCAAATTACCCACTCAATGACATTGATTTATGGATCATCTGAACACTAATATCTCTCTGTCCTTGGCAATTCATCACAAAATCTAATATCTTGGTAATGCATATTTATAACTCCTAATACAACCAATCTAATGGGAATTATTGTGAAAGGATCATACTTTTAGTAGAATCAGACTATTTAAAATCAAGGTTTTAATAACAGGGATAAGATTTGCCTTTAATTGAATTAGAAAAGAATGCTTGCGATAATCAGACATCATTTTGATTTCAAATTCAGAGAAACTGTCAGAGGACGATTTATATACACTCACCGGCCACTTTATTAGGTACACCTTGCTAGTACCGGGTTGGACCCCTTTTGCATCCAGAACTGCCTTAATCCTAAGTGGCATAGATTCAACAAGGTACTGGAAACCTGTATGGACATGGTTGGCAACAAAACTCAGGTAGGCTGTGGCGTTGACACAATGCTCAATTGGTACTAAGGGGCCCAAAGTGTGCCAAGAAAATATCCCCCACACCATCGCACCACCACCACCAGCCTGAACCGTTGATACGGGGCAGGATGGATCCATGCCTTCATCTTGTTTACGCCAAATTCTGACCCTACCATCCGAATGCCGCAGCATAAATCGAGGCTCATCAGACCAGGCAACCTTTTTCCAATCTTTTATTGTCCAATTTTGGTGAGCCTGTGCGAATTGTAGCCTCAGTTTCCTGTTCTTAGCTGATAGGAGTGGCACCCAGTGTGGTCTTCTGCTGCTGTAGCCCATCTGGATATTTTCTCTTTTTCGGCCCATTCTCTGTAAACCCTAGAGATGCTTGTGCGTGAAAATCCCAGTAGAGCAGCAGTTTCTAAAATACTCAGACCAGCCCGTCTGGCACTAACAACCATGCCACGTTCAAAGTCACTTAAATCACCTTTCTTCCCCATTCTGATGCTCTGTTTGAACTGCAGCAGATCGTCTTGACCAAGTCTACATGCCTAAATGCATTGAGTTGCTGCCATGTGATTGGCTAATAAGAAATTTGCATTAACGAGCAGTTGGACAAGTGTACCTAATAAAGTGGCCGGTGAGTGTATGTCCTTGCACTGCTGCAATCAGGAGTTACTCTCACATGGTAGGCCTCAAATGTTTGAAGCTCTTAATATTTGATTGGGAAATAAATCCCTTTGCTGCTTGAGTGTGAAATGAAAGCACACACACACACACACACACACACTTGTACAACGGTGGGTTAGTGTTGTTTTTTTGGTCATGATGTGAAGCAGCTCCGATCACACACACAGACTCACAAAGACACACGCGGTTGGCAGCAGACAGCGCGCCAGCTGTAGCATGATGCTCCAGATCCATCTCAAGCCAACTGGATCAGAGCAGCACGCTCCCTCTCATGACAACACACACACACACACACACTTGGAAGTGCAGTGAGCAATACCTTTGGCGGCTGCACTATTGTGTTGCTGCAGGGTTCATGCATGAGATATTGACGCGGGCCAACGGGAGAAGAGGAGACAATGTGAATCAAGCAGGCATGGGGCTGACCGCATGGTCTGTGATAGCAAAATGGCGCTCCCACTTTAAGCTCCCACTCGCTGCCTTCTCTGGCGGGGTGAAAGGTGGTGACGGATCAATGTTCCAACAGCTGGAGGGGGGCCCGCTAAAGTTCCAGTAGGATGAATAATTTAATGAGGAAGTATGACTTTGCATTTTCATGAACAGTCTTTTTGAGAAATTTTAATTCAAAACTTCGAATGACTTATTTCACTAGTCTTTCCATAGCAGTGTCCACTACAAGCAGAGAAACCAAACTGATAAGAGTCAACCCCGAAAAAGATCAGTAATTAGTGATAAGTAACCTTGGTATTGTTACAGAATTTAAAAAATACTTTTTGTGCTTGAAGTTTGCTTAATACGGTCGGTATGGGTTTCGCTTCTCAGTGAGGGAAGAGGTACTCTAATCTTTTACTTACACTCGCTCGTAGATGATCAATAAGTGATCAGAAGGCAAACACACATTGTGGTTTTAATATCCTTGATGACCCCTGAATGGTCCAAGTTGGTCGTGAAGTATTAAGTCCAAATCATAGCTATAGTCAGCTCTTTAATTGTAATATAGATCCGACCTTCGGGCATGGAGCTCCTGAACCACTTTGGCTAGTAAAACCTTAAAAACTACTAAAATCTGTCAACTAAATAAACAAATAGATATTGGGAATGGATATTGTTGAACGAGGGGACCATTACATTTTATTTCTTTTCCAATTCAGCCCCCATAATTCACCTTTAATGTGTGCATATGTTACCCAAATATAAAGTTTGATGACAGCCAGCAAACATGTAATAATGTGCTGAACAAGGCGCAGAACTGCCTGCAGGCCGATAGCGGCGTGTACTAAACAGTTACTATTGATTAAGTCTTACCCTCTAAATGAGTTGTTGTGATGAGATCAATCTTAAGTTTATCTGGAGACGTTGGCCCCACTGCACCCTCATCAGCATGAGCTCGGTAGGGTAATTTTCGGTGGTCGGAACAAATTTGACACCTCCTGCACAATTGGTTATACATCTACTAGATCTAAACAGATCAAATTATTTAAATTAAAAACGAACCTTGTAAGATCTAAATCTTAAGAATACAAAAAACAAAACCTGACATTTATCTGCTCTTTGGTTTCTTTAAATTCAGTGTGCTGTTAGTTATATATATTTATCTACTACATTTGAACCAACTCAAAATGGAAATTAGTATCAATCCTAGTTTTACGAAGATAATGTACCTGGAATTATCCAAATGGAATCTTCATCTTATGACCATCGACTGGAGTATACACTTTAAAAATAAATATACTTAGCTTTATAGATTTCATTGAAGCAATGAGCTAAATATGAAAAAGGGGGGCACATTTTAATCATATGCTACGTTGAAACATCTTGGTTTTGGTCCACGACCAATAAATAAATGTGGTGTATTAAAAAAACAAAATAACTGACACACACACACTTACTGTAAACTCATTCCCTTATTTCTGTTAAAAGATTGGGTCATACCTGCAGTCCAGACCTGACTGAAGCATAGTGTCTTTTGTTCCGGCGTGGCCACTGGGGTTAAATACCACCTTAAGGAACAATGAAATTGAAAGTGAAGGCAATTAACAAATCAATAGTTGTTTAGAGCTGGCGGTTCCAGGGAGGTTAAACATCATCATTCTAGAAGTGCATTTGGCAGGGTTGTTTTTTTCTTCCCCTTTTTACATTCTGAAACTTTTTTTTCTTTTTCTTTGTTACCGCTAATTAGCAATCAAATGTCGTCCCCCCCGCCTCCGCCACACCTCTTAAAAGCACTTCAGTTGAAAATGGAACATTGATTTTATTTTATGTTTGCATCAAGGCTCTTTATAAAATATCGAGGTAGGTAAAATGCAGGGAATTGATTTGGGCAAACTGGGAAGACGTTGGACAATCTAAATGATAAAGTGGCGGTTGCTCCGACTTAGATTATAAGCCTATTACTGAGAACATCAAAGATGGGAATTCTCAGGGAGAGCAATGCTTTTTCAAAGTAATTGCTCACTTTAGAATCCATGTAAAAGTAGGACTGTACAGAGAGCACTCAAAACATGTATACACTCACCGGCCACTTTATTAGGTACACTGTCCAACTGCCCGTTAACACAAATTTCTTATCAGCCAATCACATAGCAGCAACTCAATGCATTTAGGCATGTAGACTTGGTCAAGACGATCTGCTGCAGTTCAAACCGAGCATCAGAATGGGGAAGAAAGGTGATTTAAGTGACTTTGAACGTGGCATGGTTGTTGGTGCCAGACGGGCTGGTCTGAGTATTTCAGAAACTGCTGCTCTACTGGGATTTTCACACACAAGCATCTCTAGGGTTTACAGACAATGGTCCGAAAAAGAGAAAATATCCAGTGTTATATAATATCCAGTTCTGTGGGCGCAAATGCCTTGTTGATGCCAGAGGTCAGAGGAGAATGGCCAGACTGGTTCGAGCTGATAGAAAGGCAACAGTAACTCAAATAACCACTCGTTACAATCGAGGTATGCAGAAGAGTATCTCTGAACGCGCGACACGTCCAACTGAGGCGGATGGGCTATAGCAGCAGAAGACCACACCGGGTGCCACTCCTGTCAGCTAAGAACAGGAAACTGAGGCTACAATTCGCACAGGCTCACCAAAATTGGACAATAGAAGATTGGAAAAATCTGCAACAACTGCGTGATGCTATCATGTCAATATGGACCAAACTCTGAGGAATGTTTCCAGTACCTTGTTGAATCTATGCCACAAAGGACTAAGGCGGTTCTGAAGGCAAAAGGGGGTCCAACCCGGTACTAGCAAGCTGTACCTAATAAAGTGGCCGGTGAGTGAGCGTATATACAGCACCCCCCCCGGTCAGCCTGCATGCACCAGCGGCAAAAAAAAAATCCCCCCCTCTGCTTTTTTGTCAAATCGCACCCTGTGTATATATATATAATATATATAATCTAATAGTAACTTAGGTACACTTGCAGTCATAAGTAACCATAATGAGGTCAGTGCAAAGCACCCAACCTGATAACTGTGCCTTTTGAGATGAGTTCAATGTTAAGGCTCAAAAACAACCTGGCTTCTTTAGAGTTGCCCCGCTGCGAAATTTACTGGGTATGAGCGGTGCTCTGTAGCAAAGGGACGACTGAGCTTAGCCCGACCTGGTCAGACCTGATAGCGGCGGGATGTTCTCCTGTCGGTGGTGCTCTGCGAGGATACCGTGGGGGTCGACGTTGGGACGACACCTCATTCATCTCCGCCCCTAACGAGGCGCCGGGGGGATCCGGAGACAGGTGGGGGATGTGGGGAAGGGGTGGAGAGGATGACGTGTGCAAGGGCAAGGGAGGAAGTCGAGAGAGTGAAAAATGGAAAAGGGGAGGGCAATTGCAGAGAACAAGTGTTCATTATCATTTACAAGAAAAGGGGGCTTGTGGAGTACATTGTCGGCCTGCTAGAGGGGCAGTCATTATATTACTGGTCCCAAAGGCAGCTACCTTCTGATAAGACAAGGTGACTTTTCGTGCTCATGCTACGGAACGAACCAACTGTCAATTTGTGTCATCACCCACCGGTGGCCTTCAGAAGTTAAGTCGATGGGTCCACCGTGGTCTCCTTTCTCTTTAATTTGGTGTCATTCCTATCAGTTCTTTATGGCGCTTGGCTTTCGGAAGAGGTTTAATCTCACAAAACAATTAATTTGCATAGTCTTGTTTTTTGGTATGGAGACATTAACGTTTCTAACCACCTGAGAAGCCATCATTGTGTTGCAAACTAGGGAAAAGGGACGACACTTGGTAAAAATTAGTTGGACCATTGGTCAAATCAAACTCTTTCAAAAGTAAGTGAGAAAAAGAGCAAAATGCTTTGGTGTATCTAATCTTCTTTCGATAAAGACAGAACTGCAGTGTTGTTACGATGCTGTTTTGTTGTTGGGCCAACAACAATGAAAAGAGTGGCGTCATATCAACTTTTTTGCTTTTAGGCGTAATGACTTTCAACTGAATGAACTGCACCAACCAACAGTCCCGGTGAAGACTGGATGCATTCCAAAAGTTTCTGCAGGATGATGCAGCATTTATTGAGAAAAATTACCCCACCTGACATCCTTAAGAGTACCTAAAACTATAGGCTTCGTCGAGCATTGCTGAAATATTCCATGTTGTTAGGAAGCTCATCTGTCAAACCACTAAACCAGACAGAACATGTATCATCAAAATTAAGTTTTAAAGACTTTTGACAACGGTATCCACAGAAGTGAACCCATGAAAGTTCACCAAAGTAAATCTCACTAAGTCATTGAGCATCCTCTCCAGCTGCACAACTCCTCCTCAGAGTGGACTCCCCCTCTTCCAGAAAGAGTCCACTATTCTCCTTTAAAACTCTCCCAAAAGCCAGTCGCTAAAAAGCGGATCCACTATCATTGATTTTTGCGCCGTTGATTAGCTGTCCCCGCTCGTCGCTTTGCAGCCCAGTTGACTGTTTCCCCCACATTCTTAGAGAAGCAGCGTTGTGCTGTTGAAATATGGTCGATCGTGGCTGGAAATTAAAGTCCACTGAGAAGTGGACTGAGTGTGTTTAGTTGTGCGTGGAGAGAGAGAGAGAGAGAGAGAAAGAGAAAGAGAGAGAGCGCGAGCCTGTAGGGTGTCTCTCTACTTTTGTGTTGGAGAGAAAAATGAATACATTTTTTTTTTTTAAAGTGTGTTAATGCATATGGTATATAGATGGAGTGAAGGGTGTTATTAAATCTTTTTCCCATTTTAGTTGTTATAGTTAATATAATCTGATTGTAGAGGTTCATAAAGGTTTGGATGGCATTATGCTGCAAATGTGTCAATCTTTTCCTGCTGCAGAGCCTGCAGATATCTCTTGTCGTAAAATTTTAGTTTTGCACACGTGCGTCTTTCTGCAGGTGAGAGGAAAAGAGTGAGAGCGCGACAGAGGGAGTAAGATCTCACGGTTAACATGCAGCCGACAGCTTATTAAAAAGTGTCCCTCGGAGGGCTCCCGAGGCAGCAGCAGATTTGGACTTTGGCGGTTTAGCCCTTGTCCCCCCTGCTCAGGACTAAACAGCCTAATTAGACTTAGATCCTCCAGAGCTCCCTAGTGGTAGCAATTCACAAAAACAACGTAAGGAAATGCAGCACACCAGCCTTCACTGATGATCTGGTAATGCTCGCTCGCTTGCAAATTTACCACAGTTGCTGAAAATGAGCAAAGACTCATAAGCTCAAGAGTAATGTGTGAAGTCCAAGGAGTCCAACATGGCGTTCCATTCTCCTTATCTAAAGGCTTAACTAAAGCAAATGTACTTGGTCTGGATTTCTATTGTTACTTTAATGCTAATTTAAGTAACCCTGAACCAGTTAACTTATCTAAGGCACATTTGAACAATTACTTGGATTTTTCTGCATCTGAATGTGAATGTCTTTGTTGAGGATTGCAATGGAGTCTATATCCAAAAATAGAACATTTTGGCCTAATAATAGGTAAATTAAAAATATATACATATATATCTGCACAAACGCAGCGACAGACAAAGGTTATCACCAGCAGTTTCCACCATCTTTTATCAGTCTCTTCACGCTCTGTGGCGCTGAATTAGATCTGAAATGCTGAGCCGAGGTAGATGAGGACGGAAGATGAAGAGGAGAGCAGAAAATTAAACGATCAGCCAACAGGCTTTGTCGAAACAAAGCTCACTGGGGGCATCAAAGGCAAAGGGGGGATGGGTAATGAGCAATGGGGAAAAATAGACACTGTAACACCAAAGGAAAGAAATGAGACCATGAGGATGTACTGAGTGGTCCATTTTCTTGCCTCTACTCTCCAGCTATTACCTAGTTGCAGCACACACAAAGCATTCTCCCCCAGCTGCAACAGAACGCACAATTCACGCAAAGTGTCACATATAGCACATGTGTGTAACATTTTACATTTTCATCAGCCCAGACACCCTATCAGAAGAGGGCCAGGTTCTCTACAGGCTCTTTCAGACATGCAGGATTACAGTGATTTACCCTAATTAAGGAGCCGTCCGTTAAGTTCAAGCAGTTTTCTGTATCGGCGAGGAAATGGACTTAAATCAGATTGTAGAGTTTGGTCGATTAAGCTCATTAGGAGGCTTGAAGAGTGCAGTCTTTTCTCGCATCCCTCTGTTACCGCAATCAGATTTGGGATGAAAATGTGGCTTAATTAGGAGAACAAGCTCCCGCTGTCCAGTCCCACCATCTTGTCGGTTTTGTGTGTGTGTGTGTGTGTGTGTGTGCATGGAAATGAGGCCGAGTGCTGTAACCCCCCCAGTAGGGATGGATATTGTTTTTTTTTTTTACGATACCGGTGCTAACCCGGTACTTTTAAAACGATAATGGTGCCTAAACGGTGCCTGAACCGGTACTTTTTTTGAAAAAAAAGACAAGTGACAGCATTAATGTAATGCTTTGAAGCCAAAAAAGGTAACATTTTAACAAACACATATGAAATTACTTATTAACTGTTAGAAGAAGAAAAACTTGGATGTAAACTTTTTAACTTAAATTGTTTAGGGTGCGCTCCTGTGGGGGGCAGGCTGTTGTTGAGCAGTGTAGGTTGGGACCGGAGCGACTGTGCCGGGCTGAGATCCGTGGAGGGGGAGGCGGGACAGACGGCACGAGGCTCCAAGGCTTAAAGGCTCCGAGGCTTAAAAATAATACAGCCACACTTTTGAGCGTTTACCTTTCGGCATTTTCTAGCTAGCTACTGTAGCTATATGCTACGAATGATAAACTATCGTTAACTAACTGAGTCATTGGAGGTTTGTAAAAATAAGAGACACACTCGCGCCGAACCTCGAACGTTAACATAAACAATTCTCCAAGAAAAAAAAGGAGAAAAAAAAGACACACTCCCCGGGCAAGGTTGCCCAAAGTATCCGAAAATCGATCACTTTATCCGGGGGAGACGCCGCACCGAAGCCCTTGTCCCAGCTCTGTTGCATTCGGAACAGAATGTGAGAGATAGCCACGCCCCCTGATTTGCATATTAGAACATAAAATACGGCATTATGAAATACGCCATTATGAAATACACCAATATGAAATACACCATTATGAAATACGCCATTATGAAATACGACATTATGAAATACAGCATCATGAAATACCCCATTATGAAATACGACATTATGAAATACGACATTATGAAATAAAAGTGTCTATAAATAAATAAATGCGGCATTATGGAATAAAAGTTTCTATAAATAAATAAATGTTTTTCATATTTATGTATTTATTGCCTAATTTATTTATTTCACAATGTATTAAAATGCACATTTATGTATTTATTCATTTATTTAATTATGGCTAAAATTAAAATCATTAAAAAATAAAATATTTTTTAATGATGGTTCATGGCGAATGTCAAATGCAGCTGTGCCCCTAAAGAGAGGGGAAGAGCTGCATCTGGTCTCCATCGTGGTGATTTTGGTTAGAGAATGGGGGGAAAAGGGGACAGACCACGTTAACTCTTCAGCCAACTGTACAAAGATTTAATAACTGGGTTTATTCTAGACCTCACACACAAGGGTCCACAAGGGTGTCATTGGTCCAATTGCTCATGTTCTCGCTTCAAGTTCTGAAACCAAATTATAGTCCTGAAAGTTCTGAAACTACAACTCGCCAGCTTATCTTATGGTCAGGAATCAGGAAACATTTATTACCATAATATGTCAGACATACAAGGAATTTGACTCGGCGGTTGGTGCAGACAATGGACAACAAGACAACGTAGTGCAAGCGGAATAAAATATTATACTATGGGTTAGTATAAAATAAATGATCAAAGTTAAAAAAAAAAGCACCAGCGAACAGTGCGATTATGAAATTAAAAATAACCCAGAAAAATAAGCTCTTAATATATAAAATCAAATCTAATAAATTGAATTAAGAAGTACTAATTTACCTTTCAAACTAAACACTAACATCAACAAACTAAAACAAACAACATTTAAAAAGTTCTCTCCGGTGACATCATCAGAGAGGCGTTGATGCTGTCGCTCCCTCTGTGACATCATCAGAGAGGCGTTGATGCTGTCACTCCCTCTGTGACATCATCGATGGAACTGCTTTGATCTTGACAATGGAACCGCCTCTGATCCTCGATGACGCATCATTTTAGAATGTTGGATATGGTCACGCCCCCTGGCTTTGATCTTAAGAGTTCTAAATGATGTCACACAGTGTCATAGGCTGAGTTAAGTTACCTGATCACAGTTCAACACAACAACCAAACGCGCGGACATACGGACGGTTGTACCAGAGGGACATCCCACTCTTGAAGATAAATACTCAATCGTGCAAGAGATAAATAACATGAGTGAATCATTCACCGGATCGTTGCAGTTTTGGAAGAACCTACATGCAGAGGGAGCAGGACCTCCTGTACTGCCACTACCATGCCGCCGGAAGTACGTTCAAGTGTGGGGGAAGACCACCCAGAGAAAAGCGTCAGAAATCTCCGGTCTGAAGGAGAGTCTTCAAGAACCCAAGAAGAACCCAGACGATGAGGCAGAAATTCCCCTTCTGTTAAGTAGGGAGATCCCATCATTCAGACTTCAGCTTGAGAAGAACCTTGCAGAGAAGACAGCCAAACACATCCAGATCCAGACAAAACGTGAGGAAGAGAACAAGACTCTCACAAGCAGAAAAAATAACCTGCTCGTTGCCCTCAAAGCTGAGCTGGCCAAGACCAAGCAGCTGGTGGAAGATAAGACACTCCAGGAGGTGAATAAGAAGCTTCAGGAGAAGCTCCAGGAGGAGGATAAAAAGCTCCAGGAGAAGCTCTTGGAGGAAAAGAAGGTCCACGAGAAGATCCAGGAGAAGCTCTTGGAGGATAAGAAGCTCCAGGAAGAGTATAAGAAGGTCCAGGAGAAGCTTCAGGAGGAGGTTAAAGAGCTCCAGGAGAAGCTCTTGGAGGTTAAGAAGCTCCAGGAGGAGGATAAGAACGTCCAGGCGAAGCTCCAGGAGGAGGTTAAAGAGCTCCAGGAGAAGCTCTTGGAGGATAAGAAGATCCAGGAGGGTGCCCTGGAGAGCAATAACATCCTGAAGGAGGAAAATAAGGCCCTGAAGGAGGAAAACAAGGACGTGGTGGAGAAAATGAAGGTCCTGCACGAGGAAAACAAGGACGTGGTGGAGAAAATGAAGGTCCTGCACGAGGAAAACAAGCGTCTAGTGGAGGATCAGAGACTCCTGGAGAATATTTGCCTCCAGATGAAGAAAAGAATCCTAGGATTCTTTGGCAGGCGGATGGAAGACAGAGACACGGAGGTTGCAAAGATCAGGAGGAAAATGGTTGACGGGGAAAATAGGAGAGGATTTTTCGACCGGATCTTCAGGAGGTAGACGGCCGTCTCTTTCTGTAGGGGTGTTTTTTTACTCCCGGTTCTCGGGTTTTTTTTAAAAATGGTGGAGAAGTAGACGGAGGTGGATTGTTCCACCGGATCGTCAGGCGGTAGACGGCCGTCTCTTTCTGTAGGGGTGTTTTTTTACTCCCGGTTCTCGGGTTTTTTTTAAAAATGGTGGAGAAGTAGACGGAGGTGGATTGTTCCACCAGATCGTCAGGCGGTAGACGGCCGTCTCTTTCTGTATGGGTGTTTTTTTACTCCCGGTTCTCGGGTTTTTTTTAAAATGGTGGAGAAGTAGACGGAGGTGGATTATTCCACCGGATCGTCAGGCGGTAGACGGCCGTCTCTTTCTGTAGGGGTGTTTTTTTACTCCCGGTACTCGGGTTTTTTTTAAAAATGGTGGAGAAGTAGACGTAGGTGGATTGTTCCACCGGATCGTCAGGTGGTAGACGGACGTCTCTTTCTGTAGGGGTGTTTTTTTACTCCCGGTTCTCGGGTTTTTTTTAAAATGGTGGAGAAGTAGACGGAGGTGGATTGTTCCACCGGATCGTCAGGTGGTAGACGGCCGTCTCTTTCTGTAGGGGTGTTTTTTTACTCCCGGTTCTCGGGTTTTTTTTAAAATGGTGGAGAAGTAGACGGAGGTGGATTGTTCCACCGGATCGTCAGGTGGTAGACGGCCGTCTCTTTCTGTAGGGGTGTTTTTTTACTCCCGGTTCTCGGGTTTTTTTTAAAATGGTGGAGAAGTAGACGGAGGTGGATTGTTCCACCGGATCGTCAGGTGGTAGACGGCCGTCTCTTTCTGTAGGGGTGTTTTTTTACTCCCGGTTCTCGGGTTTTTTTTAAAATGGTGGAGAAGTAGACGGAGGTGGATTGTTCCACCGGATCGACAGGTGGTAGACGGCCGTCTCTTTCTCTAGGGGTGTTTTTTTACTCCCGGTTCTCGGGTTTTTTTTTTTAAATGGTGGAGAAGTAGACGGAGGTGGATTGTTCCACCGGATCGTCAGGCGGTAGACGGCCGTCTCTTTCTCTAGGGGTGTTTTTTTTCTCCCGGTACTCGGGTTTTTAAAAAAATAGTGGAGAATTACGTTACGGAAAGTACGTTCAAGTGTGGGGGAAGACCACCCAGAGAAAAGCGTCAGAAATCTCCGGTCTGAAGGAGAGTCTTCAAGAACCCAAGAAGATGTTTGCAGACGATGAGGCAGAAATTCCCCTTCTGTTAAGTAGGGAGATCCCATCAATCAGACTTCAGCTTGAGAAGAACCTTGCAGAGAAGACAGCCAAACACATCCAGATCCAGACAAAACGTGAGGAAGAGAACAAGACTCTCACAAGCAGAAAAAATAACCTGCTCGTTGCCCTCAAAGCTGAGCTGGCCAAGACCAAGCAGCTGGTGGAAGATAAGACACTCCAGGAGGTGAATAAGAAGCTTCAGGAGAAGCTCCAGGAGGAGGATAAAACGCTCCAGGAGAAGCTCTTGGAGGATAAGAAGGTCCACGAGAAGATCCAGGAGAAGCTCTTGGAGGATAAGAAGCTCCAGGAAGAGTATAAGAAGGTCCAGGAGAAGCTTCAGGAGGTTAAAGAGCTCCAGGAGAAGCTCTTGGAGGTTAAGAAGCTCCAGGAGGAGGATAAGAACGTCCAGGCGAAGCTCCAGGAGAAGCTCTTGGAGGATAAGAAGATCCAGGAGGGTGCCCTGGAGAGCAATAACATCCTGAAGGAGGAAAATAAGGCCCTGAAGGAGGAAAACAAGGACGTGGTGGAGAAAATGAAGGTCCTGCACGAGGAAAACAAGGACGTGGTGGAGAAAATGAAGGTCCTGCACGAGGAAAACAAGCGTCTAGTGGAGGATCAGAGACTCCTGGAGAATATTTGCCTCCAGATGAAGAAAAGAATCCTAGGATTCTTTGGCAGGCGGATGGAAGACAGAGACACGGAGGTTGCAAAGATCAGGAGGAAAATGGTGGACGGGGAAAATAGGAGAGGATTTTTCGACCGGATCTTCAGGAGGTAGACGGCCGTCTCTTTCTGTAGGGGTGTTTTTTTTCTCCCGGTACTCGGTTTTTTTTAAAAATGGTGGAGAAGTAGACGGAGGTGGATTGTTCCACCGGATCGTCAGGCGGTAGACGGCCGTCTCTTTCTGTATGGGTGTTTTTTTACTCCCGGTTCTCGGGTTTTTTTTAAAATGGTGGAGAAGTAGACGGAGGTGGATTATTCCACCGGATCGTCAGGCGGTAGACGGCCGTCTCTTTCTCTAGGGGTGTTTTTTTTCTCCCGGTACTCGGGTTTTTAAAAAAAAATGGTGGAGAAGTAGACGGAGGTGGATTGTTCCACCGGATCGTCGGGCGGTAGACGGCCGTCTCTTTCTCTAGGGGTGTTTTTTTTCTCCCGGTACTCGGGTTTTAAAAAAAAAAAAATGGTGGAGAAGTAGACGGAGGTGGATTGTTCCACCGGATCGTCAGGCGGTAGACGGCCGTCTCTTTCTGTATGGGTGTTTTTTTACTCCCGGTTCTCGGGTTTTTTTTAAAATGGTGGAGAAGTAGACGGAGGTGGATTAGTTCCACCGGATCGTCAGGCGGTAGACGGCCGTCTCTTTCTCTAGGGGTGTTTTTTTTCTCCCGGTACTCGGGTTTTTAAAAAAAAATGGTGGAGAAGTAGACGGAGGTGGATTGTTCCACCGGATCGTCAGGCGGTAGACGGCCGTCTCTTTCTCTAGGGGTGTTTTTTTTCTCCCGGTACTCGGGTTTTTAAAAAAATGGTGGAAAATTAGACGGAGGTGGATTGTTCCACCGGATCGTGGGGCGGTAGACGGCCGTCTTTTCTGTAGGGGTGTTTTTTTTCTCCCGGTACTCGGGTTTTTAAAAAAAAATGGTGGAGAAGTAGACGGAGGTGGATTGTTCCACCGGATCGTCAGGCGGTAGACGGCCGTCTCTTTCTCTAGGGGTGTTTTTTTTCTCCCGGTACTCGGGTTTTAAAAAAAAAAAATGGTGGAGAAGTAGACGGAGGTGGATTGTTCCACCGGATCGTCAGGCGGTAGACGGCCGTCTCTTTCTGTATGGGTGTTTTTTTACTCCCGGTTCTCAGGTTTTTTTTAAAATGGTGGAGAAGTAGACGGAGGTGGATTATTCCACCGGATCGTCAGGCGGTAGACGGCCGTCTCTTTCTCTAGGGGTGTTTTTTTTCTCCCGGTACTCGGGTTTTTAAAAAAAAATGGTGGAGAAGTAGACGGAGGTGGATTGTTCCACCGGATCGTCAGGCGGTAGACGGCCGTCTCTTTCTCTAGGGGTGTTTTTTTTCTCCCGGTACTCGGGTTTTTAAAAAAATGGTGGAAAATTAGACGGAGGTGGATTGTTCCACCGGATCGTGGGGCGGTAGACGGCCGTCTTTTCTGTAGGGGTGTTTTTTTTCTCCCGGTACTCGGGTTTTTAAAAAAAAATGGTGGAGAAGTAGACGGAGGTGGATTGTTCCACCGGATCGTCAGGCGGTAGACGGCCGTCTCTTTCTCTAGGGGTGTTTTTTTTCTCCCGGTACTCGGGTTTTTAAAAAAATGGTGGAGAATTAGACGGAGGTGGATTGTTCCACCGGATCGTCAGGCGGTAGACGGCCGTCTCTTTTTCTAAGGGTGTTTTTTTTCTCCCGGTACTCAGGTTTTAAAAAAAAAAAAATGGTGGAGATGTAGACGGAGGTGGATTGTTCCACCGGATTGTTCCACCGGATCGTCAGGCGGTAGACGGCCGTCTCTTTCTCTAAGGGTGTTTTTTTCTCCCGGTACTCGGGTTTTTTTAAAAATGGTGGAGAATTAGACGGAGGTGGATTGTTCCACCGGATTGTTCCACCGGATCGTCAGGCGGTAGACGGCCGTCTCTTTCTCTAAGGGTGTTTTTTTTCTCCCGGTACTCGGGTTTTAAAAAAAAAAAATGGTGGAGAAGTAGACGGAGGTGGATTGTTCCACCGGATCGTCGGGCGGTAGACGGCTGTCTCTTTCTGTAGGGGTGTTTTTTTTCTCCCGGTACTCGGGTTTTTTAAAAAAAAAATGTTGGAGAAGTAGACGGAGGTGGATTGTTCCACCGGATCGTCAGGCCGTAGACGGCCGTCTCTTTCTCTAGGGGCGTTTTTTTTCTCCCGGTACTCTGTTTTTTTTAAAAATGGTGGAGATGTAGACGGAGGTGGATTGTTCCACCGGATTGTTCCACCGGATCGTCAGGCGGTAGACGGCCGTCTCTTTCTCTAAGGGTGTTTTTTTCTCCCGGTACTCTGTTTTTTTTAAAAATGGTGGAGAATTAGACGGAGGTGGATTGTTCCACCGGATCGTCAGGCGGTAGACGGCCGTCTCTTTCTCTAAGGGTGTTTTTTTCTCCCGGTACTCGGGTTTTTAAAAAAATGGTGGAGAATTAGACGGAGGTGGATTGTTCCACCGGATTGTTCCACCGGATCGTCAGGCGGTAGACGGCCGTCTCTTTCTCTAAGGGTGTTTTTTTCTCCCGGTACTCTGGTTTTTTTAAAAATGGTGGAGAATTAGACGGAGGTGGATTGTTCCACCGGATCGTCAGGCGGTAGACGGCCGTCTCTTTCTCTAAGGGTGTTTTTTTCTCCCGGTACTCGGGTTTTTAAAAAATTGGTGGCGAATTAGACGGAGGTGGATTGTTCCACCGGATTGTTCCACCGGATCGTCAGGCGGTAGACGGCCGTCTCTTTCTCTAAGGGTGTTTTTTTCTCCCGGTACTCAGGTTTTTTTAAAAATGGTGGAGAAGTAGACGGAGGTGGATTATTCCACCGGATCGTCAGGCGGTAGACGGCCGTCTCTTTCTCTAGGGGTGTTTTTTTTCTCCCGGTACTCGGGTTTTAAAAAAAAAAAATGGTGGAGAAGTAGACGGAGGTGGATTGTTCCACCGGATCGTCGGGCGGTAGACGGCTGTCTCTTTCTGTAGGGGTGTTTTTTTTCTCCCGGTACTCGGGTTTTTAAAAAAAAAAATGTTGGAGAAGTAGACGGAGGTGGATTGTTCCACCGGATCGTCAGGCGGTAGACGGCCGTCTCTTTCTCTAGGGGCGTTTTTTTTCTCCCGGTACTCGGGTTTTTAAACAAATGGTGGAGAATTAGACGGAGGTGGATTGTTCCACCGGATCGTCAGGCGGTAGACGGCCGTCTCTTTCTCTAAGGGTGTTTTTTTCTCCCGGTACTCTGTTTTTTTTAAAAATGGTGGAGAATTAGACGGAGGTGGATTGTTCCACCGGATCGTCAGGCGGTAGACGGCCGTCTCTTTCTCTAAGGGTGTTTTTTTCTCCCGGTACTCGGGTTTTTAAAAAAATGGTGGAGAATTAGACGGAGGTGGATTGTTCCACCGGATTGTTCCACCGGATCGTCAGGCGGTAGACGGCCGTCTCTTTCTCTAAGGGTGTTTTTTTCTCCCGGTACTCTGGTTTTTTTAATAATGGTGGAGAATTAGACGGAGGTGGATTGTTCCACCGGATCGTCAGGCGGTAGACGGCCGTCTCTTTCTCTAAGGGTGTTTTTTTCTCCCGGTACTCGGGTTTTTAAAAAAATGGTGGAGAATTAGACGGAGGTGGATTGTTCCACCGGATTGTTCCACCGGATCGTCAGGCGGTAGACGGCCGTCTCTTTCTCTAAGGGTGTTTTTTTCTCCCGGTACTCGGGTTTTTTTAAAAATGGTGGAGAATTAGACGGAGGTGGATTGTTCCATCGGATCGTCAGGCGGTAGACGGCCGTCTCTTTCTCTAAGGGTGTTTTTTTTCTCCCGGTACTCGGGTTTTTAAAAAAATGGTGGAGAATTAGACGGAGGTGGATTGTTCCACCGGATTGTTCCACCGGATCGTCAGGCGGTAGACGGCCCGTCTCTTTCTCTAAGGGTGTTTTTTTTCTCCCGGTACTCAGGTTTTAAAAAAAAAAAATGGTGGAGATGTAGACGGAGGTGGATTGTTCCACCGGATTGTTCCACCGGATCGTCAGGCGGTAGACGGCCGTCTCTTTCTTTAAGGGTGTTTTTTTCTCCCGGTACTCGGGTTTTTTTAAAAATGGTGGAGAACTAGACGGAGGTGGATTGTTCCACCGGATCGTCAGGCGGTAGACGGCCGTCTCTTTCTCTAAGGGTGTTTTTTTTCTCCCGGTACTCGGGTTTTTAAAAAAATGGTGGAGAATTAGACGGAGGTGGATTGTTCCACCGGATCGTGGGGCGGTAGACGGCCGTCTTTTCTGTAGGGGTGTTTTTTTCTCCCGGTACTCGGTTTTTTTTTTAAAATGGTGGAGAAGTAGACGGAGGTGGATTGTTCCACCGGATCGTCGGGCGGTAGACGGCCGTCTCTTTCTCTAGGGGTGTTTTTTTTCTCCCGGTACTCGGGTTTTTAAAAAAATGGTGGAGAATTAGACGGAGGTGGATTGTTCCACCGGATCGTCAGGCGGTAGACGGCTGTCTCTTTCTCTAAGGGTGTTTTTTTTCTCCCGGTACTCAGGTTTTAAAAAAAAAAAATGGTGGAGATATAGACGGAGGTGGATTGTTCCACCGGATTGTTCCACCGGATCGTCAGGCGGTAGACGGCCGTCTCTTTCTCTAAGGGTGTTTTTTTCTCCCGGTACTCTGGTTTTTTTAAAAATGGTGGAGAATTAGACGGAGGTGGATTGTTCCACCGGATCGTCAGGCGGTAGACGGCCGTCTCTTTCTCTAAGGGTGTTTTTTTCTCCCGGTACTCGGGTTTTTTTAAAAATGGTGGAGAATTAGACGGAGGTGGATTGTTCCACCGGATCGTCAGGCGGTAGACGGCCGTCTCTTTCTCTAAGGGTGTTTTTTTTCTCCCGGTACTCGGGTTTTTAAAAAAAAAAATGGTGGAGAAGTAGACGGAGGTGGATTGTTCCACCGGATCGTCGGGCGGTAGACGGCTGTCTCTTTCTGTAGGGGTGTTTTTTTTCTCCCGGTACTCGGGTTTTTTTAAAAATGGTGGAGAATTAGACGGAGATGGATTGTTCCACCGGATCGTCAGGCGGTAGACAGCCGTCTCTTTCTCTAGGGGTGTTTTTTTTCTCCCGGTACTCGGTTTTTAAAAAAATGGTGGAGAATTAGACGGAGGTGGATTGTTCCACCGGATCGTCAGGCGGTAGACGGCCGTCTCTTTCTCTAGGGGTGTTTTTTTTTCTCCCGGTATTCAGGTTTTTAAATCATCGGTCAGTAACGGAAATGTCATTGCGGCCTAGAGAACAGGCCATTCTCTATACAGAAGAATGTAATCTATTGGTTTCTGCATATTGACTCTGATATCAGGCTATTAAGAGGTTTATTGCTAAACTTTGTTGGGATTTCCTATCCCCCCCAGGTTGATGAGAAGAATCCAATACGGCACTCAATTCAAGTTAAAAAAGTTAACATTTTATTTAGAAGAGATAAAGTGCTACATGAGCAATCCTCCGCAGGTATATCTGGAGACCTGAAACACGCTTCGCTAGCTGTCCCTCTCAGAGTCCGTCAGCTGTCTGACTCTGCTCTGTTTTTATAACCTCTCTTGTCCTTGAACGTTGGTTCAACCTAGTTCATCCTTCTGTAACCTTCTGTCTTCCCCGAACAATGAGTGCCTGGTACTCCCTTCGGCCAAGGGTGCGTTATCTCAGATAATATTTTATCTTCATTTTTCCTGTGCTCTCCCTTCCACAATTCACATTGTCTGCCTTATATGGTCTCATCCGGTCACACCATCTGTTCTACAAGTCAAAAGATTATAAAAAAACACACATACACAAACAGAAACCCACATCTAACACGGACATCTGCAGTTTCTGTGTGCCGATCAATAATAATGTTACAGTGCCGCTGAAAATGATATACAATGATGTAAATGATATATCCATAGCAAGAAAACAAAAGGTTTTTCAAGAACAGTAAGCCCAGTAAGTGAGTATGTTTTGCAAAGTTCAGCACACTTTGAGACCGGACAGTTTGGCTTAAGTCTTTGAGAAATTGAGGCCGCCATTCACGTCACGTTTACAGCGTTGCTGCCATCTTCGTGCTCATCACCACATACACGGCAGGCTTGTAATGTACTGTTGCAACACACAGATGACAAATTCGCAGCTGAACTAATGTGATGATACGAGACTTGCTTAGAAAGCGACTGCATGTGTAACAGACAATGCTTGCAAAACTTTGGCTTCCAACTCCTCTGAGCTGTGAACTGCGGCCAGCTTATCCACAGAATAAACTATCAGTTCATATACATACCATTCATGATAGCCGTACACACAACAGGAACATTTGCAGGCAGTACTTGCAATACAAAATTGTCACAAAACAAAGATGTTAGATGAAGATCGTCAAAGTACATTTCTTTTGGTTTGCAGTGACATGCAAACGCCTTGGTGAAACATTCACTGGGTGTAAAAGTGATACAAAACAGCCAAAGTCTCAGTCAGTATCCAACAGGGGATCAGCTCAGCGATAGGGGATGATTTTTGGGTTGGTTGCCTTAGAACTCTACTGATACCAACTAATGTATAATAAAAGGTTACGAGAGCGCAAAGAAGAATAACACTATAGCCAGTGTTATGCTCGCTCCCGTCCGCAACCCACACACACACCACGCACATACCACACACACACGTCCCTCACTCGCTCCGCCAATCACAGGCACGCTCATAGGTAGCTACATTGATTGACAGGTTACACAGCAACACAGCTTATGTGACATTCACTGACCTCCCGAACTATTAACTAACAAACACATTTAAACTATAACAGTACATGTCACCGAGTCTGTTACAATATGATTAAAAATTTAAACCACAGCAAGACAATCAGAAACGTCTTAGTCTGTACGTTGGCCAAAGTGCTCAAAAGAAAAGCCACGCTCAAACTGTGGGTTGACTATTATGCAAACTACTGTCTTCCCACTACTCACTTCCATTTTGGTCCATGCTCATTTAGGAAGTGTGCCAATACATACATTTAGATTTGTGGCCATGTGTTATGCTGTGCAATAGTTAATGTGTTGTGTTATGTTCCAATTGTCTTGATTCCAGATTAATTCGGTTCAGGGGTAAGAAACTGATAACACGATTTCTGAATACAATACAACTTTTAGGATCTTTGGGGTTACATTTATGTTGTAGAGGTCTGACTTCCATTCCAAACATTTTCCAACGTTCAGTACCAATGTGGGAAATAGATTTTAGCAAGGGTCAAAGCCTTTCTTAGTTAAACATTAGGCCATAACGAGAGACTGTTCTCTGGAAGTGTTTCAAAAGCCATTTAGAGATTTGCTATTCCCTTTGTCTTTGACTGGACTGCCACATAGCCTTCATATGCAGTTTAATGTGTACATCGACAACCCCTTGGAGTATCCCAGATGAAGACAAATGGCAACTATGCCCTTAATTATTCAACATGAATTCATGAAGGGTAGTTTTGTGTGATAAATACATAATTAAGGTTGTCCAATCCCTTTGAGAGGCCAACGAATGGTCACTGCGGATTGACAGGTGCGAGGACAACATCGCCAGCACGTCGTGAGCTTGAATTTGTTGAATCATGAGGAGGCCCCCAGGCTTTTCTATTCACATCCTACAGAGGTTGTGTTGTGTCAGATGTTTTGTTTTTATCCATCCACTTTGATGTTTCCCCCTTTTGAAGCTTAGTGAGTTTGTCTTACTTTGCACCCAGCAGAGCCAGAGCTCATTTGAGTCAATAGAGGAGCTTTCATGGACAATTGGTTTCCGGTGATAGCAGTTTTTGCTATTGTAAATTGTCCAGAAATAAATATACAACAGATTTTAATGGGTTGGTAGAAAAGGTCAATTTGTATTTTTGAAGTTTCTTTAGTTATGTGGTATCCTGTCAAAAGCAGCTGGCCACTGGTGGCTCAGCAGTGGGCTGCTGTGCTGGCATCGGTGAGTACTGGAGTCCAGGCACCGATCCGGTACCGTTAGCTAACGTCAGCTCCTGAGCTAACGTGAGCTGACGTTAGCAGTTTTACGTTAGCGTTTTACTAACGTGAACCGGGTTTGTGGAACGTCACAAACCTAGCTAACGCTATTCAGGCACTCGTCTCAGGCAACTTTCGCTGTACCGAACAACACATTCAATTTGAACTGTTATTTTTACGGGTCCGCTTACCCGGATCGGTAACCGCTACTGTAAACGGCCGTTGGTCTCGATACTGCTCGGTCTGTCTCCGTCATTTGCACATTAGCTCAGGAGCTAACGTTCGCGCATCATGTCGGCGGTTTGCCAGTACTTTACAGTGGCTTTTCCAAGCAGGACGCCAACATGCAACATGTGCAAAGAAGCAAATTAATCAAACATCTGAAGACGCCTCACGCTAAAGAGCACAACGAATTTGCCAAAGTTAAGGGGACACCGGTATCGGTACTCGGTATCGGCCGATACCCACAGGATGGAATCGTGAGGGAAAAAATGGTAACCTAAAAGTCTGTTCACTTCATCTTTGAGTTCAGAAAACTGTGTGAGACTTCACGTTCCAGAACATGGGAAGCACAAGTTCTAAGGAGATCTGCACTATTAATTGATGATCTAAAACGATTTTACATACAAATAGCCCCCCAAAAAATTGGATTGGTAGCAGGAAAACAACTCGGACCTAATAATGTGAAAAAAATTGTATAGATGTATTATTTCCTGTTAGGGAAACAGTAGCTTGAGGCAGCTTATGATTAAAACTATTAGATATTATTGCTTATGATCAATAAAAACGATTTTATTAATCAGTCATTTGAGTAGCGAGTTGTGTGTAAAATCAAAACAATAATTGACTAGAACAGATTAAAAGATAACATTTAGAATTGTTGCTGAATTATTTCGCAATTGCCTGGAGCCTTGTAGACGAGCTGTTAGAATCAAACTCAATAAAGAATAGATCTGCCAATACGGATCATCAATCATTGGCAATTAGGCTCATGTAATATCCAGTGAACATTATTATATGTTCAGTTATAATTTTGGCTCAATTGTAATTCTTAAAATACAACTGATGCATTGGGTTATTCATTTCTATTCTTTTTTTTAAAATCAAGTGCCATTAAATCTGCCTGCTTAGCAACGGCTGTGCCTAAAAATGCCTCGGCCAAAAATATGAATACATTTACCATCAAAAGGAATCACTTTGCTGTTAAGCTAAACGTCTGCATAACATCTCCGTGAACATATTGTGCATCTATTCCACAGCTGTGCAGCAGAGACTCCGCTTTCATTTCATGTCGCCTCCATGCTACAAGGCAACTTATTACAACATTTGTCACTGGTAATGAATGAAAAATAATCAAGGTAACTGGCAGCCTTGGTGTCATCAAACACAAGTAATTGGCTTAACAGCTCCACAGATCCGTAGCGATGTTTTCCCAAGTGTTCAAAGGGCATCATTCATAGACAAGCCTCTCCCTTTCATCAGTGTCTTTTCGCTTCTTTTAGACTAAATCTTTCCTTTTCACGCCACTTTTTCTCAGCAACCCCACCCTCGGTGCTGCTGAGCCAGCTGTTGAGCTGAGCAGTGAGGGGTGCATGTACACACACATATCAAACGTTTAACTGGGTTTCATCGCTGTCTCTACACACTATATACTATTTAATTGTTGGCTAATGGGGGTATAAGATCAAACATCTAATTTACCAGAGGAGCATTGAAGTGGCGTTTTGATAGCGGTTCATCAATGGATAAAAAAGGGATGAATCATTTGGTGTTAGATTTGGGATGGAAAGTTAAAATAAATAAAGAAAAACACTCTTCAAAAAGAGTTGGTAGAAACTGCAGAGGTTCATTACTTGCGAGTGCTGACGTTTGTGATATATTATGTATAAAGCAAACTCCTTTCAAATGCAGCGATGTTTACAGTAAGCTGTTCAAAAGTAGAAAGGCGAATGAAGTGGAATGAATAGGCTGAGCCCTTTCTCACATGAGGAAGCTGGCCAACGCCGTTTTAGATCACACATGACTCCCTGACTCCCCCACCTCTGTTCTTTTGGAGGTATGTAACACATGCTTCCCTCTAAATAATTCAATGCATTTTGTTGTCCTGCAAAACTTGACTTGAAAAGTGAAGAAAATCCACCCTGTGCAAACATTATATATAGACTATATTATATTGAAGAATTCTGCCAAATATTGTCAATGCATGTTAATTGTAAAAGTAGTTTTATTTTTGTCATGGACACCAACAAAAGGTTGTAAATCTGGAAGATATACTGTTAACATGGAATACAATACAAAAGCTTTGATTCTGCTTCTTTCCTCCACATTTAAACCCCCGTCTCACTTATAATCCCTGTTTTATGCCCTTATTTATTAAATTGTAAAAAAGTAAATCAGGAGTTTGAGATTTGCTCGTTTGCTGCTTTTCTACAGATGATGTCAGGGGACGTTTTCAGAGAAGCTCAGTGAAGACCTGCCGTAATGCTGGATTATTTAAATAAGTCATGAGAAATCCTGGCTGTGCCGGAGGAATGTCGAGTGTACACAACGCAAGCGCAGATCTGGGCCATGGAGTTGGTTAAAGTCACATCCACCAGGATCTTGTTGGTGTGCCATCATCTATATCCCCTGAAGGGGCTCAGGTGACCTAAAGTCTCTTTCTCAGCTTCCCCTTGTTTCTTTGCTCGGAGGCGATGTGACTCCCACAGGTATGTTCAAGGGTCAGCGTGATGTGGCCATTTGTTTTTATGACGAGACACCGGAGAAACATAGCGGGAAAACGACGGAAGCAGAATATCATGTCTTGTCTCGCACGCCACAGCGGCGGGAGAGGAGCGATGCAGAGCTAGAAGGTGGATACGGTCACATTGTAATTACCTCTAATTACCTCATCTAAAAACAGACACACATCACGCATTTGCACATTCCTACTCCGCAGCATGTAATCATGTTGCAAACACCATAATAGGATTTTGGTATGAAATCGCTATAATGATACGGAGTCCCAACAATTATTTTTCTCTCCTCCTATGATGTCCTCCTTCCTGCACTTAGGTCTATTGTGAGAGCTTCTAGACTCCTTCTGAACGGCATTATTTCAAATTGAGGTTGGTACAATGTAAAATGATTCTCTCTATTTTGTCTAAATAGTAAACTATTCTGTCTATTCCACATTCAAACTTACTCCAGCCTCTGAGTTTGACTGCTGGCACCTGTTTAATTATTTACCACAAAGAATGTAGTATATTATATACACAATATATACTGCCCTAATGTCTTCATAAAAAAAAAACCCCATGTAATTCCAGACGTGGGAATAAGCACCCGAGCGTGCGCCAACACAAGCTGACAACATGTTTATCTTCGTGCACAAAAAGCGTGGAGACACAAGCACAAACGCTGTCACACACATCTTGAAAGTAGAATCAAACCAAGGGAATCAAACGCAGAGTTTTGAAGCAATCTTAGCCTGGGGCTGTTGCCCAGGCAACCTCGTCTTTGAGGAAGAATATTCCTGCCGAGGATCCATAAACAGGGTGGAAACTTACTCGGAGCGAAATCAATGAAGCATCTTTGGTTCTCTTTTAAATCGATGCCGTTATAACAAGGAGACATTTTTGGTTTTCCGGGTGACGTTGTTGATAATTGAAAGCAGGGTAATGATTATTTGTAAAGGGAAGGCTTGTCACGGTTTTTAACTTGAACAACTTAAGGATACGTGCTCCTCTGCGGGCTGAGAGGAGTCCATGATGCCGTCAACAGACACGGAACGGCAGTGGCTTTCAAGGACCAACGGATCATTTGAGACAACTTTGTATGAATCTCGTGAGTGACATCACAAAGTAATGTGGGATAAAAGCAGGGAGCAGATTCAACCTTCTGAATGAAACATTGCAGCAGAATACACTTGTCACGACTGTAAAAGACGTTTTTTGGGAACAGGAATGAATTAATGTTTCATTTTAAAGAGAGAGGCACAAAATTAAAACGAATGTCCAGTTTATTGCACATGAGGTTTTTCCGTTTACAGCGTAAATATGTTTCCGAAATTTTTATTCCAAAGCTCGCACTTCTCCATTGTGAAATGAATCCAGGGCCATGGAGACATTCATTAAAGCAATGCTGACACAAGAAATTAAGATTTAGGACCTACATTAACTCAAATATTGGACACTTTTGTCACCTTAAAAGAGGCAGCTTTATGTGAGCAGTTGACTATTTGCAATTTTAGGCAGCTTTTGTGATGATCGATATGAGGAATTGTTTTCATTCCATAAAACGCATATCAATAAAAAAAGTAATAAGTGACATTTTGTGACACAAGTACTTGTTCTGGGGCCTGGATTGACGGTCACATGTTGGATTGTTACCTTAAATGATTCGCCCTCCCAATAATGGGCGTTAATGGCTGTTACAGTAATCGTGCCGGAGCTTTTTAGGCGCTTGGACCAATGCTTTGGTTTTCAGCCTAACCTCCTTTTAAAAAGGGGGCATCATCAAACGGCGGGTCGCAATCCATGGTCATAGTTTTCTCTAAACGCTGGAATAGACAAAAACAGTAGAAGAGAATTAGGAAGAATAAAATAAGAATTCTAAACATTTGACTCAAAATACTAACCAATAAATAAACATAGTCAGAAAAATTGGGAATTAACCTAACATTATTTTTTCAAATATAAAAACTAAACTCTGCTGGTTTAGAGTTTCAGACCAACAGCCATGCACTAGAAATATCATTTAATTCAAACAGACGAGCCGAGTCACTTTTAATCATCGCAGCTCATCAATAACTCTGGATCCTGAGACGACACAGCTGCTTATGAGCGATCGCGATGCACTGACAGATGAGATATAAATCCAGTTTATTTGAAACTGGACTTTTATGGTTCACTCACGCTCAGGTTACTCATATCCTGATTGAGGCGGCTTCTTTGTTCCTGCTTGATTTCAAACCAGTTGAAATGCGCTGCCACCTTTCACCTGAATTCTACCTGGGTCAAAGCAGCTTTACGGCTAAAGATCATCTGTAAATGACAAACGGTCGTACCAAAATGACCATGTGACTTCGCCATCGGACCGTTTCTCTATGTTTGGTCCCACTTCCCTCGCCGCCGTTGACTCACATCCAGGCGTTTTGACGGCGAGTTCAATAAAGTACTAATAGTGTTATTGGAGATGAGAGAAAAACAAAAAGAAGAAACACTGAGGGGGGAAAAAAGAAGTGTTGTGGGAGTTACCTGCCTGTGCTGTGTTTCTGATGGATGGCCTTGCCTGCAGCACTACCGCTTTTAAAACTGGCTTTTAAGAGCTGGTGTCTTGCATGAACACACACACAGTGTTTGAAATTGTTTCAACTACTTCTAATGCATCTTGTGATACGTTTATGTCCTGGGAACCCACTTCTGAGCCTTTCCCCCCCCCGTATTCTCCATAGACACACATAAACACACAAACACACACACACACACACACACACACACCACAAAGCCAGCTTGTATTGTATATTGCACCGACACTCTTCTTTAATATCATGACATTCCAAAGCAGAGTGCCTTTACCTCAATGTTCATCTCGCCGGGAAATGCACACAAGCCTTCTCACTGCAAAAGCTGTATTTTTGAATCAGCACTCAGCCCAAAATGACTGAGCACAGCGTCTCGCGCTTCGTACCATTGTGCCGGTAGCTGGTACCAAAGCTGCCACACATTTCCACTATTGGATTTGTTAACACAGCTGGTCCCACTGGGAGAGCAGACCTCGGCGCTGACGTACTACTAAGGGTGGTGGGGGGAGGGGTCTTTCTGCCCCCCCCTCACCCCCCGTCTCCTTGTTGGAAACCCCGACTGAGCCTCAGCAGGTGAGACCTTGAGTGCACATAGGCAGATGGGAGAGGCTGCCTTTTTCTCATTTCAAACCCTAATCAAGATCTCTGTGTGTTTGTACGTGGGAGAGAGTCTATTTACACGTGGATGAAACATGGGGATGGAGGGCAGGAAAAAAAAAAAAGAAAAAAAGAAAGTTGGCATCACATCCCACGAGCAACTGTGACAAGACACTCTTCCCTCCCTCCGGTCTGTCCGTCTAGCACCCCGCCTGCCTTGTCCGAACGTCCATCTGGCCACCCATTGCACACAGGCCCCCTCCACCCAGCGCCTCGGCCCTAACAAAGCATTGCTCGGTCTCTGCTCGCCGATTAGCACAGCATTCTGGGTAACACAAAGGAAATGCCAGCTCGCAACTAAAATTTAAGTCTGCCGCAAATGGCTGAACAGCAGGAACAAGTGGCGTTGTTTCCCGTAAGAAGAGAACTTTGACTGAAAACGGTGGTGGTTTTTCTTGTGCTTGAAGCATCCAAATTACAATTGATTTTTAAAGGCCATGAAGGAGACTGATTATGGCTTTAGTTCAGGGATAGACGGTCCCATTCATGCTATACCATCAGCGGCTCATTCAGCGGCCACTTAGCTACAAAATAACTAATTATGTTAAGTAATATTCATGCTGATTGCCCATTTTCAGGCAAAAACCTCTGGCACCACCCCAACATAATTAAGTGCTTAGCTTTTGGAATCGCTTTCACATCTGTAGTGTTTGGGAACAAAGGCTCAAAATGTTTTTTTTAGAAAACAAATCTACGATTGTACGCAAGACATTTGAATGTTTACGTTATTTACATTCTTTGGAGGAGGTTCATTTGAATTGCATTACTGATCGTGTGCACCTTACTGGTTGTTATTAAAGCGCTTTACAAATAAAAATTGATTGATTGGAAAGTCATCGTCGTGGCAACATCACTGCCGCGTGAGAAAACAAAATTCTTTTGACCAAAGGTCCTTGGGCATTGTGCTTCATTTCTCGTCTTTCGGGTCCAATGGTCTGTACTCAGGAATAAGTCAGCGGGACCATAACATAGAGACAGCGACTGGGCCTCTTTTATTGTAATAGAGATGAACGGATGTAAACAACAAAAAAAAGAGGCATCT
Organism: Apeltes quadracus; assembly: GCA_021346845.1. Classification (NCBI taxonomy): domain Eukaryota; kingdom Metazoa; phylum Chordata; class Actinopteri; order Perciformes; family Gasterosteidae; genus Apeltes; species Apeltes quadracus. The sequence goes on from CM037928.1 coordinate 15,006,056, forward strand.
GAACTGTTATTTTCATTGGAGAGGGGTAACTTCATTCGATTTAATGGGGATCTGCTTAAAAACACAAAGTGGATCATTGAGTGTAACATAATGCTCAACGCCTCTTGTTTAGGACCTTTTACATTTTGGTGAAACCATACGTGCTCCCTCTTTAACTCCAAGATTTAAGGGGGTCTTATGGCGTACAATTAAAATTAAAATCGTAGTTTATGTTTTGTATTGATGCAAATAGTCCACATGTATATCACACCGTCCTGTGGTCCATTTGCTTTGCTTTCGCAGACTCAGTGAACTTGAGCAGACTTTGCTCCGACGGACTAAAGACTCCTTTCGCATTGGCTGTGCGCTATTGTGATACGGTTCTTTTAAAAGTGAACTCGGCTCAAGTTTTCCACGGCAGATGGAACATTTTGGCGATGTGTTTTCTTATAAAGAGCAGGAGTTCTGCAGCAAACAAAGACGTATTATATTGAAACACTGCAGCTCAACACAAGCATCTCACACATTTCTCACATGAACAGACTCACTGTGTTGATCCTTCTGTTACTTTTAGGGTTGCGGCCATGATATTCATTTGTATTGCATTACTCAACGGCAGCGTAGATATCAGCTCTACTTTAATGTAGATGTATATATTCAGGCTAAAACTGTCACAGCTAGTTTGATTTAAATAAGTGCTGTTTGACGCAAAGCATTTTCACACTTCGAAATTCATGTTGTTGTAGTGAGAAATACCAATTCTGATTAGGCTGAAAGGACCCTGGGGTCCGAGAGGTTAGACAGACACAACCTTTCTGTGTAAACGGTGCATTCTCTACAAGTAGCCCAAACGCACTGACCTTGTCAGCTGATGATGGTGGGCGGACGCCTCGAGAGTCTCGTTGGCGCCGAGTAGATGACCTTGTGCCGTCTCCGATCAGATACAGTAAGAAGACAAAGTCTCCAGGCGACCGAAGCTGTCACACTACATAAAAGGAGACGTTGCATAAAGTCAACAGAAGAACAGCCTCTGTATTGACTTCTGCTGAATATCGAACACTGTGTGAATAACCAGACAAACTTTGCTCAAACAGTATTAATGCACAAGATATGATTCAATCTGTATTGATAAGTTAATTTCCTCACTTTAAAAACTGTAAAAGTGTGGGCAGTATGTGGGCAGTAAATTTGTGTTTTTGAACAGATTGGACATTAAAACAAACTTTGTCAAGATTTAATAAGTATCAAGAAATTATTCAATTGCAGAGTGTTTTTTAAAGAAATCATTGCTGATGGTACGTGTTCTTCTTAATCCCCATTCGGACTGGGTTCATTTCTCTAGAAAGTCGTGGGGATTTTACCTGGGTCATTTTACACTCATACTAATACTAATAATTAGGGCGGCAGTTACTCCTTGGATCTCTTGCAGGTTGATTCTTAGAGAGAATCCCAGAGTCGTTTCCTTGGGAATATGTGCTAGTCTTTGAACTAGTTTTTCTTCGACAGCCCAGTTTAAAATACTACACACAAGTCTGACTTCACAAAAACTATTTGGGAGCTAATATGGTGATAACAAAAATTAAGTCATCAGTAGAGCAGGTATCAAATGTGTTGTTGCTTTTTCAGCTATAAGACAAAACAGAGCTTCTCTCATAAGTCTTCAAGCCCCCGTAGGAGGGAGGCTAACCCCGTTGAAACTCAATAATTCTGCCACACACTTTGCGATTTGAGACACTCATCCTGAACAAATATAACAAAGCTTCAGCTCTACGTGTCATTTTACCTTCAACAGGCTTTGGCGCTCCTAACGACGTCATGCTACTTGGATCCAATTAGATCAGACGATTACAAAGAGGGTTAAACTTGCAAAATCAGACCATCATACAGACAAAATAGTCCCAGAGACATGCCCATTTTTATCATGGGTAGGATTTTTAAGTATTTGTAGGCAGGTCTTTTCACTTGGGTTTCCCCGTAAGTGGAAAAACTCAATTCACCTGCTATTTAGACTTTTTGACCTGAAGTAAAGAATACCGTCAAACAGAAGTTGTTTTTAAAATATCATGTTGTATTATTGCAAGAGGAAGCACTGGCGTCTGCAAAAGTGTGCTTCCCAGATTGAAATTAATTAATTTCATCCACAGTAGAAATGTTCCTTCACAGTACCAAGCAAGGCCAGAGTCCCACAATGCAACTCTGCAGAATCCCAAATTGTTTGCATTTCTGTTACTCAGTATTTGATTAACTTTACTGTAGAGAAAGTAAAAGCACATTTAGATTTTTGAGTGTGTAGACAAATAATTGTTGACGCTGAAGAAAACTAGGATGTGACGAGTTTATCATTTCTAAGTGGTGTTACAGATATGCATTTAGATTGCACACCAGACAATTAGATCCCAAAGAAGTGTAGGTAGCAAGGAACTATTTGTACCATTATGGTGATTATGTCATAGCGGTCTTCTTGTGGAGATCTGAATGAGGACGATTTTGGCAGACTTCCTCCATAGCTTTGTCCTGATGGTTAAAATGCAGTCCAGAGTTGAATTAAATAAATATTTCATCCGCCACCTCTGTGTGTAATGCTTCTTTTGACTGTATCTGGCGATAGGCAGCAAGCCAGAAGATTACAGAAGGTCGGCATAGAAACAGATCATGATGCAAGAGACGTTTTTCAAATCTTCAAATATCTCCGCTAAACTATGAAGATTTGGGTTACTTCCCTATTTTTCCCCCTTCTTTAACCTGTCAATACCCTCTTAAGAGCAAATGGAGATAGTTAATGCTGCAGGATGTGAATCAAATGGCTATGGATACGCATCAAACCGCCATAATCTTTCTAGATTGACATCCGCAGCTCCCATCTCTGTCCCTGTGTGCTTACCTTTGCAGCAGCCGTCCCCAGATCAGATCTGTGTTGTTTTGGCCTCTGCCCCTTTCCCTCTGCTCAGCCCACTCAGGTTGCATTCTGCCTGCTGCAAGCCAGGTAGGATTGTACCAGTGGCTGGCAGGCAGGCAGGCAGGCAGGCAGGCAGGCAGGCAGGCAGGCAGGCACATACACTTTAAAAAGTTTGCATTGTCACGTTGAAGCCAGGAAATGGGCTTTAATATATATTTAGCAAACTCAAATCTTGGAGGAGTTACATTTTAAATGATAAAGATATGGGTTATTATTATGAAATAAAAACAGTCACTGTGTGATATTCTACTGCACAAACTAAAAAAAAAAAAAAAAATGTTGAGTTGTCAAGTTGTTGAGCAGACTTCGGGGATCGGGGTCAGTACAGCACTGCGACATGATGCCGTGCACCTTCAAGGGGACACCATTGTTACTGCTAGCTCAGCTTTTATGAAATATGACTCGTCTATGCCGCGATTAATCCTGGACAAGACTAAAAACGGACTGCCAAGATTCCAGAAGATGGGTACTGTTATTGAATTTTTATATACATGCGATCAATTTGTACCGGTCTCATTTGTCACGTTGAGCCACATATTTTTCAGGGTGAGTAAATACAGGCAGCGGCTGGCAGTTTCACTCCAGTGTCACTTCCAGTTCTAGACATTACTGGAACTGAATCAATCATCATAAGCTACATTATGGCATGACAAATTGAGCGTTTAAAATTAAAGTTTCTAGTTGAAAAGCTGATCATTTTAAGAGATTGGACCAAAAATATCTTGTGACAATATCACATGAAGCAAACAGTGTTAGAAAAGCTTTGACTGAAATGACATAACATAGCGGCTCACCGCTGGAAAAAACTGCAAAGGTGTCATGTGATCGGAGGGGGGGGTTTAGACAAAACCATGTGTGTATCATTTGCACAATAGGTTGTGTGTATGACATGTCAGCTGAGATAAGAAGTGTGATGTGTATCTGGAAGGCCCCTCGGTGGCTCACGATGATCAGATGTACGTCTCAAGATAAAGAACAAGACCTTCCTTCTACAAGCAGATCATTGTAGGTGGACAAGACTTCCCTGTTTATGATACCTTATGCAAGTATATATGTGGATGCTGGAAAAAAGAAAAAAACCTTTTTGTATCCTGTTTTGATGATTTTACATCGGTTTTGAATGACCCGAACACTTAAATTACATATTCAGAAAAAATGCTGTTTAAGTTTTAACTATGGATTTAAAGACAAAATCACATCCAAGCTTGTGTAACAGTCAGAGCCCCAACCCCACTAAACATTTAGGCTAGCTTTACACTTAGCTAGATGGTATATTTACAGGTTTGAAGGATTCAATAACAACCCCTGTGTAAGATGTCTGTAAAGTACATACATCTTATGTCTGACAGACATCAATGTCTGAAGTACAGACATCTTACAACACCACGAGCAGCAACAGGAAAAGGATTGTACAAACCTTGCCTATGATGTAATCTGATGCCTTTGTCATTCTCCGCCTTGTTTAATTTAGTAACCAAAGAACTAGAGGCCACCTCTATTTATGCGCACACACGCACACGACCACACACACTCACAAATGCCAGAAATGATGGCATCAAGCTTGACATCAGAGACTAGGGAGCATTCTCATATTCATCAGAATGAAAAATTAATGAGTGCTGCCTGCATGAATAGTATGGCGTAGTTACACATTCAAATAAATTAAACATTCCTATTTACATTTGCAACAAAGTGGATATTGCACCGCTGAATATATTGTATAAAGGAAAACCTATTGATTCTGTTTGAATGTGAGGGAGGCTGAAGCATTTCTACCAAAGCCCTTGATTTATTGGACATTTTTTAAATTCTAGTGGAATGGCAGAAAGAATGAGAACGTGTATTATCACGGTGGAGCAAACAACACATATTTTTTTATAATTCATGCAAAGGATCACGGGGCCAGATATATAGCCCGCCGTCTCAACTTATGCAAAGCTTAAAGAGCATTGTAGAGACTGAAACACCCGTCCTAGTAACCCCCAAGATGACCTGGATTCAAATGTGGTGCGAATGCTCCACATGACCTCCTCCATTATTTTGCGTTGCTAAATCAAACGGCCCGAAAAAATGCTCTGGATTAGCCAAAGTACTCTCTAAACCTGGCAATATGACCTTTTAAAACTACTGCCTCAGTAAAGAAAATCCAAAGTTTCAGCTGACCCAGAGAAGAAGTACCCTCTCCTAAGCCTGCTTTGACCAGAAACAAGCGAACTATTGCAACAGCAATCAAAACCAATGGTCAAGCAGCACAAGCTTGAGTTGTGATGTTGTGACAGGACCGCATCCAGAAGAAATAAGTGTGCTTTTAATTAAGGCGAGAAACACATACAAAGCCGTTCGGTCAGTTGGTGAGAGAAAAATGAGCCTTTAATACATCAATAAAAGTCTAACAAAACCACAGGAATGTTGCAGTCGTAAATCTGTCTTAAAGAAAGGGTTTGGTGTACTGCACCCTCGCAGAGAAAGTCTTTTAACTTATGCTGGTTGTTTTCCCAGCAGCTGAAGAACAAAGTGAAACACCAATTTCCTGGTACGAGTGCTTTCGTGTCCTCAGACCACAGCTGATGGTTTTTGGTCTCTTGCCATAAAGACTAGCTGAGGCAAATAACGCACATGTCACTGTACCCATTGACGGGATTTGTCCAAAAGCAATAACGCCTTTGATTTATTACCACTTCACATTTTGGGGGCTTTCGTTTCGTACCTTGGAGAGGAACAGACCTGCGTCAGATCAGATTCCGGGGCCCAGTCGCTGAAGATCTTCCCCCTTCTGGCTTCTCAAGTCGTCTTTGTGCGTTCGTTCACATTGTTGGAAGGCTGCATTTCTTCCCTTTTCTTCTTCTATTGTAATCAACCAACCTGATAACGGAAGCCTGTTGGGAGGAAAAAACGGAATGAACCCAAAGTCATATCATCCATGGTGGCATGCTTTAAATGAAGTTTTATAAAAATGTGCTACATTTAAGCCATTTTGGACCTGCAAAATCATGAATTGTAATTCGAAATGAATTATTCTCTTTCAGGAATGACATAAGTGTCCAGTCTGCCTTTAAGTGTTGCAGGGTTTTGTTTTCTTGAGAAGCTCGTTCTGCCTTAAAACTTTAAGACTCTCTGCAACGGCTCAAACATTCATCTGCAGTTTTAGAAAGTTATGAATGCAGGTTCTGATTTTGTTAGTGACATCTCACATAAAACTTTCTGTATAGAAATGTGTGTGTGTGTGTGTGTGTGTGTGTGTGTGTAGATGCTCCCTCTGGCTTCCAGGCCTCGTCCTATGAAGATAAAAGTCTAACTTCAGTAATTACTGATATTTCATTTTATTTCAACTTATGAAGTGCAACTTTATTTAGTATGAAACCTTAAAGCTGCCCTCATTTGGTATTCATCAGTGGCATGCAGCCTTTTCTCTCCACGGCTCTCTTTTATCAATAATTGAATAAGGCAACACGCTGTGTGAAAAGCGATCCATGAACCGAGGGAAACCAGTCGACCTGCCTCAGTGTGTAAACAACAAACGGGGATAGATTTCAGAGCAGAGACTTCTGATGATGTCTTGGTCGGGATCTTTTGTTAAAAGGCTCAGAACGAAATGCTATAAACAGGTGTTTAATACCAGCAACGACCCCTTTTCTGGGAAATACATATTTTGTCTTTAAGACACAATAATTGTCTGAACACCAGCTCAACGTTTCCAGGGTGCTAAAACGCAGCAGAGTCTCGACAAAGCCAGGTATTTCATTTTAGAAAGCATATTTATTCATTTTCTGATGTTGCATATAAGTTGTTTGTTTCTATGGGCCATTGCTGTTATTTATCTGATACGATTATTGCCAGTTTCTAGCCGTTAGAGGGGCGCTCAGTGCGGACAGATGTAACAACAGCGGAGGACTTTAAAGGGCCCATATTTTGATTCTTTTTCAACAAGTTAAAATAGGTCTTTGAGTTCCAGAAAACATGTTTCTGAAGTTGTTTGCTGGAAATAGCGTGTAGGAAACGATTGTTACCTCCCTCTACTCCCCTCTGTTTTAGCCCCTTTCAGAGTGCGCTGTTTTCGGCTGCTCTTTACATATTCATGAGCTGCAGCTCATTTGGCCACGCCCACAGATTGTAGAATCGGCGGTAGTGGTCGGCGGGCCGGGGGGGGGAGGGGGTTGGCGGACTTCCGCATAAACTCGTGCAGGCGGGCTGTGATTGGAAAACGGAACTGGAGGGGGTGGGATTATTCCAATATCTAGGTTTGTGACGTAGAAAACCTTGACGATTTTGAACAGCTCGTTCAGAGGCTGAAGGCAGGATCAATTCAGAAACTCGTATCTCACTCAAAACAGCATGGATGGATTTTCTTCCAAGTTTCTACGCGTGTGGAAGCACCAGAGACACCCAATAACACCCCAAATTTCAGAAAAGGTGATTTTTCCATAATATGGGCCCTTTAAACCGACAAAAACACCCACAAAAAAACAAACATTCAACCAGCTGACATATTTTTGTCTTCAAGACACTAATGAAATGGTATTATTTTATGTTTCCCAGCAGCTTGCGAGCGTGTTAAATTTGGAGCATTTATACTGACGCCTGTGCTTGTAGCTAACGATGCCAACACCGCTAACAGTAATAACTACGTACTGACAGAGCCAACAGGGATTACCTGCAGGGGGAACCTGTGGTTTGGCAGTAACGCTCCATGAAGACACAGCCTATAGGACATAACCGCCATGTGACTGTAGTGAGCTGGCGAGTGGAGCACACCAAGGTGCACAAACATGCAAAAACAAGGTACCCCATGAACACACATGCACCCTCCTATGTCACTTCAGGTGGCAGATTGATTGATGGATGGATGGCAAGATATTGTTGGTTGGAATCAATGGTATTGGTGCAGAAGACGACTTTGGATGTGTCGTGTTCAAAATCTATGCTGGTATGAAGACCTCCAGGATTGGTTAATTGTAATAGTGGTTTTAATTAAAAAAAAAAAGTTTGATCCAGAGGTTTCTTCAATCAATCAATTTTTATTTATAAAGCGCTTTAACAACAACCATAACGGTGCACAAAGCGCTTTCCACAGTAAAAGAGAAAAGGAGAAAAAAGAAAGCAGTTAAAACCCATTAAAAAACACAACAACTAAAACACAAAACAGGTTGGCTGTGTATTGAAGGCCTTCCCAAAAATACTTTAAAAACACTAAACACAGTTATGTTTCGAAGGGGAGCAGGTAAGGAATTCTTCCTTGACCTTCTGCAGTCCATTACTGTATATACTTCCGCTCGAGAACCACCAACAAAGAACCACATTTCGGGTGTAGTGCCCTCTTATTGCTTGAAACTTGATGTGTCTAATTTATTATAAGTTCATGAAACGGGGTCGGCGCAGGCTCTGGGTTGGTTAAAAGTTGCCGCAAAAAAGTCTTCCACTTCCCCAGCATTTGGCGTTGTCGCTCCGTCCTCTTCTCCTAACGTGTACCAAAGTTCCAAGTTACACAAAAGCATATTATGCTACATCTCCGGTCTTATCTCGTGGCCTCCACTTTGATTTAATGGGGGTCCTCTCTCTAAAACCCGCAACCCCAATCAGTGAGAGTACAAACGTTAGGCTAAACAGAGTTTACTTATAGGTTACTGATAAACAATGTCATAAGGCTGTTTGTCTTTGTGGTTTCCAACTTTGTGGTTTCCAAGTGATGCTGTTGATTATAGTAATTTAGACTATTTTATGAGCACACTAAATAATAAAAGAAATGAGCTCAATCAACTTTTCACAGTGGACCCGAAGATGAACACCTGCTTTTGACAAAGAGGCCGTTAATATCAGCCGGGGCACCGAGGACTGACAGTTATTGAATCAAAATGACACATTCATCACAGATTGGCAGTGCATTAGCTTGCAAATGAGGCTTTCAAGATATACTTTTTCACACTGAGAAAAAAAAGTTGCTGCAAGGAGCTGCAATTCTACTTTGACATCATCTCAATCCGTTTCCTCCTCTACTGGTTTCCTAATGGGCCTACTTAAGTAAGACCTCGTGCCGCTTTATCACCGCCAGTGTAGCGGCGCTGCCTGACAAGAAAGGACATCTCGGCGGAAGTCACCGATGTCAGCTGTCACCGCTGATAGCACTCATTCATGTGGAGATGTACAGTATGGGCGCAGGGGGCGCGCTGCGTGCACGGGCCGTTCTTCTTATTCCTGATCTCACTTTGAGTGCTTGAATTGCGAGGCCGAGGCTTCTACCGGGTGTGAATCCATGCGGGCAGTCTAAATCTCGGACAGGATGTCATCACTTTGCTCGGAGGAAACAACATTCTGACACCTCGGAGATGAGTGGAGCCGTGCTGCTGGTCTCTCAGGGCACGTTTTTCCTGGCAGGCGAGGACATTGGCAAAATGCACGCTGAGCGCAAGCAAACACACACACACGGATAGATAAGGTGGCAGGCAATAGAATCAAGCGATCCAGGCCCTGTGACAAAGTGTCCACACAAACCCTAACACAAAAAACAGTAGGAAGGATTGCTGGGACCAGGCGGGACTTTCACACCTTTCGGTCTTCCTCGCCCCTCATTTGTCCTGCTTTGGACATGACAGGGCCCAATGGGAGAGTTGTGTGAAGGACAGGGGAAGAGAGTGATGCTGTTGACGGGCATGTCTACGAGTCTGGCAGGTTAAGATGTCTGAGAGAAATGCAAGACAGCCGATGTGGGGATTTGTTTGGGGTTATATTTCTGAAGATAAAAATAAGGCTTTTATTGGACTAAACATTAGTAAAATAGTCAAAGTTAAAGAACACCAGATAGTCTTCCCCCCTGCCCCCCTCCCTCAATCTACAAACCCATCAGCCTTTGTATCTTAACTCAAAGCAGCTTCGTTTGGACTTTACAAAGTTTACTTGTGTCAAGTTATTTTTACGGTTTATTTCAAAGTACATTTTCGGCTTGTCTCTTGAGATATTGGAGAATGCACCGACTGATTGGGTTGTGCGTTTCAACTCCTCAGCCAAACTTACAGTTCGGATCGCAACATGGTCTTGAGTCACGTATTGGACCAGCAGGAAAAAAAAGGCTGTAGCAAATAACTTTCACAGACTCCCCCCTTAGCGACCGTTTGTTGTCGATCCCAAATCATACTCTCCGATGAGCCTTATGCCGATTGTCATTCCAATCATTATATTGTAGTGGCAGTTGTGTTGTGGCAAATTTAAAACGTAGTTTGAGAGTGTGTGCACAAAACTCACGTATGTGCTTGGTACCAGCAGCTTATCGTTTAACACCCGTGTGCCAGGCGTCACGTCGGCGCCACTGTGATGCCACACTTTCTACAGCGGGCTGAAAATGGATTTGACTCCAGTCGAGTCCCCGCGAGTACACACACACACACACACACACACACACACCTCGATTGCACAGGGACTACATTTCAACACCACGTGAATAATAGCAGCACTTTGTACTGAGGGAAATGTTTTTCTACCGTCTCACCTCTGTGTGGCTCTCTAAAATAGCCCGCGCAGCTCACCCCGCAGGGACCTTTTCTTTAAAGTAAAGACGTCGACCTTTACAAATGGAAGTGGGCCGCGACCAAGGACTGCCGCTCAGGATCTGTGTATCACCGTGCGGGGACGATGCATTTATGCCGAATGCCCCGGGAGGCACACTAAATAGGTTCATATGCTCACATGCTTTTTTTTTTTTTTTTTTCAACCAGCTTACATTCTCCATCCAATTTCTAGAGAGCGGTGGAAATTGGCAAAGAAAGTTTAATGACACAGGCTCGAAACCTTCCATGACGTAAACACCCGGTGATGAAAAACGCTTGAGTGGTGCTTGCAATTTCATGAAAAGGCCTTCTGTGAAGTAGGAGACTGATTTGGTTTGGTAAATATCTGCCTGATGCCGAAGCTGCAGCTCAATGGGATAGAGCGGCATCCTAATGCCTTCGTGTTATTGCAAGTTGCATCCGTGTGTGACTTTTTTTTTTTTTTTTCATAAGTATCATATACAGACGTTAGGGATGTCCCGATCCAGCTTTTTGCACTTCTGATCCGATACCGATATTGTAGCCTTTAGCATCGGCAGATACCGATACCTGCCGATCCAAGCATGTATTAAAGATATTTATTTATTTTGTTGTTATACTTATGTTGAAAAGGGTTTTACTCTTAAGAACAACTAGGTGTGCTAAAACACACAGACCGGATTTGGGGGGGGGAAAGCTGAAAAAAACTGCAATGGAGTTTTGAAAATGAACTGGACCGGGAGTCCGGATCGTGATTTTCCCGTGCAGGCCGATCCCATATTGATATCCATTTTTTGGCAATATCGGCGATCCAAATATCGGATCGGGACATTCCTAACAGACGTATCTTTATGTTCTCGCAGGCTTAGTTGCTAACCATAATCTTAGTTGCAAGACCTGCAGGATACGACAATATTATTCTAAACAAGTTTACAGCACATTCGGAAGAGAGGATTGACGGCTTAAATGGGAAAATCAACAATTCACAGCCATTACCTCAGTCTTCTGAATCTTCGGAATAAGAAAAAAAAATAGGATATTTGGTGCACGAAAATGTAGACAGTGTGTCAAAAAAAAAGGTTTCATCCCCGACGATCAGGAATATCACTGCATGAAAAGTGGGATTTTCGTCCCCGTAAACGCCCGAAAATCTCCCTAATTTCCGATAATTTACAGGCCGCGCACGCCGCGTTCGCCTGTCCCGGAAATTGTTGAAAACAGACTCTGACGTAGGTGGCGATCAGCTGGCGGAGGTGCGAATAGTCCGAGCGGAGCGGGCTGAATATCCTTACTCCTTATTGGATGAAAACACAACTTTCAAACAAGTAAAATCACTCGTGATTGGCAGTAAGACCACACCTGGGCAGGCCTGGCTTGAGTTTCCTTACTCCTCATTGGATAAAACCATAGCTTTCAAACAAGAAAAATCACTCGTGATTGGTTGGCAGATCTGTCGCTATTGGCCACCCAGCCTCATAAATAATTTATATATACAATATATTATTTATTCATATTGTACTGTATATTCATGTCATTGTTATCCTATGTAGGCTACTAAACAATTATTAGACTACCAAAAGGGCATTAATGAATTTATAGAAGAAATTAACATTTGCCAGGAACATGTTTATGCAAAAAGAGCTTTATTAAAACAATTATATACAAAGCAAGGATCTGCGCACCCATGAGTAGATGAAGATCCAAAAACTACAACTGTCCGTTTGCCTCCTCGGGGTTGTAGGTAACTGGCGGCGTTCTTTCCGACGCAGGTCCGTACTTTGGAGTCGCCTCTCACCGGGACTGCAGCTTCGCACAGAGTTCAGAGAGCTCCGTCCTACGAAATGACGGCGACCGTACAATCCACCCAGAGACCCCGCCAACATGCCCTCTTCTTCGGCAGACATGAGGTCTCCGCTGGCGGACTTCCAGAGTTCCACCGCGTCATCTGCGAGCACACGCTGTCTCCATTCCAGCAGCTGTAAAAAAAACAAAACAATGAATCAATACTTAATAATAACTTAATGCGTATGGACACAACACATCTATCAATGCTCGTGAAAAATAGTCACCAAATAAACTCTTACCCGCTTTCTTCTCGCGCGGAACTCTTTGCTCTTCCGCCCGCAGTGAGTTTTTCTGGCCAATCAGCGGTGAGCAAAGAAACAGCTGACGTAGTTAATTCCTTGCTTCTGTTCTCTGTTGCGATCATTGCGGCTTCACCTTTTCTTCCAAATCCTGACATCTCAGCGCAGATTGTTAGAAGAGCACTTATTAGATTTTTTGGGGACAGACAAAATCCCGTTGACTTTCCTGATACTTCTTTGTATGAAAGATACAGATATTCCGCGGAAGGAATAACTTATCTTTGCGAACTTGTTGAGCCGCACATAACGAATGTGACTCGTCGAAGCCGCACTTACTGTACCGCAAACGTTTTGAATTATATTTTTATATATATTTTTTTAACTTACGCATTAACGCTCTCAGCAATGTTGCTCTAATATTGTTCTCTTGCTTTGGCAGCAGAGACGGTGTTACTGCGTGCTTGAAAAACATTTTTACATTCTTCATATTTCGGAAGAATAATTTCTTGCTCCTCCGCGGAAAATTCTCTCTCTCTATCAAACGTGATTGGTTGTTCGGTGCCGACGTCACTCTTTTATGTGCACGCGTGCGCAGAGTAATCAGAGTTTGAGGATCAAAGCCTGGGTTGACAAACTCAGTTGATAAACGGCGTCATGGTACCAATAAAGCCTGATTGCTTCTGTTTGGTTTTGTCGATTCTGAACCAATTCTGCAACCCTGAGTTTGTTGAACCAGCTTCATGGTACAGGCCCCAGGAAGATCAGGATTTGTCCTCTACGAACAATAAATATCCTTTTTGATAACTTTTCATGGACCAAAGTGTTAAAGGTCAACAGAAAGATGGAGTCCCTCTCCAGGCACCATGAATACAAAGGGTACTTGGATAATCTGGCCCATGTTGCCAAGAATCATTACTTTAGCCTCCATCAGCACCAGACAAAATGTTGAAAGAAAATCAGTTGGCACAGTGTTTTAATTGTCCGTACAGCGTTTTGAATAAATAATACTTTCACTGCTGCCAATGTTGCAACAGAAAAACCATTTACAATTGTTGGAGAGGTGACATCAACGGTTGTTTTTTCTAGTAAGTTTTGGACAGTGAATTACCCTTTGATTATTCTCATAAAGGCTGGAGGCTACTTGCTTCGAAATGAATGTGGTTCTTTAAAAAAAAACATTTTCTCAGCTTTTTTCCCCGTCAGATGAGTTTAATAATCTGCTATCTATGTTTCCGATTTCAAGGTAATGGAATAGAGACACAAATGAATGGTTTGGCACACAGTGCAGTACAAACTACTACTTGTATTTATTGACTGAATAAATGTTTTCTTTTCATGAAGTCATGAGATTCCCAAAGATTCCGATCCCAACTTGCTCATGAGGGATGCTTCTCTAAAGAGAGTGAGGAGCTGTGATATGTGCCATGACAACACAGAGTTTCCCCACAAATAGACTTTACTTGATCTTAGGTCGACCAGGTTTATCAATGTCGGAAAGAAGTTATTGGATTCATCGGAGAGAAGGCGGCTCACACAGGGATAAATGCGGACAACACTGCTCCAGAAAGAAGGGTTGCAGGGTTGATGTGAAGATGGATGACTTGTTCATTAACTATTAACCATTATTAGCCATTTGTATTACTTATACTTATGTATTTTTTATCTTGTGTCATTGCAGGTTGCTTTTGTGTCTGAGCTTGGGGGTTTGCGTGCTTAGCAGGTATATCGAGTGCTATATCGTATATCGAAAAAGTACACCCCGCCCCTCCAAAGACTGCAAAGACCAAAGATTTTAATACTGGATGTTTTGCCGTTTAAATAACTCGCTCACATTGGTTTAGTTATGACTAAAATACTGCAAAGTAAATATTCACAAACCTGTAGGATGGTAAAAAGATTGCTTCAAAAAGCATCAGGAAGAAAATATTATTCCACCGTCTTTGTCGGTACATGTGCAGTGACCCATCTACTTTCAGAACTAATCCAAACCGAATAACATGCCATTTGAGTATATTGTTTGGGTAAAGAAAAATTGTTGCTTCTTGGTACGACGACAACAAAAGAAATGGAATACGTCAGGCTTAACGGGAGACAAAACGACTTTTGAAAATAATTTTGCAGTATAAAGCGTGTGACCAAAAGATTACCCATTTATTTTCTCCCACACACAGGCACTCACACACCTTGAGTCCCTATCAACCAGCAGAAAGCAGAGGAGAGTGGAGAGTAGCCGCCTTCTCTTTTCATGACCTCTTATTTTTTTTCTTCACAAAACATCCAACAAAAGGCTTGATTCTAAAGCGAACATACCGCCTTTCTCTTTTTCTATTAGTGATGAGAGCGTGCATGCACCCAATCAGTGCTACTGTCCTTCTCTAAGGGGGGCGGGGGAGGGATAGAAGGCAGTGGGCGCCTCTCCAGGGTGTCCTTTGGATTAGGATGAACCACCTGGACTTCACAGGAGACAGACAGACACATAAGCAGACGTACAAAAAGTCAGGAATTGGCCAGCTGGTGCGCTCGTGTGTGTTTGTGTGAGAGTGAGTCATGAGATATGCAGAGCTCCTCATGTCGTCCCCAGTGGATTTCCTATCACAACACATTACACACATTCTATTCCTCACCTCCTCTTTAATCCATCTCTTAGACCCTCTTGTACATACACACTTAATGCACACACACACACACACACTTCACAGCAGAATGCAACACCAAGCCATGCGCACACCCACAGAGAGAGAGAGAGCGAGAGAGAGAGCGAGACATTGTGCTCTACAGCTGAGTAACATTCAAAGACAAAGTGCGGTGGGAGGTTTGGATGCTGTCTTTACTGGTGAGAGGGCCAGTGGTGGAGTGATGCTGAGAGCCTCATTGGGCCCACTCTACCTCCCACATGACATGTCCAACACACAGAATGTGAGAAAGTATAACCCCGTAGGTTTCCCAATCAAAAAAGCGGTAATTCATTTTGTTTGTCAATACATATTCTGAGGAAAGAAAATAAAATGTGAGGGTTATAATTCAATTAAACTCCACTGTGAATGTTTTACCAAGTTTTCTTGGGTAAATGAAAGGTTGCAAGAACAGTAATCAAAATCTTACAAAATACTCACTGAAGCATTAGCATACAAAAATATATGCCAATGCAATAAAGCTGAAATATATGTCAGACAATAGGTTATGCTATAACGGGATAATGCCTTACTAACCTTGAGGTTAATGGGAAATATTGACTGTATTACACGGTTTGTCCACCAGAAGACGCATCACACATTTACTGTTCAAAAGCATTAGGTCAATAAGTCATCGTCATCCCATTAAAATACGTCGTCTATTTGAACTCCTGTTTTGCTATTGGACCAAAAGAATTGTTCAGAATTTGACCATCCACAACAATTTTTTTGAGTGCATTTGTGTTTGTTCTTTCGCTTTGGATCTGTAAACGTTGAATAATAATATTCAGAAGGATTGAGAAGCTCCGCTGCGTCGATCTAGTTAGTTTCTTAAAACCACATCCAGTGACTGAAAGGACAACGTCAAAATGACCTGAAATCACGTATAAGAATATTTTCTTTGAAGTGTCTCTTGGGGTTGATGGCTTTTCTATTGTGAACTACAAACACACTGAAGCACATCAGTACACCTGCGCACCTATTGGTGAAGCACACTGCCAGAATGCTGGAGAAGAGTGGAAATTAACAGAGCGAACTGTACCGAGAGTCATCAGAACGACAAAGCCGACGTGGGCTTTTTGTGTGCAGGGCGGCTGGACGCACACAGCCACAGCTACTCAAAGCTCCTAAAAAAACGGAGTGGAACTCAATTATTGACGTCAATAGAATTATTAATAATCACCAAGATAATTCTCAGAATAACGGGGCGACACCCTGAGCTAACAGGGACTAATAACCGATATATACAAATAAATCAAGACTCATAATTGATATTCAGAGTGAAGGGTGGCGAGAGTGAGACCGTTAAAATAGAAAAACCAAGGAAGACGAGGATGCCAAACAGTGTAATAACATTTTCTTAGAAATCGTTTAATTGTCTCTTTTCTGAGGTTCTTGGATAAAAAAGAAAAAGGAAAATCTAAACTTAGAATTGAGAAAGTACTGTAAGTTATCAGTAGGGTATACAGAGACTTAAATGGAACCAGATCTGGTCCAACTAAAAGCCTCTAGTCCAGTGTTCACATATTTTGTGAACTGGGAGGTTGTATCCGCAGGAGGAAATCTAATAACAGATGCAAGTTCTACAAGACGCTGCACAAGTAACAAAAAAAAAATATCCAACACATGTAGGTGACGCCTGTCAAAGATGGCATGCTGTTGGAAAACTAACCAGAAACGTCCCCTTTCCATCACTGTGTGGGTGGTTCACAATCACATCCATCACACCCTCTGTGGGCCGTGTGAGCCCTGCTAGCCACCATAGCTGTCATCCTAATATGATGGATTTTGATGAAATGCCTCCCACAAGATGAGGAAGAGGTACTAGAGCTGTCACGGGTCACACACACTGTGGACTTCCATCGGAATTACCCGAAGCCCCCACTCTTTATTCTCTTTAAAAAACGTTTTAGAAATTCTGAATATATGCTGATGAGTCCTGCGAGGCGCGCTACGAAGCCGCCACAAGTTGCACCTCAATCGTGATCGTATTCCAGCAGTTAGTATCTGGCACATCCCACACAGAGAAGGACAGCAGGGGCTTAGTTGTTGTTGTTGTTGTTGGGGGGGGGGGAAGAGTCTCCTCACCTGAGGCCAGATCTTGGGGTAAATGTGAGAATCCCCATTCTGACAGGGTGTCAATACTAAGCAATTTACGGTACCCCATGAAGAATCGATCCTGTGGATAACAGGCAATTTCTCTGCTCCGCTGGTCACCACGGCCCAAAGAAGACCAAATCAGACCAGAGAGAGAGAGAGAGAGAGAGGGGATGTGATTAGGGGCCATATACTGTAGAGCATCAACACATGCCCAGAGAGATGCAGTGGCTACACATGTACTCATACAAAAAGGGCTTTAGCGCACACGTACAGTGCATGCACGCAGAAACCGGACACACACACAGACGATGTGGTTGCGGCTCGTGAGAGAGGGAAGATGTGAATGCAGTGTTGAGCTGTGGATAAGAAGGCGGAACCAGGCGAAGAGATGGAGAGAAAATGAAATAAAGCAGAGCGGGAAACTCCGGCCGACAGAAAATTGATTTTGAAAGTAAATGAATTAATAATAAAAAATAAAAAAATGATCATCCATTTTATAGCCACATGTATTTTTTCCTCCTTCTGAATATCGATCGGATTTTGGAAAGCATCCTTCTTTGTGCTCTGTGTCACTATAGCGCAGTACGTGCCTCCGTTTAATGGGGGAGGTTGTAAACTGATGGACATCCTTCCGTCGCAGCAGCACACTTATGAGGGTAAACACAGACAACTGTGCGATAGCACTTTGTCAATCAGAAGGTAGCCACGCCTAATGCAGTATATGGTCTATTTAAATGGGATCATAATTTACTAAATGCTCATCTTCAACTTGTCTGACATGATTTTGCAAAGCGAGTTGATGGTCATTAGAAAGAATGCATATTTAAGGCACATCCACTGTGGCATTAGTGTTCAGACACCGAGGTTGGCATCTATTGTCCACATACCTGATCGCATGACGTCTATATTCAGACTTTCAGCGCTGCAGTGGAAAGAAGACTGCAAAGCATGAAAGCCGGGCCTGACACTGAGATGACACAGCGAGGGAGCATCGAAGAGTGAGGGTGTGAGTGGGACTCAAAGAACACACCACTCGTGGAAATGTCTCTTCTGACATCATCACATGCTGCCTGAAACAGCGCCCGGCATATGAAATAAAGTGCGATGGATTCTGGGTAAAAAACAGAAAAAAAAGTTTGGCTGCAGCAGAGGGGATCTCTGTCTGTCGGAGAGGCACCGAGAAGCCAGCGAAAGCTCCTCCTATCCAGGACCGGTCTGTCAAGCAGTGAGTAATGGTGAATGACATCGCTGATCTCCCCCAATCCTTTTTTCACATTTTGTGTTTCTAGAAACATCGCCCATGTTTGTCATCTCCCCCCTTCAAAACAGTTCTTGGTTTGACTATTTGTTTGAAATGTCACCAACCCCCCCCCCCTCATCCCCTGCTGAAGAAGTGTTCAATTAAAATATTTTAAAACCAAACCTTTTTTTCCACACTGACATGAATATGTCGTGGATCAGTCCGTATTTTACACCTCTATCAATGATTAAGGCTTCTTACTTTTACTCGTCCAAAGCATTGATTCACATTTTGCTGCTGCGTCCCAATATATCAAACACATTCTCACACACAAACACACACAAATGGACAGCGCTTGCTGTAGTCAAAATGATTGAGTTATTATTATTTTTGCTTCTTCTCCTTTGATCCTGCTCTTCCTTGCCCGCCTGTTGACTTTCTGCCGCTCTCTTATCTCTGTTCCTGCCTTAAGAACCATGAATGCATGAAAGAGAGCAGGAGCAGCCGGGTGACTTGACCCGGTCCCCATGGAAACGCAGGTAGCAACTCTCCAGTTGATGCTGTATTTAGAATTCTGCATGTGTGCGCACACACACACACAAACACTGCAGTTTGCTGGTCGCGTTGTGAGAACATGACTGACCGCTACACATTTACTTACCACTCTCTGCCTGACCTTTAACACATTTAACTTCAACCCACAAAGTGATTTCTTCTTTAATTGAGCTGCAAACACTGCGTGTGAGGTCTCCAGCTAGAAGATCTGTCTAAAGTGGCCAAATGTGGTCCGTGTTGCTTTTGTGGTGTAAAAGTATGTTCTAGTGTTTCTTTAACTGGATTCTGGATCCCTACATGCAAAGCTGTTCTAGAAGAGACGACATTTACACAGAGACAAGCATGCAAGTTCCATGGCAGGAGACTACAAATCTAAAATCTCTGGTTAAATCAATTAGTTTTCACCGAACTTCCACAGCGTAATCCCACATCGTCAGCATGAACGGACGTCTCAGTGACGGAACGACATGAATATCGACCAGCTGGTAGAGACCTTATCCTTGTAAGAACAGATATCCCAGAACAGGTCCAAAGCAGCTAGTTGTGCTAATCTCAGCACCTGTTGCTGATGCCGTTCAGCTGAACTGGCTCTTGAACTTTGGTTAATAGCAAAATCCTATTTTTGCACGAGCAGAAAAAATACAGACAAGAGACCATCTCGCTCGCCAGTTAATTTGGCGGTTGTTTTTATCTGGAAGCTTCAGCTAATGCTGAGTGATTATTATCCCAGAGTCAAATGCCTGTTGGAGACCGTTCTGTCTGCCTCACATCACATATAACATCAGCGATTCAGCACATTTACTCAGGGAGGGCAGTTGGCCTCGTGGTGGCTATGATAACTTGACAGAGAAGCAGCGGCAGCACGGGGCTCAGTATAGGGTCAATTACGCATTTATTCACTCCATGTAAATTTGACAACTGCCATTAATAGAATTAATGGATGCAAAAGTTTTAGCTTTTTGCATCCATAACATGGAGGGACACTCCCTCACACACACACACACACACACACACACACACACAAAATGACTGCAGCTTGTCTATGTCAACATGTGCCATTAACTGCTGAACTGCCAGGATGCAGCAAGGAAAGAATAATTAACAATAAAGCTATACTTAGTTTCTCCAAGTTGACAACCCCTTCAGAAGGTTTTGAAAGTAAAATAAGAGGCGAGACACCAAATTAGATAATTTTTAGGTAATAATAATTAGGTAATACCAGGTGATGACAGTTTGTCTTGGATGTTGAATGGAGGTAAGTGGTCGCTATGGTTTCCATGCCGATGCTGAGATAAAATTAGATAAGCCTAAACATTAGTAGATCTATTGAGAGTAATGTACTCACTAGGGGCATGAAGAAAAGTTGAGATGCTGCAATGAGATCATCATGATCCATTACTGAATGATTTAGACCCATATAAAACACGGAACGTTATGAAAAGATTGTAAACTATTCAGTAAATTCTACTAGAAGCAATCAGCAGATTGATTGCTTATTTAGCTTTCAACACTAAATCCAGCGCTTTAAACAAGGACATTGACATGAACCCTACTTTCAGAGTGTCCGTCCAGCTGTTAGAGCGCACCCGAGCTTCACTGAAAGCCTTGACAGCAGGCTGGTGTGGTTCAACGAATATCGACTGAACCACACCAAACGTCTTAGGTCAAGGCACAAATGAAAAGAAAAGTTATACAGAATGTATTTGGTCACAACTTGGAGTCGAACTTGGAGCGCTCAACAGCTCTGGAGAAAGAGAGCAGATTCAATCATTTGTACACTATTCATTCATATTCTGGTTTGCTTAATATATTGATTTATAAATTGACCAACTATTAAGCTGAAATATCTATACTGTAATAATCTAATACATAACTAGGTACATGCAAAGTATATCACACATATTAGGGACACAAAAATCAAAAAGTTGAAGAGAAAGTTCAAAAATCTTTCATTGCGGAAAGTGCAAAAGGCTTTAGTTGGATTATAATTGTTACCAAAATGTTTGTGTGCTCTGCCTCCATCTTTTTAGTTGATATGCTTTTTTTGAGTGAGGGTTTTAAAATATATTAAGCAATACCAATTAGAAAAAAAAAACTATGTGTATAATGCCTATAATTTTATAGTGACCTGCCTTCTTACTAAACCGAAGTGTTACCATGAGCTAGTAGGTCTTGACTAAATAAAAGAAATTATATGGCTAAAAAAAGGAAATAGATGAAAGAAAATGATGATCAAATACTTAATCTGGTGTGCTAATGTTTATCATTTGGATTTGAACATGGAGAAGCGCTAATTACAGCAGTGTGTCTAAATTATTGCCATCAAAACCATCATTATGTACTCTTTTCATGTGAAGCATTAATGGATGTACTTATTCATATACAAACATTTCCAGTTCGGTTACATTAAAAAAATGTGTTTAAAATTTGACGCAGAGTGGCAAATGCCATGGACCCATAATGCAGGTATCGCAATGTCCGGATGATGGTCACACACAGATTGTGCAACATAATGGTGATTATCTAGAGTTCAAATCAATGTAACTCAGTTCAACAGCTCCATAAACGACTGCGTTTCAACACAACATTTTAACCTTTGGGAAGGTGTTGCAAGAATCTTTTATCAGAAACTGGAGCACGTTTGTGAGTGAATGGATCTGATGACCCAGAAACCACAGCCGGAATCATTCATCATTCAATCAAAAACAAATTACAATCAACCTTAAAAGCGTTGGAATTTTTGGAGGTAGAGAAGGGAAGACAAGGTGGACTATTGTACAATTATTCATAATAATAATAGTGTCAATATCAACAATATGATTTTATCAAGTTTAAAATGGCCATTCTATAGATTGCAGTGTTTCCCCTACGTTGATTTGGTAGTGGCGGCCCGCCACGGCTGAATGTGTGTGCGTCCTTGAGAACTGTAAGTGATATAACCAGGGGGGAAAATAGTTGTTATTTCTTTATTTCTCCCCAAAACTTTTTCTCCTTTGCCGGGGGCGGGCTGACGGAGGGAGGGTGCCGAACCTCCGCATGCAGACTCGCGACGTTGGCAGTTGTGTTGTCATGCTGAAAGTGCAATATTTTTCAGAAACCGTACAGTTTCCTTCCCGGTACGGCGTACCGGCTCCAAATATCTTAGCGATACGCCATACCGGCCAGTACCGGCTTACTTTCACACCCTGGATACAACTTATGTTGTCAGTTAATTTAAGCCTGATCTTGTATTAGTCTATAGTTCT
Organism: Apeltes quadracus; assembly: GCA_021346845.1. Classification (NCBI taxonomy): domain Eukaryota; kingdom Metazoa; phylum Chordata; class Actinopteri; order Perciformes; family Gasterosteidae; genus Apeltes; species Apeltes quadracus. The sequence continues at coordinate 15,028,401 of CM037928.1, forward strand.
TGCTAATTTAAATCAAGTTAACTGGTGATTTTAGTTGTTTGTATTCTTCACCTGCTAGCTAAATTCAACGTGGCTGTTGATTTGATATCAGAGCGATTGCTGAAAGCCCTTCCTCACGTTTGTTTTTTAGGTGCATAATTTACATGATGAAGTAATTACACTGCATTAAGATAATGTAATTAATAGTGGGGTTATTATTATTATTATTATTATTATTTGCTATATACCATAATGAGCAAACTAGCATCCCAGCACAATGAGTGGTGTCAAATCTACCCCTCCCTCAGTAAGCTGGCAGCCATTGCCCTCACAGTGCCAATCTAGTGTCAACTGTGAGAGATTTCTCCACGATGAATAGGGTAAGACATTTCAGTGTTTTGTGAAATGAAAGATTGTTTGGCTATCAATATCATTCACACTCAATTTTTCGACAGACCTGCCCCACACAATTCTATATACAAGGATTTGCTTAACTTTAACTGTATTGTGTTCACCCGAGGTCAGAGTAACATATGGCCTCCAAATACTACTCATCCTTGAGTCCAGGTGAATGTTTTTTGATGAAAGTTCTCCGGTTGAGACAATATGGACCCGAAAGCATCACGCCTCCAGTCACGCTGCCGGTTACCAGGCATTACATAGAAGAAAAAAAACTCACATTGTTCTTCTAATAAAGTGGTGATATTTCCATAATCTACAACTACGGTCTCAACTTCTGATTTGTTCCACAACAGCGGCTCTATTAGTTCGTCCTAAATCGAATTCTGCTCAATGTCTCTTCATTGCTGCAGATTCTCTGTGACTCCATTTGTTTTCCCCTCGTTCTCCTCCCTCTTCCTATCATTCAACCCCCCCTTTTCCCTCCACTTAGATCTCTCCGTGTTTGCAGCCTCATCCAGTCTTGATGCATGGCCCATTAATGAGGTGAGCTAAAGATATTGGATTAAGAACAGATTAAATATGATTAATGCAGCATAATGAGGACTAATCTGGTGCTCCTCGGTTCCACTCTGTTTTAATGTGTGTTTTGCTCTGCTCCTCCTCGCTGGCTGAGTCATCCGCCTCTAGGTACAGCTGCTGAAATATACATGAGATGTTGGTTTACTGAAATAAAGATCTGTTTGAAAAGAGCCACGCAAGCTGTTTAAACATGAAGGTTTGTGTCTCTTAAATCTTGCGAGGGTAAATTATTAGCCCTCGTCGACAATCTACTCACCTCACCACTCACATACACACAAACACACCCAATAAACAAATACACACGTTTGCGCCTTTGCATGCATGTACAATTGTTGCAGCAGTCTAAAACATGTGCACACACACATACACACACACACACACACACACACACACACACACAACGCCCTTGAACAGTGCAAGGGAAAGGGGAAGAGCACAAGCAATCATTCCATGGTCCTCCGAGGCCTCCCGACTTTTGGGACGGCACCTTTTTTATATACCCCAAAAAGATCTTTTAAGAGCACTATCTGACATGAGTATTGACCTAAAATTATAACAAATTTAAATAATGACTGATTGGCTCTATCAGAAAATCACATCAAATGTTGCTCATTGACATATTTTTATTTATCAGTCGGTTCTCAGGTTGCAGTTGAAAATTAAAAACTGGTAATCTCGTCTCATCAACTTTGAAGAAGTTGGAAGAAGAGAAGAAGAAGGAAGAAGAGAGTTTGTCTGGTTTCTGTTGAGCCGCCACAAAGCTGGATCCGAGCAGCTAGCCTGCTAAAAGTCTGTCGCTGTCTAACAAAGCATGGGATGAAATTACGGTTATCAGTTATCCGTCCCTCAGTCCATTATCTTTTGCGTTTTACCGGAGTAGGGTTGTGGGGGCAATAGGTTTGGCAGAGTATTCCAGAAGTCTGTCTCCAACACACCGTTTTAAAGCTCCTCCTGAGGGACTCCAAAGTGTTCCCAGGTCAGATTAAATAACCCCTGTAGTGTGTGCCGGGTGAATCCCAGGGCCTCTTAAGGAGGTTGGACGAAGCTCGCAGTAAAACCAGACCTCCGTCCGGGTGTTTGAGCTTCTTGCCCTTTCTCCAAGGCTAGGCCCAACCAACCTACAAAGAAAGTCTGCGACCACGATCCCGCTCGTTTACTTACAAACCCGAGCGCATGAGACGAGGTGGGTGTCCGACCGCAGGTGGACAGTTAACCGATTGGTTATCACGCTTTCAAAATGAATCGTAATACTAGCATGAATGTGATCGGCCAATGCATTGGCTTTTTGTAGGGTGACATTAAAACTTGTGGCTAAAGTTGAGTTAGGGTCAAGTATTTGGCCAGAACAAGCAGAATGCAAGTCACATTCGTTCCGGGTCTGAACAGGCAGATCAGGACTGCAGGAAACACTGGAGCGCTTAGAAGGACACACGGGACAATCTAGTCTGGGACAAACGGAAGTGACTGGACCTAAATAGGGATGGACTGATGAGGGATTGGGTGAGATAGGTGTGAATACCAGGTGAGGGACATGAGTGCTGATCAATGTTGTGATTTAAAATAAATGCTTTGATCTATGGAGAAACACTTTTCACTTTTAACGTGCCCTCTTACTTTCCCCCTCCTCTACCTTTTCTGACCTAGCATTCTCTCAAATTTATTTTTCTCCCGCCGCGACTTTAAGAGACTAGAGTCCCAATTCTCCATTTCCCTCCCAATCACACACTCCATGTGGACTTGATGCTCCCTCTTGTCCGCCTATCCCCTTGACACACACACACACACACACACACACACACACACACACACACACACACACACACACACACACACACCAATCTCTCTGCTTCATCCCTTTATCCTCAATCACCATCCCTCTCCCAGATGTGCCCCATCCCATGAGAGGATTCCTCCTCGCCCCGAAATAATGAAATAAAACTTGAGGCACCCTCCAGCCCCTTTTCTGTAGAGGGGCAGACCAACTGATGAATGTGGCGGGGTAGATGTGGATGAGAGGAGAGCAATTAAAATAGTCTCTGCTCTCCTTTTTTTCCCGGATCCAGAGGGAAAACAGGGAGACAGAGGATGTGTCTGGCCCTGCTGAAAGCACAAAAAAAAGAAAAAAACTCATCTCAATAAAAAAATTTTTGAAGGCTGAACGAAGACAAAAGAACCACTTTTTATGGGACTTCTCTGATGCAGATTCAAGGACATGTTGGCCTATTGAGGGCAAAACACTGGCACAGACCAAAAAAAAAAGAAAAAAATCGGGGTCGGGAGTAACTTTTGTGTCGAAGAGGATTCTTGCTTCAATTAACTGGCTTTAGGTTGAAAATCTAGCACTCATTGGCCGCTTAACATGAACACAAACTACCAAGCAGGGAAAAAAACCCTGATTGCAGTAGCTGAAATGTGTATCCTTCCAATGGACTGAGTGAGTGAGGAGACTGACGCTAGGAAAGAGAAAGTGCTCACCTTTGATACTCTTCTCCTCTTCTGTAGTTGGCGTGAGCAAAGACTGTGAGGGATTAGGACTCCAGTTGGTTGGCCCTTATACTCTTCTAAGGGCCTTTCACTGGCTCACCACGAGGCAGAACCAGTTGGACTGTGTACTTTTTACATTTTTATAGTTCTGATAGATGATTAAAAAGCCTCCAGGGTTGTTAAGTGGATTCCTGGATGTTATAGGTTAATAATTTGACATTTTGTGTAGTGGTCTCTACAATTCCTCCAGTTTACAGTTTGAGACTGAGAACATGGACACAAATATTAAATATATAGTATATTGTTAATATTAAATATATAATATAGTGTTAAACTACAAATTACCATTAAAAAATGTGTAACTTGGATTGTTAGGTAGCCTGGCAATCTTCTTCCTCACTGCCTTTGTTGGCACCGTCCTGCGTTTCCTGCCAGCCACTCTCAACAAAGTCCCTACTCACGCACCAGATACAAGCAGAGCAGGGCCCTGCTTTAGACAATACTATGGCACTACAGCATTTTAGTGTAGCAATATTAAAGGGTCCACAAGTCAAGATCGTTGGTTTATAGTCCCCCCTCTCCAAGATAATAAACACCTTTATATAAAAATGAATAAACGATGCTAAAAAAGCATCAGTGATAAGTATTTCAAAATGAACTCAAAATTGAATGCAGTTTGTATTGTTCGTACTGCATCAGAAACCATGGAAGACTTATCTGCGTATATCAAAGATCATTTGAGAACTGTACAAGAAAGAGGCGAGAAATGTTCTTGCCTAGTAATCAGTACAAATACAAAGTAACAAATACTAAACGTGTGCTTTTTTTTTTTTTCAAGAAATGGGAGAAAACAAATCACGAGATAATTAAACTACTTGTGCTGGGGCTTGCATGAACACCCCCCACATTCCTTCCAGAATGCTTATCTAGCGCCGTCCGATCATCCCATCAACTTCAACCCCTCCAATCAGCAAAATCAGTCAAGATCCGTGCAATCAGCGTTCCCAACAAATAGAGCTCCAATGATTGGTTTGGATTGCGAGTGTCCCACAGAGATGCGATATCTCCAAAAACACCACATCTCAGCCGCTGAGTGCCGCTTGATTTCTATCCGACGGACAGGGCGAGTTTCTCTTGGAAGGTAATAACACGTCTGAGATCAGGCCGAGATCAGCCCTCCCCGTGCTGGTGGATGCACGGGGAGGGCTAAAGTGCTACAGCCTCCGACCAACTCCAGTAGAAAACCTACACAACGTTGAATGTTTGTTGCGAGTCGTTCAAAAGGACTTGATTGCCGCTCGCTCAGTTTGGCATGTATATAAACTGCGGATTAACTATAGAGTTTGACCGTCATAGCGCGAAGTTACGTTTTGCTGTTAAGGGGTCTCTATTAGCCGATCCCTGATCATTTTACAACGTCAACACGTGTTTCGTTTTGGTGCATTCATGCTCTGCTGGGTGGAAATGGGTTTGGGCAAAAGGTTATTATTTATATCATTTGCTGAAATGTAATATTGGAAAATGTAGTTTTGGTGAGTAGCATGAATAAATCCAATAGTTTGAAAGAGTTGTGTTCAGAACAATATAAAGGGAATTATGACATATTTAACGACTAATTGTGTGAAAAACTATAAAGCGGAAAACATTTAGAATTTTGTAATGGTTCAATCAGACTTCACAGCGTTATACACTATTTTGTAGAGGCAGGAAAAAAAAACTACAAACTGACATTTTTGATTAGATACAGCTCTTTATTACACATCCCTGACAGGTCCAAAACTCACACCAGAGGGTTCGTGGGGAATCAGAGTTGAACGCGTGGGAGCTCTGCAGAGATGCTGTATTGGATGCATCCGGCAGAGAATGTGTTGCCAAGATGAACTTTGGTCCTCTTTGGAGGTCTGCTTGTTTGTTCTTGTCCACTTACTTTCAAACTCCCCAATCAGTGTACGCAAGCTCGAGTGGGATCACTGATTTTTTTTATGGTGGCAGAGTGGTTGGATTAGTTTCACACTGTGACCAATTAATGTCCCAGCTCTTGTCATACAAGCACATGTCCGTGCCAAAGCATGAATGAAATGGTGATAACTTTAAATTAGATGAACTTTTTGTCACCAACTAATTTAAACTTTGTTGCTGAATCCAGTGGAGATAAAATGACGTCAGCTGGGAAGTAAACCATGTATCGCAGGAAACACAGAAGATAATTTAATATTTATGATTAGCACAAATAAAAAATAAGAAGTCTCCTTCAACACCCAACTGTTACGAGTTCATCTTGGAGTCCAAGTGTGACCCCGTTCCTGTGTTTTAGCAGAACCAACGTTGAAGGTGCCATTGTCCTGGAAGTGTAAAGGACGTCCTGTCCTACACCACGTAGCGTACCACACCATTTCTCCCCTTCGGACTCTCTCTCCCTCCCTCGCTCGCTCGCTGCTCCCACAATGCACCACCTCTCTCCCAGTGGGGGACTGGTGCCATGCGGTGATGAATAGTCAGATCTGAGGCAGGAGGACGCACAATGTAGGTCGAGCTCCAGGGGTTCTCGTGTGCTGCCGTGTGCGTGTGTGTGTGTGTGTATACATATCAAGGCAGTTGGAGGGGAGGGGGGGGGGGGTTGCTGCCGGGTACATGCTGCTCTCCAGTGAGTGGAGGTGTTGTGGGGAGCAATGTGGGGGTGATGGAGAGTGTTTCTACTTGCTGCAATATGATGTACGGCGTGTCGGTAGCCCCTCGTACACCTGATCCCGTTGCCTTTTCAGTCTCTCTCTGCCATACAGTGACACAAACACACACACACACACACGGTATGGATAATCAGCTCATTTGTTATGCTGCCGTTAGATCAGCGTATGAACAGATGCATGATGATTAACTGTGCCGCACCAGAGCAGCAGCCTTGTTCTGCGGGACCGCAAAGTCGCACACAGAGAGAGTGATGGGATCATAAACAACTCAACCCAACTTCAAATGGCACAGGGGTCAGGGAGAAGCGAGAGTTAGGCGGCGAGCAGGAGGCCACGGTGTGGGGAGGCGGGGTCGTAAAGCACCAGAGTCATTGCAATGCAACACAGCGATTCTTTCGGCAACCATTTGCCGGTGTATCGGGGGAAGAAATATGAAATAGACAAAAGCAGATCATTTACAAAATGTAATGATAAGAACTTGTTTCTTTAAACAAATAGCTTACACTCAAAGTTGGTGAGGAACAAAATAAATCAATATAACAAACCCGTGGTCCTCAACCTCCCACCACAAACGATTGTGAGTGCTGGTGCCACCATGCAGAGCCACACACACCTAGAGACGGGCAAGTGTTTTTTAACACTGAAAGCATTTCTGACATCCGTCACTCGAGCGTCTGACGGGAAACACACGGTTCCGTTTTATTACATGTATCACACCACGGTGAGTCTGAGATGTGTGTCTGATGGATTAAAGTGTTTATCCCGACAGCGAAGCATCTGGGACGATAACAAGCATTTTAGATTCCACGGTCATTGAGGGAAAAGTAGGAGAAATATCAGGCAATGGCTTAGAAAACTATTTTTCAACTACAAATTATTCTAATACAATTTTTGATGTGACTCATTTCTAGGGCACCTAATGGCAAGTGCGCACTTCTGCGTAGTGCACGCGTCAGTTGTCGACTGGAGGACTTGTTTTTGCGGCATTCAGCATCACTCGCGTCATCGGAACTAGCAGCATTGTTCCATCTCCTATTTCATGCAAACCAATAAACTACTTCCTACAAGTTGGTTTTTCCTTCTTCTGCTTCCATTTTTTTTTTTATACCGCTCTTCAAACTTCAAACCACCACCTTTTGGTCCGAAACATCTTGGAGTACTTTGTCTTGCTTTTGAGAAACCCCCACACACCCCTCTGCCCTTCAATCTTCTGTCTCCTCTTCCTTATCGCCTTCTTCTTAATGTGGCCCGGTATTACAGCAGGGAGGCACACCCCCAAAGCCTTTTCATCTACTTTCTGTGTCTCTCTGCCTCTCATCTGCCTCTCCTGTGTAACGACCTCAATCTGTCTGTCTCCGTTAGCTCACGTCTGCGACAATAATTCTATAATACGCTCAAGTGGGAGAACCTTGAAGTGGCGTCTTTCCTCATTTCTCCCGGGCTTCTCCGCTTTTACCGGACGGTCTGTGAGCGACGTGGTTACCGAGATGCAGAGAGCAAAATAAGCAACAGGAGGAGGAAAGGCGTGCGAGATATTCTAGCATCCACACATAGGTGAGCAAACGTGTTAGTGTGCGTGTCTGCATGATGCTTCTGCACCAGCAGCAAACCTGTGTGTGTGTGTGTGTATCTGTGTGTGTGTGTGTGTGTGTGTGTGTGTGTGTGTGTGTGTGTGTGTGTGTGTGTGTGTGTGTGTGTGTGTGTGTGTGTGTGTGTGTGTGTGTGTGCGTGCGCAGTATCTGGGCCCGTGCCGGCTGAGTAGCAGAGCAAAACAGAGCAGAGCGGCGCTATCGTCCCTAAGCAGCCCGCTGCTCTCCGTCTCTGGGCTCCGTTACCTGTTGGTCCTCATATAATTACAGCAGCCACACTCATCCATCACGGTATTGTTGTGGTGAACGCCGGGCCCTTTCTCGCTCCCTGGCTCAGCAGAGTTACATAAAAAAACAACAACAGAGTCTAAACAAGCACGATCCGAGGGGAGGCGAGGGGGGGGGGCATTTGCAAGAGAACACACAGACACACGACGCACCCACAGAAAAGATTATTACAATGTGGTAAAGGTTGTTTTTTGTCCTGGTCGGAAGACTGCGTGGCCACGGAGACACGGTGCGCTGGAGACCGTGCTTTGGATGGAAGCAGGCCAAGGTTTCATACCAAAATGACTTTCACCCGTGAAGGGCAGAGGGCTCAAGGGGGATTTGGACTCCTGGGCGGTGGAGATCTGTGCAGCGCGGCGGCTGGAGGTTCATTCAATTCAATTCAATTCATTTTATTTTGTATAGCCCAAAATCGCAAATTACAAATTTGCCTCGGAGGGCTTTACAGTCTGTACACATGCAACATCCTCCGTCCCAAGACCCTCACATCGGCACAGGAAAAACTCCCCAAAAAATGAAAAAAACCCTTCCAGGGAAAAAAGGGAAGAAACCTTAGGGAGCACGTCAGAGGAGGGATCCCTCTCCCGGGATGGACAGACTGCAATGGATGTCATGTGTACAGAATGACTCATACAGATGTAGAATACATTCAATTTCTATAACAGAAATTAATCAAAGAATTCCAAGTAGCCGGCCAGATGTACGACAGGACCACTGCAGGGGCCACCACCGTCAGATCGAACCACCATCCACAGAAGACCGTGGGGAGGGAAAGCAAAGATTTTAGGAAAGGGTAATAGTGATATGAATCATATTTAAAATTATGATGATGATGATGATGATGATGATGATGACAGCAGCAGCAGGTGCCAGCAGGGCCACGGCCAGAGTCAGGACCAGGGTCCTGACGGAACTACGATCTGCAGAGACCTGCTCAGCGAGAAAGCACAAAGAACTCCCGGGAAGGAGCTGAATTAGTCATGTGCATTAATGCAACGTGGATTTTAGTAAAAGGGGAGAGAGAGAGAAAGACAGAGAGAGAGAGGAGTTCGGTGTGTCCTAAAAAGTCCCCCGGCAGTTTAAGCCTATAGCAGCGTAACTAAGAGCTGGTCCAGGCAAACCTAAGCCAGCCCTAAATATAAGCAGTATCAAAATATGACATATGACATCATTCATATGACAGGAAAGGTTCAGAACAAGAGAAAAAAATCTGTATGCAAATATCCTATTATAATACATTTTCTCCTGAGGTCGTCGTGTGGAAGACCAATCATCTTGTAACAACACAAACGTGTGATTGTTCAGTCCTGGAAGAATGACATTGTTTTGTTTTTTTGAGGAAAAACAAAATAAATTAAATTCTTAAAAGGTCGTACCGACAGTTATTGTAACATGTCATAGTTGGAGATTTTCCTGACAAAATGTTTAACCACTCAGAAGCGCTTTAATTCACTATGAACAAACTAAACTTGAAGCTCTAATCTTGTTCAATGTCGCTCCTTTCTCATCTCCGCTGAGTTGACCTTTTACATCACCAAAGGGCAAATAACTTTGTTGTCATTTGACAACCGCCTGCTATAAACATCACAACCAGCGGGTAAAACTGGTTTAGGGCTCCAACCACAAACCCACTTCAACAGGATAAAATACATTATTTCCGACAGTTTCCTCACTAACTTCCACACTTTGCATTGGTCTGAGGAAGCTGGTGCTGATTCCCAGCACTCCCCTTCTGCTTTATGGACTCTATGCATTACGACACTCGCGTGCGTTTCAAACTGCAAGGGGGATCCATCACGGACTGAAGCGGGCTGTTACACTGCAAGTAACACTGCAAGTAACTTTTTTTAGCAACAAGTGTGAAACTCGATGCGAAGACCCCAAATGGTCCATTAAAGTATTGTTTCCCCCACCCCACACACACACACACACAGTATAAACAGAAGCTCTGGGGAGACACACATCTTCATATCATTGTGTTGCTTCACAAGCATAAACGGGGTCATTTCTACTGTATGTTAATTACAAGGAAACGCAAATGAGAAATGTTTGTGCCCTGGGAGCTACCCCACTTACACCCGACATTATTAACATCATTTTTTTTCATAATTCTGTCAACATGGATGCTGTAATTAAAAGCAGCCTGCGTGCTCTGACTGCCGCGTGGACGGCCATAATGAAAAATAAGACAGATGAGTGGGAGGAGGATGAGTGGGAGGAGGAGAACGAGTAATTTAACGCCTCCTTTTCGAATTGACACATCAGTTGACACTTAAATGTCTTTACTATCATGTCTTAATCTTACTTTAACCTGCCTTTTAAAATGATCTCCTTTGGTTCCATTCTGTTTTATATCGTCTTTAGCTCCATGCTGGTTTTCCCTTTGCCAGAAATAGGACTTTACTGGTTTTGTCAGCCGGTATAAATCTTGCATACGAGCCACAAAGCGCCCAACCGCACAAAGCCTGCAAAAGATGCAGCTTAGTCGCTTTCCCCTCTTTTCACAGACAGTATTGACTCAATCTGCCCATCTCCCTTTTGACATGTTGTTATTACAAAGGCAACGGGGAATCTTGCGGCCCTGTATTTTGTTATTTTTCAGTAGAACAAAGGCATTTCAAGCCTCATCTCGGAATTGGCCTTAGTCAGGCGTCTCATCATTCATGTCGGGATGGACGTATTTACAGAACAAAAAACGCTGCACACTTCTGCATTACATGTTGTATCTGCCGTTGTTTAAACGGATTAAGTTTGAAAGTAACGGAAGTGAATAATAATATGCTGTAAGAAAAGGGAGAGCGACACAAAGTAGTTGAAATGAGCAGAAGCAGCATATTGATCCATCTTTGGGAAGGGAATTTGATGGCAGCAGAACAATCAACTTGAAGATTTACAAAACTTAATTAACATATATTTCTATTAACGTAACTATCACTCCTTATAAAATGTATAGTAAGTGTTTTACAAGCGTTGGATACAACTGAGATATTTGAGTAAGGGACTATTTCGTTTTAACTACCTCAGAACAGGGAATCCAGACGAAAGAAAAATAAAAGGTTTCACAGAATTATGAGAATCTAAGAACGTTTAAACACTTTTGTGCTCAACACAAGTTGCAATCAGTAGTGTGGGAATAAACAATGCGGGACTCAGAGCCCGTGAAAGAAATTACCTCAATGTTCATCCTCATAATATAATATACACATGAATAATCATCTTACTACATAACGCAAAGGTGTAATTATAAACAACGTCAACAAAGCGCATCGTAGGTCCCTTCTTCATCGCTGTCTCACTATTAAATATAAATATACGTTAATGTTGCAGGCGGAATCAGTACAATAAGCGAGGGGATTGTCTAACCTGTACTCAGTTATTGGGGTGCGTAGAATCTGTCTGATTAAGCTCCGCCGGTGATGGATTGATTAAAGAGGATGGACGCTCACTTCACGCTAATGAATTGAAGCAGCGGGATGGCGACGTCAGTGAAATCAAGTTTTTACAAGTTGGTAAGAGTATAGATAATCAGTTATAATTATGTGCTGATGTACTGCAGGTCAGTATTTGCCAAATTAAACATTTTTACCAGAACAACCAATCTGAGAATTGGAGTTACCACAAATCCTCTTGCAACAGAGGAAAGGCCAGTGGATTCTCTGAGGACATCGCTAATCTGGAGCTGTGACAAGATGTTACAGCAAAATGCCACCCAAGTGGAAGACCTTGTTGTTTTAACAACTGCGGTCAATCTCCTACATACAGTAGGTCTATAAATTAGACGCGTGTACACGAACCATCGTCGTTTTGGAAACTTCGCATTCTTGCACCGGCCCTCGCATCATAATTAACCTTTGTGTGGCAGACGCTTTGTGCATATGAAACATTAGGATGCGTTGGTTGTGGGAGGCAGACAGACGGATATGAGCACAGCGTTTACCGATGGCAGGCTCGGGTTCCCGAGGGGCATCGTGAATACCAAATGCAGCGACTAAAGCGGCCCGACGTTGACAGCTTAATTGCACAGTAGTTTTCTCGAGCCACGGCTTTTAGAAAAAGCCACACAACATCACAAGTGCTCCTAACGTGGAGAACAGTGATGGGCTTTAACTCAATGTGATAATTCTTGTACCAAACAGAAGCAGCTTTTTAGCCGATTTTTTTTTATAGTGATAAACGATAGGCGCTAAACATCTTTGTACTTGCCTACGCCGTGCGTCGGGGAGTGAGAATAGGTACTTGGCCAAGTCCTGGATGTCTTTACTGAACATCTAATTTCTCCCTCTTAAAAGTTGTCATTATAGCCGTGGCAACGTATTTGCTTAATTCACAGTTTGACCTACACGAGTCCCGCATTACCTGGAGCAGCGTGGAACACTAATGAATCCTAACAGGACACGGTTATAATTTCACATTTAGCCAAATTAGGAAGCATTCACTTTCAGACAAATGTCTCTGATGTTGAGATGGAGCGTATTGAAGTACTCAGCGCTCTCATCCATTCGCACCACAATAGCTCTTTGTGCTGCTGAAGTGAATTCCTCTTCTTGTGATGTTGTTGATATCGTCCTTCATCTCCCCGCTGCAGTTCTATTTTGTCAAAGAATATTTCATGAAAAATACACAGAGATCACATCTTCATGTTTTTCATGTTCGTGGGTTTTATGCAATCGGTCTTTACCTGAAATACGACAATCGGATGATCACCGCCATTTAAGGACTTGCATTGTTTTACAGCAGTAGTCCTGCTGTTAAATCGCCTACAACATTTCCGTGAATGTCCGTCTTTGCGTCGCTATGTTTGGCACTCCTAAATCATACCAACTACCTAGTTTTCGATTGATCCATAAAGTCTTTTCCATGACATTCTGGACCCCCAGTTCGGAATAAAGGGAAATGTACGAGGGCCTTAAACAAACAGAGTGCTCGTCACAGCATCCTCTTTTTTCCATTCCATCCACTACTCCTGTGTGCGTGCGCCAAACACTTCAACAACCTTGGGCGCCTTTGAGAAGAGACTGAAAGAAGTTTGTGTTCCGCCGGCGTCAGAAAGATAGTCACATCGATGGCAGCGTGTATCATACCAACAGGTTTGTTTCCAGACATGCCGCAGCTTCTGATGCTGCGTGTCATTATACTAAAGACAATATTGCCCTTCAAACCTTTTGAGCAAGGCTCTTCTACACAGGAGAGGAAAACGTGAGAACCGTCTCATTCACAGTGAAGTGACGCGACAACATGGGTTGTAGAAAAGTGACCGCGCAAAAACAACTCAGCGGTTATTATAACACTTTAATAACGTTTTATTTAAAACAAGGCCAAGCACTCCGAGAAAAAGAGGTTATCGTTACTGGGGCTCATAGAGGAAGAGAAAGAGGGCACAACCACAACAGTCGGCGAAAGACATGAAATACAAATCGGACTGATTTGGACCTGACTGCAATGTTACAGTTGTTTACCGTGTTGCAGCCTGTTCCCCCTGCCAAGAAAATCCAATCACACTTTCCTCTCTGTCCTGTTTGTCCGGGAACCAGTGGAGACTAAAAATCACTGACAGGAGCTGTTGTGTATCGGCGATACAGAAACATACTGGTAAAAGAAAAAGTGTGTTTTTGTTAGCGTGTGTAGCGTGCGCCTGGTTCGGGGAGTACTGCTTAATAACTCCTATCTGCACCCAAACAAAAACACACCACACTGCTTGATTTATATATGAGGAGCATGCAGTAAATGGACACAAGCCAGACACACACACACACACACACTATAATAGAGGCTTGCTCCATAATACATTGAAAGTCTTTCATATTTTCTTTGGGCATGCACTATACATTAGAGCGGAGGAGAGCTGATGAGGGAATAGTTGCAGGCTTATTTCAAGGTTGCAGCTTCACTTTGGTTGTCTCGCCTGCACTGACTGGCTCTGAAGAGGGAGGGGGAGGAGAGTACGGCGCGCTGAGTGGAAGAAACGGGTGAATGAAGTGAATACAGGAACAAAGAGAAAGCGGAGCGTCAATGCCGCAGTTTTAATTATAAAGAGACGGACAGAATATCTGCGACTGAATTTAATAAATCATGTTCTTAGGCTCATTCATTTAAAGCGTTACAGGTAAATATCCTTTCGCATTTGAAACATGCCCCCCCACCTCCCCGTATTGATTCCCCCGTCATTGTGCGGCCAAAGGCCAGGCCATCGTTTATAGACCAGGTGCTCTGGTTATCGTGGCCCGAAGCTGCTATTACATTGAAGATTAGATTATGAATGATTAAAATGAATTATGGTGGGGCCATCGATTGAAATCAGGAAACTCTCGCCGTTTGCTTTAGATGCCTTGTAGATTTGGCTTGGTTTTGCCCTATAGACTATCAGACAACTTTTAAAGTAAATAATAAAAGAATAAATGCAGAATGTGGCAGCGTAAAATACAAAGCAGCTGTGCTGGAATAGCTTTCAGGGGAGCAATGCTTGATGAAACAAAAAAAAAAATAAGAATCAAGTCGGCGTAAACCAGCCGCGTAGAGGACAAATCCTTTTAAGGGAACAAAGTGTGATGATGACATGACGTCATACATGGCGTCCAAACAAAATCCCAAGAAAAGGTATTCAAAGGGGAGACAAGATTTATGTCGGAGCAGATTGCCAATCAGAGGGAGCAATTTGGTTGACGAGTGGAAATGAGGGTTTGGAAGAACTTGTCCATGCTTTAGGAGTCTGCACGGTTGTAACGTTGTGTTCACAGGTCTCCGTACAAAGTCAACCACACAGCTGCAGCGCGAGTCCTAAGACTAAGAAAGCGGATCACATCACTCCAGTTCTGAGGTATTTACACCAAGAAGTGGCTTTAAAATCCTGTTGATGGTTCAGAAAGCACTGAATAGTTAGCCTGGCTTTGGGTCTCCTTTCTGTTCCAGAAGCAGTGTTTTTCTGCGCCACATATGTATCGGCAACAAACTCCCAGAAGTCTTCAAATTAAGACTTTTCTGTTTGCTGCTGCCTTTAACTAAACCACATTCTACGGTGACGTGGGCGCTTTTTGTTGTTTATATCACTATTATTCTTGTTCATTGTTTTTACCCAATTGTTTTATATGTCCTTTTCTTTTGCCCGATGTATCAATGATTTTATTGGTTTCATGTAAAGCACTTTGCATTTCTCTGTTGAAATGTGCTCTACAAGTCAAATTTGCTTTGTCTTCCTTAATTGATTAGTGCACATTGATTGTTATGTCCACTCATTTATTCCTTATTTTGTGATTTATCAATGGTGAACAACATCCATCATCTCTGGGTGTCACACTCACCTGCCAGCTCGATCTTCCACACCTGCCCCGTGTCTCCAATCAGTCACTCCCCTGCCTTCCACACCTGCTTCCGATTCACAATCAGCCCCGCTACTTAAGCACTGCACTCCCAGCCCGTCTTTGCCAGATTGTTCTTCGCCTCATGCAAGTCTCTCCAGCACTATTACCTTGGACTGATTCTCCGGTTCCGACCCTGCCTGTCCCCGACCCGTTCGTCTGTCTCCGCCCCGGTGTGCACGTTCGCCTTCTGTCCCCGACCACGAGTCTCTGCCCTGCCCTTCGTCGTGCCCGAGCGCCTGCTGCAAGGCTGTTTGGTATACCAGCGCCAAACAAACACTCTGTGTCGTGTGCTGCATTTGGCTCCGCCTCACGCCCGTGTCACTGGGCTGATTTCTTGAAACCCATATGGTGCGTTGTCACATGGTGATTTTCACTACACACTAAAATAGGAGTTAAGTTATTAGGTTAAAAGATAATTAAGCAAAATTAATTACGGTAGAGGCGGTGTAGCCTACAGTTTACTGTGTCATTTTGCAGCATGGACTGTTACAGCGGACTGAGGCCAATACTGAGAAATATGATAATTATCAACATTATACATACATTCATATAAATTTATACCGGTTTACTCTTCACCCTTTATAAGTTTGTGTAACGACCGAAAGCAAAATGTTTCAAAGTCAAATGGAAACAGATTTTGGTACAAATTAGGTACATTTGGATTTGCCAATTTTCTCTAAAATGTGGGATATGTTTTGATGTCATACACAAAGGAGAACCAAAGATGTAATATCCATCTATCCATCTTTCGGTTACTCATTTCAAAGCGTCCAATTCATGCAACAGGAGATACTCCGTAGCCATGCGCCTGTGTGTATGCGCGTGTAATGTCACCCCATCCGTGCGCCTGCAGACAGAGAGAGAGGGGGGACGTGGGGGGGCAGTGAGAGGACCATCGTCTGAGAGCGTCTGACTGAACAGAGATAAGAGGCAGGGTCAGCTGGGAGACCTGCGCTCCAGCAGGGAGGGGAAATGGCTCCTGGGCAGCACCTGACCCTGGATCAGAGTCGGGGAGAGGGGACGAAATGAGACGTGACTAATGGAGACACTGCGGGCTGACCCCTGATCAGTCCAGAGCAGGGAGGGAAAAAAATAGAGTGTGTGAAGGGGAAGAACGTGCCCTGAATGAGGTGGAGCAGATTGAGGCAGAGAAGTGGGGTGCGAGGCGTGTTTGTGTTGGTGTGTAACATGTTAAATGCGACCGTTGGGGGGTACGAACTGAGATCAGGAAAGATCAGACAATGTTTGTTCCCGAGTGTGTTCTTAAGAGAGCTGTGTGCAGGCGTCACAAGTGTGTGTGTGTCAGGCCCCTGCAGTGACAAATACAGCTTATATTCACCGACACAGAAGGGGCAACCCTGAGTGGAGCTGCTTTAAGAGGGGAGAACGTACACACTTTGTTCTGATTTGAGCCGCTCTATTTGTTGAGGCTCAGTTGCTATATGGATGTTTTCCTCCAGTTGCTTCATCCACTCTTTAATGTGATAATTATGCTTTTTTTTCTAAAAATCGATGCAAGATTAAGGATGGAGGTCAGCTGGACCTCCCCTCCCGCACGCCCTCCTGTGCTTTAGTGGTCTTTATATTTATATTCATGACAGCGTGGAAAACAAGCTCACTTTTTTTGTGTATGATTTACGGCTCATGATTTTCCATAGGCATCGCCTGCAAATGCTAGATGAGACCAGCTAGATGACACCGCCTCCATGCCACAACTCGGCCTTCGAGGTGAGAAATATAGAGTGTTTATCGCGGCCGTGATTGCGTTGGAAAATCCCCAATCCTCCGATGAGGGCCTCTCCCGTGTGGTAATGATGACACTGGGTGGCCGCGGCAGAAGCGATGCCTTCGGGTCACAAGTCACTGAACCAGACATGTGCAGACTAAACATTGTACTGTTCTCATTTTGTGTCTTTAGGTTTGCTTTGGTTCTCGAATGCTGTGTGTACTCGCGTAGCCACGTGTGCTCCGATATGTAATGCTCGCCTTAGAACAAACCACAAACACCACATTAGAAAATGATCTGCCACAATGACAAAAACGTGTTCATGGAAATGTACGAAAAGAACTAATTGTTAAATGAGTTTAGGCATCTTTCAATACAAAGTATTTAAAAAAACAATGATTCTAATAGTTCCAATGGTAAAATGGATAAGTCAGTCATTCTAATACAAAATTAATATAAAAATATAATTTTAGTAACATAAGCGATGTGAAAGAAGAACATGGTTTGCCTACATGATTATTTTTGTTTGGTCATATCATGGACCAATTAGCTTTCCCTGTCCAGCTCACACAAGAGTACCAGCTATTGTCTTAATTAATGACCTGCCACCCGAAAAAAGTCCGAAGTAAGCGTGGTGGCCCGAACAATGAGAGTTACCGAGCCTTTACGCACTGAGCGCTGACAGTATCGGGGGATTGGGCCCGTTTTGTGTTACCTTGGTTACCTTGTGCTTTGTGTCTTTGCCGTCTTCCCCTGTATGCTTTCGTTGGCTACAGGTTTCCTTGAGTTTCACTCAGGACGGTTAGCGGGTAATAAAGTTAATGTTTTTGTTAACCTTATTCTTTAATAGAGTTGTGTTTTGTGGACATCTTTTATTGAGGTCTTACAACTCTGTTAATTAATACGGTTTACAGACTGCATGATCCCCATTGTCATTATCACTGCAAACCTATTATTACCACGAGGCAGGGAAAAGCTTGGATGTACATAACAGCTCCACTGTCGAGCATGAAACAAAAGCATTTTAAAATCGTTAATTGCCGTTTGTTAGATGACAATTAATAGGCAACTAAAATGTGTTACGGGTGAAAGTCCTACTTGTAGCAAATAAACATTTCTAACGAAACAAATCATGAATAACGGTCTAGATTTTGCTGCAACATTCACTTCTTTTTTTTTTATGTCACTGTTCTTTAAAAAAAAAAACATCCTTACAAATTAACTGTCATGAATCTTCACCCCTCTAGGAAGTTATTTAGGAAATTGTCGACCTGGAAAACAAAGTGCCAACTTCCAGTGTAGAAGGCATCGAAATAACAGCACCATGCACATAAATCAAACCAGTCTCAACGGGCAACTGATCCAAGAAAGTAAACAATAATGTCCGTGTTAATGTGCGTGCAGCAGTGCATTGAGAAGTAGGCGGTAAACACGGCGCCTGTAAGAAACTAATTATCCAGAGACTGAATTAGAACTTAATACGCTGCTGGACATTTGTTACTGGATTAATTGAACGGACTGGATTTGTCCTTGGTGTGTTACCACGACCAATGCTGTGGATGACAATAACCGGCCGGCGTCGGGCCTTCAAAAGCGGGATAATCCAATTAATATGACTGATGACCTGCACGCATCGGTGACCACCGATTCATGGGCTCGGGTGCTGAAGTCGGGTTTATTTTTTGGGGATCTTGCGATACCTATGCCACAGAAATCCATTGAGTGCCAAGTTGGAGGGACAATTTATTTCAATTCAAGTACTGCAATTTGAACGGTTCATCAATAAACCATTACGAACCTCCTTTCCCCTTTCTGCATGTTTAATTCAAGCCAATACCCAACCACAGACAGATCACAGCTAGTTCTCAATAAAGCATTATTCAAAGTATCTTTAATCCGGTTCCTTGGAAGTCCTTTGACTGTAATCCCGTTACATGTACCGTGTTACTTTCTTGGACCCAACGGTAGAGTAGCAGCCATTATTGATAAGCTTAACCGAATGTCATGCTCCGAGGAGATCCTCTTTAGATTCAGTCCCCCTTATTTTCTACCTTCTTTCATCCACCTCGGCGTCTTTCATGCCCTGCCTGTCGCCTCAGAACGAAATGCCATTCTGCATTACGGAGGGGAATTGGCGAAACCGATGGTTTTTGAGGGTCTCGGTTCGAGAGCTTAGTCGAGTGAAAGAATGCGTGATGGCGCGTGTTTGATCCTGTTTATATGAGAGTGTGTGTGGGTGCGTCACTGCAAAAGGTGAGAGAAAGTGAGAGAGGGAGCTCGTCAACCAACACGGGTCATGAAAAATGCATGGGAGGTTGTTGATGTCTGTTTGCTGGAGCGAAGAGCTACAGAGAAAAAGAGCACAGACAGGGTTTTTCTGGACTCTGCAGCGCTTGCTGTCTGCACTCTCGCTCACACGGCCGGCCGTTGGCCTTTACATGCGCTGCCTCACTCGGTGCTGCTCGCCATTCACTGCGTCTGCTTTCCGTGCCGCTAATTGCCACATTAGAGCTTTACGTGGAGATACCCTACGTCTTAGCTTCAGTCTATTCCCTATATCTGTGGGTTATTCTAAATGTTAATTATACCTTATTTAAAATAAAAAACACTTGTATGTAGTACCACTATAATAAAAAGGTAATAAAAAGGCTTTATTCCATTAATCTTCCCTTGCCTGATCATAAATCTGAATACAGCTTGACAACTCAACGCAGGCAATGCAAATCTTTTTTAGCCAAGCAGGGTTATGCTGCTCAACGACTGCTAAGAGTTACGGTATGTGGCAGTTCTCCTGATGATTATCAGTGAAAAACTGGAGTTAACAGCCAAGTGTCACTTGTTTGCGCATGTCGTTAGGGGAGAATATACGGATCTTGCAGTAAGTGGAACTGGTTGCTGTTGTAGCCTAAATGAGCCAAATGAAAGATGATATTGTGGCATGTGATCGTGCATTTACTCTCCATATTTGAAAACACTGCTTACGTCTGATCTCAGGCACACAGAGTTAAGGGTACGATTATATGCTCCCATGTTAATTACATTGGTGTACCTAGTAATAGCACAAAAGGAGAGGTTTAACCTTCAGACTTAACATAGCAATTGTATCGTTTTTCTCCTAGAGCTACGGTTGTTGTGCTGAGGTAATCAGTCAGGAAATGCCGCCTTCAGTAAGGATCACATTAACTTTGGATACAGAACAGTGGTCTGTCTGATGACAGCCATGCAGTTCAAGTGCACAACCCAAGAGGTTTAGTGCAATTGTTTATCTGAGGCATGCAATAAGAAAGAAAAGCCAAATATGCATTGGAAGGAAGAGGAATATACAGATTCCCTTCGACGTGTCATAGGAGGAAAATGGCAGCCCAGCCATTGGAGACATGAAGAAGAGCCTCGACCTCGGGTTTGACAGCAGATGGAGCTCAACAGCATCGATCGCCTTTCTTCAGCCCTAACAAATTCAAAACTAAAGTGAAATGAAAATGCTTTCTCTTCATTTGCCCTGTCACTAGAAACCAACATCGTTCTGGTGCAAATTACACTCTTCTGGAGCTCCTCCCCCCCCCCCCCCCCCCCCCCCCGCCACTCCAACAATCCCACTCAAGATCAAATTGCAAAACACTGAACACTTACAGTCAACCGAGGTTGCAGTCGCCTCCTGCTCCCGGCTCCACGGGGACGAGAGCCAACAACCAGTTTCTGTATTCATCGACTCAGTATACATTAAGATGGCTTTCTACGCCCTTAGTGAGACATCTGAGCTTAATGGACTTTGTGTGTTAAACATCATCAATGAGCGCTGCTGCGCAATGAATAATTAATCGCAGTGCTGTTGAGTGCGCTCTCATTCCCTCAGCCGCTCCTTCACACGACGATGCATCGTGAAAGCCGGGGCTGCAATCAGGGTCTTTCCACCAAGGCCCGTCAGGAGGACGCTAGCGGGCTTTACTTTGCAACCCAAAATGTATTTTATTTTGTTCCCCAGCCGCGCTTGAATCTTCTTTAAGGTCACGCTCTCCCGTGTGACCTTTGGCAGCAGACAGGCACCGCAGACGAGCAGCAGCGTTTGATTCCCGCTCCCCTCCGTTGGTGTGCCGTGCTTTGCCAGCGTACAATATTTGTCTCCAGGCTAGAGAGGAGCCCGGCTTTGAGTCAGTGCCGCTGCACACATGTCACAGGGAAAGCTTCATGTGCGATACATATGCATATCCTCTGTTTGCTGGCCAAGCGGCTTTATTTTTAGATGTTACTTCAAACTGCGGCGTGGGTTTGGCTTCTCTGATGTTTGTACTGAAGACTAATGAATGCACAACAGCGTCAGGTTGTCTGTAGTTCCTCCAGTCAGGGGGATGAACCCTGACTTGATGCTCTGTGTCTTTTTGCTTGGTTCTGATTGTTGTTTTATTTTTCTATGAGTCAGTGTGAGTGGATATAGCATGAGAAAGAAAGTTGTTGGTTGGGCGAGTTAGTGATGTTCGCTCAACCTTTGACGCAAAAAGATACTTGTATCTGTATCTTGTATGTACGACGCTGGGCTACTTACAGGCCAAACCAAAAGTGGGATTCAGTGAGCAACACTGTGGGGCCGCTGGCACACACTTAATACTAAAAAGTACTAGAACACTAGCACTGCAGTTTAAACTGGTTTTATAAAGATGAGGTGAATACGCGTTTAGTTGCATGAATCCAGCCAGAGAATAATAAATAGGTAGTTCAGCTTTTTCTTTAAAAAAAATCCTAAAATAACATTTCCATGTCACGATCGTCGGCCCGGGACGCAGACTCTCAGGTTTTCAAAACAAAAAATATTTCATTCAAACGAAATATCAAAAGATGCCTCCGGGAAAAAACAGAAACCAAGACAAACCCAAAACGTTCTGTTCCACGTAACACCAACACCACGTAACACATCGACAATGAACTCAGAGACGAGGCAAACGCATAGTTTGAATACACTGGGATGGCGCAGGTGATTGGACACAACGGGAAACAATCAGCGATATGGCAGACAATCACTAACGGGAAAATACACCAAGGACACGAGAGACGGGAAACTGCTAAATAAAAAAAAACACACCGTGACAGTCTGGAATCAGAAAGAAAAACAAAAAAGTGCCGTAATCTCTGGGGAGCAGGAATCGGGACACAAGCTTAATCACCATCAGATAAGCGCAGCGGCTAATTGCGCTGGACCTTTCAACTCACTACTAAGCCAAGGATGTCTGGGATGACGTAACGCATTACCAACAGTCAACAATGTCTTTGGTTGAAATTGAGGAATTGCATGAGAGTCATAGCTTTTGTGTGCAAAAGAGCTTCAATTCACATCCCTGTACTCACCACAGCTCTCTTTACACCTGGATGGCCCATCGTATTATCTTCAACACTCCAAAGCAATTTCAAAACAATGTTTCATTATTCCTGCTCTGCACATCTGTATCCGCCCTTTCTGTCAGACTGCCACAGTCAGTATTTATATTTACCGTTTTTTTTTTTTTAAATCTTCTCCTCCCACCCGTGTCCTCCCCCTTCTCTGTCTGCACTCCTTATTGCAAAGACAAATTGTCTACCCGTCCTGTTTAGCTTGCATTGTGTCTGCCAGACTCACTGTCTCAGGACATCACTGTCATGTTACTCGACAGCCACACCTGTCTGCTAAATACGACGTTGCGACTCTCCTGTCCGTCTCCGTTTGCGTAGTTGGCAGTGCTCTGGGTCTGTGAAGCTGCTTGGCTGAGCCGTTTGCACTGTGTCTGATAATCAATGCGACACATGCAGACCCTCGGTG
Source organism: Apeltes quadracus (assembly GCA_021346845.1). Lineage (NCBI taxonomy): Eukaryota > Metazoa > Chordata > Actinopteri > Perciformes > Gasterosteidae > Apeltes > Apeltes quadracus. The sequence continues at coordinate 15,051,275 of CM037928.1, forward strand.
CCTCGACCTTGTCTGGTGCAGTGAAGCCCTCTCTGACAATGGTCTTATCTGTCCTGCCTAGTCCTATAGTTGTATTTGTCTCTCTAGATAAGAGCTCTAATAGAAGGGTTCGAGTTCTCTTGTTTAATTCAATCGGGGAGCCTCAAAATGCACTCGTGGTTCCATTTTGCAGAATCAAAGTCAGTCAGCTTTGATTAGCACAAAGGCAAAAATCTAGCCAGGATTCATCCAAAGAACTTCTTAGTTAAAAGCATATATTGCTTTCTCTAATACTGCTTTTAAACATGGCTGACGGCCCCACACTGAGGAGGTTCCATCAACCAGCCTCCAGCCGGGATTTTTCACATGCTAAACAGAACGCTCGTAAGGAGGAACTCTAAGATCGCAGGTGTAATTTGGTGCAAGTCCAACACATGCCTCGGAGCTATTCCTCAAATGTACTTCTATATGCCGACAGGCTAAAATAGAGCAAACAAGGACGGCCATTCTCATATCAGCCAGATTTCTAGCAGGTTTAACACTTGAGACTGCAAAGATGACAATGATGGAGTTATTATTAACCCATCATTTGGGTTCCCAGTAGCATTTAAGCAAAGGATGTGGATTTAGGTCCATGAGGCACACTGGTAAGGTCATGTAACCGTATAACAATCTTGTGTTGTACAACAAAGTTGAGAGACTAAAGATTGTTTTTAAGAAGTGCACATATTCACTCTGACACAAGAATTTAAAGCTGAGAATAATTGTACGAACCAGAATGTGATTATTTATTGCTTTAAGTTCATAAAAGTTAATTAACTCATGGTTACTAAAGTAATACATCAAGTGGGAACAAGGGTCATTGTCTCACTACACATTCCAAGTTCCTCTTTGCAACCAGACAATTTTTCCCCGGCTGGCTTTTGAAAGAACGCATGGACTTCTCCAATGGCTTCACTTTGCTTGACACCTGATCACAAACAGTGAGCTAGATGAGTGAGGGACAGATTGTCTAACTTTCAGGCACATCAGATGCAATATACTGTGTAGTATAACGAGAGGTGACCACAATCCATCCATCCATCCATCGATCCATCCATCGTCACACCGCTTATCCTTCATACAGGGTTGCAGGGGGTGCTGAAGTCAATCCCAACTTGGGGCGAGAGACGGGGTACAGAGCCATGGCTCACAAAAACAGAACACAGAGCACCAGAGATAGGCACAAAAAACTAATTTACCATGCACTTAAATCTGCAGTAACCAGGGCCTTGATTGACTTAAAATAAAAGCTCTCTTGCAATAGCAGAAATTCCCCAGAAATCCTGTTGATATTCATAACATCAAAATTCAAATAAAACGGCTGCTACCTCCGCAATGAAGGATAAAAAAGAAGAGATGATAACAGAAAGAAACCTGGACAGAATTTCACTTTAAATTTAAGAGAATACAGCAGAAATAACATGACTTATTAAGTATGATAATACAGGTAAATGAAATGCAGCATTTTGATTAGTGACGTCCCTGGTACTCACTCTGTACCAGGATCGAAAGACAAGGGGGGCTTAGCCCCCAGGCAGGGTATTTGTAACTTGCCTTTGCATCCCTTTCCCATACACTCTGCTTGTTTTCTGAATGCTCTGGAGATTCGTCCTTTGCCAAGTTTTGTTGTCTCTCATTTTGCTGATCGGCCTTATGTACTGACTCAGTCTTTCAGGGTTTGTCCTTTGCTCTTCTGCTGGAGGAGTTGCCTGTAGTTTCCCCATGTCCACGTGTCCCTGGGTGGTGAACACCTTGACTTTGTCCAACCTTATCTTTGTGACATTTAAATCCACAGATGCCTTCTCGTTCCCGAGCCATGGTCTCTCCTCGGCTTTCTGCAGTTCATTTCCTCTGATCTTTACTTCTTAGATTTTTTACTAATTAATTCCTAAGAAGTTTGCTTAGGGCTGTGCGGTATGGCCAAAAATCCATATCACGGTATTAAAAATCATTCTGACGGTATGACGGTATTTTTTTTTTATATATATAAAGGAATCAGAATATAAACATCTTTTATTGTGCAAACTGCAACGTATTTAAAACGGAAGATATCTTACAACTTAAACATGGCTTCCTTTTCAAAACAAAAATATTTTATAATCGTTTTATTAACACTAGCAATTATTTCTCAGGTGTGGTCGTCAGGGAAATATGACGCTTGCAAACAGTGATTGCGCAACTCCCAGTCATCACCGATGAAGTGCACCGTTATGCTGAGGTTTGGCTCCATTGTGCGACTCGACCACAGGTCCGTTGTTGTTGAGAAGTGGCCGACTGTACGCAGCTCGCTTCGGCGTTGCTCGTACAAATGAGGGACGGCAAGTGGCTGAAATACTTTCGCCCCGGTAAAATGTACCATGGATCCAATGCTTTGACCCGTCTTTATCTACGGTCCGTAGCGGGACTACGTCCTTGCAGAGGTGGAACGTTATTGCCTCCGTAATGTCACTCCATCGCTTGCTTTTTTTGTCATAAGCATCGCCTCGAGCAAATGCCTCTTTAAGCGACGTCTGACCCTTCCGCTTCACCGCTTCACTCGCTCCGCCATGACTGGTTGACGGTCTCGAATCCGAGGACCGTAATCGCAAACACTCCAACACGTGTTTTCTGCTAAGGTGATGGAGTAAAATGCTAGTGTTGCCACCAGTGGCGATAACAACGGCTCGACATACTTAATAAACCTTTTTCTGGCAGCAGACACACCTCCTCTTTTGGGTACAAGTTGTTGGTGTATCTCCCGTCTCTTGTTCTTCCTCCTCCTCCATTGCTCTTGTCCATGTTTTCAGGTAGTAACGAGATTTGTGATAACTGTACCCAGGATGCAGTTCGGCGGAGATTATTTTAATAAAATGTACAATTTTGTACATTTATAATTTATTACAACATTTTGTAACACTAATAATTTATTATTATTACAAAATGTCCCAAGCCGTTGTGTTGTGGGTTATTCATTGTTGTTATAAAGTTGTAACCATGACTCAATCTCAACACACATAAGAGTAAGTAGCTTCATGCATCGCTGTGATGACGGCGTGTACAAATAAAATTGCTGCCTGCCAAAGAGCAGGTCAGCTGTTAGTAACCCCGGTATGTGAGAAATCCATCCCGTATGGAAGTTTCATACCGGTTATACCGCGCAGCCCTAAGTTTGCTCCAAATGTTCCTCTCCTGATTCTATGTGAGAACCTCTTCCCATGCACTCAGCCTGCTTCCAACATTATCCCGGAAATCGGGTTTTGCCAATGAACTAAACATTTTCTGAACAAAAGAATTACCGTAATTATTGCACCTCTCAACACAATTATTTTATCTGCAGCTTAATTATATTCTCTGTGGTTAAACGGGTTAAAACATTTGCATCGGGGTCACAGTGACGCAACAGTCTAAGTGGGTTGATGTTATCAGAAGCGACCAAATGACTTCACCCTCAGCTTCATGTGGCTCGTCAAACTATTAACTGCAGAAGGAAAATGTTCTCAATGTTAAAGTAGTTGATATCGGAGTGTTTTGGGGGTCCCTAAACAAAAAAGTAATTACGCCAATTTTCAAACCACAGGTTCAATTAATAAACGCTTGCCAGTCTATTACGTCAGCCTGGCTAAACTAATGCGGTCTAATACAACAGCCCTGGAATCATTTTGAAATGTTTCAACCACATTTATATCAATGAGTTTACACAAAATAATAGAAAAGGCCTTTGTGTATAATGCAACGCGATCGAACACAGAATAATAATAATAAACCGTTTTGATAAAAAGTGCACATTATTAATTTAAGTTTAATGTATCATAAGGCAGATTGTTAGACTACTTTAGTTTCAGCTAGGTGTAACTAGTAAACTAGCAACCAAGTCCACTAAAGCAGAAAATGAATCACAAGAAAAAAGGACAGAAGCAGAACCAAACGAGACCACGTGAAACTAATTGCTCGCCAACAAGTCAAAACTCAAACATTTCAAATTGGCACTTCCCTCATCATCTTTAGTCTTCTGAATTAAACAGATACATTGTGTTCAATTGTGTGTCATTGAACTGTAGAACAAAACATTGGAAGATGGTAAAAAAGGATGAGCAAAAAATGAGCCTCAGCCATTATCGAAGCATTAGAGTCCTGTCTACAATAATAACATTACTCCAAACTCTAATTGAACTATGGTAATGTTCGTAAAATAAAAATACTAAGCAAATGTGTCCAAAAATCTTGTTACATTGGTGTGCAACGTCGAAAATAAATGCTACAACACAGCACATCAAATAGCATCAGCAGATTGCCCGCATTCTAGTGGTATAGGTGTTATTTCAGACAAAGCTTGCTTAAGTTATTGCTAAATAACCAACAAACCATCGAAGCAAAAAAATTTCCTCCAAGCAGACATTGACCTCGAAGCACAGCCGGTTTAATCATGCTCCCAGCGGGGCTTGGTCAGCCTCGTTTTCAACATCAAAACCTCAGCTACAATAAGCCCTAAACAACATAAAAATACTCCAAACAACTTTAGCGAATGGAGTAAGAGTAAAACATATTCCATGCAGTATTTCCAGGAATGTAAGACTTGACCGACCAAAAGTGGCATACTTTAACGATACTTTATGCCACAACAACATTGGAGCCATCATGGAACACGAGCACAACTCAGACAAACTACGCCGAACTTCCACTACAAAACCCATCAAGCCATGGAAGTGAAAAAGAAACGTAAATACGTCTTACCTTTGTTGTTTATTAAAAACTTCACTGTTGAACACGTGGTTTTGCAATGAGGTCCTGTTCTGCTCTTAGAGATAAGTTACATTATTTCGCGTGAGAGAGGCAAGACGGATTTGTTTTGAGCCAATCAGAAATCTCGCGCGAAGCGCTTCCCGTTTTTCAAAGTAAAAGCTTGCGCGCCATCTTAGCCGGCCCATATTCAGGCTGATTAAACGAGTCAATAAAGTGGAGTCATAGATCTCTACGGGCGGAATGACGCTAATCGGCCAATCTGCACTCGACTAAGAAATAACGCGACTAAGAAATGAAGAATCTGAGCCAGCCGTTCGTCAGACTTGAGGCCTTCACAAAACCCTCCTATAGAATACAGTAGTTTATCCTTGCTCTATCAACTTTACATGTCCATTGTCCATACACTGGGCTATCATGTACATTTGGTTTTAGCCTAGTATTTCAATGTTTTATGGGATTTATAGGGCTGTTTGACATTTTTTAAAACATATCTCAAAATTCAAACTTCTTTTTGCGTGTAATATTGATCATTTTTGTTCAACAGTAACATATAAACTGATTGTTGTACATTATAGCACTTACAAGGGTTCCCCTTTATCCACACAAAAATAAATTGTACAAATAGACAAAGCATTTCCAGAGTTCATGGGTGTGCCATTTTCAGAGCAGAGGCCAAAAAAAGAGGATGGTCTCCCAAAGGCGCCCGTACCCAATCTGCTCTGATTGGCTTGTGAGAAAAAAACAAGCACCTCTGCAAAGATATAGTTCTCAAGTTGCAGAGGGAGTCTGTTTTAGTCTCTCGTTTCTCATTTTAGAAAGCTGCACCGTGACAGATCTGAAGCCACATTTTTCCAATTAGACCACATTTTTGATAGCTTAGTCACCTCGTCCCGATCTCAAAGTGTCCGAGGCCAAGTGCTCAGCTTTACCGCTCCATCGTGTGATATTCTCTGTAAACCTCTCCAAACCAAAGTGCTAAGGTGCTTTTCGGAAGCCGGGCTTAGCTCCGCTTAGTACAAGATGACTCCTCGAGCCCCATGCTGCTTCCAATACCGCAGCACCGCCTGCAGCCAAGCCAAGTGATACAGAGAGAGAAGCGAGGGGGCGCCGGGAGAGGAGCGGCGGCGTGAGAGGGAGGGGGTAGATGAGAGGTCGGAAGAGATAAAAGGATGACTGGGGAAGTGGAAGAGTGACAGGGGAGGATGGAGAGGCGAGAGAGCGAGGTGGGGGATGGGAGGGGGGGAGGTGGTGGTCTAAGATGACTAGTTTGTTTGAGCAGCCGTCCATGCCTGCTGAGACAGAGAGAGATGAAAGTGTGAGGATGGCTTTGGCGGCAAGTGAGAGGAAAGGTGAAGTGAGCTCCTGCAGGGAGCAGAGAACGTGGGGGGGTTGGAGTTGGTGAAAATAACCTGAGCTGCATTGCGAGCTGAATTCCTAATGCCACATTTGCTTTTGCATTGTCTCCAGTGGTCTGTCCCTGCTCACAATAACAATGTTCACATGCTGATGTTTTGCCGTTTTTGCATTTAGCATTTTCTCTGTGTATGTGTCAGCATGTGAGCTGAGTTATTACAATGACAACTTTTACAACTTTTATGTCAGTCCGAAATTTCACGGCAATCCAAGCGTTTTGCCGTGAAATTAATTAAAACTAATTTCATTTCTTAAGTTTGAGTCAACCTTATGGTGGTGCTAAGTCATAAGATCACCAAAGTCATTAGAATGTGTCCTCTGGGCGGCATGAACATTTCTACAAAATATCATGGAAATCCGATCAGTTATTGAATTATTTCTGAGTGGACCAAATGTTTTGGAGCAAAAAACGAATGACTGACCCATATTTCTATCCCTCGAGTTCCGGCTGAAAATGTGTGTGTCACACCTTTTTGTATCAAACGGGAAATTCAAAATAAGGTCCAAACCAGCCATGTATTGCTGAATTCTTTTTGAGTGGATAAGCCTGCAATGATTTACATCCATTTCCAATGAGCCCTAAGAAACTAGTGATGTGTCCTTTGTCTGGCGAGGCGCAGATAAGAATGAGGAGGTGGTGCAGAAAAAGTTCAACAAACCCATTTCATTCTTTTCACCTTAAAGACCCCCTCACAACAGCAAATACGAACAGTCCAGTCTGTAGGTTGGATAACTATTTTTAACCTCAACATCAGTGATTAGTTTAAATCACGCAAGCTCACGTACCTCCTGTTGGCGCACACAGACATGTGGCCACGCACTCACAACTTAGCTGTGCATTTAATTCGGCTTTGACAGAGAGGAAGCAGCGAGGGGCGGAAGAGACTCCGTCCGCTGCCCTGATTCTGCGTCATCGTCTTATTTCCTCTGCTGGTCGTCATTTATAGCGGCTTCATATGAAGAGAGAAGGATAGAGGCGGTATTAACCTCCCGCCTCCTCCAAGGCAACCAAAGTAAACTCTCTCATGGAAGTCTGCACTTGTCCCCTCTCTCTCCTTCCTACCTCTTGTTGCTTCTTCTCTTAGGCTATCTCTTTTTTTAATATATATCTTTTGTGCTCTTCTCCTCTGAGAGAGAGGGGTCTTATTCTAGAGTAATCTCCAGCTGAGAGTCGTCGGTGTGTGACCCAAGCCAATGTCCCTTTGTCCTCTATTTTGCGTCGCGGCATCTCGGAGGACGGCGGAGTATTTTTTTTTAAGCGTGGTCAGGGTGATTGAATTGCCAGAGAAGCCTGTGAGCCCAAATAAAAGAGAGAGAGAAAAACAACGAGCATAGTTCAAACATGGGAATCTGATTCTCTGAGATGCTTGAAAACATAGCTACACATGAGGGTTGCAGGAGACGGGAGGTTGGTACGTGTCTGCTTGTCTGTGAGAGTGCGTGCAGGAAAACTCCTGTGGAAACTCTGCACTTCTGACGGACCACAGTAGGTAGAGAGAGTGGAAAAGAATCCAAAGAAGATCAGAGACAACCAAGACGAGACAGAGGGAAAAGAGAAAGAAAAGAGGAATAATTACAAATGCTACAATCTGGCTTCAGTCTGTCCTCAGCTTGAAACATCACCATGCAGAGGAAGAAATTAAGAGTTTGAGATGGCCCCACAGGTGGAGACAAGAAAAAAAAAACAAAAAACACTTAAATAATAAAGCTCAATCCAGTTCAATCCATTGAGACTAAGAGGTGTCTGTGATATCCAGGCCAGAGTCTCTCCGGAGGTCTGAATCTCTCTTCTTTATGTTTTGGTAATGGGATTTTAAATTTGATTGATGAGTTGTCTGTCAAACTGCCACATCCCGGTTGGGCGGGTTCGACACATTTTAAATGTTACATTTTCCAACTGGTAATGGACAGTCGCAGAAACATGGGGAGAAAAACCGGATTTGATATGTTTTGATACCATTTGCTCAGGGAAGGAAGTATGAAGAGAGACAGTAAAATAGACATAAGTAACACACCAAAGCGGCGTCAAGATGGACACCTAGCTGTTCGCTCCATAGCGTCAAGAATCATTAACATTTCGTGCCATTGCCGACGGATGTTGTCACACATTTTTCCATCTGCATAATGTGACAGTGTTTGATTGATTGATTCGTCTTGTCTGATTGTCATCAGAAAGCAGTGGACATGCCCTGGAGATAATGTTTTTGTACCACTGTGGGAGTCTTTGAGGAAACTAAATAATGCAAGTATTTATTCACGCAAAATTCAGTTTCTTTGTTTTACAGCAGTTTGCAAAATCATTGAGCCCCAGGCTGGTTCTATTGGCTCTCACCCATTGTTGCAACTTTAATGTTGAAGTGAAAGCCATTTACAACTTAGTAACTTGTGAGTATATTAACTCAATTAATGTTTTCCTGAAAAATTGGTGGCCACACAAGCAGTTCTGTGCTGCTGTACTCAAGTATGGAGCTGCCTTGAGCTAACATGCAGGTATTATTTCCATCATCTTATGCAAGTACACTTGGCTGCTAACGTTTTATAATTATCATAAAATGACATACATCTGCAACTGATGGGAATGTCAGGTTTTTTTTTTAGGTATAGATTCTATATACCAAAATACCTCTAACATGATTAAGATCTCTCTTCTGTGCACCATGAATTTAACCACAACATTTATGTAAAACTAAAAATTTTGCTGACGTGCTGGTGGATTTCTGTACCAAAGTCTATTCAATAAGAAATCTGTTGAAGAAGTATTTGAATGTCAACTTCATAGTGGCGCTTGATAAAATGTCAGGAAATCATCCTATGGGAACACCGAATGTTTGATTTGCAGATATGAACTGACTAACCGAACATGAAAAAAGGAGATATATCAATATATACATGCATCTTTCTCTATGTATCAAGATGTGTGTGCAATACACACACACACACACTCAACCTTGTATTTTCTCCACCCAGTGAATCACATGATACATGTGACATCTGACAGTCATTTAAGGATTCACTGGTCTTCCACTTATTAAAAGGGATAATTTCAGACATTTGACAAGTGTGGTAAAGTGAGTGGACACAGATTGTTCTCTTGGAGCCATTCCTTACATCTTCCTGGCCTGCTTCATGAAGGATGTCTGCAAAGGCCTGTTGTCGTTTTGTTTGTTATCTTTCTCCTCATCACCATCACGGTGTAAAAGTGTTGGAATCCAACAAGAAGCCGCAGATTTCACTCCACCAGAATGCATGCAATAACATTTTAGTCTCATATGTGCTGCTTTTGATCTTTCAAGTTCCTTTGTGGTGGCATGCACTTGAGATAGACCTAAAACATCTCACAACTTTCAAATTTGCAACTCAAGACAGTGGGCTCTATAGGGAAGGAAAATGAAAACATCAGACAACACAGATTTAGCAAAAAACATGTTTAATCTTTCCTTGATGCGTGTCTATTTACATGTAATAAATCTGCAAAATAGGAAAGAGCAGGATATTTACACAGGCGTGAAACAGCCAAAACCTGTCACAGCAGCTTCAAGTCTGAAACTCTTAAAAAGGTATCATAATTCATAAAGTATTAAAACTCTAAGATATTTTTTTTTCTTTCTACTGCTCTCTTCCCTAATCCGTGTGTGAAGGTTTTTTTTATTTATCATATGCTCCTCTGAAGTATACTTTAATCTAAGTGAACTCAGTAGGTGTGGAAGCAGGAGAGAACCGGAGGGATTAGGAACTTGACAAAATTTAAGTGTTGCTAATGGGAAAACGGAGGGGACAAAAAATGGCACGTCAAGCTTTAAGGTTGTGCGTTGCAGCAGCAGCCATTTAGGAGGGTACAGCCCATACTGAAAAAAAGCACATTTCACGAAAGACTTCATAAATTCAGAGATCTCTTTCTGAAGAAAATGGTGTAGGTTCCTGAATTATTATCATGGTTGGTTACAAGTAGCAATAATATGACATTTTTAGAAATGCCTTTATTCACTATTTGGGGGTTGAGAGATATATAAGGTAGAGATATGATACTGTTAGCTTAGCTTAATAGAGAAACTAGCTACCAGAGAAAGCAGCTTGCCTGTCTCTGTACAAATACATCAACTAACCATCTTATCAGCACTTTTTTTTTTTTACCTCTTGGCACAGCTAAACTGTCCCCCCCACCACCTCCCCGCAGCTTCCTGTCTTTGTGCTAAGCTAAGCTAACCCTATCCCCCCCCCCCCTCACACTTATCAGATAGATTTGAGGGAACTTCAACAATCATCTTGGATGATGTTCAAAAAATGTATATTAAACGTTTTGGACAGGTACCTTCAATCTGGCCCTTTGAGTACATGAAAGGAAATTCACCATTTTCAGTATGGGCCGAGCCAGATAAGGCCAGATAAACAGATCTGCAGCAGTCAATTGCCAAGACAGTCTCTCCCTCCTCCTCCCTCCTTCATCACTGTATATTCCTACTTGGAAGTCAAGCTACACAGATGCAACCGAATGGAGAATGAAGCGGTACAATGGCCTTCAAAGTGTTTCCTCTGCCTTGCCCAAGTCTTTTCATCTTATATCCCAAGAAATGGTGAAGCAGAAAACAAGAAGCGAAACTAAGAAACAAGAGAACCAGAGACCAAGTGAGCCTTCTGCTGTCATCTTGCTGATTTCGCTTTTTTTCATTTTTACTTAACTAACTAAACCTCATTACCATTTCCACACCACTACAATGATTCCCATCAAAAGAAGAGTTGAGCAAGTGAATAGCAACCAGACATAAATAGATCAGGCTGGTTCAGTTTTTAAATCATAAGTAACAGAATGTATTGGAGTGCTTGAATGTGAAAGTAACTACATCAAATTCACCACTTATCAAGCGTAAATACAAAAACCAGTATTTCAATTACTTTAACTTAGTGCCAACTCTTTATATGGAAGAACTGAAGAGATTGGAGATGATTTTCTCCTGTTGCGGATAAATATAAGCTTTGGTTTAACCTGTGAAGATGAGTGGTTGGAGTATTAAAGCAGAATTTGGTCCAAACATACCTGCTGCCAGATTGAAAACACGGTATCCTAAAAGAACCAACATGGTAACTTTCATAGTCCTCCTAAATCCATCAAGGCTGCCTTCAAGGTATGCGTTTTTAAGGCTAGAGTTTTCCTTTGACGCATTGACGTGTTTGGTTAGGTTGCGTTAAGGGTTGGTCCAGGTTATTTAAATAAATAAATAAATAAGAGTTAACACCCGGGCAAAATAAGGATAAGTGGGAAATGCATGTCTAAATGTGAAAGGGCAAACACGTTGTCAACCATTGTTCTACTCTTGGGCAACCATGGAGAATTGATCCAGTATCAGTAAGGAAAATACTGTATAACTCACATGGGCCTTGGAAATGATTCATTATGTAGTGAGATTTATATTTATATTTTCCTGTTAGCTAGGTAGCTGCCTCAACTGCAATAACCAACATCAGCTAACATGCGGCTAGCACCCCGCAATGCCTCATTGTCACATAAAAAGATAAATCAGGATACTTAAATCTCATTTTTGCCTGAATATGATTGATATTTCCCAGTTCCCTAAAGCTTTTACTGGAGGGATTGTTGCTCAAAGACACAAAGAAGAGAGGCCTGGACCTGAATGCACCACAAGCGCATAAGTGACTACAACTATCCAATTAGAAAAATGCCTCAAACAAATACCTTCCGGTGCTTTGCTCACAAACCTTGGTTTGGGTGTTACGGGACGGGTGCGACTCTGTGATCCCTCTGCCACTCTCGTTGGTACTTTTGAGGGGGTTATCGGAAGCTGACTCTGCCATTCTTCCATTCTTTCAAATCAAAATTGCGTCAAAAGAACAGCCCCCATCTGACTCTGATTGGTTTGTTTCAAGTTCACGGTCAATCAAACCAACAATGGCAGCGGAAATTACCCAATCAGGGGCAGATTAGGAAAAGTCTTCACAGAAATCGGATGGGATTATTTGCATGGGATGATGCATTGAAGACAACTCGGAAAATACAGGACAAACCAGGTCCCGTATTGATTTAAAGCGGGACGCGCTATTTTATGCTCAAATACGGGACGATTCCGTATTTTAAGGGACGGGTGGCAACCCTAACTGTATAGATGTTTTATATCAGGCTTGGGCTTTCAGAGTTATAAAAAATCCTCTAGCGTGTGAATGTGCCATCTGAGAATAATAAAAGTTCACAGTGCCGGCTAAACATCAACAAACTGCAGTACGGGCACGGTTTTAGGTCCATGGGTGGCGGGCGGGTCGTATCGCAGTGGGGTTTTTCATGTGCTTAAAAATGTTTTGGGAGTTTCTGATTCACTGTGATCTACTAAAGACCAGCGCTCCCTGCAGTTACAGCCATCTATCACCACGATAGCACATCCCAAGAAAGGCTGGCATCTTTCAAGTTCCTCTCCCCAAACCAAAACTGACTTTTCGGAGAGGAACCTACCAGCCAAAGCTGGAGAGTTCTGTGCTGTCTGATAATGATTAAAAACGGGTGACTTACAGTGTCAGCTGAATAAAGGCTTTCCCACTCAATTGCAAGGCAGAAATTAATTAGAGGGAAGCACTGTTGAAGAGGAAGAATTTGTCCTAAAAAGGTGCATCTGATGCATTACAATCTGCTTTGTTCCGTTATTAGCTTTAACATAAACAGGGAGTTGATCTTGACCTCAGACCCGATTCTTGATAGTGCTCCATGTTCAACAAGCTCTTACAGGATGGATGACAGCACACAGTAAACATTACCCTGTTTGGTTTATCAATCTATCACTCTATTTTTCTAGTATGTTATTGACCGTGTATCATATTTTTACACTCACAGGAGAAAGTAATGTGTTGTTTATGTATGAATTGTTTTTTTTAAGCATTGCAAAATAATGCTGAACAGCACGTATTGGAAAGGAAACAATTCATTTTTTTTTAAACCCTATCAAAACACAAAACAAAAAAAGAGAAAGGCCTTCAACCGGTACAAAATCACTTACATAAATCAAGCTACGTTTTGTTTTCATAAACCACATTCACGTTTCAAAAGGGGGGTACCTTTAGCCGAGCCGTCTTCATTGCAGACGAGAAAACAAGCTAAGACATGAGACAGCGCTGTTTCACCTTTCTTCTGCACACCGAAGTTGGCGTTCATTTTGGAGAGCCTGACTCGTACCTTTTTTTTTTTTAGGCAAGAAGAGAAGTTTAGAAAACTACATCAAGAAGTCGAAGAGCGCAGTGTACCAAATTCTCAAATGCTTTGCGGCGCCTTTTTAGTCGTCCGCAGCGCGAGACTGGCTTCCACAGGAATGTCTTTTGTGTAAATCAGCTCACCAGGCTATGTATTTGGTTTCTCTAAAACAAACACAAAAGCACTGTAGGTCGGTGTAACATATATATATATATATATGTATATATTTACATACATATATATATATATATATATATATACACACATATACACACACACATATATACATATGTATGTATATGTTTAAACTTTCACTGTCACGAAGCATGTCAACATTTTCATCTTAGCACATCTCATCTAACAAAAAGAAGTCTCTTTGCACTAAACAACATTCAAAGTAAAACATGGCACAGGACGACTTTTTTCTTGTGTTTTCATCGTTTTCAACTTAATATCTTCTCAAACTTTTTTTTGTACACCACTATGGAAAACATTATTTTTTTTCAACTTTAAATTTTGTTTTTAAAAAGAAGGTTTGTGTTCATATATCTATATCTATATATATATATATCATTTTCTCTCATTTGATTTAGCTTTGTTGTGCAAATTCAGCAGTAACACAAGTGGCACAGCACGGAGGGAGAGTAGGCAGTTAAAGGAGGGGAAGAAATGTGTTTATAAAACATAAGCTGAATTATGAAACTGAAAATGTCCTGAAATATTGATCAAGAGTTTGTCGTGGAGGAAGAGTTTTCCTGGAAAGTTCTTCCTCCTGGTCGACCTGGAGTGGCGGCAGCCTGCGTGTTGCCGAGCATCCACCCTGCTGTAGTGTCTTTCGAGGCTGCTGCACTGTAGCCGACCTCGACCTCTGAACTCCCAGTAGAGGACATCCAGGATTCCTTACAGGAACCGAGCTTTGCAAATAAAAGATTCTTGTCTCTTATTGGCTCACAGCTTAAACTTGTAGCCTTGGCTGTGGAGAGCCACTAGCTGGCGGCGTACGCCTTTCCAGTAGCATTTCAGCTCTGTATCCAGCTAGGTGAGCTTTTTGGTCAGCAGTGTGCGTGTGCCGATGCTGATCGTGGACAAAGTACCCAACTGCTGCACCCGTAGGAGTCTAGATGAGATGAGGGCCTTGATGAGAATAAACGCTCTCCTGAGCTGAGGTCCATAATGGCTGAAGCTGAGGGTGCGCTTGATTTGGTTGTTGGGAGCTGGGTTGGTGGCTCAAAGAGAAAAAGAAAAAGCCAGCCCGGCATGGCTTGGAATGGCCTCGGTCCCAAACTCTGCCGTCTCTCCTGTGTGCTGCTGCTGCTGCTGCTGGCCGCTTGTGTCCTTGCAGTCCTTTCCGCTGCTGTTTGCAAAGGGGGTAACGGACACACTTCAAAAGTCAAAGGGCCAAAAATGTCACGGGTGTCAAAGGTCGTCGTGGGAAGACGCGACAGGCCGGTCCTCAGCTGGCCAGCGCCATGGTGTCGATGACCTGCTCCAGCTTTCCACGTAGCCGCTGTCTGCGCGACTGGTCGTCCTTCTGCAATGCGGACAAGATCTAGAAAAGGGACGTAGAGGCAAAACCATCACACCTTAATCATTCATTTTAATCCTATAACTGCGTTATAATACCCTTTTTATCTCTTAATGTGTTGGTGCTTATTCATTTCAGAGATGTGCGTATAGTGCATTACCGCGTGTGTGTGCACTTGCATGTAAAGCACATCTGTATGTATTTTGGCTCTGTGCTTTTGTGTGCGTAAGGTCAGGGCATGTGTTAGAGGCGATGGAGACTTTGCAGCTGCCTACATCTGGATAATAGGCTGTAATGAAGGGGACCAGTTGGTTTGAATGGAGCCAGCTGCAATCAGTCAGCAAAAGTACTGTGATACTGCTGCCATTGAGGGATGCAGGGGGGAGGCAGCCGATCTTTCACTGCAGGAAAGCCAAGGTTGACTGAGACATGTGCATGTCTATAAGCAACCAGAGTAAGTGGCAGGTCAAAGTCGAGCGCGGGTTACGAACCATTCATGCTAGGGGAATGTAACGGTCCGAACAGGTAGAAGAACAACCAGCAATTCTGCCGCAAACTAAAGACAAACCTCTTCAGACTAGAAACACAAACAAATTGTAGCACTTAAATTGTACTTATAACGGCTCCTATCTATAGTAAGTTGTAAATCGGCTTATGTGATGAAACGTTTTTGTTTCTTGTTCTGAGTTTGTATCCTCATGGTTGAAATTCACTTATTGTAATTGCCTGTCAAATTCTAAAGAAAAGCGACATACGAAACAAATATTTAAACTTATCTACCGGCCTCATCCTTGGCCGGTGCAGTAACTTCCATGAGCCTTGTTGTCACTGTGAGGTTGCCAGGCAACCAGCTGAAGCCCCAGAGATGCACTCAACCAAGGGAAATGTATGTTTTTTACCTGCTTTTGATTGGACAAAAATCGGACAGAAATCACAGTGGAATCAATCACCTCATTTAGCATCCACGCCTCACACATAGTTCCTGCAAAACCACCCGGATGACCTTTTCAGACAGCGCCACTGATCTGCATTATTCCCACATGAACCACATTCAGGAACAATTAAAGCTTGGACCTTTTCACACATGCCACGGCGATGCCAGAATAGATGGGAGAACAATGCAAAGCCCAGCAAACATGGAACATTTCTGGATGCCAACTGCCATGAGAGATAAACTACCTTTGCTAGACTGCAGCTTTATTTTTCTATATAAATGTTTTTTAAAAAGGGGGAATGGTTTTGATCTTATCTAACTTTCAACAAGAAAGACAATAAGTGCCTTTCTCAAAGTTTCAAAATATTTCTTTAAAAACTAAAACGTGCCTGATTGAAAAGTAAAGTTCCGTTTTAATCAACCAGCAGCAGCAGCTGTAGGATTGTTCCAGCAGGTCGCTCCTAATCAAGCGCCATAATGTACTGAGCACACGCCATAATTGTTCATCCTAGTGGTGATAACACCTTCCAGCGCTCGCCAATGTTGGCCGGGTTTCAGTGTAATTGAATGAAAATGACCTCTTGGTACTAGTCAGAGTAAGCGATGTGACACAGCACGCCCTGCTCCCGAGTCACACGCCGTTCACCACTCCGCTTGGTTCTATTGTGTGTCCGCAGGCAGCTCACCTCGTCTTTGTATTTGATAATGTAGGAGTAGATCTCGTGCAGCGCCGACATACTGTTGAACTGGCTGAGGTGCAGGCGCGACTGCTCTGCAAGGTAGGCACTCATGTCCTGATCACTGATCGCTGGCATTCTGGATATGTCGGAGTAATACCTGGAGGACAGTTCAGACAAGGGTTTTATGCACTGCGCCATTCGTATTACATCAAAAGCTCAATGTACAACATTCTGAATCCAAACCGTGGCAGCTAGTGGCCGGCCTTCTCAGCTCGGATTTTATGCAGTTGACAATTCCATTTTTTTATATTTAGCTAATGTTTTAGAAAGACGGAAGAAGGACACGGAAGGGACATGAACATCAAGCCACTGCTGAAGAGGAGGGGAACTGTGTAGCATTTAGAAGCATAAACAAATATTTAGAGTCTATAGGGAAATTTTGAGGTATATATTTTTTTTCCGAGGAGAGGGTGGAACTTTTAGGAGAGCATTGGAGGTCCTTTGTTTCATTACAGATTTATATAGTTTTTGCATTAAGATTAAAGGATGCTCTGATACATAGTGGGCTATAGCATCATCAGTATAATGCATATAAGCGCTTTGACGTGAAGATTTTAGTCTTCTTATTCCCCCGTACCCTTTCCAATTGTTTCATACAGTCCCTTATTAATGTAACATAATGGCAGTAACGGGTATCGACTCAGTGCTGTTGAATGCCCCCAAAGAGCAAAAACTCCTTAGAAAGTGAAGCATTAATTCTAATATTGAGCTGTACACAGAACTCTTTGCAGAATCCACATTCAACCATCTCAAGGTTTACTGCAGCGGGGTAAGCTGCTGTTCAGCCTGAATTAAGAGACGCGATAAAAATCAAGGTTTAACTTCACCCAATTAACCATCACCTATAAATCCATATCTCATAGTGCCTTCACCTACTCCGTGAAAGCCTCAGGACTCTGCAGCATGTTTAAGTGTGTCTCTCAAAATAAAGAAATGGACCATGCACAAATTGCAAGTCATCCATCTGATTTATGTAACCTGTATTCATCCAGGTTAATCCCATGGAGATTTTGAAACTCTTTCATTAGGAGCACGATGGCCCAGTTGGCCGCTCAAAAGATTAACACAATCATCTCACATAAACTGCAGAGAAAATAATGTAACAAAACAGAAAAAAGACAATGCATACATTGGTAAAAGAGATGGGCATCAAACCAACCTGAAACATTCATTAATCTTGTTTAAATGGAAAATGTGCAGTTTAAAATGTAGATTTTGAGAAGCTGAATTTCATATTGCCAAAGACACTTCTCTCATTTGTGTGATTTTTCGCTTATTTACTGCTGGTATGAATTTGATACCCAAAGGGATTTTTAATTTTTTTTTTATTCGGATAGCAATTTTAAAATGTCACAGACAGAACTGGTATTACGGATATTTTCTACACTGCATGTGCACTGTATATCATATTGATTGGCCTGCAGCAACCTGTAATTAAAGTACACGACTTCTTTTGCGCTAATTTAATAGAAGCGTGTACTCGGAGAGCAGGGAAATACTTCAAATGCTGGTAACGGATAAAGTTCAACCTGTTATATTCTCTTAATCGTACAGCTGTTTTTAGCTGAGTAGTTTAAAATGGGTAATTTATCTCACCACTCCACCTCAATTTATTCTTTAAAGACAACTTCCCAGCTTCAACAACACATGGAAATGTGTTTGACTATTAAGACCTGTCTTTGCCCTTAGAAATAGTCATTCTTTCAAATGTAGATTTGAGAGCCAGTTGGTCGAGTTTGAATTTGATTTACCTCTCGACCCAGTTCTTGTAGTTTGGGATGTCTTTAGCGTAGAGGAGCTTGTTTGAAGGGGAGTCTTTTCCTAGCTTGTGTTCTGACGTTGAACAGGAGTCCATGAAGGTCTGGGCCACCACGGACAGACAGGCGTCCGAGATGCTGTTCTTCTGGATGTCAAAGACAAACTGGGGGTTCTTGATAACGTTCACCCAGAACCGCAGAGGAAGACTGGAGAGACAGTACAAAATAGACCAACACGTCATTAAATGCAACCTGGGGAATTTAAGTGAGAGCTTATTTTATACATTTTCATATCATACAACTTATGTGCACTAAAGGTTTTTCTAGTGGTTGACAAGGTAACTGTTTTAATTTGTATTGTGTTTTTCAGACGTGAATTTATTGATTTTATATTGTACTTTTATACGCATTGCATCCAGACATTCGCAGATGGGGTTTAGAACATTATAGTGCACCCAGGAACCCAGTGATCTTGGGGTAGTAACAACAGTTCAACTGCAGGTCGCATTACGTCCATCAGAACCTATTGCCAAATACATGCACTACAAAAGAAACAGATGTAAAACCAATGTAAACATTCAAAATGTATTGTAAGTCGCTTTGGATAAAAGCGTCAGCTAAATGAAATGTTATAAACAGTAATAATAATAATAAAAAATGTGCTCTTTGAATGATCACCTGTTAAACTATTATCCATAGACATTTAAAGGTGAATACATGTTTTTGTTTGGGCCGACAACAACTCCTTAGTACCCTTCTACTACTACTACATAAAAAAAAGTAACTTTATTTGAAAAGCTGCAACTAGGCAAAGTTTAACATTTGGCCAGAGAAAAAAATGACTTAAAAGTGAATAAGTCTGTCACTTACCAGTTGCTCTTCCAGGTGTGCCGCACGTCGTAGTCTGTGATGGAGTGTTTGTCGGCCTGCTCGTCCAGGAAGTCGAACATGTACTTGATGGCCAGCGGCAGGGCGCTGCCTCTGTGGGCCGTGCTGAAGATGGTCTCAAAAAGGTCGTCCACAAACTTTTGTAGCGTACCCTGATCGGAAGGACGAAGGGAAAAAAAAAGGGAAAACGAGAGGAAATTAAACTGGAAGATATTTTGTGCATATACGGTATTAGTCTTTAAGTTTAAGTTTCTAGAAGTGGGACCTGCAATCTCATTTGATTCTATTGGTAGTTCCCACACACCCTCACACATCCTTTAATCCAATATACCTAAGTTGAAATTGGACCTGTTAATCGACCGCCCTATGGAATCTCTGAGAAGGCGAACAACGATCATAAACATTATTTTCCCTTGGTTTTATGACATAATACAAAGTACCAATTCCAACCACTTGTACCCAGAGCCCCGGAATGGGCCATAGCTTTGTGCATTTCCAGTATGAATGGCCCCAGTGGGAATCACAGGGAAATCTCGGGCTCTGTGAGTGCCTCGCTCTGGCCGCTGAGCTCTACAGAATCAAAAGGAACCCCAGCTCGAGGATTTGGATGGAGCGCCCCTCCAATGACAATGCCTCAACATAATTGCATCAAATGTAGCTAAAAGAATTTCCCCACATTTGTTTCCCAGATTTCTCCATCTGGCAGAACCTATTACCACGGAAATGTTTGGGCATCACATTCAGTCAGCCACTGCAAAATGGAACAGGAATAAATTCCTGTTCCAGCCGCAGACCAAAGTACTGAGATCTGCATAAACAAGACGCAGAAAGACAGCTATTGAGAGACAAGGACAAGATGAGTTTCTCAACTTGCATTTGCCTTCCAGCTTTGTCATCATGCATGGCTAAATCTTCAGTCCCTTAACAAATCACCGTCTCCTGACACCTCCTGCATTTGCCTCCCTGCACTCTGCACCACAAGCCCACCTTTTATTAATCTGTTTTTTTTTTTTATTATTACCAGTGGAAATTGAAAAGCCAGCGCTCTTGTAACTGCCCGTTGCTATATTTCCCTCCTGATGCTACAATTAGGAAAGAGACAATGAACAGAGACACAGAGGGAGTAATGAAAAGAGCTGGATGTTGCAAGACTGGAAGAAGAAGAAAATAAGATGGACGGATTTGTTATGGGGATGTTTATCCCTGTCTGTTTGTTTACATTGGGCCTTTCTTACAGTACTGCAGTTTTGTTGCAATGAATGCAATAAATAATAGCAAACGTACTTATTGAATGTACTTTTTAAGTTATCTCACACCCAATGATCAACAGTTGGCTCTACACAGCTGAACGCCTCCACCTCCCCTAATCCTAAAGGTGTTCGGGCCTTGCTCAAGTTTCCGATTTCCTATTGTAGACCAAAATGGTTTATTACAGGGCAGACGAAGAGTCCAAGCTTTTAATTCTTGCCACCGGGATGCCACAAGGATCACTGCTTGGTCCTTCCTAGAACATATGTATCGCCTCCCCTGGTCTCATCCTTGACCCACAAGTTTATTTTCCCCACTGTTGGTATATTCCTGATACCAAGCTGTCAGGCAACCCCGTCAGGTGGCCATTAACCTCAGCTCCACTCACTGATGTCTTGAGTTGTCAGTTCTACAATGTCTTTGATATAGGTTCTTTATATATATAAAGCTGAATATGTACATTTAAGTTGATATTTTTTCCGTCCATTGAGTACGAGATGGTCAAACGAGTTTTGCAGCTAAAGACAACAATATGTATAGGACACAAAATAGAAGTTTTGCCATCAGGTCTCGCTCAAAGAACAATTCTCTGTCACGGTTTGGGTCTGTTTCCGGTCTTATTTTGTAGTTTCATGTTTCTGATGTCCCTGCGGTAACTTCACTTCCTGCCCTGTCCTGTCTTCCCCTGTGATTGTATGATTGTTTCCACCTGTGTCCAATTACTTGCACCTCCCCTGTATATTTAAGCCCTGTGAGTCTTGTCTCGTCATTGTCATGTTTGGATGTTCTGTGTCGATCGGGCCTGGGTCCTCAGTCCTCATCCTGGTCCTCGTCCTCGTCCTCGTCCTCATCCTGGTCCTCGTCATCGTCCTGGTCCTCGTCCTCGTCCGTGTCTGCCCCACTCTGGAATTTCTAAGTGTTAACAATCGAAGTCTGTTGTTCTGGAAACTCCTGCATCTGCGTCTCACCTCCTTCCGGTACACACCGCGATCGACCCAGCCTTCCAGACAGTCTCTTTCTGAAATCTTATGCCACATCTATATTGGCCAAATCAGCTAAATATTCACCCATGACATTGAAAGTCTTTCAGAAAGCAGTAAGTTGGGCTTTTCTGCTCTTCAACTCAACAAGCTTCAGCAACAAAGCCACTTCTCCGCCCGATTAACCAGGCAGATGACACAATACAAAACAGAAAGAAAAAGTTAAGCGAAACCTTTTTTATTTCTGCAGTACATGGTACCAATCTGAGCCTCAGTGGAAAAACAAGAACTGTTGGTGGAAGCACATTGACCTACAGAGGCCGGCTGCTTCCTGCAGTGAAAAAAAAAAACGTTTTTGTGTCAGATACTTAAATATAAAAAATAGGAATTTTGAACCTTCTTTACACTGGCTCGGAACCCACCCAACTGAACCTCTCATTTCACGTTGGGACAATTTGCGTCTGCCCTTTGCGTGTAATTGTACCTCATTTGTATGTTGCTTTGCTTGAAAATGTCAACCAACTAAATACATGCAAAATACATATTTCTCCATCTGAGTGAGGAATGCAATGAATTTGGATGGGATACATCTGATATATTTTAAGACGGCTCAATGACCTGCAGACTCTCCGTACGTAGTTTCCTCTACATCATATAGGTGGATCCCATTGCTTTGAGGAGATGATAGTGCGGAAAATATCCCATTAGTCTGACTTTCAGTGGTAAGCTTTACCATTCCCTGATGGTTCAGAGTGAAGTTTGAAAGTATTTTTAAACAGCGGCGTGTAACTTCTCTTACTTTCGTAGCGAGCAGCCGCGTCAGGTAGATCTCAGAGACCATCTTGCTGCCTCGGTCGCCTTCCCTCTGGTCTGAATGGTCGTGGTTCTTCACCAGATGCCACAATTTAGTTCCACTCTCCAGGTCCGGGGTTATCATGGGTGTCCGTGATCGTAGGCTGTCTGGACTACTGGCCGTCCTCAGCATACTCTCTAAAGCCAGAAACACAAAACAGAATCGGTTTGGAACTACGTCAGCTCCCTTGAAATTGCATTCAGGAAACACAAGACATATGGATTCTCTTTAAATGACCAATCACCAAGCAGTGACTGTGACTCACTACCTCTTCCCTTTTCTCCATCATCTGTGACCGCTTCATTATTCATTACGTGAGAGTCAAAGTTGATTAGAGCAAAGCACGGAGATGGATATCTACGACTGTTCCATTTAGGATGGAGAAGGGGAGAAAGGAGCAAGGGAGGTGGGGGAGAGGGATTTTTCCTGACATGCTTTAGCTCTCGGGGAAGAGGGCATATGGGACGGGTGGGAGAGGGTGAGGGATAAAAGACAGTTGCAGATGCATGTTGCAATCCCTTTATGTCCAGTGAAAGGACGGAGAGGAGATGACAGGAAAAGTGGGTGGGTGGGCTTGAATGGACAGTCACACACATAAGGTGTGGAGCGAATGGAGAGTAATGGTAGGTAGAAAAGTGAAAGAGGCGGCGGGCTGCTGAGTGGCTTTGATTCCAAACCCATCGTGGCCACTGGTAGGCAAAATCCCCCCTCGCTCATAAACGCACGCACGCACGCACGCACGCACGCACGCACACACACACACACACACACACACACACACACACACACACACACACACACACACACACACACACACACACACACACACACACACACACACACACACACACACACACACACACACACACACTGTACACCCACTTCATCACTTGAACACGGTAAAGCAAACAAAAACACCTAAGTAGACACTTTTTTGATTGCTTTGAAGCAAAATAGCAGCAGGTGAGTATTTCTGCAGGTTGAGATGACATTTCTCTCCACTAATCCAGTAAACATTGTAGGTGTGGTGTGGTTGCTTTTCTTCAGATGCTTCCATTTTTGTTCAAGTAAAGGGGCACCTCCACACAGAGAAATCAACTTTATAGCACAGAATATGACACCAGTACTGGATCACATGGGGGCTCGTAGCAATAAAACACTAATAATTATCACCTGGATCTGTACTTTTGTTGAATTCCATTTCTTTTTGTATCTTTCAGGTAATTTCCTCTACTGGCCTCACCTATCATCAATGTTGGTTTAGGAAGCAGCTGTTTGCAGCCTAAAAAGCGCTCAAATAATCCGTTGTATTTTACCTGCTCAGCAGATATGGAGAGGAAAATAGCTACATTAAATTGCATTTGAGCTGTTCTGCCTCTTTCACTATTACCCTTTACCTGCATGGAACCAAAGCCTGCGCAGACGGAAACACATCTCACACCAAAATATTTTCCTATTGCCTAATGATTTTGCATTCATTTGCAGATTTTATTTAAAGGACATTTTTTAAATGTGATACTTCCCATAAAACTGAAGACCACCAATTCTGTATTGGATGACAGGGTTTGAGCAGCAAGGAGTAGTCTCGCTCTCCTGCTATTTTCAGGTACCACGCTTAATCGTCCCTCAGATCTTAGATCTCTGAAGTCTATTTCAGAGGAGCCCGGCATCCCAACGGTTAATGTGCATGGTGCGTAACCTTGATTTCAAATGAATTCCATTAAGGACCTTTAGTTTCATGTCAAATCCTCTTCCCTCTGTACATTTTCTGGAGATATTTACAGGAAGAAATGGAGACAGAAATACTACCCCAAAAACCACTATGTCTATTACGCATGAAGAAAATAAAATAAAAGGTTTATTTTCTAACCTTAACGTTTGCCAGGTATTTTGAGAGAAAAAGATTGTTTTTTCGGTCAAGATGAGTAGCGATGATAACAGCTGTGCATGCCTATGGGGCACTGCCTATTTTGTGTCAGACAAGGCTCCATTCCATTTTACTACGAGTCATTTATCTTCTAAATTGTTTAATTTTCCAGTGAAGTACACTATATGGATGCCAGGCATCTGTCTGTCGCTGACTGCCAGGTGCTCTCCGTCTCTCTCACCCTCTCTTTTTCAGTCAGGCGGGAATTGAGGTGTCTACTTCAATGCCTGTCATTTACTTGCTGCTTGGAAATGGCCCTGGAATAGCCTTGCCCCGGGCTGATAGCGATGGATAAAAAGGATTGGCACTGACAAAGAATGGAGCTCAATCATGGTCGCGATAAACAATTGGGCTGAGGTAGACAAGTGGGAGGGGCGGCAATCATTGGCCGTGGGATTTAAATTGGGAGGAGTCGACAGGAGAACGGGAGTCCTACCGTATCTACTGAGGCTCTTGGTGAAGGTGGAGGAGTTGGAGATGTTGTAGGCAGAGTTCTGCTTCGGCACCAGGGCGATCACGGAGCCGTCCGTCACCTGCGGGCCAGAACAAACAAACAGCAAAATGTTGACCACGTGAATCCAACCGAGCCCTCGGCTCCCGCTCGCGCCCGTCTGCGCTCGCCTACCTGATAGTGAGCCAGTGTGTTGAGCCGTTTCCAGTCATTGTCGATCTTCGTGGTTACGTCTTCGTCTTGCAGAATGATTCTGGCCATGCGACCTTGACGCCATTCTTCAGGGTAGAAGGAACACGACATGTATAGAGATTCCTCTGATTCTCGTTGTTTATCTCTTATTTTTCGTGTGTTTCTCAATCAACTTCAAGTTAATAACTTGTTTTAAATTAATCATAGATGGAATGAGTACTACTACAAACTGTTGGACTGCACCATGTCACGGTACCTGGTTGCTGTTTTCATCAATCGCACTATGGCTGCAATGGGGGGTCAATTGGATAGAAAAATGCCAACTATCTGCATATTAATTACATGTGCAAGAAGAACCATGGCACTAAGTGGTACAGTTGAACAATTCGAGGCAGCTGTGAGCTTATTTATGGAGGCTTAGTGGTCATGAAAGCAGTGCAATCCTTTTGTGAATAGTACTCTGAGTGAAAAGGGCCTTTATGTTGAGTCATCCACCTGTGCACATGTCTCAGACTGCTATGAATATGCAATATGCAGACTAGTGTGCCTTACCCAGGTCCATGTCCGAAGCTTTTGGCCGTTGTGAATAGGGGCTTCCCTTGTACACGGCATCGAGCAGCTTCTCTTTGACCTGAGTGATGGTGTCACAGTTCAGACACTTGACCGTCACCTCCTGGGCGTTTTCATTCTCTGGGTTCACGCAGTGCAACGTCTGAGGGGTAAAACACAAAAACAAATAGAAAAACAGTTGGAAACAAACAAGGGCGCGGGAAAGGGGGTGCTGAGGGTGCTGCAGGACCCCCTGCTGGCAGGAGCTGGATTAAAAAAATATATGATATACATTTTAAAATACTTACTAATTCGCTGTCTGACATTATTTATATTTGTGTAGGTGACATGATGAGTCAAACAGCAAAAAAGGGTTATGGATAGGTTTTAATATAGGCTACTAAAAATGAACAGTTATAGAGATCAACGTGAACGTGAGTCAGTGATGTGACTCACGTTCGAGCGAGCAGGGTGAGGCTCGTTGACTGGAACGTTAGTTGTAGAAAAGAATATGTCGCAGAAAAGGATTCACGATTTTTTCATCCGCCATAGTAATGCAGCAAAAATTAGCAAGATTTCATCTGATGTTGTACTTGATGTTTCCTCGTCCACCGCCGAGGCAAACTCTGTTGGGGCAGCTGAAGAGCCAGAGTCTGACTCTGAAATAACGTTAGCAAGCAACTCGGCTAACGTTAGCAGCACCATCATTGCATCTAGCACTAACGTTAACGTTTTAGAAGGATTCGAAAAGCCCTGCCAAGCGACTTCAGTTATCCTGGAAGGAGGGTCGGGACAGAAACTTTTGAACGGCCTTTTCAGCCAGGCTGGTACTCAAAGTGGCAATGGCTGATGTGTCAGATAAGGACTATGTGCTGTGTTATGTGCAAAACCCGGTGACCGCATCGCTCCTACTGCGCCCCGCCGTCTTATCACAAACGTTTTGCTCTCCCGAGTCATGTTAAACTTTACATTAAAACTATGAAAACGGCTCTTTAAAACACCCCAAATCAAAAAGCGCTCACGGTGTTCTCGGGTATCTCCGTGGTAACACAAAAAAGGAAGTCCGCTGACGTCCCTAGGTCTCCACTTTACATGTAATGTAATAGAAATGGAATAGAAATGTAATAAAAATAGAAACTAGCCTTGTGATTTATATTTCAATTTTTGTGTTCTTCCAATTTTTTGGACGTTAAGATGACAAATGTAGCAGTCGCTACATTTGTCATCTTAATAATCAAATAAAAAATAAATGGTAGAATAAGCAGTGCTTTTACTGTCCATTCATCGCGGACAAGCGGAAAACCCATGTCACGCATGCGCACTTCCATCTTGTACGGCAGAAAGCACAGCTCGGTTGTGCACGTGAATAGAAGTGCGCTTCTGGGGAGTTGTAGGGTGGGCGCAGGAGTCGGAGTGCTGTCGCGGAACATTGGAATTTGTGGCTGCCCAGGACTTTTCTAAAACGTCTCGCTATCACCCGCAGGCCGCACTAAAATGACATATTCAGCAGTCAAAATCTGAAACATGCCCAGGGGGGACAAATCGTCGGACATCCATTATTTTTGTTATTCAGCACCCTTGGTCAAAAATAGGTTCCCGCGCGCCTGGAAACAAATGTCATGGAAAACAGATATAATGATTCTAACACTGCGAGGACTCCGCCTCGTGTTGAGATGTTTGGATGATTGTTACAGTGGATTTCAGTCTTACAGACACTTTCACACTCAGTTGGATTTGCAATGGTTCTCGTTTGCCGCTCAGTTGTCTTGGCGATCCAATAAGCCGACATTGGCACGTGGATGTGAACCAAAGCCACCGAAGCAGATCCCGCTGATGAGTAGGTTTGTCTTTCTGATCCAAACCTGGAGTGCTTTGTTTGGAGAGAGAGCGCGCTTAACGCCGGGCTGCAGTTGGGCAGGTTCACGGCCAGATCGCGTTCTCTCCCTCCAAAACACCAGCGACGCTGCGGCGCCACGTTTACACACGGAGCAACCCGTCCCCCACGGCGGGCCAATCAAGCCCCAGCTGGGCACCGCATTTCAGCCGCTGATTAGTTTGAGCTTTGCTCCGAAACTGTCATCGGCAAACGTGGCTGAGGCGTTACAGCTCGTCAAGGGATTTCAGATCGAAGCCGTCGAGCCTCGAGACAACGGGACGACTGACCAGTGTTTTGTAGTCAATCTGTTGCCTGATGAGCTTATCCTCGCTGAGGGAGTAGCGGGCTTCTCCCGTGATGGCGTCTATGGGCCCCTTCTCCATCTGCTGCTTGATGGCACAGTAAAGCATGAACAGAGGCTCCCCGGCACATTCCTGGTGAGGAAGCAGACGCAGACAGAGAGATGTCAGAATGACCAAAGACAGACTGCCTTAGCGCACATAAATGAACCTTCATTCCATTTAATTAGTGTCCACATTGTATGTTTTTGAGAAAGTCAGGTTGCTGCTTCATTCCCATACAAAGGAAGACAAAGGATTGTGGGTTAGGGAAATGCATTTGGTGATCGGATGGATTATTTAAGTAATTTGAAACGTACAGACGCAGTGTTAACATCATTGTACTCCACAACATTTCAGGTGTCCTCAGGTTGTGAAGCAACAGTACCAGCAAATTAGAACCTGCTGATAATATGAGGACAGAATTGAACGCTACACATTGGAACACATACAGCCAAAAAGACATTACTCCCAGCGATGAAATGCCAGTGTAATCGTCGGGCAAATCAAGCTGAAGAGACCTCTTGATGTCCATCTTAAAGCAGCTTTATGTAAATCTCGGCGCTAATTTGACGTAGACACAGATGTTATGAATACGTTTCCCCACTCTCAGCTCCGTCAAAGACACTCGCCAATCAATAGTGTCAGTAGTTGTCACTTGGGCCTCGACTGAAGTAGCGGCAGTTTAGAGGGGAGAGAGAGAGAGAGAGAGAGAGGAGACATCGCGGCCAATACTCATCCTGACGAGAGCTTAATGATCGACCGTGCAGCACTCGGGCAGATACTTCAGACAGTGTGTGTTTAAGCGAACAGGGGAAAGTACTAATTCATCAGTCTCACCTTCAAGCATACTCTAGAAATCCCTTTTTCTTCCTAACACACTACACATTCTTTACATTCCAACAGGCAATATGTTCTGTATATTTATGCCAAAGCTTGAAAATTCTCACCATCACAATATCTATTATATATATGTTCATATAATATATATATATATATATATATATATATGTTCATATATATATATATATATATATATATATTCGGATATATATATGAACGTGTCATAACACTGGATAATGGTTCTCTTCATTCTACTTCCCATTGTTTGGCTTTAAAGTACATTTTCTCAGGTTTAATCCTACGTCAACCGTTCATTCATCTTTATTAAGATGCCAACACATGTCAACAAATCAGGATCATAGTGTTTGTAATTCAAAATCAAATCCCTATCATCTTAATTGTCAACAACGAGTCCCTAAAATGATTGAAACTAAATTATTGAGTCAGATTCGGGGGAAATGAACAGTGACATTTGTAACCTACGGCGACAATAACTTTAGGTTGTCAGTCTCTAGCATTCGGAAAAACACGAGTAGAAAAATATTTGCTACTATTTGACAATCAATCCACCTGGTTTATCCTTTCCCTCCCTCCTTCACCTCACCACGAGCAGCACTGAGCAACAAGTCCAGCCCATCTCAAAATCTCAAATGTTCCCAATTCTGTGCAAATGTAAACTCTCTTCCTTCTTACTTGCATATTTGGATCTATCGCTCTACATTCAAATCATGTCAGTAGCTCCTACTCCATCTTTACCTCCTTTACGTCCTCTCTCCTTTCCCGCTTATCTCCAACTTCCTCTTTCCCCAGCCCTTTCCTGGCTCCGCCCACCCAGTTCTCTCTCCCTCTGCTCTTCTTAATTGTCATGCCCTCCTCTCATCTTCTTCTCTCTGCCCATCACCTCTGACACCTCTAACCTCTTCCCCCCTCTTGGCTTCCTCAGTCCGCCGGCTAACGAGAACCTTGTTAGCATCTGGGCCAATTAGGTGGGCAGCTGCTAACGAGACGGCGCGAGCATGCGTCACGGCTGCAACACTTTCGCCTCCCTCGCTGTGGCTCGTCTTTGAAATTTGCCTTTGCGCCGTATAGTGGCTTCATTAAGGCTCCCTAATTGTATGCTGACATTTACACTTCAGGGACATAAAGCTGTCTCTTGCCGCTGTGAAGGAGGAGGCTCAGATTCCTGCATCGCCAACACAGTACTATTCTGCACAGGGACATTGTGTATCTATTATTTTACAAATTCAACAAAATGGTTTACATGCATTTTGAGCACAAAATATAATATAATCACCCAATGTAGACAATATGCACTACTAATGCAATTAGGATTATACCGGCCTACAATGACAACCTTACCCAATTTATAATCAGAGGCAAAGCAACAAAAAGAGACAAAACACGGAATCTCTCGTTAGGCTCTGAAAAAGCCTGAGACACTAAGAGGACCCTGAAGATGAGGGAACCGAGCGGCGGAGTAAAAGGACAGCGTGAGCCACGGCGCACCCCCTGCTGAGGCAAAAGGCAGAAAAGGACACTGACGGCGGGATAATGACAACAGAAACAACACAGATGAACGGCAGATCAGAGGAAGGAAGATGTGAGCAAAAAGAGCAACATGGAGATCAGTGAGGAGACACCGGTCGGCTGCGCGAGTGGAATTATGAGAGCCCAAGGGATCTGTGGACGTCAGCAATGAAAAAGGAAATTAAAACAGCAGAGAAGAGAGGACACGCACGGTGCTGGTAGGCTTTGATGAGCTATTGTTTGTATACGGAAGTGATAGGTGAAGAATATATACGAATGAGGAAGGGCGATCAATCAAGGTTGAAATAAAACACACACACACACACACATACAGTATGAATGCATTGAAAAAAACATTGAAATACATAAATCCACTTCTGATAATAACAAACAGATTTCATGAGGATGTTATAAGATGATGCATTGTTGCTGGGCTTACCTTAAGGAACTTATACAAGAGGAAGGTGAACCAGTTAGTCAGCATCTTCTCAGCCACAGACTCGGTTCTGACACACACGCGGGAAAAAACACGACAGTGTCACGAGAAATCGCCAAGAAAACTTCAGAGTGAAACATTTATGAAAACAAACAAGGTTCAAGAGTGTATGAGAAATGTTTTTTGGAAACATCCAAATGGTTTTGTGCTAATTACGGTTTTCACTTTTGAGTTAAGAAGCGGTCGTTTGTTTGCAGAAGACAATTTTACAATCTGCACAATCCAGCCATGATCTAAAAAAAGCAACAATTTATCTGCCCATCTGCAGGTTCAATATTCATTCATAATAAATGTATTAACTGGAACATTCATGTGGACCTGCTATGCCTTTTAGGAGATTTACCCTTCACTGTGGTTCACCCTGTTTACATTATTAACTTAAGTATAACTTAAGACACAGTTCAAGGCACTATAAAGGAAGTCATTAATCCAAATGCTTTAATGTGAGTAGTCCAGTTTTAGAGAATAGAATGGCTGCATGTTGCACTGCGCTTGTGATGCTCGGAGCAGCAGGACTTTTATAGAAATTCCCCCTGAGGTAAAGACTGTCAGCTCTGTCAGAATGGCTCTATTGTTTGGACTGTTAGCACTGGCAGCTGTCAGAGCCGATCAACCTATAAAGTTATTAAAGACACAGTTTCCCCCATGTTTGTTTTCTTCAAACCACGGAGCAAAAGAGTCTCAAAAACAAAGAGGTCTCCACACTTGAACAATGGATGCTGGGAAGTGTGCCGTTATGCGGATCCTCTTTTTCATTCAACCAAAATCAAAAGATCAAAAGATTAGGAGATCTGAAAGTGGCATTGGGATGAATCAAATCAAATTCCACAGAAATTAGCATTAAATATACTGTATATTTACAGTAAGTGATATAGAAGAAGAGTTGGTGCCACTACATCTCTGTGAGGTGTTTCACAGTGTTGTTGATATTGGTCCTCACCTCCTGAGCAGCAGCTTAGGATGGTTTTTGCTCTCCAGGTTCCTGTCGATCAGGTCGGACAGCAGCTGCTTCAGGACTCCGGTGGCGTACTCCATTTCCCCCTGCAGGGCCGTCATGATGAGCGACGCAACGTTGCCTCGGTCCCGCATTGAAAAGGACCTGGAAATACGCATTGCATTGCATTGCATTGCATTAGATTGCATTTTTCAATCATATCTGAAGCTGTGCCTCAAAACACAGCTGTAACATTAGAGCAGTTCATTTAAATATTTGACCACATATAATACTAATAGTCAAAGGGTTTGTAGCTCTGTTTGGCCAAAGACCATTTAAGTGAATTTGGGTCATTTTAGCAGCTAAAATGTTTTACTCCCTAATTAAAGGGACAGAGAGAACAGCTTTTTACTTCTAATTAGTCCAATTTAACAGTTGGTAAATACCCCCTGCCATTGAGTCTTTGTCTGCAAACTGTTTTTCTTTAATGCTTATTTAAAAAAAAAAAAAGATCATAGATCGTAGCATTAAATAAAGATATGAAGAAAGGTAGAAACCTCTGTGCCTCCAAGGTTCGTATAAACGTCAACAGGAAGTGCTTCTTGGTCAGCAGCTGGCCAAACAGCGTCAGGGCCTTCTCAACGTTTGCCTGGACCTGAGGAAACACACAGAGGCAGACGGGAGTCAAAGAGCGGGGTCGAGTTTCATTCCATCTGGTTGTTGGTGCTGATTTTACAGTGCTCGGTTTTCCCAAAGGACTCATAGTTAATCTCAAGATATGCATGTTAAAACCTGGGTTTGTTGTAACACAATCAGTTGGTGCTAATATTTTCTAAATTGATTATAACAATTGGACTGTTCTTTAGGTGGCTAGAAAAAGCTGTTGCTACTGCCCCCCGGTCAGTACATTGCTTTGCTCGTGTACTCCTCTCTGCCTCTGCAAAGTGGCCACCTTCATCTACTGCAGGAAAGTACACTGACTTCATACGGCCCCACTTGAGTAAATAACCACCATTCCTTTAAAACTGGAGGAAATCCTTGAGGTTCTTTTTTCCTTCATCTTTAACCAGTGACTTTCCATAGTAGTGATGAAGTCATTTAAAAAATTGGTAATTGCAACAAAAAACCTTGTCAGTTGAAACGGTCTTGCGTTTGCAATAAATAGCGAACCTGATATAAAAGACACCATCACACCATCCACACTGAGCGAAGACAGATTCTGATCTGTCAGCCTTTTTCCCCCGTGTGATGCGGTGAGATTGGCTTGTAAAAAGTAGATAACACTGATTGGTTCCTCTCTCTCCCATGGCACCGGCATGTACGGCCCTCTAAGTGTTTCCCAGTTGTTGCTCTTCACACAATCCTTCACAGGCATTTCAAATAATTGTCTACTTGACATCGAGGGTGGTGTCGGTCAAAGCATTTGAATATTAACAAGAGAAGAATTGTATTTGTAATAAGAAGCCGGTGTGCTCATACACACAGGCAGCTCTCCCTTTGACCGCAATGTTATTTGTTGCGAGACGCTTGCAATAATGTATGTGTGGCCTACATCGACTGAACATCCAGTTTCCTGTCAGATTCCCCACTTTGCTGAATCGCTTGTATCACTTAAAAGCCCCTCAAACTGAATCTTTTAATAACACCTCCGAACCCACCCGGCATGGGAGAGATTCCTACGTCAGAAAGAGGAGGGAGGAAGAGATGGAAGGGGGGGCCTGGCAGGATTGTATGTGTGTGTGTGTGTGTGTGTGTGTGTGTGTGTCTCAGGCTTTGTGACAGAGGTGCACCCTGCTTGTTCCACTTGCTGGCACCTGTCACTTCTCATCATCAACACACTAAACCCCCTGAAGACGCCTCGCTGTCGCTCCGTCCTCCTCACCGCTCTGATTCTCTCCTGCGCGCACGCCGTCGCCTGATTTGCATCATTGGCCTTCCTCCCATTTTAATTTATCCTGCTCTTTGTCGTTTTGTCTCTCTAAACACGTACACACATATATACATCCCCCCCACCCCCTCCCACACACACACACTCTATATCTATTGTCATCCTCTGGAACCACTGTAACATCTATACTTCTTCCTCCAACGCGCCATAACAAAGTGCAGGTGCCTCTTTAATGTGCTAAATTAGATTCTCAGGCCTCCGGGGCTGATCGGGGTGTGATGTGGTGTGTGTGTGTGTGTGTGTGTGTGTGTGTGTGTGTGTGTGTGTGTGTGTGTGTGTGTTTGAAAAGAAAGCGCAAAACCAAGAGAGAAGAAGAAAGAAAGGACTCAAGACAGAACCAATGGAGATGCATGTAGGTGCTGCACAGAGAGATTTCACTGAATTCCAATCGGACCGTGAGCAAGTACATCCAGCTATCTGCACGAGATGTTGGTGTCTACCTGTGTGTGTGTGTGTGTGTGTGAGACAGCGAGAACAACCGCTGTGTAGTGTGGCTGTCTAGCTTAGGGAAGAGAGCAGTCACACAGAGCAATAAAGCTAGGAGTGTTAGTTTACACAGGCCATAGGATTACACCAGCAACCCCTGGGGGAAATACAGAGGGAAGAGGAAGGAAGTCTAGACACAACGATGAAATAGGTTCCTTTTCCGCCTGCATGACACCCTGAGAAGGGGACTGTACTTCAGGGGACACAATACCCTCACTGCTGTATTTCTAGTCTTTATTTAGATCTTAGTTGGGGTCATCCAACTAAACAGATGAATCTGGCCGGCAGGAGATTATTTTGGCCGAAGCTTATTAACGTTATTTCCTCAACAGCTGCAAGGAAACTTCTGGCTGATGTCTGCTTAATGTGCTCTCTGCTAGCTGGAATCCGCACAAGCCCAAAGCTTTTTATATTAAAAATGCACTGCAGTACTCCCAGCCTAGTCGGCCAAAATGTTTTGGCATTGTACATTTCTGCAAGCATCTGGATACTTTGGATCAAAGTTTGTGATTTGAACAAAAAACACATTCCATCAATGCGTTCCATATCAGCATCGCCTTACACAGAAGAACACAAAATTGTTCACGTTAGGAAGCAAATGTTAATGCTCGAGCAAACAAAACGGTTTGATAAAGATTGCATGGTGTGTATTGAAATGAAAGTATTAAATGAAAGTAACGACCGTAACACTGTAACCAGCTGAAATACTGAAAACTGAAAGTCCTGAATTAAGCTTAACGAACCCTCGCAAACAAATAGTAACATTTAAGTTCAATATGTATCATGGCTCCTTCCAAGCCGGTATAAGATCTCCTTACGTGTGAACTTTTCACGTCGAGCGAGTTGGCCAGCGAGCGGCGAACAGCTTTCGGGCAGCTGGCGGCCCTTTTGTGGCGTTAACTAAATAATGTGTTTAAAAAGTGGTAAAAACAAAATACAAAAGGAGAGAGAATAAGAAGCCTAAGTTCCTTTTCCTGTAGCTTTTGCTAAATTAGCGTTAGCTTTATAGTCTCTGCTGAAAGTCACTGTGGGTTAGTTCCTATATCAGAACGAAGGTCTGACTCTGTATAAGTAAGCACTGCTGTTTTGTCTTGCTGAAAATAGGCCATGGCAGCTATTGGACCGCTAGGAGGTCTTTTTTTTTGTCTCTTCTTCCTCGAAAAATATAAATGGATTAGAACGAATAATTTAAGCCCGAAAAAAATCAAACAAATTATTCCTTGACTAAAAAGTCAGTGCTCCAAGTCAACGGAGCGGCAACAGATTCTGCGTCTTAATGATCCTGCTGATTACAAACTTGGCTCTGTGGTTTCCAGCTTTGGAGGGGAGTAGTTTATGTTGACACATATTAATTGTACTTCCCTTGGCCTCAGCGGTGAAATGTCCTTATAAATCGTGTGCACTCTCATCATTTGGCTGTGCTGGCAAGGTGGTTGCATGTACGGACTTAATTAATAACTTAACAGTTGATGTATAATGCAAGTTCGAATCCAGATAACCCTGAATCGCATTTCTCCCTCTCTGCTCTAATGATCTTTGCTATGCACTCTTCTCTTGGATTTTAAGTTCCTCTCTAGAGGATGTGGTGAGCGTTCCGTCCCATTAGTTCAAAGGACTGATGATGAGACTTTTGTGAAGTCATTTGCAGCCATGGAGACGCGCTGAATACGTTCGTTCCTAAACACGCAGGATGGGCAAACTGTTCCACGGTTTCGATGAATTAAGTTGTAATTTTCCGCTCATTTAAAAAAAATTAAATGGTTATGGTTATTAAATAAATCATTTGCGATACATCAGGACAAGAGTTCCTAATATCTTTCCACACCATAGAGCACTGAGAGATTGAAGGATTTTGTTCAGAGATGAGTGAATGTGGGTGAAGAAGGAGGTCAATATGAAGGGATGAAAGAAATGCAAGGTATTTGCTCTCCCTCGGTTGTTAGAGTATCGGCGCAAAAGGCTTAGTTCTTCTGAAATCGTTTAATTGTTCGCGTGGTTTCAGTCTCAAGCTCGGTTGGTGGTGTACTGACCAGTACCTCCATCTCCTTCAGCACAGGGTGGTCCTCAATCCCCGGGAACAGAACCCTCATTGCGTACGTCCGATAGTCCAGGAAGGGAATCCCGGCTCCGTCCAGCTCCTGGGTCAGCTCGTGGATGTCCGTCTGAAGCTCGGCAAAAGCTGGTTCCAGAAAATAGACAATTGGAGAAGGTGACGGGATGAGGACACATTCTTAAGGACAAAACCGTAGCAAAAGCGTCTCATCATATAAGGTCTGAGAGGACAATAGTCACAGAGAATTGCGTCGGGATTGTAATAATGGTGGTTCATCGATTCCCTAATTTTACCAAAATACCTGAAACCAGGATTGTCTTGTGGTTTGATTTTGACCGTATTGATTTTGATTCAGACACACTTTTGGCAATGAGTAAATTGAGCTTTCATTACTGTTGCCTCGGCAGCAATGACTTTCATTATTGAATTACAAAGTGCCATGTTCTACAAGCTTGATGCTGTCAATCGCTAACATGGGAATCTCAATTTTATTATTTGATTAAAACCAGAGATTGGAGGGGACTTTAGTAACCATACGATGCTCAGCTCTATAAAGGCAAGCAGCCCACAAAAGCAACAAATTAAAATCTGAAAGGCCGACGGGAAAAGAAAAAAGCGAGTGGGAGTACAAGCAAAATAGTAACAGATCCCGAGTTCAGTTCATTTCCGTTAAGGAAACGTGACGTAATTTCATGTCTAAGAATGCTTTTGATAACAAATAATAATAATATAATAATTTGATCCTCGCATGAGCCCTGAAAAAACTATATCTTTGTCCGAGAAAAAAGGAGCCAAACTTAAAAGGATAGCTATAGAGAGAGAGAGAGAGAGAGAGAGAGAGAGAGAGAGAGAGAGAGAGAGAGAGAGAGAGAGAGAGAGAGAGAGAGAGAGAGAGAGATAGAAATGGAGGGTTGGGGGGCGGGGACCAGGAGACAGAAAACAAACTTCCTGGAATAGAAAGTCAATCAATTGCATGAGTGGATAATTATTAAGAGAGCGACGGATGAGTTTTCATGCATAATTTCTACCAGCTGTTATTGAACGGTTTTGCCCACTGGAGAGATGGAGAGAGGAGGAAGCAGAGAGATACAAGGAGGAAAAAGAGAAAGGGGAGAAATATCTGGAAGCATTGGAGAGAGGGTGGTGGGGGAAAGGAAACCCAGAGGATGTGAGTAATTAGGACAAAAAAGAACGGCCGATGTAAAAGTAAGCGAGAGGTGAAGATGAGTGCAACAAATCAAATAAGCAGAGCAGAAGCCGCAGAATATAAGAGGCTAAGGCCCTGCACTCCTTCCACTTCATCATCGTCAAAACTCTTCCTCGCCATTAATCGATCTCTCATTTATTGCTCAACATTGCAAATCTATGACTTTCACTGAACATGTGGCCTCAAGCAGTTTAAATAAAATCCCTACTTTTCCTCCAGTCTCTTCAGTGAAGCCATCACATGACATCACAAAAACCTGACTGCAAAACCCGGACGTGTCCTTAACAGCGATATCAATCAGATCAAAGCCAGCAAAGTTAGCCATTATCTCATATGACCCTTTACTTGAAAGAGTGCGTTTATCTTACTTTTCTTTCAAAAAGTAAGATAAAGTAGAGAGTCGGTTCAAATTAAACCGAGCCTGGTGGGTCTTTCGTGGGTAAAACCTCATGCGTTTCTGCCTCCCGTACACAAAGCTGGGACCTCCGATAACACAAAGTCTGCGAAGTGAAGTGTAAAGAAATTTATCTAGAAACCCCCGAGCGCTTTGTTTGCTCCCACAAAGCCTCTCAAAAAACAACGACGTTACCTCCCCTGAACCAGAGAGGGACACTTTACATCCATCAGTTGTCATTTCTAACGCGAGACTAATCACGCGTGACTGCTAATATGCTAGTCGGGATCCTGGTGTACAGTGCGACGTCTGCTCGTCGCGGATGGCTGTACTAAAACGTCCCCCGTTTCTTCCCCTCAAGACTCCCGGAGCAAAAGCGAACCTCGCACACAGGATTGGTCTTTTGAAGACGCCCACTTCATCTGCTCGTCCGCCCACACGCACTGTCTGCTCTCCACAGGCCAGCTGGCAGTACAGCAGGCCGGGCGCGGTGGGAGTGAGGCCTTTTCTTTGAATGAAGTACTGTCTGGAGTCTTTTTGAGAAAGGAACATGGTTTTCCCGTTAAACCACGCTAAAAATGACTAAAATAAAAATCTGAAATCAACACTGTAAACTGTTTATTGTCTGGAAACTGATCCTGTGACTCTGGTGGAATCGTATTATAACCACGGCTGTGGTTATAATACTGAGAGTAAACACCTGGGCTGTCCTCACATCAGTCATCTGCACTGCGATGCTAAAACGTCGACCTCATCAGCTCCCCGTCCGCCTGGGACGTCCTTTGTCCGTGTTTCTCCCTTTTAGCTCTCACTCATTATGCCTTTAATGTCTCTGAAAACAATCCCCTCGTTACTCTCATCTGTCACTGCGTCGCTCTGCACCTTCACACAAAGTACAGTCACGCGACCCGTGTTGTTCTCCAATAAAGTAAATCCCAGGACTGTTCCACACACACAAAAAAAGGAACTTCCAAGCTGTAAAGTGAACTTTGTGAATTGATGATGTTTTCAAATGTTAATAGATTTCGGATGACTTGGGGAGAAGATTCACGGCGACATAATTAAACCATTACGTGGTATGAATGAATGTAAAGTGTAAACTATGGAGCAGTTGGAGGTGGTTAATATTCATACACTTCCAAATACACAAATATACCATCCTTAACCATAAAAACACCACAACCGAACTCAGACGACAACACTCTCATTTTCTCTGCAATTTATGATGATATAAACCCGGATAATAGTCACATACCTTTTTTGAGTGAATATGTTCTTTCTCATAAATGTTCCAAAAGAATCGCAGACAATCAAACTTTGTTTATCGTTTTAAAAAAAGAAAAAGAAATAATGACTCTGATCCTATGATGACCCTGTTTTATGTGTATATTTCTGTAAGGAAGGTTAAATAATTGTACTAGCATGA
Source organism: Apeltes quadracus (assembly GCA_021346845.1). NCBI lineage: Eukaryota > Metazoa > Chordata > Actinopteri > Perciformes > Gasterosteidae > Apeltes > Apeltes quadracus. The sequence goes on from CM037928.1 coordinate 15,090,186, forward strand.
TTGTATGTTACCCTGTATTTTTTATACTGGACATTTTGTATTTGCTCTGATTCAGCCATAAGACCATTTGACTAACATACATCTGCAGTTCTTCTACAGCTCCTTCAACTCTCCATCCCTCTCTACCAGCTTTCTGCAGCTTTAACATTCTACAGAAAGGTCCTGTTACATTTTTCACTCAGCACTTTCGTACCAGTGTCCTCGACCGTTCACACGGTCTCATACCTTCTTTACACTCCAGAGCCACTCTGGACTCCAGGTTGTCCATCTGGAGCTGGAGACGCTTTAAAGTGCGGTCAGCGTCCCTGGACTTCCTCTTGTAGGCGATCAGCACGGCGATGATGACCAGAAGCAGCAGGCCACCACCGCCGCCGATGCCAATGATGGCAGGAAGCGTCAGCAGGCTGTCCGAGTAGATGTGAAGAGTCCCAGGCGAGTACTCAAACCCACCGGCGCGGATCTGGAAACGCACACAAATATTGCTGTCAATCAAGGGATAAAATACACACGTTTGGTACCCCAGGAGAGTACCCCAAACCACCAAATCCAAAATCTAAGCTTAAAAATGATGATTATTTCATCAAAAACATTGTCCTACCTGCCTCATGTAACAACATTGTTTTCTACTCTCTTCAGTTTAGGGAACGGTGACCAAGGTGAAGTCCGTGCCGGGGTGAGGTGGACACATATGAAGTTTGCAGACAACCAACACACGCGTTCAGAGCGCACACGTCCTCACACACACGTATAGGTAATCAAACAAAGTAATCAGCAGCATTTAAATCTCTCCCCGAGGAGTCCTGGTAATTATGGCAAGTCAAACACATGTAATGCTCTTTGTTCTTTTTCTTTCTGGTTAACTACGTTTACATAAGCGCTGCGCGTCTCGGAGAGGGACAGAGAAAAGACTTTCAGTGCTGGAATGCTTCAAATTAAGCCGTCCACAAAGGGCGTTGATAAGCCATTAAGATGGCGTGTGATTGTGCACTTTGGAGCCGTCCTCAGTGCACTTGCATGTTAAAAGGATCAAAGTCTGATTAAAAGAAATAAAATAAAGCTGTTACATAAATATCAATGTAGGCAGGTGCTCCAAATGTAATTTGCAGGGGTAGATACAATTAGATCAGCTTGTATTAGATTAAGCAGCCAATTAGTGGATCGTGGACACGATCAGGGTTAAATGTTAGCCAGTACAAGTAGTACTGCAGTTACAATGTAGTTCTTTTAAGTTATAAAAGGTACAGCTGTTTACGTATTGGACGGCCTCAGAGGGTCAACTGATGATATGCAAACTTTTTAACCTTTTAAGCATTCAGCTCATTAAATTGAGGCATTTGGCAGCTAAAGAGCCAGATATGTCGATCATTTTCCGTATGCAAGGTACAGGTGTGTTCTGGTTTTCACAGACAATTTAAAAGAGATAAACCTTTTACGTCAATTGCAGAGATTCCTCAGACTTTCCTGACTATAATATGGTAATCAGGAAGAGTTTTCAGTAGGAAGAAACAGAAGGAAGTTTTGACAGTGCCTACATGTACCAGGATGCATTGCATTGTATAAATGCAAACATTATCAATAAAACAAATGCAAATGAGTAAGAGCTGATAAGAGGTCTGCGCTATATCTGTTAGCACCATCCAGGGGCATACGCATCCTCCGATATCAAGATGGCGACACATTTTCTAGGCATTTGTCTATTTATATTCTCCTGAAAGACTGACGGGTCGACGGAGAAACTTAAAAAGCTGAAGGCCAAAACCACAAACAAGTTTCTTCGAAAAACTCAAGGGAGGCGCACAGCTGCCAACACACAGCTGAGCATCGGAAGGGAGACGCAAAGGCACACGTGCACACACACACACGCTCTGTGTACGAACGTCGGGACACCCATCGGGGTCCGCTGTATGTAGGTCATTCTACAGGGGGAGTGTTATTGTGTTACAGCTGTGCCCTTCGCTGCTCCGTCACGCACAGACAGAGATGTGCACATAAACACAAACATTTCATACACGCAGTAATGAACGCTCCCAACACACACACACACACACACACACACACACAGCTGAAAAGATCTGAACAGACAGCCTCATTTTTTTCTTTGGCTGTGTATTATCTGTTTGTATAAATACATTCTGGCTGGTTCTGTTGCCATTTGCTTTCTAGGTATATCTGCTGTAGCTAACGGGGAGTAAATGTCACACAGATGCGGCGAAATGACCGTTAAGGATATTGGTGATGGGTTTAAAAGCCGCAGGAGGCGCGCTGGGACGGGGGCGGGTTATTCAGACACATGTATTCAGAGTGAGTGGTGCGTCGCCGGGCTGAGGTTCGACCTTCCTCAGCGCAGATGCTGCAGGAGCAGCGCATTGATTTTGAGAGCCTGCTCCAGTCGGAGTGAATCAGGGATTTTAGTCTGTGCTCTGCCGACAGATTTGAGTGTTTCCTCAGGACACTGATTCTAAGCTTGCTCTTAGCACTTTCCCCAGCACTATTTATCTATAACAACTTGTAAATTGGCTTTTTGTTGAAATAGTACTTTCTTGTTTGAATCCCTATGGTTGCAATGCACTTTCGCTTTGGATTAAGGCATCTTTGGTGCTCTAATGCAATTTTGGACGGGACAATAGTCTAGAAAATGAAAGTGGCATCAACATGAGGAAAAAATAGAACCATTTCAAATCGCACGAGAAGCCGGTACAACTTGTGATGACGTAGAGACGGCGTAAAGAAGTTGAAGAGAGGTGGACAAAATTTGCACATCACAAAGGTTTGTGCGGCAAATGAGGTTCCTGGATCAGAGTTTAGAGACACGCTCAGCGTCTGCATACCGGTGGCATCGTGGAGAAACAATTCTTTTCTTAGTACCACCTTTTATGTTTCCGCATCAAAGTCACGGACACAAACGGCAGACAAAGGGGTAACTTCTTATCATAATTTCCCTCTCCTGCATGACAGGGTTTACTTTTCAATCTTATGAAAGCCATTCTTTTGTGGATCAAGTATTGTTAGCCTGTTAGGAAGTCCTGAGAAGTATTTAAATACCTGTCCGCTACATTCCCAAAAAAGTGAAAAGTGAACGCACCGCGTTACGGACGTGCTGTGTGTGCTTGATGTTACCAGTTCATGTTATAGATCTCCCGTGTACCAAACCCTTGCCTGCCTACGACAACGACACTGCCTGCCGATTTTGTCATTATTAAAGGATATCTGATATTCTCCTGCGTCTGCACTTGGGTCTCTGAGTTCTGACTAAAGAAGCTTAATGGTGCTCTCCTAGATGAAAAGAAAAATATGTTTTAGTATATAGTTAGTTTTGGAAAAAATGGAAGTCATGGTGGGCTCTTGTCCCGCAGTTTCCCGCCATGTCATAGAATAAGCAATAAACGAAGTGGTTCGATTGGAGCGCAGTGTGGCGGGGAGCTGATCCAATGACGGGTTGGTGTTTTACGTTTAGTGTACTCTTAAATAGCTATGCTGTTAAACTAAAGCTAATCAAAAATGATTGAAAAAAGCAGTCGGCCCTCACAAAATCCCAAACCAAAGAGCACCTGCAGCAAAGATCTGCCGACGCCTGCGTAGCTGCCCATGTGGAGACGCCTCAGGGGACGGAGAGGAACGTGGTTTTCAATCGGCACTTCTAGGCTGCCGGTCATGTTGAACCCATTACGTGAGTAAGTGAATGATTTCCCTGTGTATTTCTTCGTGGATTTAACTCAACTTTAACTTCGCTGAATGGGTCAAACATGTGCAGATATGTGCTTTGTACTGTGGATGTACGCTCAGAAATATACCAGCACTCCCAGTGCACACGCTCAGTGGAGCGCGTCCTCGACCTGCAGGGAGGTTATTCACATAACTCAGCAGCAAGGTCACAGTTACATTACGGGCTCAGACGCCAGGCTCAGGAACATGAATCACTAAGTAGAACAAGTGGAACAGGTGGCGTTTTAGGGTCATTTATAAACTGCTTTTCAAAGAAATCGTGCAAACGCATTTTTTTAACGACAAACAAAGAAAAATAAAAGAAGTCGACCGTGAAGGTCTCAGTCGATACCACGCTGAATGTGTTTTAGCGTGGTATCGTGTTTTCAGTGTTTTCAGATGCATCCAAAAGTTGGCACAGAAAAGGGTCTTATCTTTAGAAAAGTCAAAGAGTTAGAAAGAAGAAGATCGTCGTGCTCCCACCGTGACTTTGTGTTGTCCGGTGAGGTTGGGCCACTCACACAGCAGCTGGCTCTCGGACAGGGTGAGGACACAGGGAGTCTCCCCAATCAGCACCGTGTAGTTGAGGCGGCTGTTACCCGGAGCCGCTGGGATCAGATTACGACCCTAAACACAGAGAGAGGGAGAGGGATGTGGTTTTTGCGTACGTCTTTAGGTTAGGAAACAGTGGAGCCCTGTGGCAGAGAGGAACAGCCATAAAGGAATGGACTCGTTTATGGGACCAATGCTTGGATCTAATTTAATACATTTAGGTGTTTTAGCAGCAAACATTCCCCCTTTGTTTTCCACATTCAAACAAATTCACATAAATATGGACCCAAAAACTAGTAAAGAGAAATAGGACAGGAAGAAGAAAAGCACTGAAATGCAAGGTGTGTATTTTCTATGAAGTCATACGGTTTTGTCTGGTCTTCTCTCCACTAAACTGAACTCAACACATAAAGTCTGAACCCCGAGGTGTGCAAATTCCAACATTTGTCATTTTCTGTTCCTGTTTTTCATTTCAATACCAAGTCCGCTCGCTCCAATTTGACACATACTTTGTCCGTGATGGAGGAGAGGCGGTTAGTGGTGGTAAAAGAGGGGACTCAAGCAACAGGGGTACAGATGATTCCAAAAAAGAAAACAAGACAGATAGAAAAACCTGGAAACAGGGGTGGGGAGCAGAGAAAAGATTAAGGCAGAGGTTAGAAAAAGATGAAAGAAACGTGCTTCGACGTGAGAAAGAAAAATGGGATCGAGCTGCGAGCGAGAGAGTGAGAGGAGATAGCTGCCGCGTCTCCCGCTGGCGTAGCAGTGGGACTCCGTCTTCCAATCCCATCGTCTCTGCAGGACGCCACCCGGCCCTGCTCGGCAACCCTGTAAACATGCATCCCATTCCGTCTCTCAAACACACACACACAGACACACAAACACACAGGCACACAGGCACGCCATCTAGGCCACTAGCACACACACTCAGATTTACAACAACCCGGGCACTCTAGTTGAAGCCACACAAGGAGCTGTTGCCACACAAAGAAACACACACACTACAGGCAAGAAGCCTCATGCAGGGGGACAGGCTCTCAAAAACACACAAACGCACACAGGAAGGTACTCACCAAACACCAAGACCAGATAAATGTTTTTCTCTCCCTCTCTCTCTCCCCCCCCCTCTCTCTCTCTCTCTCTCTCACTGTCTCTCGCTAACACACCTCGGGACAAACACACCCGACACTTCAGATGAGAAATTAATTGCGTGTCGAGCGTAGCGCACGCATCTCTGAGGAAACGCACCCCCCCCTTTCCCCGCATACCGCCCCGCCAAATTGCATTTTAGTCCATCTCATCAGCGCTTCCAATGGGTAGGCAGTTCCACCAACAAGCCAAGCAGGAGATTTGGCAATTACTGAGAGGCTCTTTGCTAATAAATTATCATTTAAGGAATGAATTACGACGGTTACGCCGCTTTCAATCTCTAGCAATCTCGCGCAAATGAACGGAACGCAGCACACACACACTCCCCTTGATAATATGAGAGATAGTCAAGGCCAATTCGAGCGGGAGATAAAACGCAACGAGCGCTGGAGTGCAATGCAAATGCAACACATCGATGTGACAATCGCCAGAAAGAAAGGGATTGTTACATCAGGCTTTCGTTGTGAAAAGTGAAGATTCAAAATAATCAAGGTGAACATGTTTCACAGTGCACATTCACTTATTGGCAGACACCGATCCTCCGGTTATTTCGGTTAATTTAGCCTCAGAGCTAACTTGTGTATATTCTTTCCCCAAACAACCGCTCTAATTCCTCCCCAACAGCTCTTTGAGTGAACATTTCGTGTAAGCTCGGGGAGATAACAGAACGAAACCGTTGCACAACTCAGGAATTGCTGATTAATTCTACACAGTCCAAGGACTATTAATGAAAAACCAATATCATCCAAATGTGGTGGACCATGGGCCTTAGTGCTGCTGCACGGCTTCTCCAGCACTGGAAATTGATTGCAGGAATTGAAATAGTTATTTAGTAGGACTTGAGGCTGCAGAAGAGGCCGTCAGTCAAAGAAGGTGCTGTTAGTTACTGAAGGAAAGAAATTGGCCTTGGACGTTTGATTTCAACGTCCACCGAGAGTGAACACATTGGAGATTTTCAACCTTCGTGTGATAGTGAGCCAGTGAGCGTATGTTTGTATGCGTCTTTCCATGTAGGCTTCCCGGTTATTAATACAAGATGAGTTCAATATCTTTGAGAGTCAAGTAGCGAGTAAAAAGACCTCGGGAGAAAAACATCTACCAGCAACACCCGAGACCCGGGTTAAATAAAAAAATCAAGCATGTGTGCACATCCTATTCGGTTTGGTTGCTTAGGTTCTCTGGTTGTTTTCATACACTGTTCATAGCTATGACTACGAAGAAGCACTCCTTTAATTTGTGTAAAAATAACTTAACTTAACCCTGAGCCAGGTAGTAATAAGAGGAGAAGTAAGGAATGGATTCAGCAGTACGTGTGCTTGTTCTGGTGTAACACAGGTGTGTGTATAAGTTCTAAAGTCACCATTAAGAAGATCTCCTGTACTTCAGCACCAAGGACAGCGAAACAGACCCACTCACAGCTATTTAAAATGGGGGCACTCACAGCTGTAAAGCCCCCATTTTAAATAAGTAAGTAGGCAAAATACCATTTTATAGCTGGAGTTGTCTCCCTTCGAACATACAGAATAAAATGCTAGTTTTAAAAATAATGTTTCTGTGTAAGCTTCAGTCTGACCTTGAGAATGAGCGGCGATGTGGGCTTTAGTTCCAGAACCCCGGAGGCGCTGAGCGGCTCGAACACGGGGTCGGGGTAGTAGCTGAAAGTCTCGTTGACCACCACCAGGGCATTCACGTTGTCCATGTAGAACCCGATCTCGTCCGGGCCCGTGCCGCTCTCGGAGAAGGCCAGCTCCGAGTCGGCCACCGATGGAGCCAGGCACACCATGACCGAGTTGTTGTACACTGTGCAGTTCTGAAAGCCAGAGAAAGGATGTGTTTTGTCGAGTCTAGTGTGGATGAGTAGGCAAAAAGGCAACTCCTCGTGTTCAACTAAACAGGACACACAAATAAACCCATTTCTATTTTAGAAAGAGCATTGAATAAAACAGGTAGCGCGGCTAGCATTTAAATACTGTGAAAAAACTCCTGCAGGCTGTAATTTTATTTTTGAAATAGATAGGGTATAATAACCCATTATTTTTATTCAAGCAAATTACCCGTGAAACAGTGATGCTGTTTATGTAATTGTAAATTAGTTGCAAATTTATTATCAGCCACTATTAATGGGCAATGTGCTCTTTGCCTCTGCTTGTACCACGGACTGTTTTACATTATTACTTTAGAGAATATATATTTTTTACATGATGTCACAACTGTTTGTGAAATTATACAGGACTTTTCTGCAGGTTTTATCATCACTTACTACCACTGCATTTTTCATTGCCATTCTGTGTTTCTTGCATGCAGAAGACAGCTTATGAATAACTGGTGTATTAATACTGGATTCAGAGCATTAATATAGGAACTAACAACTAAGACATAGTCGAGTGAAGTCTACCTGAGCAGAAGTCATCCTCTGTGTGTGTGTGTGTGCGTGGAAATCCTAAATAAGCTCAGTGAATTGAAAGATATTACAATTGTATCTTATTTGTCTCCTTTTATTGCAGCATCCACCAGTGTGGCAATAAACACCTTCTGATTCTGCAGACAAACTCCTTTTTCTGCGTTCAACACTAAGAAAGATGCTCATCGTTTGCGGTCTTCTTTTGTGACAACGGAACTTGTGAATGCAGTGCTAATGTATTCCTTTTGGCTCTGATCTCAATGCCCAGTTTGCACAACAATCCAAGCATTCATCTGCATTTCAATAAATGAAATAATAAAGGCCGGCTTTGTGTTCACTGGAATGGATTGTCTATCCAAAGCAAGCACTGTATCCTGCTGTCCTGAAACAATTAAGAGAAAGGCTCGCTGGAGGGTCCTTGAAATGTATAAGGCCATCACGCTTTGGAAAAGATTTCAGTATTATTGTGTTGTCTCGAATGGCTGAAAACATGAAAACATCAGCCGGGTCCTTTAAGTGCAAAGCAGCACTTTGAGTGAGGACTGTGTGGGATGCATTATGTCGTCTGTTTGCCTCAATAAGAGACAGCTTCATCTGCGAGTTGAATTGTTGAGTTGTATTGTTTGGAGTTCAGGTCCTAACCTTGACAACTGAAGTGCTTCAACTCACAGCGACAATCACCAAGGTGCTTTATGGATCTATACAGCAGATGAAACTTTTCCAAAGCTTAGCTTTTGCATGGATGTTGTTTCCCTCTCATTGTCATTCCACTAAACACTCTCCAGTCACCCTCTCTCTGTTAACAGCACACAGTTTCTCATGTGTTTTTCGCTTTGTGACACAAACACTCATGTGGTGCGGTGACATTTCAAAGGCTACGTGGCCTGAGGTAGCGTTAGATGTCTGAGAGACACACAGAGACAAACTGTCTGCCACCTTCACATGCACCGTAGAAGTCGTTGTCTGCAAATATTCTTGCATATGCAGACGGGAATATATTGCGCAGTAAATGTATGTATAAAGATGAATAATGTATACTGTGTACACTGGCGGGGTGTGTTTGTGAATTCATAGTTACCAGGGCGTGTTCCTGCCTCTACTGCCATTGAACCACCCTGATGATGATATGATGAATCACCCTGATGTTTAGCCTGTGTATGTGTGTGTGTGTGTGTGCGTTGTTCACTTAAATACTTACATGAAATGACTCCGCCTGCCCGTACTTGGCCCTGATCTTTGGTTCTCGGATAGGTTGCGAGGTTGGTCCCGCTCACCGTCAGCAGAGTGCCACCGCTGGGGGGTCGAATGGAGCGAGAGAAGAAGAAACAAATGCGTTTTGAATGCATCCTTATATTGGACATTGCTGCTGTGTGCATCTGCAGGAAGGGGCAGTTCTTTTTTTGGTGCTTTGGCAAAGCAGCACGGTGGCAGAAAGACATCTCATTACGTCAATGAAGTTAAGCCGGATACAATATGAAACCAACAAAGGTCAAATTGTGAAGCAATAACATAATATGTTTAAGGATTTTGTTAACAGGTGTCAGTTTTTCAAGTGATCAAAACAGCAGGTTTATGTGACACACAGATATTATCAAGCAGGGTATCAGGCTTCGGGCCATTGCTGACTTTTTCCTCATTCACAGTAAACCGAGACCAAGTGTTGTGAGTGCTGCATGTTCTGTAGGCACTATGAGCAGAAAGTATCGCAAGATTGGATATTGTTGCATGACTACCAATCGAACACATTGTCTGAATAGTTCACTCAGCCCGTCTTTTGCTACTTGAGAGGTACATTCATTTCCAGATGACCTCAATATGTTAATGGCAAAAAAATCCACCTTCATTTCACCTCAAATTTATTTGCATTTGCAAGTTGCAACAATTTGCAAGTTGATAAGAAAAAGAGTTGAGCATTAACATTTGCTGATGTACGAAACTGTAGTTCACAACTACACGTTTTCAGCAAATAAAAAAAAAAGTTTACTAAAAGAAAAAGGTATCTTTTAAAAGAAAGTCTGGGCGTACGGGGAGCGCTCTGGGCATCAGTTCGGGCGCGGGGATTAACACTATACAATGGAGTTTACAGAGAAAACAAGGAGAGAATGAGAACACGGGGGAGCAAAGGTGTGAGGGAAAGAGAAAGAGGCAATGAGTGAGGAGAGAGAAACGGAGAGAAGGGGAAAGATCCACAGAGACGCTACATAATCACAAGGCCATCCACAGTAAATATGTGTTTGCTGCGAGCCGGTGAAGGTCAATGGACTGTATCCAGCAAATAGCTGGAACTTGGCTGAAGCCCCGTGTTTCATTTTATTGGTGATTCGTGTGTGAGGCCGGACTCGCAGCCTCTCGGTGTAACAATGTCTATATGGTTGTATTGATTTGTTGAATAACATTTTTCACCCCGGCTAAAACCCTTCTGATCGTTTGAAACGATTTGAAACAACGACTGCGTGGTTTTGCAAAATCCACCATTTTTGTAGCCATTTTTGTAGCCTGCTGTAGCCTGCACTGGGATTACATGTTGGTCTGACACAAAATTATTGGTTTTATTTCAAACCCCTCACCTCCCTCCAACAAAGCTACACACACGATGTAAGATTACTAGTGAAAAGAAAACAGGCCAAAGCTCACAACATTTGAAAAAGAGTCTTTACTGCAGGTGGAGTCATGCAACTTCAAAATGGAGTTAGTCTTTCCAATTTTTGACTGCAACACGTGCATTTATTTATGGGTTTCTCTGTGAAAAATATTCTTCTCCTTTTGATGCCTTCGTCGTTTTACACTGGCAGCTGCAACCTCCGAGTACTGTACTCTGTTTTATGCTCGGAGACATTCACTGCCACCTGCTCATCTGGGCCTTCTGAGAAATGTTCTTTGTCAGATTCCCTTTTTTTTCTCAGGCTGTAGATTCATAGTAACCCGGTTCAAGAGCGACAGGCATGATGCCTGTTTTAATGGCACATACAATCCACAAATGGGGATTATTATGTTGCAGTATTCTATAGTGCAGGTACATTTTTCTATCCATTGGTTCTGTAGCATTTTCATCTTGTGCACCTGACTGTAATTCAGGTTTTCCATGTGGGGACAATAAATTGACTGATCTGAAGTAGCAGTTTCTCACTGCCTGAAGGGGCAAATACTGTGGTTTCTCACACAGCAGTCTGAAATAAAAGGATGAAATAAAACCATTTAAAACAATATGCCTAAACAATAAGTCTAAGGCCCATTGTACTTTACCATTTAAAAAAAAAATTATACAAGGGAAACTAAATGGGGACTTTGAGTCTTAGTAAAGTATGGAGTTCAAATACATTTCCATTGTGGCATTTCCGTCTCTAGCAGGCTGGATGTGGAGTGCCCCACATCCAGTGATCTTAAAGAAAAGCATTTTGTCTGTGCGCTCTGTGCATGCGGCACTGCCTTAATCATGCCTTAATCAATCATATGTAAGAGAGCTGGTCCTGTAAGCTATAACATTGTCTCCCTGTTCTTTATCCCATTCTTTCAGGAGTTATGATCAGTGCCTTTGAAAAAATCCTGCAAGTCTCCCTGAATTGCATCCATGTGTAGATTATGGACCTGCCTCATGAAGTGCCTCTTTGACATTCTACCGTTTGACAGAAGCATTTTCACCACTTTTACATGATGAGTGGTGACTGCACCACTGATCCCAAACGGTGGGATTATGAGGTGATGGCTGGAGCTGACCAATTCTATCTCTACACCACTGAGGCTTAAGATGGGGAATCGTACCTCTTACCCCTCTGAAAAAAGGAAGGAAGGACGGCCCTGTGGCAGTCGGAGTCGCTGATTCAAGCAAAGCTCGAGCTTTCCCCAGCAGGATCAGGTGAGTGGTCCAGGGGACATTACAAAGGCTCAGCTTGCAGATAAGAGGACCCTCTCCAACCATCCACAGCAGAAGAAAAACAATCCTGCTGGTGAGTTAGCGTGTGTTACCATTGATAGTAGACATTAATCCGACACTCATCCAGAAGGACTTTGTGTAAAAGCACTGACAGCGGAGTAAGTGATATGATGAAACAAAGCAGAGACAAAGCCTCTTAATATCTTGGATGGAGAGTCTGGCTGGTTAACGCTAGACAATCATCTCCCTCTCTAATCTAGGATGATTTACATCAACAGCAAATGGTAACAATAGGGAATGAAGGGGGGTAAATAACAAAGATGAACGTACCGTCTATGGCATTGTTGGTGGAAAAAAGGATTCAAGTAGGGCTATTCTTCTCAGCAAGCCTTTTTGATTGGCAGGCCAAAAGTGGGATATGCGATTAGGTGCTATTAATCTTAGAGTTCTTTGAATGACAACATCATGGGTAAGATGTGACGATAGCGGTTTCTGGGCATATGAAACCTCTCAAGGGGATTTCAAAGACTTATGGGGTCTTTGCAGTATTTCTTTACTTCTACCTACTATTCAAAATCACCTTTTGTGAAAGAGTTTCACTACAGCACTGCTATCTTGAAGTGCCAAATTCGGATTAAGCAACTGTAAATGTGCTGAAGTCAATTCTGTTGAGCAGAGTCGAAGTTAAGTTAGTACGTTTTCAGTAAAGTTGTAATATAAAAAAATACAACTTTGCAAGCAAATTGGATTCCTAATTTATCACAGCAGGGGAACTTACACCTGAAGTTTTTATATATAAAAGTGCTTAATAATGTGAACTGAGGTTTCTCAGACAGTAGCATTTTTCAGAGGGATGAGAGCGGTATATTCACGAAGGAGCAACGGAGCTGATTTTACTGACGTGTACCTCGAATGCATCATGGGAGTGGGCAGACTGCACTTACTGTACAATGCTGCCTCCTTTTCCCCTCCTCCCCGCTTCTCCTCCGCTTGATGCATATTTGTGCCGAGTCCTCCTGTCCCCGTTGCTCCCCTCTCCGTCTAAGTGAGTCTCTTTAACTCAGGTACATGCTTCAGGGAACCGACAACAAGACAATCAGGAAGAACTCTCAGGGATAGCTGAGGGGATCTAACCAATGTTGTTAGTATTTCGCCCAGTTTGCCGCCCTTCCTTCTCTGGCCATTTGTGTCTATTTCTGTTCTACTGCTCCTTCTGCGTTCCTTTTTCTGTCTCTCTCTTTGGTCTTATCCTCATCTCATTGACTGTATATAAATATATACACATACACACATTAGGGCTTTTAACATAAACAACTTAATCTATGAAATTAGATTAGACCACTCGAAGCATCGCTATGCTAAGCTAGCAGCTAGGCTAAGCCAGTTGGAAGAGTTGCTAGTTCAACATGTTCCAAGTTTAAATGTGTGAATGTTTTGAAATTTAAAATAACGTTAACAATAAAACAATAGTTTCTGAAAATACACATTTTCGAAAGTTACTTGAAAGATTTCGTCTTTGGAAAAAAACAAACATGAATTTATTTTACTACCCTTTTGGGGAGAGGTTTAGAAAATGGCTTCTCTAACCTCTGCTGCTGCCAAAATATCTTACCTTGCTGTCCCAGATGAGCACTCCTCATTGATTTACTTTGAAAGTGCTCAGTCTTCTCCCTAAATGGAATATCACCAGCCAAATACTATGATAATGCACTCCATCCCCGCCGCCCGTCCCCTGCCGTTTCCTCCCCTCACTGTCTTTCCTCTACTCTTGGTATCATTAAGTCAGCACAGTAATAATGCAGGCGTGCACGCATTGGCACACAGGCAGACAATGGGGCAGATACGAACGAAATGGACAGCACATCTCACTGCTTTGTTTTACCTTCTACCTGAGCCAACGTATGACACTGTGACCGAGGGCAACGGCTGAAACGCATCGGCTAAATTAAAGCTTCCGCCAGCTGGAAGTAGTACACACACGGTTGTTCTGTGTTGTGTTGTTGTCAATAATCCAGATGGAACAAGGATCAGAGGCCAAACATCAGGGACTCTGGGAATCACTGGGGTGTGTACATTCAGGTTGTTTTGTTTACGTGGGGTCATCACCCCCGAGTGAGCTTCCTGAAGTAGAACCCTAGTTTTTAGCGCCACAACAGACACACACTCTCTCTCACACACACCTTTGCAGTGGGCAGAGATGGGCAGTGTTTCTATTTTTTTGTATTTGTGGGCCTCAGCTGCTTCTCGGCCGGTCCGACTGGGCAGGTACCGAGAGTGATTCATCAACCCTCTTCTGTAACAAGCTCCGCATCTATCTGCCACCATCCAGTGGCGTCACCATGGGGACGAAGGTTGGTAAAGAACACAGGGAAGGAGCGTAAAGAAGGAAAACGGAAAAAGATAGCTGCATATTTTCATATCTTGAAATAAATTAGGAAGATAAGCAATGTGAAAATGGAGACTACAGAGCGGAAAAGTGTAAAGCAGGTGTTCGGACATATGTTAGACGGAATAGGCCTATTCAGACAGGTGGGTAACATAATACTGCAAACTTCATTAATCTGGGCAGCATGATGATCACAATAAATCACAGGAGGTGGGTTTAAAAGACCAGACATTGGTCAGGAAACTCTTTCTTGCCATCAACCATCCAGCAGCCAGCTCTGTCTCCTGAGAGAGAGAGAGATTTAAATCATTGGCTAATCCAAGCAAGATTAAAATCACCAAAACTAAACAACTAATAAAAAAGGCTGCATGGGGCTTGAGAAAAGCAGTCCGCATAATAAAGACCAACATGTGTGTGAATGTCTCTCTTTCTTGCCATTAAACATATGTGTGCGTGTCCTTCTTAATAATCAATGCCGAGCAATAAAAGATCTGTATTTATTCAGCTTGAATCATTCAGCAGAGCTCTCATGACAGTTTGTATCAAACCAATGTAGTAGTTCAGGCAGAGAGCTTCAGTCTCACACAGCTGATCCGTTTTAGCTGCTTCTTCACCCACCAATTACATTCAAGCAATCAATCTATCAAGTTAGCATTTCCAGTATTTCTTGGATCTGGCAAAGCTACTTCCGTCCTCAAATAAAAATGTCTTGCTTAAGCCAAATGAAAAGTATCTAGACGCAGCCTGAATCTGCGTCGATCCAAACCCGCCGTCGGAGCTCTCGTCCCCGCATTACAGTCTGCTCGGACGGCTTCGAGAACGCCTCCGGACATTTTGTCCTGCTCATGCTGCATCACAAGCAGTGGAGTAAAGAGAATCAAGGTCCAGGCTCGGACTTCTTCAAGCCACGAGGATTTTCAGAACATCCACCTCCCAATAAAACATTTGGGGCTTGAGGCCTTCGTTGAGCTGCCTTCAGGGACAACGGCTTCTTGGATTTAGTTCAGCAACAACAGCCGTTTGTAGCTGGAACTTTTTAAATACCCTCTAAACCCAAATCTGTTACGTGGTGAGACGACAAGTACAGAGTGCCGCTTTGTCTAGAAGCCTTCTTGTGCAATAAATATGCCAAGTGAACTTGCATGGACTGATACAAAAAATACAAAAAAAGAACAAAGTACATGATCCATTTAAGTAAAAGACGACAGCACACAGCCATTTACCTGGCAATGCTCCAGTCAGGTTCGATCCTCAGCACTGTCGGGTCCTCGGTGTAGTTAAACTTGACCTCTGGGTTTCGGAGCTCGGCGTCGTCGATGTCCACCAACACTGAAGCAGTGCCTGCTGTTACTCCGGCTGGAGTGACGCACACTATCTCACGGGCGTACCTCCTGGACGGACAGAAAAAAAGGACAAGTTGGAGGAAGTCTTATCTAATAATCAATGTGCATTTGAAAGACAACAGCCCAAATTAGCGTTGACACTGCAAAATGGCCTGTCAGCGCAAAGCCTGGATAAAATGATTGTGAGCTGATGCTTGAAGCACACTGAGGTCCGGCTGTCTCACTGGAAATTTCAGATAAATAATGGGAGATCTGGAGAACACATACATTAAAGATTGTGGAGGGAATACGTGGAGCTATTTCACTTCCAAATCAACTGAGAAAAAAAGAACACATCAAGTATTGATTGCGTTTCCGTGCCAGGACGTTCTGTAAATAGGTACTGAGGTCCTGACTGAAGCTTTGACATATTTAATGACTTGCTAAAGGTTTTTCTAATTACCCGTGTCCAGTTTAGGAGGCCAATTAGTCTCATTCTCTTCAAATCATAATGGGATTTTTAATACCATTAGATAATCCCATTTATGACCCATGAACAGTACAAGCAAACCCTGCAGGATGGCCGCACTGTCCTGACCTGCTGAATTTGAAAGGATTTGATTGCAGCATTGTGTGCCGTACAGCAAGCAACGTGTGTATCTCTAACACAAAAACCGTCCCTCAATTAAGTTAAAAGTTTAACATAATAAAATAATTATAAATTTCCCTTGTGCGAAGAGATGTTTGTAGTCTGTGGCCACATTGGCAAAGAACGTAAAACTCTTCCTCTTCCTCTTCCTCCAGGACGAGAAGGATGTGGAAACAAGCCATGTTTGATCGAGTTAAAACCTGCTATGATTGGTGCACTGACATGTATCTACGGCACCAGTCACAGACAGTGGGCCAGGGATGGAAAGAGTGTGTGTGCGTGTGTGTGCGTGTGTGTGCATGCATGTCCCAAAGGCAAAATAACATTTTCAATTGCAGTCCCCAGTAGCTTTACTATCTAATATGTATTTAGCACAGTTGAGTGGTGGCTGCTTTTCTGGGCCATGCATAGAGGCAACATGTGTTGCGCACAATGACATGAACACACACACACACACACACATACACATATATATGTGTGTGTGTGTGTGTGTGTGTGTGTGCATGCTTTTCCGCCTCTATGAGCAACGGCAGTCACAAAGAGAGGGAGAAGACTAAAGAGAGAGGGAAAGGGAGAGCTAACCTGCAACATCCACCCTCCCTAAAGCCCTCAGCCTGTAACCATAGCAACCCCATTCACAAAGCACAGAGGCCCGCAGCGACCTTTGCACGATGCCACAAACACAGCCATGCGCGCAGGGTGGGGCAGAGGAAGACGTGGTTGAGTTGAGTGGACAGTTTTGGTGAAGTGGAATGTCTGGATTACTGTGAGGAGGCTGCGGCACAGCAGCGGGATTCTGCAACATCAAAGCCAGCATGTAGGTGCTTTTTGTTAGATCAGCTGTGAGAAGCTAATCCGCACATTTGACAAGCATGCGGATGTGGTGATACTTTGGATTATTTCATGCACTAGATTACAGCGAGTCAGTGTGAGTGTACACAAAGAGATTCTGTCTGCCTGCAAGCAACAAGCACACACACACATTTAAAAAAATGATTAAAAAAACACAAATGACATGCTTGCATGTGCATGTAATATCTTGATAATTTACAGCACACACACACACACACACACACAGATTTTTAAACTGATAGCATACTGATGTATGCACACATTTACTGGATCCATTAATTTCTTGTATTATCTAAAGTACCTTCAGTCATAATTATAAATCAGTTGTGCAATCTTAACTGTTTTTGTCTTATTCTTATCTAAATTATATTCCTGTGTGTTGTGATGTTTCTAATTTCCCCAACCGGCTAGTTAAATGTAATCTACATTCTAAAAGCAACTAGCGTTATTGCCTTACTTTTTGAAGTAGCAGGGCTGTGGTCCGATGCTGACAGACACGTGGCTGCCCGCGTTGAGGTAGCTTCCCTCGATGGTGACTCGGGTGCCACCAGAAATCGGCCCCTGAGATGGTTGGATCCGGCTGAAGAACGGAGTCTGTTGGGGAGAGAGACACATTCTTTTGAATGATTCTGATACAAAAACGGCAGAGATCAGTAATGAGATATATTGAAAAAAGAAAAAAACAATCACATGGTTCCGAACTGAGTTGACATTAAACAAGTGCATGTTATAATAATAATGCAACCTTTTTTACAAGTGAAATCCACCAGTTTGATACAAACCGCAAATTTGAGGCTTCAAAACAAGGAACTGATTGAGAGCTGCAAAAAGGACAGGAAATGAAGCTTATTGAAATAGGCACTGGTTCTGTCTCCTGCATCTTTAAGCACTGACTTCTGCCACAGGTGTACCAACTCTTAAATTATATTTATTTTAATGAAACAGTGATTGTCCATTAAAACCAATTGTGGCTGACGGAAGGAAACACTTGACTTGACACTTTAAAACTAAGTAGCAGAATTTTTTTTAGAACCATTTTCTGAAAGCCAATTCTTAATTCAAGATCAAGTCAAGATTTCCTCTTGACGTTTCACAGATGCGGTGTCTTTTCTGGAGTCTTTATCATCCCAAAGAAGAAAAAGAATAACTTTAGACCCTGGGTGTTGTGCTTACCACAAAGGTGAATGGCCTGGGAGAAAGGGCCCTGTAGTCGTTGACGCAGTCTCTCACACACACCTCAACCTGAGCTTCTTGGACCCTGTAGCTGGTTGCATCGTTCAGCAGACACACTATTCTGCGGATGGAGAGTTGAAGAGATGGAGAATTGTTATCGATTGTATTGAAGAAGGCAGAGATATCTATAACACACGGTAACATCTTCCATCTTATCCAGCGCTGCTTCAGTTCAAGTTCACTTTTTCAACACACCTCAGAGTCTGTTATATGCATGTATGTTAACCTAAAGGTCTCCAAAAGACTGCAGGCAAGTGCAGTCCATCTTCCATCACACCACGTACCAAGTATCTGACCCACCAAACTGTGTTTCAAGTCGGGTGAAACCAGAAAATAATGACTAGGGAGGAGGGGAAGTTATAAAAAAGGAGGAAATCCTAGGCATATTTGAAGTGGTGCGTAGATGACAGGAATAATGTGTGAAATAACTGAGGGTGTGTGATATTTGACTAGAGATGCCCTCTATCTCAACATGCATCCCTACCCAGCCAACTGAACTACAGAGAGGTTTTTTTTTTATCTTTGTGAACTCAATTCCTCAGCCATGTAGGACCCTGCAGAGGACTAAATGTCAGGATGAGACACATAAAGGATGGAGCATATGTAGGGAGCAAGAGAGGGGAACACAGATTTAATTCGTTCTAACACACACACACACACACAAAAACCAATAATATCACTTCTTCACACTAAACTGTCTCTGGTCGACTTTTCTGCTGTCGCACAATTGGTGAGAGCTGCTGGTTGCTGTGTGTGTGTAGAGGTGTGTGTGTGTGCAGTGAGCGTGAGCGTCTGTGAGGCGGACCAGCGCTGCCTGTGTGTGTGTGTGTGTGTGTGTGTGTGTGTGCAGGTCAATGCAATCATCTGTGTTTCTCTGCCATTTTCACATTTTGATTTTACTTTCAGTGTCTGTTGGAGTATTATGTTGGAGTGCATAAGTGTGTGCACAGGGACAAGTATACCACGATGCAGTGCGCTGTGATTACCCAGATGGTGTACTTGTGACGGCCCAAAAGTTTGAGTGTGGACCGCTGGACACTTGCCAACGGCAACCATATTGGCTGTGCAGCTGAATGGGAAATTCAAGCAGGGGTTATTACTGTAAAAATGTGTTAAGAACCACTAAACTATTGTTGAAAAGAAGCCATCAGTGTTGTTTATGTGGTGAATGGGTACATTTGGCACCGTTAGCTTCTCTATAACAACACCACCTCGAAATTCACCAACTTTCCAAGGACGGCCCACAGTACGTTGAAGTGTACCATTGGTGTGTGTGTGTGTTTCTTAACTTACCTCTCTGCACTTATGTACTCCTCCTCAATAGGCACGCAGGGCACCTTGCCCAGCCTGACCCCCATCTGGATGTCTCTGAACTGCAGACCCAGGTTCTCCCCCAGGATGGTCACCCTGGTCCCCCCTTGGCGAGGCCCGTCTCCGGGAACAACTGGAACGGCGAGAGGACGCAGGTCAGAATGGGGGGGGGGGGGGGGGGGGGGGTCGGCGGAGGAGGGGACAAGGAGACTTCATGGTCCCACACGCATAAACGCAAACAAAAAAGACACAAAGTATATTCACTCCACCAAGCCTGAAAATGGTCCATGAATATATACAAATACACATGGATAAAAATGAATTCAACACACAGAGCCGCCTCCAACTCACTCACACACACACACACACACACACACACACACACAGATTTGCCAATATTGGGTTATTAAAGATTAATGAAGAGAAATCACCCTCATGGCTTTGAAAAACACTGAAAAGGAAATAAAGAGACGGCGAAACCAAAAACCACCGCGACCCAACGGGCTCCACCCGAAGGCGTCGTCTCGCGAGCTAATTGAAACTTATTACGCCGGCTTGGCTTCGCCGTTGGGGCTGCGGGTGCTGCAACGCTCGGCCGCGCCGCCAAACCATAATGTGATTTATCTCGCCAGATTATAGCGCGCGACGCGGACAGGTGTGGTGTGACAAAACAAAATGTGTTGACTGATGGACGTCGGCTGCCACGAACACAAACACGGAGAGGAACACGTTCACGGCTGCGCACGCACAAACCTAATCCCTAACAGGCATCACAAGGTAATGATATGTAATCTGCCCGTTGCCCTGTTCTCCTGCAGTGCTCCACTGAGCAGACAGAGCAGGGCGCCGACAGTATGGGGGCAGGGAGTTATTGTTACACTCCAGACGGGGCCAAATAACGGAGCTTGACAAATGGTGATTTCTCCGCAGCGGCGACTAGTTTGGGGAGTGAACAATTGTCTCGCCAGGCACACAGGATTTAACTTGAAACCTTTCGGCACCTTGCTTGTGGTTTAATGCCTTGCTCTAGGGCACTTCTATATCTATATAATCTATATCTATAGTCACAAAAACAACAAGAAAAACAGACAGACTCTCTCCACAAAAAGACACCAGAGCCGCAAATGTACTGCCTCGCCAAACACACAGTTCCATTTTTTACACAATTTCAAGGTTAAACAAAATGTATTTCTTTCAAAATTTTAAAAGAAATAAAGTAATGAAAATGCAATAGAAATGTACAAATTAAAAGCCTAGCCTGAAAGCCAGTTTTGAAACGAGACAAATCTTTAATAATATTGGGAGCTCTCAGGACAAACATAATAGCATCATGCTAAGTACAGACATTACTTTAGACACACAAAGACAGACCAGCAGGTGTTTAAGAGAAGGAGGTTAAGCGGGAATATTCTCCTGGTAATGTCTTAATAAATGCAGAGCTTGTTGTGCCTTCCAAATAATCTGTAAAATGTCATTGTATAAGTGATGTAAGAAACCAAGTGGGAGATGCAACAACGAGAGTGGCCTGTGATGACACTGTCCACTGTTTGGAAGCGGCTCCAAGGACGTGATCACCGGGGTACAGAGCGGGGGCCAGGCCACTTTGTTATTAGTGTTTCTGTGATATCTGAGAGTGGAAACTCTATGGTACCACATAACAAGATGACCAAGCTGAGGCTGAGAAGCCTCATAGCTGGAAAAGAAGTTTTAATTTTCTATTAATGTATTCTATGGGGAAGCTTTGAAGCATTTAGAAACCACTGAAGGTAAACGAACCCAGTGACGGTAAAAGTAGCACAGTGTAGTTGTGTGATGGGGCGCATCCCTAAACCACAGGACGGCCACCTCAGATCATGAAAGTGGTGCAGTGGTTTCCTAGTAGTCTGCCAGCCAGCCTGTGCATGTATGTGTGTGTGCGTGTATGTGTGTGTGTGTACTACAACACGGTAAGCTTGCTGGTGTCGCAGCGGTAACCCATACCATGTGAGCCATAGTGGGACAGTGTGGTCAGAAAACATCAAACGTGGAGTATGAAGTCCTTCAATTTGCACTTGTGTCTTCGTGGCCGTGTCTTCTTTTTTTAAAAACACTGCCTCAAATAAATGAAAAATCTATTGTTATGGTGTTTAATTATTTGTAAAATCTGGAAACACTGAATCGGGAAATCTGATTGAAGGTGTTGTGACAATGAAACGTTAGAGAAAGGTTCTTGCCTTTAATACTATCAAAATACCAGTTTGAGAAATCAACAAGTCCTTCTATGACTTTTGACAACTATGTCACCTCAGCTGTTAAAGGGTTTAGCTGCAGAGCAGAATGCAGACAGACTGGAGCATCTCCCTAGGCAGAGATGATGTAAGGGTTTCTCTAAAAGGATCCTATAATCCAGGACTTTGATGGAGGGTCAACAATTGTGTGGTGAGTATCAGCATCAAGGTCAAGATAACGGAAGAACAAGGCACGAGTTGTCATGGTCTGTCCATTCAATCAGTTCTGATCAAGAACTGTCACATTATTATAAAACCAGCGTCGCGTGGTAGGAAATAACTGATGTTGTTTTTCCTGTCATTTCTTTTACAAGCCAACAAGTCAACATAATGGCTACTAAGTGAGTTGTGGTATCTGTACTCATAATGACGGATTGGATTATGAAAAATGCTAATAAAATCGTTCTAGGAGGGAATATAAACTAATCAAAGGCAAGAATGAATCTATGAATCAAAATTTATAACAATAGCAGATGTGTCTCTCACTTTTTACCACCATGCCTCTTTGGATATTTATTACTTCCAGTCCTGCTCTACGTGCACTATGAATACAAATCACTACAGACTTTGCCTCATGCTTCCCTTTTGTGTGCACAGCCCTTTTTAGTAACTTTGTAGTTACTTTTTATTGAATGCATTCACAAACATGCATATTCAAATGGATGATTCATTTCTCATTGTACACAACCAATGTTAGAAAACGCACAATTAATCAGCACCACATACAAGTACCAGAAGATGCGTCTACTCTCTGTTTTCCACCAATGCGTTTACATTGATTTTCTCATCCTCACACGTCTATGGAACTACTAGCGTCTCTGTGAATGGAGTCAGCAGCAGGCTGATTCCCTGTTGCTTACTTCTGCTGCAGGATGCTGACGATATAACCACTCCTGGAGTGATTGAGCCATGCGCACTTCTCAAAGATGCTGCAAGCGATCACGTCACAGGCACTTCTCTGGTAATTATTGAGGCTTTCATTTACAAAAGGAAATCATATGATTCAAAGGTTTGGTCTGAACCAATGGCGTGACTTTACTTCAATAATTTGACTTGTGTCAAGACACAGCACACAATATTTTGAGACATGGTCAACATACTCTCCATATTTTCAGCTTATATGTGTGCAACAGTCTTCACTCACTAAATAATGAATTATTCTTAAACCAAATAAAAATGGATAAAACCACACAGGAATCAAGATAATCATCTACGTTTCATGTTGGTTTGATCCGACATCAAGCGTTCATATCTCATCCTACTCACAGACTTTGTAGCTGCCATGTACATGAAATCAATTAGTTTCCATTGTCTTCCATTAAACAATAAGGTTTCTCAGAAGGAGAAAAGGTTGGGTATGAACAATACGAGATAGAAAGAAAGCCGGCTAAAAAAAAGATCCTTAAACAAAAGGGAAAGACACAAAACAGATGTGAATGATTCTAAAATGTATCTGAATAACGCTGTACTCCAAAACACATTGATGCACCAAGAGCCAGTGGCATCGAGAAGGGAACCTACCTAAAAGAACTAAACCAAACAAAACCTCCACAGCTTCTGTCTCTGTAAAGAACCAGTGTGATGTAACAGTGAGTAATAATACAATTTCTGTGCCAAGGGCAGGCACAAGGTCCCCACAGCTGTGTGTCTTAACAGCGGCACATTAAATTGGAGAATTTCATTCTTGGTTCAGGACACGTAGGGCTTTGGTGACCACGGGGGAGCTGACGCAACGGCCTATCAAGCTCTACCAGCTTTGGATCTCTGCAGGTGACTTTGGAATTCCTCAAGAGCTGACAAGATTATGAAGTAGGACTCAAAGAAGCCGTGATGCTTTTCTTGGCAGGTGATTTTAGAACTGTATAACGGGGGGTTGATCATAAGAGTTTATTTGGGTTTTCCACTGCTGGCTGCAGATTTTTCTGTCTTTCCTACTGATGGCGACTCGGTTGAGTAATACTATGTGGATTTAAAGTGCAAGGAAGGGACGGTACTTTAAATCGGTCATTCACATTCTGAACAATTATCAATTGTGACTGGTAGATTGCTCAACAGACAACAACTACAGCCCCCCCAGAGGATTCTGTATAAGGGGACCCCCAAAGTGGAACTCTTCTGTGGTAACCTAAAGGTACGTTGGCTCACTCCAGCAACCAGGTCAATCAATGGAACCCAAGAAACACACTGCCTACCTTAGTGATCTTGGGGTGCGTGCAGCGGCTGTTTCCGGAGGTGGCGTGCATCCAGCCTCCGCCCTCCAGCTGCAGCGGCAGGTGGGAGTTTCCTCCACCGTTGCACTCCTGCCGGAGGGAGCACTTCCTGTCCTGGACGCACCAGCCGCATTCGAACCTGGGGTCGGCTTTTAGGCACATGCCACAGCTGTCCCTCAGCGCTCGGCACTTGTACAGGTGAGCTGGCCGGACACACGGAGAGAGAGAGAGAGAGAGAGAGAGAGAGAGAGAGAGAGAGAGAGACTTTGGATGTGACTGGAGTTGTAATCATACACACATTTCAATAAACAGGCCCAGACAGATTTTCACAGCTCCCTTTACCTGCACTTGCAAACGAGGACGGTCCTTGGTGACTGTGACCAATACATGACAGAGATTTCATCATATGACCCTTAGAAAAGAGCATGTAATGACATTTCCCATAATGTTAGATCTTTAAATTACTCAAGTGCTTGTTTTTCAAAACGGGTTATCCTTTTTTTTTTTTCTTCAGCAGCGGGGAGCGTGCTTCATGTTTATCACGTTTCATGATGTAACTGCATGAACTAGTTGCTTTATTTTGGAAACTCTGGCTCATATACTGCTTGAAAAACATTTGCTTTCTTAATTAACAGGTGGAGAGAGAGAGAGAGAGAGAGAGAGAGAGAGAGAGAGAGAGAGAGAGAGAGAGGGGGCATAAATTAATGTCAAATGCCTAAAAGGTAATAGGTGATTATGCACTACGAGGCCGTGACGGTGAGAAAATAACTTTCCACAGATAAACAGAGGGGGAGAAAATGAACAAGCATCCTACAGGGATGTTACAGAAATTAATTCAACAGGTGATGTCTTCTACAGCCAATAGGAAATGGATCAATTGGTGTGTAAAAAAATACTGTATATTCCCCCGACTCGGATTGAAAAAAAGCTTAGTGAAAAAAGTCATTAAAAGTGCTGAATACATAACTAGATAAATAAATATTCAAAAGTCAAGCACCTGAGAAAAAAGACGATGGGGAGCTGAAAGGCAGCGGGGAGGAAGGGGAGGGGCAGGACACATTTTAGCTGTGCTTGTTAACAAAACAGCAACACAAATTGTTATGAATTTGAAGATGGGGAGGCCCCGCGAGGCCGACGGGATGAGAGAAACAGATTAGAGCCGGAGAGAGAGAGAGTGAGAGAGAGAGAGAGACTGAAAGAATACGAGTCAAATAGAATAAAAAAAGGAAAGTCAAATGCACAGAGAAAACAAAGTTAAAGCAAATGGACGGGGGCGGGGGTCTCTTTTTGTTTTATTCTGGTGCCGTTTGGGCATTTGCTAATCGTTATAATCAAAGTTGATACTATTTGATGAATTTCAAATGAACAGAGGGTGGAAACACAAACAGCAAAGAAAAAAAAAGAAACTGAGCATGGAGGAATCTACCCGCCCCTCTCCTCCTTGTCCTCCTCCTCCTCCTCTTCTTCCAGCATACAGAGGACGGCCGGACTTCAAAGCCAGCTCCTCGCGCATCCATCTGTCCCGGCCCTCCGCTCGGGCCTAATCTGATTAGCCACGGCTCATCTTAAAAGTAGCTGCGACGCTAATTAATCTGAACCAAATGAATGATTTAATTAACATTAACATCTCCACTTCGCACCGGGGCAAAGCCGGACCAGCGGCGGATAATACGGATCCAACTCGGGGAGATGGGGCAGGGAGGGATTAATAGGGGATGGAGAGGAAGAAAAGGAGGAGAAGGTCTTTATGAGATTTGTATGAGTGGGGAGGGTTTTATTAAGCATGCTTTTTTCAACACTAAGCATGGTATTGAAGTTAATCCTAATAGGTATTCTGTGAGGTTTTAGCACAGAACTCCTAATATATCTGAAGGGGGTTGTTGATTTAAAACTTCAGTCTTGGGCTTTTGGGTGCCTCCCGCGTTAATCCTCGGCCGCCTCGGGAAGCTGAATAGCCAGCGCTGCTTGCTCACGGTTTGAACCACAGGAACACACGTAGCGAGTTTGCACGCCGTCATTATTGTGTTTCACACGCCGTGACTCCCCAGTGCAGAGAACTCGCTCCGTTTCAACAGTTTGCTGGCTAAGGCCGCGCTAAAAATGCAAGTCTGGGGTCAGAAGCTCCCAAATGAATCTAATTCTAGGATATGAAGACTCGAGCATCTGCCCTGCTGAGATGAAGCCTCAGTCCATGTGGCCGTCGTGCAGTCGGGTACAGTTGAGGGTGGTGACGATGCCACATTTTGGAAACAGGCAAAGGTATGATGCGGCTACAAGTCATCAATGTCATGCGGATTCATCCTCTGGGGAGCACGATTGTCTGCACAAACGTCCATTATTGTCTCTTTGACAATAATCAGTCAGAGAGTTTGGAGGACTTTACGGAATATTACGCAGAAAAGAATATACATAATGACGTATGCAGCATAAGCAGTGTGTGATTTTTTGTTAAATGTTTAAGGCGAAAACACGATGTACAGAATTACCTGACTCACAAAATACCTAAATTGAAGTCGTATATACAAAATGGAGGCATGTATTGATGCAGTTGAGTGATTTCCCAATGAGGAAATGTCATCAGCCCTGCAGCTCAATTTTTTTTTTTTGCACAAAAATGTGATTATTTGTTTCGTCGTAGCCACAATGTTTGTCAGCAAGGGCTGAACTCTGGACTTTAATCCCCAGACGAGATCATTCAGCAGGGACAGACTGAAAATATACAAAAAGTAGCACATTTCACAGACAAAAACAATGAGGGGGGGGGGGATTGTGCCGTAGCCGCTAAGCAACTAATTCTGCCAAACAAAAAAGTAACTGAATGTCTTAACAAAACGAGGCCAAGTGGAACACAAAAGACGCAAGATGAAAACATGCACCCGTGTCGTGTAAGAACGGGACGAGAAAAACACAAACCAGAGGAGAATACTGCAGGAAGGGCTGAGCTTATCCGAGCAAAACACAGCACGACACACTCGAGAGCTAGACTCACATTATCTCGTGTAATAGCGCGTCTAAAATCATTAGCCTCCACCACCCAATGTATTACACTAGATAAAGAATTTAGAATTGGCAATTGTTTTCCACTTCATGCACAAATAGCGATTAGAAATAATAAATGCCATCCTCCATTTTATCAATCCCTTTATTCTAACCCCCCCCCCCCCCTTGCATGCCGCATTTATCAACCTGTCATCCATCGTTCTTCCCTTCTCATGCCAGCTTGTATCACCATTTGTTTATCTTCCCCTCTAACATCCATCCCTATTAATTTCCTTGTTGGATGTTTGTTTGCTATCATCAGTGTCCATCAATCACTCCCTCTGCCTCTCGTTTACGCCGGAAACACAAAGCAAAGCAGTTTTCTTTTTTCCCCCCTCTCCAAACGGATAGTACACCCTCACCTTCCTGCCTGATGTCTGTCAAAAATGAAATTGCAGAATTCTCAGGAAAGGGGGATGGAGGTGGGGGGGCAGACTTGCTCCAGCAAAATGTGTGTGAGAGAGAGAGATAGAAAATAAGCTCTACCTTGAATGTTGAACGGGTTGTCGATCACAAAGTTTCCGTTCCACACCACGGAGAGGTCGACCGGCAGGTCACTGATGTCGCCGCCCTCGTAGTCGTACTGGGACGGAGACAGAAGCAGAAGGTCAGGGCCCGTGTGTGAGGAATCCTTGATAATGGAGCTCATGAAAACTGAGAAATGGCGGGAGGTGTCCCGTCATTTGCAAAGTGATTGTGAGGTATGTGAGGTATGCACAAATCCATATTCGCCACGGCGTACATTTAACAGATGGGTTACGGTTGAGCGGACACGGGCGAAGGGAGACGGGAGGGGGGTGAGAGAAGGAGGGGGGGAAGATGAGATGGGAGGAAGAAGGGGAAGCGGTCTGAGAGGTGAAAGCGGACGCGCCAGAGGCCCGTATTCATTTTAGCGCGAGCTAAGTGGAGGCCGAGGGAAGATGCGGAGCGGAGCAAAGTAAAATTGGCATTTCCAATTTGCTCCCTGACACGGTGCATTTGATAGACGGGACTCGACCATGCCGTATGGGCAACGGGCCCTGAGACACACACACTTATAAAACTTTTCTCCACTCTGATTTATTACCACAACCGAAATACAGAACCTATCACAGCCTGTGAAGACGATGTTCGTACCGGAGGATGTTATTATGCGTGTAGATAAAGTGGGGCTGATGTTGTAGACACACACACACACAAGTTAAAGGCCCTTTATGTAGGGCTTGACAATGGCGGTGACGTCGAAAACTACGATGGCCTTCGGGGCACGGAAAACCTTCATGGCAGCAGCAACAGTCTTCATCCTGGAACACACATTTGCAGACATGGAGGGCCACAAAGGTCAACGTGTGGTGTTTTGGTTCCAGCTACTTGCGCCTGGCCTGGGGCCCCTGAGACGGTCGAGAAGCTGACAAGAGCCCACATTGTTGCGCAGGGGTATTCTGCACGCGGATTCAACCCAAACACTCTTGTGTCACAAAGGAAAAGCTGAACGGGCTTATTCTCAGTGTGACCCTGACGTCATGAGGCGGGATGCTGACTTTATTAGCACCCCTGTTACGTCCCACTGTTTAAAGGCCTGTGTACGGCAGCAACCAGCCCCAGAGAAACCGCAGGGGCTGACCCCCCCCCCCCCCCCCCCCCCCCCCACACACACACACACACACACACACACACACACACACACACACACACGTCTCTCTGCGGCGTGGCCCCCATTAAACTTTAAGGGTTCTGACTTGTTTCCCGTCACCTAGACACTGGGCGAGCTTGTTCTCTTGTCAGTCGCCTGCCCACCCTGCTGCTCGCCACATCATGCTTTATTCATGCTGTCACATGGTTTGAAGCGCCGACCCGCAACCACACTGACAAACGCGCTGCCGGGCCACACCGAGCCGACCGCCCACCGACTCGCGTCCCGCGGAGGCCTTGGAGTTAAAGGCCGCGCAGGCCGGCTTGAAACGGAGAAGAAGGGGAGCAGTGAAAGGGACTGCGGAGAGTCAGGAGGGAACACTTTAGAAAAGTCATTAAAAAAAAAGTCAAAAAGTCTACAGCGACAAACATTTTAACCTCGATGTGTTCTTAAAAAAGATATTTCCATTCATCCAAGGTGTCAGTTTGCACAAATATGTTTGTGGGGGAAAATCCTATTCAGGAGATTTCACACAGGAATGTCATCCTCAGGGTGGAGGAGAAGCGGTAGAATCCAACCATCCAAGGCTTCATCTTTTCGGGGTCAGGAATGTCCATAGACGGATTCCAAGCATTTCCACGCGTCCACCAAACACTGGGATATTTCTAAAACCTCATTTAAAAAGCATTACGGCCACATCAGGGGAGTGTTGGGACGAGCGTCTCTTTAAGCCGCCTCTTTAATAATGCATCACGCTGGTCATGTCAGTCACCGGTTATTACTCCGCGCTGACCTCTGAGTTTTAAAATTCTTCTCTAATGAGATTTAGAAGTCCGGGTGGCGCCCAACGTCACTTTGCCACGACTGAGGGGTTCGGTTAACATGGAAAATGCCTCTTCCCGGTGGAGGTATGCTCGCATTTCCTCTGCTCACAGGTCTTAGTTAGACGGCCAACTTTTGAGAACACAGTGTGGCATAAGAGGGCATTAAATTAGGGATCAGTGCTGAAGCAACTACGACTTCTTAACGATGCCTTTTTACCGATTGGCAACATTTAGAAGCATCCGTTTGAATATAAAGTGACGGAGACCCTTTGAATTGTGGGTATGTTCAAACTAAACTGGCTACAGGAAATGAGCGTACGGCTCTCCCTTAAAGGTCTCACTTGGAGAAGTGTGTGTGATTATGATGTGCTTCAACTAAGTACACCGACGTGTCATCTAACTGTAACTAATGAGCAGTTGTTTCCGAATCGTGACCCTCCCCCCCCCCAAAATTGTAGAAATCCTTTCCAGTTTCACCCCCCCTCACAAGCTACTGGATGCTTTACACCTTAAATCATCTTTCTTTGGCTTAATGAGAAACTTGTAAGCTGTCTTTTGTGTGTGTGATTTATTATCCATGCTCATGTTTTCCCACATTTCCTGCATCTGATTATGTTTTCTTTTGTCCCCCGGCCGTCCCTCTCTGTGGTGTCTCTGTAGCCACGGGATGGGTTTCCTACCAGGCTGCTGCTGGAGATGTGTGCGTTTACAGCTATGGACACACACGGTGAGGCATTTCAGACGCACACTCATTTCCTCTTGGGCAAATCCTTTCGCTAATTGAACAGCTATTGACTGTCGGCGTGTCGCTGACTGGCGCTTTCAACTTAAACTAGTGGCACCTTTGCCATATTGGTAGAAGCCCGACGGCAGGCCCCCCCCGGCCTGCCGTCCTGCCTTCCCTCCCCTGAGCGCCCAGAGCTGCTGGAGATGAGTAATCAGACTCATTACTGAAGCCTCTGGCCAGCTCCTCCGTGTCACTGCGTGTAATTAATCTACCTGCGCATAGTGTAGTGCATAGTCCCCCCCCCCCGCCCCCCCCAAGCAAGCAAGCAAGAGGACGAGAGGAAAAGGGGAACTTAGGTAGCAGTGTGGGACGGATACGTTTAAGAAAAGTTGGGTGGATGCAAGTGAAAGACAGCAAGAGTGCAGATCGGGGGGGGGTGGAGGGGGGCGGGGGGGGGGGGGGGGGGGGGGGGGGGGGGGGGAGGACAAAAGGGACACAGAGGAAGGCAAAGTGACAAGGGAGGAAGGAAAAGAGAGGGAGCGGTGGAGGTGTAAAAAAAAAAAAAAACTACAAGGTGAGCACAAAGCCGTCCCTGGCCTCATTACAGTTACACCCAGCCCGGCTCGGGTTCATTCGTTATCTGCTCCCGCACTCGTTTATTCTCTCGCAACATGAATTGTCTCCATGGATCGCGTGTCCCAATGGATTGTGTGAATAGATATGGCCAGTGTGTGTGTGTGTGTGTGTGTGTGTGTGTGTGTGTGTGAGAAGGCGTCTGATCTACTGAAAACTGCCGATGTTAACAAAACCAAGCAGCTGGCTGCCAAGGAGGGGGAGAAGGCAGCAAGAGAAAGAAACAAAGCCAGAGGTGCACATGTGTGTGTGCAGGTCACCTGCATGTAATTAGTCATGTTGAAGGATACCGGTGTGTGTTAAAAATACACTACACACACACATTCGCACAGACGCGGCCGCACCCATTGCAGTTCGGTTCAATGCCAATTTGGTAACACACGAAATAAATCGCTCAACTAATCAAACTATTTCCTCAGCCAACATGTGAGAAATGTCAATCCCTGAGTTGGACACATGTATAAACTTTACTGAGGTCACTCGGATCTTTGACCCTCATCAGTGGATTCTGGAGTCCAGGTGGACATTTGTGCCAAATTGGGACAAATGTGCCTGTTGGCTTTTACATTTGTTTCCACTTGCTCCCCCGCCCCCCTTTGCTTTCCTCCTGCAGCCAGAGTGTGCTTTCGGTGCCGTAAGTTGTTCTCACTGATTTCTTGCAATGGGATCATTGTAGAGCGTGTGCGTGCAAGTGAGGCGTGGAATGTGTGTGTCGCTGATTAGCATCAGGAAACCTTTTCTGCCCTGATTGCATTTTCTTTACCGACATCACCAGGAGACCTTTTTATGAGCTTATGTGTTTACTGCGGACATATTGTCTTTGCTTGATTGTTACATGGGGAAAAGCAAAGTGCTTTGGTTATACTATAGAATATATTTACATAGTCAAATAAGACAACGCTGACTGTAAGAAAGCGGCACACATTGATCTGTCTTTCCCTCTCCTTAACTAAGTGTAAATCTATCAAAACAGACCAAAATACGCCCACGTCCGTCACGCATTGATACTTACAATTTGTTAGCGTCATCTGCTTAAAGCACAATGTTATTGTAGCTCTACGCACCCACAGGTATCTAATTATGTTTCATTATAATAACTTCAACGCTATTTCAAGCAATTTGTATTGACTTATAAGGTCAGGTATCATGATACCATGTAATTACAATTGTTACAATAACTAAGTATTATGATATTTGACTAAAAAAAATGTCATACTAAATATCCAGCAGATTTTGATGTATTTTATTGAGTAACGCATTATAGAAACAGGGATAATAGAGAGATCCGTGGTAAATATACTTATTTTGCAGGAGGCGGTGGTGCACTGTGTTCCCGCTTTGAGCCAAAGCGAAAAGTCTGGACCCGACCACAGTCTGAACCAATGTGTGCACCGTGGACGCACAAACACACACTTCTGTCCTCCCACAGTGCACCATGCCGCTCCAACCAGAGCCAAGAGCACGGACTTACAGTGGGAAGTTCACACGGCCGCGCACACCCACACCAACACACACGCGCAGTGCTCGCTGGCCTACGTGTGCCAGTGTAATAAATCATGTAAAGCAGGTTGCTGGTTGCTGATGTTACAGTCTCCGTCTGCTCCACATGATTAGGAATAAGATCGTGTGGAGAATCTCCATATGCCTGCTGCACGTCGTGCCTCAAAACCCCTGGGGAGGCTGTGTGTGTGTGTGTGTGTGTGTGCGTGTGAACATCCCAGTGTGCGCTCATGCATAGTGTGGGTCCCTGGTGTATTTGAGGGTGCAAGTTCATTGTTGGTTTTTGTCGAGGGGCTAAATAATGCACAAAGAGACAGTAAGATGGAACGGATGACTGTGCATCTACTGCTGGCTAATTCTTTCTGTGATATATTACACTCTACTGTCCCCACCACAGCCAGCTGGGATACACACGCATACACACACCTACCTTCCCACTGAGAATACTGAGTAGAATGGTACACAGGCTCATCCATCATGGACGGCGCCTCTGTGTGTTAATCCTTTGTGTGACCTCTTTCGTTTTTTGCTGTACGTATGCACACTTGTTATGAACGACCTACTCGACGTTGCTGTTGCATCAGCGCGTTTCAGTCTTTAGTGGTGGCAATCGGACCAAAACCGCACTACGCCCTCTAACATCTGGCTTTTGTCTACAATCAACATTCGCTCCATGATGGTTTCAGTCACACAAAAAAAAAAGGCCAACTCTTCTTCTATGCGTGAGGTTGGTCTCATTTTAGCGTTCGTAGCTTAGCATAGCTAATCCGCGTTAATTCATAGACATGCCATGATTTAAAATAAATAAATAATAAATCACTCCTTGATGAACTCAACTGGTGTTATGCATTTCTTGGTCTGGAGTCAAATTCACAGTCGACCTCAACGTTCATCTCTTGTCAAAGCTGAGCACTGTTTTTTGAAATGCCTTGCTCAAAGGCAACTGGAGCAGGAGCTGTTAGAACGTGGCTTCCTTTACTTTTGCATTGTGCAAACAAATAGGTTTTTCTAAAAGAAAATGTCCCCATTGTCCCGAACTGTCCTTCCGCCCTCTGCGGTTCGGGGTAATCTCAGCAGTTTTACTTTTGCACGGAACACGATTTTCTTTTCTTTCAGCATCAATTTCTCAAACATGCCCAACTTTGGCATTCCATGTCCTCTCTCTCTCCCTCCGCACGTCCCTCCCTTGTTTGTTCGCCCAAGTCTGCCTGCTGAGCTTAGCTTCCTCCGTCCCCTCTGCCTCTCACACCCTTTTGTTGCATTGTCTGTTCCTAATTCCCTCACCCCCTCTTTGTCCCTCTCTTTCTCCCTTTGTCTTTTTGCCTCATTCATTTCTGTATTAGGGGTTTGCCAGGCATGTGTGTATGTGTGTGTGTATTTGTGTGTCCGTCACTTCACCACGGCGCTGCAATTCATCATCATTTTATCTACAGCTCCCTTAATTGGATCCTATCACGGTCCCACCTGACGGGGGGAGGGTGGAGGGAGACGGAGGCTCACTCGTTTACACTCCCGCCCCCCCCCCCCCCCCCCCCCCACTCCTTCTAGCTCCGCAAGTCGCTGCAAAGTTGTTGCTGGGGTGCGTTTGTTTGCTGCTCTTCATGCGGAGAGAACACCGGGGTTCCTTAAAACGCTGGAGTCGACTGGGGAACGAAGAAATGAGCGGATGTGTAGCGACACAGCTCGCAGGAACCTCTTCAGAAGTTTAGATGCAACAGATATTAAGCCAAACAACTAATATACAGCTGCTTTATTTAAGCAATATTTGTTTTATCTACTTTTTTTTTATATTTGTAGTGATGGATCTCACCCTGCTGAAAATCCGGAGAAATTCCATATTGCTCGAACGGCTTCAGAATTTCTAAAAGAAAAGAGCAATCACCTGCGCGGAGCAATTACAAAAACACAGGGGACCAAATATGAAATAATGACCTTTGCAAAAACACAAAAGAGCTGTGGGAGCTGTTCATTACGATCGGAAAATCAGCTCTGCTAATTCGCCCTGGAACTGTTTTACGTGTCACCGACTCGTTCTTTCCCTGTGAGTGGGCGGACTTTGAAAAACAGCCAATCGTCAGCGTGTCCCGACCTCGGCGGCGACGGCGGCGGGACAACGTCCCCGGAGCCTCACGCAAGAGCGCGACAGGCTGAAGAAAAGACTGAGGCTCACTGGCCGCTGCCCGGCCCCATCACCAACCAGCCAGAGCGAGCCCTGCTAATCATACGTCTCGTTAAATAACTCATAATTGCCGTTGTCAGATTGCCTTCCTCTCGGCCTCACGCCGGCAATCGGAGCCGAGAAAATTAACATCGCGGAAGTGCCATCGAAGTGTGCATATGGAACGAAGTGCCATCGTTCCATATTAGCGGTGACAGCTTGACGGAGGGCTGAGAGGAGAGCGGCTTGGCGACGGACGCTCCCTGTGGCCGCACCGCCTCTCCTAACCTGCAAACGGCTCTCCCGAAAGGAGCTCACCTTGAACACCCAACTCAGCTGGGGGTTGTCCCCTGATTAGGGGCGGCAGAGATGGTAAAAAGGCCAATAGCCCTGAACTCGCGTGTATCATGTGCTCGTGTTCCAGCCTTACCGTGGTCTTCTGACACTGTATGCTGGTGCTGTTGAACCTCAGAGCCGGGACGCTGTGCGTGTTGCCCTGGATGTGGAAGATGCACTCGTAGTTCCTTTGTCCGGACTGCGGCTGCGGCAGGTTCTGGGCCAGCAGCGTGATGGGCCTCAGGACTCCGGCGGGCATGTAGATCTGGGTGGAGGGCAGGATCTGAGGGCATTCCTGGAGAGGAGGCGACACACGGATAAAGGAACTGACTCGTGCTTTGGGATGCAGAGAAATGGTATGCACAATAACCTTTGAATCCTTTTCAAATCAAACAATGTACTTCTAGATGCATCCCAGCAACCTTTGGTTCTCGTGGTGCATGTTTGATTGTTGAGGCAGCCTCAAACGTACAGACCACTTGAGTTCACGCCCTCCCAGCATCAATGGGACTGTTATGGATACAAGGTACAGGATGTGTTGCCTGAATAAAGACACTAAAGGACACAGTCACTCTTTCTGCGTGAAGACAAATGACGGCCAGCGCCTTTCAGAGGACAACGGACAGAGTTGATTCGCATCACGCTGCGTATTAGAGAGGGAGATGAGTGAGGGGTCAGTTCTTCCATTCAGAGGATCCCTGCTGCTCTTCAACCAATACAATGTATTTCAATACAGAAACGGCAGCTTTGCAGCATAATAATTGGAGGGACATTTTTTAAATCTCCTAGGGTTTTTTCTTTCCATCCCAAAGTAAATCAAAAGAGGACACGCAGCTGTCAGCTGGAATCCCCTCTACATGGCCGCTCGTACTCTGGGATTCATTTGGATTTCAATTTTCATCTGGTTCAATAAACTAGATTTAATTGGGCATGTTTGTGTGTGGCATTGATAGAACAGTATCTACGTGGAATTTAATAATACAATAATGAATGAAACGGTTTCTAAGAACGAAAACATACTTTCAGACAATTGAAATGTCCCTAATTTGCCTTTTATTCATTGATTAGAGGTCCACAAGTTAATGTTCGTTGATGTATATTACATCAGGCTAACAGCCTATGACTAGATAAGGACATTATCTACGCTGTAAGTGGATGAAAAGAGCATTTGCAATATCACACAGGCCTGTAATCACAGCTTAACAAGTCGTAGCCACTAATGTGTGTTTGGTATTCCTGCGGAGACGCTCTAAACAGTCACGCAGGCCACACACATACCGAACTAAAACATACAAAGGGAGACGTCTCCCACTTTAAGCGGCATTAAGTAAATCACAATTTGTTCTACTAGGACAGCAAACCCTTACATCTGCAATGATAAATCAGTGGCAACTGCCTTCTATTTAAGTGGATATCTAAAGTCGCCCACAGCAGCAGCGCTCATGATCTGCAGCGCGATGCCAACAGGACTTGGCCCTGCTGAGCGGCGCCGTCTAATGGAGCATCGGTAATGGCTTGCAGATTGGGCCTGGGGGAGCCGAAGAGGGGAGCGACAGGGAGGTTTGGACCTGATTGCACCAGGGGACACACCTCTGCTCCCATCATGACTACAGCGCGCCGTCACAGCCACATGCCACTGGCGGCATTGAATCACTGAATCAATGAGGTGGAATGCACGTAAACGCGTCATTTCATAAAGAGTCGTTCGATCCCCCCAAACAGGTCTAGAAATCACCCTTTTTGTCCACGAGGGGTTCGCTGAAAGGCACTCGATACAGAATCCAGTCATCAATTGATTCCAGCTGGCTGTAACCATTGAGAAGGCTGAGCCGGAGCACACACAGTGCACAATCCAAAAAACGCGGTGACAAATGAAAAAGTGCGCACCCTCGGGTGTCACAGTATGGGCGCAATGCTGAGCCGTCTGGTTGTGAAAACAAGCGCACACAGAGGGAGGTCAACTTCACTCTGCTTAGTTTGTTTAATCCTAATTGGTCAAATGACTGATGCTAGTGTATGCAGTGATCTTTTTCTTTTTGTTTGGTTTTATGACCATCATGACCATCAAACTCGCTCTCGAAAGCCGCAGTAGCATTTTCAGGACAACAAAACGCTGACAATGAGGTGAAGTATAAATTAGCAATAATATGTCCCTTTTTTTCCATTTGTTCTGGTGACCCCGTGTGGTGAAAACAAGTGCGGAAAATATCAAGTCACCCTTAAAGACACCCATAGACTAAATAAATCAAAAAGTGATCGGCGTTTCTTTTT
Organism: Apeltes quadracus; assembly: GCA_021346845.1. Classification (NCBI taxonomy): domain Eukaryota; kingdom Metazoa; phylum Chordata; class Actinopteri; order Perciformes; family Gasterosteidae; genus Apeltes; species Apeltes quadracus. Next base: position 15,127,191 of record CM037928.1, read on the forward strand.
TATTAAGTAAATGCTTGCCAACTGCCTCGGTCCACTTTATGACCCCGGTTGAGTAATGTGAGAAGCTGCGGGTGATGATCAGTAGGAGGCCGGGATGAAAAGGTTGCTCTCAGTTGGCAGCTCACATCTCACATGATGTGAATGTGTCTGTGTACGAGGAAAAGGAGGAGGAGAGCAGGCAGAGACCTGAGGAGGAGAGCCACAGCGAAGAGATCAAATCAATGCCAGCGAGCCCGGCCAAGCAGATTGTCAATTAGCGAGGCTGACTGTTAAAGTTTAAAGTATTCACAGATGGCAACAGGCCGCTAATCAACTGCTTCTAGCCTCTAATAAAATGCAAAACGGGAATAAAGAAGCTCATGAGGGGGAATGGGAAAGCGTGTGTGTCTGTGTGCATGCGAGTAGACACGGGATGGCTGTTGTTAACGTTGGAGGGACTGGGTTCAAGCCTCCGAATGTGGCATGAAAATCACACACACTCACGCACACACACTAACTATGACACCACTTTATTCCTGTGCCTCTCTGCTGCACATTCTGGTCCCTATTGCCTCAACAACGCACAGATACACACTCTCGCTCTCTCATTCTTAAGATCCCTTCCTTGTTAGTAATGCATCGTGTCAGGATAAAAAGCCCGGCGTCAAATTCCTCTGGGGAACACGATAACACGCAGGCTTTCCCCACATTCAGCCTATACACACATGTGTGTGTGTGTATATACAAAGTACATAAAAGTCACACAAACCCAAGGAAAAGCAGTGGGACCCACAGGCCTACACAGGGGGGGACGACGTGGGCAGAGGATTGTGGGAGCTGTTTCATTAGGAGTGGTGACAGGTGTCAGAGCCGAGTCTGCATCAGATAACGGTGCAGTGCTACACAATGAGACACAACAATCTCTTTTACCGGGGGGATTCCTCTAATCCCGTTGCTTTCGCTCCTCTCCTCTTTCTTTCTTGCCCTCATTTGTGCTTGATCTCTTTTAACATTCTCTTTATCTCTTTCTCTCTCATAGTTGCCTTGTTTTTTGTGTTTTTTTTTCTTCTTATATCTATCAGAGTTAAGCAGTTCTGACCGCTGGAAGTTTTCCCGGCACACACCGTCTACACAAATGCCTTGTTGAGATAAATTTACTGCGGTGCAGTGATAAACACGGATAAAAGAAAAGGGCGAGGAGAGGTGAAGCGAGAGGGAAGGAGGGGAGGAGACGAGGCAAGGTCTTGGGAGCCATTCACTCCTTTATTAAAATGGGGGATGAGAGAGGAGGAGGTCAAGTTCCCAATGGAGCGAGAGAGCTCTGCAACACGGGAGACTATATAGATATATAAATAAATATCTTAAATATTTTCCAGACGAGCATTACCTATGCACACACACACACACACACACACACACACACACATCTACTCACATTTACGCACACGCCGGGCGAGTATTAGTCTGTGGAATGTTTTACAGCTGCCTATTTTTTGGAGCCATTTGGCCATTTTGAAAAAGGAGACTAGGTAAAAATGGACACTAAATGCATTTTGTTATGATAAGTGCAGTGTTGTCGGGCATCTCTGTCACAGAGAATATCAACTGTAATCAATAATGATGATGCGTCGTTCTTATTGGACAGGCCTTATCAGAATGGTTAAACGCTTCTCATTTCTCTCTTAAGATCGGCCTGCTTTGAGTAAAGGCCTAGAGGCTGGCATTAACGGTGGAAAATATAAGTGATGAATGGTGGGAGAAAGTGGAGCAACGCAAAGTCATTTCATTGAATTAAATAAATGAACTCATCTGGCGTAAATACAGGACATGGCTTTGATGCCTTTGACATAAAACTGCAAAACACCATCAAATCGTTCACTTGAACCAGTATCACCAATATCAACAACACCTGCACACGACGAGCCTCCAAAAAAGGGGGAAGGTGGGCTATTACAATAATTTTTTGGGGTGCTATATTGTACCGTAATAATGAACTAACCCACACGGTCGGACGGTCAATGTAGTGGCAGTAAATCTGGAGTGATTTCTGACATTTGAACATTGATGCTCAGCTCAGCTTGAGTTGTGGTTTTCAGCCCTAATAACGTATTTTTTCATTACATTATGGGAAGTGCAGAGATATGGACACCCATGTGTGTTGGTATCTTGTCACCTCCGCTTGATGTCACTCTATAAACTGCTATCTAATAAAAAAAAGCAAAAGGTTTTGGATTGAACAGTTGTCTCCGAGGTCGTGTTCATTTCCTACGACTCAACCACAGAAACCGCAGCTCGCTCGCATACGTCCTGCATCTCTCTGCACACATCATCTTCATCTCTTTCATAAAATCCTCCCTCCCACCCTGTGCCCTTCCACCTGCCCGGCTGTTTATTTAGCTGGGATGAAGCCGGAGGCCATGGACGCTCTGCTGCATTTTCCTACTCACTTTCCCACCCGTCTAAAACAGCCTCCCCTTCCTCTTCGTCGGCTGCTGGAACACGATGTCTCACGGACAATTAGCGAGATGCTGTGTGGGGCTGGCTGTGTAATGTGCATGAACTTGAATGATCCTAGTGCTTTGCAACACTGTTTGTGGAAGGTGAAAAACCAACCGACATGTAAGAAGTGAAAAAAAGAAAAGATGTGGCTTTGACATCATATTGCCGTATTATCAATTTACTTTCCTCCCCCCTCGCTTCTAATTACTTTGAGCCAGGATGGAGACATCCCAGCCAAGGTGATGTCAGAGATGAGGCAAGGGACCTGATTGGCCGCGGGCCGCGACCCATGAGGCCACCTCGCTGAAGCGCTGACAGACTGCAAGTATGATGGATGACGGAGTCCGTGTGTGTTTGTGTATGTGTGCAAGTGTCACTGCGGTGTAGAGGGTCCCCGCGGATTAGCGTTACAGTCCAATGAACCATTTCAGAACGGAGGGGGGGGGGAAGAGACCCCATCGACCAACACTGCTACACACACACACACACACACACACATAGAGGAAGAGAGAAAAGCAACTGATATGATGACCACATGTCCTCGGGGACGCAGAGGAAGAGTCATCTGTTGAGCCATCTCTCAGTTTTAGACGCTAATATAGTTATGCCCTAAGAGAATATCACTAACAGAGAGAAAAACACACAGACACTCACAGCGGAGAATCCGGCAGTAAAGGGCAGTGGATCATGCAAGTAATCCCAGTAGATCCCTCCATCGATCAGCACACAGACAGGCCATGAGGCCGTATCTATATGGAGCTCCTCAAACATTATCCGCCCATTCGGACACATCTTTTCATCTCAGAAGAGTCGCCTCCCTCTGCATTAAAGGACTCTTTGCTTTATCTCCCTGTGTCTGTCTCCCATAAGCCAGGAGAAAGAAACCAAAGTCGGGAGGGGTGGGAGGTCAAACGAATGCCGCATACACAGCGAATCAGCGAGGGCGAGGCGGTTTGCGCTACGATATTCTCGTGGGCCCCCCTGCTGCAGATTGACAATCCTTGACACCGATTCAGGACGGCTTGCCGACTGGTTCAGTGGGAACAAGAGCGTCAGCGGTGCTGTAGCGCCTCACGGCCCTCTTCACCCACGCGACGAAGGCTAATTGAAGTTCCTCTTTTCAGGGGGACAGACATCGCTTCCCCATTCAGGCGCCTCAGAAAACGAGCGTGGCGTTACGTCCCGGTTAAGAGGGTGCTCTCTGAGCAGACCGCTGGCGGCTTTGAAAGTCGTGAGCCGTGAACTGGACTTTACCGTGACAGTAACAGAAGGAGCACCTCTTCAACACCTCTGTCTGAGGAGGCCGTGGTTGACTTTCAAAGGGCTGTGACCGTTTTGAACCTGCGATAGCTCATTTCGTTGTCCACATGGGGGCAATGAAAAGAAGTTGTGAAGTGTGACACATCATCTCCTGTTAACCGGATGGCACACTGTAAAATTTTTGCGGCCCGTGGCGACTCCTGAGGGACGCATCTGTCTCTTTAGCTGCTGTACTTCCCTTTGTTCCTCAGCCAGTCACTAACTGTCTGTCACTGAATACGAACAACTCTCTCGCCAAAAAACTGACGAAAGTCTTTGAACAGTCAAACATTCTGGGACCGGGATCAGAGCTTGGACGAGACCCCATCATCTGCCACCAAAATGTAGATAATCATTTTATATTACTATTTAAGCCACGTAAGTCTGGGAAATACAGGAAATTATATGATGCCGACTGGGAAAAGTCTGCCACTCCTCCAGGGAGCTTTTCGTCCCGCATGTCTCCTTTAGAATAGCATTGCCCTGTGCGGTATCTTTGATGGCCAAGTGCGATTGTGTGTCTATCTGGATGCTATCTGGCCTGGATGGTCAAAGAGGAGGATGTAGCCGATAAGCATCAGCTGGTGGATCAATAGGAACCTCTAAATCTACACACATGGGTTTGTGAGTGTGTGTGTATTTCTCTGGGCGACACAGAAGACACAGTGCAGATAACGCAAAGCTCTTCAGGATGGCCTCAGTCCCGTGTTCTTATTTTGTTCCCTTTCCTCCTTTTTTCTGCCTGCAGGATCAAAACTTGATAGATTTTGTTTCGTCTTGCGAGTGGAAGAGGACACAGCGCTCCTTCTCATGTGGGAACCCCAAAAAAAACGGCCCGACAACCCAGTTTAGACTGTGACCCAGTGAATACTAAGATCTCCGTGACCCACCTTGGAATCAGACAACCTTACAAGGTCAGTTCAAAATGCCGATGGTAAATGCACCGACTTCCCCCTGGTACTTGGGTTATTTCCTCCATTAGCCCTGGGACAAAATAATGAGCTTTTTGCTCCCAAAGGTCCTTGGTCAGATAAGTTTAAGCAACAGACAACGCGGCCGACTTTACAACAAAAGACGTCGCATTACATCCAGCATGCAAATTCACTGCAAAGATACGTTTGAACGCGAACGCTTCTCTCCACGAGAGCCGATTCGGTACTCATCGTTTCATCTATCTCGCACAAATGACCTGAGCTCCCTCTGTCGTAGTCTCAGGTGGATGGAGGGCAGGCGACCCCCCCCAACCTCACTCCCCCACCCATCGCACTAGACTCGGAGCTCTTCTGTTCAATGAAAGACACTTTGAACTGCGTCAGAAGCCTTTGTCCACCCACTCCTCTCAGCCGGTTACCACAGGGGACACGGAGCGAGGCGGAAGATCCGTCAGACAAAGATAAAACACAGAAATAGAGTTCACGCTGTTATGAAATTGAGAATCTGACACTGACAACTTAAAAGCCTAAACCACGCTTTGACTTCATTAGAGCTGGATTTGAAGGTACAGGACAATTTCACCTACTTTTGAAAACTTGAGCAAAACTTGTTTCATCCTCATCATTTTTTATCTTTTTTTTTGGCATCACAAGGGGAGCGATGCTGCCAGGAACTCAAAAGAATTCAAACTAAAAACCCGGTGGAAAAGGGAACCAAGACGACGGATGCGCTGGGAATCCATCAAACAGCTGCTGGAACAATGGACAAACACCCCCTCTTTACCTGGACAGTAGGAATGATGCACAAAAAAAAAGAAGTCAGTCAATTTGTTTCACAGAGCCGGTAATCACAAATGTCCTTGAAAGGTTTTTGAAAACCGCATGGCACACGACCCCCTCCATCCTAACACAGATGAGATCAAAAGTTGCCGAAATGATGCAGTCACAATTATTATGCTTTGAACTGGTAAAAGGGAAAAGTGGAGAGCCCTCTCCAAAAACCACGACTATGTTCAAAGGTTTCCCTTCAGACATGTTTCATCCGTCAAACGTGAAACCAATTTAACCACGATGCCAGGTATCGGATCCAAATGCAGACATTTACAGATTTTGGCCACTACATTGACATGTCTTTACCATTTTGTTTTGGCAAAGTGCAAAATATTATGATGTATAGTTGTCAGAAGTCAGGCATCACCGTTTTGAAATAAGAACAAGAAACAATATACCATATAACTCTGCCTCTACACCACGGAACACATTATACACTGATAAGCATGTATTTCTATTTCATTTTCCACTTCATGTACTTCTTACAAGTAGAAAAAACTTGTACACCTTTTAGGTTTTTAAATAGTCTGTCCTTTGCTTTGCAAGTTATAGTTCATCCAGCCGGTTGGCATGAAACAATGGAGCGAGGAGCAGTGATACCCGAGTCAATTCCCCCCCTGTGCCTCAGTGCACCGTTCAACAGTCTGACGGTCCTTAAATGTAGCCACTGAGACAGAGCGCACAATCCAAACTCATTTCCCACATATGATTACTCGTGCGCCTTGGGGGAAGCACGGTGGAGTGAAGTTTATTAAGCCTTTGGCGAGAGGCAGCGGTGGGGTCAGACGTGAAACTACGCGCCATTAGGGCCGAGCAACACACAAGAGATCAAAGTCATGGTGGAGTCTTCTCACTTCAGTTGGGAAACCTGCACTGCCGTGTATGTAAAGCAGGACTGAAGCAATGAACACGGACATAGGAACCAAACGGGAGCTCGGGATCTTCTGCGACTCAATTGTTAGTGACATTTGAATACTTTCTACTCGTGCTGGAGCACGTTTTGCGACACTAAGACAAACGCACTGTGCAATTAAACATCTTCCGAGCATCCTAGCGGAGAGACGGAGAAGTAGGGCACGTGGAATGGACCAAATGACATGGAATCGCTAAGTAGACACGAGGCCCGGGCTGTGTCACGACCCTCAAGTATCCTTTCATCTCCTGAATGGTTAAGCATCTCCCGCGTCCTCCTCCCGCTCCTCCTTTCATCCGCTCCCCCGCTCGCTCCCTCTGCTTCTGGTAATGTCTCTCCCTCCAGCTCTGATGTCTCTCTCTTATCCTTATCGGGCTGCTTCTTGCTCTCTTTATCCCTCTCCAGTCGGCTTCCGCGTTCCTCCCATTTCCCCCCCATCTTCTAACATCGCCAACGTCAGACTTCTTAAAATATGTATTTTTCCAAGTCTCATTTAAGTACGCCGAGTGCAAAAAAAGAAAAACAGGTTCAATCATCCTACCTATGTGAACCTGGTTGACGAATTGGCCATTTGGACAAATGTGCAGTCCGTTTGGCCATCTTCCTGGAATAATGAGACAATTAAAAACGAGCTCACCGACACAAGCTTAATTAGAGGCTATGTTTGGTGACCTCTGGCCTCGCTCGGCAGAGAGAAAACAGATGATAACACATCAAGGCAGGGATCTCTTTGTTTATCTTCTGTTTATTAAAGTTGAGCTTTCGGGTGATTATAAAGCAACTTGCAGAGGCCTCATTAGAAGTAGCATCAGAGTGTTTGACTTACATGGCTTTAATTAACCATATACATTAACTGTGGAACTGAAAGAGTCCGACGTGTGACTAGTGTGCAAAATACCAGTCTGGCAAAAAAATGGGCTTCAGGGAAACCTGCATAATAGAAAGTGTACTATTAATTGCGGACTGCATTTCTTACTTTGGTTGTGCATATCTTTTTCCATGTGCAGTGTGCACATGCTGTAGTTTCATAAATGAGGCCCCTGGCTGCACTCACATGCTCGATTCTCCTCTTAACAACTAGGCCACTGCCACACTCCTCCCCTTGTGTTTTACTGCGGATGCTCCCACCTCTCCCGTTTCATCTCATCTGTCTCTCTCCATTAAACACGCCAGCGATCAGAGAGGCATCTGGAGATGCATCTTTAAGCTTTAATACACTTTAAATAATTAACACACACACACACACAGCTGTGTTGATCGGTAGCAGGCAGCTCCCCCCACCCTCCCCTCCCCATCCCTTCCCTTCCTCTATAAGCCAGAGAGACCCAGAGGGAGAAGGGAAGCTTGCTCTGTGCCTGCTCCCGGCCCCGGGGCCCTCGGAGCTGGCAGCCGGCGTAGCGGCCTTCGCTCCGGCGGCAACGGAAAGACAGATGTAACTGTGGCAACGTTAGCGGGGAGAGAAAAAAAAAAGAGCGGCTTGTCAGGCTCCGGCTAATTGACTTGTTGACGGGATGAGGGGATGAGGGAGTGGGCGAACAAGAGGAGGGCGCTCATTGGGTTAGAGATCAGGCAGGAGGTGGCTAGCTGGAAAAGGTGGGCTTTGAGCGGCAGATGAGCTCGCGCGCGTCCCGCACACTCGACATTAAAAGATACGACTATCTGGGCAACTCCTTCGTCAGAGTGATTAGGCTAGTTATCAGCACAAAAAGGCTGACACTGATTCCCCCCCGTATCTATATTCACATCCTGTTCATCCGTAGCCCCGCGCAGCCCGCTAATGATCATGCTAGCTAGCTAGGTGGCAAAGCCAGCAGTACAATTCCCGGGGCAGCAGCCGCGCATCATGGAGCGACTGTATTGCACCGAGCGTAGGCAGGTGCAAGGGAAAGAGGGAAAGAACCAAATTAAGAAAAGGGAGCAGAGATAAAGAATGAAGAGACAGAAAGAAGATCTCACGATGTCAGGGCTGATTTGCAGCTTCATACACAAGGTCAGCGCCTCCACAGTTGAATCAACTGTTTCAGAGCGGCAGATAGATGGGAAACGTGCGCCTCTTCTGACGGACTCGGGGTCTTGACTAAAACATCAAACGGAAACAAACACCCGCTAGCAGCTACTGTGAACACAGTAAATCAAAAAATAACTGCGGCTCTCAAATGGACACAGCGGGAATACGAATGTCGCACAGTGAACCGTCGGCGGCGTTGTGGGCCAAACAATCACGCCAGGCGCTGCTGTGGTGAGTTCATCAGTACGTCCACTCTGCAAACCCGGTAAACCAGTCAAACTGGGGTTTCGCTGTAGTTTGCGACTTTGTAAAATAATCAATAATGTCAATGTCAATAATATGTTAAAGCAATAACCAGCAGCAGGGGTCATGACTCCCCCATCCGGCATTAGTTCATTAATTTTGTCGGACATGAAATACCTTGAGTGAAAAGCGCCATTATGCACAATGACGGAACAACTCAATTAACAAGCGAGCGAATGAATGAGTGTATGGCGGGCTTGAAGAGAGGAAAATCTACGCTAACAAACCTTTTTCTTTCAACCATTTCTGTTGCTGTGTTGTATTGTCCTAGTTTTTTCCCATTTACCAAAAACCGGATGAAGTCGTTTGGAACGAGCCTCGGGGCCGAGCGCCGGCCCGATGCCGGGATGCGTTGGAGCAGAGTGAATTTGTTTGTCTCCGCGTTCGTTTGTCCCGGTGTTTGTTTCTCGCTTTTGTTTGAGTTCATACACATTTCCGTTCATAGCCTTCTCAAGTGTTTCTGTGAGTCTGGCAATTTTCTGCCTGGTCGCCTCTAATGTGCCTCTCTGTTTATCCGCTGTCACAACAAAGCTGATTTATTTACATATTTACATTTCCGGGAAAGGGACATCGAAGGATTGAATTTACTTCAAGAGGGCCGAAAAAAATCAAACCACAGCATGACAGTTTTTTCAGTTTGCATGTGTGCATTCGTGGGATGTGCCACATGGCCACAGATGCTAGGGGTTTGTATTAGATATGAAGTGAAGAAATATGACAAATGCCTGTGGGAAGATAACCAGTCTAGTTTGAATTAAATCACTCTGGTAACCTACTGCTAATGACACGGGGGGGGCTTTTTCAGGCAGCGGAGATGGGCGATACTGCTTTCGGCAGACGCTGCGAACTGGTAAATTGGAACAAAACCGAGGCTATGAGGAGATAAATGTGTGATGACAAAACTACCGCTGTTGGCTCAAGTGCGCATATGCATTGCAAGTTGTACCTATGCAATAAGAGAGAGGGAACCCCCCGCCTCCCCTTCTGACATTTATAATATCCTAGTGATGCTTGCACTACAAAACATTGCTTACATACTCGTCCTCCAAACAGAGAAGTGAATACACACCCAATGCCCAATAAATGTCCCTAATTGCAGAGAAATTGGTACAAGTTACCAATTACCAATTACCAGTAATTACAATACATTACGATACACATACCTCGCTCACTTGTCATATGTTAAAGATACCTGAGTCAGAGTAAATGAGTGTAGCAATGTAGAGAGAGGGCGAGCCTTTGGCTGCACTGGTACCCTTGGAATCACCACACCCCCATTTTATGCGTACACATGCTTTAAATGCAAATGTCATCATTTGGTGTGCGTCTTCATCTCTGGCGGAGTGTTTGTGTCTGTGTATGTTGAACCACGCCAGGGCGACGCGAGTGCTTGCTTGTACCTCCGAGGTGTTGACCCGTCCCTCCTGGAAGGAGCAGTCGCTGGCGTCCTGCGTGCACATGTGGCGATATTTGCACCAGTGGCAGGGAAAGTTGCCATTGACGCAGGACAGACACCTGGAACCAGTGAGAGAAAGACAATTGGTAATTTGTTACGAAAATAAATGTGAACATTTGGGACACAAATAAAGTTTTGTCAAAATGTGGACCATTAGCATTAAAAGAAGCATCAAAGCCTCCTAATATCCTCTGAGCTCACATTGCATCAACACATTCGCACAGCTTCAGATGGTCATGGCCAAAACCGCGTCGGGATGACGAGTGAGCAGGAGAGGATCCTTGGCGATCCACTTCTCCCTCCTTATTCTCCACGCTTGGAGGCTTACAGGGAGCTAAGCTGGCAGACCAAGATAAACCTGTTTTTATATAACACTTTTTTTCCCTGTCTTCTTCATCTTTAGAATTGAGCAAAAAAAGGAATAAATGCAACAGGGATTACCACATATAACAAAGCTACCATGGCTACTGTAAAAAAAGGAAGGAATGCTTGAACAAAAACACCAAAAATATTATTGTAGGGTTAAATGAAGAATTTAGAGCTTTTATATTTTATTTTTGCAATCACCCACATTCATCCTTTTCTAAATTCCAGTTATGTAGGATTCAGTTTGTTTAGTCTTTTAAGAAAAAAAACAGTTGGATGTTGGGATGTGAATGTCATTGCAAAATTGACGACATCAAGTAAGAAGTATATTTAATAATAAATACAGAGACTGACCCGAAGTCAATTTCTAGCAGCTCCTAAAGAAACCTCCAGTCTCTGCACACCAATCCTAAACTAAATGTCACTTCACTGGCTTAAGAACAGCGGGCTCTAATTACATGCTACGCTAGTCCTCCGTATGCTGTCACTGTGTGTGTGCTCCTGCAGGCTTCCTCCACCTCCACCCACCCACCCACAGGCTCCGCTCGCCAACTCACATCCGCCCCAAGACCTGAACTTAATCCCTCGTCCAGTTAACGCGCTACAACTCTCACAGCCGCAGACTAAATAGGGGCCACAGTCAGCAGGGTGTTAGCTTAGCTTAACCTAAAGGCTCTGAGCCTTTCAGACTAAAACTAAATCCACCTGGAAGCTTTTAATGGGTATAGTACTAAAGCAATGCCTTTAATTGAAGAAACTACCTTCCTAAAAGGATGCATTAGATTTTTCTGGTATCACGGTGAATTAACCGCAAAGTCAAAGGAAGATATATCGCCTTCACCATTGGACTGACAATTGTTTTCTGACTACAGATGCAAGGTACCACAGTAATTAAGTAAGTGGCCATCAAACAGGGGGCGTTGTGGTGCTGGGGAGGGGGATCATCTAAACTGAAGGACGACGCTCAGCCCTCAATGCCACCAGGCCTCCAGAAAGACTTTAAATGGGATTTCAGTCTAATCCGAGTTGTGTCTTTGTCCCTCTGTTCCCCGGGTTTATTCAGATTTCGGAGGGTTAACTCCTTCACGGTCTGTCCCGGAGTGGCAGGGTGACAGCAGCTTCATATAGCAGAGCGATAAGCTGCTGAGACTCCACCAAACTGCAGTGTGAGGTTGATAATCAATGTCGGTGGATTTCCGTGGGGAGTCGGGTGGACTGAGGTTATGCTAACAGGCTGCTGTTTGCTAGCAGAGCTGGTGAGCCAGTTCCTCCTCACCATTAACCCCAGGGTTCATCGATTTCTTGCTGCAGGGATTTGCGCACACGCATACACACACTGACAGAATGAGAATTACCTTCACACACACACACACACACACACACACGCACATGGAAGCAAGCTGTCGCCAGTGATGGCACGGAAGCCTTCCTGGCGGTCACCTGGGCAGTGGAGACTTGTCCCACGGTGGACCTGTCAATGCCTGGACCGCTGGCCTCAGATAAGTGGCTGAGTTGCTGCAATGTAGTCAATACCCCCCCCCCCCCCCCCCCCCCCCACACTCACCCCCACCCCACACATACACACCCTGCTATTTAACAAATCCTTTACGGCCGAGCCGGGTCAAACACCTTTTCCTTTCCTCGGAGCTTTTGTTCCTGGCGCGGCCGGATCGATGGAACAAAGCCGCTAATATGCGAGCGTCCCCCCCCCCCCCCCCCGCACAAACCTTCTGGTCAATGAGGATGAAGTCACGGATGAAGCTGCAGTTGGCTCCTAATGAGGAAGGATCTAAAGGCCGCCAAAGCGTGACATGTACCGATCCAAATGAAGTGTTCGGTAGTTATCTACTGAGCCTGCACTTTGTGAACTTGTTTCTTTAAAAGGTGCTACATAAATAAAGCTATTCTTGAATTATAATATGCATTATATAATTAGTCCTCTTTGTGCTTTGTCCACAGTGAGCAGCCATAAAATGAGGCTTATGTTGTCATTTTATACATACCAGGAAACAAATGAGAAGTGATGATACACAACCGGGGACCAAGGCTCCTGGTACATTATGACTGCATCTTGATACGCCGTCCAAACATCATAAGTCAACTAATGGTTAAATCACATCTCTTGCCATTAAAGAGAAATGGATGGACATTTCTGTAAAAACAGAAATGTCCCTCTTTAAGTCCAAAAGCCGCCATATAACACGGTTATGGGTCTCTGAACAGCGGGCCCAAGTGAGCGGTCTGCCAGGAAGTGAGAGCCCTTTATGGGGGCAGCAGCGTGGGCCGGTCACCTCCTATAAGTGCCCCTTGACACTGCAGAGACTTTGAATCTATTTCATATGGTGATGGTCATGTTGGCCGGAGGGTGTGGGTTTACGTTACAGCTGCTGCGCTGGTGGTAACTGCACGGTAATCGTACAGCTCTGCAGTGTCCTGTGGGGGCCAGAGGAGCCAACATCAAAGGCTTAAACAGCGGCACGCCTGTTTATGCAGCAGAATGAGGGGGGCTAGGTGGGCTGGTTAATCAGGGTAGCAGAGTATAAACGCACTCACTCACACACACACACACACACACACACAAACGCTTACGCACACAAATGAGGAAAACACTGTGCATCCACAAAAATATGCATAAATATCCACTACGGTGCATTTACTTTGACACATCCTGTATGCTCTCTAGCTAACAGGCAACAAACAGAAAACTACACACACACACACATTCACAAAATGAATCAAAGCCATTGCACACGGCCTGGAGGCCCTGAGAAGTGGCACAGGTGAGCTCTCTCTCCAAGCCCACTCCATTATGACAATCTCCTCACCCGCACCCCGGCTAGAGCTAATTAACGGCCTATTACTATGCAGATATATTCAGGGCCAACAGCGGAGAGCAGGCAATAAATGGGCTTGATGAACAAGAGAGGGGGAAAGGAGAGAGGGTGGTGGTGGTGGTGTTGGGGGAGGTAAAGGGCTCAGAGAGGCTGGGGTCAGGGGGGAGAGAGACGGGTAAACAGAGGGATGGCAGAGGAGAAAGTAATAGGCAGACAAGAGGAAGGTGGAAAGGCAGCAGAGGAAAAGAGGGCCAAGGGTCTAGAGGGAAGGATGGTGGCATGAAAGGGTACGTAAGCAGAACAAGTGCGCTTTACACAGCTTATTACAAGTACAACGCCGGTGATTTAAGATTCAAAGCCTATGGACACAAAGTTTTGAGTGACTAAGGAGTTTTTCCAAACTTCCAACTAACTTATATTTACAAGGATTGGATTTGGTTAGGGGTGTAACGATTCGTTTTTAACAACGATTCGATCACGATTTGTGGTTGTCGATACGATTCAAGGACGATATTGGTTCATTTAGAACGATACGATCCGATTCAATGACTTGAAATCGATTCAGTAACTTTTTAGCCAAAAATTCAACCAGTATGACTGAAATAAATTTCCTAGATTCCTGTTGTTTCTTGTAATGGAATCCGGTATCAATTAATTATGCATATAAATAAACAAGTAAACAACAACGAATGGCAAATGCATTCACATTTTATTTGAATAAAGTGCAAACACTGCTGTAGCAGTGTAGCAGAAAAAAACCTGTATTAGTGATATACACAAAAAACACCCCTGCACTAATGGTTTCCCCCTACCAACCCCCGACAAACCCCCCCTCTATTTTAACCTGTGTAAAACATTCCGTCGGATTTGCCGTGAAACCCAGAAGTTGAATCGGGGCTCGGGACGGCGGTGGGTCGGCTCAGTCCGCGAAAGCCTTTATCATTAAAAGTGCCAAGAAAAAAGTCTGACGTGCTTAAATCCAATGGGTTATTTCCTAGTATCAATAAAATCAATTTATTACATTTTAAATCGATTTTAGATCGATCTATGTCGTCCATATGGCCAACTCGCCGAGCACAGATCGATGTAGTTGGATCGGAGGAATAAAAATCGATACATCGATGTAACAGCTGAATCGTTACACCCCTAGATTTGGTATTACAGGTTGGTTAGCTTTAAACTAATATTGAGTAAACCGTAACTTGACATGTAAATACAGAAAATTAGAGGTAGGTCAATTATGTTTTTAAATTATTCTTTATGTTTTATGTACACTGTATATATACTATGCCGTATGCCAGTGGTTTTCAAACTTTTTACACCAAGTACCACCTCAGAAAATACTTCGCTCTCCAAGTACCACCACAATGACCAACACTATACAGTAGCGTAGTAAGCCTAAGTATTGATCAAAAACAAGGCAGAGGTTTTATTCCTAAAGAAGTATATTTAATATTGTCAGCCATTGTAACATTCTACAGTTTCAACAGTAAGACTGCGCTTGAATATTGTTTTAATTTATATTTACTTCAGTGATTCTTTGGCGTACCACTAGAGGGAGCCCCACGTACAACTAGTGGTACGCGTACCACACTTTGAGAATCACTGCCGTATGTTATTAAATGATTGTCTTTAGCACATCTAACATCTAGAAAAGCTAAAATGCTTCCTCCTCAAGGTCTTATTCTGGTAATAAGCTGAAATACTGTTAGTTTTCCCCTCAGTCTCTGTAAGACTGCGACCACGCTCTTTCACATGCCTGATCACTTGAAAGTTAACAAAAAGCAAGCCGAGCGCTAACTCTCAAAATAGTTCACCCTCTTACTATTTTATCAAAATAATACATTCAAGTTTCATAAAAAAAGAAGTCAGCATCTTCTAAAGAGTATTAATTGTACAGAACCAGCATGAGAGAGAGCAGATAACATTGTATCAACAGCAGCAGTTTGCCTTCACCTAATTGGCCATAGTTAGCTATTAGCTACATCGGTGTGTTGTCTTTGCAGCGAGCAACAGTAAACAACTAAACAACGATCGCCTCTAGGGCTCTTGACGGTGAAATACTGTGAACATTGAAATGTTACAAATTCTATTTAAATAGAAAAAAACAAATTACCTAAAAAGAAAGAATTCATCAGCTCAAATAAGTCTCTCTGCTTTCGTGCTACTCTCACTTTAACAAGTTATTCAGCCATAAATGTATATAAAAATACACACGAAAACTAGATCTTCCCTTAGTGCTGACAGGCCAATCAGCATTTCAGAACTAAAATTAGGGACAATTAACTTCCAAGAAACACAACCGACGTGTTTTAGCTTTCCAAGCTTGGCTGCCCTTCTGGGTCTTGCATGGTTAGGAATCAATTTATTATTTCACTCACCGGTAGTCCCTTCATTGCTTGGGATTTAATTAACTAATTGATTTGTAAAAAGCTTGAATACATTGAATAATGAATTAGCAAAGGTTGCATGCCTTTCTCTCTGTTTCCATTAAAGGAGTTATTTGCAGGTCAATATTTTAACATTATTGCGATTGTGAAAGGACCAGTCACCTCCTATCGATCGACTTTTTCCACTAGTGGGCATGCTGAGAAAAACCTTCTCACTTCTTTTTGCAAACCACTCTTCATATATATATGTATATATTGAAAGAAAACAACTTACGATTGGTGGACGCTGCAATTGTAGAAGACAAAGTCTACGCTGGCAAACTTCTTCCCCGTCTCCTTTGACTTCAGATACAACTTTATAACACGTTGGTCACCTGCAGTCACGAAACACCATATTTTATTCTTTGTTTCAACACCCTTCAAATATTTCTATATCAAACTATTCATAATCACAGAGAAACGGATGCCGTTAAAGAGTTACACAATTGAACAAACAGACTGAATGAGGCAAACACTTCATATTTGTGCAGCAAAGAGCTGCTCAACCGAGAAGCCCAGAATGAGTTTATCATCTTGTCTTCAAAACAAAGGTTTTTTGAGCGTCTGAAATATCACTTTCTTTTTAAATTATTTTTCTAGAAAGTGCAACTTACAAAAGCATTTGATGTTAACAACTTAGGGAAGAGTTTTTAACTAACTTGACTACACTCAACTAGGAGTACATGTTATAGAGCCACACTTACTTACAGTAATTCCCTTGTAAATAGGACATAAATGAACACAGAATTTACCACTCAAGGCTAGTATTGTCTTTTATCTAGCCTAACCAGGCAACATAGAACACCTACCTACCCACCTAGCTTGCTAGGTAGGTGTCCTAAATGTTGTGTCCTAAATGTCTCCTGAGTTATTGCTGTGAGTAAATGCAGTCGTGGCCTTCATCCAGTTCTTTTAGAGTATATTTAGCATTGTTGTTTGTTCAGATAAGAGCAGCTACCTGGCTAGGCTAGTGTGTGCTTGCTTTAAATAGATGACGGTACATAATTAGCTGAAAAATGACTACGATATCCTCTGTAACCTTATAAAAGGTGGCCCTTTGAGATAAAACTAAAAGAAAAACTATCATGAAAAGGTAAGTGAAAATTAAAGCCACGACAAAATAATATAATATTCAACATAATGCTTTTTTATGCTTCATAATGAATGTTTTAATCATTTTGTGAATAACTGAAACTTATTTGAGATATTACGGACAATTATTTAAATCATACTTGGCAAACTTCATGTTCAATAGAGAATTTAATTCAGCTATCCCCACAAGATTAAAATTAAGATTATTCAAATGAGATCTTGGAACTTCCCTCCATAATTTTACAATTCCCCAGACTTCCCACATGATGTGTTTTGTTGGGATATTTTTTACCTTGGTCTCGAGTGATGGGGTAAACTGCTTTTGTAGAGGGGGACAAGCAAAAGATTCTTCCACCATAGATGCGTCCTTCTGTCTCCACATAGTCCTCGAAGGAGCAGTTCACTCCGGCAGACAGACTAGGGACATTCTGCGTCTGAAGCGACAGCTAAGAGAAGGAAGGCAAGGAGAAAGGTGAGGGACAACATATTTTTCAATTGATCTACTTTATTAGTGATTTTTATTTATTTTTTAGCTCCGGCTCAAAGTGAGGGACAGCTTGCCTGGGATGACTCAAGGACAAGCTGTATTGAATCGAATTTCACATTTATCCTTCTCTCCTCCCACAAACAAAGAACACACACATCCAAACACACTTTCCGGGTTACGGCAACAAAGTGTACCTGCACTTCCGACATGGTGACGGAGACCGTGTTGGGTTGGACAGACAGTCGGACGCACTGCTCCACCCGGGTGGTAAAACGCTGAGGCTCCTCCGCACGTTCGCAGCGGTCCTTCCTCGCACATCTAGAGCAGGGCAATATACCTCAGTTACATCTCCATTCAGGATTCAATATTCTTACAGTATTTTATTCTTATTAACATCAAATCTGATCTCCTTTAATAATTGTTTAAGTTAGGAACAAGCTTACTTAGTATGACGGGAAAAGTAAAAAAATCCTTTCACACAAAGTTAACGTTCAAGGTTATTTGAAGTGAATTGTGTTAGATTAGTGATATGCATTATCTATTGAACAGCCCCAGGATGCTAGGCATCACGCAGAGGCTCTGCTTATTATGCAACACGTATAAATATTCAAAGGCTGCCTGTCATTATGGCAGAAAGAAACAAATGGAGCGTAGTGTTAGCTCAGGCAGAACACTCAAGTCAAGCTCGCATTAGCTGATTGGCACCAGCTGCTCCTTCGTGCATCATCATCAGGGGCTCATTGATCAGCTGCTCATTGATCAGCTGACTGCTAGCGTCCAATCGGTCAAACGCAGGTGAGCATGGTTGCCTTTAAACCTGATACTTCTTACTATTACTCTGATAACATGTTCATGCCAACCCTATGGTGCCGATGACTCTACCAGGATTCAAAGTATGATTGATTGATTGTCTAGATTAAATTTAGCAGGTCTATCAAAGTCTGTGTAGATTAGTCAAAAAACAAAGGGGACTGCTTTTTGTGTGGCACCTGAAACCAAAAGCCCACATGTAACACAATATACAGTACAGCGGACAGTGTGCATTTACTTACACATTATGGAGCACACACCAGCCACAGTGAGGGTCCCCTGATCCCAAGCAGGCTCCACAGTTGCTGTACTGCTCACAGCTCTCCACCGGCACGCGCGTGACCTGGAAATAAGAAGCGCACACACACCTGCTCTGTTAATATTGCACTCAAACGCCTCTGTGCACAGCACCTTGAACACAGCTTAAACCATATAGGTCTGATGCACGCGGGATCTACCAGAGGTGTCCTTTTCCTGGAACATGAGATTAAAGGGGAACAAGCCCACTGTGACTATCAGACATAAACAGCTCTGGAAGTGCTGCTTATAACTCCGCGCTGCTGCTGCTGCTGCTGCTGCATGCGAGGCTAGCTGGAGGGCGAGAAGCAGAGGTTCCACCACGTGTAAACAAACACATCGGTTCAGATTACACCCTGTGACAAACATCTCTTTGTGGTACACGGAGTAGTGCCCACAGCGCTCCAGTGGAGCGGCAAGCAGTTCCATTCAAGAGAAAGTGAACAGAATCTAGAAAAACAAAATAGTGTTCAATTTAACAGATTTACAACAATGAATTTTCCTATGTGTTATCTTAATGATTTATTGTGATAAATAAAAATAAAATTCAGCACCATAATCAAGTCAATATCTAGCCTGGGTGCCATTCCAAACTTAGTTCCGCCCACAACGTTTGAGGTCGGGAAGTTCGGTCTGGCATTGCTCCGTAGTGGCGCGAGTATTGCTCGCCCAAAATCTGGCGGGCCAATCAAAATGTCAGGGCTGGCTTTATACGATGATGGACAGATGATCAACAGTGACGTAATCAACCACGTCACCATAGAACGCTTGGGTTGAATTTATTTACAACAACGACGGCTGCCGCTGGAGAATTGAGGTGTGTAGGTTCTGCTATCAGGTCTGTTCTGAAAGATATCGACAGCGAATTCATTTTATTAAGAGAAACGCGATCAAGGCATTTGTTGATAAGAACGATGTTTTTGGCGTCTTTCCTACGGGATTCGGCAACTCGGCGTCGCTTAACATACGTCACACATTTTGTTGCTCTTATTGGTTGTAGGTCCATCCAATTGAGTGCAGAGGCATTTTTTTGCCTGGTTCGTTTGAAACACGCCCCATAATCACAGCTCAATGGAGCAGTATCAGACTCACATTCTGACTAGAATTGAGTATGACTACGTCAGGCTAGTCAATATCAGCACAATACTTGCAAATACTCGCAAACTAATAGCATTCCCATTATACTCAGCTGTACTTTGTATGTACGTCTTTGTGTTAGCCTCCCAACGTGTTGAAATAAGAACACAGTAAACATATTCATAAGCTGATCATTATACATATGTTACCCACAATTACCCTGAGCATGTTAGCATGTTGATGTTAGCATTTAGCTCAAAGCCTCACAAAGCTGCTAGCATATCTGTAGCCTACAGATGATGGTCATTAAGTCGAAAAGCATTACCATTGCAGGGAGGTAACATAAAATAAAGGGACGGTCAGATTATGGGAAGTGTATTATGCATCAATATAAGCGACAAAAAGTCAAGGAATCTTTAACTCTTTTATAACCGTTGCTATTTTAAACAGTCTCTTGAAAGACCCCAAGATGTATGCTGGATGGAACGAAGAATGCAGAAATGTCCCTTCATGAAGTTGTTTGGCCTAATATTCTCTACCACACATTTCAACCTAGAATATCCCTTCAATCTTCAGCTTTAATTTTAAATGAATAATACAAATGCATTCTTTTTAGCAACTCACAAATGTAGCAAACAACTAACAGTTCATCTTGAAACACTTTTTAATTTTTCATCAGAACATCGACAAAGTTTGTCTAATATCAGTGACTTCCTTGCAAATAATATTTGTCTATTCAGAGCATCGAGATAAGCATCAAGGGTTGGTCCTTTTGTCTGCAAAATCTCCACCGGCTGCCATCTGTTTGTCTGCACGGCGAAGATGAGATGAAACTTTAACAATGTCTTTGAGAAACTGGAGAACTTGGGCATTAACAAGTACATCAAACAGTGCTGTCCAAATCTACGGAGGAAGTACACAAACATAAAGGCCGGGGAGGCTCAGAAAGATCCGGATCCATTTCTTTGCACAGGCCACCAAACAGATAGGAGTTCTGCCGCTGCATGCATTTTCACCATCTGCCATCTGTCTGCACGATTATCAGGAAGAGCTACCCCAAAGTTCACCCAGGTGCTAGAACACAAGTCGAGGAATTATTCATGAAGAGGACAGTATTGAAAAGCTTTAATCATACCTGTGCCCACTCGAGCATACTCTCTTTAAAAGCACCAGTGTACCAGCATCCATGTGTTTTATCTCTACTTGCCGGAAGCGGGTTGCCGGTGACGGATTGAGAGACAGAAAGCTGCCTCAGGCTAACACACACGCAGCACTGAGAAAGTGCCAATTTCTTTTACCAAAGCGAGAGCTTTCAGACAAGTTTTCTGGGGCAGTTGTTATATACTTAAATACATCGCCGAGCCCCCAAGACACACATACACACGCACAGGCACGCTACCCCAGTGAGATGAAGTACAGGGGACACCAGGTGAGCAGGGTGGGGGTGAGGGTGAGTTCTAAAGGAGCTGCAGGCCCAGCTGTGTGGAAACCTTCCATTTGATAACGACTTCACCTTCAAAACCAGGGTATTTCCATGTCCTTTCTCTGAACAACTGCTGCATGGTGATCAGACACAAATGCATGTGCTGGTTTTCATGTCACCCTCTTACTTCAGATATTTGCTTTCTATCGGAAAACTTAGCGTAGCCTCTGCCGTCCTCCTGCACAGCCGCGATAGTGTAAGAGTTGCCTTGCAGGTCTTATAAGACAAACAGAGCGTATTTAAGTCCTGCCCACACCGGAGGGTGCAAACAATTCATCCCTCTCTAGTGACTTAGTATTGCACAAAGTCACGTTTATCCGTTGTTTGCAAACAACAGTGTGGTGCCCAAAAGCTGCTGTGTGGTGGGATGCCAACATTGTGAAGAACACAGAGCTACGTCTGTAGAAGCTGCAGCAACAAAAAACGGAGACTCTAAAAAGACATGTGAGGCATCAGCAGGAAGAACGGGAAACCGGGGGGGGGATCCTGACACTAACATGGGTTCTAGAGCGCTAGAACCCAGAAGGCATGTTGGTTGGTCACAGATGACTAGTACCAATACGAGTGTTCTTTGGTGCAGTTAAGAAGTAGGATGCTATTGGAGCCACTCGGCCCACACAGTCTCATACCTACGTACCAGCAGTGTTTTGGGGGGCGTCTTTCCTCTCCCTTGTACTCTCTTTGGGTATACTCCACGCCTTAATACTCTCCTCCCCCTCATATCTCTGGTCTCACAGTTCTGGAACACCAGTGACAGTGAAACGTGATGAAGGAAAGCGTTACCACGGCGGTTCAGAGCACCACCGCATAAACACACATCCACGGGTGGACAGGTGGAGCGTCACGTAGCCCGTGACCGGGACCGGCTTCTAAACGTAGTGCAGCAAGCATTGTTATCAGAACTAAAATTCTATAGGTTGAATTAAATTTGTGTAAAAAAAATGTAATTGCAGTGGGAATGTATATTTTCTGCAAATTGCATTGGCATACAGAATTCCTAGCACCACATCTAACCTCTGTAGATGCTTGTTATCCACTCCTCCCACGGCACCCCAAATGTACAGTAGGACACAATGGCTTATGGCAGATTCATAGCATGATAATAGTAACCTGTGTCTGATAACTATTATAATGCTACCATTACCAGGGCTCTTACAGGACACCAAATAGCAGCAAATTGCAGTCATTACTTGCGCCTGGACAAATACCATGGTAGTAATGCCGTATCTGATAGAGGGAGGAGAGAAGGAGAAAAAAAAAAAGCATGTCACGCTCAAGCACAATAGGCAGGGAGAGAAGTTTATTCAAGCTGTAGTAGGGCGGATAATGTATTTCAATGGAACAATTCAATTATTGAGTTTTTAAACAGATAATGGGACGGGAAACGGGAGATGCTAAGCCAAAGACTCTGTCTTACTGAGGTGTCATGGGAGTGTGTGTGTGTGTGTGTGTGTGTGTGTGTGTGTGTGTGTGTAATAGTAAGTAAGAGAGGAGCACCTTTTTATATTAAATATACAGCATTTTCATTCCTGGCCTATTAGCTGCTGCAGAGTGAAACGCATCCATCTGTGGAAGCAAGCGGGGAGGCGAAGGAGGGGAAGAGTTACAAGGATGACTACGGGATTACGGTGGAAATATTTCTCATTTTAGCCTTTAAACTAATTGTTTGTAGAACAAAATAATCTTCCAGCGCGATTCAGACGCTCTGTTTTTTTTTTCTCCATATCTCCCGAGTGGAGCTAAGAGGAGGGAGCAGGGCGGGCGATGGGGGAAGAGTTTACTGCAAATAAACAAGAGCTCTCTCATTTGGGTCACGATAGAGAGGCTCTTAATTCGCCCTGGGGCGGATGAGAGGGCAGGGGGGTAGCAGTGTGCGAGGCAGGAGGGGGAGTGACGTGGGGGCGGATGGATGAGAAAAGACACACAAATGTAATTGCGCCTGATGCTTCATTCCGCATATGGGGCCGGTGCGGTGCCAGCCTGTCGCGGCTATAGGCCCGGCAGTAATTGTCCATTCGGTGTAATACGGGGGGAGAATATGAGGTGCTTTTACGACACAATAGGCTGACGGATGGCCCCGCTCATGCAATTTGTGGAATGTGCGCTGTGGCGTCTCAAAGTTGGACTGCATGTGAATTAAAAGATGAGCTACAACACGTGGATGTGAATTGAGTGAAAACAAGGTTGTCACGTACACAACTTGATTCTTCATTTGTTGTTTTATAGTGTATGAGTCAAAGTTGCTCTCTTGGTCTCTTTCTGTTATGCTCTTATCGGTCATGAGTTTGGCTGGACACTGAAAAACACAGCGAATGAGGCCATAGATCCCTAATAGATACCAACGTATACAAGGAAGTAATGGAGAGACGGAATACAGCATGGGGGGGGGCTCTCTGTCGTCATTCTTTAAAAGTAAACTGTTGTTTTATTTATTCCAACAATAAATGCAAAGAGAAAGGATCCTATCCAGAAACCAGATGGCAACCTGCACTTCTGCAGAGGGAGGCCTTCGTATGTTCAGTCTATGCTGGGAACCAGAGTCTTTGACAGCGTTTTTAATCAGCAGAACCTAAACAGTGATCCCCTTTAACTGGTTTCTCTTCATCATCTTTCCCTCTGGTGTGACTGAAAGTGTCATGACGACCGATGTAGTCGAAAAGGGGGTTTTATTTTCATCTCGGCTGATAATAGTTGGGTTTTAGACTATATTCTTGAAGAAGTCAAGGCACCACACGGTGAGCAATTTATATCTTGTTGTTTTCATTTAACAAACACCCACTCAGTCGCTTAGTGTGGCTCTTTTTTAGTCCACGTCCTTGTTTAAACCCCGGTCCCCCTGTTCCTTTCCGTCGCATTAAGACATCTCTCTCTCCCCGCAGCTGTCAGTCCCTCTGACCGTCTCACAGATCACAATGTGATCAGCCCATCACTCATCCCTGCCTTGACAGACAGCTGGCCCGCCGTTGTTTGTCTCCAAGGCCAAAAAAAGGAATTTGGCAGATCTGATGCCGCTCAAGAACATGCTTATGTAATGCAGATGTTAAAAAAAGCACTGGATGTCCCGCCACCAAATTGCGAATTGCTTTTGTTGAAAGCAATTAGATTTTTTAACAGCAAACATGGCATTAATTAATCATTTCACGTTTAAATATGGAATTGTGAGTCACACACGCACAGTCGCAGGTGGTGTGATGGTCGCTTCTGCTCAGCTCTCGGACCCTCACAAGGAAAGACTCCACACAGACTGCCAGCGAGCGCCGGAGACACTCTATTCTGCTGTTGTCCACGCGAGAAAGAGGAAAAGCTTGCTGTGGCTGTTAAGTGTTTGTTAACTGATAGCGCTTGTTAAATCCACCAGGGCCTCACAGGGGTCAGGAAAAGTCAAGTATTAGAGCTTTAGACAGGGCCTGGAGGACTTCAATGTCCCTCGCTCGGAAACACTTCAGAAGGGATATCCGCAGTCGTCCGCTTTTTGACACAACTATAAGCAGCACGCCACTGATTTCCCCACTCAAGACCCGCCGTTCCAAAACCCGGCTCAGCCGGCAAATTAGCTGACAGGGCCCAGGGGCACTTCCAGTGGATTTCTGTCCCCTCTTCTCGTTACTCTCACAGTCCCGGTCTTCACTAGCAAGTCTTCCGTTGTTTGCTTACAGAAAAAAGCTTCAAAAGAGGGAGCGTGCGGCAGGCGTCCCTCCCCGACCTTCAAGGGCGCTGAATGCTGAGTGACTTGAATCTGAACCTTCTCTCTGGCGGCGTCAGGTGTTTGGTTTCTCCACTGCGCAGCACAGCATGGCTGAGCACACCTCTGCACCGGGGCTGAATCGATACACAGAGGTACATCATTGGACCATTATGCCACTGTCTGAGGACGGGGGGGGGCAGGGGTCACATTACAAAGCTGTTTTACAAGCAGAGGCCTGGACCTTGCCCTGTGTGTTCGGAAGTGTGGCGCTGATGCTAAAGCGGAGGCAAGATCGGACGCTGGGCTTTGCAGAATCATCCAAAATAAACTAAATATTTAGTGCACGTCCGCTTTAAAATAGAAGAATAACTTAGGTAGAAGGCATCACCTCCAAGTAGCAGCAAGACCGGTAAGTGTACGATAAGCGAGTCATTTGGGACCAAAGGTACAGCAGAAATCAATAGATTATGGGCTGTAATCCGCTTAGTCTTTTATTTAAAGCAATTAGGGTGATGTCATCCATACGGGCGCGCGGGATCCGAGAAATATCTGTCTCAGTGACATCAACAGTGGTGGTGACAGGATGAAAAATCTCCCCTCGCCCCGTTGTTTTTATTAGATCGGGACAATTGGAACATGTAACGAGGAAACAACGGCAGTGATAAAAGTGATTTAGTGCCGCTGTTCATTTTTTATGAGCACAAAAATGACGTGATATCGGCGAACAGAGACGGGCCCAAAGCTCGCGGCAGGCAAAGATACACAGAGCGGGAGAACACTGAGAGACAGTGACTACGTGCGTGCGTGTGTGTATGTGTGTGTGTGTGTGTGTGTGTGTGTGTGTGTGTGTGTGTGTGTGTGTGTGTGTGTGTGTGTGTGTGAAGCAGAGGGACAAAGAGAGCCATGTATAAATCCATTGCTGGCTAATCGAAAACTGGCCTCTTGCGGTGCACCGGGCAGTTTTATGTTTTCGCACTTTGTGCATGTGTGTATTTGTGTGTGAGTCAGTCGGTACTGCTATACAGAAACGCAGTCCAATATACCACTTTTAATTATGTGTGTGAGTGAGTATAGCAAAAGGTAAATTGCTCTGTCAAGCAGGGGAAAGGGCTTTGTGATGTTTGAGCTCTCATCACTTGGCATTTCTATTATTCAACAAGGAGGGAGGAATGGACGGATGAAGAGGATGGAGAGGAGGAGGAGGAGGAGGAGGAGGAGGGGGAGGCAAACAGTGTGAAGGTATACCGCATAGCCTTTCAGATGTACTGGGGAGAGTCCTGATTCCATGCTGCAGCCAAACGAGCGCTAATATTACTAATATATGTCAATGACACGGTATGGGCCACGCCGTCTAGTTAAAGGCAAACAAACTCTCTGATGACATCAGGACTGCAGAGAGCCTCTACATTTTTTCAGACTGTGCCTCAACTAAAAACACTATCAAATTGCAGCACTTATTGCATTGGCTCTTAAATTGTACTTATAATGGCTCTTATCTATAACAAGGTGTAAATTGGCTTTTTGGTGAATGTACTTTGTTGTTTCTTGTTCTTTGAGTTTGTATCCCTATGGTTGAAATGCACTTATTGTAAGTCGCTTTGGATAAAAGCGTCAGCTAAATGACATGTAATGTATTAAACAAAGCACTCAAAGCGGCACACGGCGCCATCACACAGAGAAACACTGGTGCATTGTCCCTGGCAAATAAACAAATGAATAAATAAAGTTTTTGCTTGGCAGTTTGTTCTGCTTCAGGAAACAAACAAAAGGGATTATCAGCCAAGTTGGCTAAATGATTATGAGAATCAGCCCAGGGATGAAATATTCAATAAAACTTTATGTGCGCACCTAAAAACAAACCTCTCTTCTTTTCAGCCAGTAATCGCTTCAGTGATTTCTTTCTTGTGGGCCCTAAACAACCCTGCTTTTTTTTAAAACTCTCCATGATACTGTCATGATAAGAACTTGTAAACCCAAAAAATTTGCTATACAACAAGCTAATTTGTTTGCATCTAACAAATACTAATGTAATCAAGCCGACACCATTTTTACCAGTTTATTAAGTTAGACATTCGTGCGAAATTGTCATCATTGACCTATTAATTTAGTCAGAACAAAGTGACATTTCACCACCTGAACTTGTATTTCCTTGGATGTCGTCTTTAGACTAGGATCAGAAAATGTAACTAAACGTCTATCTAAAAAAACACTTCCAGTTACATTGACTCATCCAGTTGTACTTTTGGATACTTTCTTTTTGGTTTGAAAAAAAACAAAAGAAGCCCAAGTGGCCAGCGACCTTACGACCCGATACATTATCCCGGTGTCCGTGCAGGCTCATCAGCAGGCCACAGAGGCCCTGCTGCAGCTCACGTCCACCTTCCTTATTCCTGTCTAGGCCGCCTGAAGCCGCTACTGGGAGAGCAGTTCCTCCTCAAACTCACTCCATCCCGAAGAGCACGCAGAAAGAATAATGAAAAGATGGAGCAGGGAAGAGTCGGAGGAAGAAGACAGAACGTATCCTCTCTGCTTTCTCAGCTCCCTCCCTCCCTCTCTGTGTAACTCTCCTCCTTTTCAGGATCGCGGGCCAGACCATTCAAATCATATGGAGGGGGATGGGTGGGGGACTGACTATCCGCACGGCCAACGGTACAGCAGACAGGGGCGCTGAGAAGTGTGGTTTAAACTATTTATAAAAAAATGTTGCGGCGCGCGCACGGTGCGAACATTCTCGTCATGTAATATGGTTCCCTCGTCTCTTCTCCTGTCGCTGGACCTCCTCATTGTCACTGCGCTCACATGCACCGACATGTCGTGGACATATCAGTGCTCATGAAAAATAAAACCCCTGGCTTTAATAATTGAAGGAGCTTTTTCGGCGATCATCTTTAATGCAGATGACAGAGTTAAAAGGGGAAAAGACTTCCTGGAGTGCCGGCTCACAGACACAGAGCGTTGAACACGGCCCTGATGCCGGGATTATTTTCTGCCACTTGACATCAGCACTATCAGCTCACCAGTGTTTATTCTAAAATCCCCCCCAAAGCTCTGGCTTGTCTTTAACACGAACGCAAGTGAGCACTTTAACTCTGGAACTTCTCAATATTTATTCCGGTATTTATTTTGAGTATTGCTGATCCAGTGTTGCTGTAATGTTGGTGATGTAACAAGATCCAGCTGCCAATTAAAAATAATCTCCCATCCTTAATTAACATTGAGCGGTTGTTTCTAAAACCAGTGTGTGCGTGTCTGCCCACGTGTGTCTTTATGGACCTGCCTGTATGGTACATATCAGCCTTGCTGGACGGCTGAGCATGATTTAGTGCCCCCCCCCCTCCAATGCAGTCCCCTCTCATCAATTACAGTCCACTGCCTCCTCGCGCTTATTAAGACAAGCGGAAGTAAATTATGTCTAATTGCTGGTAATTTACACAGCGCTCACATGGCAGTTACTGTCCACGTACCGGGGACGTCTTGTTGAAGGTTATCACAGCGCTCATTAACCGCTTTGAGATGAGAGAGCCGTGCAGGGAGAGGGAGGAGGAGCGGGAAGGGGGACATAGCTGAACTCTGCAAACTGGGCCGTTTAACTCTCGTGGACAAAGACGTTTGCAACTCGAAACTGGCACAATTCGTCTGTATTCACTAAACGTTCGATCACAGAAGCTTGGCGACGTGGTGAACCACTGCAGCAGGGAATTTTTCTGGAAGTTAGTCTGGCTGAAGATACTCAACTTCTGCCTCTTGGCGAATCCAGCCCCCGTGTGGAGCAGTTTAAAGTGAACATAAGAGCGGAGGACGTCGCTGACAAACCTCCACACCTTCCTTTCTGTTTTTGACTCCCCAGCACACGTGAATTCTCAAAGATCCGCACTATCAAAGTAAGATTTCACTGTTTAAAATGATTGTGTGACCGAGCAAAGGTTATAGATCTTTCACATGCCACCAATTAGGATGCAAAGCTGGTGTGTGCACTGTATCCCCGGTGGAAGGGTTGGAATTGGGCTTTATCCTATAGGTGACATATTTTAATATTCATAACATTAATTAGCACCTATAACTCTATACGTGTGTTTGCTTGTCTAATACTGCTGGAATTGCAAATGTGTTCATGCACTATATACGCAGCCATATATATGTAATTATCTTTGTAGCTCTTTTTACCCGAGTGCATATTTTGAATACACCTTTCCTCCTGAAGTCATTGTGGTGGCATTTCACTGTCTATATGTTATTTTTCTATAACCTTCACTACATCTATCGTCAGTAGTAGAGTAGAGTGTATATGAGCAGATCTGAGTGTGAAAACCGTGTTTGCATACTCCTGAAAAGCACGCACCTGACCAAGGTGCCTATGTATTTGTACGCCACAAGTCTCCACGTACTGCTTGGGGTCGTTTTGTTTCGCGTGTGTGACTCGCGTACCTGCTTATCGGTGAGGGCGTATAAGTTCTGGTGATCCGGGCTGAAGAGCATGTCTCTCAGGAGGGGGCTGCCGTCGCTCACCACCACATTCTCGTACACCAAGGCAGGCTGGGTGATGGAGTTCACCAAGATCTGGAAGAGGGCAGAGAGGAAATGGAAAAAGGCCATGATTACAATGCAACGCTTCTTAAATTATCGTCTGACACCAATACAAATGACAAAAGCAGTAGCCGACGGTGCTTTTAACTTTTGACATGCATTCAACCGTGAGGGTACAGATTGTGAAAAACTATAATCAAGGAGGTACAATTTCTTCAAGAAGGCCAAACCGCAGTGGTGTAAGTGCCCTGCTAAGTGCTAATAAAGTGCTACCTAGGCCAGGTCGAGTCGGAATAAGTGTGCTTTTGGTCTGCGTCTGAAGGCTTTTTGCTGTCTAATGTCATTGGGGAGCTCATTCCACCAACTTTCACATTAAATTGACACTTTGGCCACAGCAGTCAGCCTATATAAACTAAAGTCAATTGATTATAACCATTATGTGCACTGGCAGGTGTTTTATGTTGGAGGTTAGCTTCGGCTAGCTTGTTAGCAGAAAGACGATGTTTCTTTAGTCCACCTAGCTAGCTAGCCCTCCATTCTCCACACAATTCCTTCTCACGCTTAATGTTTTCATTATTTAGCAATACCAGTTACATGTTGGACTACTAAAATCCCCCCCAATTACGTAATTACGAGCTCAGTTTGAGGGCTCTTCTCCGTTAAACCAGCAAGTGAATCTCAGTTTGTTTTTTTTCTCTTCTTGTGCGGATCTCTCCCTTTCTAATTTCCCACCCTCCATCTGCTCATCCATCACCTGACAGCAGTTTAGTCCTAAACAACTTTCGTGCCTTTCTGTCGCCCAGACCCGCTCCGTCATCTTTCCTTTCGTTTTTTCTCAGCAGAAGGCTCATAAAGAGACATACTGCCATCACTGAATGTGCTTTTGTCGCTCTAGAGGAGCGAACGGCTTTGGTTGAGGGTGCGTTGAGAAATGCGCATTTCAGAGGGGCATTCGTAGTCTAAAGTATTGTAATGTTACATCAACGGGGCAATGGGAGGCATGTACCAGCAGAAACCCAACATGCAGAAACACAGTCGGTTGGAGAACCTGACTCGGGGGCAACGCCGCTTTCAGTTCGTATCGACTTGTTCAGTTTAATGCCTCCGACAAAAAATGTTGCAAATAGCTGAACTTTTCCAAGTTAACTCTGGACAAGTGTACTTGTGTGTGTGCGCGTGTGTTGAGGTGTACCCGAGTTGTTGCCGTCCAAAGGTCATCCGTTTTAGCTGTCCCTCATGTTACTCCCACATGAACAGAAACTTTTATTGATGCGAGTGCGACCTTTCGTCCCCCCTGTATTTCTGACTGCGAGCAGTAAAGCCAGAACACTTCTTTAAACGGCCACGCGCACATCGGTTTGCCACGAGGGAATGACTGTGTCCTGTAGGGGGGAGGTAGGGGTGGAGGTGCAGGAGCAGGGAGCGCGCTGTGGCCTACAGCTCGGGGGGCACGGGGCAGTTGGCGTGGGATTCGGGTCAGCTGGCACGGAGGGGACGGCAGGCTGGAGATTCTCATCTCGCCTGGAAGCCTGCAGGTGTCTACTCTCCTTCCCTGACTTCTCGGAAACTTTCATTAGCGCTTTCAATGCATTTTGTACCCGTAAATGTTGGAGAATGTGCAACTTGTAACGCTTGATATTATATATTATTAGTTTGATATAAATGCCATGTGTTTACCTTGCTGAAAAACCTTTACAGGCACTATAAATCCCACTTCTTCTTCTTCATGTCTTCTGCGCTCTCAAAACTTAAAACCATCAAAGTGGGGGGAGGGAAACAGATCGACCCTGCGGCATCTGTTTTTTTTTTAATGTTTCCATTTAACCGGTTTCCTTCTTTCTGGAACGTATTAGCAGAGAGCCCAGGCTATAAGATGAAAGACGCGGCCCTCCTAAAGCTGCAGCTACCTATTTAAAAGGTGCTTATTAAATATTCTTTTATAACTGCTCCAAGGGTGATTATTAGACCAAAAAAAACAATAAAGCATTCCACTTTGATGTTGCAGACAGCTTATGAGTCATTAAAACAGGCTGTTATTTGGTACTGATTAGTTTACCTCTTAAAAGCGCGACACTTTCATCCTGCTCAGCTGGGCCTCTCCATAATAAGTGCGCTGAACACTAGCTGCTGCCATTTGAATTCAAATGATCCACCAATCAGTGGGTTTAAAAACAACGCTCATTGGGAGCACGTCACGGCTGAGGCGAGAGAGACAGCGGGGAAGCTGCCTCTGATTTCCAGCGCGCTCAACTTCACTTACGGAAAAGAAAGTCGGGCCTCCGACTTCATCCTATTCTTCCCCTCCTCCAAGTCTCCTCGATCCCCTCGGGATTAGTCGCATTACCAAACTGCCGCTCACATGATAAAGGACGCTGTAACCCTGGTGCACACATTTACGTCCACAGGTGGACAAAGAGTGTCTGAGAACACACACTCACACACCTTAAAACCGAGCTGTTCCAGTCTAAATTCTACCGTTAACCGTTAGAGCAGAAGATTCATTATTCTTTCTAGATCATGAAGCCTTCATTAGGATTCCGTAGTGAAATGACAATACATGGCAGGGATGCCACCACTTTGACACACGTGGCAGCATTTAGTGTTACGGCTGAGCTGGGCAAAGCCAACATGCCGGATGTTCTCGCTGCGCCGGTCGATGGGGATGGGGGGGGGGGGACGGATCGGGGCGGGTTGGGGGGAATCGAGCGAGGGACGGTGTGTGTGTGTGCGTGTGTGTGTGCAGAGGAGGAGGACGGAGTAATAAAAGGTGACCAAAGGCTGAGTGATGAGGTTGGTGTGGAGTGGCGTGGTGATTATTAGCGCGCCTGGTTCAGCCACCGGTCACACCGTTGGGTCAGCGAGAGTGGGGGGGTGAGCACACACTGTCGCTTCTTCCTCTCTCTCAAGAGCCGCCGTGCCTTTTTTGATTCCCTGTCTCCCAATCATTATTTGTTCCTCTTCTCTTTTTCTCCTCCTCCATCAACTCATTGATTGCACTTCTTGTTTTTTTTTCATTATACATTTCCAGCACTTTCTTTCATTTGTCCCCCTCGGTCACACCTGGCTTGTTCCTCAACCTTTCATCTATTGATCTTCTCGTCACCAGGTTTTACTTTATTCTCACATTCACTCTACTCTCCTCCATTCCCGTTTATTCTTTTCTTCCCTTAGTCCTTTCTCCTTCCTCTCCTTGAAGCAGACCTCTTTCTCCCAATGATTGTGTGCGTGTCTCCAGAGACGGCGGTGGCCCGTCCAACCTCAGCTGTTAAACATCTAGTTAATGACATGGTTGTACAAAGGGAGGGAGGATGAAAATGAAGGAGGGAAGGATGCAAATACAGGCGTCAAAGCAAGACGGTTGTCAACCGTGGTAGCATTTCTCACTGAAACCCATGTTACAAATGTCCGGTTGTTAATACCAACCACTGGCTGTATATATGGAATGGAACCTAGTCGCCATGACGACACCCATTTGTTTGTGGACTAGGAGAAGCCTTAAGTTTGGCCTTTTGTCTGTCACCATCTATTTTTTTTTTCCTCAACCAGAAGTGACATGAAAAAGCTTTATTCGCCAACTTGACTCTTAATTTACTAAATGAACAAAATGCCAAACTAAGGAATACTTGAAACTGTCAATAAAGGCCAAAAACACAGAGGTAAATCCAGTAAGAGAGTCATTTTCTCATCGACTTCCATTCAAAGACATCCAATAAGTCTGCAAGCAGTGGAGTCACACCGGGAGAGAGAGAGAGAAAAGGAGAGAGAGAGAGAAAAGGAGAGAGAGAGAGAAAGAGAGAGAGAGAGAGAGAGAGAGAGAGAGAGAGAGAGAGATATTGGTGCAAATTGGTCAACTGAGACTTATAAGCCGGTAGTCATGTTCAGTGCATGTGTGTGTGTGTGTGTGTCTGACCCTGACTGGAGGGCATCCAAAGTATCACAGTACACCTGCTGACTACACAGTCTACAGCTCACACACACACACACATCTATGTAGAGCCACATCAGCAAGACAGTTTACTCCGAGTGAAATTAATCATCGTTCTTTTGTCGCACCGCTGCTCTCACAACAGGAGACTGTCCCCAGGTGACACACACACGCAC
This sequence comes from Apeltes quadracus, assembly GCA_021346845.1. Classification (NCBI taxonomy): domain Eukaryota; kingdom Metazoa; phylum Chordata; class Actinopteri; order Perciformes; family Gasterosteidae; genus Apeltes; species Apeltes quadracus. The sequence goes on from CM037928.1 coordinate 15,160,596, forward strand.
ACACACATACACACACACACACAAAGAGTGACAGGCAGACAGCTGGCCGGTGACAGCATGCCACTATAAAGCTGTTTTCCTAACAGCTAACAATAGCTGGCTCTGGTTAGTGCAGTCCAGTAGATGCACGGTACACACCTTTGTGTGGAGGAAATATCCATGTGAGCCGTGCTTTTAGAATTCAATACTGATGCTGGAATCACGCTAAACACGTGATGGAGCACAGCTGCTTTGCTCCCTGTCCTCGGATTAAAAGTATCATGTGTGAAACATGAGATTTCTAGTTTAACAAGCGCAGCTTTTCTAGCTTTCCCAGTTTAACAGCAGGCGAAACTGATGCATGCTTTGTAAATCATCCCACATGGTGCTCTTCAGCCAATCAAATGTGTGTATTCTAGAAAGACCGTATAGCCCATTGTGTGATGATGATCAACAACGTTCCTTTTAGCATGTCTCCCCCTTCATAGTTCTTGTATGTTAACTGGCTGGGTAAAACATCGTTAGATAACGTTATTAGTCAAAGTAAAACTGCCAAAAACAGAAAATAAGTTTGAGCGAACTTGTAAAAAAAAAAATTGTAAAGAGCCTCACGCAACAACTTCGGAAGCTAGCACAGTTTTTAGAGCAGCTGACATGCAGAGAATACCTTTGGGCAGCAGTGAAGCATTTTCACTTTCAGTTGCCTCTGCGAGCGGCAGAAGCAGCCAGAGCCATTACACACACTCATGCAAAAACATTACTTCACAACGGCATAAATGACACTGACGCTGTTATTTTTCCTGCCCAGACCTTTGGCCTGCTTTATTAGTACTATCAGCATCCAAAATGCAGGGCGCTGGTGTCAAAATGTCACTGTATCCCTGCTAGGGAATACGCACCCACAAAATGTCACTCTGTAACCATGAGACACTAACGGAAGACGTCTCCTTCCATTGGGGAACGCACAAGCGCATGTATGCAGGCTCTGCGTTGTGTACCCTCCTAGATAGTTTGACAGGGCCCAGTGCTTCCTGCTGTCAGTTGCCGTGTGTGTGTGTGTGTGTGTGTGTGTAAGGCCTCTTTAATCTTTCACAAGCTCGATGGACTTGAGTTTCCCCTCCAAGACGTTCACAAGCTTTTTTCCAGTACAGACACACACACACACACACACACACACACACACACACACAGTCAGCGCCATCTATTTGACCCCCCCACCTCTTCCTCTCTGTCCTTGCTCTCTAAATAGCTGGCACGCCCTCGTCCTCCTTTCCCTCTCTCATCAACTTTTACACATCAAGTGTCCTTTTTTTAAAAACATGTGAGAAACCTCTCTCACTTGTTTCTGAACTAGTCGGAGCGCAGCGGATCACTCGGGTGGCACTGACGCATCTAAAAGGTCAGATGAAACGGCTTCGGTGTGGTTTCTCTTCCCTTCGGAGCCGCTCTCTCTGCTGAAAAGCGCGATGAGCAAGAAGGCCGCCAGTGAACAACGGGTTTCCATGTCGGCACCTGTGCAGTAGAGGCATCGCAGGAGTTTGTCTATGTTCCCGGCAACTTAAAATAAGGCCAATAGCGGACATGAAGGTGCAATTACAAATGCAGAATTAAAAAATCCTGATTACCTCCTGATTTTGATCTCCTCGTTGTCAGTAACAAGCCAAGTGCTTGTGTTTGTTTTGCGGGTGGAGAGAGTGCGAGCAATAGGCCTTCAGTACCGGGTGTTTGTTTGGATGAATACCGGCGGTCGGGGGAATGGGCCTCGGGTCTGAAGCAAACTTTCTACTCGTCTTCATTTCTTTCTTTTTGTGGGGATTCATCATCGCTTTTTGAAGCTACTTGAGAAACAAATACAAGGCCGGTGGTGTCAACGGCAGGACATGAAATTGGATGTCAGTCTCCTCATTCAGGAGTGACGCTTAAAGTGCGATTGCTTTGCCAAACTGCTATTTTCCGAGGTCAACAAATGACCTTCATGCCGACACAAAAGTCCCATAACAGTTATGGATAGCATCCTAACAGCTAGTGAGCTTTCATGTCAACAGATCCATCTCCATGACAACTGAGCAAACTCCACCTACGGCGAGACGGACAGCGCGGGGAAATGGTTGAAAGCTTTAGAAAAAAAGCTGTCAGGTGGACGTCTAGTTGGAACCGGTTTGCAGTACTGCTGTACTTCAGGGTAGTGGCAATGTTACTGGAGCAGAACAATGGTAGCATCCTCTGCTCTCTCAGACACACACACCGACCACATTAGTTTTATCTCGACAGCTCTGATATGATGCCGTCTCTTGAGCCCTATCAATGCTGTGTGTTTGTGTGTGTGTTTGTTTGTGTGCGAGTCTGTATTTGCATCCATGCAGCATTTCACTTCCCTCCCGGTATCTGATTTGGCTCCACTGTTCTCCTCGCTCCTCAGAGCTTTGGAAACGATTGCATTTCCTCTCTCTCTCTCTCTCTCTCTCTCTCTGCATCTTAACACACACGCTCTCCCTTTTGCTTTCTCTCCCCGTCTTGATGTACCAGCTCAGCGGACACCCCTGATCGGCCAAGCAGAACACACTTGTGTATAACTCATATAACTCAGCCTAGCAGCGTGCGCAAGTGTGTGTGTGAGTTTGCCCTGCAGTGAGAAGTGAAAGTACCACTAAACTAGCTCAATTTGTCAAGTGCAGGGAGGTGTAGCCCTCGAGGACCACTGTACCGCTGTCTTCAAGGTAAACAGAGGAGTATGGATTGAAAAGGAAAATGAAAAAAGGAATTTCAAGGAGGAAACCCCCCCCCCCAACCACACATACACACACACACGTACCCTGTATGTAGACACAGACACATACAGGATTGGGTAGTTTGGGATCAGCCTGACTGGAGCAAACACCAGGAGGAAAGGATACTTCATCACTGCCACCCCTTCAGCGCATACTTGTGTGTGTATTGACTTTGACGAAGAGCGGTCAAAACCCCGATGTGTGTGTGTGTGTGTGTGTGGAGGCTGCCCCACCTCAAGAAGACGACAACTCATTATTAAAGGGGGTAGCGCATATAAATTATCAGCCGCTGGCCCGATTGAACCGAATAAAGAAAACAATGTCACGGTGCGGTCACAGGGCGAACGTCTACTGAGCGAATGATGAATGTCTCCCTCTTCCTTTCTCTTTGCTCTCCTCCCCTGGCCCGTTGCCACGGCAATTAATTCCGGGCGGCAGAACAGAGAGAGAGAGAGAGAGAGAGAGAGAGAGAGAGAGAGAGAGAGAGAGAGAGAGAGAGAGAGAGAGAGAGAGAGAGAGAGAGAGAGAGAGAGAGAGAGAGAGAGAGAGAGAGAGAGAGAGAGTGAGAGTGACACAATTTCAACAACCTTCCTTGAAACTTCCGAACACTCAAACACAGTTTGATCCAAAGTTCTGCTCGTGTGGCCGATGCTTTGTGAGGTGATGCTTCTATAAAGGAGTAGTTTAAAAGACAGGCAGCTTATTAATCTGGGCTAGTAAAAAAAGAAATTCAAAGGAAGGACTATCTGACGCGCACACATGGGTTCTTTGGGGCAGAGTAGTTGAGGACACTGATTCCGTGGAGTGACCCCAGTGACCTTGGAGACGATGAAAACTGCGGGTAACCGGCGGTCCAGAGGACACTTGCTGTAAGAGTTGAAACTTGTTACTTCCCATCTGGTAAAGGACATCAGTATTGTCTATAGGTCACATGGGACACAATGGTTACCCTTATCCAAACAACACACATTTATGCACTAGAAATAACACGAGGGATTGAGCATTGAACTTCCATTTACTTCAAGTCACAAGCCAGAAAATGATGGAGCACCTTTCTTTGTTTTACACCCCTACAGATTAAGACCCCTCATTTCACACAATGCGAGTATCATTGTGGTTCATCCTTGCTTTCTGGTAAAAACCCACTACTGTCCGAGTCCCCGTCAACACTTGGAAGAGGTAGGACAGGCAGCCAACGTAGGCGACTGATGTAGCTAACTTGCAGTGTCAGGACGGGCGCTACACGGCGCCATTGTCCTCTCCCTCCCGTTGCCAGCGCGTTTCGCTCTCCTCGTCTCGCCCCGGTTTCTTGTCTCGGGAACACAGAGAGCAGCGGACAGTCAGATTAATGACCCGGGTCTCAAACACACTCTGTCTTCCCTTTTATGTCTGTGTGCAGCATCCTCACAGCCGCAGTGATGCGAGACACACACACACACACACACACACACACACAGGGCTCTGGCAAAGCCAGAGCAGCACTCATATTTCTGCGCTGTCTGCTCTCCTGCCGTGCCGTCGTTCATCTCCGCGTATGGCATATTTGTCGCAGCCGTTGACAAAAAATAAGAGTCACTTCCTTCAGCGGAGAGTCAGAGGTTTAGTACAGGTGGCACATCTGGCTACGCAGCAAAAGCACAGCTGTCTACATGTGTGTGCGACCGGAGCGAGTCTCAACAACCACTCGACCATGCGATGCGCTCGACGCCATGGAGAGCCTTTGGCCAAATTCAATTCAATTCAATTCATTTTATTTTGTATAGCCCAAAATCGCAAATTACAAATTTGCCTCGGAGGGCTTTACAGTCTGTACACATGCAACATCCTCCGTCCCAAGACCCTCACATCGGCACAGGAAAAACTCCCCAAAAAATGAAAAAAACCCTTCCAGGGAAAAAAGGGAAAAAATGTGGTGCCATGTATGTTACAAAACTAATAAAGGTACACCAGGGAAAAACACTTAGCTATTTAAGCAGTGCTACTACTTAAATACTAAAAGTTTATTTTTCAGCTATAATGGCATTTGAAGTAGGCCTTCTACTACCTTTTAACAAAAAAATGAAGTTAAACTACAAGATAATAGCACGGTTACGCGCTCAAATGCTCAATACAGGCATTTTCAGCACATTGTACTTATTTACTGGATTGCACGGGAGACAAAAAGCAGTGTAGAGGTGGACAGTATCAACATGATAAAACAAAACAAATAACCAAGTGTATCGCCAAGCTAAATTAAACTTAAGGAATCAGACCGGGCCGCTGTCCGACTTACCCTCGATGAGGAGGGGCGGTCCAGGTGCTCCTGTCTACCTTGACTTCGGTTCTGAGCAGGCCCGTGTTCCAAAGCGGCGCTGCGCTAGCTAACGACACACGTGCATGAAGATTACCGTTACATGCACGCCTCCGCCGTGTTCGGCCTGCGGTGGTGTCTGCATATGCGACTGTCTGTTGCCCTGCTCGCACGCGTAATTACACGGGAGAGGCGATAAGCCACTCTTTTTTTCCTGTGCCTCTCCTCTCCTGTGGGAGCTCACGGCTAATTATAGAGCCAGCGGAGCTTCAAATTGCCATTTAAAACAGCCATACGGTGGGAGACAATAACACCCTCCCCTGGTGGTGTCATCGCTGTGTAGTAAGTATGTCTGCATGGAGGTACCGCGGTACAAGAGACGCCGATGGATAATGAAGAAAAAAGTACCCTGCAGCTCTGTTAGTGAAAACAGGATGGATTCCATGAACAGGACGTCCTCATCCAGGAGGATGAGTAAATGGGCATTTTGCAGGGTAGTTGTTGGGGCAGATTGGGAAGAGGTGTTTGGGGTTCAACGCTGTGAGACGCTAACAGGTAAAGTAAGGCTTTCATTTGTTCATCGGCTCTCAAACTCCCAGTCACTGAGCCGAGGAAGAGTTGGAATCCAGCGACAATGAGAAAGGGAGGGAGGGGAATGCTGAGGGAGAAAACACGGGAAAGGGAGAATTAACAGGAAGACGAGCGAGGGAGGCTAGAGAAAGGACAAGGAGGGATTTTGTTGTCTGGGATGGAATGCGCTTTGAAGGGAACGATCACTGGCAGCCCCCCCCCCCACACACACACCCACACAAACAAAGACAGGAATTAAACAATCGTCATCTGCCTCTGGTTTACCGACACAGGAAACCCACTGCACGTCTCTCTCTTTAAATCTCTCACACACACACACACAATACCTACAGGGCACAACATAGTGTGGCAGGAGAAGATGAGAAAGCCACAATAATGAGTCATCACTCAATTTATGTTCATTAGCTGCACTTTTACCAGTATGTCTGCATATGTAATGGGAGAGAAGATGTGGAACAACATGTGACCATGTGTGTGTGTGTGTGTGTGTGCCGTCTTTATTGGCGTGTCTCCTGACAACAATCCCCCGGGTTTACATGGGTCGTAACTCGTGAGTCAATTAATTACAGCGTGTGTGTGTGTGTGTGTGTGTGTGTGTGTGCGTGTGTGTGTGTGAGATAGAGTTACAGTCCATCAGTGTAATGAGTGTAAGAGGAGCAGTAACCAGACACTCGTCCTATCTGTAACTAACACCAGCAGTGCAGTCCGGTCTGCGACCCCACCATGAAGTACCCAGCCTCTGGCACAACGTCCAAACTCCATCGTAGTCGGTGAACGCCGACGTGCTAGTAATGTTACGCTCATGGTGAAACCGCTTGAGAGCGGTTGAATTCAATTTTACGACGCTGTCAAAACAGAAATGTTGTATCAGCTGTTATAACCACACAAAAGATGAAGGAGTGTGTATCTGCCCATGTGGATCATCAGACAGCAGAAAAAAACCTGATCTCTGAAATTTGATTTGCTCCATTTCTTCTTTTGCGGTGGTCTGATCGGAGATCCATTCAGTGATCCTGATCCATGAGACGCTTTGAACGCTGAGTCACCACAAGTTATAATACACAAACATATTTTGGGAAAATGGATGGAAAATCCCTCAACGTAATCCAACTATTTAATGTTCAAAATGCAACGAGAGTCATTGGCCGGACTCAAATCAGGGACATAGCAGGTACGCAGCACATCTTAGATCCTCCCTGATGTCATCACTCCATTTACTTTTTGAATTGGCAGCGAGAGAATGTGTGCTACGCTGCAAATGAAAGAAGCACAAGCTGGTACTCTCCAAGTGTAAACATATTTTCCTCTTCTTTTTCTTTTTTGTAGAATTTCTGGCATCTTTAAAACAGCTTTTTTCATGCCCAAAAAAACTAATAAAAATGATGGATGATAAACAGCCACTTATTGTGCATCTCTTTCTCTGTTAAAAGAAAACAGAGCGTGGCGATCATGACTTTACCAGCGCCAGCCATTCAAAAACAAAGCCGTAAAAAAACAAATTGGGTTTTTAAAGACATATTAGCAGCTCCACATTAAATGCGGATGTTCTCACAAAGGCAATGCTGACATTTTTTGGGAGTGTCCTGTTGCCATGTTCCCCATTTTATATTTGCGCTTTAGCAACAAGAACAAGCGTAGCCGATATGCCACTGGATATGAATCCGTGGATGTGAGTGAGCCTGTATGTTACCTTACATGTCATTCAGCTGACGCTTTTATACAAAACGACTTGCGTTGCATTTTTAACCCACGGTTTATACAATGGCCCAGGGAGCAGTTAGGGGTTGGGTGTCCTGCTCAGGGACACTTTGACTTGGGACATGGAGCAGCCAGGATTCAAACAGGCAACCTTGCAGCTCCCACAGCCTCTCTACTCCATCTCCCCTGTACCAGATGTTTAGGCAATCTGTGGACTAGTTTTAAAAAAATTCCAGTAAAACGTAAAACTATTAACGTCCTGGTGGCACCAGAGGAAGCAGCAGAGCGCCATCGAATCACTAAAAAGAATCCTGAAGGGGCCGTGCATGTGCTTACAAAACGTCATGGCATTCCATTCAACATTTGTAGTGACACGCAAGTCTGAAGAACAGTGAACTCCAGACCAACCCAAATCCTTGACGAGGAAGCTTCTAGCTACCCAATGAACACTTTTCCCAGGAACACACACACACACACCGCCATCCCCACATGCAGAGCTTTTCCCATGACAGGTAATCTCGTTAAAGTGCCAGGCAGAGACGTGGACGCACACAAACACACACCCACAATGCAGCACACTGACCCTTGTTTTACCTCCCACCCTCGTGTTTCAAGGTCTCTGGGAAATTCACTATCAAGCCTTTATCTGAGTTTAAAAGGCGAGGCGAGGACCTGGTCAGCGAACTAGACCGTAAATACCAGTTTTTATGTGCGCGGAAAGGTGTTTACCAACCTTCCACAACCGTGCCTCAATGGTAAAAAATCTTTATGATGAGAATTCACAGTAATAGTACTGAATGGCAATGGATTTGTTTAAGGGCAGGATATAAATCAACGCTTCCCCTGGGAATATAATTGATTTTCATCATACTGCCCACTTATGCCTGTGGGGCGGGTATTATAGTTTACTCACCTTTTATATTCACCACCGCATCATTAAAGCACCATTGCAGATAAAGCCCGGCTGTAAACCACAGCTCCTGACTGACGGGTAGGAAAGGTTCTGCCCCTCCCATCATTGCTGTATAACTGTATTTATGGATGAAGGGTTTTGCATCTATACACAGCTCAAATGCAGAGCTATAGTTTTACAGCCTTGCATTGCACAGACACGTTCTGATTATTGCTCCTTTTCCTTTTCTCTTTATAAACGTGTATATACAGACGGATAATAAAGAGACGATACACGAGGTGGTCATTTTGCTTTTATGGATTTTCCTCTCTTATGGATATCTTGTATACATATTATGAGGAATTGTATTATCAAGAAGATGCGCTGAAGTAGTATCATCAATCCTAAAGTAGTGGTACTCAGGTCAGAAGGGACGGATAAGAAACGTTTTCTCACTGAAATTAATATTCTCCCCGGGCAGCTCTTTGGCTCTTTGGAACCTTCTGTGCGAGTCCCGCCCGCCATCGGACCACCACCCCTCGCCCCCCCGGGGCTGATCTCCCGTCACTCCCCCAAAACCCACCAACTCCTTCGCAGCTCTGAGCTTGTGAATACAAAAGGCGTCAGCGTGAATATCGGCTGTTGTGACAATGTCGTCGTTTGACTGTGACCCTAAGGGGCCCGACCGACTGCACAAGTGAGCGAGAAATCTGTCAGCTTAAAACATGCAGTTGCCAATAGTCATTTGTGTGTTTGTGGGAGTGCGTGTGTGCGTTCAAGATGACAGGTTTCCTCATCGGAGTGGAAACCGTAGCCAGCGAAGTAAATACGCTGCTTTTCACAATAATTTGATGGCTTTAACCTTGCATTGAACTAAGGGGGGGAACTCCAATAACCTTCAAAAGCCTCATAATATGGTAGCGCGTAGAAGGGAGGTCAGAGTTCTAATGTCCAACCAAAAGAAACAACTGTCTCTCTATGCATTTGGATTAAAGAGAGGAAGTAGGTGTGGATTACACACGAAATAAAGAAGAAATCTGAAATCATTATGTATTGAAACATGCATTCTCTCTACTGACCAGCAGGGAGACTCCTGTGGTTACAAAAGGTAACCAGCCGTCTACGGCTTATCTACATCCGCAGGGCCGTTTAAAGGAATTTGGGGGCCCCAAGCAAAATGGACATGGAGCCCCCCCCAAACCCCTGCCCCGCACGCACGCAAAGCCTACATACATTATATCTATCATATAATATATTAGGTATCGGGTAATGATTAAACATTTTTTGTAAACTTTTAAGAAACCGTTTTTAAAACATCTATAAAAATTACATAGATAGACGGACTAGATATTCCTAACACTTGGTTAAGTGTTACTAATGCTTAAAAACATCCCAAGCTAATGTTTGATGCACAGATTTTATTGTGTGATTTTCGTAACCCCCATTTGGTAAAAAGATTATCACGGTGGAATAGTTAGTATAGCATGCTAACTTTATGCCACTTTCATCAAAACCATTACAAAGTTATAGCAATGTCATGTCATTAAATACGATAAACAGTGATTTTGGAACAGATCTGCGTCTTCCTTATCCCGTTACAAAACATATTACAGTATGTAACCATATTCCGTCCGTTCAGACTGTTTGTTACAGTCAGCATTTGACGTCAGGCAGGTTACAGGTAACGTTAGGCTAACGTCGTTAGCTAACATAAACATATTTTTGCTAGCCTACCTGCTGCAAAATGACACAGAGACAAGTAAAGCTATTTTATCCAGTGTAATTTATCACTTACCACTATCTTATTTACTATCTTTCTTTCTCTTCTTCCTTTTCTGGCTTCTGAAGCATAATTCCGCGTTGTGATGACTTCCGAACAAGGAGGTTTTGTATTTTGCCGGCAGCAGAGATCATGAGAGGGGCCCCTTGAGGGAGGATCCCGATTACAGTGTCATTGCACTTTACTGGATTGATCAAAGGGGCGCTCACACAGTTGCATTTTATTCTTAACCAAACATTGTCTTGGTGCCCCAGGCCAGCTCGGGGCCACAAGCAATTGCTTGGTTTGCCTGTCCTGTCAAGACGGGCCTGTACATCCCTCCCCGCTTAAAAAAAAATCGTAACTTTTGCTTGTCTTCTGGCAGCAGTGAAATCCCCAAACTCCACAAAACAAAAGGTAACTACATCCACTTTCTCTTATCCAGTCTATAGTTGTTAGCTTCTTTTTTATCTTGTTGTTTCGGCTTTTGAAAGAAGAGAAACTCGATGCAAATGAACTTTTAACATACCCAGAGGAAGATTCTTACGTTTTAGTGACCTATAAACATTGTCATTATGCTACTATCTGCCCACAAATTACAATTATGATTAAAACGATCACTAATGGGTTAATTGCTGGGTACATTTACTCCAAGGTCTTCAACCATATTGACTTTAATGACTCAGCACCCTTAGGACCAACTTGACATTTTAGAATTGCATTGTCTATGTTCCATCTGAAATTTCTACTCATTGCTGGTGTGAAGAAATTACTATTGCAGTTTTGAGGGGGCATGTTGCTCCTCCTTTAAGGCAACCTTATGAAAATATGAAATAATGACATTTTTAACCTTTAATAGTTTGTCAGTGAGTTACTCGTCCAAAGAAAAGCCTACATATACGGTTGAGAGCGAACTTTGCACATGGTTGTGCAGGGAAAACAACACGTTTGTTAAAGTGCACGTGTGCACGCATACAGTTAGAGGGATTATATGGCAGCGGTTATGTGCTCGTGGTAAGCTGGGAAGGAATGCGGGCATGTGTTGATTGCCCTTTTTTTGCCGCCGGTGGGCCCCCGGTGTTGTTGCTGTGCCATGCAGTAAAAGAAACCAATCCAGCAGACAGTGCTCTAATCCTTCCCTCCCTCCTTCCTTCTTTCTCACCAGGTCTCTCATTTTCACTTGACATATTTTCCTTTTTGCATCGGCACGCCCAGAAAAAGATGAAACTAGGAGGTTTAAGAAAGACATGGAGGATATTTTTTTGAGTTTTGTGACGTTCTGGCCCTACAGAGACAGGAAGTTTAGCTTCAGTAAGGATGAATGAGTGGACAAGAAGGAGGGCGGAAGACAGAGCGAGGAGGCATGGCCCACGGCCCAGTGGAAAGCATGATGTCATGATTAGTGAGGTGCGACCATCCTGCAGTCGCATTGGCACCACATGGACGCCAGTGGAAAGTGTGCGCACGCACAAAATGTCCCAGTGTCTGCCTCTAACCGCTCACGGCTGCTGAGAGAAACAATGCCGCCATTGTCCCTCTGAACCTCCGCCGTAGGCATGCAAAACCACACACAGACACACGGACACACACACACACATACAGTGATTACACAGCAGATACATTAAAACATGCTGATCCTGCCCTGTCGAAGCGTGACGCTGCTCACCGGAAAACGTTCAAAGCCACAGCAGACTCAGTCTCTCACAGTTCATTTTAATCCGCGCCATTCCATTTTCCCCTAAGTTATCATTAAAGTGTTTAAAGAAGTTACAGAATGTTGCATATTTATGAGCAAGACACCAAATTGTCTCCTCTCACTAATCAGCCGGCCTGCATCCGACTCTCTGTCTTTCTGTAACAGATTCAACAAAAGACCGATTTAAGTTTCTGCGTGTTCCTTTCTTTCTATTAATAGAAAAGGCCCATGTAGTGATCAAAAAAAAAATTGGCAGCTCTAACTGAGGTTGTTTCTCGCTGCTTTCATGGGAAAACAAGCTAGCTGGGTGGGAAGACTTGATTCAAGTTAACGGGCTGATGACATGCCAAGAAAGACAAGCGAGCGTGAGAAGAAATAACCAAGGAGCTGACAGATGAATATACAGACAGACCTTGTTGTGTGTTTGTGTGACCATGAACATTAACCTCAACGTGAAGTTCCACGTGAGCAAAAAGAGCACGAAGGCCTCCTCATGATCACATTATCAAGTATAGTTTTATGATGTCTTAGAACCTCCGAACTGACTTCAATGCATTTTAGAACAATTATTTATTTTCAAAGAAATGGAAACACAAATTAGCATTTTTGTTCAGGTGTATAGGTAGGTAGGTCCTCAAATACGTCCCTAGAAATGGAAACAGAGAAACAGCAGAGCAAAAACTAAACCGACCCTTGTACCTGAAAGGAAATACGAGCTGCTTGAAATTGACAAAAACACAATATAAAAAGAGAAAAGTTTCCAGTCTCGGCGATAAGAGGAATCAGCGTGCGGTTTCTTGTAGGCGTAAATACGTGTCGAGGGAAGGGATATTTGATTTGCTGCTCTGTGATGAACGCAATTTCACTTTTGTCACAGCCTGTGTGGGCCGTGTTTGGAGGCCGTGCGTCACGCCGAAGAAACTGCCGGAGAATCCGTGTGAACTCGGCGGAGATGGAGAAAGCGCCGGCCTTTGTATCCCCCGTCACTGTGAAGATGAAAAAGCCTGCGGCGGCCAGCGAGCCCCGAGTGCTCCTCGCCGAGGCCAACCCATTGATTTCGCATTCCCTCCTCAGCGCGGTGAGGAACAAACACTCGCTCCGTATCTCTCGCTCTCCGGTTCTTTGATCCAATCAGGGAGACGGATGAGTTCAGAGCTCTGACCTTTACCGATCTCACCAAACGCACCCATCTACACACTTTAAAGACACCGGGCCTATCTTGAGGAGATGACATCATCATCAGCCTCAGTGTCGGCGGGGTCAAGGCTGGCTGGGACCCGTCCCATCGCGCCAGAGATTACCCCGCCAAATGGTTATTACACTTTATGAGGGATTGCCTCGACGAGGGTGACTACCGATACGCCTCCCTCAGCGAGCTCGATGGATGGCGCAGCCCATTACTGATAGATGGATGGAGCAGATTATGGAACGCTCCATTAGTGACACTTCTTATAGGTGTGTGTGTGTGTCTGCAGCGGTGGCAGCCGCGCAGGAAAAGGGAAAGAGGTGTCTGGAAGAAGTCGTAGCAGATTAAAGTTGTGGCAGTAAGAGGTCTGAAGGTTATCTATAGAGGAATCTATTGGTTATTTAACTACTAACCTAAAGTCAGATTGGTCATTTAGAAATATAACAAACACACTCAAACCTCAAACAGATATTTAAGAGAGACATTTAAGTGCACAGATGTCTGTTTCTGTTTTCCTCCATTGTGTAGTTGCATCTCTGGATGCATACTATTGTCGCATGGTACAGAACAGCTGGATTCTGCTCAGGTTTGTTGAGGGTTGTGAGCGTGGACCACTGATTGCCACCAGAATCACGACTCGCCTTCCAACAGCCAAGATAAAACAACCTGGTCAACAGTGCACACATTTCATTCACATGTATAATTATTTTTATTCAACGCAGCCTGCTAAAAACGGCTGTGATCAATCAAAATGCAAATGATCCTTGCCGATGAAACAGTCCAGCCTGAGCTTTGTGGCTTTGAAAAATTATACTGCAGAAGTTTTTCGTGGTGTTGCTATGACAATGAGCTAAAAATGACGACTACATTGGTGCGGTACTATCCACCGGGGTACAAACAATGTTAAAAACGATCCGGTGCCTATTGTGAGTCTGCTGGAATTGAGTTGAGCTGCACCAAACAACAGAAATGGGACTCAATAGTGTCCTGCCAGAGGCTGTACTAATATAAACTGCTTTGAGCTAGATGCTAATGTCAGCATGCTAACATGCTAATAATGGATAAGTACTTGTCAAAAGTCGAGATATTAGAGTTCAGATATTGTCCAAGGGTCATAGTGAATCTGGCATTGACATTCTTTGGAATACTTTACACCGCGTGTTTGCGTTCTATTCTCCACTTTGGGTATAAAGGACACGACGCACACGCAGAAGAGCGCACACACCCCACGCATGTGTGCGCACTGAGGCCATGCACGCAAAGACGCCCCATGTATTTTGATGATGCTGACCGTGACTCCCGCTCGTCCGCACGCTTCATTACAACCCCTCCACCCCCCATCACCACCACCACACCCATTTACCTTGACCCCCCCCCCCCATACAATTCCCCAGACCAGGGTGTTATTAAGAGCCGTGTAGCCAGTGGGAAGGTGATTCCCCCGAGTTAAGATAATGCCGCCCGTCCTCACCTCATCTCTTGTGTAATGGAGCTTGCCGGGCTGGCTGACGCAGGGGGGTGCGGTGGGGGGGGGGTTCATTTTAGAAGCTGGAATAGAAGACAGACTTTCGCGTCCACTTATATTTAAAGCAGACAGGGCGCTTAATGTGTGAACTGTTTTTAAAACATTTCCAGTCCACAGCTGCAATTCACACGCTTTCTATTTAAATATAGTGCATAATGAAATAATAAAATAAAAAGTCCAAGGCGTGGGCCTCGGTCGTCAGGTGAGCCTCTGGATGGTTTGTGGGAGGTGGACTGGGTCCTTTAAGTGACCTGCGATCGGGGGAGACCCGGGCAGAGTTTTAGCACCAACCTGCCTCCCCCTCCCTCCCTCCCTCTTCCTTCCCCTCTCCCTCCTCTGTCGCCAGACTCGCGCCATCAAATTCTTGCCGTGCTGCTCGCTCCACCATCTCTCCTCCCCTCCCGCGCCCTCTTTGTCGCATCCATCTCCTCGCTTTTAATCTCTCCTTGCGCCCCTCTCCCCCCCCCCCCGCTCCTCCCCTCTCCTCCCTGTTCACTTTCATCCCTCTCCCCCTCGCTTGGCAACGTTGAGTGACAGTACAGTTAAACTGTTATTGGCTTCCGCGGAGGAAGCAAAGCAGCAGCAGCGCCGTGGCTTGGCAGCGAAAAGAGAAGGAGCCTGTGTTTGTGTGCAAAGTCAAATATCAAAGTGTGTGATTCGTACGAATTCTTCCAACTTCTGAAAAAGTTACACGACTGTGGCTGAGGAAGGAGGTCGGGAGGGAGGGAGGTCGGGAGGAAGGGGTAGGAAAGGAAAATATTCAACGGGGGGAAGATTGTCATAATATCTCGAGCCGATCCAGTAAAAACACACCACCATGCGGTGCCATCGCTTAGCATAACATTACTCTCTTGCACCCAAGAGAAGACGTGCGCACACACACACACACATATACAACAATGCAACTTTAGAAAGTCTGGTTACTGAATCTACGTCATGACACGCTGGTACCAAAAATCACTCATTGCTGAATCATTGGATTCCGGTCTCAATGAAATGGAGGTGGGTTGGGCCTGGTGCCAGCAGGCCTTGGATTAATGAACCAATATGTGAGCCTGCAAATCAAAACATACAGGACATTTGCTTTACTTTCCTTCGACGCGATAAACCGAACTTCCCTTTGCTCGGACGTCTCCCCCTCTCACTGCCTCCATCCTCTCGGGCTGACAACAAAGCAGCTTCAGAGATTAGATGATTTCACAGCAATTTACATCTCTTTTAGACGGCTGGCAAAAGTGTTGCTGTAATTCATCGGCACGCACAATGGCCCCGTGGTTGTTCCATCTCAGGTCCAACATTTGTGTTGTTGAAGGGCAAAGCTGGATGAGATCTGAAAAAAAAGAACAAACCTCCTGGAACGGCGGACTCTTTGAAGTCTCTGTTCTTATTTTCACTTCGTCACTCGGTCACTGTGACTTGTGTATTCGTCTTCCCTTTGATCAGTAGTGACTAACATGTCCGCTTACAATGGAGCCGGGGCTTACGGCACCATTAGTGATTAATGAGTCAGAAGGCAGTGAGAAATCAGCAGGATTGTTATCGCCGAGAGCTTTTTTCTCCTCAATAAAATGCTTTATTGAATCAAATGATTAATAATCTGAAAACATAACAGTCGACAGCTCGGTGAGCTTCTTTCTGTCACCTCACGACTACATGTCCACCTACTACCACTGCAAGTAGCGAGAGTCATTAGGTTCCTTTTGAATTAGCACATTTAAACCCCCCCAAAAAACTTTTTGAACCTTGACTTTACAAGTCATAAAAAATAATGACGTGCATGAAGCATGTGACTGCGACGTCCACTGATGCTTCTGCAATGCCATGGTGGTTTGTTTTTTTCTGACACCTGCTGCTTTCCTTAATGAACCGACACGATAATCCCATTATTGTTGAGGGGACTAATTATTAGAGGTCCAATGTGGAACCGTGCTCCAAAAACATTGTACTGATATGTAGTCTTTGTAGGGCTACAAGGGGATTGTTAACTCTCTCGGATAATTGAGAGGATGACTCAGCAATTAAACTTTTTCCCTAGACTAATCCGATCTTTGTCCAAAGGAGCATCCCAAAAGTGTATGTCAGAATCCGCTCAAATGAAGAGTAACCTCCCCTCCCCCACACACACACACACAAGTGCTCCATCCAAGTCATTTTAGATAATAAATCCAATCTGACTGGATGTTCTCACTTTCACCCCGATTATAAATATTCATGGGCCAGATTTCCTCTCCAAGCGTTTGCCCTTCTGGGTACATGTCTGCGTGTATGCATGTGTGTGTACATGTCTGAGTGTGTGTGTGTGTGTGTGTGTGTGTGTGTGTGTGCTTGTATCCCCTTGCGTGCAGTGAGACACGTCCACCATCTCGCTCCGTCACAAATTACCTCATTAAATTTCATTGCATTAAGCCACTTTTATGAATTTAGCGTGGTCCCAGGCCCATTGTTCGCCTGCAAATGAGATTAAAGCAACATTTGCCTTTCTCCCTGCTTTCAATTATGTTTCTGGAAGGACAGCTCGGGCACAGCGTCTTAATGAGGAGAGAGGAGCAATAAAGAGAAAAAACGGGCATCTCTAGCACTATGGACAGTTTTTCGGAACGAAGACAACTTTGTGACACATTTTGTTCGGGGGAGGGGGGGTATTTGCCGGCTTTCAGCCCTTGATGTACTCTAGCTGCTATTAAAATGTATTATTCCTAGAGTCAAAGCTGCAAGATAATCACGCTGCTCTTCTACGATGTTGGCTTTGTTTTGGCCTTTATTGCTGGTAAGATGGCACACGAGTGAATTGTGTGCATATAGAAATGCCCTGAATGGTTCTATCCTCTTGTTCAGATTAATAATGAATGGCTGTCTTTGCGTGTGTTTTTTGCTAATCAGCAGTGTGTACTCCTCTCGTGTCCCTGGTCACATGCCTCTACTGGGAGACAGAGCAATAATCAGAGTGCGCTTAAGGCGGCCCTCACACCATGCAGATTAGAACAACGGAGGCCGTAAACACACACACACACACACACACATAAGATGCGCTAATAGCCGCTGAGCCCACGTTGCTAAGCAACAGATACCACTCTTGCCAATAAAATGTTTTTTAGGAGCTGCTGAGGAGAAGTAAACAGTCTAAATACTGGAGGTTCGAATAGAGTTAGATTACATAAAGTCCAAACCCTCTCAGGACACCCAGGGGGAGACAGGACTTTCCCCCCTGTGAAGGTAAGGACCTGAACCAGTACAGGCGCGCCTAATTATTCCAGTTATTCGATTGGTAATAATTGGTTGGAATTCACTGTGGATTAGCTCACGAGGTTGTGCCTTGAACTGCCGTGAGATTATTCACTGTGACTGCGCCCTCATTGGGGCGGTGGAGGCGTAAGAGATTTTGTTGTTTACTCGGATTGGTGGGAACTTTGTCGTCTTTAATGTAAGTGAAAGTCAAGCAGTTGACCGAGACACGGACACTCTAACATGGGAGACAGCTAGGTTGAAAAGTAGAAAAGGATATTTGAAAAGGAGGAAGCAGAATAATCCCTCCGGTATGAACGGTATGACAAAAAAAAAATACAAATGGAGACATCTTTAAAGAAAAGAAACCTGATAAACAATCTTCACTTGTTGCTTCCCTGCTTTCGACTCTACCAGAATCCAACGGGACCCCCGAGCCGTCGGCCGAGTCAACAGCCACAGCAGCCGGTGATTAGTGTGTCTGGAAAGGAGCTGGTGGCCGGCCGGCAGACTTTTCCGGGACAAGGGGGCGTTGCGGATCAGTTGAAGACTATAGTGGGTCCATGTGAAAGCCTGTGTGGAGAGGCTTAGGTGACTGATCTGCATGTGAAAAAACAGGGGCGGGGGTTTGGGCTTCACCCACACATTTCACCAGGCTTTGTACCGCTAGGAGAAATGGAAACACACACACACACACACACTTGAACAAAAACGAGAGGAGAGAACAGGGAAGGGGTGAGGGGCGGGAGGGGGGGGGGGGGTCATCCACAACAATAATGTCAACGTAATACATGACGTCTACAAGTGATCATTGTATTCTGGTGGAACAAAAATTGAGCTGAGGATTTAAAAAAAACGGCGGAATCCTAATTTGTTTTGCTGTTGTTGCAGCAGCTGGAGCCCCACTGACAGAGAATACTAGTATACTATAATACCTCTACTATTATTAGTGTGTATTGTTAAGAGAACGTACCGTTCAGTCCTTTTATTGTGTTTCTTTTTAACATCTGTGAACCCCAACTCATCAGTATTCATCTGGGCTCTGCCATCACTTGCAGCCAAATCCTTCTCCTATGGCGTTCCTCTCAACGCCCCCCCCCCCCCCCCCCCACCTCCCTCACTTTTTTTTTTTCAACCACTGTTCTGAAAGCTCTGTTCCTTTTTGTTGCCGGATTTATTTCAAGGGCTGCGATCTCTTTCTTCATGCCTCCTCCTCTTTCTTTTCATAACTCCGCCCTCCTTTTATTGCCCTCAACGGCATCGATTCATTTCGGTTCTCTTTTCCAATAACGCCTGCTTCCTCCGAGCATTTGTTGGTTCTCATCACCGCTCTCAGCCAGTCTGATAAGTAAATGCAATGTAATGTGTATGTGTGTGTGTGTGTGTGTGTGTGTGTGTGTTTGATTAGGTGGGAGGCTGGCACATATGACACACCTCATCTTCCTTTCCTTCTGCCTCTATTTTAATCTGGCAAAACAGGCTGTGCGTGTAATGACCTTTGCAAAGGGTGAAGATAAGTAGATGAGGCTGAGTGTGAGGAGTGCTCCGTTCCTGTGTGAAGGAGCCGGCGCTGGATGACAGTGGGAGGGAGATAAATGGATGAGGGGATGGGATAAAGTTTAACAGTGATATATGCAGACAGAGGGCGGAGAACACTGAGGAGGGCTGTGAATTCTGAGCCGAGGGGATCCGAACTCTCGCGTCCTGCTAGGAGGAAGCTTCTCCATTCTGATTTCATCAATTTAGCTATTCTGTGCTGGCACGGTCAGCTGTGTCACACCTTTATCACAGAGCATCGGCCTGGAGCGCTCTGCAGAATTGAGAAGACGGTGTAACAACTAATTCTTACTGTCTCTCTGTCCCCACGTTTCACATTTTTGAAAAGTTTGCTTGTGTTGGCTTGACTGCTAGCGCTGCTTGTGTCATGAGCTAATAGATAAATAAATGGCGGTGAAAAGGAGCTGAAGGGGTGAACAGCGAAAAGGAACACGGCCTTCATGGGCAGGAAATCGTATGCGGCGCTCGTCTGCGTCTGTTTTGGTTGTAGCTGGCGTGAGGATATCGACGCTCCTCAAATCTCTCATGCAGCTCCACATCCTGACCGGCCTTCCCTCGCTCTCAATTGCTTCCCCGCCCCTCACCCTCTCAGGCCCCAGACTGCTCGCTTCGCAGCTGGGGCCGTCCAATACTTTGATGCTCGGTATCTCCGAGGCGCACCGCACTCGGACGGTGCTTGTAATTCCGGTAACGATAAGGATGAGTGTGAGAGGAGGAGTTCAGTGGGGGATGAAAGGCCAGCGCGGGACGAGGAACTGAGCAATGAGAGAGGGAAAAGGGGGGCAGGTTTAGAGATGAAGGGGTCCAATGGGGGAGGGATGGGGGGGGGTGATGGTGTGCAGAGCAGCCGAGGGATGGCAGGATGAGGAGGTGGAGCCTGGTGTGGGGGGGGTCCTCACAAGCCCCTGATTATACTAATCCTGGTGGACCCCTCATTGCAGATTACTGCCTGTACACACACACACACACACACACACACACACACACACACACACACACACACACACACACACACACAGACAGACAGACAGACACACCTTCTGTTGCCCACTGCACATGTTGATTTTACCCTCTTTGGCCCCCCCACGGCACATGTCCAAATCCCTCACAGATTGGGCGACAGAGCAGCGGGCACACGGAGGGGCTGTGGTGGAGTCACGACTCGCTTTGCTGCAACGTGCTGAACTTTGAACGAGTCCAACGAGCATTCTCCACAAACGACGCTGTCTGAAATCACATTCACACCGTCGTATGAACTTCTCATCTGGCTGCCAACGCGTTACTGATGGTGTCGGGGGAACTACGGTGGCCTTCAGGGAGCGAACCATCAGAGACGTCGCTTTGGTTTGTCCACTCTGGGCTCCGGTAGAAACATGGCGGTGCAACCCAGCAGGCTCCCTGAGGAGGAGCTGCTCATTCTGAGCTGACAACTGTAAGGGTTAAAAGCCACACGAGGCCTAGCTCCTTTGTTCCTTGTCCAGGCCGAAACGGAGGATCAAAGGAGTCAACGGCTCGAAGTTTAAAAAATGTATTTAATAACTAATCAAAATAAGAAGGATTACATTTACAAAGTGAATAACAAAGCGAACACTGAATTATTTCGCAAAATAGAGAATCTCAGTCCGAGTCCAAAGCTGACAACAAAAGACGATCGTAGGAGAATTCTCCTCTTTTCTCCTCCAAGTTGGGTCTTTTAAAACCTCCCGCAGATGTATATTGCAGGGTATTTGGCAACGGCATTGGCTGGCTTCCGTTATGACTCTTTGTCACCTATGTGAGAAGCTCCTCCCTTCTAGAGTTACATCCTGAGACTCTCTCTCTCACAATCGCTCCACACATTCAATGCCTTACAGAGTGACTGTAACATCATATACAGTTTGACTCCATCCTATAACTAGTAGACTTCAATTACAACACAACTTAAAACATCACAAAAGGTTTCCATGGTGAGGCTTTTTGCCACATTCGGCTGCTTTTTTATTAATTATTTTTGTCTGGACAGAAGAAGAAACTCCCAAAAAACTTTGGGTAAAAGTTTGGGAAGAAATCCATAAGATAACATTTGACATCCGTCTCCCAGGTCTTTTATCATAAAATCATAACAGGATATTGATGTTTACAGTATTATGTTTAAAATGACTATTATCTGTTGTTTAATTAAATTGCATATACTTTATATTGCATTCAGGTGTAATTACTAACTCCACACAATCAATTAGTCAATTAGTATTCAATTAATCAATTAGTATAATAACTGTGCAATCTTAGATTGCACAGTTATAATACTAATTGATTCAACACACATTATACATTCCACCGCTAGGTGCGCACATATGTACACTTGAAATCCTAACACAACAGTTACGCGATGAAAGGCTTTTGGTCACGAGCTAAAGATGAGGACACTAATGTTTGGGCGTCACATCATCAGCATTAACACAATTAAGCTTTGATCTTTAAACACAAAGAAGTTGTTTTCACCTGCCTGTACCACCAGCTATTGTTGTTTAAAAAGAAAAGAATCCACAATATTAAATTCCTCTTTTACGTTAGTTTGTTAAAAAAAAAAAAAAAAGGCAAAACTCGACTTGAGTAGACTTTGTGGACCGTGTGTCGGATTTTAATACAGACAAAAAAAGCAGTGTAGGACATCTAAAAGTCAAATTGGAGTGGTGTCCTTTATTCCCATGTTGTATTAAAAGCATATTGGAAAAACTCACACAAGTCCCTGTGGCATCAAATGTGTCACCCACTACATGGAAGCAAAGCAGGAGGCCGTTATAATAGAACATGCATGTCTCAGCAAACAGTTCCTGGTTGAATGGCGTTTAAAAAAATGGAAGAATGGCGGAGATTGAGTCACGGTAAGCTACGAGTCAAGCAGCCACAGAAGAGGGCTGAATGGCAGGATATGCTTAACGTCAGCCGGATTGCACCTTGCAGCACTTCTCACTGGGAGACGACACCGACAGGGATGAAGAGGGATTAGAGAACGCGGCGTGCTGCAGTCACAGGCGAACCGCAGCCGCCTCCTAAAAGCCGCCGTTCGACTGCGGCCGCTGAACACACGGCTGGGAATCCGGCCCTTTGTCAGGCCCCTTTTTTTTACGAATGTGAAGTGTCACAGGGGATGAACACCGGTGGAACCATTGTTCCCAGCTCTGCATGCATGCATGGGCCTGGTTTCTCCATTCACTGCGCAGTGTGACCGGCTGCGGACAAAGATGTCACCTTAGCACTGCTTTTGGGACGAGCGTCGCGGATTAGCTGGACAAAACGCACACGCGGACACGCACCTACCTGTGGTGCTTTTTCACAGGTCATCCAAGCCTCCCTCTGCAGATACTGAAGTATATTTTTTACTTTGAAGTTTATCCCTTTAAAGAGGAAGAGAACATATAGTAGTAAAATATTATGTTAGAATTTATCTTCATTTGGCAGATCATTAGTGATCACTAGATATCAATAAGAAACTTCCAGAGTTGATGACTTACATCAGGGGTCCGTCTGCCAATCAGAGGAGGAAAAAGGTTTTGTGGCCCTCACAAGAAAAACTTTGGGGACCTCTGACTTACATCAAGACCATTACTTATTAGTTTTGCAAGTTGGTTTTAAATAATCAACCAAGAGAATATTTAATAGCGACTATCGTTACTAATATTCACGCAAACAGATGTAAAATGAATAAACTTGGATCTGCTTTTAAGATGTTTTCTTCCCATGAGAAGGGAAGAAAACGTGGTGTTGTGGTGTGGTGGTGTTGTGGTGTGGTGTTGTCCCTGAATCACTGCTCCCTCTAATAACACTGTTATTTCATTCATTCTGCTCATCTGCAGGTCCTAACATTCTGCAACCACGCTTAAAAAGAAAAGCAGAGACACGTCTGACCGATGCAAAGTCCCTTCTCAGACCAGTGCTGTTGAACGCCAATGGGATTCCCGATCACGATTACATACCGTACACTCCCTGTGACACCCACAACAGGACGATGGTGAACTTAGGCAGATCATCCATACGGGCGGTAATCAGCCCGTCATCCTCCGCCACAGCTCCTCCATCTGCGTCGACATTAAAACAGTCCGCGCTGCCAAAAAAGCTCGGGAGCGGCCGGCCGGGGGGCGACGCCATCAATCTCCCTTCTTTTGCGCCGCGACTAAAGCTAAGGACACATTCTCTTTCACAGAATATTACCTCCACGGCTTGTTAAGTGACTTGTAATTGCCACGTTTTTTTCAGAGATCACCGGCTGCCACGCATAAACACTCAGTGATGATCCGAGGCAGTGCTGATCGCAGCCCAGTGGAGCAAGCTGCATGGGATTAACGGAGGAAAGCAGTTCAATAGGAAAAGGGGGGAAAAAACTACGAGATCTGTGTGGAGCAGCTTAAGATGGAGCGACGGGTCGCAGCTTTCTGACTTTACTGCGATCCACCCTGCATCTCACTCGCAGGCCGTACGCGAGAAATAAATACTTGATGAATAAAAAATAAATAAAATGAACGAAGAATACACTAAAAAGGGTAATTAAACACATACGAACATGCGTGTTATTCACCCGCCAATCACAAAGAAGGCAGGCCACGAGGCATGCCCTGCTTTATCATCTACTTTACTCAAAAGAAGACCATCCTTTACTAATTAAGCGTCATGCTTCAATGAAGAGGACTTGGAATTAATAATTGAGACCATGGCGTTGACTTCCCTGTTTACTGGGGTATAAATCATGTGAAGACCACGTTTCTGTAACCAGAGGCCTCGCCCCCTGATGGTCATCAGAAAGAAGTTTGCCTCCACTTTTTCAGACACCAGGTTTTCCGCATCATCGTATCATAGGGATACTAAACCAAACGTCCATGTCCTCACGAAACGTCTCCTCTCAGTTGACAACTCTCGTTCGCCGGAGTCCGTGGTCCCTGAAGCCTCCTGCTGGTGCAGCTCTGGGATGCTGGCCTATCGCACCCCTTCCGCTCGGTGACTTTCCATGGCTGATTGAATTAATGTCGCATCTGCTAGTGTTGACACAGGGACCCTGTGGTGATATTTTGGTGCTGTCTGTTTCTGTTGGGTCTCCGAGCCAGGACACTCAGAGTAACATGCAGTGTGGCCTGGCCAGTCGAGTGTGTGTGTTTGTGTAGGCCACATGGCTGGAGGGTAATAATGTTAGCAACAGGGTTGATAAGTTCACGTCAGCCAAACACCCCCCCCCCCCCCCCCCCCCCCACCACACACACACACACTCACACACACACACACACACAATGTTGGGGAAAATAGCCTCCCTTCCCCAACTGTTCACTCATCTGAACTTCCTTAAATAGATTTAATAGGAAATATTCGGAGATGGGATTATGCATCGCCTCCAAGTAAAAGCTCAAATCAACTTAGATTGCGGTGGAATGAGACACCAGCGTTGCATAGACAATGACAAACACAGCCTCTCTCATCTTTTTTCGTGGGGCACACATTTAAATAACACAAAAGCTACCCGATCTGTTAATACCTTGAAATACTCATTCAGGACTTTGTGGGTTGCATTCAACCTCGAGCGAGAAGCATTCTGGCACCTGTGCAGTCATCGTGTTTGACAGTCGCCCGTTAGGCAGATAGTTTCACGCAGCATCAGCGTTGGACCTCACTAACGCTATTGTGGCTGAATAGGAGCAAAATCCCCACAGCGGGGTCCCATAATCTGTTGGGACGCCTGAAAACCACACGAGTAGAAGCTGCTTTAGAGAAAACAGACAGGGTTTTGGAAATTGGATGCTTTGCAGCCACACATGGGGGGGATGTTGGGTGTTTCCCCTACCATTCAATTAGGGGGGTGCCTACCCTTCCCCCCCACCAAGGAAGTCTCTTTTTTTACCGTACAATTATCCACTGATCTCTGCGCTAGTGGGAGTTCTGTCGCGACGGTCTCACCCGCCTCATGGAATGAAAGTTGAGGGACCAACAGCTAACCAGACCTCAGGTGAGACTAAGTCACAGCGACGGCGAGTCAGCAGCTGAGGGCCAGCTGGGTGTGTCGGGGCTTTCCAAACAGACACAAACGCACACATATTTTATGGCATATGGCACCAGCAAATAGCCCTGATAGAGCACAAGGTCTGAATCACAATCAATGTCATTGGCATGCAATGGCCGTTTCATCAGCTGATGCAACACACGGGCCAATTGGAGGAGAGCGGAGCGCCAGCTTCATCTTTGACAGAAGCTCTGGCCCACAAAAAGTCTCTGTGTCTCCAGAGAAAGAGCGATCCCGGCCATGTCGGTCTAGACACTGATGCCTTAGAGGCCTGCACAGGTCCATGCATGTGCACGAGAGCCCAGCTGTAATTAGCTAATGTGGCTAGCGGGCTCAGCGCGATGCTCGCTGAATGAGAATGGAGGGAAGTTCAGCGCGAGGTCGCGACTTCAGAGAGTGGCGGCGCCGACGCTCACAAACACGCACGCGGGGGCCGTTTGGCCGAACGAATCGGCTGAGCGAGGGAGGGGGGTGGGAGGGGGGACAGCCGTGCCTGGAAAAACAAAACAATTTGACAAGAAAAGTTTTTTCTTTTATTTCTTCAGGGTGGGTGAGGGGGGCACCCCTCGTTTAAAGGGTAGGGGAAACAGATAAAACTTGCACGCACAATAGCTCAGTCAGAGCTGTTTGTGCGTCGACGGACGGCACTGAATTCAAGAATCGGTATTAACAATCCTTTAAGACTTTTTAGGTCAGTAATTAAGAATTTAACAAGATATGCTGCCTAATGTAAGAACTACACAACAATGTTATAAGTTGTATGTCGGTATATCCTAAAATCATCTTGGTATAATGATTCACTACTTATTATCACATGATCACAGCCCACAGACATGCTGGTAGCTTTTTATTTTGGTCTTCATTTTTTGTTTCATTATCAAACGACTAACTAAACCAAATTACAAAAGTGGGAAATAAGTGCAGTGCACTTTCGGCCCACCGAGGATGAATAATTAATGTTACAGTGCCGCATTGTCTGCCCAGAGAAGTGTTTCGGTCGCCGCTGTTTGTATCGTATGCAAATTCACCCCAAAATGTCCTACTGTTTTGGTTTTTTATTGGTTCGTCCCGAAATCGTCTGTACATCCCCGTGCTGCATAATGACAGCGAACAATCCACGAATCCGCCAAGGGAGAACTCTCGATACCACGTGAAAGTTTCATTTGAGACACAATGACCTACATTTTGTCCTGATGTGCCTCCCTGCAACAAACCATCACCCATGCAAAGATCACGCCGAGCACACCGCAGGTCAGAGCTCCATTTGGGCCTATCGTCAACTTTGGTCACTTGTTTGGTCAAGCGAGGCCTGTTGGGAGTGGACGCACGCTCTGCAAAGAGGTCTCTGGACAGAAAGCCTGGAGAGCGGCTGCAAGGCCAAAAGGTGAAACAGGACAAAGTGGGGTAGAGAGGGAGATGGAGGCTCCGTGCGTCCCTCCGCCTCCCTCTCCCTTCCACAGCCGTCGCTGCTTCCCGTCTCTGCAAACATTATGCTAATGTGTGCGCCGCCGCCACGCGGCACGCTCTAATGTGTTGTTGCCGCTAACAGTAAGCAGTAATCATATTTAAGGAGTATGGGTGGGGGAATCAAACAAGGGTCTTTATTATCCGGCGATGCCTAATCCGATAAGCTGTCATCACTTCACTCTGCAGCGATGCTTTTCGAAAAAACAAGGAACGCAGTCTGCAGCAAAGGATTGTGGGAGAGGGGAGAGAGAGAGACAGAGAGAGAGAGAGAGAGCTTGATTCAGACTGAAGTCTCTCTCTCCTCTCTTCTGAGCATGGACCAATCTGGATTTAGCCTCTATTGTGCCTGCTGGGTTGTGGGTAATTAAATGTAGCTGATAATTTGATCTTTTTGTCTTCTGTCTTTTCTTCCCGTTCTCTCTGCCGCTGTGGAAGAATACACTGTGTACGTGTGTGTATGTGTGTAGAAATGTGTGCTTTTGTTTGTGTGGGTGAGATCAGACTTGTGATGCCATGAAAGACTATGCTCTCCTTCCAATTAGAAGGTTAAACAAAGGAATGTGTTGAATAGCAGTCTCACCCCGGAGAGCGCAAAAAGAAAAAGAGTGGGAGACGCAGGTTGACCCGAAACACACACATACACACACACACAATGGCTGAGTTGTCCTGTCTGTGTTTTGAATGATTTTATTGCTGGAGCTTATGAATTTTACAACTCTCAGGTTTATTATAGATATCAGTTAATATATATACCGCTGTGTACTAAAGTTTGAAAGCCCAATAATTCATCAGCAAAGGGTACTCTTACTGTAACAACTCGTGTCTGTTTAATCTTTTTCCACGCGTCACAGATTGCTGTAGCAACGTGTTTTCTAATAAACACCCATTTGGGGGACTGGAGTGGACGCATAGCTGTCGCCGTGGAGAGGGATGAGAGAATGGAGAGAGCAGACAGGAAGCAATCCATCAAACGGCCCTCCCTGTAGCACATCCCGCCCTCCCTTTCTTTCTTTATTAAACTTCCTCTGCGTTGACCTCCGACCTCGTCGTTCCCAGCGCCCCATGCGCTCTAAAACTGAAGCTTTTTAACTTCTAAACCCCGCTGACTGGCGCTCGCCCCGAGGCCCGCTGACAAAACGTTTCTCTGTGCTTTCTTTTTCTCCTTTCTTCTCAGAAATAAACAACTCACAACGGCTGACCTAGGAGCGACATCGGCAGATTAAAGGGTTCAATCCGAGTAAACAATAGGAGGTAGAGAAATAACAACTTTGTATATACTGTATGTAATCATATTTAAACACGCCGCAGTCCTCCATGGGTTCACATCCCGCTTGGCGCAGAGTAGTCGAAGCAACATCTCCTCCGTTTCATGTGCTCTGCTGTCTAATGCTCGCTGCACGCTATTTAAAAGGATACGCGTAGCAACACACCAAACTCATTTCCAATACGTCTATTCACCACGCACACCAGACAAGCCGCTTCAGAGCCGTGACTCCAGGGACTTGAACCTAAGAAGTAAAGCATTCCACCAGCTTGTCGTCTGTTCCTACTGACCACGCAGACAGATGCTCTCCTCCGGCTTCTGGCAGCCATTTCTGGTCTACACGACCTTCCTCCATCTCTCTCTCTGGGCCTTTCCGCATTTCAACAAGATTGTCGAGGAGAACCAGACCCAAAATGTGTCCAATTACCCACGAAGGCTGGGCCAGTACGAAATAATGAAACACTAACACAGGCGATGGGTGGTCCTGGGTAAACTAGCACCATGAAGCCAGTTATTAACGGACTCAGGTTTCAAGTCCCTCTCCGAGTGGTTCATGTGAAAAGGGGCGGAGTTCAGTTTCACAGGCCAATCACATCCAACACACAGCAGATAAAATGTTGAAATATTGCACAGCTTTGCTGGTCTGTATTATTCATTACTATGAAGGTAGGTCTAATAATAACAATATGTTACATATGTTGCACATCATGGGTGCCGGATTTGAGTCCAAGAAAAGTCCCCCCAGTTATAAATAAGAAGCACGAGAAACAGGAGTCATATCCAAATTTAGATAAATGCTATATGGCCATCACGTTCAGGCATGTGGCACTTTCAATATCTTCCAGAGGGTAGTACGCAAAACAAAATGATTATCTATAACCCGATTATCCATTGGTCATCCAAAATGACATTTTTATTAGTCTAATTTAGTTAACAACATTGAACTATTGTGAATAAGTGATAGTAAAGTCTAGTGGAGAGCACAAGACCTTTGACCCTCCAGTTCAAGCAGCTCGCCATCGTTTCCAAGCACATAATCAATCCTTTGGGAGACAAAAGCTGATATTGTGTTGATGTGAGTACAGCACGGACCACGCAAGATCTGCTGCAGCCCTGCTGCCAATATGCCAAGCCAGAGAATGTCAGATTTAAAGATTTAAAGTTCCTAGAATCTGTTCTCATCTCTCCGCATAGTTCAAAGTTCAAAAGATCAGGGGGAAAAGAGGGGAAGGAAAAACAAAAGGCTGAACCAGGAAAAGAAAAGCCACATTTCGGAAACAATTTGACCCAAAGCATCTTGGTCCTGCCAGTTGTATGTTAAACACGCAACAGCATAAAGGACATGCCTCAGGAGGCCGCCTTTTCTACCGCGTTAATGACCCAAATACTTTTTATTTTACACTGGTTTAATCGGCTTTCCTGTCCACTGCTTTTCCAACTAGGCCCCAGAGACGCCAATCGGCCCCCCTGCGTGAGGGCCAGTGGGCCCCTGAGGAAGGCCCCTCCCCCCGGCAGCGCAGCCTCTGCTCCGGTCCAGTGTACGGTGGTGGGATTGTTTGGACAACGCGAGCCGAAGTAGCGGCGATCATCTGGCAAGAAGCGGCGTTTTTTTTTTTTTTTTTACCAGCACCGTCACCGGCTAATCCGACTAAATGTCACGACACGCTGGGTGAGAGTGCAGATTACCGGCATGCCGCGGTTTATTGGTCGGGCTGGTCTCGGTGGAGCTGTGCCGTGTTTGTTCGGACGCCTAAAAGGCTTAGGTCGGCTTTCATTGCCCTCTCCCCACATCAGTGCTCATGACCACACTCTGCAGTCCTTTAAATCTCGCCAGTCGTCAGCGTGTTTTTCACAGAGAATGAAGTCTTTTTTAAATGAATTTGTCCGGGTTTTTATATTTGATCAGATACAAGACACATTATCTTGAATCTAGTTTTATTGGCCATGTCTGTCAGCAAATGATGCTTAACGTAACATAATTGCTTACCTATTGATATATTACATTAGCAGATGGTCAACAGTCACCTGATCTGTAGGCTGTTTATCATTGTTACCTAACGCTGTAATCAATGCTGCTTTAAATTGTTTTGTCATTTCTCATACTTGAAGCAAATCACTGCACGGTCTCCTTTTTACATGTGATGGCCCACTGACCAGTTTAGTTAGTCTGAGTGACTTCTGACCTTCGTCCCGTCACAAAGAGTAACAACTGGTCAACAACTTCTTTATTTTTCTATTTTTCCATAAGAACGCAGTCTAACCAAAGCTTTCCAGACGAGTAAATGCCAGGGACAACAAGCGCCCTCATCCATCCCTGTAGGTATCTTTGATCCCTTGACTTCTATCGCTCCCCACAGCCATCTATTCTATTATTCCACCCCCCATCTCTCTGCCATAATCTCCAATTCAGCCTTCCCTGGTGCATTGTAATCTGCTGTAATCTGGCGGATTAACCTTGCTGCGCTTTCTCATCAGTGGATGGTTCTGGCTCAGTGCTGTGGCTTACGTGCACGGGTCCTCTGTGTTTTTGTGAATATACAGCAAGGGGAGAGATTTGGAAAAGATAAATAAAAGACCTTAACTGCTACATGGAAAACGGAAAAATAAATTTGGGGCAGATGAAAGAAGAGGCTCATGGAAATACCTCACTTTAAAATAGCCAAAGCAAATAGAAGGATAACCCAATTGGATCCTGCTCAAGAAGCAAAAGAAAAAGTGTTCCATAGTGTTCATATACATACACTTGAGAGGATTAACTTTGCAATTTGGGAGTAGAATCTCAACGAGTGTGTGAGAAATAACACTCGCCTTCGACCAATGAAGCACAGAGGAACTAAATCATAATAATACCAAGACTAAAATAATAAATAACACACAGTTGTCAAATCTGAGCTCACAAGACCTATTTTTTCAGATTTGCACATTGCAAACAGATGCTGCTCGTCGCTGATTCAGTGCGATGAAGATGGGGTGCAGTGGATGTTCTCAGAGTGCTTATTCAACTGACAAAAGAAAAAAGAAAACGCTAAAAAGGAGTGTCCTCATCAAATATATATTCGAGGCATTTAGGAATATGACTCAAAATCACTTCAAGTATTATAGGAAATGTAATATTGTTCCATTACGATCCGTAGGGGGAATACCGACTGCATTAGGGCCGTTGCTGCTGCGCAATTATCTCCTTCAGCTCCTTCAGCTCCATCAGCTCTTCTGCTCTCATTCCTCACCCATCGCTGCTCTCTTTCTCTCATTGTTCTTCTTCTATTGTCCCACCGTATGACTCTGACATCATGCCAAGTCACTGTACACTTCAATTAGAGGAGGGACCTCGGCGCACAACAACACACACACACACACACACCCCAACGGTCACCTGTCTTTCAGCTGAATGCTTTTCAAGCCTCTCGGTGAAATCAAAAAGGCTGCAGACAGACAAAGTGTCTGTGTGTGTGTGTGTGTGTGTGTGTGTGTGTGTGTGTGTGTGTGTGTGTGTGTGTGTGTGTGTGTGTGCGTGTGTGTTGGTCTGCCACTCGGAGCGTGTCCTCGAGTGTGACTTTTATATCAGTCTTGGTAATCTAAGTCATTCCCTCCGCTGCATCCAGATACAATAGAAAAGAGTCGCGCGCGCGCGCACACACACACACACACACACACACACACACACACACATATGCATATTGGTACACTCACACAGACCAGATGGCTGAACAACGCCAGCTCTGGTCGGTTCTTTGTCCTCCTCCATTCTCTCCCTATCAGTCTGGGTAGATTTTCTCAGTAGCTGTCTGCTGCCGTGTCTGCTTATCAGCGTGCGTACGTGTGCGTCTTAACGCACGTTTATCAGTCAGTCTCCTCTGTCTCCGGGGGAAAGTTGCACAGTCACTTCTGAACTCCAAAAGCAGAGAAGAATCGTCTGATGCGGTTGACCGGACAGACGCCAAAGCAATTCCACGGTAATAGTGATTAGAAGCCGGTGTGCCAGATCAGTTGATGAACAGTAGCTCAGAGCAAAGGGACACCTTTTCAGCTAGCCGCATTGGTCCGTTACCACAACAACCGAAACATTGGACTTGGAGAAGGGGAGGGGTGGCGCTAGAGAGGGAGATTGCACATGGAGTGAAGGGTCATCGGCCCTGATTGCAGAGGCCACTCCAGACATTAGATGCTCTCGCTGCAATCACAACGTTCACAAATGACCTAATCAGACATCAGGAAGCTTCTGGAGAGCGAGCGATCGATATCATAAACATCATCAGGGCCGACGCTCCATCTCACACTCAACCTTCTTATTTTACATGTCATTATACCTCTTGACCCCCCCCCCCTCCCCCCTCACATTTACATGCGGGTGCTGTGCCATGGCCTGATTCGTAGTCTGGTGTCTGGCTGGCGAGTCGGGTTTTAGCTGCACTAGAACTCATTTAGAGGCTAGTACGAGTGAGGAAAAACACACAGCCGTGAACTATACAGCTACGTGGTGATCTGGTGAAATAAACCACACATACACCTCATCCTCACACACGGCACGCGAGAACAGGCGTAAAGGTTGAGCTGCGACGCATGGATCGTGCTTCCCACAGGTCGACAGAAGGGCAGTGTGTGTGCATTAGTGTATGGGTGTGTATTAATGGATGGACAGATGGGGGGGGCCTAGAGAAACAGTTGATGAAGGCTTTACACTGCAGCTGGCCCTTTCTCTTCCTCTCAGCAGCAAACACACACTCAGAGATACAGAAAAGGGCTGCTGGCATTGGCTCTGTGTGTGTGTGTGTGTGTGTGTGTGTGTGTGCGTGGGTCTGTAGTGGGCTCTCGGTGGGGCAGCTGCCCTGGCATCAGGTGGGCAGCTCCCAATCTACATGAAGAAAGCACAGCTGCTGTAATATAACAACACACACTGCAGAAAAAGATGAGCTCTCTCAGACAAACACACGCGCACGCAGACACACTCCTAGTGAGTGTGCGATCCCCCTTCATCTGAGGGTCTGTGGGTCTCGGATACACACATTGCACGTGTGCACACAAGCAAATGGACCCTCTAAAGACACACACACACACACACACACGCTGTGTCGTTCCTTGATGTGAAATAGATTAACATAACAGGCACAAACACACGCCGAGATGTTTCTCTGGCCCAATCAGACATAAACACACACACACACACACATACACACGCACACACCTAAACCAGGCCACATCGTCAAATCAAACGCTCCTTACAGTGCACATATTTATACAGTATGTGTATAAATATATAAGACTGCTGAATGATTGGCATCTTTCCCTACCGAATAGCACACTGTACCAAAGAGTACAACGAACCTGCACACACAACATACTTCACACAAACAGACCCCCTCTCCCTTTGCAGCCCCCAACCAAAACATGGCAGTTGTTCTCCAGATGCATGCCAGATACAGAGACACATGTCCGCCCTTCACCTCTGGTGTCCGCACAGACCCGTGTTGACGTGATGGGGTGAGCCAGCTTGAATCAGGCCAGTGGCGCCTGACACCGGTCATCAGTGCAGCAGCTGTCCCAGCACATCGCTGGCTGCATGCGAGTCTGCCTCTGTTGTTTTGTGCTCCACTCGTATCCTCACGTGGCCCTAACGGCGGGACAGCTTGAGACCGGCGAGGGGAGGAGAGGGTGGGCGACCCGGATTTAGAGTTGCACGGTTCAAACCGGTTATTGGGAGACAAATAGTGTGTGGCACGTCTGCCAACAACAAATACTGTATGACAACGCAAAACTCTGCCTGTCAAGGTGCCCCCACCCTAAGGCACACTCTGCTTTTCGGTTTGTTTCACTCTAAAAGGGCCGTCATTTACTAAATTAACATAATGCTGCGTTAAAGAAGTCTTGAAACTGGGAAATTGAGACCAAAATCTCATATTTCCAAAGTTTAATAAACGGAGAGTCATTTTTTTCATAGACTTCTACTCAATTGGACCAACCCTTTTGGAGAGGATGGCTGTCAAAATGAAAGTGTTGAAAGGACCTTCCTCATTGGACTCCCTTTTCAGTCCTGGAGGTCGCCGACTGATGATAACAAAAGTATTTGTTATTAATACAACACATATGTACAAAAACATAGCCACTGTCCATTTTTCCAAACAAATTTGCTTTACTCAACCAAAGAGCAAATTACTAATGGTAATACGAAAGTCAAACTCTGCGGGGGTTTTGTGCGGATTAAAGCCATCCCACAGTTGATGGGTTTAGCTGTGATCTTTCCCTCTGTCTCTCGACACTCACAAAGCCTTCCCACTTATCAAAGATTCATTAGCTCACTAATCCAACCATCTCGCTCTCCATGCACATCGGCCGTCCATTAACATTGAGCCATATTCCTCTGCAGGGATCTGCTGAGATAATGCCCTGCTCAAGGACACAGGGGGTGATGCATACGAAGCGATAGCCCGCCTGGGAATCGAACCCACGACCGCAGTGGCACATTAGCAGCGGCTGCCTCTGCGACGCGGCGCAGAAGCAGTATCATATCAGCCGGCGTCCCGGAGGTGGCAGAGATCCTGCTCTTTTAATTCAGATCACCCGCCAGCGCCTTAAAGAACTATTTCTGTACCACTCCATCCTTATTTTATGCAGAGCTGACTTTGAAAAAAATAAAAAATAAAAAAAAAGGAATTCTTCTTTTTGCCCCCCGAACACACTGTCCATTTGTCTCTTATAATAAGTAACACCTGGAGAATTCAAATGCAAATGAGGCCAGAGGAGACGCTTTAACACGTGGGCGCCGTTCTGAGGTGTAGCCGCAGTGATTCATTCTGCGTTTCCTGTGAAGTGGTAGAAAAAAAGAGAGGAAGAAGGACTTTGATTTCCTTTAAAGAAAGCCATCTCAGATGTGATGCAGATGGAGGTGTTTAAAAAAAAAAAAAACTGATCTGGTGCAGGAGGGAGTTCTGAAAGCCAGAAACGTTTCTGCACATCCGGTCCCCTCGTTTCAAAGTCAATGGGTTTTACGAATGGGTTTTTGGTTGGGTTTGAATGAAGTATTTACAGTTTACACGAGCTTAAGAGATCTGGGAAACGAAACGTGTGAAAACCCGAATTTTGAAGCTTTTGTGTGCCTAACGTTGTATGGCGAGTTAAAATATGTCTCTAACTGTGCTGAGCGTACTATATGTAGTGAATCCCTCTACATTATCAACCCCTAGTTTGCTCCGGCTAGCACAAACGCCACATTGAGCGCCGTTAAAAAACCCGTCCTTCTAATGACTAGTTGCGTTGGGTCACTTCCCTGTCGTTAATTTGCATACATGTCCGGCGGAGACGTTCCAAATAAGCACAGCGGCTTTTACAAATGAACCTCACCTCAAACAACCTCCAGGGGCAAACGCAGAGGACAGAGATACATGTAGACGCTCAATACAGCCGTTTACAAGGATCACCTCTGTGTGTGCCGTACATCTCGTCCTATCGCTTCATCTACGTCTCACTTCCTCCCTCTTTGCCTCCGACTCGCTCTCTTGTGAAAGGCTCGACAGAGCGCTTTTTTTTTGTTTTTGTTCCCTGGCTGACGTACTAATGTACTAATGGATAGAGGGGATAAGGAGAATGAGGGAGAGGAGAGAAGGACAGTCCCCCCCCCCCCCCCCCCTTCCCCCTCTCCGCCCACACACACACACACACAGAGAGATGAGGCTGGAAATTCTCCAGGGGATGAAGATCTGCGGGCATCTCGCCCACCTCGGGGGAGGAGAGAGGGAACTGAAGGTGATATGCGAGTGAGAGAGAGAGACAGAGGGGCCTCGACAGGAAAAGACGGGTAGTGCAAGGAAGTATTAGTGGGAAAAATAGGAGGATAATACACATTAACAGTAACGTTATCTCTGCAAGATTTTATCAACGGCTACAAACATGCGCGCACACACAAACTTTCATTTTAAAAGAAGGACATGACAAAAAGGGTCGCACCACATTGATAGATACATGTCTATATAATTGTACGTACACAACACATCACAAGTGTGCATCAATGACTCATTCACAGGGAAGAAGCAACAGGACATGAATGACACATACACAAGCATACACACAGACACACACAAACACCATGCCTCCAATAAGTCTGATGTGCATTCCAAAAAACTAATAGCACATTATTCCAATAGCTCCTACTTAATGGGATAAAGATGGAAGCAGAGTGTGCTCAGGTGTTGTGCTCATCTGCTCATTAAGAGTTTACAGAAAAGGTGCTGCAGTGCACACACACACACACACACACACACACAGCAGCCCGTTCCAAGATTATCAATCACTTTCACCAGCCTGGTGTTTTTGCCATTTAACCGGGCTGAGCAGCCGATGCGCCGCTTCAATCATCGTCTGCCAGTCTAAATGCTAGTGCTAATTAGCATTCACATGCTAAATTACCTCCCATCTCATGTTTCCTGATCAGGCTTAATCATTTTGACGGATGGTTTTGCGCGCCCGGCCTTTCTGAAGCTCTAGGAAGAGATGCGAGGCGCTCTCATTTCACAGGACACCGGCATCATGCAAAGCACACGGCTTAGACTGCACGTTGGAAAGGCTGGAAAGTGATTTGCAGGCTTTACAAATTCAGACTTTATTTACTTCCATGCAGTCACTGCTCTTCCGGAACATATTTGTATAGCTTTACGAGTTATGAAACACGATACAGAGTAAAAGCATAAAGCGGCGTACTTAAAGGGACAGTGTTTTGAAGCAGTGTGGTCAGTGAAAGTGCTAATTGAAAAACGGCAGTGAAGCCATTGACCTTTCTCAGAGAAAGCTATTTCAAGAGCAAGTCAAAAGTAAAAGTGTTCTCGATTGAAGTGTTTGCCTCTTCTGGGCCATCGTAGAAACATGACGCTGCAACATGCAGTGTTGCCAACTCCTCAGTAAGAAAAGTAGCTATTGGCTGTCCTAAAAGTCGCTAGAAGTCGCTAGATGACGTCATCACCTAACTAGCATACCCTTTTACATTCAATTGTGATTGACGCTGTATATGAGAGGAATTGTGATAGCATGGAACAGTGTTCAGCGATTACAATGCCTTTATAGCCTCAGCCTTGTTTGCAGAGTCACATTTTTTAACCATAAATGGCAGCTTGTTTTGGTTGGAATTGTTAGAATATCAAAGTTTCGCATAGAAATCCGTCTTACAATACAGGCAGCATGCCTGTGTATCATTACTAACAAACAGCTTTAACCAGCCTTTGAATTCGGCGTTCGATTCCCATTCCTTTCTGTATTTTTGTGCGTACAGTTTAGACTGTGACATAGCCAGCTAGCGCACACACCGGCGTCAACGAGGTAAGTGCGTGACAAAGGCTATGCTTGGTGAGTAAAGGCGGTATAGTAATGTCGTTTTTATTTTTTCGTTAGTGATTTATTTTAGACGAAGAACATTTCACATTTACATTTGCGCATGCGCGATTGATTTGCAGCCTCGATGTGGAGAGGTAAACAACTCCTGCACTGACTGCAGCTGGAAGGGACTGCTGCGCAAGTACCCGGCCGCTTGTCAGTGCTTTGGGAAGGAGGTGAGGTTCAATACCCGCTGCTCGTTGAGAAGAAGCGTTGGAACAATTTGTTCTTTTCACGTCACTAAAAGTCGCCAATAACGTCAGGAAAAGTAGCTAAATTTGTCGCTAGTCGCTTTTTATAAAATTTGTCGCTGGAAGGGTCGGAAAAGTCACTAAATATAGCGACTAAGTCGCTAAGTTGGCAGCATGGCCGACTGCGTGTACTGCCATATTTATTAAAGAGCGCATTTCTTGGGTGCCTGCGAGAGTGAGGGTGGAGCAGCCTGCAGGGCGGGATGGTGCACGCGTCGCTGCAGTCACGCAGAACCCCGAGGAGAACACAGGAGGCAACTCGCCAAAGAAAGCTTATTAGATCATCTCTGAGTGGATCCCAGGGCCGGTGAACTTCCCTTCCACCTCGCTGCCTCCGAGGTGCCCCGAAGTCTAACCGGTCCCGTGCTTGTCTCCTCGTGTCGAGGCAGCCTTCCGTCAATCAGCCCGGCTGGCGGGGGGGTTACAGCGGTAGTGCCGCACCAATCGGTCCCGTCACTCAGACCATCTTTCCAGATAGACAGGGAAAAGGAAAAGTAATTGGATTTGCTACTTGCAGGGAAATGATGAAATGACATGAAAGAGACACCCCTCTCTCTCCCTCCATCCCCAACACACACACACACACACCTATAAACTGTACACCCCCACTTTCTCTCCGTCGGCCTTCACTATTTGCTTCTTTTTATTTCCTGGATGTTAAAACACTTCAGGCTGAGAGAAGAGTTCCTTTTCATCTGGCCCGATGTGGCGAGAGCGCCTCGTTCTCTCCAGGTAGACAAAAGACACAATGAAATAAGGGGCATGAAAGCATTTCCTGGTTTTTACCCAGATACAAGATGTTTCTGTCAAACGGCGCAGACGGCAGCTCGCCGCGCAATTTTCATGCTGTTAAGAGCTATTGGTCCGCCATCTACTCCCATGTCTCCCTACAAAGTGATGCACGGTGGGGTTTCTTTAAAAGGAAAATGTTTGACTTTGAAGCACCGAGCGAAGATTCAGACGCATGCTGCTGCTGGCTGGCAGGCGTGAGACAAGGAGGGAGGAGGCCTGTTCCGTGTGACAAGGCTGTGCCTGTTCCCGGCACGGAAGAGCCATGCTGCATCTGTACTGTCCCTACCTCCTACTGTCCTACTTCCTACTGTACATCCTTCCTCTAACCGTCCGTCTCAGGTCTCTTATCTCCTATCTCCCAACCCTGGATTTACTATCGTACGTTCTAGCATTTCTTTGAGCCTTTTTAGACATTCATTCTGCACAAAAATGTGACTTCCTGGTAATGAAGCACTCGAGGGG
The DNA here is from genome assembly GCA_021346845.1 of Apeltes quadracus. Classification (NCBI taxonomy): domain Eukaryota; kingdom Metazoa; phylum Chordata; class Actinopteri; order Perciformes; family Gasterosteidae; genus Apeltes; species Apeltes quadracus. The sequence goes on from CM037928.1 coordinate 15,199,371, forward strand.
TTCTTGCTGCCTCTAGGTGTGATTTGGAGCTATTGTTCGAAAATTGTTATGTCAGGCACAAAGTGCTGCATACTCATTTAAAACAATAATAACACTTATTAGCTTTTTTTTTTCCAGAGCCCTCAACTGGATCTGATTGTCCAACGTGCAAGCAAATGGAGCTTGAGTTAAACGGCCAGTGTGAAGCATTTAGTGGGGGTGCATTAGCAGGAAAGGATTATACTATTAATATTACACCTTTCGTTACTTTGGAATACGCCGTTTCTGCTACCGGAGCTGCTGTAGCCCAGAACGGACAAACCCAACACTGGCTCTGACACTGACTGACTCACTGACATGATCGTGTCAGCAGTTCTTCCACATCACTGGAGGCCACTCCTGCAGGCCCAGTGCTCTCTATGTGATGACATACTGCCTATGTTTTAGCATTTAGCATTTACGACTTTGAAAGTGTACCGCGTGTTCTGACGCAGTAAAAGTCCCCTCTGATGGAGCGTTACATCTTCCCTCATCCTGCCAATAAGTGATCACCATGTACAGCATCCCCCCTTTGTGCGTCCACTGCAGCACGCGCTGAGGTTGAGTGTTTATCTTATTACTAGCGGTTTCGCAAGTCCAGCTTAATCTCAATTTGCTGGCTCTGTCTGCTTAAAAGTCCCAAAAGTGAAATCAATAAATGATTATCATTCCCAGAATATCTGCTGACACATTTTCTGTGGTTCCAGGCGACCGATTAATCCACAAATTCTTTCAGCTCCAAGCATACGCTATGTATCCACATACTGCCGTGTATATTGCACATCGTAAATGTCACACGCAGATCAGTTTGAATACAGTGTCAGCGTTCAGTCATCTTTCCTCTAACTAGTCACTCATTGTAACGGTGACCTTAAGAAAGGCCATCCCGCACTATCAAATCACAAAATTAGCCTTCATTTTGACAGGCGGGTCTTAATCAGCTGTTCTCCTTTGTGCAGCATTAAACCATTAAAGATTGTCAACACAATGCAGGGTTTAAGATTCACACTAACGATTATATATTCATAGATCAGTCGATACAGGGAGTCCGCTGGCGCAGACGTGTCCGCGCACTCAGCAGCGGTCATGCCGCGGGACGTCCACACACACACACACACACACACACACACACTCCGGCGCGCTGCAGTTATACATTTCATAAGGGGCATGGAGCATCGTTTATCTCCTATTGAATGGCAACCTGGCCCCCCCTCCCAGCAGCCTGCCCCCACCCCGCTCACTTCCTCCCCTCCGTCCCCGGGAGCACAGGAAGGCGTGCTGGCTGACGGGAAACGGGAGTCCGATCAGCGGGGGTATCATCGAGGATCTGCTGACCCCAACACGCTCGAACCAAACCCGAGGTAAATCATCCGTCTGCTGCCCCCCAACACACACACACACACACACACACACACAGACACAGAGCAGGGGTCAGGCACAAGGACTAGCGGGCCGGGTTTCAGTCCACGTAGCAAGAACGCCAGAGACAGGAAGCCGTGTAAGGAGGCATCTGTTGGTGCGTCGGGGGAAGCGCACATTGTCTGACTGTATAAAAGAAGTTGAGAGCAGCATTACTGCGGCAAGACGTTCCCTCTGCGGCCGAACGGGACTGTGGGAAAATGTGGAGCAGCTGGACAGTCCAACGCATTTTGGATTGAATAAAATAGGACGGGAAGTCAAATGTAAACACAAACACTTCCAAAACCACAGACAAGCTCTTTAAAACCCCTCCCAACAAAGAAATGAACAGAAGAGGCTCAGCCGGATGAAGGAGCGGCTGATTGGCGAACACGCTGGACACACGCTGCGGTCCACTCAAAATGGGTACACACACACACTCACACACACCCACACAGGGGCCGCGTGCTGCGTGTACCCTGAACATGATGGGGATTCGCCGCTTGCCTTTGATTGAGGAGAGATTTTGAGGCCACCGTTGCAAGCAGGAGCATGCAAACAACCACGAGGCGCAGCGTTTTCTTCTCCTCAGGGGACACGCAGGAAATCATCCTCAGCCACCTTGAAGCCACTCTGAAACACTCTGGGACTTAGCAGGACCACCAAACAGCAGGCAAGATTAAAAAAAAAAACACGGCTCAGATTTGTCCAACAGCTCAAGCTCTATAAACACACACACACACACACACACACACCTCGCTTTCTCAACATATATATATATATATATATATATATATATATATATATATATATATGTCAAGTTTTGATGACAAAACCATTTGTCAGCAATGTCAAAAACCAATGGCCATTGAAAATACATCATGAAATGACACAAAATTGCTCCAGAGTGAAAGTGGTCGTCTCTAGTTCATGGCGCGCGCGCGCACGCACACACACACACCCACACAACTTGACGATGTACTCAGGAGTATTTTAATCCCTAATTCAGTCCCACTTTTAGTTTTATGTCAGTTATCACTGTAATGTATACTTGGATGGCAAATGCCAGAATATCATAACAAAGTAACACAACCCTCACTGTCGGAAAAACACCTTTCAGACGCATATATAATCGTCTGTTTCTGGCCGGAAGAAGATTGAATGTTTATTGAATTTGGCCAGTGTGAAGATTTCCTAATGCTTTACTACAATCATGACTCATAAAATGTTGATGATGAGAACCGGAAAAACACAGACACACACACACACACACGCACACCTACCTTCTTCATGCGTCCGTCGCGGGTTCCCGTGAATGCCACGGTGTGCCCGCGGTAGTTGTAGGCGGCCACGGAGGTCATGCCGTCGTCCTTGTCCACGTAGAGCGGGATGCCCTCGATGGCGGTGGTGCCCCCTAGAGGCTGGTTGAAGTCCTGGCCGCAAAAGTTGTCGTCTATCTGAAGTGGCTGCAGGGGGGAGAAGAAGAGACGGCGATAAACACAACCATTAACGCTTAAAAAAAAACATTTTGTTAAGCTGACGTTAATTCTAAAAGAAGATTTTATTTTTTATGGTGCCGGAGCGAAGGCAAGTTGCTGCAGATGTACGGAGAAATGGAAGGCCCTTTATGGGCGTCGCCAGAAAAATCAACTTCCGTTTCATCCTCTTGAAACAGAAAAAAATACTTTTCTTGAAACGCAAACTAAAAGGACAGAGGAGACAGTTGAGTTTGTCTTTCATCAAGGTCCAAAATCCAATCCAACCGGTCCACAGTTATTAGCTGCGATGATTAATGCCCCCACCACCTCCCATTACAGCCTTTGATCATTTCATAGTACATGATGTCAAACCAGGCAATTAAGCATCTCAGCAGGGCTTGAATGGATGAACAGTTGCTTGCTAATGCTTTTAATATTGATTCCTTTGTATACAGCTTTGGCAATGTAGTTTCTAATAAGAGACAAGCCAATACGGCAAGTAAATGAAACGGAGCAGGAGTAAAGGCGGGGGAGAGGGGGGCACACAGAGGGTGTGGGAGGGTGGGGGGGGCACACAAGCAGGATGCTGGAGGAGATGACGGAGACATGACAGGAAGATAATTATGGGTCAGATCAGCATATCATAATCAAACCACCGGCCCGTCGCCATGTTGATATGACATGCTTGATTTATGAGAGTGTGTGTGTGTGGGGGGGGGGGGGTAATAGGCATGTCATTAAAAGCATGTGATAGCGATGATCACTTTGGGAGTTGTGTGATACGGATAATCGAATGGATCTCAATTGCTGTAGCGATCTGACACAGCATACAGAGGACATGTACATTTACACACACACACACGATACATACTAAACGTAGGTACAAATATCGGTTCATAAAAGCGGCCACCTGTTGCTCGCGCTCACATACGAATCAAGCGAAATCACAGCACTCCATAATTTGGCATCTCTCGCTCTCTCTGTGTGTGTGTGTGTGTGTGTTTTTAAGACTCTCCCTTCACTTGAATAGGCTCAGAAACACACACGCACAACATTCTTCCATCCAGATGTTGTGCAGAAAGGGTCAGGTAAGATAGGCCTGCAGTAAAACAATTCCATTGTCTTCCTTTTCCCCACACTAATATTGACAGTAGGTATTTGCCAGCTGTGAAGTTAGTTAACATAAGCTTAGGGCCCTGAAAGGAACCCTGTATTTCAGCACCATGCAGTGCAGGACGAGCTGAAATGATTATGAGCATAATAAAATAATAAAATATCTTTTTGTCTTTCACTCGGGGTCACATGCCACGTGCACAACTGTCATTTAGTCACAAAGTATATTTTCATTGCACTTTTCTTTACTGCCAGTTTTCCACCGTTGCCGGTCACAGATAACTTGTTTAAATTCAAATCACATCTGGCCTACCAACAGAAAAAATAACCAGAATCTATATCGGACGTTCACTGGAACAGATGTGTGTGCACTCACACACACACGCCCACACACCAACACGCAAAAAAACTGTCACGCTCCAGCCTTTCCATGGCACTTCAATTAGCATGCAAGAAAACATATCATCTCCATAGAGATTAATCAATCACCCGCCGTCCCCCCAAAACTGTTAAGCTGTCTGGAGAGTAAGTGTGTTTACACACATAAGTGTATGTGTGTGTGTGTGTGTGTGTGTGTGTATGTGTGTGTTTTTCAGGTTTTCTGTGAACGTTGTCTCACTCCTACCAGACTTTCAAACTTTTACCACTAAGGACAAAGAAGTATCACCGGGGTCAGAGTCTGACACGAGAACCTTCGCTTTTGTGTCATTTGCATTAACAAGTTCTGCGAGTAACTTGAGAAGCAGAAAGGATAACCAAATGGGAGAGATACAGACAGATATGAAGAGGAGGGGAGTAAAACAAAAGAGAGGGAGAGCTGAACCCTGGCCTTGGGTTCCTGCCATACAGCTTCATTTGTTTCCTTTGATAAAGAGCAGAGCAGAGCCAGAACCTCCATTCAGCCCCCTTCCCGCCTTCATTTCCTGTCTGTGTCTCTATCTTCCTTTGCTTCCAGCCTCTTCCTGCTCTTCTTTCTCTCCATTGTTGTCTCATATTTCTATTTTCCTCCTTTTTTCCCCCTCTTCTTCTTTCAAGCATCACTCGAACCGGCCGGTGGGAAATCACATCTGTCCCATCTGGATTCATCTTACATACATATTTATGAGACCATCCTTTAGGAGACCATCCTTCCTTCCTGAGCATCATCAGGATGGGGAACCCCGGGTTTTGAGCCTTTACAGGTCACATGACTGTGCAATGCCACAATATGAACGCACATCTGTATGCGTCCGTCTCCCTGCCCAAAGTTTTAAATAGGAACCTGTTTATAACATCATTCAGCTGGAATTAATTCATGCCGGCGACTCGCGCTCGCCCAACCAATCCGCGTCCGCGCAGCTCGCGCGCAGCTCCAGACGAGAGATCGCTCGCACGCTGAGGACCCTAATGGTTTGTTGTGTTTCTCCCGACTTGGATCATTACCGCAGAGTCAAAAGGCTCAGATTGAGGCACAGCGGAGCGTTCGGTCGACGCGTTCTTTCCCCGCAGCCCAACGCGGCCTCAGACAGGCCGCGCAGACACAGTGCGGTTCCTGCAGGCCGCCTGCGCAGTCACTCCACTACCGCCACCACACCAACACGGCTACTTTTGCAATACTAAAAAGAATAGTTTTTTGAGGTACTTTGATTTATACATTTGTGTAACAAAAAGAAAAACTGTAGCAAATGCTGATGAATGCGAAATATTCCATTGTCAAAACTGTCAAGTGGACTCAAATGCAGACCGGGATTCCAACAAGAGGCCGATGGCCATCAGCACACCCGTACCCAAAAACCTGACAGGCGAGCCGACAACGAGACGAGGGACACACATGGTTTAAATACACCGAGGAGGACAATCAAAAGGGAGGGAAAGAAGTGAAGCTAACAGAGAGACACGAAAGGCAGGAAAATACAAAATAAAACAGGAACAACTCAATCACTTCGACAAAAAACATAAATGCCAAACCAATTATACGCTGCACGACGCGGGTTAAACATCCATATACCGCTTCTGCTTTCCACCACTGAGGTTTCAATTTAATTCTTCCATACTTGTGTTGGCTTCGTCCTTTTAAAAAGCCCGAGGCTGGACGGTCAGATGATTTGGGGTGAATCACTGGAACAATCCTTTACTGTGTCTCTAACATGAGGTGACCTGCAGCCCTCTTTTATTGCTCCTTTTATAGGCTCTGCGTAGCTTCTTCCCGTCGGCCCTGCTGGACCTCTGAACGTGCTTTTATTATTACAAGCTATTGCTCCTACTCAGGACACTGTGCATGACATCACACACACACACACATTTCCAGAAGGGTTAGACAAGGGCAGAGTCCCCCGTGTGTCCTTCCCAAAGACCTTTGCTGTGGGCGCAGGATGGCCCCTGGCGACGCACACACGCACACACACACACACACACACACACACACACACACACACAGAGACCCCTGCCAAACCATTGCTGGGTGAATGATGATGGGGCGACGGAGATGAAGAGAACAGAGAGGAGATGGGGAGAGGGAGTTGGGGGCACATGAAGAGGGAGGACAAAGAGGAAGGCGAAGCGTCAACAGCGGCGTTGTCGCCACTAATAACCCTCAAACCTGGAGGAGGGTGCGAGAGGGTCCGCACATGTGTCCGGCATTACATCGTAATCGCATTCTCGTCCTAAGAGCCCACTTTAAAAGGTTGCGATTAGTCAATATTAAGATTGGAACAAGAGAACGGGCGGAAATTGTGAAATATTGGTTTGTGAGGAAAGAAGTTACGACGGATGTGTTTAAACTAGGATGTGCAAAATGTATAAAATGTATTCTGTGGCTAAAAACTTTGTTATTTAGTCATTTAGTATTTGGTGTATTTTCAACCACATCTCTGTCGGAGTCCTTCCTAAATGACAATGCTAATCTGACGCATAAATAAAAAATGTATGCAAGTGACGGCCGTGTAATGATTCTGTTTCCTTTGTTGTGCTCAGCGCAGTAGTTCTTCACCAGTTACAGCGTCTACATCTCAAATGAAATCAATCTCAATTATTCAATCACACCTTGGTTTATTTGCACTGATGTCCAACAGCGTCGCAAAGAGTGTGAGGAGGAAGGAGGAGGAGGAGGAGGAGAGGCGGGAAGAGAACGTGCAAGTTGGAGACTGCGATTGCGGTACAAACAGAGAGGGAGGTCTGAGTAACAACTTGTCGACACGCTCTCCAGAGAGCCCAATGTCTCAAGAATCTGCTCATCCGATACCGGCATCAACACATCGCTGCAATCCCACGGAGAGCCAGTGTGTGTGTGTGCGTGCGTGTTAAACATTCCCCCGTGAGAAAGATAATGGTGAAGCGTGTGAAAGTTGGACTACAGAGACGCGCCGGCTGATGCAATGAACAACTTGCAGGGTGAAAAACTGCATTTCGTTAATTAAGGAATTGTGTGTGTCCTTTTTTAATAAAGAGGAGGTTCGACTGCCAAACTTGGGAAGAAGAAGTCAACAGACGTGTATACACACTTGCATGTATACACACACACACACACAGTGTTGGCCTGCATCCAGGTATTTGTTGTGACTTGGCGTTGGAAGCGGAGAACAGCACTGGTTGTCCTTTAGTTCCCCCAGTGAGCCGATATCTGCCCCCCTAATTGGTTGTTAACGAGTGAGTGTTTGTGTGTGCGGTTTGTTTGTCAGTGAAAATGAAAGACAGTGTGTGCGTGTGTTTGTGTGGATGGACATGGATGCGTTTGTGTATGTGTGTAAGTCAGAGGGAGGGGCTCCAACAGAGATCTAAAACATCTGTCTAACAGACTGGGACACTTGAAGCTTTGACCTGCTAAACTAAAAAACCCACCAACACACACACACACACACGACTGTCCGTGCACACACACATTCCATTGTTGTTCAACATGCATTTGTGCGCCAGTGGGTGAGACACAGTGTGTGGGTAGTGGGAAAGAGTGCAGCCGCTGTACAATACAACCACACACACACACACACACACACACACACACACACACAGAGTGGACTTTGTGCGGACATCTGGTGGTGCAGTCTGCTCTAATGGCAACAGAACTATGGGCATCTGCACCTCACACCCACACACGCGTGCTGTCACTCGCACACAGACACACAGAGCCCGCCCTCTGCTCCTGCAGTCGGTTCAGTAGCTGTTCGAACAGCACGAGACGCCTCGCTGACGGTTCCCCCGCGGAGGCTTCGGGTTGCTGGTGTGAAACCGTTCTGTTTTGGGTAACGCGAAGAAAAGTCAAGAGGAGGAGTAAGACCAGCGCAGGGGTCGCATCCCGGTGGCTCAGTGCCCCTTGGAACGGATATGGAAATAGCTTTTTTAAAAATCACATTCGCTCCAACAGTCAGTGTGTCCTAACAGGCAGATCATCGGTGTTCCTCCCCCTCCTTTTTAGTGCTCATTTTATTGTTTTTGAAAGATTTCACCAACTTCCGAGGGAAAACAACCAATCACAGGCGAGGAGCCTCGAACACAGCTGTCAATCAATCGACCAAACTGTCAAACTAAGTAGGATTCTCTACGCCATGCACTACTGTCAGGGCATCCTGACGGTTTGAGCAAATAGGACAGGAATTATTTTTAGAAAAGTGGCCGACTGCAGCTTTAACTGCAACATCCTTGGTATTCCTTGTGGATGATTACTAGCGAATGTTAGGTATGCAGATTTGTTAAATATTCCAACAACGCTCCCGGGAGGAAAAATGAACGGAACACATAACAAATGAATTACGTAATTAAGTTTCACATATTTCCCCTGAAAGGAGGTTTTAGGAGTTACGTCGGTTTGGTGCATCACTGTTAAGAATATCAATTGGACGTAATTATAGATCATTGTTTTAACCATCGCAGAAAAAATCTGGAACCAAGTGTTTCCATTATCTGGTAGATTATCTACATAAAGCCTCAAAATCCCCCTCGGATGAGTCACAGTCATCCATCCGCAGCTGGCATCCCTCATTTTACTGACAACGCCGGGCAATACTTCTTTCCTCTATCACTGCTGCACATTTTCTGCATCCAGAACAAGCCCTCATTGGCCGGATGCTTTTTCTCTTGGTAAAAAAAAAAAATAAATGATTTATTTATTTGTTTTAGTTTGCTGCAAGTTCACGAGTGAAGGGAAGACACTTTGACATTTTAGCATCCGCTGTTTTGGCTCGGGTGAAACGAGGAGCATTGAATTGGAGATGGACGGAGAGCCTGGCAGCGAGGAGATGAGCTCTGCTGGAACGAAAAGCTGCAGGCGAGAGAGAGAGAGAGACTTCAGCCCAATAGGTCAGAAAGAGAGGAATAGCTGGGATGCCAGGAGATCAGCGCTTTTATTTTGCAGCGAGATTCCTTCCTTGCTGTGTCAGTTTCATCTTCTCTACTTCAATCGCTCCCTCTTGGATTCCTTCTCATCTCTTCTCTCATTTTTCTTTCCTTTATCTCCTTTTCTCTCCACTTCCTCACCTCCCTCCCCCCCGACCAAAAACAGATGTGCCAATGCGACGAGCTGAAACATCTGAAATGACAAACATAGAAGGAGGAGGAGTGTGAAGACGCGTCCGTGTGTGAAAATATTTAGTGAACCAGTGGAACTGTGTGTGTGCATTTTCTTTCTGTGAAACACTGAACACTGTGTGTGTTTGATTTGAAAAAAAATGAATTCATATGTAGGCAATAATCCCGCTATTTCTTAGTTGTATTACTTCCTGTCTGAAGAATTTCCCTTTTCTCTCCTTCGTTATTCACCGCGGGACTCTGAGCTCCCGGGACGCCTCATCAGCTCCAATATTGGTCACACTCAATATACTTTTAAAAACACCTTGAAACACTCTTCCTGGATAATTGGTTTAATTGCAGAGTGTAAACGAGGAGGCTGGATGGGGAGGGAGAGGCGATCGCTTTAAGTGCTACACTGGTGACGACACAAACTAAACAAGATGGAGCGGATTTGAATTCCCCCGGCTCTGTGCGTTTGTGGTGACTGGATCCCGGCGGGAGACCTTTCTGGGTCACGGCTTCACGGAGCGGTGTACGGAGAAACAAACAGGCCCACAGCGGAGAGGGGAGGGGGGGCGGGGGCGGGGACGGCTCGCCTCCAACAGCCAGCGCCAGTCGGCCATATAGGTTAACGCGCTTCACCCCGCATGGCCTCGGCCTTCCACCGGGCCGATTCCACATGGAGGGCTGCGCTCTGGCGTGTTGCCTTTCTGGCACGGCGCAGGCTTGTTGACAGCCGTGCTGCTCTATACATTTGCCTGCAGTACACATACATACATACATACATACATACATACATACATACATAAATACATATATAATGTTTGTGGCTTCGTTAGGATGAGGGACTTATCTTGAGCTCAGTTTGGGATTCTATATTTATACACACATAGCGTTGATTTTCAAAGATAAAAAAAATCCCGAAAATGCAACATTCAGATTAGCTTTTAACTCAAATATTTGAATTCATAGTGGAATTTTAAAATTTACAACAATCCCCATATAAAGGAGATGTATGCTAAAGATATTGATATATCATCAAAGTCCCTATACTACACGTCTTTTATTCATTGAATGTTGTGAACAACAAAACGTGTGTACTAACCAAACAATGGAAACAACATGACATTTTTCCTTTACAGCCATGATCGAGTCGGCTGAAACCAAAAGTCACGTGATAAAAATCTGCAAATCTTAGCCCGAAAATCAGGCTGTGCACACTGAGCGCAGAGGACAAAAGAACCAGGTGGAAAAGGTAAATAATCTCTGCTCATCTGTAATTGTTGGAGTCTTACCCTCTACGATTGTGAACAAATGTGGTGAGTGGGAAGCATTAAACAAGCGGTTCGGTCTCGCAGCAAGTGAACACTTGTATCTAGTAAGGATGATGTATTTGGATCTTGTCTGGACGCCCTGATAGCTCTCCAGAGGTTCGGACGGATATCGGAGCCCTGATTCCGGTGCATTTCCATGGCCGGAATCATCCAAATCTTTCCGGGGGCACCGGCCAAAGCGCTCGCTGTGTGTAACACCAGATGATGCTCTTTAAAGCGTGAGCACCGCAGACTATAATCTGTATAATCTGAATTGAAGCTTTCCCTGACAGATTTAATCCAATAACAACAGACCACTGCAAATATGGCGAGCCTGAGAGATACTGGAGCGTGCGTTCAGAGCGGTCGGGCGCCGACCCACACAGAGCAGCATGTGCCGAGAATACAGACACATATGCAAGAGTGCGATGGTTTATTGAACACAATTTAAAGGGATTATGAGCAAAAGGCGTTTTTTTGCTGTTGTCTGGTTCACAAAAAGATATACTTTTGTAATTAAACTTGTCTAAGTCTACACTGCATCAGTTGTCATCTGTGTGTATCTGCCGCACTCGGCCATGTCAGGGTCTCCGCTGGTGCGTTGCAAGCCCTGCGTGTGTGCGTGTGTGTGTCTGTTAGCAGAAGCGGTTTACGCCAGAAGGAGGTTCGGTTGGACCCGACCGAGGCTCACGTAGCATCGGCTGACCTTTAAAGTGGACCGCCTGACATTCCACTGACAGGCTACACCTCAGCGTTCATTCATTAAAGGCAGCACAGCATTGAGTGAGCTTTAGCACCACTTAATTAGCACCATGTCTAATTCCTTTCCAGATGTGACAATCGGATGCTGAGGTTCATAAATCCTGCCAAAGCCTGCAGGTGGGAGGGTTAAGCATATTTTTTAAACAATAGCTCAAACATCCGAATCATTAGATTTGCATCTTTCCGACAGTTGTTGAAGACGTCATGTGTCACAGGCACTTCAGGTTAGGATAAGCAACCAAAACTAAGCTTAATGTTATACTTAAAAATCCATCAAATTCTCAGCTCCTCAACACAACGAGGAATCAACTCGACTGGCACATAACGTGGAGCTCAACACCTGATAACCTATAAACAACATTTAGAAATATTGATTCCAGTGTTTGCCAACTTTCCCCAAGAAATTAATGAAATAAAATTGATGATTTTTGGCATTATTTATGACGTTGAGTATGTGACATGACAATTGAGTATATTTCTTATTATGGTTCTGCGGTTTCCATAACACTGCAGGATTGGAATATTCTATATATAGAATTTAAGGCTAAAGAGAAAAGAACTCCCTGAAACTTCTCCAGGATGAGAGAGTTAAACTGGTTCTGCTCTCTTTTGACTCGGAAATCTCTGTCTGTATACCGGCGAGTTAAAAAAAAAAAAGGTCCCTTCAGGTCAGACTCTCACAGCTTTGGGGCTCAGCAGCCACAAACTCTGAAATGCTCCAAATCCATGACAGGCTGACATTCTCGTAAGCCTATGGCAGCCATTAATCCATTCGCGAAGTGCTGAAGTTTACAATGGACACTGTGCGCTAGATTTCATTCCCCAATTTAGAACCCACAATAAGCACGTGGCGAAGTGCTACCACTGAACTCGGAAGTCATTAAGATAATTCCTCAAGGTGTGTCATCTTTCGCTGCGTCATCGTGCATCAAAATGTCTCGTGGGGCGGGAGTGAGAACTGCGCCTCATCAAAATGTGTTTCCCCTCAACGGGCCGCCTTCTAGACAGCACTTGACGGCAACCGGCCCCCGCTGCTGGATGTGCTCATTGCGGCACAGCCAGACAGAATTCATCCTTACAAGTCACTTAGCATCCCACGGAAATCATAGAAACTTTTATTTCCTGCATACAGGAAGGAGGAACTCTCCCCAGCCTGAGACAACGCCGTCAGTTTTCAGCGTTTTTTTTCCCTCACCGGCTCTTCAAGAAACGTCAATAAATAATAAATAAGCCACACCCACATACGTGCCGGCTTCTGAGACATTGGACTTCAAGCTACTCCAGGACACATTCAGTTTGGGTTGATTCTGGGGGCTCCTGTGGACAGAGGCGGTACTGTACACACTTTTGCCTGTTTGTTTGTCAGTTGACAGTTTGTCTTTTACTGCAACTGCAAGGTTGTGACGGCCTGGTGCCGGCTGCTCTCGGGGTTCTGGTTCTCCTGTGCCTACATTCACAAGCACTTAAGCCCAAGTTTCCAGCAGTGCGTGAAACGAGTGGGAAGGGCGGACCACCGAGGCAACGCTCCGCCCCTCGCGGTTGCCACATCACCGAGGTCTCCTCCTCCCAGCAGAGTGTCGACAGGCATCAAGAACAAATACGTAAAAAAAGCAACTCCTGCTTGCGGCCGTGATCCTGCAGAGGCATCCGTGTGGAATTGAGCCGGTTTCACTAGCAGGTACATCATCAGTCCCACTTTGTAGGTCAATGACTGCGACGTGAAAGCAGTCTCGAATGGCGACAAACTCCCAGACAACTGATCACTTTTTTTCATTGGGAGATTGCTCTGGTTGCGCAGGTCGGCCCCCATTAGCTTTGTTTTCTAGAAGCAGCCGGCGGTTTTTTCAAGCAACGACCAAACAAACGCAACCCGTCCAGCACCGAACAGCTGACAGGCAACGACGGGCGACTCGCCTGTGTGTCACGCAAAGCATTTAGCTGCTGAAGAGACAGACATTTCCCCCGGGAGTTGTCGGAAAACGAAAAGGAGCTAAAAGTAGAGTGAGTGGACATAATGTCCAGCAGAGACTGCAAACGAACGCTAACGCTGCTTCCTGCCCGCTGGACGTGACGTGATGTGAAGAGGCATCTGTCCGAAATGGTTTCCCTCACGGCAGCTTTGTGACGGGATAATATGCGGGTGTGTGATGCATTTACAGCTTCTCATAATTACTGAAGACGTTCTCAACAATACTACAGATTCACAGTATGTAACGGATGGGATTTTTGTTGATCACCAGGTAATCCCGAGACTCAGACATTACAATGGGCACCAAGCACTGCACCATATTTTCACCATAAAATAAGCCAAGATTCTGAAAAATGGCCACGTGAGCTACTTCATTTATCATGTTTTTTTTTTTACATTGCTTAGTCTTGCAATGTGCCGTGTGTTCAGCCTAATGTCAACGCTCCACTCAAACCTCTTCAGTTTTTCATCTGTACAGGCGATTTGGTTTTGTTTTTATGTCGGCCCAGCAATTTACTAAACAGCAGCTCATCTTTTGCACCGATGATTCAACCGGGACAGATTCCTACTCATCCAAGCAAAGTGCGAGTGCTTGGCCGAAATAAGCGTGCCGTCCAACACCTAAAATAGCTTCCTGATGTGCTGTATGTAAATGTATACTGCCTGGTATCTATAGGGCACTATAAGGTATACAAATATGAAGGAAATAGGTGTCCAGGATGTAAGGCAAGCCATTAGAGCCTGGTTATTCCCCACCCAGCACGCGCGATGCAATGTGTGTGGGTGATCCATCCACTGAGGCACAAGCGAACGCTAATGAGACTGAAGATACAATAGGGAGATAGAGAGATAAATAAAACACACACTCACACAAAATACCACAGAAACAGACTCAATTCTGGCTAGCGATGATCAACACTGATGACCATTAATAAACACATTATGGAAAGGGGACAGGACTTTATGTTACTAAGGCCAATATTCCCACCAACATCCACCTTGTGTAGCTGCAGACAATGCCACTGCAACAGCACACACACACACACACACACACACAAATAAGCACTCTGCGAAGTATACAGAGAAACCCAGACAAAGGGAGATAAAGCCAGTCCCAAACACACACGTGCGAACACACAGAGGATAGTATCTCTTTCTCTGCGTCCGACTCGACCTCATTAGCCATGCCGAGGCCGTAGCGCGGCTCACAGAGCTGTAGAGCTGGACGGCGGCCCACAGCCGGCGAAGGTCAGCCACCACTCAGTTCCCCTCCCAGAAGGCCGACGCCGGCCTCTTCCTGATGATCAGTTGCACATTAAGATGCGCGGGGAAGGTGACGCAGCCGTTGTGGTGCAACGCTGCGCCATAACCGGCTCAGCCAAACCCAAGAGGACGCGTGGAGACGGACGCCTGCTGTCAGTAACCTGAGCGTGTGACTACTGAGGCGCTTTGTGCAAGAGAAGAAAAGAGAATGTGATCGTGCTCCAACAGGGTGAATGCAGCGATGTTGTTTTTGAATTGATTACACAGTACAGCTATATGTATGTGGATTTGAGTGTTGTTGAGAAATTGAAATACATTTTTGGGGAAATGTAGCAGCCGAGGTTCGCACTTCCAATCCTGCAGTTACCGGCGCACCCTCTCTGTCACGGTTGGGCCTTGTTTCCTGTTTTATTGTGGAGTTGTGTGTTTCTGGTTTTCCTGGGTAACCTCACTTCCTGCCTTGTCCTGTCTTCCCCTGTGATTGTCGGATTGTTTCCACCTGTGTCCAATCACCTGCACCTCCCTTGTGTATTTAAGCCCGGTCTGTCTGTTGTCTCTTGTTGCGTCATTGTCTACGGTTGTCTGCGGTTTCACTGCTTGTTCCTGTCCCTGGTCCCTATTCATGTTGGTTTTTGCCCTGAGCGGTATTTTTGAGTTTGACTGTCTTTTGACAATTAAAGTCCGTTTACTTTCCGAACGCTGCACCTGAGTCCTGCCTCTCCGAGCTTGCCGCTGCGAATCACCCTGACACTCTCTACTCCATGATCAACTGTGCCAAATTGAAAGAATTCCCTCAAGGTGATGATGTTGTTAGTTTTTTAACCGTTGTCGGATGTATTTTGTCTCGAATTTTGTGACGAAGTGGTTTGTTCATCCAGCTAAAGTTAGAGATGAACCCTAGGCTGTTCCCGGGTGTCCACTACACCTGAGCCCCATTTTCTACTCTTTAGGTGATGTCTGAAGCCAGAAGCAGCAGCTTTCGAATCGCTTATATCGCTGCAGAAAACGGAGGGAAGGAAATCCAGCTGATCCCAATGTATGTGTGACGCACATGCAGTACGCATGTATAAGGCACGACGGGTTATAGGTTTAAGAGCCACTTTCTTGCTGGATGTTGCGCAGGCCGTTCAGAGGAAGGAGGGATTTGTGGCTCACAGTGGGGTCCATTGTCCACACGTCTGCCCACATCGCTGTCCATGACCAGTTGCATTATGCCATCGCTCCTCTGCATTTCACGTCAAATCACAGCATCCCCGTCCATTTTCCCCTCCTAAAATGCATTCATTCAGCGGTCGCTGAGCGCAAGGCAAGCAGCCAAGCAAGACCTTTCCGAGTGTCGGGACTTGGAGTAAAATGTCGCTCTCTGGTTTTGGGGGAACGGTTTCATAGGAGTTACAGCGTGCGGGTCCTCAAGACACTTCAACGGGACGGCCGAATCTCCACCTCAAATCATTTGTGACATTGTGGAGACCCTCATAGGCAGAACAAATGGCTTTCTCTCTATTTTCTCTCCAATACTTACAGTACCTGAGCCGTGGGAGAAAGATTGGCATTAAACTTGCTCTCAAATCCATTTATGACAGGGTGTGGAATTGTGACCATAAAGTCTGTCCTTTCAGTAGCTATAAACCTCACGGCGAGGATCCGCCGCCGGAGGAAAGTCAGGGTTTCTTTAATCATCAAAAGTTTGACGTCTTTTGACTACGTATTAAAAAGCGTATATTGATCTTCAAGCAAAAGCTTTTTTTTAGAATGTGATTTCCCAAAGTCCTGTGCACCGACGGCCTCCGGGTACAGCGGAGCATCTGAGTGCTGGCTGGCCTGACCCGGCCTCATCTCCCCCCAAACGGAGCCCCACGTTTCATCACCATCTCGCTGGCGTCCCAGATGGAGCTCGGGCTGACACCACCTTGATGGATGGCATGCGGAACGGCAGATGGCCATAAAGGACGCTCATTAGCATAATGGCATGCATATACGGCACACCTTGTACCACGGGGGCCCGTCGCCCCGCGCACCGCCCCGGGGGGCTTGTGACAGAGGTGCCATGGTGTGATTGTCTTGTAAACAGGGCGTTTTAAAAGAAAATATTTAATGAGAAAATATAACGTGAGAATCGACACAACAAGTGTTTCCATTCACCAGAATCCTGTAAAGAACCTTCAATTCTGCTCTTCTCTGTGCAACCGGGATGAAGGAATGACTCGGCTGGGACCGGCCGACCTTGCAGGCCATTCACACGGCGCAGAGAGGAGAGGAGAGCCGTTGTTAAATGGAAGGTCAATATTTACAGCATGTGGAGCCCACTTGTTTTCATATATTGGTAGCACTAGTGTGCCCTTGGAATATTGCATTACGTAAATGTATTTTTCTTCCAATTTATGTGAAGTTAGGGTTAACTTCATGACATGTTATACAGACATCTGTGGGTTGCCCCCTTACAGCCGTGGTCGTGCCGTTTCCATCGCCCAGCACGACTTGGGGTTCACGGGGTTAATGGAATAACCACAGGTTTGATCCCCAGAGCAGCCATGTGAGCAGCATGAGCACAATAATGAACCTGCCGGCTCGTTCCGACTCCCCCGAGGCCGTGCCGTAATTGGACCAGTGGCATCGGACACATTGCATATTATGAAGGGACACGAGGAGTAAAAGGACAATGACTGCTCTGTGTTTTTGTTTTTTTTTAACTACCCGAACTGAGAAAAAAAAAAGAGAAGATTAGATTTGCCCGCACGTGTTGTTCTTAATTCTTTAAGTCTATCAACACCTTGTCAACGCAAGAGTTTACGGCCTCTGAGAGGCACAGCGGTGCTTTGTTTCCTTTCTCTCTTCCGCGTCCAACGTCGCACCCCTCTCCTTTCCCCTTCTTCTCCCCCCCCCAACGACCCCCTCCCGGTCCACCCACAAAAAACAACAAACCTCCGCTTTCTTTCATCCCCCCCCCCTTCTCTCACTAGCATCGTCTGTTCCTCCCCACATTGTATTTTCAGATCACATCCCGGCACTGGCTTTACACACTAAGTCACTCTGCACCTCATCACTCAGTGGAAAGTCAAGGAGAGGGCAGAGAGAAATGGTGCAACAGCAACGGCTCGAGAGAAGACGGAGAGAGGGGAGGAAGCGGGAGAGGAGCACAAAAAAAAGGAGTGAGAATATAAAAAGGAGGTGGGTGAAAGGTTAAAAATTAAAAAGGCAAAGAGAGGAGGTCAGGGAGAGGAGTCGAGGGGAGGGACACGGAGAGGAGCGAAAGGCCGATAAGAGACAGAGTGGGGGGTTGGGGGGGAATGAGGTTAGCAAAATGAAAGACATCTTTATGCAAAGGATGTGGCTCGAGTGAAAGAGAAAGAGAAGGAGGCAGAGCAGAGAGAGAGTCCAGAGATTTATGGCGGGTTGTTACGGAGCACCGACTGAATAACAGAAGGTGAGACCAGGTGAATAATTCATAAGGATACAGGGCCGTGTGTGTGTGACATGTGGGTAACACTCTCTCACACACACACACACACACACACACACACACACACACCGTCTCTCAGGCACCCTTAGGCCAACTCATCTATGAAAGAACGAAAAGACAAGCCACCCACTTCCTGTGGACGGTCTGAATTATTCCTAGGAGACGGCTGCCCTCGCCCTCAGGCTGAGTTGTCTCACTAAACTGTGGCTACATTTTGACCAAATTATATTTAATTAAGGTGCAATAATTTAATTTCCTCTCGTCTTCACAAAAAGTGGTAAGAAACTCCCAGCTGCAATACGTGTCAATCAGAGGTCAGCATGTTTCACTCTTCTGACCTCACATCATTCCACATTGTGAGGAAAAGTAATAGGACGAAGGTTTCCTACGCCTGGAGAATTCTTTTTTGCGACCGCATTGCAGGAAGACGTGTGTGCAGTGCTACAGGGAGGACGACTTCACGGAGGCCTACCCTGGAAGTTAGCAACCCACCGGTTCACTAGACAATATCAAGGGATTCTGATACATTTTGGATTATTACAGATGATAGGCTCAAAGGCAAACAAAGGTTTAAGAGGACAAAATCTTCAGAAATTGACCACACTTTGACAAGTTTGAAAGCATAAATACAATAGCAACTTAAAAAGCGTAACATTATATAGTGTCAGTTTTAAGATTTACCAGAGGGGTATTTACTGACATGTTAACTAAAATTTGTAAATCACACTTTTTTTATTTTGGCAGTTTTGGCCGAACCACAATGGAAAAAATGAATTAATTGCGATGAGTAATTGTTCGAGATTCAGAATTTTGCACTTGCAGCATACATAACCAGGGAAACCCAAATAGATGCACAAGCAGTCTGACGTTTCATTGAACTTTCGACTTTGGCAATGACAGTATGGAGTTAAAATGTGTTTCAGTTAGGCTACATTTAGCATTCATTTCAAACCAATCTGTGTTCCATATACGGTAGTACAGCTCCCTTTTCAAGCAATAACAATTGTATATTTAGACAGAAAAAGAGTAAATGCTTTAGAGCTGTAATTCGCTAAACATGCTTAATGTGTATACAAGAACATAAACCCATAACTTTTCAAATACGTTTGGCAAGAACAAGAAAATCAGCCCAATCCAAACTGCAACTAGAAACTGTACTTTGTTTTTGTTGTACTTTTTCGTTCAATTAGAAACCAACACACGCACACACAAAACACTCAACTTCAATTTTATGACTGACCAACTTTTTCCCCTCAAACACTCACCGAGTTGATGCAGGCCAGCTCCTTGTTGAGGAGCCACGGCAGCGAGAGTTTGCCCTCTCCTCTGTAGCACGACTGGATCCTCTCTTTAATCCTCTCCTTTATCCGTCTCATTGTGAACAGGCACAGAGCCGACTCCTTGGGCGGCTTGGCCCTGTTCTTCTGACCCTGGGCGAACACGGTAAACAGAACCTCCTCGTGCTCTTGAATACCGAGCGAGCGGGCCAGACGGGCCCCTGGCCGGGCCAGATAGGCGTCCTGAACCAAGCGGTACTCCACTCCGTCTTTGGTGCAGCCGATGGGGAATTCGACATAGGAGTAGAACTTCGGATCGTCGACACACAGGCGCACTATTTTAGAGGTGAAGAACTGTTCGCTGCTGGCGTCCGGCGAGGTGAGCTGGGTGTCGAGCTGCAGGGTCAGATAATACACAAACTGCTCGCTGTTGAAGCCGTAGATGTAGTAGATGTCGAACGCCGGGAACTTGGAGAGTGTGTCCGATGGGATCTTCAACTGCGAGGACACAAACTCATCCTGGTAGACGAAGCTGAACATGTCGGCGTTCTCCTCGTTGGACATCAACTTGCGGCTGGACAGCGTGGGGAAGTACTCTGATTTCCCGTCGATGGGGGTGCCAACGAAAAGCTTCCCGCCTCCGCCGAAAAGATCCGGGGAGATCACGACGCCCGACATGGTGCCCGCCTCGGCGACGCTGGACAGGTAATGCTCTTTGCGGTGGTGGGGTTCGCCCAGCTTGAACAAGTCATCCAAACGCAGGAACTGGCAAATCCCCTGGGAGGTACTCCCACAGGCAATCAGCCGGTTGTGGGCGGCATCGAGTAGCAGCAGTTTGTTAACATTGGAGGTCTGCACCAGCTCGTGGGGGCAGGACTGGACGCCGGGCGGAGGGTAACACCGAGGGTTGTCTGTGACCGGGCCGGTGACATGGCTACGTAGCTTGGTCAAGTTTTTCGACAGCTTGTAGATCCAGTTGACGCCGCCCAGGTAGACCTCGCCCGTTTTGTTGTGAACCACCAAATGCGTGAGGCCTCCTTCCGGTGGAAGGAAGGAGAGGAGGGGGGTGGAGGGCATGGACAGGGAGAGGAGGAGGAAGAGGATGGGGGGTACGAGAAGACGTGGGTTGAGGTAGGAGGACATTGCGGTGGGGGGGGGGGCGAGTGGGTGCCGCTGTGGTTTCTTCGCAGCGTGTAATCCTCTGCAGGGTCAGTCAGTGCCTTTTAGGACTGCAGGCTACGATGGTAGAAGCTGGAAGAAGACTTTTAAAGCGATTGCTTCTTCTGTCTTTCCTTTTTCCCTCCGTGCTCCGCTTTTGTTTTTACAGCCTCAACCCCTGATCCTCGGCCGCCACCAGCCCTGAGAGAGAGAAAACAAGGAAAGATCTTAACAACAACATCAATACATTCATGGGCTTCTGTTTTTAACATCCAGAGGCCTGACGAAAAAATGATTAATTTGTTTGTATCGAAATGACAAGATACTAAATATTTAACCACGAACTCCAAGGCCCTGTTGCCAAAGTCTAAAAAACACAGATGAAAGCACTATCGGCTTTGTTTTATTGACTTCTCGATTCTTGGCTCACACCGCTCTGTGAAGTGCATCTTTCAAAACAAGACAGGGCCGAACATTGCTCCTCTGCGTATTGATTGTCTGGTGGTATCAAAGGATCCAGCAGACTAAGTGTGCATACGCACACAAGAACACATTTAATAAACTTCAAATACAAACACAACCTGTGACACGGGTGTTTTGCATTGAAGAAAACATTTAAACATCTTTTAAACAGCATGTGCAACAAACGCAGACAAACAAAATAACACAGGAAAGTGTGTGGGGGGGGGCGACTGATGAGCAGCATTGTGATTGCAGGTAAACACAGAAATTATTATACAAGGGCTGCAGGGAAAAGGAGAATCCTACAGTATATTTACAAGGGAGTAGTAGATAGATACGAGCACACTGCTTCGGGAGAAAAGACAGGAGAAGAGAGCGAGAGAGAGAGAGAGTGAGAGTGAGAGAGTGAGAGTGAGAGTGAGAGTGAGAGTGAGAGTGAGAGTGAGAGTGAGAGAGAGAGAGAGAGAGAGAGAGAGAGAGAGAGAGAGAGAGAGAGGCTTCATACCAGTCCTATATTAAAAAAGCAGGGGAGATGGTGGGAAAGATTTTTTTGAAGTAAAAACAGAGGCAAAGGAACGAGAGATGAACCATTCCATTAATTTTCCATCCAACTCCTTTACCCGCTTTTCCAGGTCTGAAATTGCTCCAGATGCCAGGACCTACCGGAGAAAGGTCTGGAGGAGAGCCAAAGCCTTGGGAGGGCTAAAGCAACACGGCTGGCTCCGCATGCCAAATCACTGACACTACAGGCGCCATTATTGCCATCGCCGCGTGATGAATCACCATGGGCGAGGCCCAAGAGGTTTAACTTGGTTGACACTGGTTGCAGGTGCTACCACGCACTTGCCCATACGGACTGCCGTTAACCATTCGTACCAATTCACACGCCGCAGGCACAGCCCACGGGAGCAATTTTTGAGTTTAATGATCTTGCCCAAGGACAGATGGTCACATGGTCCTCTGATTAAATTGACTACATATTAAAATAGGCCGTCATAATTGTTTCAAACCAACCATGTGCTCATATACTGCCAGACCTTCTTTTCATTAGCTTATTGGCTTGTCGGCTAAATAAAATGCACAAGGCAAAGGCTTGTTTCATAATGGAGTTTGGTCAGCAAACTATTCTCGTCTCGGCTGTTCCTCATCGCCCCCGTTCATTGCATTGCACGCTCCCCACCGCCCCCCCTCTTCTTCTCTCCCTCTCAGACACTTCACTTCTTGTCAATAGTGCCTTTTATCTCCAGCTCGGCCATGATTACAGTGTCCCAGATGATGATGCCATTGCCTGTCCCATCAGGACAATACAGCTACTGTCGGCATCTCAAGCGCACACACACACACACACACACACACACACACAACACGCATACTGTACAGTGACACCAAACAGACCTGCCCCCCCCCCCCCCCCCCCCCGCCCCACTCACACACAGCTTTAATGCATGCGCACTAAACAGATCGACAAGAAAATGTACACAGTGACGGGAGGAGAGGAAATTCAACTTGCTTTATGAAGTGACACGTGAAGACGGCTATTTTGGCAGCATGTTTCATCGCACCTTCTCTGATGTATTTTACAGATTCTATAAATAAGTCGAAACCAATCAGCACACATGGACTTAGTGGCCATGTAGCTTTAGTAGCCGGTGGAGCTGAGCTGTTTGACTAAACTGGGACAAAAAGATGAAAGAAAAATTAACTGAAAGACAAGTTTTGCATGTTCTAAAAGGAGTACAAACTTTAATCCAGCTTTGGTACAAGACATTTTAGCATGACATCATTTTGTGGTTATCAAAGAGTCTTTACCAAGAAAACCTTGAATTACCGGCCTTGTGTGTGCATGTGTGTGTGTTTCTGTGTGTGTGTGTGTGTGTGTGCATGTGTGTGTGTGTGTGTGCGTGCGTGTGCGTGTGTGTGTATGTGTGCGTGCGTCAGGGCCATCCTGAAACCCACCTGACACATCAGATGAAGCTTTAGAGGCGGTCAGGTCGGTCCTGCGCTGATTTATTGCTGTAGGCACATCGATTGCATACACAGCCGCAGACCTTGGCCAAACACTTAGGCTAATTTATACACACCACTTCCTTAGCATGGAGCTCACATCTGTGAGTCTTTGCGCATGTGTGCGTGCTTCCTGCATCTACTCAATCGTATTTACTACTGTACACACAGACGCGCGTCCACTCGCGTCCATCCATTAGGCGCTTGTACATAAAGCATTCATAACCACAGGGTAAAGTATAAATGTTTACACCTTTTTCCACTTCAAAGCACATTTTTTCCGGATGACAGGCGGCAGAGGGAGAAAATACTGGAAACGAGCCACTTGGTGCCGTCACCTGCATTTAAGACCCTGATGATAAATGTAAGTGAGCTGAAACGTTTTCTACATTTTTTCAACACGTTTTCTACATATAAGCAGCAGCAATGGCGTAAACCACTGATGGCTATGAACCTTGGGCTTTGTAACCATGGACTGCATAGAAGAAGTGGACATCGCCAGTGTAACATCGCCCTGTGGACTTTAAATCAAAAAGACTGAAAGAAAAAAGAAAATCGCCATCTCCTGTTTTTGCTGATGTGTAGTGACAAGAGATGGCGGAGCGAATTACAAGTACTATGTATTTTACAGTATATTTGTATAGACTGACAACTCCAAAATGGACAACACTGTTTTGGCGAGCTGTCAATCACAAAGCAGCCACACACCATAAAGCCTCCACTAAAATGACCAGAATTTACTAAATAAACAATTAAATCATGTTTAAAACTTCTACTGAGGTAATAGATAAAGGAGTTAGGTAATTTCATCATGTAACTCTATCAAACCAGACTTCTTCCTGAAACCACAGGAGCTCAGTGAACAACTCCATGCTTCAACAAGAAGCTTGCCAATGGAGAAATCGATGGCTTTAAAAATAAATGTGCATTGGCTCTTTTTTATCCTTGAGGCTTTCCGACTGCTACGCGAGCCCCTAAGATACTCATGATCAACGGTCCAAGTTGTCTCATTTCAAGCAAAACAAAATCCATTGAATGCAAAGGTGTCCCTCTCTGAATCTTCTTTGTCTTGTCCAAACAGTATTTACTTCCCTAATAAGTTTTTGGCGCCCGGCTGCAGTTGGCGATGCAATGCATAATCCTGCCAGGTGTTTCCAATTATTATAGTGATTCACAGTAACAGGAGCAGACCAGCCAAGGGCAAAGAAAGACTGCTAATAGCAACAAAACCGGATTAGAAATACTCAAAAACTTTAGAAAGTTTGCAAGCAGAATTAAATCCGATTAAATCACACTTTTAACTCCACGCCTCTTGCAACAGATGGCTTCAAAGTTGCGCAGCAGGTCGGATGAGGACAGCGGAGGAGGAGGATATGAGAGCAGGGACACACTTGAACGTGAGGGGATTTCTATTTAGAATCCATTTTGCAAAAGGCGTAATATTGACAAGCACTAATACTGCAGACAGTAGTCGACTCACATCCTCCTCGCCTGGCTCCTAACAGATACACAGAGACGAGGAAGAAGGGAAAGGAACTTGAAATAAGAACTAATAAAAAACAGTCTGGATACAAACTGCCAAAAATATTGAATATAGAAAAGAAATCTAGCATTGTCTCATTTGGTACCAACTAACAGCAGACAGGTTTCATTACGTTCCCTTTTCCTGATAATTTGGGAGATGTCACCTCTCAACTGCTTTGTTTGAATATGCAAAGCAAATAGGATTAAATCCTTTCATGGGGTCTTTGATGTCATTAACTCGGAGCGGATGACTCTTCTAAATGAGACCGAGCCATCGAGTAAAATAGACGACGTTGGCTCATTTCAAACTTTGAGGAGTGTACTCAACAACGCTGGTCACGTCAGCCCGTCTTCTGCCGTGGGCACACTGTATGCGGTCTGATGACGTATAGGACGATAGGCTAGCTAGCGAGGTAGCTCGTCCTGCTCCGGAGCGGCGAGGCGTTGAGCGGAGGGACCTTTGAGAGACCAGCAGCTCACCAACAGCCAAAAGTTGGGCTCATTTTCTGTAACCAGTAAAGCACAGCGGAGTTAGCAAGCCAGCTAACTAGCTAGCCGTGCATTCTTTATTGCCACACTGATTACAGTCCAACGGATAGTAGCTCGCCCTAGCAAAGGTGCTCATTAAAAATGGCCGCCTCTACTACAATAGTTTGAATTGGAATGTCCTTTCTGGTCCTTTTTTACTAAATTTTAAATTACCATTTGTTTTAATTCCTTCCATTTGTGAGGTTAGTTGCTCATTTTAAACCAGGACCAGGTCTCAACTGGCACAGGATGATCTTTTAATTGCATTTTGCGGTGTTCTATCTTCTATGCAAAAATAATTGGACCGACCCAAGACAATATGCCACACCGTCTAAATTAATTGGACCCCTCGCCTCTACTCGTGGTTGAATCAAATGGAATAAAATCGGTGTGACGAAGGAAGGAATGAAGGAATAAAGTGAATGTGGCTTGGACTGTGTGCGTTTGTGTGTGTCTGGGAGACACAGTGGTTTGTTTACAGTCGCACTCTATAACCGACAGAGACAGCTGCACACACACACACACACACACACACACACACACACACACACACACAGCCTGCAAATTTAATGACAGTCATTCAACATTAAAGAATGCCTCTTGGGTATAATAGGTATTAGCAGGAGGAAGCAGACAATACAAAGACGCACACGAAAGCAGACGGATGGACAAACACATAAATGTAGGAACAGATAGATTCACACTCTGCCAGGTGCAGACGGAGCCGTGCAAATCTACAGTGTCGGCGAGCAGACCCGAGTGCCTGAGCCCTAATCATTCTTAATCCGAGTCTCCTGTGCGGTGCGTCCCCTCTGTCTCCGAGCTCTCGGGATTCAAGGATTGTCAAGATAAAGTAAAAACCCTAACAAACCGCAGTACGCTTGTTTTCGCACCCTGCAAAGGGTCCCACAGGGTCACGTTTGTTATGTTTTGGCTGATTTTCATTCATTTCACACTCCTCTTACAGGAAGCACTATGAATTCTACACTTGTAGGTGGAGAGGGCGGCAACAATTGCGGCTATGGAGTGAGAGTTTTCCTAATTAAGCGGAAGAAGTGAGTCATGCCTCTCATTCAAAACACTTATTAAACGGCGTTAAGCGGCCGGCGCAACCAGACACGTCGGAGACCATAATCCTTGGTTCTTAATAACTTATTTCGTGGAATTGAATCTGACCCCAAAATAGTGTACAATTAGTCAGAAAACTGCTGCCACCTCAGCAGATTGCTTTACAAGTGAAATTTGTTTGTGCCATTGTTCCTGTGTAGCTTCCTCTGCATCTCCATTTTGTATTTTGAAATCCAAAATACTTCAGCACAACGAAATAAAACTCAAGCTGTATGCGAGTTGTTGAAATGAAATGTCAATGACAACTTTAATCTATCGATGTAATGGCGAGTGTGTAGTCACCTCTTTGTTGCTACGAACACTTAGCTAGATCACCCGGTACCTGAATTGTGTGTGTGTGTGTGTTTGTGAGTGTGAGTGGGCGGGTGGGTGGGTGACGGTTCTCCGACAGCTTTTCTAGTAGACGTTCCTGCAGTAAACTGCTCTTACACTCATGGAAATAAAACAATTGTATGTGACATGTGTTTTCACTGGCAGCCGAGGAACAGTGATGCTGGCAGTGAGGTGAGGCGTCATGTGAAAGGCATCCAAAACTCCAAACAGTTCAGCGTTTTACTAGACCTGCATATTTTCTGTTAGTTTAGAAGGCTGATGCCATGCTCACGCTTTGAGAAATGTGAGGCAAAGACGGAAGGGACTATTAGCTTGGGTGTGCCATAAAGACGAATGTCCCCAATGAGCACTGTTGACCATTGACCATTAACGCCTTCGGAAAGGACAACGCATGCTGTCCCCCACAGAGACGACATCTCCTTACCACAAATGGACATACATTAATTGTCCAACAGAGGTGAAGTTCAGGATTGAGAGACAGACGGAGAGATGGATAGAGAGACGGGGAATGATTTCAGACATGCTTTAAAATGAAAGAAGAGAGGAATCTCTCTGCAGTTGCATTATTCTTATGATGTCTTTTTAACTGCAGTGAAGTGTGTGTGTGTGCGTGTGTGTGTGTGTGCTACTACGTGTGTGTTTGTGTGTATAGTCTCCAAAGAGGGGACCCTGCAGCTAGAGCCATTTAGAGGAGCTTTAAGTGCTTGAATAGGCCTAGAAACACAGTTCTTTATCAGGGAATTTGGCGTAGATAATTGAAGCTGGCTCCCAACCAAAGATGAACAATTTTGCGGTTTAAGGAAAATGAGAGTGAGAGAGAGCAGCAAAGAATGGAGAGATGGAGAGAAAGAGAAAAAAAAGTACCCATTTATTCCAGGTCTGCAAGTAGAAAATCGCCACATTGGAAAAAACAGTCAATACGCTGACAGAAGGAGAGAGGAGAGTTGCTGGTGCTGCTTGCAGGTCTGTGTGGAGACAGATAGGAAACTGAGCTCATACTGTAGTTCCATATATCTGGAGGCGAGAGGGACATCGTCATCAATCTTGGATGAGAGACTTTGTGCTCGTAATGGCAACAGAAACCTCTTTTCATTGTCACCGCGGTGCTGCGGCGGCGCCTGTTCAAATGTCCACGCGCTGTCAAGGGTGCTTCTGCACGAGGCCGGGCGGAGCGGGGTTTCAGATCCAGCCGTCTTTTAATTAGAGACCAAATGTGAAGTGTCAGAGCAGATAACCCCTGGTGACAGGTTATATTTTTCAGGAGCAAATGCAGAGTTGGTGAGGCAATTTTTAAGCGACTGCCACAGGGAGACTTTCATCTCCTCCGCTTGGTCCTGAGGGATTGAGGTGAATCAAAACCCTCAACATTGCTACAGTAGAGATTTAGATTTATCTTTAATGGACGTATTAGTGTATCAGACCAGCAGTTAGTGAAACACAGACACGAGGTGACATTACGCAAAATGAGATCCTTCAGGAGATCCGTCACAAGCTGCCGCTTCTGTATGAGCTCACTCACTGTGGAATCAACCTCACGGTGTGCGGTTGCCCAGCGTGTCTCTCCGGGTTTAAAATCGGACGCCATGATAAAGTAATGTCCAACGGAGTGAGAAGGTCATCTGTGCTGATCAGAGGCAGCGCACTTCAAATCGGTTAAAGAGGTGAGAGGAGGTTAAAATAACTGGAGATTGCAGATGATCACAGTAAAAGCATTTTGGCTCTTAAGTAAGACTAAAAGGGAAACCGAGATTAACAGCGGCCATGAGCCAAACGCTGGCAAATTCTGCAATTGTCTCCTCCATCAGCCGCTCTGGCAGGTCACCAACCGCCATGTGAAGGACCTCTGTAATAAATGTAAATAAAGCCGCTCGGTCAAATTGTCAACACAGTGGGTAGATACACATGCTCCTGTTTCCTGCAGAATTAGAGGGACGCTTCTGTTATGGGGATCTGTCCTGGTGGTCCCCGGGAATTATAACATACGAGTTTTGAACTTCTCATTTCCTCGGCTTGGGGTTTGATTGGATCTGATTGGATTGCATGACTGAGGTTAAGCGCCTAAAGGGAGTTTAAGGTTTTTTTTTGCAATATAAAATATGTAGGTAATATGAAGGTTGCTAAAAAAGGGGCTAAATGAGGCTATAAGCCGCATCTGTGTTACAGGCTCCTTTTCAAAATAAAGGTCGTGCTTCAGAGGACGTTGATGGTTTAGGCCTTCAGAGACACGAACAGGGCCGCTGCCCCCCAAAACCCTCCTGGAGAATAGTTTGCTTCACACGCGGAGCTTGTGTGGTGAAGTGCGGGTGGGTTCATGCATCCCTGTACCCTCACGCTCGTTTGTGAGCTATTTATGCTTCTAATCCACTTTTCAAACCCCTCACGTGTCAACTGCCGGATGTCTTTGGCTCGGCGTACTTTTTCAACACGCGCACCACACAGGAGTTAATGCTCTTTCTGCTGCCGTCTTCGCGGATGCCAAGCGCACGGAGGAGGTATATCACACTTGATTAGCCGCTGCCACTTGAATCCGCCAGTCCCGCACCTACGCAGACCCACACCTACGCGCATGGCATCACCGGGACATATGCATAGCTCAGGGCGAGAGGACGCCTTCCAAGCCAAAGCTGCCTTCATCTGAGAGTTGGGCGGTGTGTGTGTGTGTGTGTGTGTGTGTGTGTGTGTGTGTGTGTGTGTGTGTGTGTGTGTGTGTGCGCGTGTGTCATCTTTCCATATGTCATCTCTCCCCTGATGTGACCTTTGCACACAGATATTTTCTTCCTGCCGTGAAAGCAACACTGCTAACACAATTACACTGAGCTAATGAACAGTGGACCCCGATAGAGACCCACACACACACACACACACACACACACACACACACCACACTCCATGCATATCAATCTTCTTGTAAAGGCTACATTTGCATCTTTAATATAAATGAAAGTGCTCATTAAAGAGCACACAGCAGTTTGCATCGGACGGAGGAAGAGCTTGTCTCAATCCGGAGCGTTTAACCCCCCCGTGCTCCCCCCTCTCTCCTATTAAATCCAACCTTCTTTTCTCCTCCCGGGGGCCGGGGAAGTAAAAACGCTTGGCTCATATGGTTGTTCGAAATGGATGCGAGTGGACGTCTTCGACAGCATAGCAGTCCAAAACCCCGAAAATAAACAATTTGCACTCAACAACAGGGAGAAAATGTGCAAATGTGTGTTGCTTTTTCTTAATAAATGACTGAAACAATATCCTCTGTTGTTCAGTCATCAATTAATCCACTAAAGGACTAATCACGCGGCTTGTTAGCAGAGTGTTTTAGTTATCAGAGCTGTGCAGAAAATGCTGTTCTGGAGGCTTTAGGAGAAAATCTTCAGTCTGAAAAGGGCCACATTAAAATGCTGAAAATTGGCGGCAGTTTTTTATTTCTTTTTAAGTATCAATATTTTCATTTAGTGAGCGTGTTGTGAGCGGATGACTAATAGCAATAATGCTGCCAAGAAGCATGTCTCCCATTTTCTCAGCGAGAGCAAGAAGCGCGTAACAAGAAATGATCCCGCTGAGACATCTTACATTAGACTTTTGCACCAGTATGAATACAATTGTTTCATTGGTGGTCACGCTAATCTTTACAAAATGCTCTTGAGGGCTCTTCTGGGGTAATACACAATGAGAGCCATTCAAATATAAAAACATATTTCTTTAATCCACCAACACAGAATAATATCCCCCTCTTGAATGATTGCTGTATGAGGAGTGTCCATAAGAGGACATTCTAACGCGCGCTCACTTCCTGCCATGATATATCCTAAAAAGATGACTGTCAATGTGGTCTAAGCCATGGGTGTCCCTAGGAGGGGGGGTGGAGAGAAACGTTTCCATTTAGGAAATGTACAACGTCTTCTCTATTCACATGTCAGGCAGATTTCCTCATTTACCTTTCGGACCCATTATCCGCTTCAGACCCGTGAAGCCAAATCCTCTCAAATGGGGATCTTGAGCCTAATCTGTCAAACATGAGAACACTGAAGAATCTGCTCTAATTCCTCTGCTAATCAAAGATGGTCCCAGATATCTGACATAAGGTTACAGTCACAGAGGGAGAGTGTTTGTGTGTGTGTGTGTGTGTGTGTGAGTGCGGGGGAGTTTCATTGGCGTGATTGCGATTGGACAGGATGCCGGGTCTGGTTCTGATTATCACGTCTGTGAACCGACAGCATTCCAGCGCTGCTTTAGGGCCACGGCCTCACGGGGAGAGAGGGGGGAGGGGGGGGTTTAACTACGCACACGTGCTCCTCTCATCATATGGTGCTTTATTTGACGGAACAAAGGAGGAACTGATGTTTGCGCGTAGGTGCCGGTTGTTAACTCGACTTTCACATGATCCGGCCCTGAAGACTCGGATGCTGGCAGCCATCAGCATCGCAGAGGACTCTTTGATTGCTGAGCTGAATCCCTCCGAGCTGCCGGGCCGCTGCTGCTCTGCAGCTGAACCCGACCTCTGACCTCCCTCTGGGCAAGTGAGAGGAACATTTCCCTACCAGGAGTAATGAAGTATCACAAAGGTTTCGTTGCAGTGCAGCGGCATGTGGGTCGGCCAAATGAACGAGAAGTTTGAGATTAAAACGTGTGTACAAGTTGATCATCTGTAATCTTCTGCATCTCCGAAAAGACGGCAACAGGAATTGTGTGCGTGATGACGACGAAAGGAAGGATGCTTTTTACACCTTCCAATCGAAATCTATTTTTTGGGCAGTTTGTTTATTCAGCATCCATGCTAGTTAAGAAGCCAACCCGAGACCAACTGGAAAGAACGATCCCAGGCCACTTCCAGACGGGAAGTTAAAAGCTACCGCAGGGAACTCTCACTTCCCTGAGGTCAAAGGCGTTGGTGTTTCCGAGGACTGAAGTGCATGTAGAAAATCTCCTCTTTAACGGTCAAGATTTGGAATGAACCTGACACAGCAACGCCATAAAACTACTGTGAGGAGACCGCATTTTATCTTTGGGCCGCAGTAATAAACAAATAATGGCCTACGAACACAGACACTCATACTCACACACACACACACACACACCTGAAAGGCAGGCTTGTTTCATCATCACATTGACTCCTATAGACACATTCTAGAATCACTGTGCTAAACAGCAGCATAACAACTTATAGCAGAGCCTTGTGCGATCAATTAATCCAAACATTACAATTCTTGCTCCCGTTAACGAAACATCCTTAACAACAACGCGTTCATCTCAGGCGGCTCGAAGGCTTGTTGCATTTTCTGTAACGGCGCTGTAGATATTCCTTAGTTGCTTTTGTTAACCTTAAAGCCATATTTCAGCATGTTGTGGCACTGTGGTGTAGGTTTTGGCGGGCACACGCCCACGGGGGTCCCTGAGTAATCAGCGGCATATGTTAGCTGTCCTGGTTGAGAGTGCTGATGTATTGGAACGCACTTTCGTTTTGCTTTTCTTTCAGCGTAGAGAATCATAATTCAAGTGGGTTCAGCAAAAAAAAAAAAAAGAAGAAAAAAAAGTACTTTGGGCTGAATTATACGGTTTAGGTTGACGTGGTTGCTGTTTTTTGCCCATCGTGGAAAATTATAATAACAACTGGTAAAAATCTAAAATCTAAACTACTGTTTTATGTAATGGACAAAAACAAAATAGCAACAGTGGAATTATCATTGCACAATATAAGGAAAATAATGAAATATATAACATGACATACCAATTGAAATGAATGAGGAAAAAAACGATAAATACTAAACAAATGGGTAGACCAGCTTACTCAAACAAAAACAGCTTATAAAAGAAATTCTAGCCGTTAGAAGATACGGCTGAAGAGTATGAGTGAAGGCAAACACACACGTTCCTTGACCCCACTCATGTGGCCCGGTCGGTGCGGCTGATGACCAACGCGCGCTGGAGGAATGGAAATACTGTTGCACCGCGCGACCTCAGCGCCGCTCGCATCATGGAGCCAGAGACCGAGACCTGCTGCTGCTGGATAAATATTCAGGCGGACTGTGTTGTAGGACTGAAACTGTTTTTTTCGCTTCGGGCATGTGGAGGGGACACCCTCGGCCCGGAGGTCACAGAGGGCGTGAGAGCATAGGCAGGCCTGGATGGAAAAGACGGGGGGGGGGGACAGAGACGGGCGAGGTTGCGTCTCTGAAGCAATCCAATACTGTAAACACACAGAGCGTCCCCCCCTTAACCTGGGAGGCGCGACCCCTCAGAAGGGGGGTTTCAGACGCGTTTACCAGGTTGCAAACAACAGAAGTCTCCCGCGACAAGTGCTTTAGCTCTCAGCCATGAACGTAAAACGTTCTCCACATCACTTCTCCCCGTCGTCTCTCCTGACACAATCGAATAAAGGCCTGACGATCAAACTGTTCTCCGGTTAGAATCACGTTGCGTCACACTGTTTTCAGCAGGAAAATAGGGGTCCAATACGTGGCCACGTGTCATCAACAGCTTTCTGCGCGTCGTCTTAATGTCTCTGCTGCGGACGTTTTGGAAAACGTTGCTGAAAGAAGTCTAATTCCCTCCAAACATAATACATTATCTGATCCGTCTAAATTAACATCATCTTTATAGAGGCTGGATGTGACGGCAGCGCCAGCCTGCGGGTTAAAAACTCTATAATGAGCAGCATTTTATGGTGTACTCACCCACTGAGTCAAGATCCTAACTGTACAAAGCCCATGATATGACTCATCGCTTTGTACAAGCAGCAGGCTGTCAGCGGATTTTAATTAAGCAAAGATGCGTCTTCATAAGCTGTAGCAAAAGAGGCAGAATTCGACTTTGCCGAGCTTCAAATACGGCAACGACTTTTCCGGCTGAGGCACCGCGGAAAAACCAGCAGGAGCAACTCATAAAGTATTGTTGAGTTACCAAGGTGACTAGTTATCATGGCTGGCCTTCCAGGTCCAAACGAGAGCCATAAATCGCAGGTAATGGAGGACAGCGGGTTTAGCTGACCTGCTACATTTCCTTGACCGTGAATGCCCTGGTCATTTTTCATATCCAAACAAGACATCTGCCTGTTACACGTAGCAGGTGACCGACGTTCAGGAACCAAAAGGTTTGCAGGTTAGAATCCTCCAATGAGAATGTGTCTTTGGAGCAGCTTTGCCTCGTTACAACTAAAACCAACATTCTGAAAGGAAGGATTTCTTTTACTCGGCAGGACTTCTTGGCACAGGCGGCGCATATTGCACATTTATATTTCATTTTTTCAAACATTATATCTGTTGCCTTTGCCAGTGTTAACAGAAGCGATGCTTCCATCAAGAGCCTCGCGTCCCAAATTCAAAGTCGTTTGGAGCGTTTTCATCTACTCATGATACACTTTGTTTCTTGCTGCAGTCTGGCAGAGACTAAATGTCTTCTCACAGTCTCCATTTGTTTATTCAAGCAGAAGCTTATTCAATACTTCCGTTGCAGGGCACTAGAGGACTATTTACACACTCAATGGCACCTCTTTTCTTTCGTTGGCTCGATTGAATGGTTCTGATTCTACCTAAATACAGTCCTGACAGGTAGCCAGGCCAGCATTTTAGAGTACACGGAAATGCAGGAATGATAAGCAGTGCGGGTTCCCACTCTATAGCATCTTATCTCACGAGGGGATGTCAGGACAAATTTAGTAGTCCAATACCAGTGAAGGTCCACCGCTCTTATCCTTTACGACATCAACAAGAACACAACAATAAATCCACATTGACTCCTTAATTACGTACTGGTATATGCAAACAAGAAGGAAAACATTTTTTACAAAATGTCCTTTGAAGGCATGAAGTTATAAGTTACTTTGAGTGGAGAATAGAGCTTCTTTTGCCCGCTGATAACTCGCTAACAGCCTAACTTCAGCACGGATTTGCTGTTCACAATTTAGCATTGGGACAGAAGGAACATGTTAGTTATAAGCCACAGTCTAAGGTTTGCACCTTTCTTTAGACTCCAATAAAGCTGAAGAATGAGTACGGTCATGTCCCCACCAGGCTACGCCTTTCACATTATGAGTTTTGTTTAAATATGGAAAAATTAACTGAACAACAAAAGAAACCTGTGTTAAACATGTTATTCATTTCCCATCGTCTGAAAGAAGACATAATATTAAAGCAAAATGACCCTAATTCTCCAAATTTACCAAGAAAGTTGTCTTTCCTCAACTCAAAAAGGTGTAACAAACCAAAACCAGCAGCATCCGTCCAAAAGACCCCCTATTAGACCGCAAGAGACATGGGAAAAGAGAAACACAAGCACAGCTCATGTGCTGCATACTAATCAAGCATGTGTTTGTGTTTGTGCGAAAGAGAGATGGAGCGCTCCGAAGATTGTGAAAACAAGTTCCATTTACGGTGATAAAATCTGTTAATCTGGCTGCGCTGGCCCCTCTTCGCGTATCAGCCGCATTCATTTCCCTAAAGGACCTCTGGAGTGGGGCAACGCTCCGGCTGTGCGTCTCGCTCGCACAGAGAACCAGATGTCTGAACCGCTCGCCGCATTCGTCACTGGCGCTGACGCGGCCCTTTCGCCGGCAGGCCGAAATTTCGGCGTAAACAAGACGCCTGCAGACATAAATGTACAGGCATTATCGACGCGCAGACGTCAAACATTCGGCTGCTCGCAGAGCCATTAGTGTCCCGTGTCCAATGGCGCTGCGGACTGGGAAGTGACTCCATGTGTGTTTGGGAAAACGCGCCCAGAAGAAGTTGTCAGAACTCAATTAACATAAAACATGTGTGAGCCACCATGTGAGGAAGGCCACCTCGAGCAAAGGCTTGAATGGACACGTGTGTGTGTGTGTGTGTGTGTGTGTGTGTGTGTGTGTCTGTGTGAGGGAACTCGGCCTCTGGCCCCGTTCAGCTTGGTTTTTCCAGTCCAGAAAAAAAAGCACTCTCACTCCAAGTGTGCAGTGCCAGAGAACACTGAACCGGGGACCAACACATAAAAGTCCACGTCTCCATCGGCCATGTTCGAGCTTAGCCTGGCACGGCTCGGTTCAGTTCCCCTTCGGCGGAATGAAATAAATTCCAGATGAACAGCTGCACATAATTCCAAATCCACTCATTGGACCGGTCTGCAGACGTATGACCGGTGACGTCGCTGATTAAACCAGGCCTGATTTGTAATAAAAAGCCCTATTGTCTGCCTCTTAATCTGTACGAGTCGCTCTAGCGGCTTCACAACGGCAGACCAGTCTTCTTATAAGTAATAATGTCTCCCGCTGTACAATAAAGACAAGTCTGTCGACGCTGTTACAATTGAACACGCCGAAGCCTTGACTGTGGTGCATGTGCGCTCACACAGCTGTGATAGTTTACAGTGGAACAGTGTGAAGGGTGGATCTAATCATAGGGGCTGGAATGCGACCTCTCACCCCCGGCCAATGGCCCTCTGCAGCCGCCTTATCTGATTGGTCTGTCTAGCGCGATAATCACTTCCAGATTCTGAACGAGGCCGCCAAAACCTGGAGGTACGCGGGGGAGCTGCTGGAAAGCAGCGGAGTGCTGCAAAATCCAGGCGTGCTGTGTTGTGGGGAAATCTTGTTGAACGTTTTTTTTTTTAAGATAACAGGACTCCATGATCATGAAGTCAATAAAGTCGTACCGTTCCATAATGCACAGGGTGGAATCTTTTCCTGCCCCAGAATGCCTCGGACTGGCTTCTTCTTCGAAGCAGAGGCACCATTGATGGGTGGCCTGGTATCTCCCTCTGCCACCCCCAAGACAACGCTTGCAAAATGTACACACAGGATTTCTTTCACCAATTCACACACATTATTATTACACAGGAGATTATATGTGATCCTCTTTGGATAACTAATGCGATAAATAACCTAATACGAATTGGCTTCCATTCACTAAGAATCCGTCTGACATGCAGATCATTCTTTTTAAAAATATTATCAACTTCCAAATGGAAATGCGTGAATAGCGCTTATTTAAATCAATAGGTGTTAAACAGTTCTCTCTTCATACACCCATGCAACAAACTGATGGGAATTTGCATTGACTTTTGAGGTTGTATTAGAAAACATTTACTTTTAAACTATAAAACACTAAACAAACTTCACAACTTGATAACTTATTCCTTCAAAGAGGAAGCAATGAGATGGTCGGTCTGCAGAACATGATGAGGCTACCATTGTTTTGCAATCAAAATAAGGTATCACAGCTAATTTCATCACTGTATACAAAGGAAACTTCTATAGCCATAAGAAAACTAATTCTTCACCTGGAATAACCTGTTCCCGTCCGCGCTAAGTCTTCAATTTGTGACAAGAGGGAGTTTCCTTTCCTATGCAACAGGAGACTCAACAGCACCAGTGTATCGAGTTCTGATGATGAACTGATGATGAACCGAAGCTTTGCCCGTCGTTCCTGCAGTATGTTACAGCCCAAGTAGCCACTACGTCACTCTTAAACAGCTCCACCAGCAGCGATCCCTCACTCTCTCTCCGGGCCCAGCTCGCCCACACACACGCAGACGCACACTCCCTCCACACCGCAATTCTCACCATGCTTTTTTTTGGTGGAGGGGCGTGTGGGGGTCCCGGTTCGGAGCATGCAGAGAAAACCCCATCAGTAATCCCGTGCTGCTCAGCTCTGGAACATAGTAGTTATAGGTTGTGTACACACACACACACACACACACACACACACACACACACACGTGCACACACTCCAGTGTGTGAGAGAGAAATGACGCTCTTTATTGCTCTCTGTGGTTTAACCCTTTCTAATCCCCCCAGAGTGGCGCAGCTTTACGGTCAATTCACACTCTTTAATGCTTTTTATTCTCTCTTTCTGTAGCCTCAAGAGTAATCCCCCTCAGCAGCTGTGGCAACACATCAAGCACGTGGAAGCACATAGAAAACAACGCCTGCGACATGGATGCAACAGACACACACAGGAAGAGCGCACAGATACACAACGCAGTCGTAAAATTCGGAGGGGCTAATGTGAAATGACAACTCGGATGCTCTTAAAAGCATCCGTTCTCTAGGATTTCCTCGGGACACGTCGGAAAATCACCTCCTTTATACCCGCATGGCTCCTTCATCAATGTTGCCAATGGCAACGTACAGATGGGTGTGTTTTGTTGTTAAAAGAACACAGTAATAGGAAGGCTACATTCATTTGTATTTCTCTAGTGTTGCAATGAAAGTAGTGATAGGTTGCAGTTTCAGCTTCGAATCCTGATAAAACTAAATCAATTGATTATTTTCATAATTTGCAAGAATTGGACTTCATTATTTATCCATAATAAGTAAATCTAGAAGAAAGGAAGCCCATACTTGCAGGAATAGTTTAATTAAATAGCGGTTAGATGGTATTACTGCAGACTAGACTGAGCCCTCTACATGTAAAGACTACTTCTCTCTATGAGGACTCATGTCAAATACACACATGTTCAGGTGTGCATGAACCGAGTTTATAATAGGAATTCACTGAAGAAGAAACATGGAGTTGAATTCCTCCAGGAGTACACAGGGAAGCCAGTCAACTACGTCGGCACACAGCGAGATGAAATGTTGTGTTCAACAGCCACATAAACTGTTCAGTTTCCTCAGTTTCACAAGAGGAAAGAATTTGAAACCGTGCGTGGAGAGGCATGAAACACACACACACACACACACACACACACACGCTCAATAACAAACCCCACAGCTACACACAAAAACCCGCCGACTCAAACATACACATATTTCACACAACCAATTTCCCAAAACCACAGACATAAACACTCAAACCCCCCATACGCACAGGCTGCCATGAACACACACACACACACACACACACACACAACCACAGAGCGAAGAAGTGTATGTATGCAGCAAATGGCTCCGTTTCTCTCATTAGGGAGACGGAGCTGCCTGCAGCAAAGCCTCCTCTAGTCAGTCTGCTGAGATCTCTAAAATCAACAGCACCAGTCAGACAAGAGAGTAGGGGGGGGGGGGGGGGGGGGGGGGGGCAGATACTGCATCTACGTTCCAAAACAGATGAAGGGAGGAGATTCTAAAACAACAGAGAATAAAACAACGTTAAAACAGCATGGAAAACCACGAGAGATTTTCTTAAATTGACTGATGTGACTTGGGCGTGTAGCACACACCGGCAACGCACACCAACGCACAACGCGACGCACACCGCCAACGCAAAAGACACACACTCACTACAGTCGACGGACTTCTGGTTCTGCTCTTGAGTGCAGCGGATAATGGTGTTCGTAAACACGCGGGTGTTCAGCAGGTTGGTGCGGCATGTTAGCATAGCTAACATTTGCTGGTTAGCACTAGACACAAAGTACAGCTGAAACTAATGAGGCTGGGTTTTTTTCTTTTTTAGCTTAGGTATTTAGTCGTCATTGAGCAGTTTTGGGCCTGAGGAAGGGGCCTCCCGAAGTCAGTAGGATTCACCATCTGGGGACAATGAATGCCTAATCGGGATTTCATCACAATCCATCAAAGAAATTGCTGATATATGCCGTATTTGAGTCGGGAACAACATGTCCATCCATAAAGCTCAGCTGCCAACGTGGCGAAGAAAAGCAACCGTCCAAAAGCGTGAATGAAGGCATCCATGGAACAAGAACAATGTGTGATAATGTAGAACTACAGCGCCGCCAAAGCTTTCATAAAAGCATTTTTAAAAGTGGCAAACTACAGGTCACGTGAGAGTGAATCCAGGTTGCTTTTTCTCCGCTTCCAGATGACTCTCGAGGACGGAACTGAATGTGTGAGGGCTTTCATACTGTACAGAATAGTGCCGGGTGTTTAGATGCAAACATACATCCCAGCCAGTGTTGCTCCTTAATTGCCCACCAGTAAAGCCTGAAAAAAAAAAGCTTTCATATGTTGAAATAGATTTTCACAACAACAACTTTTGATATCCTCTACGGGGGTCGAATTTAAATCCACTGATTTCTCTTTTCCTCAAAGCCTTGTAAATATCCCAAAAGATGAGGGTAGAGTGAAGCAGAAAGAATAAAGAGGATGAAACAAAATAATGGCACACAATACCTAATCTATGGCAAAAGAGAGTACAGACAGGCATTCAACACAGGCAATAATAGAAAGCCCCAATAGGCACAGCCTATTGAGTAAATATCTTAGCAGACAAAAGGCTGTGTCACTGCTGCCTGCACACAACTCAACACTATCTCCCCAATTTTGGTCCATTTGCAACCCCCCCTCCCCACGCGTCTGTGGAAAAACTAAATTGCCCGTCTGCATCGCCTTAAAAAGGTTTCCCATGCAGGGAGGGTCTGGTCAGGTGGCGGCGCGCGGGGCAATTTCATCGTGCGAGGAGAAGGCGGAGCGCCGGCGCCGCCTACAAGTCAAAGGTGTTTGAAATGGATTCCAGCAGTTCTCGACGCCGGCGTGGAAGTGGAAGCGTTTAGAATCAACGCTACACCGTGTCTCATCAGCTGCATCCTTCTCCCAGACAGAAAGCAGGGTGGGGGGACGGAGGGATGTGGAGGGGTTGGGGGTCTGGCATACAAAAGGCAAAGGAAGAAGGGAAAGCGGAGCCAGATTGGCCGAACCTTCGCTCCGGGAAGCTTAAAACCAACTCCGGCGAGGCGTCACACATCACAGCAGAGCTGAAGCCGCTACCTCCGAGCAGGAGTCCGGCACCTGTGCACTTCTTCTCCCTCCGATACGCGAGAGGAAGATGAATGTCCACTTGAGACGTTGGACCTCTCTGCACCAGGAGCCCCGTTACGCAGTTTGGTGCAAGGAAGTCAAACCAAATATTAAAGTCCTAGCGTTAGACTGTGTAAGGATGCGGGGGGGGGGGCGACGACACACCTGCTGTGGTGCCCTTGAGCAAAACGCTGAACCTGGAAGCTGCCCTGATGAGAGACCGCACCATTTTCTGATCCCACACACACACACACACACACAGACAAAACCGTACAGCTACTCATCCTTCACACATGCAGGTTTGTGTTTGACGAAGCACTCAACAAAATGAGATGAGCCTGTGTGGGGGGTTGGGGGAGGGGGAGTGTCATTGTATTCACTGACTCAGCACTCCGCCATTCGTTGTCATTCCATTGCCGTTTCCTCCCTCACAGGGGGGCCAAGTGGAACCTGCCAGCATCCCTCTCAAAATGTTTGAGTCAAGATCGATTGGGCTCTCCGTTTTTCTTCATTTTTTCTCTGCAGCTGGAAAATAGTTTCTGCTGGCAGCAAGATGAAAGACAAATCTTACAAAAATGCTATGTTTTGTTAGTTATGCATTTGTCTCCTGTTTTTTCTTTGTTTATTTTGGTTAACATTGTGAATATTGACTGTCGGTTTTCATTCGGCCACACAATGAGCAGTCTCTGGATGGTAAAATCCTTCAGGGGGGGGGAAACCAAAGGTTTGAGTCCGGGAAAATGAAGTTAGACACGTAGGATATTGTGCACAATATAGATTTTAGGCTGCAGTATTAAAAAAAACAAAAAGCAATTTAAAGTGTTATTGAATTGTCCCTTGAACGGTGGTTCAATATTAAACAAAAACATGTGTGTGTATCCAAAAGCGCCAACTTTTGGCGCTTTTGCCATAAAAAATAGAACGTTTAAAAAGAAAAAAAATTGACTGGTTATACCAAGGCAAAATTAGCATTACTTCTGTTCATTTAGCATTTTAGCATCCACCTTTAGGCTCCAAGCTCCCTGCCTGCACTGTGGCTTGATGCCCTTACCCATTCCATACAGAGGGGGATACAGGTCTGTGCTCCCCTTCCAACTTTCTAACTTCTTTATTGATTTTTTTATCCCTCTGGTGCTCTCCCCACACTCATTCTTTCCTCATTTTCCCATCGGGCTTCAGACCTTTGGTTTCTCCCGTTCCTTTGGTGTTCATTTGGTGCCAAGCGGCAGACATCAGCCAGGTGGTTAAAAAGCCTGCAGTGTGCCATTGGTATAGATTCAGATAGTTCCCTCTCTCTCTCTCCGGGCCTGCGGATACCTAAACAGGGGCTTCACCTCAAAGTGCCTTACACAGGCTCGCCTGGGAAGGTATCCAGACAGCACAAACCTATTCCTCAAAAAATACACATACATTCTCTAAGGGCTTTAATCACGACAGAACCTCTGCTGGCACGATGGGGCCAAATATTAGAGTTGTGAGTAGAAAATAACAGCTGCTGTTGTTCCTCGAATTAAACATACATGGTGTGATGCCTCATGGTCGTATCGCCTCATCTTCCCTTCTGTCGGACTTTTGCATTTCCTTCATTTAACCAACAGCACTGCAGATACCAGATCACAGATTTGCATCCGAAAGCCATGTACGGAAGAAATGAGAATGAAGCTGACCAACTCTGACCTTGGCCCAGAACTAAATATACACAAGGAGGGATGTCCAAGTATGTGTGTGTGTGTGTCATGGAAATACGGGGACGTGCCGATGGGACTAGTGTCCCACGCACAGGAAATGCAGACGAGTTCGGAAATGTGTTTTTTTTTCGGCTACACACACACGCGATTATTTTGCTGTGTCAACTGTTCAGGCAGCACAGAACATAAGGCAGAAATTGGCCATTCGGGACACCAAACACAAGCTGTATGGTCTGCAGCAGCAGCAGAAGGTGAAAACGGTTTGCTGGAGTTCTTTTAATTGCTTGACAAAACAACTGCAGAATCATCCTTGCTCACACCGAGGTAGGAAATAACTCCCCCCACAAGCCGTTGCTCTCGCTCGCAAATGCCTAATGCATGCGGCAGCGAGGATCAAACAGGGCTCCTCGCAAGTCTTATTTTGAACTTGAGAAGCGGGTGTTTGCAATCAGGCGGAATGCGCAGGTGTCAGCAACCTCGGCGTCGCGGTTACCCGTCACATCTGTGCGCCGTCGGAGCGCCGCTGCGTCTTACTAGAGAAACCGTTTGGATCTGCCTGCCCCGTTTGATCTGCCGTGGCCTTTCTGTGCGGAGGCTGCATCAAAAAGGTGCGGGGAACTTAAAAAGAGCCATCGTTTCATCTCTTTACGTCTTTTTTCCCTTTTGTCCTCACAACCTCTTCCTCCCTTGGGAGTGTAAACACTTCTGCAATAAATAATGGCTCCTCCGCTGCAGTGGCACAAATACTCACGTTGCAGAGGCCTACAAAAGGTTTAATATTATTTAACAGAGCAACAAGCATTTATTCCAATCATCCATTATTACTGTTGATACAAATATTATTTTAGTATAATTTACAGTTATCCTTAGAGTGTGATAAATATTCCCTCTTGCCAAGTTACTGTACTGTAGGGGAGTGACAGTGCACACTCACTGCTACCATCTGCTTCTTTAACTCCTAAAATCACCCAAAGGGTCTATTTACAGTACAGCAGACCAGAGAGAATATGCTTTAGGACGGGCTTACTGGGCTTCACTGGTCGCTGCCTCGATGGAGGAGAAACGCCGATCGTGCCATTTGGTCATAATTGAGGATCTTTTTACGAACATGCCTCATTGTTATACCCTTCTTCAGTCCGAGCTAATTAGATAAATTGCCTTCCATGAGTTGTTAAAACTAGTATTGTATGAGGGATTGAACCTGGTATTTTGCCATGTAATATACATTTTCTTGGCAGTCGGTGGTCATCCGCTCTATAGGCGAGAGTGTGGCTCTTACACGGCTCGGCCATGCGGCATTTCAATGTGGACTCCCAACCCACTGAATGAATCAAACCCCCCCCACCACCTTTCCTCCTCCTCGGCCAAATGGCCGTTTCATTATATCCGTGGCCACGTTGGAAGGACCCCTTGTCCTGGGTGTTTCTCAAGTGGAAATCAGTTCAAACTGCTTTTAATCCGGTTTATTGGCTTTCTATTGCCATCTCTCCTCCTCGGTTTATCCATCACAGTCACTTGAGGTATGAAGCGGCTCAAAGCAAACAGAACCGCCGGGTCCGTCCCGGTCGCCGGTAGCTCTGTGCTCGGCTGGTGTACTAAGACACTGACACGACACCCGGCTGAAAATCCACAAGAGTTTCGGAGACGGAGTCTCACTTATAATGTGTTGCTGAGGAAGCTCCAGAAGGAGGACGAGACTTGGGACCGTTTATCTTAACACCGCCTCAAAAAAAGTTGGACCCTGCAGTAAGTTATGCATCAGTCGATCCCAGAACATCAGAAAAAACATTGTCATTAAACACCACAGAAGATCTGGTCTCTGCAGAACTTGCTTTAAATATGACTGAACCCTGGTTACTGAGCCCACAGAGCCCTACAAAGCTGAAAACATGAGACAGCGTGAAGAAGAGATAATTAGCCCTGAACAAATTTAAAATAAAAGACTCCGGGAACCAACCAGGTCACAATGTTACAAGCAGCCAAACCCACAGTGCGACAAAACACAGCACACGTGTCAGCGGGCGCAACAGGAACCAATCTGTTGTGTAGTTGTCATTGTGTCACTTTAACCACGCAGGCAGTCAGTTGGGATGTCACGCCTCAGCCCTAAAGTGGAGGTGATGCTCAGGGATTCAGCCTTATCAACGCGCCCCAGCACCGGCACATGGTGACACACGCGCTGGCTCCACAGAGCGGGGGAGCCATAGTTCTTACCCCCTCCACACATCATTTCTCTCTCTTTCTCACACACACACACACACACACACACATTACGGGGTTCAGAGAGAGGAGAGAGATAAGAAGAAAGAAAGAAGCAGATGACAGGAGATTCAGAACATGCAAAAGGAACTCTCTCTCATCTCACCCCCCCCCCACACACACACACACACACACACACACACACACACACACACACACACATACACACAACCTGGT
This sequence comes from Apeltes quadracus, assembly GCA_021346845.1. Classification (NCBI taxonomy): domain Eukaryota; kingdom Metazoa; phylum Chordata; class Actinopteri; order Perciformes; family Gasterosteidae; genus Apeltes; species Apeltes quadracus. Next base: position 15,243,815 of record CM037928.1, read on the forward strand.
GAGATTTCGTTCAATGGGCTTTGGCAGTCAAACCGGTGGCTTGATGCCCGTAGTCTCTCAAATCAGCCCGTCTGCCTCACCTACGCGTTTCACATCAAGTCAAAAATGCATAAGGTGACACAAAACTGTCAGAGCATGTTGATCCAAATCCAAAATGATGTGCGTGAATGTGTGTGTGTGTGTTGATGTGTAGGTGGACTGGTGAGGTACACGGGTACAACCACGCACACGCACACACACACACACACACACACACGCCCAAATGTACAACCACTCACACACGGGTCACAAGCACTAACATTACATGTGCACACATTCAACCACGTACATGTTGCATCTAAACTAGCACACTTCACTCTGGTACCAACGTGTACACGCACGCACGCGCGCGCACACACACACACACACACAACAGGACACATTAAGACCGCTTACATGCACCGATATACACGCACAATCACGCGCGCAATTGGCGCAAAGAGTGCGTTCAAGTTCAAATTGCGTCTCCGGCGCAGATGCAACGTTGCTCACATCGACACCGGGTCTTTGCTTTCAGCCAGAGCAGCTACCGATGCTCCACCTGTTCCTCTGACCCTCCCGCGGTGTGACATGCACCAAACACGCGAGCCGGTAAAGCTCAGGCACGCGGGAGATCATAAAAACACCCCCGTGGAGCTCGTGGACACAAACAGCCTATTCATGCCGCAACTTGTGCCTCCAGAATGCGCAGTTCCTTTCCTGTGAAGCACAGCGATCCTTCACCTTCACACAACTTGGACAATTCCAAGTAAACAAAAAGAAACGCGGGTTCGCGTCGTTTGGGAGCTGGTGTTCATCCACAGACCTCCTCGTGCGTCTGGCTGCTTAATTCTCCCCGCGTGGGCAAAACAAGCCTGGCGGTGTTTCCACGCGCAAAATAAAATAAAAAGAACATCTTACAGAAAAGCCCGATTTCTCCCGCAGCGCAAAACCTGCTGCGTGCGCGCTCGCGTTAGTGGCACCAGAGAGACATCGGTGGAAGGGAAGGGTCGGAGAAGAGAAATGTCACCGACATTGGACATTGGAGGATTTTCTTTTTTCTTTAAAAAAAAAACAAAAACAACACCGAGATGACAAGCAACAAGGAAAAAAACAAAAAGTTTGCCTGTACTTACTGCTCAAACCGCCCTTCGCGTTTGTCCTCCTTGGCATGTTTTGTCTTTTTAAGATGTCAGAGTTGCAGCAGAAGACATTTCCATTCCCGGCGGGCTCGTGGGAGAGGAGCAGCAGCAGCACCGGTGTCGAAGCTCAGCTCTGCAGTTTCGTGCGCGTAGGACAGCAGCGATCAGCATGAATGAGAGGAGAGAGCTGCGGGTAGACTCCGGCATCCCCTGGTAGAGGGAATAAGAGAGAGAGGGACGGATAGGAAGGGAGAGACGGAGAGGGTTAGTGACATGAGTGCGCCCCCTGGCTGCGCACGTGGGTACCGGCGGGTCCCCGCACGCACCGCTCCATGGCGCGCGTAGGTGGCGGCAGCGGGCCCGATGGTGGCTCCTCGCCGTGTGCTGGAGACTCATAGGTGATTTCACGGAGGTCGTTTGACTGGATTCAGACATCTTTGAAACGCCCCTCGATGAAAAGCCGCTCCTGATGAGCTTGATGGATAGCGGTTGCCAACGCATGTGTGACACTGTCCAGGTTTCTTTATTTACCCCAAATGGAAGCAAAGTTCTAACAAGTATGTAACAAGTTTCTGGGAAAGCTGAAACAAATGATATTTCTATAGCACAATGGAAACTTGACAGACTCGACCGAGCACAAATATAAAGAATCACGGATTGCACTGTTTTCTAAAATAAAAAGGTGTAACACAACCAACTAAACTACCAATAAAAACAGTCAGGAAAGTCAATTTGCGTTTATGTTTGATTGTTTTGTTGGTAGTTGATAAATGTTTTGCAACTTTTACGTTTCCCCAAATCACTGCAAATGGGAAAAGGGACTTTAAATAAATATCAATTGCATTAATGTAAGGCAAATTTGACTAGTCTAATTGTACAAAAGTTGACACTGCATTAACAGTTAATGTGTTGTTGTGTTTTCCAGCGAAAAAGCTCTGATAATACCACCGCATGCTAACGTTTAGGCCCCGCACCAGAGAGCAAACAAAGCTCGGACTTAGCTAGCAACATAGTGGAGCATTTAGGCGCTAAAGGGGCACCTAAAGGAGTTGGCGGAGAGCAAAAAAAGAGAGAATAAATAATGGAATGGTCTGTAACGTTTATGTTAAATCAGGTTAGCCAACACGCTAGCCAACACACTAGCCAACACGCTAGCCAACACAACTCAATACACGTCACTTTGTAAGGTCACTTTTAATGCAACTTGTAATGGATTTCCTTGGTCCCTTGTGGACAAAAGGTCAAAACGTAACTGGTTTAGTATTGTTTTACTAAACTTCATACCAAAAGCTCCTTACATTATTTGTTATATTTGACCATTTCCCCTAAACTATCATAGATTTTCATTGGGTCTGATGAAGGTAAATCAACGCAGCTGCAGAATCGTTGCAGTCTGTTTGAGAGCATCTCAGGATCTCATCTGTTTCGAGAGTTGGTGCACATTCACCATTTTTAAACCAAGTAACAACTCTTTTCACGTCATACATTTGGCCAAAGTCATGTTTCTATGTCTTTCCATTCGGATTAAATTTCCAGCGCCGCAGCATATAATGACATCATCAATTAACAGGGGCTGAATTCCATTTAGCTCCTTCAAGTGTCATGATCCTGGCAATCGCCACTGGGACATTTTTATTGAACGTGGCCATCCTTGATGTCACAGATCTGAACACAAAAACGTTTGGAAGTAAGAAACATATGCAGCGTTTTTCACAAATGGACAATATAACATGTTAAATTAAAACCATGTGTGGTCGCATCGGCCGGCTATATCCTGAATTTACTGCACTAGTGTGGTACAATCCCAACTTCCACTGTAACCCTTTAAAACACAACAGGGGAGAGGAAAGACAGGTTGATTTGCACCATAAAAGGAGGATGCAATGTTGGCGTTTGTTTAAGCGCCATCATTTCATCTCATGTGCAAGACTGGCGTTTCTCCTGGGCCTCTGCTATGACCTTTGCGGTGTCCTAGTGCATAATTAATGATGATATTCCAGCCCATATTAGTGATGACTAGAGAGTTTTCATATAGGGGAATGGGGTGTCGAGTTTCTTCCTTCCCCACCGAGGAAGAGGATGTGGTTATATATAATACTGCGCTGCTCAGATTACTGTGTTTGCGCATTTGTGTGGGTGAACGTCCTTTCCGCTAATGCTGCATTCAATTTGGTTGAGAAATCGGGAGTCTGAGCCGGGAATGACGTCACACCTGAGTCAGTCGCATTCCAGTCCAACAAGTTGGACAGATTTAGGGGGTTTGCTCCAGCCAGGTCAGCCTATTTTAAGCTTACACGCAGCATGGTTTTTTGAGGTAGTCGTGGTGGGGTTCGTCAAATCAAACGTAACAAAGCGTTCCATTTTAAAATCCAACTGGCAACTCAGAAGTTCCAACTTCCATCATCAAAAAGTTGCCCCGTTCATTTCTAAAAAAAAAAACTGAGTCATCCACATCTGCCCTGTTGTGCTTATTCAGCTGGAATCTTTATGAATACAAATCAGTGTCATATTTATGTGTCTAGAGAAAGGCCTTTGGTTGTTGAAAAGTGGGAGCCAGATGCAGCTGAAGGTTATAAAATTGCCCGAGCTGTGACGGTACAGCGGCCCGCCACCGCCATTCAATCAGACTTCTTTCTGCGACCAGAAGAGCCGCCGCCTCGTCTGCGTGAGAGAGAAAGTTTAAAGCGCCTCCACATTGACCTCACTTTACTGTTTTATTACAAAAAGGCAAGAACGGAAGGATCGGACTCAGTTAACTATGAAAAGAGTGACAAAGTGTGTTGCTTTTTTGCAACCATTCAACTGTTTTTAAATTTATTTCCATATTGCCAGTGACAGACTTCTTCCGGGAAAAGAAAGTATACATTTATTTTCTTTTATCTTCTTAAGCACAAATTCTGCAGCCAGCAAAGGAGCCCTGCTTCCGATGTGGGTCTTGGTTTGCATGTCTTGTCAGCATGTCACTGAGGATGGTGTGAAGGAAAATGTGTTTGATCCACTCAGCTCTCTCTCTCTGTCCATCATTTTGTGGTTGGCCTGTATCTCCCTCCATCTTTTTCGACTTTCCAACATCTTGATCAGCAACGTCCATTTCATCCAGTAAACGCCAGCTGATGCCAAATCATAATTAAAATCTCCACAGAGAGAGACGCCTTAAAAAGAAGATAATTAGGTGGGGGGCTTTTTGTTTTGTTTTTTTACTGGGTTTTAGTCGCTTTCTTTATGGCTTTAAGAAACAAACCAGATCAACTCTCAGCTCTTGCGTTTAGAAACTGAGGGGTCGGTGTGGCTTCCTTGAGATCGGGCAGATTTCCTTTCCTTTTGTTTTACTGGCGGTATTCTTTCATATTCTTTTTCTGCTTTTGATCAGTGATAACATCAGAGTGATCCCTCTGTGAGAGCAAATGCAGCTGCAATTACAGAGAGGAGATGAGGAAAAGAGGTATGACAGCGTGAGGCTGAACGAAGGACGGAGACAAACCGAGAGAAGGCAGCAGCCTGACGTGCGACCAGGCTTCAGTTCTTTTCACTCGTTTTGTCCGCTTGATCTTTACCGCCCACCTACGCACGGTGCACAGTTGCTGCCGCCGACACACACACGCAAGCAAACGCAGATTCGGGGCTCGAAGGCCGGACTTCTGCCGAACTTCCTTCTTTTGTCTCCCTTGTATTCATCTGAAGAGAAAAAGAGGGAAAGAGGGAGAGCGAGGTGACTGGATCTGCTTTATGCCGTTTCCAAGGCCGCAAAGAGAGACAGAGGCCGACTAAAGCTGCTGTCAAATGTTCCTCCGTAGAATATGACCGGCCATTTATATTGGGCGCCTAAAAAAGGTGTTTTTCTGTAAAGTAATGATGAACTGAAACAGAGTGCCGATGGAAAGCGTCTCCCTCGTCACCCTGTTAAGTGAAATAGGCTTTTGTTGTAATGGACCATTGACGGGGGTTTCCCTCGCAGTTTAGTCTCTCTGTTGCACTGAATCGATGCTGGCACGTTGGTGTTTAGCTTCTTCCTCATCTTGTCTACATTCTAATGACACTGTGCCGCTCATCATTACCTTCAACTGAGATGTATCGGAGTGCGAATGGGCTAAATTGTGCGAAAGGGGGCGGGGGGTCATTATAAATCTTATTTGGATTTAGAGGAGACTTTTAAAACACACTGTTTTACAAAAGCCCTTCTTTTGACCTCGCTTTGCAGTCTATGTGCCGTTAAATTGCAGTAATCCAGTTTGACATGGTGCAAATCTTATACATTGATGCTTATATCTGCAAAGATGATGAGGTTGAGAAGAAATAGCAAGCGTGCTTAGAGGAAACCATCATTGACTGTCGCTAAGAAACAGCAAATGAAACGGCAATAGATATAAAAGAATCTCGACCTTTGTAGACACCTGGATGAATCAAAATAGAAGTGAATGTTTACTGCGACATGCCAGTGAGAAACACCTGGAAAACACAGCCCCGTGCTTTAAACACGTCGTTTTGGCTAACTGTCTAGTGAAGCAGGGCTGCAGTGTAGCTTCTTTTTTGGATGTTTAAATGTATTTATTCAATATATTTTCTTTATGGAAGATTAGTGCATATTATGCCCACCTACTCTTTTGTTCTATTTTGGACTTTTCCCGAGGACACGCAGAGAGTCAATAGATCCTGTAAAACACTTTGTGGTCCACAATCACAAATTGCCAGCGCACACACAGAAACGCACGCTGACATTCCTTTTATACAGTCCACATTTACATTTCGTCTCGGCCTCCGCTGATTCTGGTGGCAAACAAAAGGGCAGTGCACGTACGTGCGTGTATGGAAGTGTGTGTACTCCACCAAACCAACAGAAACAGAAAAGCCACCTTGTGCTGATTTTATCAGACGCTTGTGCTTTTATGCAACATTTTGTAAAGTGTTTTTGGTACAATATAAAAAAGTATTTTGTCCAACAGTTTATTATAATAGCCATCACATCCTCACATCTGCTTTGTTCCTTTGTGCAGTGGATATGTCACTAGACTAGAACACTCTGATCCGTGAACTGAAATACCGTGAGCACCTTGACATCACATGGAGCCTTTGATCATTCGTATTGCAGTTTCCACATTTAGTCAGGACCACATTACAACGTTGAGCTGGTGCATCATTAAGAGCTGCTGTTTAGAGTGTTGACGAGGGGAAGAAATACCTCACGAAAATAAAAACGCTTAATACAGCCGCCTCAGAAAAAGCGACAAAAAATGTGTCCATTTGCAACGTCCCTGATATTTTATCATTGAGGTTAAAACAACGGTTCTTGTCACGGTGTTTGCTCTGAAATATTGCAATCTCATTATTCTGCTCACCAAGTATAAATAAGACCAGTAAGCCTCAGAGAAAGTCTAAAAACCATTTCCTCCACATTCATTCCAATTACACGCTGTGTCGCGTGTAAACACGAACTTCATCAGCTCACTTGATTTTGAGCTCGGATTAACAGCTCATTTGGAAACTTCACTGATAGCAGAGTTACTGTAGCTGCACGGAGGTGCTGCTTGTGCTCCATCCATACAAATGTATGCACAAGCAAAAGGCTGCAAGAACAGTACCTTAGCTGTATCAGTAAAGAATGACTCACATAACATGGACACATTAGAACATGAACATAAAACTGGCGCTTTTGCGGTTCAAAACTTTTCCTTATCACGCTGTTATGGCTCATTGGCTCTGAAAAGTAAAACCGTTGTCATTCCGCTATAATGCAACTTGGTTTGGCATACCTGTGGGGCTGCAAAATAGAAGTGATTCTGCAGCAAAATAAATATGTGTGAGTGACACACCAGGGGAGCGGTGAAATGAAAGTGTAATGGAAGAAATGCTGTCGAACATAATTGCCAGTGGTAAAAATCGTTGGTCTGCATTTTCCCTAAAATGTCCGTGTGTGTTACCATCTACAGGGGCTCCAACATCTGTAATTATTTCTGCAGGAAAGGATTCGACTTGAACTTCAATATCGCCCGCGCCCCCCTTTCCTATCCCCCCCTCTCTTTATCCCTCCTCCCCCTGCTCGGTACCAATTTGGGGTGGCGAGGCGATGGTTATCTAAATGCAAAGTGATGCTGTAATAGCACTTACGAGGAGGCGCAAACGACTGGTGAGAAGCGGAGATGGAAGGATGGGGGAGGAAGGAGGAGGGGTTATCACTAAAAAAAGAGAGGTGAAGGGAGCCGGCTCAGGTTGTGGGACAGACAGACAGACAGACAGACAGACAGACAGACAAACAGACAGAGCCAAATAGAAGAGAAGAAGCAGCTGGGGAAAGAGTGATAAAGAGGGAGTTTAGGAAAGAAGGTGAAAGGGGAGTGAGAGCAAGGAGGTTTTTCTACATTCATTCTAGGTACATTGCTGCGGTTGTTGGTTTATTATTGTAACCAAAACCATATTTTTTCTCACTGCAAGTACTTCTGCTTAAAATCCTTTCACATCATTAACAACAACTGATTGTGCATTCCTGCCGGCTTGATGAAACCTTTTTTTATTCATAAAATATGCATGCAATGTATGCCTTTGTTGACAGAAAATTACAATGCAAATTCTTTCTGGCAGCAGAATTGTGAAGAATGGCAGTTGGCAACAAGGTAGTGAAGAAAAGTGTCAGTAGGTGGAGACCAAAACAAAGCTGGAAGGAGAAGTGACTAACATTTGCCAGCAACACAAGAAAACACAACACTGCTGTGTTTCACTGACACCAAGTGGCCCAAAATCTATTTTTTTATATTCAGTTATAACATTTGGAATTAAATATTGACATTTAGAATTCCAAAAACACATCGAAGTCCCGAGAAGATGCATTTGATCCCCTGCTCTTCCATGTTGCAACATTTTAAAGTTAACCTGGAAAAACCTTCGCTATAGCAGTGGGAGATCAGAAAACATTTTTAAAGCTGGTCTGGAAGACACTGAGAGTTAATGTTTTAATGGGTTTTCATTTCGGAGGACAATGAAAGTTTGAAAGACTTTAAAATTAAGAAATATTTGGTCTAGCTTGTAAAGAGAAAACAGTAAAAGAGGAACACTGAATTAAACGCACGCATTGAATACATTGCAAAAAACTTAGTTGCAAACAACTTTTAAGTTGACATTTGTCATACGTTTTTAATGTTACCCCTTTTCTATATGAGCTTCAAGCAACAAGTAGCACTGGTGTCTTATCTCTGATGGTGAATAATAGTTGAGCTGAAATAAGAATAAGGAAAAGGCGAGAAAGAGAATCAGAGTGCGTCTTGAACCAGATTATCAGAAACTACTTGAAAACAACATAATGAGTGCTCTTCTGAAAAAAAACAGATCGTCAGTCCACAGCTAATTGCAGGGGTGAAGACATTCCCCCTCTGTCGCTCTGATGTGAAGGCTCCTGACAGCCCCCCTCTTGCTGTTGGAAAATGGAACAGTCCAATTAACCAACTGACCTGTGATGGTCATGTTATTTATGTCATGCTATGGATAGGATTTAAAATAGAAAAAAAGAAAAGATGTAGAGAGTTAAAGAACAGAATAGAACAGGGAATATCAACTAAAAACAACAAAGCATGTACTTTTGGGACATACTCAGCCACTCTTTTAAAAGTATGTAGCAGGGCAGAGTCAACTGGGACATACTATGGCAGATCATCTGTCATCTATCTGCATTTGGGTCAGATTAAGCAGAAAAGCATGCTGCCCTTCCTCAAATGGCCACCTGGGGAGTTAAAAGAGAGTATGCAGCCAATCGTTAAATTGCTCATTGTTATAGTGCAATCAAACATGTTCACAGCTTTGTTCGAAACCCAGTTTTATTCTCTATTGTTAACTTCAGAGCAGCGGCTGCAGAGTGACGTGCAACACTTAGTGATACAATTGTGTATATCAGTCGGTGGTGGGTTATGGTTTAATATTCCTGGGTCTTTATAGTCAATTTCTAGGTGAAGGCGTGTTAGTCACAGCTCTCCGTTGGGAAAGAAGGAGTCGCCCAATGGCCTCCGTTAACAGGCCGGTTGGTCCGTCTGTGTCCCAAACAAAGTGTTAGCATTTACCTCATTGATTTCCTCCAATTGATCCAGAATTACGCCATGTTCTGCTGCAGAAAAGCAGGTATTGATTTTTATCTGCGTTGAAAGAGTTTGCCTCAAAACAAAACAGTTGCCAATGGGGGAAAGGGAGCAGCACTTTATAACAATAGCCCTTCAGTTTAACACCGGGGTTTATTTAATTTAGAAGGCTCTACGGAAGAAGAGACATCTTGTTCATTCCTCATTCATCGCTTCCTTTTCTTAATATTTAGTGGGCTCTGCATGCAGGAAAACCGCTTGTGTAACGAGCAAAATACAAAATATATATTTTTTTCCTTTCTCACGTCTAAGAAACAAACTGTTAAGTGGGTGTGAATTGGCCAACCGATGGACTCTCGACCACGGTTCCATGTCCTTGACCTGAAGCTTAATCAGACTGTAATCACTGCATCCACGGTGTCGCTGCTATTGGATGACCTCTGCCTACAATGGATCCAAGCAATGTCCTCAGCCCCGAGAGGACCCATGGTCGTCATAGCGATAGCGTACTGCCAGACTGAGGTGCTATATACACTTAAGCTTTGAAACTCTGCATCAGCCCATTGAGTTATGCCGCAGCTCACTTTTTTCACTTAGATGTTCCTCTCATATTTTTTAAAAGACATTTTTTGAACAATATTCAGGCCCAAGGAACTCGCAAGCACGTTTGAAGCTGAATATAAAGAAACCAAGGTTGCTCAGAACAAGCCGAGACTGCAAGTTTGTACAGTTTTTCCATGTGCTGCCGTAATCTTTCAGAGCCTTTTCACTCCACTCTGTGGACATCCAGAATGACGTGGCTTCATTTACAAAGGCAGACCTTACTCAGAAGGAGGAGTCATTTGATTGAGGTGGCATTCACAATTTGTGAGTGCCGTGTACAAGTGCTTTCACTGAGATGGAGAGTGAATGTCAGGATGAAACGTACAAAGAGATTTGTTTTCTTAGAGACAAAGAAAAAGCACTTCTTCTTGCGTTAAAATCGGCCACTGTTTTCCAAGGTTAAATCCTGTGTCTTCTAACTTCACAAACATTGTTCCTTCAGCTTACAGACAAGTTTGAAACCCCCAGCAAACAGAAACGGCAACAAATACTGTCAAAACCATAACTTGTTTATTAGAAACATTCAGAAAAGGTGGTTCATATTTTGAATCCAATATGTGTGAATGTTAAAGACACTGTTGAAGCTAAGCCAACGCTTTAAGCTACTGAGGTATTTTAACCGGAAACTTTAATTGACACGCTGCCTTTTACCATGAAGGATGAATGAGAGTGCAGTTGCCTTTAGTTGAGATGCATATACACTCACCGGCCACTTTATTAGGTACACCTGTCCAACTGCTCGTTAACGCAAATCAGCCAATCACATGGCAGCAACTCAATGCATTTAGGCATGTAGGCATTTAGGCATGCAACAGTAACTCAAATAACCACTCGTTACAGTATGCAGAAGAGCATCTCTGAACGCACAACACGCCGAACTTTGAGGCGAATGGGCTATAGCAGCAGAAGACCACACTGCCACTCCTGTCAGCTAAGAACAGGAAACTGAGGCTAAATTTCACACAGGCTCACCAAAATGGACAATAGAAGATGGGAAAAAGGTTGCTTGGTCTGATGAGTCTCGATTTCTGCTGCAACATTCGGATGGTAGGGTCAGAATTTGGCGTAAACAGCATGAAAGCATGGATCCCTCCTGCCTCGTATCAGCGGTTCAGGCTGCTGGTGGTGGTGCAATGGTGTGGGGGATATTTTCTTGGCACACTTTGGGCCCCTCAGTGCCAAAGTGTCAACGCCACAGCCGACAAATCTGCAGCAACTGCGTGATGCTATCAGGTCAATATGGATCAAACTCTCTGAGGAATGTTTCCAGTACCTTTTTGAATCTATGCCACAAAGGCGCTAGCTCTGCATATTCTCGCGCGTGTCCATATGATCGCGCATAAAGTCCATCGGTACTCGTCCGCGGGCCGCATGCTGATAAAAAGTAATGTTTTTATTTCTTTGTGTTGGATTTCACAAGTTTCAACATTTTTACCTGGCACGGTTTGATTATGCCATTTCTCTGCAGATGAAGTTAAACATGTGATGGGCCAACATGATGCGCATGATGCAACATGCGCTTAAGTGGCTAAGGAGGTCCTGCTGAATGTTGAACAAAGTCACAACCAAGTTCCTTAAAGCATCAAGATAACTCCTGACCTCCAGGTGAAATGAAATGGACTTTGCTCTACCCGTAACTACCTGAGTTTTCATGTTAAGGCCTGCCAATGTGCCACAAACGAGATGTCCAGTTATGAAGACCCACTCGGTTGGAGTTGCAGTGGGTCTTTAAGAGGGATTTTAGTTTTAAAAAGTCAAAAATCTTGACTCAGATGGATGGCAAGTTTCTTTTGTACTTGCACACAAGAAATGCTCGCAGTCCCAGTTCGAAACTTCAACCCCTTTTCATAAAAATGACATTCTCATTCAACTAAATGAGACACCTTGAAAGCTTTCCCCGTCTGTAAGCAGGAAGCATTAAACCCACCACCATGGGAGGCCTGTGCCAGGTACGCTCAACCATCCATTCTTGTCAGTTTACTGACTGACTGCACTTTGGGGCGGAGAGCCAAAAAAACACAGACCAATGGCCGCTGGTTAATGGATGTGAATTGCCATACCATAAAAATCAAAAGTAACATTCCTCATGAATATCATTCTGGAGCCTATTACAATTTGTATGAGATGAGACAGAGAATTAAAAAAAGAAAAAAAGAAACATCCGGGAATCCCAGCACTATTACCTGAACTTAACTTTATGGCCTGCAGCTGACCTCAGCTTGATAAGTACTTCTGCCAACACAACCTGCCTATTTAAAGTTTGATGAAGGAGGGAAGTTAATTTACCAGTGAACTCGCTCTCTCGCTTTGCGATTCCACACTCTTATACTCCCTCTACTTTGTTCCGAATCAAAGTGAGTCGAGATTTTGTCCATTATAAAATCTCTCTGGGAAATTACAAAAAAAAGAATAAAAAAAAAAATCCCCTCCTGGGCCGCCCTCTGAATTGTTGCACAAATTAATCCCCTCTCCCAATTCCATCATTTGCCTCCAGCTCCCATTTCAGAATTATCCCATTTCAATTATTTCTGTCCCTTTTTCTAATTTATAGTCACCATTGGACACATATCAATGGTGAGGAGTCTGGAGATGTCTGAATGCGTTATTAATTGCTCTGATATGGATTAGATGTGGGCATCGTGCCCCTCCCCCCCTCCACAATCACATTTCAATTAATAACAGCCAGGCGTCGCCTCAAGATCTGCTTCCAAGATGATTGGCCTGTCAGTCAGAGCTGCTGGGGAGCAGCGGCGATTTGTCACCACTTTCCTTCATCCTCTTCTCTTCTCCTTTCAGTCGCTCACTCTTGTTTCTATCTCCTAATCTTTTTCCCCTTGGTCACGACTTCCATCTGCCTCGTCACCCAGGTACTTTCGTTTTTTTTTATATCCTTAACGTCATGCCACATTTCATGAATTTAATCATTTAATCATTTTCATGATAGCTTTGATCAGGAATGTTTACTTGTGTGTGCGTGTTAGTGTGTGTGTGTGTTGTGTGTATGGATGAATCAGCTAAGAGGTTCACTCCTCCCTGATATGACACCTTTGAAAAGCAGACGTCCTACGCAGCATTTCAAATGAGATGGGAGACAGCACGGGCATATTTTCTCCCGAGGCCCATGTGCTCTCATGACGAACACACTTCAGTCATTTCATCTTCTTTTGTCTTATTTGAGACAGTAAGTTCTGACGCCGGTGAGGATTCATGCTACCGTCTTTCTCTGCAACACCCTCTGAACATAAAATCAGTCACTTCCTCTGTGGTAATAACAGCATTATGGCTGAAAAAGGAAGAAGTTCCTGACACTTTCTCCTTTACTCAAAACAGAGATTACTGGTGGTGTTTGTCACTGAATTTCAAATTGCATTCATTTAAACTGCTCATCATTGAAAACAATTACTCAGTTTCCACATGGCAAGTCAAGTAATGAAATGGAGGCAACGCAGGGGTGTTTAAATGCCTCTCTTGATTAGTGTTGTGCACAATTGCATAACAAACGTCCTCAGTTTGTAACACATGTTGTCACAGGAGTGGTTCCACTCAGGGTCGGGCTGCTCCTCCGGGTGTCAGCCACTTTCCCAGGTTCCTATTGGATGTGTGCAGACGGACACACGGTCTCCGTGGAAACCGACGCAGGGAGACGGTTTGTTACACATTACACAAAGAAAAAAAGGTTGAGTGAATTAAGGACATAGCCATGGTATCTACTGAATGACAAATTATTGTGCATTGATCATTGCGGGTTAGAAAAATGACATTACTATAAAATAGTACTAAATGTCCGTTCGCCCAACACTGCTCACATCTGGCAATCAACTGGACTTGAACATTGTTTAAAAGACACGTATTCTTCTTCCTGAAACATTGTAATTCTCCTCCTCTCCCATCTACCATGTATAATGCACAGGGACAGGACGCAATCTTCATAAAGAGAGCTTCAAGTACATCATTGTTGCGCGTACAAATGTGTGTTCTTCTGACATAAGGTGAATTATTCTTCTACCAATATTATGGAATTACAGTGCTTGCAGAGTCTCTGCAGATGGTCGGCAAAGCCTGCAGGCATTTCATTGAATATATATGTCTGTTGGTGCTTTGTTTTTCTTTTTGCCTCAGTCGGTGTAGAGAGAGGGCAGCTCCTGCAGGAATAACAGCGGCCTGTGTGTTAGTGAGGCAAGGTTATGGAAATCAAGGATTGTCCTGGTGTCTCTGAGGTCTGACCTCCTTAACAAAGAGTTAATAAGCTCCGACACAATAACCATTATAATATTTGATCAAGAGTGGATGCACACAGATCATTGAGCACCCTGTACTGCTGGCGTCAATCAACAGATTGGGTTTCGGGGGGGGTCAGGGGGCGGGCTTGTGGCTGGCATACTGAACAATTTTGACATGTAGTTTTCCCAACAGACTCGGTGGGAAATGGATTTTTCACACATTTTAGGATGGAAATGACAAATAGACAAATCAATTTCTTGTTTTTGTTTATTGGAACAATTGTTCCCTTGTAACCCCGATACGAGAGACGCTTTGTGGCTTTTTTATCCGTGTTTCTACAAATGTACTGTAAAAAACAAACAGGTCTCAAAGAAAATGATTTTAATGAGATAAAGTGGAACATTTTGAAACGGTTCCTCTTATTTGGACTACAGTTGAAGTTATCTGCATCATACATTTTTCTGCATCTTTGTTGCATTTCCTGTATCTGTTACACAGGATTTCCCAGAGAGCCAACAAGGTCGTTTTGTGCATGGAATGCGCTTATACTAAGTCGCTTTGGATAAAAGTGTCAACTAAACAAAATGTAATGCATTGCAGCCGACATCACTGACAGGAGCGCGAAAGCTTCAGCAGTAAATCCTGATGTAAATACTATATTGCAGGTAGATGGTTGCTGAGCCTGCAAACAGCACTTTTGAATTGATTTTGTAATCGAATTGAACCAAAATGAATCTAAAGGAACGCTTTAAACGTAATCACTTCCGATGTGGGCAGTGAAATGCAATGAATAGCCGAATGCCTTTACTGAGGTCAACTCATGTGACAACGAGTCACTTTTTGTTTTCTTTCTTTTGAGCAGAACCAAAAGAATATTCATACAACCAAAGCATTTACCATTTCCCATCCATGCTACTGTGTGAGTATTCCTGCAGTGCCGGCTCCATAGACAAACACGCACAAACATGCCAGAACTGTAACACTAAAATGTAATTGGATACAAGTTTACTGAATAATGTGCAATATCTCCAAAAGAGAGCGGCAAAGGAGGCATTTTCTGATTATTAAAGTTGTTGGGACATAGAATGAGAGACAGGGAGAGCGGAAACAAACTATGAACACTCAACCGTATCTTGGAACGGTGTGGAAGTGGTCTGATTGACAAGCCAGGTGTGCCCTCCAGCTCTGCCCCCCCCCTCTCCCCATGGAACAGCAAGCACACAGCTGAGCTTAAAGAAACAAGAATTTGAGGAGAAATGAGAAAATCCTCGGCCTATCTCCTTCTGGCTGAGTGGCTCCGCAGCGCTCTGGTCTCTCCCGCTCCCTCTCTCCCTGACTCACTCCCTTTTCTTTATTAAAAAGAAACACATGTAGCGTCGGGGCGTCCAAGTATGAAATTCAATTCCCATCCCCCCCCTCAGTACCCCCCCCCCCCCCGTGTTCTTATTAAAGCCGTTATTATCACGGCATGCAGGCGGGCCTGGCCAGCGCTGCTCAGCTCTCCTCCGCTGTGTGGCTACATACGGTACCGAGGGTGGAGGGGACGGGGAGCATCAGGGGGAGACGGCTGGGAGACGGAGAGAAGGCAGAGTGCAGTGGGAACACGGCAGTCAAGGATTGTGGCGGTCGGCAGCAGGGCGCCAGAGGGGCCTAATTTGCCCCAAAGGCAGCTTTTGCCATTTAACCGGGACGTGCTTGACTTACGCTACAGTTTGGATCCTCACCCAGCAGGGTGCACAGAATCATTTGCACATTGGACATGCAAAGAAGATGCACAGCGCGTTGGCATGTGTGTTATTGTTAACATAATTGTGACGCAATAAATCTGAAGCCTAAACGGAAGCTTGGCTCTCACTTGAGGAAAGTTTTGCCACAAAATTTGAGTTGCTTTTCTTTCTTTATCTTCACTGCAGAGGGTTTTGTGCAATGATGTTCTTTTTTTGTTTACAGCAAATAAAAAGACGGGTTGGGGCTAGACTTAGAGCTCTGCAGTAGAATCCCATTTCTGAATCTCCAAAGTGGAGAAAATGATTCTGTAGAGGCTCTATGTTGTGAAGTGCTCCACAGCAACAGTTCAGTGAACTACAGAAGCTTAATTACTGGGAGGTGTACCAGTTTAATTGCTTGGGTTGGGTTGTGACCGAAAACATTCCCATCAACATCATAGGCAATTTGTATTTAGTGCTAAAATCATATTAGCACGCGGGCATGCAAAACCAAGAACGTAAATGTGGTTAACACTACCCTGCAAAAACTCAACATCAAGGTATTCTCGTTGTGAGGATGTTGCCGTGGCAACAATAGCCTTTAGCTCCTAACCACAACACAAACGTAACTCTTGATGCTTCAAATATACAAGTTTTATATGCGTAACTACAGTGAATTTGGCTTTAAGTGCTGCCAAATTGATGATCACATTGCAGTGTGATGCCCAAGAGCATCATGGGACTTGCGCTGCTGACCCCGGATGCTAATGCGACCAAGCTTGTGTAGACGTAGGAGATGATCTACATGTAACATCAGCAGAAGATTTTTTTTCAATGGTATTTTTGGCATACTTTAATGTTTACATTTCCAATTGCATTCGGCGCAATTCCCCAACTTTAACAGTTGGGCTCCCGGGACTTTAATCACAGAAAGAAAAAGAATCTGAATTGTCAAACACTGTTTGACCCTTATACTGCAAATCTCCCCCTTCTCCTTCCCGACAGTAAATACCCAGTCGGGGTCAGACGACCCTGTCGGTGCCTCAGAAAAGACAACGCATTGTAGCTAAACTATTCTGACAGGCCTGCCCTTTTTACACATGAGGAGGAAAAAGAAGGGGAGGGCGAGCAGAGAGATGGGTGGAGGAGTGAGAGAGGAGGAAAAAAGTGAAGGGATGACGATTCGGGGTTCACAGGGACCCTCGGGAAAACAAGTGGGGTTATGGCTGCGGGGTTGACTGTGTGCGACTGGTTGTCTATTAGGTGGAAGGTGTGTCACTGGCTGGCTCGGGTCAAAGCTGCATGGCTGGCTGGCAGGATTTTGGACAGCCCATGTTGATTCGGTGGCCGGCTGCCACGCGAGGCCTGCTGGCTGACAGGGCGCTTTGACGGGCATAAAGGTTCCAGCTTCCTTGTTGATAGCTAGTGTGCTGTTCGTGCTATTCATTATTTATCCCGCGTGTTTGTTAATGTGCGTCAGGCTCAGTTCTGGCCAGCTACGATTGCGGACAGGGTGTGAAGAGAGTGAGACACCGGCTGCAGCATCAGCAGAATCCTGGTTTATCGCAGATCGCCGTGTACCACTCTTTGTTGCACTACATGGACATGTGCTTAATGTCTTCTGCCAAACTGTACAATCAGTTCAACCCTATGAGGTGAAGGTGTAGTTTCAGGAAAAACACACTTAGCCTGTCAGATGACAAGACGCAGGGAGCTCTTCATGTTGAATGTGAAGCTAGTTAGCTCAGCTTAGCACA
Organism: Apeltes quadracus; assembly: GCA_021346845.1. NCBI lineage: Eukaryota > Metazoa > Chordata > Actinopteri > Perciformes > Gasterosteidae > Apeltes > Apeltes quadracus. The sequence goes on from CM037928.1 coordinate 15,261,316, forward strand.
GCTAGCCTTACTCTGGCTAATGAATAACAATATGGCTACCATAAACCCTCAAAGATAATTAACGTGTTCTTTGTTTGATCTGTAGAAATCCTAAAAACATTAGAAAATAAAAATGAATGTAGCCAACTGGAGCTCATTTGACTTATTACGTACGATGCTATCGATGCACGGCAAAAGATGAATAGGTCCAAACTGTAGTTTTACACTTTATCTGCAGGGAGTTTCTTAGCAGCTGTGTCTGATATTTTACAACTGCCACAACGCACACTTTTGACGTGAATTCTGCAGATTATTTTTAGTTTACAAAATGTTATTGGCTGAAATATCTAGTTATGTCACAAATTAAAGCAAGCAGCCAAGCAAGCAGGTACCTGATGAATGGAAAGAGAGGCAGTAACGAAGGCTCTGATGAACAGACCCTTGAGAAGAAAGCCGCCCTCAGACAGAAAGCTTTCACAGTAAATCTGAGAGATTATGCCAGGTCGACAAAAGACTCATTTTCTACCAGAACAGTTAATTCAAACGAAGCCATGTAACAGTCAACGTGGTGAGAACCACCTGTTTCCCAGTGAGACACCAATACGGGCTGAGCTCCTTACTCACACACATTGGAAACACGAATAACACACGTTTTAACTCAGGTCAGAGAGCCGTAAATTGGGGCAGCTGTGGAGCTTTAGCAAGTCATCCACTAATTATAGATTTGTCCATTTTATTCCCAGCTTGTGTTCACCTGTCCAGGCGAGTATGCGAATGGGTGAAGGAAAGGTAGAACTGTAAAGCGATTTGTCTATCAAGGTAGAAAAACGCTGTGGAAATGGAGTTTACTGGGCCATTTTAACAACTGGACAGGACATGAGCAGGTGTGAAGATGAGACAACATTGCTTTTCTTCATTTCTTTTTACTTAAAGTTACTCTGGGGAACTTGTTAATGATTCTAAAAAAGTCTCAATGTAAATCATATGACCTTTATAAGAAAACAAGACCAACCGATAGAAGTTTTAGATAGTTTGCAGTTTCTTAATGCTTCTTAAGGCCATTGGATGAAATTCTGAGAAAACCTCTTTCTTTTCTGTACTCATTCAACTCTTCCACCCCCCCTGAAACTGCCATTGGTGTGTCCATCAGTGGAAGCTGGTGGAATTTTTTTTTTGGTAGAGCCAGCCAATCAGTTTCAGTAAACATCCCAGTATGATTCAATGCAAAAAAAGGGTATCAAACACGCATTATTACTTTGCAGTTAACTATTTAATTTATTCCAACAACTTAACATAATAAGGACATCTTATTAACAATATTCTGAATACCATAACTATTAGAGATATCATATAATAAATGTATTAAATGGATAAAAATATTTATATAGTCTATTAGAACATGAATGTATATATTGAGATCACGTAAGAACCTAGTTTGTTGGGGAAACACCCGATCAGTGTGTTTCTCAATGTACTCAATGTACTTTAGGGTGTTGAAATGATAATGTCACTCATTAACTTTACCAGTGATTGGCTCACTGCTTCTTAGACCCTCCGCCTTTGGGACCCGGCCGAGCTGAAACAGCCGAGACATGCAGACAAGCTGAGAAGAGGATGTGCAGGAAAAGCATATATTTTGTTAGTTAGATACCTTAATTTATAAATATTACCATGTATATACTACATGCTTCAAGAACACAAATACACAAATATTCACTATTTGTAAAATTTATTTTTATTGTAAACAAAAATTCTCTAATATCTAATAACATTTTTTTCCCCCAGGTGGGGCCACACCCCATTGCCCTCAATGGATCAGCCGCCACTGGTGTCCATACTAGAATGCAAACACTTACCAGAGGAGGACACAATATAAATATATGTGACTCTACTATCCATTATTAACAGCTCGGAGTATCCTACCCTTTTCCCTTAACCCTATCCTGCATTCATTCCAGATGAAGTGAGGAGCAAAGATGGAGATTTCCCCTGAGGCGAAACGGCAGAGAAGGACGACTGGAGAAGAAAGAACACGAGAGGGGACGCCAGGGGGGGAAATGGGGAGGGAGAATGTGTAAGGTGGGGGGAGGACATCGCCCACGCTGAAGATAAAGAGATGGACATCAGGAATTCACTGGAAAATAAAGGGGACAAACGTGGACGGACAAATCTGACAAATCACTACACTGCAAAATTGAGCAAGATTTTCAAAAAGCCAGAACAACTAAATTAAAAAAAGTGTTGGCTTTACCCTTTAGTTTCCTTTTTTCCCTCTAGTCTTCTTTTTCCATTAAATTAGAAGCTGTAAATCAAACTGAATGCTTGTGAGAGAATATTTAATTGTGGCCAGCGGTGTCCTCTTCCATGCCATCGAACAGCCTGCAGATTTTCCTTCCAACCATCCAAAACACCTTCAACCAGAAGGAAAGGTATTCTAATTGGCTTGAAGGAAATCAGCACACTCCCTGACAGTGGTTTTAGAAGGAAGACAGAGAGTTCTGTGGTAATTGTTTCCAAGCGGTATTAGATCCTCAGGATTTTTTATGGCCCCTGGTTTCCCTTGATGCGACTGTGTCATGAGTAAAGCTCCGGACCTGCCTGTCAGTGGGAGAGTGCTCCGTCTTCAAGGAAAATGCCAGGTTGAGTTTTCAGCCTGAGTGCCTGGGATGCACACGGTGCAACCGTCAGTGTCAGCAGAGCACGGTACCCGAAGCAGCCCACTCAAAACGCTGACAGGCTGAAGAGATGGGAGATGGAAAGAGGAATCATCCAGCAGCCAGCCAGTCAGCAAACAGTAACTGCACACAAATGCCATTAAACAATTTAGCTATGGAGGGTTTATTCATTCATTCTTGTCATGTACTTTGTCATTTGTAAGTATCTGAATAATTAACAAACTAATTCTTGCCCGCATTATTGCAGCTACGTGTGCTCTTCATGGCAGAGCAGCTGCATCATTCAGACGCTGGATTCCTCAATGAATTGCAGGACCAACATTAACTTAGTAATAGTACAACATCAAGGGGAGGATCTATGGATGACAGCCTACATAAATCCACAACTGAATGCTACTGATAGGACGTAAACAGCCAATAAGGATGTTATAGTAGCCATATCTCATCCGGCATGCTGGCCTTCATGTTTTCTTGGTTTGGCACAGCAGCAGAGTTGCTGCTGCTTTGTGTCCATTTTCAAGTGGATGTGGATGAATTGCTGATTTCATTCAAAGAACATAAGCCGTGAACATAAGCTAACATTTTTGGCAGAGGTATGTCATTATTGAACAGCAGGACGCTGGAACAATTCAAAGAGAAACGCACCCACTACCGCCCTGATGGACACAGGCTTTCAACAACAGACTCAGCGCGCGCCTCTACAACGCCCCCCCTTCTCTTATTTTTTACAAACCTCTAATGACTCGGTTAGTTAACGATAGTTTATAATTCGTAGCTTATAGCTACAGTTGCTAGCTAGGCCATTAATGTAAGAAAACGGTCAAAAGTGTGTGTGTGTTTTGTAGTTATTCAAATATACTGTAAAAAAATAATGTTCATAATTTAAGTTAGGGTTTTTCTTCTTCTTCTAACAGTTAATATATCATCTCATATGTGTTTGTTAAAATGTTACCTTTTTTGCCTTGGCAATAAAAAAAGCCTTACATTAATGCTGTCACTTGTCTTTTTTTTTCTTTTTCTTTTTTTCAAAAAAAGTACCGGTTCAGGCACAGTTTAGGCACCAGTATCGTTTTAAAAGTACCGGGTTAGCACCGGTATCGGAAAAAAAACAAACGATACCCATCCCTAGTCTGGACTCCCAATGGGGAGAAATGCTTCATCACATCTCGGCATCCCGGCCCCTGATCTATTCTACGCCACGAAACTCCAAGCCCCCAAACCACTTGACTAGATATGTCGTGTATGTGTTATTTATATTATTTTTCTTGCCATGCCCTGTGCACCTGCCACTAAAAGTCCCTGCTTTTCATGCCAGTGTATCATGACACGAAATACAACAAGCCCAGAAAACGACAGAAAATGCAATGTATGGAAGTTACCGCTAGTTTTGGAGGCGGTCAATATAGGGTGCTGCAATTACCTGGTGCTTCAAAGTATTTTTTTGAAAAGTCACACATGACTGATGTTTAAACAAATAAAGCTTGTAGGTCCAGTGCCTTTCCACACCTCGTGGAGGCTATGTTCTTGGATGACTGAGCGCCTGTCTGCTGCTGTCCACTACTCAGTAGGACATGACATAAAATAACCTCTTCATTTTTTTCAGCCCAGTTTTGCTTGTCAAAAAAAGCGCATCCGAAAACTTTGTGCTTCTCCCCATTAAAACCTGCGTCGGACGGCGGTTTCTGCAGCTGAGGACGGGCTCCCAACGTTGCCCTTCCTTACAGATACAGGACTGGACTTTTACGCTGTCTCAATACACACATTCTCCTGCCATTTTCATTTCTGTCCTCCCTCTCAGCCCCTTCATATTCTTTTCCCCTTGCTTTCCCCCTTAGAGCTCTCCCTCCTTCTCCCAAAACAATAATAACAAGCTTAGTGATGCAGCTCGCTGACCTGCTCATAATCTAGAAGGAACTGAATCCCACAGCTCGACTCCAACAGATAATCCTTTCTGCAAAGCCAGTCTTCTCCTTCTGGAACAATGCTCTCATTTACACCAGAGTGACCCCAAGATTATTGCAGGAAATGGTTGAGAAGAGGGAAAGATGGAAGGAAAGACAGTATGCTGTAGTACTGTGTAGCAACTTCAGCACTGATAATGACTTTCCAAAAGACGCCACAGGGTTTTGGAAGCCTGAATAAAATGCCAAATAAAACGAAGCCATTCGTTAACGGAGCTAACAAGAAAATCCAAAGCCTTAACATAGCAGCCATACCCTTCTGCCAACCGCATCAGCGACCGTCCAGCTACTGGAGGCAGAGGCTTAAAAACACACACGCTCAGAAAAGCACACACTGTGTGACATTGGGACAAGGAACACCTCGCGGCTCTGCGTCTGTCCTCGACCTCTGACGGCTGCCAAGGCAAACACAACAGCAGCTGCGAGGTCCAGGAAAAAAAGAGGATGCATTATTGCACTGCTCTTCAAAGCTGTAACTACTAGCTTCACTTGGTCAGATCACACCAGGAGACACACCCATACACACACACACAAACACACGCACACAAGCAGACACAAGCACACAAGACGCAGAAAACCCTGCCAGTGAGGTTGTTGTTGTTGTTGGTGTAGCAGAAAGGTCTGTACCTATTTATACATATATACATTTTATATTTCTAATATAAGTTTATACCAGGCATACTAATTAAGCATGTTTGACAAATATTCCAAACATTCTCCCTTTCCGTGCAGAACTATTAATTTCTTTCTTTTCCTGAGCCCATCTCCACACTCTAACTGAGCCTCAAGATATCTTCCTCTGTGCTAGATGAAAGGGCTTTTCTTTTCCAATTCAATCCAAACCCATCATCACAACTCTTGTCTGGTGAATAAAAGATGGCTGCCAAGCTCCCACTGCCTCTGGAAGGCAGCATGAACAAAATTACTTTGCTCGTGCTGTTTTTGCTGTAACTTCAACTCAAACTGTAAACAGCCTCGGCGATGCTTCATTTCACGGCGGTGTGAGCATTCAAACTTGTTTCTTTGTGTGGCAGAAAAGGCAGTTTTCAGTAGCACAGCGAGGGCTTTTTTGCTTGGTAGCAGATTGGGAACATCTGCTGTGACATCACTAATTAGGGCGTGGCCACTAGTGCCTATAGACAGCAACGGCGATTTCTTTCATTCAGTGCTAATCTTCCCTGTCATGACTGATATAAATTGTGTCATTATACTTTATTTGATGTGTGACACAGGCTGTGTCTGGTAATGGTCCCATTGCCATAGTGTGTACAATGTGCTCGCACTGTTTGTTACCGTTTGTATGTCAATTTTAGTCTGTTTACTTTTGATTCAAAATGAAAATAAATAGCGGAAAAGTTTGGGATTGCAACATAATTTGATTTAGTTTGACTAAACTTTTGAATTTTGAATAACTATAGACGCATTGTCACGGACAGGGCCGCATGCTCGAGGACCCCGTATGGGTGCAGTGACGCACACTCAATTAGCTCTCAGGAGCTGCAAGTAATAAAGATCTGCTTTAGCTTGGAATCTCCTTTTCTGCCAAGGACTAAAAATCTGCATGCTTAGTTAAGATAATTGTGGTTTGAATTCATTTAAACAGACATTGCAGCAGCGCGCGCAATTCTGCTGCAAATCACAAAGACATTTAAATATACATATAAATATTTAAAAGGGTTACTATACTTACTTACTGCAGCTGTGTTATAGCGTGGGCTCAGAAACCTCCTGTGGATACCTAAAGAATTGCACGTTTTAGTTGTTCCTTTACGTCGATGTTTACAGAAACCTTTGAGGCGAGCACTGTGAAGCCTTGAGCTTCCTTTTACAGTACAAAAGACAGCCACACTTGGCTTTGTTGCTCACAAAGAAAATGTCTTTCAGAGAATCAGATTGTCTGTTTACACTTCAGCTTCCTTCATACATTGTAGTGTTCCGCTGCCAGCGAGAACGAAAGAGACGTTTCACCAAGGACATTTATGTTACTTGAGCAACGACGAACCGCTGGACATTGCTTGCAAGCAGGAGAACAAAAGTAAAATCATCATTTTATATATAATATCATATATGTATATATATATATATATATATATATATATATATATATATATATATATATATATATATCACATTATATGTTCATTTAGATCAAATTTCTTCCAACCATATCTGTTCCTCTGCTGATCCATCTCGTTTTTCCCCTCTCTATCTGCTACCTCTGCTTCTGTAAGACAAAGGGTCGCACAAACGCACACACACACAGAGCTTTGGAGGAGTGAGTCACAGGTAAAGTCGGTGTGCTCCTACCTGTCAGTCAAGCCTCCATTAGTGGCTTCATGGCTGGGTGGCTCGGGGTCGGCTAGTATGGATGTGGATGTGAGTTGACAGCACTGTGTTTCCTCCCCGATAGATACACGTATTTTACATCCGCGTGTGCATCGCTGATTGCTTTATTAAACCAAAGACACAAAGCAACAAAGACCCACATACCTTTGCATGAATGGCCATGTTTGATTCACACAAATGTATCTGCATTTGTTTGTGTGCGTGTGTGCGTGTGTGTGTGTGTGTGTGTGTGTCTGCACGCTCAAGGACCCCGAGCAAAAATAGATTCTGGCAGGATTTAAATTTTATTTGAAATTCTATTCTCGTGTGGTGGACTCACAAGCATTTCAAGTGTTTGTGAGTGTGTGTCAGCGTGCGCGTGTGCCTTGTGGCCCCCCTGGAGGCAGGTCTTCATGAATCATGTCAAAGCGAATCTGCGATTAAAAGGAGACCCTTGCACTGAATGGATGGTCACGTGTGTGTGTGTGTGTGTGTGTGTGTGTGTGTGTGTGTGTGTGTGTGTCTGCACGCGGTGGCCAGTGGTTGGTTCGTGGCCAGCAGTAGTGAATCACAGCGGTCATCACTTGGTGCTTCATATGCGGAGCATGACAGACACAGATGAGTGGAGCAGTGCTGCATAGCTGCCATCTGGTCCCCCCCCCACTCCCCCTCCTCCTCCTTTCTTTCCTTGCACATCCTTCCTAAGTTCCTACTTATTTTCCTTTCCCCCAATTTTCCATTTGACTTCTACTCTGCACCCTTTTCACCTCCTTCCTTCTGCTACACTTCACTCCTCCTCTCACCTCTACTACGTTCTGCCTTCCCGGTTGCCTGCACCTCCCTGCGCACCTCTCTTCCTTCTACTGCACCTGCTTCTCTCTTTTCAGAGCCTCCTGTTGCTCTTCTCCTCCTCCTCCTCCTTCTACTTCTCTTCCTCCTCCTCCTCCTCCTCCGCTTCATCAAAACCACTTTAAATCCTTTCTTGGCACCTTCCCTCAAATGTCAGCGTTTCACCGTTTACCTCTCTTTCCTCCTATGTCCTCAAACACTACCCTCCTTCATGCATACTTGTCGCCTTTGGCAGCACGATGTAACATTTCAGCGCCTCTTCGAATATTAATATGAATAATGTGTGGTTGGTACAAGAGGTGTTATCCGATCCAGATGTGAGGAATGAAAATATCCAAAACATTGCATGCTGGAGAAAAACACAATTCAAAATAGATTAATTCACAGTTAGAAGTCAAGGTTTTATTCTAAATCCCGTCTTCATGGAATTTAACCTTGCCGGATTAATCACCTGTCTGTTGCCTCCAGGTTGCCTCTGTACGCGTAGTATGCATGTCATAGTAGTTTGTTTTGGATAATAACTACCATTAATCAGCTTTGGTAGAATCCTTATTTATTTCTTGAGATTATTCTAGTTTAATTCCTTTTCAAATATTCTCTTATCCCTCTTTGTCCAGGTTGATTTGGGCATTTTAAGCCTGAGTGTTTCAGGTGGTAGAAAAGAGTGCAAGAAACACTGTGCTGTAAGACGTGGTGGGATGTGTGTGTGTGTGTGTGTGTGTGTGTGTGTGTGTGTGTGTGTGTGTGTGTGTGAGAGAATCGAAGGCAAGGCTGCCATCTATCGTTCCTAAAGATTATCTCACCATGCCCGCATGCATCCACTGTGAACTCGGAGCTAAACCTTCGGCTGTTATTCCCTCAGACTTGCTCTGCAGTGGTTGTTGTTTGCCTAAGAATCCGATATATGCGGCCAGATCTAAACAATGATGTTTGACAAGTCTGAGCCTTTGAATCAAAATCCAATAGTTCTGCCTGAAAAAAGGCATCAAAGAGAAAATTGCATTCGCCAACGTGTGGTGAGGCAAAGCGAATATCTGAATAGTTTTGCTGGATTACGCGACGGGTTTAGTGGCGGGAAGTTGCGGCAGGCTAATGGAAAAGTTCTCCTGAAAGGTCCGCAGCAGCTTTAAAATGAATGACGACCCGCATAGAGGTAATTATTCTGTTGAAAACACTGTATTCTGTGTCCAGGTGCAATTTCACAATAAAGGTACACATATATATGGTGCATCTTGGGGGAAAGGCAACTTGGGCCATTACCTATTACTAAAGATGAGACTAGCAGTTAAATAGAAATATGTTTCAAAGCTTTGACATTCATCATACAGACTTTAGGCTTCATTGTGATTTTGTACAAAGCGTTTTTCACATGCTCATTAGCCGCTTTTGAAAGTTGCTCCCGTGTCTCCGGCTTGTAAGATATTTCCCTATTTCTCCAATTGTGTTGAAGACCTCTGTTACCTACTGTCCCGTTGCCATGGCAACCCCTAGTTAGCCTGGAAAAATACTACAAGCTTTTGATAAGACTTAGCCCCAATTAAGCCGGCCCACACAGATTCAGAAGGCCAGGGTGGAAACGGCACAGCCGTTCTTCCCACAGGATGTTGATTCCAGAAATATAATTTTGCATATTTGCCTGAAATGGCACTTTTACAAAGTAAAGCCTTTCATGATTAGTGGTTTGACTGGAACAAGGCCCCATCTGAGACACTCATCAGTGCCCAGGGCATTGTGTGTCTGTGTGAGCGACAGTGTTATCTCTGGCCTTCCTCAGTGCGATGTAAACGGCAAACACACACTTATTCCTTCTGCCATCTCTCTTGCGATTACATGTAAACTTTCTCCTCAAAGAGGAAGAATACTGTGGATCGCCTTGAGAAGATGAGCGGAGGTGTTTGTCCTTCCTCTTAGTGGTGTGTCAAGTGGTGGTCTGTCAATCAGGGCACCATAGGAGGGGAGGAGGAGGGGGGGCCAGACACAATGTCATACATCATTAAACAGGGCTTGGTTTGGAAAGCTGTGGATATAGCGTGGAAAAATAAAATGCAGTCTCGTTATAATTGGGTAAATAATGACATGTCCAGGGGGCAGTTTGAGGGAGCACGAGGCCGGCTGGTACTAAAAAAATAAGGAGATGTTTTGGCTCCTGGTTCCGTGGTAATAATGAATTTTAGAGTATGCAAGCGGAGACTACGCTCCACTATCCTCTCGTTAAATTTGATCCAGCTGCTCAATTTCATCATATGGAAAAATAAGTAAGGGTTGTCCTGACAAAACAAATCTGTAACAAAGAATAAATCCCTACACATATATAAATGTTCAGATTGCAACATCGGGCCCCATGCAGGAAGCGATGTTTATAGAAAATACTGGGATTCGCTCATTTTTTTGTTTGTTTTCAATATTTGAAATTTCTAGGAACACTTTTACCCTGATGAGAGAATACATTGTGTTGTCACAGTCCACAAACTGTTTCAGCAACTCTGGGGTTTTATATTTTTTGATTAGATGAACATAGGGGGGCCATACGCCACCATTCTATACAATCAAGTGAGATTAATTATTCAGCCGGTTGGCAAGAGAACATCTGGAGCGTATTCCTATATACTGTATTTGTTTCTCTCAAAAAGAGATTAAAAAAAAACAAGACAAGTTGACAAGATCCATACACTTATAAACAAAATGAATCAATTGTTTTTTAAATTCATATCAATAATGTGAAAACATTGTGTGTAATAAGAAAGGGAAAATCCCCCTCAGCCCAATGGAACGTTTCAGCGTTTTTTTTATCTAATTGCTTTGGTTTTATAGCCGCAAGTTAATTGTTTTGGCTCACTCTCATCCCTCTGATCATCCGGGTTGTTTTTCAGTCGGGACGGACTCCCTGTGCTCCACCTGTCCATCCGAGCAGCTGCAGGCACAGCAGGGACACAAAGCCGGAGCAAAAGGTAACTGCGTGGAGCACTAGACAGGTTACAGCTTTTCCTTCTGAATGAAATATAACTGTGGGCTCAAGATGAAAACAGCAAGGGGAATGTATTCCATTTTTATATTTGGTAGTCACAACCAACAGATGGGTTTAAAGGAATACACTATTACCAATTAAACATGATTGGCTCATAAGATAATTAGTTCACCTCTGCTATTGCTAAAATACCTTGTGCCTCTTTGTCCTCTTAATAAGTAACGTCCGTAAAATGTATTAATGTTTCCTAGAATAATTGCAAAAACCAATGACATTGAAACCAGTTCAATTCAAAGAATCAAATGATATGAAAAGAAAAATGTAATTTATTGTGGGATTGAGATATACAGCATGTGTGTATCTCCTCCCGCCTGCAGAGCCCAGCCTCACGGTTTCAAAATAATTCATGACTGGAGATGTCAAGGCTTCTGGTCGACACATAATCTAATACATTTGTGTGGTTGCTGTTAGCAACAGGTATGACCTAAGACCACCTTGGCACCGTCTGCTGGATGAGAAGTATCAGGAAATATGTTGGACTGGTCCCTAATGGCTCCAGACGTGTAATAGGCAACATGCTGCATTCCGGGTTACAAATTGAAGGGCCAAAGGTGACATCATTAAAACTGTGGCCATTAAACCTCGGATGCTGCGTTGTAGCAATCGTTATCCTTTCACTTGGATCTCTCTGAAGCTCAAATATGTTGTTTTTTAAATGCCGAGACTTTGCTTTTAAAAACCATATTAATTGTCATCTTTTCATGTAGCTCTTCACTTTTAGATTTGACCAGTTTGACCTTCTTGTGTTTTTCTCATTAGAAGATTGAGCGAGCATACGTGAAGCCTTTTAGCCTTTTGTTGGGGACAGATTCATTGGTAAAAAGTCCAGCAAAATCACCAGACCACGTCAGGACATCTTAGAAAGTGCACTCTGTGGTGATCAGTTGCCCCCGGTAGACTCAGGGTCATCCATTTGGGTTTTTGACATTGGTTTTTGGTTTGATAATATACATATTTACATTATAAGTCATCAAATGTTATTTGTTCATTTTTGATCCGGTCGTTCACAATAATAATTACTAGACATATATAATATAAAGAATAATATTTTTTTTTGTAGATGGGATTAGTTTGGGTTTAGGCAACACAAACATGTCATTTGATTTAGGAAAACTAAACATTAAGTTTAGGCAACAAAAACAGGTGTAACACCGTTAACAGGTGTAACACACAAGTGAGGAAGAGGAAGTGAGTGAAGCTCAGTTTGTGCACATCCACACATCCCACAGGTGTTGCATCGAGTACGGGAGGATGCTTGATTTGCAATCGGGAAATCGCCTTCTTCTCATGTCAGCAAACGTCAGATATGTGGAGGCTGTAAAAAGGATTTTCCCGCTTGAAATGAAGACTTGGATGTTAATATGAAAAAGGTCTATGACTCGAAAGTGGTAATGATGGTAACTCAGAGACAATATCAATGCAGCATTATAACCAATCTGGCCCAACAAATGATCATACCCACGTGGGTAAATCATAGGAGGTTAAATATTGGCATCTTTGAGTTGCTATACAGTGTAATTGACGTGTTGTATTTTACCTTGAAGTGCTCTAAAAAAGACGTTTAAGATTCTGAAAAAATACTGTAAGCTGTGGATTTACTCTTCAATCAGTAAGAAATTACCCCTTAAGCAGTGAAACACCTGTTTCAGTGTTTAATTCACAAATTAACTAAAAATGACAATGAACATGTAGAACCGGGTTCTGTTTTTTTCTTCAGCGAGGAGGTGAGTTGTGACTCTCTCATACAGATTGACCTGAAAACCCACATGCACTCACATATAATGGCATGATGAAACTCAAAGTGAGAGGTTGCTCTATAATGAGGGCTGCTCAGGTCATCATAGTAGACTACGCACATTTGCACAGCAAAGGACATCATAGTTTCAGAAAGGCTTTTCTGTATATTTGTAATTCCATTAAAAAGTTGGAATAGTAATTAAACAATGGATTCCTTTTGGAGGTTACTAATTATTCCTTGAATCCTACTCATTGACAATACTGCAAAACAAAAGAAGTAATTATGCTTTTGGATGTTACTAGACGGAAAAAGATTCATCCCGTTTGCTCTCCATGGCACAATGTTGTAAATACGACGAGCGCAGAGACGCAACGGCATTCGCTAGTTACAGGCGCTGCTGCCATGTTCAACACGCTAGCTATTGTGAGGCGGGAGAAAGCGATTGCTCCATTGACCAAATAAAAAGCCATGTTTCCAGAAGGCAATATTCAGATTGTGAGATTTGGATTCATTCCGATCATTTTCTACACTGTAAAAATGGAACGTGAGATAACTCAGAAGGTTTATCCGTGTTACGTACCAAACACACTAATGATACATTTACAGGCTGAACCGGTGTGTAACTTGGCCTGAAATGTTCTTGCGCCATCTTATATTGATCCTTTAAATACGGCACTTTTTAGTAACTAATGGGCTAAATGCAAATGCAAACTTGTTCACAGCTACAAGGTGAGCATGCTATGTTGAGCATAGTCATCCTATTGTTTTGGCACGGTGATGTTTCCCCGTATGTGCAAAAAAGAGAAACTAGAGTTGAGGAAAATTGCAGGTGGTCGTTAATGAAAAGCACAGGGCACATTTTTAACTGGAGACGGTGTTAAATTACTGTAGCAATTCGAATTCCTTCCCATGTTGAGAGGGTTCATTCAAAAGCACAAATATCAGGGACAAGCTTCTCTAAATGTTACGCCAATCTGTCTGGCAGATGTTCTTCTGGATAAAAGAAGGGACACCTCCATCATGCCTCTTGTGAAATCAAGTAAACGTTGATTTTTTTTTTTTAATGTAGTGTTGTTATATAACTTATTCTTGTATACCAATAAATGAAGCTGTTCTGAAAAGAGATCCCGTGCTCCTGTAACCAGCTGAAACTGTGTTTCTTGACTAACAACAGCCCAGTAGAGTGACTTTACTGGTTTGGGACCATCGCAGCTGCACAGACACCAGAACAGTTCCAGTACAGGTTGTGGTTGGTCTGGAAAATGGAAATGCAACATGTCACACATAAACTACGATAAACGCATCCTTACTCCAACGATGTGTTCATGTGTATCCCGCCCACATACTCTCGGAAACAGCTTAGACGCGTATTTCTAAAATAGAAGTGTGCTTCTTTTTTTGTATTATTCACACATAATTTGGGCACAAGTGCTCACTGCTTATTGACCTTCACTTATTCAGACGGATGCTGCGCCTTTGTCTCTTAAGAGAGAGTAATAACAACAGGCAGATAAAGGGAAGTCGCCACATTAAGCGGCATTAAGCCACTCAGCACCAGGGAGAGGAACAGAAAGGGGGAAATGAAGAAAGGGATGAGTGGGGAGAGAAAAAACGACAGCGAGGCAGGTGATGGATCGCGGGACTAATCCGGGTTACGGCGGAGGGATTAAATCGTTCTCTCGCCGCGTGTTTGTGCGCTCCGTCAGAAGGCAGAGGTTAAGCAGACCGCTCTCTCTCTCTGCGTCCCATCTTTCTCATTCTTTCCCCTCACCGCCCCCCAACCACCGTCTCTGCCTCTTCTCATCCGTCTAATGGCATTAGAGAGGTGGAAGCTCTTAATCGGAAGAGTCCCGGCGTGAGGGAGGCCGCACACACAAGCACTGAGCAGATGGAGAGTCGGGCTAATAGATGTCAGTGTTTCTGATAATCTGATGGAGGGAACAGATAACAGAAAGAGTCATTGATTTCCCTTGTGGCTGGTGTGTGTGTGTGTGTGTGTGTGTACATGAGTGTGTTGTGTATTTGTGCGTCTCCTTTCAAATGTAATGCGAGAGCAAATTGCCTTGGGGGAAAGATAAGCAATTATTACATGAGTACCAAGGTAAAAGAAAAAAAAAAATCTAATTCTAATGTTTTTTTAAATTCTTAACATGTTCTGTGACATCGTTCAAGTGCACCAATTTGTAGTTTGTATATTTCATGGATCTTGATTGGGACAACTGCCTGAGTGACATGGAGGCGTCGTATTGGACCGTTCCTCATTCCCGGGTTGTACCTGAGGAATGAGGAACCGACACTGCGTCCTGCCTCGGCCTCTGACGCAGTTTTAGCATCTGTATAAAAACACAATGTAAACTAGCTTCCATCCGATACAACTGCATGTTCATTTTTTGATGGTATTTTTAAAGAAAAAAGAGAAAAAAAATAGAGGAAAAAAAGGAATCTTTTCAATGCAGTCACATTATTGCTGCACAATGCTCTCGCCCAAAGCCCGATAAAGTGCTGGTAGCAACTGTGTGCGCGCTGAGCCGAACCTTGTTCACACACTTGTATATTCCCCACCTGCCTCTCACGCGTTCTCTCTAGGCTGCAGATGAGTCTCAACCCCACCTCACCCGTATCTCCCCCGCTACGCGGTGGTAATTGGGTTTGACACGTGATCAACAGGGAGAGAGCGCGATGAATTCAAATGCACCGAACGTCTCCCTCCCATCTCCCCTAACCTGCTCCCTGGCCTGCTCTCGCTTCCGTTACCGTAGCAACATCTGCCAGACACACACACACACGTGTCATTTATATTTTATTAAGATTGGTCGCTAGTGGCCTAACGTGTGTGCGCTCCGTGCTCCAGTTACCGCAGCAGAAGACCTAAAGGCCCAAATCAAGGGAGCGTCGCAGCCGGGTCCCTTCTAGTGGATCACGTGGGCTACCATGGCAAAATAGCTTGAGAAAAATAAGGAAAAAACAGGGGGATTTTTTTTAGAAGATCTTTGTTTCCCATTTAGTTCCAGGTCCGAGGACAGCAGGCTTCTTCCCTTGCTTCTGAATTATTCCTCTTGTAGCTCCTGGAGGCCTTACAAGGCCGAGAATCTTTCATTTAAATTTGAATTTAGTTGCCAATTCAAAGTGCTCGGCTTCAAAGTTCACCAGCTACCCATCTGTTGCATCGCTGCGTGTCGCCTTAGAATAAACCTCACCATTTCATCCTCTTCAAATTTCATCTCCTCTTTGAATGGGGACAAACGACTGCCGGCGTAAGGGCTCATTTAGTGATGATGTTGTTCCCCTCAACACGCCAGTATGTGCCTCCTCCCGTCCCGGGTCGGTGCAGACCAATGCAGGCGTTGACAGCACAACGCTCCGTCTGTTATCTCTCACCAACGATTGCGTTCAAACGTTTAACAGTATTTGTCCAAAGGACGTAAAGTGCAATATTTTCCCCTCATGCTCCACAGTTCACTCACACACACACACACACACACACACACACACACACACACACACACACACACACACACACTCACTCACTCACTCACTCACTCACTCACTCACTCACTCACTCACTCACTCACTCACTCACTCTTCTATTGGTACAATCACAGCTCACCGTTGTCACACCTAAAGCTTTCGGCGCTGCTTGGTAACTGCGACTGATCACGATGTCAGAATTAATTTGTGCAGTACTGCTACAGAGGAGAAAAAACAAGACAACTCCTGCTTTTTCTTTTACGGTCGGTAACTGTCCCGTTTTCCATCGCACCACTAGAAACCACGTTCCCCCCGCAAACGGAATTGTCCACCTTGCTCTGTGTGTAGATTGTAGGTTTCTTCAATGTCCCAGCCTTCTTTGTATCTTGGTGCAGGAACTCGTATCGCACGGGGAATCACATTACTAAAACGACGCCCGAGTGGACTTTCCTCTCCATGATTAAGAAATAATTCATCACATTTAATCACTTAAAATTGAATGATCTTAGCTTGGAAATGAAAAAACACATACGCTGGTTGATTGGTCAGGAAGAAGTGCAAATGTGAACAAACAAATCGTGGCAGGATTGTGGCAGGATATGAACGATTTAATCAAATCATACATTACAGGTCTGATGCATTTATGGCCAGGATTACCTGAGTTTTTTTTTTTTTTTTACAAAAACCATGAAGCTCAAAAACAAAACAAAAAAGCAATCAATACTTACTCCTGAATGAGTAAAATGAAAGCGCACCACAAATCTATCGAGTATACACATTTCTCCTTCAGCAGCTTCCCTTGTAAAATGTAGCAGTGCAGAACAACGGCGCATCCTTAACCGGATGATACCGCGGATAAATACCATAATGAGAACAAGCCATGCTAAAATCAAATCCTATCTCTCGTAATTCAAAACAGGAAAATGGCAAATCTAACCCTTAGTGCCAAAGTAAAAGCCTGCGTCATAACTGTTCTGTCCTTCTCCTTCCCCTCTTCATCCGTGGTTGACCAGCAGGTTCTAAAGGGAAGAGAAAAAATAAGAGGGGTAGAAAAGAACAGAGAATTAGTGTGTGTGCTCTGCGGCCGCCCCCGGACCTTCGAGGCGCTCTCAGGAGCGAGGAGGCGTGTTTTGTGCATCCTTTCACAGCTTCAACCGAACACAAGTGAAAGGTCAGCACTGTTGATAACGGGGATTATCTCAGCCACGGGGGGAAGTCGAGCTGCCGACGGATGTTGCCCGGCCCGATGTCGCTTCTCCAGAGGCTTTTTCGTGCTGCAACAAATTGCAGCTACGTGATGACAATTTCCCCCTTGGTTCCCCAAACTTGTAACCCGCCGAGTTTATGCAGGCTGTGGTGCTACATTTTCATAAACACTGTTCCACTTCACGTCATTTGAAGTTTTTTTTTTGACCAATGAACCAAAAGTTTGGGCATGCACCTTCAAATTGATAACTATGAGAAATATGTTGCGTTAAGTCCAGCTTCTTCTTCTCTGTCACGCTCTCTGAGCACACACAGCGAGCGACGCGGCGCTCCGTCCTCCCTCCTGTAATTGTCTACGTTAAAAGTAGAAATGTGTTAAAAAAATATATATATATTTGTTCGAGTTTGGGGTTTTGAAAATAACACTTTCACTGTGGTTATTTTAATGGAATGTAGAATGGCTTTCTAAGAGCTATCTGAATGAAAATGTAAATAATGTAAGTAAAGATGTTCAAGTGCCATCGAATGATTAATGTCGGATTTCACAGTTGTTTCATCCTAAAGTAATCACACACACACACATGTTCCCAGCAAAAGTGTTATTATCTGTCCCGATTATCTGTACACTTTGTTGTAAACGTGGAAAAAGGAGTAAACATGTCGTGTGCATGTTTGAAAAAGCTCGCTCTTGTTTTTCTCCGGACTAAATCCCTCTGCTTTTATTCTGAAATAGGCGGCGGCTGCAGAGCACGACGCTACCCAGCAACAATTCTTTCTTCTCATTCTTTTTTTTGCATGACATCTACCCAAAACCCGG
Source organism: Apeltes quadracus (assembly GCA_021346845.1). Taxonomy (NCBI): domain Eukaryota; kingdom Metazoa; phylum Chordata; class Actinopteri; order Perciformes; family Gasterosteidae; genus Apeltes; species Apeltes quadracus. The sequence continues at coordinate 15,279,359 of CM037928.1, forward strand.
GCCATTGAGGTAAAACCTTCCTCTGTGCTGTGAACAGGCCGGAGTGGAGTCCGTGTACGGGAGATGTAATGACCTCCAAGAGAGCTGAAGCCTGCTAACTTGAAAACAGCTCTCTGCAATTGATCCAAGCAGCTGCAGCCTCCATCTTTCACCCAGAGATCAATGAGGTCCTTGAAACCCGAGCACTTCATCACGCAGAGAGAACACAACAGGTCTGACACCGGGGTTCCAAGCCACAGTGGGCCACCTCCTCTTAAACGCCACCAGGGGAGCTTCACCCATGAAATGGCGAAAATCTATTACCGCCGTAAATGTCTGCCAAGAAATCCCTGACCGAGAGAGACGGCACCTCAGACCGAGGTGATTACCAGCCAGTTGGAGAGAAGCTTTGACACCATGCGCACCTATTCCGATGACCTCTAAGTTCAACCAATCACAATGATCAATGAAAGCTTGTGATATACCTCGTTAGTGAGATGGTCTCAACAGAACATATTGGGTTAAAGAGTAAAGAGTGGACGCTGTAGGGTGCTTAAAAGTAGACAATCGGCCTTCAATCATAAGGTCACCAAGCCTTATGAATGCCTACGTTTTCAAAGAGATCTGATATCTAAAACAATGGCTCCTGGCTTGGTATTGTATAAAGAATCGACTGACTATTTAATCTGTTTTATAAACACAATATGTGGCGCCTCGCTCTTTACGGCATCTTCCTTTAAGGTAAGATTGTGCAAATAATAAGCTATAAAGCGTACAATAGCTGGGTAGGGTGTTTCTAAAATGGATTAACCTTTATTCCCACAAAACCAATTAATCAACATCACTCTTATTTCTTTTGGGGGCAACACTATTGTCCAAAGGAGGCGAAGTAAGGAGGTCCGACACTTTGGAATGAAGTGGAATCACTCCACAAATCTTGGATGAATTGCCACGGAAGTTTGTGCAGACATTAATGGTCCTCGGATGACACATAGTAATGACTTTGATGATCCCCTGATTTTTCTTCTAGCGGCATTACGAGTTAAACATTTTCCGTTTGGAATTAATTGTCTCAACAACTCCATTGCAACGTTGGCCATGGCATTTGGTGCACATTCATGTCCCGTCTAGACCAGAAACTTTGTCATAATGTCATAATGTCATCATCAGGTCACATTTTTTACATTGTCCATTACTTTAAATATCTACCGCCCAAAATAATGAACTTTCCATCACCCTCAGATTTACTTTGTGTTATCTGCTGACTTCAAACATTAGCAAACAACAGACTGAACTATGATGGTAAAGACGGTACACATCAGCATTGCAGCATGGGATTGAGCGCGTGTTAGCAAGACATTAGCCTTTAGCTCGTAGCACCACTGCGCTCCGTTCAGTCCCAAAGAACCAGAGTGTGCAGAGCTGTGGTCGCCCTCTGTTGCCACTCCCTTAAGTAAAACAAACTTAATATGTATATACATCTGTAAATGGGCACATCTCTTATGTTAGCATTTGAGGACATAGCCTCCTGCATAACTGTAAAGAACTAAAATGTGCGTAACATCATATTAGGCCGATGCGTAGAGCCTTTTCCCTGCAGCGTTGGCTACAGCGTTGGTCAACTACTGGAGCTCACATACTTAATATCCCGGCTCTTCATAAGGAAAGCTGCGAGGCGTCAGCGTGCTTGTTGCACCGTTACTGGTGAACGGGAAGCAGGCTGCTGGGGGCCGGAGCCTCCCTCTCTCTGCCAATCACAGGCCCCACGTGTCCGCCGCCCATCCAAAGAGGATTGACAGGTGTAACCGCTTCACTGGCCTCCTAAACAAGTTTAGATTATTCTCATTTTAAACGACTTGTAACCACAAAGTGGATCACGTCTCTACACTTGACTACTGCTGCTACTTTGGTGGCAGTTCATTAGACAGTAAGGTGTGAGAGGCCGCTCACATGTAGAGAAAACACAAAAGAATTGTTCATTAAAACATCTGAGCATCTATCCACAGTCAGATTTATGTCTTACTTGAATACTAACTGGGCTATTTTTATGTGTAATCTTTCCAAGATATTAGGCTGCAGGTGCTTATTTGTATTTTAGTTATCTTTTTGAAATATGGGGAGGACTGAAGGCCTGCATAGTTTGATGATTAATTGACTCACGTCCCAGGGTATTTATTTTCTCCATCGTGGAAGTAGAAGTATTATTTTTCTATAATTTCAGAAATACATACAACTATATTTAAAACTTTTTAAGGCTACAATGTCAAAAGATTGATTTCCCCAAAACCTTCAACTGAGTGAAAACCAATCTGAAACAACTCTCCTCTGTCTCCTTGAGTTGAGCCATATTTTATAAAAACTCTGCCTGATCATTCTACCTTTCATTTGAAAAGCAGTTTGCATGTTTTTATCAGACGAGACTTCAAAGATCGGGTGATTTCTCAAACAACCGTATGTTGAGAATTTCTTTAATTCTGTTATTTCATCTTGGTTAGATTATCATAACTTTTTATATGATGGAATAATCCAAAGAAAAAACTCAATGTTTTCCAAGATATCAGCCCTTTTTTAGCCTCTCAATACTGGACAGGTTTCTCAAAGTTCTTCATGTTTTTATATATATATATATATAAAAAATATATTTTAAAGATATCTGCGTTCTATTTTTATGATATCAATTACATTTTCTCTCTATTTAACCATTTGTTTGTTCTTAATTCATTAAAGCCGTTTCATTTTTTGTAACCATCAGATTTCTGTGAAAGCAGGATGAATTTAGATGCTTAAATCTAAATGAGGACTTTGCTTATCCATTTGTATTTTTTATTACACTGGCAGGTATTTAAACTTTGTGATTATATTTTCGATTAGGATTTAAGAAAAACATCTCAATCAATATGTTAATCAAGAGTTAGATCTATTACTAATCGACCGTTTGATACTGTACAACAATTTGCTTTGGTGTCCCGGTGAGAAATCGATGACGCTCGGCTCTGCTCGGCTTTGGAGGCCGTTCCAGGATGACCGCTGGTCCCTCTGAAGGCCTGTATTGACCCGTGTGCACAGACGCACTAGGCTGAGTGGCCACTCGCCAGTCGGCTGCTTGTATGTACTGTATGTGCACGTGTGTGTGTGTAGAGAGTGGATGGTATCTGTTCCTAGCACCGAAGAGTCCCCCCCCCAGCTGTGAAATTCAAACCATTAAAACCACAGAGAGGAGACTCACGGAGCAGGGTGATCAATAAGGCTCCCTTCTTCAGCCCTCTCATCTCATGCCTCTGATTTCCTCTGCTCGCCTCCTCAGTCTTCTGCCCCATCATGTCCTCCGCTCGCCTCTCAGCCAATCCCCTTTCGGCTTCATTCCGCAATAAACTAAGTGCAATTGGCAGGTTTAGGTATAGAACAATGACCCAAAGAATATACCTTTCTTCATTAGAAATAAATCTTTAAAATTCAATGAATATAACGCTCTGTCCCCCGGACATCCTGACATTTGAGAATGTGCAGGCCACGGTGTCTCGGATACGTAGGTCCCCAACCTACGATTCGTCATAATCCCCCATTTCTACAGTGTAAATCGGTCACATTAACAATATTCCGGATATGTGAATGCAGACATACACGTGTCAGTAAGCCCTTTGTGTTTCACACAGTGCTTGTAAGTGTCAAGATAAAAAATAAAACCTCCTTCACTTTACAGAATAAAGAAAGGAGTGATTACTTTGGTTGTTCAAAGCTTAAACTGAGAAGAGGAGTATTGATGACTACACTGCACATGGCCCAAAATGTGGTTACCATCAAAAACACAACTCGTTTATAAAAGTGGAGGATCCACACACACACACACACACACACACACACACACACACACGTTTGCGTGGGTTCAAAGGAGGAAAAGCATGTCAGTGAAAAATTATTTGAATTTCTGAAAATGATGGTGTTAACGTGAGCAGCTGGTTCCGCCTCACATGCCACCCACTGACCCCCATCCGGCCATCAATGCAAAGTAGCTTATGAAGGTTGATGCACCGGAAATAGCGGCTGATCATTGGGATTGATTGTATTTATGGTACATGTACATTATATATATATATATATATAAAATTGTTGAGATTACTGAAAATGATTAAAGCTTTTTTCTGCAATTATGGAATCGTCTACATTAAACTAAGAAGGACAATAATGGTTCGAATTTGGACATGCAGGGATAGCAAAGACAATGATAATCTGCTTTCTCTGCTTCTCTCAAAAATACAGGAACATGGAGAGCAGCTAATGACTATTTTCATTAGCAAGTAATCTGCATTCACTCTTTCAATTAAGCAATTTTTCCTAAATCCAAAGATCTTGAATTCCAAATCGTAAAACCCGTTGCAAAGAGTAGTGAATCCTGTGAAACATTATTGCTTATTCGCTTGTCTATGTGTTCCTTATGAAGTTTAAAGTCTTGCATAACCTCTGCGAGTGGGATACTGCTAAATAAGCATACAACCTGGTCAGTGCCTGGTCAACCTGGTCAGTGCAATCGAATTTTAAGAAAAAGTCTTTAGTAATGTGATACGTTCCCAAAACTGTAAAAAAAAAAAAAGGCTGCCAACAAACTTAATGGATTTTGCACCTGTTGCTCTAATTGAAGATCCATCTTGAGTTCAAGCCGCCCCGCACTAAGAAGACTTACCGGGGCTTACACCACGCTGCCTCCCAGATAGCGCATTGGCTATCTGGGCTTTTACAACGAGCACATTTTCGTTTAACTCGGCCTCGGCCAGCAGATCGAAGTGAGAGGGGGAGAGAACAAGAGGGACAGCGGCCAAACCCAGTAGGCGATCAATTAAAAAAAGAACAACAAACGTCAGGAGATTTGGAGGAGCAGCAGCCTGCCTGCTTCTCCATTCGGCCTAACCCAGCCTGGGAGCCTTGACTCAATTGGAAATCCATTTTATCTGATGACTGACAGGCAATTGGGGCTCCCAGGTGATGGGTTGAGGCTCCGTGTTTGATGGGCTGGACCACTCTACTGCTGAGGGATGGAGGATGGAGGGTGAGAGGGGTGGGGGGACATATAGTGCAAAGATGGTCTCCGCTAACAAAGTGTATTTCAGGCTAACAAGGTACGTCTGGCTTCTAAACTAAAGCTGAACTTCATTAAAAATTTAAACATTCATTATTTTTTCATAAAAATCAATACGTCCGAAGCCCGGGGGCTTTCAATTCAAAACAATGGGCAACAGAAGAAAAGCAGAAAATTCCTATGCAAAGAGGATGGTGGAGAAGCAACACAGTGGGGACCTTTATTTCAGACTCGACGGGGAAATCCCACTGGCTTTTGTTTCAGGAAGCCATGAGGAGGCCATTACCGGCTTGGCCTACTGAAAACTCATCATCCATCCATACCTGACTGCAAAGCAAATGGGAAAAGTTGCCTTGGATTCATACTGTTGCAGCCGTCGCCTGGACAACGCTGAACGAACAAAGCACTGACACCGCTTCCCATGCTTTATCCGTCCAAAGCTGACAACAGACTGCTGCCATGGTTCGTGCTTCAAGGTGAACGTTTACATTTACGCAGATAGTGTAGAAATGTTAAGGGTATGCCTCCGTCTCAGGGCGTACTACACTGAGGGCAGACTCATGATGAAAAGTGTCATAACTGGAACTTTATCTATGAGGACATTTTTTTCTGCCAGGATAAAGGAAAACCCCTGAACAGAGGCCGAGGATAGGCCATCGAAAAGACCCGCAACGTTGTTCTGAAAGACAGGTCTGAACGTCGAACACATCGTTTCAACGTCTTTTCAACTGGCTGAAAAGTCTACAAATAGACGTTTTAAAAAAAAAGGTGTAAGAGCATTTCACACAAAGTCAACCGAAAAAGTGTTTTAATTGCAAGAGATGCAAAAGCGACATGGCACAGGAACACTAGCGCATACGACATCAGCACGCTGGAGTCCTTGATGAGAAGGATAAGAGTTCAACAGCAGAGTTCACCAGTCACCACAGAATCCTACTTGTGATTCGGTTTTGATGGGAGGAACGTAGCATCTCTCCACTAGATCTTATGCTCCTGGTGTTGACTCGTTATCCAGCATGAGAAGTTAGCGTTAGCGCCAAAATGTCTTTGCCAATTTCACTGTCGCTTTTGTACATCATTTAAGTTTATTTCATTTAAAGGTTATTCTGTCTAAAGCTTGATGTTGTCACTGCGAGCATGGAAGCATTAGCCCTACTCTTTGTAGGGGAAAGGTTTCTATTATGCAAATTGGAATCAGAGAACAAGATATTTTGACGTCAAATCACACACCACAAATTACACTTGAATGAATTATTGTTTCGGTGCAACGCAAATACGCATCTGCCCTTAGTAAAATAAAAAAAGCAATTTCAAAGTTTCTCATGACGGTGAACTTGTCAACGCAGCTCGGAGAAATAACAATGACACAATGCCCTCCATTTAGTTAGAAAAAGACACAAGGGAGTGGGGGGAAAAAATGGATCTCTTTGGGAGTACATGTGGTGAATTAGAGAGCAAACACAAAAGAGAGGCAGACCTGGACTCATAAAGAAGGAGGGGGAGCGGGGTGGACGGACGCATTGAGTGACAGCGGGACACAAAAGGGAGGCTGGTTTAAAGTGGACTGTTCCGAAAATAATGTGGGCTGCTGTGACTCACTAGAAAAAAAAAAAAAAGAGAGAGAGAGAGCCACGTAAAAGCCCGCTGCTGTCCCCTCTTATCCCAGCTGGGGGTCTCTTTCTGAGCGGGGCGGGGAGGGGGGGGATGGAGGGGGGGGGGGGAGTATTGGTGTGAAAAAAAAACAACAACAACTGAGCGTTATGCCTATGCAGCCTAGGTGGCTTTTAACGAAACACAATACGGGACCCCCACCGCCACCGGGGAACAAGGAAAAAGCCGACGGTTGTGGCAGCGCTCTGAAAGGTCAGCGAGGTGCACAAAAGCTGCTGAGAATGCCTCCCTCAGGAGGCAATTGCGAGGACCCTCGACTAACCCCCCTCAGCCCTCCCCCCACCCCATTCCCAGTTGCTCGTTTTGAAAGCTTTGAGGCGTCAGAGGGCCACTGGGGGCCACGGTGCTGATAAAGGAGGAAGCAGAGGCTCTAGATGCGGCTTCATGTGCCTTTTTTCGATCGAACACTGCCGCTCAACAAAAGGCGGCGAGAGTAAAACACGGCGGGGGAGGTGGTGAAAGGGGAGGGGGGATCTCCATGTGTAACACAACAGCAGCGGGAGTGTGCAGAGTGGTGGCGGCGAGCGTACTCATTGTCAAAATGTCTTTGCTAGTGAGGAGTTCTTATGAAAGGGTCGTGATGCCGCCAAAGCTTTGGCTGAATAAAAGGCGGCGTCATGTTCACTACATTGATACTTAGATGAACCGGGGGGGTTATTTCACCAGAATCCTGATTGGCTGGGTTGGAAAATAAAGCCCACCGATCACACAGTACGAGACAGACGAGCAACAAAAGAAAGAAACGCTCGCCGGTGATTGGCTGTACAATGATCAATGCGAGCGCGTATGGAGGCAACGCTGATGGTTGATGACAGCGGAAACAACTGCCAACAGTATGAAAATGAAATCAATAAGTCAACTGCAGAAAAGGAGGAGAGAAATGAGGAAGGCGGTGGGGGAAAGGGAAGAGAGGAGAAACGGGAGGAGACAAAGAGAGACAGAGAGCGGGAAAGAGAAAAGACAGACAAAGCTGCCAGATGAAAGGTGTGGGTTTAAAAGGAAGCAGAAAAACAAAAATTAACAGATGAAGGAAGACTCAAAGATTGATTAAAAAAAAAAAGGAAAAGACGAGACTACAGCAAAAACAAACTATACTAAAATAGGATAAACCAACTGGAAAAAAAAAAACTGTTCAACGAACCCTTGGAGCGGATTGGGGCCCCCCCTTCACCCTTCCCCCAATATCAGGCGTGTTCAGGTAGAGACAAAGGGCCGCAGCAGTAACACTGGGTTCCACACACCCTCAGCAAGCTCGGGGTCTGCTTAAAGCATGCACTCTCCTTACTGACCTGCAGAAGGTGACCCCTCCGGTTGCAAGAAGTGTGATTGGATAGAAATCTAGAAAATACGACAACTCCCCTCTGGATCGATTCCCTCATTTTGAAAATAACGGTGCTTTTTGAGAAAAACTGCATTTTTACATCTTGCTTCCGCATTCCGAACATGGCGACTTCCAATCATTCCTCACGGAAAAAAATACGTAATACAAAATACATACATACAATGGCTGTAATTCAAGATGGCGACGGCAAAGTAGCCAAAGTCGCAGCAGCGGTACTTGAAATATCAAAATAGATAAACACTCACCCGATTGGAAAGCAAATATGATATGTCAGGACAACATTCAATCCCGTTAAAAAAAACATGTTTGATCATGAGCATCAAGGCTACCTGTGAGTCGGTGCAAGCCATTAACCGGGCCTTGACCTTCCGTCTGTAGCACGTGGCCACCGTGCCCGGACTCCCTTGACCGACACCCACTGGGATTTTCTCACTGGCTTTTACTTTCCTGCAGAAAAAAAGCTCTGTGGAAGATAATCTTCGCAGAGGAACGGCACTTCCACGACTAGTCGAGCGGGAAGTCAATAGGCGGGACTTAAGAGGCCGACGTTGGGCTGCGGTCCATCACTGCGAGAGCGCCAGGACGCCCAGCGCAGTTGTGAAGGCGCTCGCGTCGGGATGAGCGCGTTGTGTTGACCCATTTCGCCACTTCTTAGCGACCACCCTTTTCAAGACAGGTGAAAACACGTACACAACTTGCTGTTAAAATAAAGCATCCAAAACACAAGGGAAAGGAAACTTTTGGCGAATAGTCTTCACCACACTAAGCCGTCGCACTCTTTAATCAACTTTTGTTCAACACGGTGAGCTTGACTAGGTGGAAAAAAGTCAAAGATTATTTGTTGAAGAATTTTCTTTTTCTTCTCTGAAGCCAGTCAAAAAACAGACAGGTGAGAGTAGAGGAGAACCAACGTTACCTTTTTGAGAATCGATTCAACGGTGGAGAACTACCACGCAACAATTTGTTAAAATTCAAGCCAGTCGTTTTCTCCAGTGGACAGGAAGAAGCCGCTGGCTTACAGCACAGCCACAAATAGAATGTTTGAGGCTGAAAAGAAGAAGAAAAAAAATCCTATCTGCTCAGCGGTACGTCAACTTTGTAGAAAAGTTCTGCACTTTGAAAGTAAAAAATAAAAAAATAAAAAAAATCGCTGCAAGACTTTAGCCCCAATTAAAGCAACCTACTCAAATTCAGAAGCGAAGTGTGAAACCTCCACGGATGAGTGTTTAATCTGAGACGGGTTCTCGCCGTACAAATAGAAAAACTGGGAGAAAATGTTCCTTAATTAGGCCCGGATTAAAGAAAGCTACAAGACACTTAATATTTATTCATGCATACGTGTGGGGTTTGACTTTTTCTCCGCTTCATACATTTTGTGTCAAAAACAGAGGAGTGCGTCAGTGAGAGTGTGTGTGTGTGTGTGTGTGGTCAGTAGCGGGTCTGGCGAGCAGCTGAACGCGCTCATTCTTCTTCATTAGTGTCGACTGCTGAGGGGCTCAGCATCTATTCCTACCTCCGCATCTTCCCATCCCTCGTCCATCTCCGACCCGTCTCCCATGACCACTTACCGTCCCTTCACGCCGTTCGCCCAGCTCGGCTTTTTACCTCCTGAAACTTGCCCTTTACTCCCACCAGCCTCTCACCTGTGTCAGCCCCCCTCCCCCTGTTCCCCTCCCACCAACCCCTCCCCTCTAGCACGTCTCCCCAAGTCTCTCTCCCAACATATCTCCCGCCTGTCATTTCCTCCCAAAATGCTTTTCTTCCCCCTCATATTTTTCTCCTCTCACGTCCTCGCATTGATTCCTCTCGTTGATTTTCTCCTAATGTCCTTTCAGCTCGGCCATATCAGTGCTCATCACAAGGTCCACCTCTCCTTTTCCTTTAACTCGTACCTCGTTTATTCTTTCATTGGGCCCGTGGCAGCAAGTCGGCGCCATTACTCGTTTCCCATAAACTGATATCCAGCTTCTTTCTGCCTGTGGCCATTCAATCCGAGCCTTCACCCCGGACCCGATCCTTTGCTCTCTTCCTGTGCTCTCCTGTCATGCTTTAGTGCTTCCATTACTATTTTTTTTGTTTTCTCAAGGAGATAGGCGCTCATTTCTTATCGGCTTCCATCTGGCACCTCTAACGGCTTCTAGATCCTGCTTATCTACAGCATGTGTGTTTTTAGTTCTTCACAGCTTTCTCTTTGTATTTTTTTCCCCCCCCCTTCAGTTTGTTTGTCTACATTTTGATCTGCCGGCGAGTAGCTGAGCTGCTGTGATCTTTGTAGCGGCGTGACCCCGGTTCAATCAACAAAGAAACTCAAGGTAGAGAGAGAGAGAGAGAAAAAAAGAAGAATCGATGGGAAGTTTTATACCGCTGTGATTTACTCGCTACGTGAGAGTCGGTTTGCATTCAGATCGGCCAGATTTATTATCAGTACGGCAACAGGCTCTTCCTCAGAGAATAGGCTTATCACTACTTGATGAAACTATTTTCTCTCTTCCCTTATCTTCTGCTGTGCCGTCCAGCGGGAATCCTCCCGGCGCACTAAAGCGAGCCGCAGTAACGGCACACGAGCTCCTGGACAATATGGGGATGGCCAATTGGAATCACAACAGAGCTCCTCAAAGAGACTTCTGATCCGTCCCTCAAGAGGGCCTTGGGAACGATCCGTACGTCCCTAAAGCCATACAACGTATAACACGGATGAAAAACAACGTTCAGCCTCATTTTCGCTTCATCATTGATTGCTTCTGTCTGAAATAAGTACATGCGGTGCCATTCATCAATCTGGATGGCCTAATCTAATCTACTACAAGCAACGTTGCGTTGACATCGGAGCGACGAGAGCTAGCAAACGTTAGCAGGCGCTAATTCCGTTGTCCCCATTGAACACTACGATGAAAGGACAGTCAACGAGAGAGAGAGACACACAAACGGTTTCTACACACCTCCCCTAGCTGCTTTTGGAGATTGACTCAGAAACTCAAAATGGGTCCAGCCTCCACTGGTGGGCTCGGATTAATAAATGAAGGCCTTTTCTTTCATGTCGGCAACGATGAATAGTTGACTATTCAGGCTCAACCATGTTAGGTGGAGACATTTTCAAATCTCTTTTTCAATCATGCGGCTGCTTCCCTGCACATTTCTCTCGGTTGGCTTCATTCGTTCTTCCTCTTTTAACTTCACCAGTAACTCCCTTGGTATTGGACCCCAAAGAAGAGCGTGTCTGCACTCCACAGCAGGGCCTGTTACATGTGTGTATGTGTGTGTGTGTGTGCCTCAATAGTTGGCCTTGTGCAGGGGTGTCAAACTCAGCTTCCCCACATCTCTTGGTGTTTTTTGGTCCCTGTATTTAATTTCTCCTCTATGATCAGGTGTTTCCTGCATCCTTTCCAAGTCACCTTTCATGTCTCTGTCATTGTTTCCCTCTCTGAGCCAATCAGCGTCAGAGCAGAACGCTTTCAGGCATTTAGTCAGTGGATGCGTGTGTGCCGTGGACGCGCTCGCGTCTGAGGAACGCCCGAGCGTCTGGACGGGGTGCTTGAGTCACATGCAGCCTCCCAGAGGATAATGACTGAAAGTTTGTCTGTTCTCTGTGGGATCCCCCCCCCCCTTATTTGCCATCAGACACACACGCATGTCCACAAGCGCGCGGGGAGACAGCAGCATAACCCAGCGGGGAGGCGTCTGCGAGACGCAGGCCTGTCCGCTGACCCGCTGCGACACTGATCAAAGGACCTGGCGCTCGCTTCTGTCCGGCCCGGAAGGACGGAAACAGTGTAAAAGTGGACCACGTTGAGTCGCAGGGAAGTCGTCTCTCGCTCATTTAAAAAGTTCTGGAATCAAAGGACATTTCTCCCATCAGAAGCTTTCAGTTTCCTTCTCATTTTTCAGAAAAGGACTTTTTAGATGAATAACATTTGGGTTTGTTATACATGAGAACAAAAAAAGATGGCGACAAAGTTGCCATGCCTTTGTTTAGGATGCACTTATTTAAGCATAATAGTACATCATTACACAAATTATGCATATTTATTTTGTCAGACGTAGTTACAGGTAGTTTGTCAATGCTACCATAATTAGAAATGTACTTACTCATAATATTGTCCCGATATGATCCTTTAAAAATACATTTTGAGGCCCCCGCCAAGTACTCTTACGATTCCGTTAATATTCAAATCAAGTTTGCTGGCTTTACAGGGTTCATTTGCCTTTTCCCATATTAATATGTCAGGTCTTAGTACATTGAGTGTCTACTACACGACCCCCCCCTCCCCTCCCCACAAGTCGTTAGTGATAATCAAATGATGACAGCCTCTAAAGACACATAACGGAGGAAGAACTTTATAAACTTTCGACTTGGGCGAAAGCCAGGGAGATGCCTCAGGGGCCAATCAGCAGGAAAGACCTTGATGTGTAGGTTAAAACAGACTGCGATGTAGAATTATTCACACACACACACACACACACATTGTGTATGATCCGCTGTGCTCTTTTAAAGACAGCCTTCAAAGAGTCTTCACTTCAGTCCTCGTTATCTCAACCTAGCTAATATGATGAAGACGATCCCTGGCACAGGCGTGCGTGTGCACACACACACATACACACACACACACACACACACACACACACACACACAGGATATTTGACATCTCATGATCTTGGAAATACAAGAAACAAACGTAGGCTTAGCTATGTGTATATAAAAGTGTGTTTTTATCTGCATGGGTTTCATACCAGCTAGACACAAAGCTACAGATGCGATTGACAGGGGACACACGTATAGGCAGCCACACACACACACACACGCACACACACTGCACCAGGATAAGAGCGGAGGAGTCTGATGATCACATGCCGGGGGGAAAGCCTCGGTGGAGGAGTAACACACCGCCCGATGCCTCTACTGTCCCACCTTTGGAAGGGCGAGCTTACAGGACTCTGGCTACTCCTTCACCTTTCGGTGAATCTGTGGCTTCAAGCTGCTGCTGTGATGCACATACTTGAGGAGAGGAGCTCGCTTTGCTTGTGAATAAGAAAGCAGTTTATCCATCGGAGGAATGTGGGATGCTGAGAGCAAAAGTACAAAGGCTAGCTAAAAAAACAAGCTAGAGATTTCTTGACTTATAATAATTAAGGACATAACCACCGTAACTAAATTAACACGGCTTCATTAAACACCCAGATCGCCTCAATCAAATGCCATGTAGCTTCTTACTGCATCTGTGGAGCCCCAGAACGGCCAAAACATACTAAAACATTATCAACAAAGTCAATTCAAACTATTATCACCGTTTAGTCAATTATTTTTTTAATTTGACTCGTTTTTCCCTTTTGTGTGAAACAGGTTAAAGGGGTCTTGAAAGCAAAATGACTCCAAACAAAACACAGTATGAAACATATAAGACAAAATGATTAATGTTATTCATTCAGTTATATTTTCAACGTGTCTGATCACCTCTTTTGTCGTTTATGACGCCATACATTAGTCTGCAATAACTCGTAAAGCGTAATGTAACCACACACAGATTAAGTTACCTTTCTGTCTGCCTGGAAACGGGGATTCATGTCCTTGAGTTGTGCTATTTGAAGAAGAAACAGTTGAAGTCAATCCTGAACCTGGAAAGCGGCCTCGGGGTCACATAAGCACGCTTAAACGCCGCAGAGCAAGCTGTGCGGTAAACTCTCCCAGAATGCTCGTGGTGAGACTGCGGACGTCGCCACCGGCGAGCCGCTTTGACGGATTCCTATTTTTCTCCGCTTTAGGCTCCAGTTTTATCTGCTTCAAAATGAACGCTGTCTGGGAAGAGGTTTAGTTTTACTGCTTGATTTTTCCGCGGAGACCCGCTTTGTTTTTTTTGTCTTTCCCTGTTACTTTAAATGTGTGTGTCTGTAAACCTAAAATTAGAAGCGAAAGCAAAGCTGAACTACTGAGGACTTTTGTCACAGCAACCCAAACCGGGTTGGCGTTTGTGTCATTTCCAGCATAAGCAGGAAAACAAGTGCGGCAGCGCTGAAGAACTCGGGTTTCACACTTTTACATCAGACGCTCACGCGGAAAGCCGCTCGTAATGACGAGACTTCTCTCCGTGTTGAAACCCTTAAGTGACAGCACTCAAAATCCCATCAATCAGGCTTTTTTTGCCCGAATAATTGTGAGCACATGAGAAGTATTGAATTTCTTTCCTTTACGTCAGACAGTGTGCTGCTCTGAACACATCAGCTCTCTCTGTGGAAAACTTCAAAAGACAATACTGTGGATTGTTAACCCACCTCCCCCCTCCCCCCCCCCCCCCCCCCCCCCCCCCCCCCCCCCCCCCCCCCCCCCCCCCCCCCCCCCCCCCCTACCCCCCCCACCTCCCCAAGTGAAGCACAATTTGATCAAATGTCACGAGCATCACTACAATTACTATAGATTTATTCACTTTGGGTTGAACGATGCTATTGATACGGCTTTAAAAAGTAAGCCTCATAATTAAGATGTGATCCAAGATGGACGCAATGAATACATTGCATTGACCCTCATTATCCAGAACCTATTGATTAGAAAGAAGCGCTCACCTTCTTTGCGGCGTTGATGCACCGCATGTATTCTCTGGCCAGGTCCGAACACCTGAGGGTCTGGTCTCTGTTGTCCCTGTAGCAGGATAAGATCTGAGCCTGCAGGCCCACGCACACCGGGTCGGTGCTGCGAGACCTGTGGAACGCACAGACAAACAAGGACTGCGTCATTCAAGGGAAAACAATCAATCCCCTCTTTCTCACTGCCGGCTTGAATTTTCGGACGGCAGGAAAATAAGGCAGCCAGAAAAAAATTATTTAACTTTTTAAATAAATACAGTGCGTGGTGTGTGCAGCTTCTTCACACCTTCTGCTACTTTTAAGCCACACTTGAACGAAAAATAAAAATCTAAAAGAAACACACACACACACACACACACACACACACACACAACCAAGGATAGTTCTGGCTAATTAAGGCGAGCCCAAGATGGAAAACAATTAACCAGCCTCACCCACTGCAGCCGGTTGACGGCGTGTTGAGTACGTGTCTCGTCTCAAAATCGTGCAATTAGCGCTAAATCGCACTTAATTGTGTGGGTAGGATCAGCGTGATCAAATACAGTTGAAAAGTGTGCTTAATTCGCTATGTGGGCCGTGTTATAATTGGTCTTTGCCTGTCTAGCGGCGGCGATTGTTAACTGTGACAGCCTCGCTGGCTGTGTGCCTCGCTGTAATGGACTCGGACTGATCGAAGCAGAGACAAGCCAGTTATGTACGCCCACGCAGGTAGGAAGGCACGCGCACACACACACACACACACACACACACACACAGACACTTGTATTACAGCAACGAACGTGAAGGCGTGAATGTCTGCGTGTACGCTCTCTGTGAGGAGCATTTAACACCAGAGCTAATTGAAAGCCTTATTAAAGGGTCTTTTTGCCTTTGATTCATGAAGGAGAGCCGACCCCGCCTTTCAATTACGGCGTATCCGTACGCACATGTTATCATCGCTATCATGGATTTGTTTTTTTTGAGCCCGGGTGACGGAGGTTAAAGAGGGAAATGAACAGCGACGGAGAGAGGAACACAAAAAGGAAGTAAGGGAGATAGAATGAAGCGTTTATTGGCTCAAAAGAACCGGTTTGAAGAGATGAAACCAATCAGATTACTCCGGCGTGTGTCGCCTTTTCCCAACTTCTTCGTCTTCTCTCCAATTCAGTCTCCTGCCGTACGACCCCCCCTCCTTTTCTCTCATCGCATTAACAACACAGCCAGCCCGACCCCAAAGCCTGCCACCCATATCTCCCTTTCTGTGTTTGAGGCCTCGGAAGATAAGGAACGCTCCTTTAAATTTGAAATAAATGGCCTCCATGAGGAGAGCCACCGCCTCCCGATAGCGCTGCGCGGTTTATCCGAGGCGCTCGGAGCAGAAAATTGGCTGAGCTAAAGCTCTGACCACACGCTACGACAAATTGAAGGTGAGGTCTTAAAAATCAACAATATGAACTGAGCCGCTTACAAAAATAAACGCAGAGGAAGAAATGAGGGGTGGGGTTGCAGCGAGTGGCAGAGCGGCGTCCCCGCGCAGCCCGACCAGCCGCCGCCTGCGCCGTGGTTCTTCATGGTCACACATGCTGCGGATGCATGTTAATGCGTGTGTGGGAGCAAACAGCTTCTTTTTTTTTTTGAGGGAGTAGTTCTCCACGCATCTGTGAGCGGGAAATATGACAACACACAAACAGTGAGATTAGCTGCTTAATTAATGGCCGTGCCCATTATTTTTAATCTCCAGAGGCGATTGGAGCGCGCCGCCCGGCTTACCGAGACGAGGGAGAGGCAGCGACATGAAAGGGGGGAGGAATTGGAAAAACGGAAGGGAGACAAAACACGACAGCAAGTACAAAGGCCTCTGGCGAAGCCCGGAGGCCGATAAGCGAGGCGCCTTTATCGCCTCGACGCCATGCATCGCGCAGACTTCCACTGATGCTTCTGTTTTGTGTCCGCTCCTTAATGGCTTTGGCTGCACATGAGACGCACCGTTTGTCCTACGCGCTGTTTTTTGCGTCTATTCTGTCAAGCACAAAGTATTGGTATCTGTGCGGTGTTTCGGGGCGACCAATTAGTGAATCGTGTTCACATCGCCCGAGGATGAAAAAGAAAGAATCCAATTTGGTGACTGACTTGGTGGATAGAACATTTTTTTTAAAGTTGTTGGCACATCGGGTTTGTGTCGCTGCACACTGTGCACATGTGTGTTTGTTTTTTTACACAGCCTGGCTGTCTATTGCGAGGCCAACAATTCTGTTTAAGCATCGGGGGTTAAAAATATATATTCTCGCACAAAACTCCCCAATCAGCTCAGACGCCTGCCTCAAATAGGAAGGACACCGCCGCCGCTGGGAAGGCTTCACAGCACGCGTTTGTGTGTGTTTGCACCAGATTCCCTCCACCCCCCGCAGACCGCCATTCACTTGATTATTATATTATTAGGTTTATTTAAGCCGACGGGACCAAATTGGACCATAGTTGACTCATAGTAGTTGAAGAGCCGAGGACATTACTGGATGCACAAGGTGAGCCGCCGATGAATCTTGGGATTTCATGTCGTGTTTGAACAACAATTCTCCGCTAAGACGCATCAGTTTATTTTGTCAAACGAAGCAAGCGCATCAAAATCTAACAGCAATAACAAAAAATGTGCAATTTATTGAAGAATCTACAGCATGCACATGTCAACTACCTGTGCATTTTGCATATTGCATGAAAAACAAGAATAAAACTGCATTTGTTGATCCAAAAACTCATTAAAAAAATGTAAAGGCAGCTTCATAAACTAATTATGAAGCTGCCTTTAAATATTTTCATCACTATATTTAAAGCTTCCCCAGTAGCTGGAATGCAGCTCATGTATGTCACGTATTTGGCATTGTTTATTGCAACGTTCCACTAATTTGCTTAAAGTCGTAACGGTCCTGTGATGACAGAAGGTTTACTCGCTGGTGGAGAGGAGAAAGCGTCGCAGGGGGACCAAGAGACGGTGAGGAAAACACATCCATCCTTATCTATTGAGGAAAGACACTGTGTTTGACGCGTCGGCGGGTCGGAGCTCCTGAACGCGCCGCTCCACCATTAGCGGCTTGATTAATAACGGGCCGTCGGTGAAGTAAAGCGGAAGAGAGAGAGAGAGAGACGATAACAAGCGAGCAGGAGGGCAGGAGAGGTGCAGAGGCCTCTTATCTCTGGCGTGTAGCTTGTATGCACCTGCACCCCGACAGCTTTTCAATTGACTGAGGGCGCACGTCCTCTGCTCCCCTATTCTGTTCCTCCCCGCTCCTTCACTCATCACAGCCGGGTGGAGACTCCTCTCTACGCTCCACTCAGACTTATCGGTGTGTGTGTGTGTGTCTCTTGTAAACATCGGGGTGCATGTAGGGCACTTCAATTCTCCCGACGTCTCGCACTTCCTCCTTCCTTCCTTTTTCGTGAGCTTGAATGAATCAGCATAGTTGCGACAACCTGAACTTCGCGACGCGCCATCACTACTGGGCTCCATTTGGTAACCTGCTTCAGCTCTCTCTCTCTTGCTCCTTCCTTTTACATCCAAAGCCGGCTGCTTTTTTTTTTTTTTTTTTTCAATTACCCCTCAAACAGTTGAAACTTGAGCCTTATAACGATGTTTTTCCATTCGGTTTGCTTTTCTCTGGCGCGCAGCGGAACAACAGCGGCCAGTTATTCGGCCTTTTTACTTGGCCTGTCAATGGTTGCAGCCTCATCGCTGAGTGATGTCCGTAGGCCCGGATCATCTGACACAGGCTGGAAGGATCTGACAACGGAGCCGGCTATTAAGGCTAGTTCGACTAGGACTGCAACAGACAGCCGGCTTGTTAGAGCGCCTTGGAAACGGACGGCGGCGGTTTGACGCGGGCGTCTGGCCTGTCCGTCTTGCTCCTGTTGCATTACTTTCAACTCGGAAGACGAGGGCCGTCCCCCTCCGTCTCTCACACACACAAAGTGTAGCTAGACTGAGAAAAGACAACTGTGAGCGTGGCTAAGGGGGACTTCAGTTAAGCGTCCATTTACATAAAGGCCTGCTGCAAGAGTCCACGGCTAATGCTGCACTCCCAAAATGAACTCAGGTGTATATATGGTTCGCGATCAAATCTCTCAGAGAGAATGTCTATAAAGCTGTTTTCTTAACGGGCTGAATCTCACCATGTCATACTGCTTTGACTTAACAGGCTCAAATGAGGACACAGCGGCCAAAATGTATCCTTCACTGTTTATTTGTAAATCTGCACAACTTGTTGGTCATGGGATTTTACAGCATAATTTTAGCTAAACAAAATGTTTCATTCACATAAAATTGAGTGAGGAAGGAAAGTTATTGAGCTTCTTTCTCTCACACACACACACACACACACACACACACACACACACACACAGAGTGACATGCTGGTCCCCTAAAACCTCTGAGTGCCTGCAGCCAAAGCCCCCCTTTTGGCTCAAAGGGTTAAGCTGTGGATTAACACATCACACACACACACACACACACACACACAAATCTCAGCACGTATCACACATACTTACTCGAGCCACAGAAGGGGAACACATTCCCCCACAGCACATTGTATAGTAGCTTGGTTCTACAGCTCCGCATGAGAAAACTTCGCAACATTAAAAGTTTTGCTACATTTATGGCCACTGAAAATGTCACAGCAGTGTCAGAAGGACTCCAAACGTCCGGACTCCTCCTATCTGTTACTAACAAAGTAACCTCTGTGCATGCTGAATTTAATTCATTCAAGACGATCATCAGACTAATCAGAGGACACGGCAAAAGCTCACCCCCTTTCTGTACGGTTTCAAGCAAATAAAAAGGGAAAAAGATATCTGCTACAACTGACCCATCGAGCCCTACGCGCTAACGTACGGCCCGCGGGCCGGAACCGGCCCACCAGGTGGTTCAGTCTGGCCCGCGGGATAAATCTGCATTATTGAAAAAAAATAAGATTGAACTTTTTCTATAAAATATGCAGTTCCGATAGTGACCGCTAGTCCGGTAGTGGCGCTGTGGCGCTGCGTGTGGAGTCAGATAATGTGTTCAGAATTGCTTCTCAGAAGCAAAATGGATTTTAAATCATTTATACATTTTGAGGTGTTTGATGTATTTTAACATGCAGGACAGTGTTTTAACTTCCACAAAACGGTCAATAAATGTTTTGCAACAGTGTACAATCACTGTGATCAATTTTTATGCATAATGCACTTAAATAAATGTTAAACTGGGTGAAAATGTTGTTGAAATTGCACATCATTTTCTTAAAAACACTTAGGTTGTTCATAATATATTTAGTAAAAGGACAATTCATTGCATATAAAGATTTTTATAATTTACTTCTTCTTTGCACTAATACAAAGAAAAAAGACTTATTTTGGCATGAGTTTGGCCCCCTTGAGATCTGATTAAGTTGTATGCGGCCCCCAGACCAGAATGAGTTTGACACCCCTGTTTTAGAGCTCTGCTCTCCAAGTTTATAGAAAGCAGGATAGAGATCATCTTTAATTCAATAATGAACATGCGACATGTTCATATGGAGGGAGCCCACTGTTTAAGTAAGTCAGTATTGGATCGTCTTTTCACGAGCAGGTGGTTTTATTCAATTTAATTTTAACAAATTAACAGCGGCCTTGTTCTTTTGAAGAGCACCTGCTGTAGCCACTGAAGTATTCAGGTCTGCCTGAAAGGAATCCAATCTGCTTTCGGACGCAACGGATTCTCACATCTTGTTTCATTTAAGTGACCGTACCGAATTCCCCCGGATGTCGGGGCTCAGACTAGATTACAGAATGAATAAGGGCCTAATCCATGCTGCAAAGCCTGCAAAAGCAGTGTACTACTGTCACCATTACAGGGAGCTAAGACGGTTTTATCTTCACACCCACACACACAAAGGAGAAGAAGATGATCAGTATTACTGTACAGTATTCCCAGAGGTAAGATCACCTGGTCGTAGGCATTGATTTAAATCGCCCTGTAATGGGCATCTTATTTTCCTAAACTGCTGATCACAGCACTCAGTCCCTTCAGATAACCATGGAGCGGGTGGACTGACTACACGGCTGGAACAAAAAGCGCTGCGTATGTCAGTGTGAGTATTGACCCTTAAGTTTTTTGTTGAAAATTGAAAAATTTGAAAAAACACTGTTTTCAAAATAAAAATAAGTGGAGGAAAAATAATATTCAACCCACTTTTTATTTTGAATACGGTGTTGTATTTTTCAATGTTTAACAACAAAACTTTCATGTAACTTTCATTTTTGTTTTTCAAATGTACAAAACATTTGACCTGGATTTGGCTGCATAAACCTCAGGAGCATTTTTTGAAAATGGCAACAAAGAAGCCTGACGAGTCAAGGAACACAAACTGCCTTGCGATCAGACCGGACGCACACAAGCCAACAGTCCAGGCAGATTATCGTGACCATTTGGTGAGCAGAATGAAGGACTGAAAGCCTCTTTCGTTTCGTTGTTTGCAGGAATGGGAATGAACGGAGGCAGAAGGGAGAGGCCGGCCTCCACACGGGACGCCATCAAATCTTCCACCAAGGACCGAAGAGCTTCACTAGCCAGTGACGAGTAAACATATGCTTCCGTTGCGTTGTCGTCGTCCATTAAGACCGGCGTGGTTCGTGCTATTTGAAAAAAAAAAAAAAAAAAAAAACACCAGCACCGGTGAGTCGAGGCCCGGGTGCGTGACAGGCTGCAGGGGCAATAATTAGCTGCCTTTCCACTGGCTGCGGCTGATTACTGCGGGGACGGCGAGGCACGGTATTGTGAAATTTGGCCTAATGAAAGGAGCCAATTAAAACACTTATCACATTAGTCAGGTGTGCTTCAGAGAATGCAAGTATGCTGCTGGTTAAATATGTAGAAAAGAAACGAGCAGATCACTATCCATCACTGCTTATTAGTCTGCTGTGGGAATGCCCGCGCACGTGCAAGTGTGTCAGTGGCTCCAGGGAATAATATCTGCTTACTTGTGGAACTGCAAATGAGTTTGTGAATGCGAGTGTGTGTCTCTCACCTCACGCTTGCTTCTGTCTTGGAGGCTGCTCGGTGGAATTCGTCCTTGCTCTGTTCGTATCGCTCCAAATTCTAAAGGGCAACACAGGAAGACATCAACGGACAGCGTTAGCACAGCGTCATTTGCCTTGGGCCAATCCTATTGTTCATCTTTTATTTCTAGTCACAGCATCAGTTTTTTGGTTGCAACTTGAACAACAGCTTGTCAATTTTTTTGACAAGCTACAAATGAGATTTAAAAGGTGTTAAAGGACGCACACACACACACACACATAGAGAATGGCAACACATGTTCTAGTGAAGAAGGCATTACGCTTGTAAATTCAAAGTCAAAATATAAAGGAAACTTTTGTTGTGGGAAATTATTTTGAGTGAGTTTGCAGGTCTGGTACCTTATGAAATAATTTAATTTATCCAATAATTGCAAACAAACTATGGATTTTTCCCTGAAATAAAAAAAGAATTTGGACTTTTCAAGAAAATATAACTAAAAAAAAAGAAATAAATGGATCGAATCGCTATCTAAATGAATTATATTGGGACGCCTTCATATTTGAAATAACATTGGTACCAAATATGAGGCCTGTAAAAGTGCTGTATTTTGGACTGGATTTTCTCTTTAAATGTTTTATATTTTGGGGTTTTTTGCACAAGTTGAAATAAAAGAGCTATTCCACCTCCAGCGGTGCATTTAGGATCATGTTTCTACTTTTTGATGGAGGCAAGCTGGCTGGCTGTATTAAACATTACTTTCGCCTACACTGAACGCCAGACTTCACTGGCGTTCTTTCAGCACCAGCGCTCACAGCAGGGAGGGAACGCCGTGTTGTCATTTCCTCCCCAGCAAAGCTTTAACATTCCAGCCCCTTGTAGCGAAACTAAAGCCCGGCGGTAATAAGGAGCATTACTCTTGCATTTTTTAAAAAATCGTGATTTCTGACTTCTGCAGCTTGGCCGGTGAGCCCCCCAACGCCACGCAGGCAGAGAGACAGGCAGAGAGACAGGCAGAGAGACAGGCAGAGAGACAGGCAGAGAGACAGGCAGAGAGACAGGCAGTGGTATTATGATAAAACAAGCAGCTAATCCGCAACAACTGCAGCCCTTCCTCTGTTGATCCTGCTAGCTTAGAGCTCCCAGCACTCGGAACCCACCCACCCCAAACCCAATATTTAACTGGCAAACTGTACCAGCTGGGGATGGAAGGATGACTGGGGAAGGAAAGAAGGAAAAAGCTAGACGGTAAAGGGAGAATATTTTTTTAAAAAGGGGACAAAAAATAGAGGCAACAGAAGGCAAAAGCAGGAGAATAAAGAGAGCGAGAGGTTGGTGTTTGAGTACGAAAGCTAGGATTGGGCTCTGTGTAATTATTATGTAAAAAGGGTTTGGAAGTCCTGCCTGTGACATATATACACAGCACTGCTCATAAAGTGCCCGTTAAATCTGAATGTATTTGAAAGTTATTACGCATCACAAAGCTACGTATGGCGTTTGATGGACAATTTAAATTTTAACAAAGCGTTCCTCTCAGAGGCGGCAAACGCGGCTGGCAGGTGACTGGCTACGGCAGCAGGCCTCTTCAAGCCACGACATGTGAATTATAAACGATAATGAGCGACTAACACGCACAGTTGTACCACATGCCACAGCTAACTTTGAGCCACAAAGTGGATTGGGACTGGAATGGTGAAAATGGGACGACTTTTAAGTGTGAATTTCTTTAGACCGATAAAAGGCACCGTTCGGTCCAAATGCTGGAGGAGCCAACCGCTGATAAGACATGCACTCGCCTAAGCACAAGAAAGGAAAAAGGGAAAAAAAGAGCATTTACATTTTAATAACGCGAGTGCGCACCGTGGCAGGTCTTGAGCGTGGTGCATCAAAGAGCACGGCGCGTTTCGGTGAAGCGGTTCTGTGAATACAGATCACAAGGTGGTGGGGGGGGGGGAGTGAAGGGGGGGTTGGCATGGCGGCCAACCGTCCTGGTTGTGAGCGGATCACATCGATGGCTTGTGATGCCTATGCGGTCCTAATTCCGCTGTATTTCCCCTGCAAACGTGCAAATTATTTCACAAGATGGCACGTTGCAATGGGTTTCAAAAGGAATGTCAAGAACGTCACTAGAACGGCCGGTGTGAAGGTGGCTAGAATTGGAAATATCTGGCATAAAAACGTCAGACTACGGCGTTGTAACACACCTAAATCATGTGTGTGTGCGTGGTTATGTTGTAGCAGAGGTAAACATAGAAGTCAGAGGACCTCCGTTTAGAGGCTGCAGATCGGTCCCGCTGCCTTCGAGCTAATCGAGCTAATCACACAGTCTGACGCCCCCCCCCCGCTTTACAGATGTTCACCCCCATAAAAAGACGTATTAACTGGTTGGAAAAAAAACACACATAGCTGGTTAACATTCTGCAGAAACAGACAGTCTATCCACAACACCAACCTCCCACCTCACACAGCCGCCCAACGCCACCGCCGTAGCAGGGCAATCTTCATGGGTGCTGGGGGAGGAAGGCTGAAAGAGTGCATGAGCATACTCCCATCATTGCTTTTGATAAATGAACATCGACACGCCCGTAGTCACACATTTGCATATCAATACATCCGCCTGCTCCGCCGCTTGTTAGACCTGTCAGAGCTCCCCGCCGAAAGAACGGCGAAGAAGTGGCGCTCTTTCCCCGGCTCGTGTCGCACCGGCCAGGTTCTGCAACAACGGCCGAGCTGTACGCACATTTGGGGCCGTTTATGACGTCTGTATCAGCAATTGAATCACTACCTGGACCGGTGATATATCATTCAGCAGCGAAAAACGTAAGAGATTTGATCAATGGTGGAGTTTGTAGGGCTCGTATTGAAACAGGGTAGGATTAGACAACGATTGCTCTGTATCGAGTTAAAGGAATAAATCAGAGTAAGTAAGTAAATGGAAATGTACAGATTTGCTTGAGGAACACAAGCTGAGAGCAGCTGCTACTTGTAATCCGGTAAACGGTAAATTAAAACAAGGAAACATTCATAATCTTTGGGAGAACTTGAGCTCAAAGCCCGGGAGAAAATTATTATTTTATAGAGGTTTAGATAAATGTTTCTCAAACAAACGGGTAACTGTATACATCTTCCTCCATCCCCCAGCCTCCTTTTTTTCACTAGTCCTCCCGAACCATCAAATGTATCCTCCTCTCCGTGCTACATGATTCTACCCATCTCAAAAAACCCCGTGCGTGGCATGAGGAAACAGAAGAAGGAACTAGAAAATGCATTTCCTGTGGAAAATGCGTGGGAATGCTGAATTGCTAAAGCTAAACTGGTTGAATAGCTTAAAGCTATAAGAAGAATTTGAAGTAGTGAGAGTAGTTGAAAAAGTGGAAATCGGTTTAATAAGTTTGAATTTAATTAAAAAGTAAGATACACTGCATAGAACGAAAAAGCATCAATTTAGCTGAGATGAGATGTGAAAAGTAATGAAATAAATACATTTCAATAGATTTGATGACAATATATGGATGAAAAGGCTTAAGTGAAGTACAAAGAATTGCTGAAAATACATACACGGCTGAAAATATACATAGCAGAAGCTAAATACGAATTTCAAAAGACGGCTAAAAATACAGAAGTAAAAGTAGTTATAGTATCAATAGCAGTAGAAAAACTACAAGTTTTAGTACTAGAGCTGATAATACTAGTACTACTACTAATACTATTAGTCATAGTAGTATTTGTAGTACCCTAAGCAGTAGTTGTCATATTACAATCAGCAGAAATTCTAAGTTATTAATATGTGGATGGGAGAAAGAAAAAGACAGAGCGAGGCAGAGAGACAGACAGTGAGTGATTGAAGGAGTAGAGAGGGGAGGGGCTGTCATGTGACTGTGAGAGTAAGAGTGCAGGTGTCTGAGTAGCCGTGGCAACGACCGCAGCTGCACGAGCTGATCAGAAGGACACAGATTTACACAGAATCCACGCCTCAAACAAATTGCCGCTAGAGCAAAACTATTATGGGAATTAAAAAAATAACTGCACGGTGACAGTCCCAAGACTCTACCGAACGCATACATATATACTTTTATGTCTCAAGGGTTCATAATATGGCTTTTAAAGCAGTTTCAAAAACGTGTACTCTCTGGCTTTTTCTGTTAAGTTCTTCACCAGTTTTGTATTGCAGTCAATGGGGCTTGAGACAGACTTTGTCTCACTCTCGAGCCCCTCAGGCAAAAAGTAAAGAACGCTGGGATTCCATTCCCACATCATTCCGACCAGCACAAGCACGGCATCATTCTGTGCAAAAATGAAGCTTTTAAATGTAACATTGTGGTCGTGAGTGCAAAAGATCCATATTTTTTTTACCCGATTCTCACGCAGCCGCACACTCTAAATTTGCATATTCTCACTCTAGAGGTGCACACACACACCCATGTTAAACTCAGAAAAGGACTGAAAAACTAGTGAAACATAATCATTGATTATGAAAAAAGTATAATAGATATCCAAATTAAAAGTAGACCCCAAATAGCTGAATATGTTGTGAACAGTTTAAAGTTTAAACCATGTCTGTAGGTTAAAAAATGTAGGAGGAGATACATTTTGCAGCAGAAGAGGATTTGAAGCATTTGAAGCTTGCTCTCATTGACTTTAGTGTTAAAAAAAAGTGTTAAAAAGCTTAATATTTAAAAAAGTATAAATAGTAGAAAAAAAGTTGAAAAAGTCCCATCATTAGCTGAAAGAGCTGAACATTTGAAGGGTTGAATGGTTTTAATAGCTGAAAGTATGCAGAAGTTACGCAGAGCCAAAAAACGTACGGAATAATAATAATAACTAGAAAATGCATTTCCTGTGGAAAATGCGTGGGAATGCTGAATTGCTAAAGCTAAACTGGTTGAATAGCTTAAAGCCATAAGAAGAATTTGAAGTAGTGAGAGTAGTTGAAAAAGTGGAAATCGGTTTAATAAGTTTGAATTTAATTAAAAAGTTATTTACACTGCATAGAACGAAAAAGCATCAATTTAGCTGAGATGAGATGTGAAAAGTAATGAAATAAATACATTTCAATAGATTTGATGACAATATATGGATGAAAAAGCTTAAATGAAGTACAAAGAATTGCTGAAAATACATACACGGCTGAAAATATACATAGCAGAAGCTAAATACGAATTTCAAAAGACGGCTAAAAATACAGAAGTAAAAGTAGTTATAGTATCAATAGCAGTAGAAAAACTACAAGTTTTAGTACTAGAGCTGATAATACTAGTACTACTACTAATACTATTAGTCATAGTAGTATTTGTAGTACCCTAAGCAGTAGTTGTCATATTACAATCAGCAGAAATTCTAAGTTATTAATATGTGGATGGGAGAAAGAAAAAGACAGAGCGAGGCAGAGAGACAGTGAGTGATTGAAGGAGTAGAGAGGGGAGGGGCTGTCATGTGACTGTGAGAGTAAGAGTGCAGGTGTCCGAGTTGCCGTGGCAACGGCGCAGCTGCGCGAGCTGATCAGACCACAGAGATTTACACAGAATCCACGCCTCAAACAAATTGCCGCTAGAGCAAAACTATTATGGGAATTAAAAAAATAACTGCACGGTGACAGTCCCAAGACTCTACCGAACGCATACATATATACTTTTATGTCTCAAGGGTTCATAATATGGCTTTTAAAGCAGTTTCAAAAACGTGTACTCTCTGGCTTTTTCTGTTAAGTTCTTCACCAGTTTTGTATTGCAGTCAATGGGGCTTGAGACAGACTTTGTCTCACTCTCGAGCCCCTCAGGCAAAAAGTAAAGAACGCTGGGATTCCATTCCCACATCATTCCGACCAGCACAAGCACGGCATCATTCTGTGCAAAAATGAAGCTTTTAAATGTAACATTGTGGTCGTGAGCGCAAAAGATCCATATTTCTTTTACCCGATTCTCACGCAGCCGTACACTCTAAATTTGCATATTCTCACTCTAGAGGCTCCACACACACACCCATGTTAAACTCAGAAAAGGACTGAAAAACTAGTGAAACATAATCATTGATTATGAAAAAAGTATAATAGATATCAAAATTAAAAGTAGACCCCAAATAGCTGAATATGTTGTGAACAGTTTAAAGTTTAAACCATGTCTGTAGGTTAAAAAATGTAGGAGGAGATACATTTTGCAGCAGAAGAGGTTTTGAAGCATTTGAAGCTTGCTCTCATTGACTTTAGTGTTAAAAAAAAGTGTTAAAAAGCTTAATATTTAAAAAAGTATAAATAGTAGAAAAAAAGTTGAAAAAGTCCCATCATTAGCTGAAAGAGCTGAACATTTGAAGGGTTGAATGGTTTTAATAGCTGAAAGTATGCAGAAGTTACGCAGAGCCAAAAAACGTACGGAATAATAATAATAATAATAATAATAATAAATAAAATCGAATAACATAAGTTGGAATGCTGTTGAAGCATTCCCACTAATAAATAAAATCGAACTAGAAAATGCATTTCCTGTGGAAAATGCGTGGGAATGCTGAATTGCTAAAGCTAAACTGGTTGAATAGCTTAAAGCTATAAGAAGAATTTGAAGTAGTGAGAGTAGTTGAAAAAGTGGAAATCGGTTTAATAAGTTTGAATTTAATTAAAAAGTAAGATACACTGCATAGAACGAAAAAGCATCAATTTAGCTGAGATGAGATGTGAAAAGTAATGAAATAAATACATTTCAATAGATTTGATGACAATATATGGATGAAAAGGCTTAAGTGAAGTACAAAGAATTGCTGAAAATACATACACGGCTGAAAATATACATAGCAGAAGCTAAATACGAATTTCAAAAGACGGCTAAAAATACAGAAGTAAAAGTAGTTATAGTATCAATAGCAGTAGAAAAACTACAAGTTTTAGTACTAGAGCTGATAATACTAGTACTACTACTAATACTATTAGTCATAGTAGTATTTGTAGTACCCTAAGCAGTAGTTGTCATATTACAATCAGCAGAAATTCTAAGTTATTAATATGTGGATGGGAGAAAGAAAAAGACAGAGCGAGGCAGAGAGACAGACAGTGAGTGATTGAAGGAGTAGAGAGGGGAGGGGCTGTCATGTGACTGTGAGAGTAAGAGTGCAGGTGTCTGAGTAGCCGTGGCAACGACCGCAGCTGCACGAGCTGATCAGAAGGACACAGATTTACACAGAATCCACGCCTCAAACAAATTGCCGCTAGAGCAAAACTATTATGGGAATTAAAAAAATAACTGCACGGTGACAGTCCCAAGACTCTACCGAACGCATACATATATACTTTTATGTCTCAAGGGTTCATAATATGGCTTTTAAAGCAGTTTCAAAAACGTGTACTCTCTGGCTTTTTCTGTTAAGTTCTTCACCAGTTTTGTATTGCAGTCAATGGGGCTTGAGACAGACTTTGTCTCACTCTCGAGCCCCTCAGGCAAAAAGTAAAGAACGCTGGGATTCCATTCCCACATCATTCCGACCAGCACAAGCACGGCATCATTCTGTGCAAAAATGAAGCTTTTAAATGTAACATTGTGGTCGTGAGTGCAAAAGATCCATATTTTTTTTACCCGATTCTCACGCAGCCGCACACTCTAAATTTGCATATTCTCACTCTAGAGGTGCACACACACACCCATGTTAAACTCAGAAAAGGACTGAAAAACTAGTGAAACATAATCATTGATTATGAAAAAAGTATAATAGATATCCAAATTAAAAGTAGACCCCAAATAGCTGAATATGTTGTGAACAGTTTAAAGTTTAAACCATGTCTGTAGGTTAAAAAATGTAGGAGGAGATACATTTTGCAGCAGAAGAGGATTTGAAGCATTTGAAGCTTGCTCTCATTGACTTTAGTGTTAAAAAAAAGTGTTAAAAAGCTTAATATTTAAAAAAGTATAAATAGTAGAAAAAAAGTTGAAAAAGTCCCATCATTAGCTGAAAGAGCTGAACATTTGAAGGGTTGAATGGTTTTAATAGCTGAAAGTATGCAGAAGTTACGCAGAGCCAAAAAACGTACGGAATAATAATAATAATAAATAAAATCGAATAACATAAGTTGGAATGCTGTTGAAGCATTCCCACTAATAACATAAGTTGGAATGCTGTTGAAGCATTCCCACTAATAATGCAGAAACAACTATCATTGCGGTTGTGTTGGTAGCAGCAGTGGTATTGGGTATTTATTATGTGGTCGTTGAGAAAAGAAAACAAAAAACAAAAAAAAACTCAACAAGCTTGTTAGGGGTGAAAAAGGCGACAACAGCCGTGCTTAACCGCCATCAGCACAGATTCTTGCTCCCTCATAAAGACGATGATTGTAGCCATTCGCTCCAGCTGTCTACACAGGGGGTGGAGGGGGGGGGGTTCGCTATCCTGCTGGCGTTGGTGGGGCTGTGCTGTAGGGACTGAAACTATGCGGCATGACCCACGGGTGTAAGCAAATACACCGACACTTGTCAAAGCAGATAAAGTCCAGATCTCGTTTCCTTTTAAGTGGGTGGCTGTTTGTCTCTCTCTCATAGACACACACAAAAAAACACACACACAGAGGGTTCTTTGATCCAACACTAGATCCTGATTAAACCTTTTGGTTTGAGTGAGTGAGTGAGTGGCAGCAATGTTTTCTTTGTTGTTTTTTTACTGTGTTTGTGCGTGAGCTGTGAAAGAGAGAAGTCTTGGTTCTCATTCTGGAAGCTCAAATGAATACATTTCCACCTGTTTAAGCATTGTTCTGTGTACGTCCTACTCCCTGTTCCAGTCTCTAACGGAACACCTGGTGGTCAGCTGACCGTACTTTACATTGGATGGGACCCCGCGGCACAGACGCAGTAAAAAACGAGGTGTGGAATGTGTGCGCTCTGTACGCCTCCGTTTTATACTCTGCAGAAGTCTGGCCATGTTCTCTTTTTCCAGTATTTATACAATGCCGCGTTAACTTGCCCTAAATTTTCAATTGAAGGCAAACACAGAGTTTGAGTCAAGTTGAATTTCGAATTAGGAGTTTGAAAGACGGAGGCAAAAGTGCAATAGACAAGATTCACAGCATTAATACAGCAGCTCAAGACCTTTTGCCATTTAGCGAGGTTATGTGTACCTGCACCGAGGATGGCGTCTTACTTTGTGTGTGTGTGTGTGTCTCCAAATGGTCCTCATACGTTGGTTGCGAATAACAACTGTCCCCACGGACGCCGTTGTCACAGCACCCACCATCAGGTCCCTAGCGTCATATTGACACTGTTCGCCGTCTTAGTATTTTTGCTACGGTATGCGCCGTTAGCGTCGTTAACGCTGTTAGCTTAAAGCTGCCGACTCGCCAGTCACCATGTTGAGCTGCCGAGCCCAACCAACTACAACTTATTTAAAGATAAATATAAAACATGTGTTCTATGGCCAAAAAGCAACATGCCTGTATGTGAAATGAAAAGTATTTCACACCGTGAGAAGTTAAATTAAGTTTGATTAATCGATCACCGTTTACCACTGACAGTGGGAAGTGAACATAATGAGGCACTTGAATAGAAGCCACATTTGTTTAGTAATGTTAACTTATTGGGAAACTCACGTCTCCAGACGAAAATATTGCTAACAAGCTGAACTAATAAGCAGATTCAAGGCAGCATGTTGAGCGAGTAACTTTTCACAGGATGAAAGCGGTAAACTTTGACTCGGCCTTTAGAGGACCCTGAGTGTATTCATTTCCATGAGAAAGTGCAGCACAGGAGAAAAATAAAGTTTGTGAAACAGAATTAAAATATATATAAACCGGCCACTTTATGCCACTAGGTGCACCTGTCCAACTGCTCGTTAACGCAAATTTCTTATCCGCCAATCACATGGCAGCAACTCAATGCATTTAGGCATGTAGACTTGGTCAAGACGATCTGCTGCAGTTCAAACAGAGCATCAGAATGGGGAAGAAAGGTGATTTAAGTGACTTTGAACGTGAGATGGTTGTTGGTGCCAGACGGGCTGGTCTGAGTATTTCAGAAACTGCTGCTCTACTGGGATTTTCACGCACAACCATCTCTAGGGTTTACAGAGAATGGTCCGAAAAAGGGAAAATATCCAGTGAGCGGCAGTTCTGTGGGCGCAAATGCCTTGTTGATGCCAGAGGTCAGAGGAGAATAGCCAGACTGGTTTGAGCTGATAGAAAGGCAACAGTAACACAAATAACCACTCGTTACAACCGAGGTATGCAGAAGAGCATCTCTGAACGCGCAACACGGTGAACTTTGAGGCGGATGGGCTATAGCAGCAGAAGACCACACCAGGTGCCACTCCTGTCAGCTAGGAACAGGAAACTAAGGCTACAATTCGCACAGGCTCACCAAAATTGGACAATAGAAGATTGGAAAAAGGTTGCCTGGTCTGATGAGTCTCGATTTCTGCTGCGACAATCGGATGGTAGAGTTAGAATTTGGCGTAAACAACATGAAAGCATGGATCCATCCTGCCTTGTATCAACGGTTCAGGCAGCTGGTGGTGGTGGTGCAATGGTGTGGGGGATATATAGAGACTATATATAAGGAGACATGCCATTTCCTCAATTCTCAATACAACTCCCGCAGGAAAACCCGTAACGGCAAAGGTGGCGGTTGTATGCGCATGTCCCGCCCCTCCCGCTGGAAAGCCAATTATCTGCTTTTTAAGAGGGAAACAATTAAGCCTATCGTCTGGTTCCACTAACGAATGCGCACAGTTGAGGTTTTGCGACAGCGGAGACTATGGGCACAACACCGGCATTCTGTATAGAGATGTAAATTAAGGTTGGTGTCATGAAGCCTTGCGCATGCGTAGTAACAGTAACCTGTGGGGGAAAAAGGCATTTTAAACCTTATTTTGGGGACTTTTTCGCCTATTTTGATCATATTCTACTGCTGTTTCTATACATGTAGTTTTTATGTCCCGATGACCCGTGAAAGTGCAGTTCTGACTATCTGCCCATTGATTGAGATATAGGAGGATGGTCTTGTTAGAGCGAAAATAGCGGAGGCGTTGCCAAGATGGCGGCGAGTGGCATGACTTGCTGTACTCTGTACTCAATAGGCCTCCACAGTCACCAGATCTCAATCCAATAGAGCACCTTTGGGATGTGGTGGAATTCGCATCATGGATGTGCAGCCGACAAATCTGCAGCAACTGCGTGATGCTATCATGTCAATATGGACCAAACCTTGTTGAATCTATGCTACGAAGGATTAAGGCAGTTCTGAAGGCAAAAGGGGTCCAACCCGGTACCAGCAAGGTGTATGTACACACACACACACACACACTTGAGTTCTGATTAAAGGGCCAACCTGGCAAAATTGACGCAGGAACACACACACACGTTTTGTTGGCAGTATGTGTACGTTGTTATATTGTTATGTAGGTGGGTGTTTCTGTGTGTGCACGCGGGGTAGGCATTTCTGGTCCACTACGTGGGGCTCCCCTGCTGACAGTGTGTAAAGCAACCTGTCAGGAGGATTATTACCTACTTCTGTTCGCTGCATTTCCACCAACGTCACGCTACACTTAACTACGAGAGAGCGTGCCGAACTCTCAAGGGGAACCTCACACACCGGGCCGCCAACTCAGACCCACCGGTCGGATCCCCCTCCCCCTCCTCATTGAGAAGGGGCGAGAAACCTACTTTTGGTTGAGTGTGAAACTGTGCCAGCTGTAAACCACAGTCCAGGTAATGGACGGTAACGTTCATTTGACCTGCTCAGAGCGATATACCGGTGCAGTCCTGCACTTACGACACTAAACGTGTCGTAAGTTATTTCGATCCACCCACTAACACATATGTTAGTGCCAAGGGCGAGATAACGTTAACATACAGTAAGCGCAGCTTAGTTTGACTTCCGCTGAGCAGTTCAAACAGTCTAAACCAGGGATGTCAAACTCATTCTGGTCTGGGGGCCGCATACAACTTAATCGCATCTCAAGTTGCCCGGACCAGTAAACTCATTCCAAAATTACATAGAACTAACAATAAGTCCACTTCTTTGTATTAGTGCAAATAAGAAGTAAATTATAAAAATAGTTATATGCAATGAATTGTCCTTTTAATAAAATTTATTATCAACAACCTAAGAGTTTTTAAGAAAAGTATGTGCAATTTCAACAACATTTTCACCCAGTTTAACATTTATTTAAGTGGATTATGCATAAAGACTGATCGCAGTGATTGTAATTGACCTCCATGAACATGTAGAAAGAGGTCCAATTTTCTTGAAAAATCCAACACTCTGTGTCCACTTTCCTCTTTTTTGACAAAGACATTTCACTGAAGAGGGTGCCAGGGTCAACAGAAAAAGTGGGTAAAGTGATAGACGTGAAACAGCGCCACTAGCGGCCAATATAGGAACTGCAGATTTTATGGAAAATGAAGTGTATTCTTATTTTTTTTCAATAATACAGATTTATCCCGCGGGCCAGACTGAACCACCTGGCGGGCCAGTCCCGGCGTACGTTTGACACCACTGGTCTAAACCCTGAGCGGCGAGAAACACTTGGAGCGGGCAAACGGACGAAAACCGAGGCATTATGTGGCTTCTGGTGGCGTCTGGGAACAAACTGAGCCGGCACGACATTACCCCAGTTACGTATACAGTACACGTGCACTTGAATATACAGTGTGCATGAAAAACACACACAAACACAGAGGTCCATCGACAAACATCCTAAACCCAACGGCAAACACAGCTTGTTCGCCCGTATGTCAGCCTGCCAGACTTCTTCTCCCTCTGAAAACCCAACCTGCTACTAATGAGACCACAGCAAATAGAGAGCCATCTGACGCCCAGGCCTATGTGCACGTCTGTGTGCGCGTGTTAGCGTTTCCAATGTGTGCAGTGACCATGGGTAGATTTGATGCTACGGTGATGTCAGCCAGTGTGTGCTTCTCCGTCATCGAAGGAATCGTGCAGG
The DNA here is from genome assembly GCA_021346845.1 of Apeltes quadracus. Taxonomy (NCBI): domain Eukaryota; kingdom Metazoa; phylum Chordata; class Actinopteri; order Perciformes; family Gasterosteidae; genus Apeltes; species Apeltes quadracus. Next base: position 15,313,904 of record CM037928.1, read on the forward strand.
GTGGGGGTGAAGGACTGGACATAGAAGCAACACAGAGAGACTTCTTTCTCCAAGTGTTCCAACCCTTCCGTCTAGTTTCCGAAAGCCCAAACTTCTAATTTTACCCAACAGAAAAGAAAAAAAAATCCATTGCACAAGTCAGTGACCAAGAACTCTATCCTCTTATGGTAGCTTATGGCCCACGCTGCCCATAACCCAACACAAGTCCATGCAAAACCTGTCAATTTCACAGCAGCCTCAGGAATTAGCAAATTATGTAATTGAGAGAAGTCTATTCTAAACTAACATGAACCACAAGAGGGGGGAGGGGGCGGGGGGGGCACTGTGACACTGCAGCAACGGTACGCCAATGTTACACCAACCCGACGCCTCCGTGTAACTCCATCGCCTCACACCCGTCCCATGGTGTGGCGGATTTATTTAGCCACGGCGAGCAGTACCTGACTCTCTGATTTCACACATAACGTCCAGCAAAGGTCTTCTCCATCTGAGCTCTTCCCCCAGAGAGCCCGTGGAAAGGTCCGTCTCGTGAGGCGGAGACATAACCGCTTCTACACCTTTTCTGCCGGCTACAATGCAGACAGACGGACAGACAAAAGGGGATGGAAAGGGCTTGTGAGCTCTGTGGCTAAAAGTCGCCCATCCCAGCACTTGTGCCGGCTCTAGTTTAACCTTCTGTTAGACAGAAGAAGTGGATTAAGAAAAAACAAAAAGGGAAAGAAAGCGTGGTAAATTCGCACTGTCTTAAAGCTGAGCTTATATCCGTCAATTTCAACAAGTGTGCACGATCGTAAGAATGTATTCAGCCACAGGACAAAAAAAAAAGTACTTTAGGTTTAACAGTTGCTGGTCTACCGTTACTGCACATAGTTTAGTTTGTGGAACAAACCGGCCGAGCCATCGGTAGACCACCAACTACCGGGATCTGCCAGGCGAAATTATATTGTTGTCAAAGTCTGTGAATACTTTATAAAAAGATAGCCCACACTTGCCTTTATTTGTGCAATTTTCCAACAGTGTGTATGTCTGTTTGGTGGCTCTTCATTTATTTTTGTGTGTCGAAAAGTCTATCAATGTGCATAGACGTTGTGTAGGTCCGTATGCATGGATGGTTTCGTGTGTACAGTATCAGCAACTTTGGGAATCTGTGAAAGCATCTAATGAAGTCTTTGAAAGCGCCCGTGTGTGTGTGTGTGTGTGTGTGTGTGTGTGTATGTATAAATGTTGTACCCTCTTCTCCAGCTGTGCCAGCTGCTCCTTGTAGAAGGCCTCCAATGCTTTCAGCCGTAAATCTTTCTTCTGTAGCTGCTCAGCCTGCAAGAGAGGGCGCACACACACACACACACACACACACACACACACACACACACACACACACACACACACACAGGAGAGAGGATTAACAATGTTTTCTTACTATAAAGTAATGGACTAATGAAGAAAATGGTATATTGCTGATATTGGTATTTTAAATATCAGATTACATTTTCATCTTGGTCAATAAGTTTAAAGCTTTTTTGGGGTTTCACATAGACGGAGACAGATCCATTTTTCAACGCACGATAAAAAAAAAAAGAATATATATATATATATATATATATATATATATATATATATATATGCATAATCATGTGTGTGAAAGCAGGCTGACAAACGGGCTCTTGTGCCGACAACAAAAAAGAAGGCATACACTAGAGAAAGCAAAGAAGGGGAGGAGCCTGAACAAGGTGCAGAGAGAATTAAGAAGGAAATATTATAGCCCGAAGCAAGACTTTAAAAGTAATCTTCTCTCGTTAGCTATATAATATATGTTGCTCCACTTTGTCTTGACCTCCTCTGTCAAAGAACCAAACTTTTCCACTGGGGGTCAAGAGTCGACTGCAAAAATACTTCCCTTATGGTCTCGTTAGCCACGGCAAACAGAATTTGCTTCATTGAACATTGAATGAACTGACGTGAAAGTCATTACAACAAACTAGCAGGGAGAGGACGGCACGCTGGAAGGGCCCCTGTGCCTTGGCCGCTCGCAATCATTACACAGCAGCCCATTTGCAATTATCTTTGGATGCCACCATTCATGCTAACATAACATTGGCAAAAACATAATGAGCAGAAATGAGAGGTGGTATATATTCATTGAATGAGTAAATATAGTGAGAGGGAAGCGGAAACACATGAGACCAGAAGAGGTCACTGACCCTTCTAAAGAGGAGTTCTTCAGTTGTGGGAAAAGTTGAACCCTTGAAGTGAGCATCTTGCATATCAACTTTTGAAAAGGCAGCCTGTTTTTATGGTGAGCTAGTTAAAATCATTTAAAGAAATGTATGCATCTGAGCGAGAGGGGATGGATTGTATGAGCAGATCCCATCATTTGGCCAGGTACTAAAATCTATTGAAACATTAATTTGGGATTTTTTCATTTTAAGATAAATGCAAGCAGGATATAGCAAATTGGGGAAAAGTATAAGAGGGAGTGACCTATATGGGAAAGGTTAACAAGGAAGAGATGGACTTATTTGGATTGGCAGGCAGGAGACATGCCGAGGCAGCATTCAAATGTATGAGATATTATTGAGATTTAGATAGACATAGAAGCAGCATGTATGGATAGTGTGGAAAGAAGTCAAGATGAAGCTTACCATCACACGTAAGTCATCTGCGGACTAGAGGAGTTGGAATAGAATAGTTTAGAAAGGACGAGGAGTAGAAGAGGGGCAAGAGAGGAGGAGGAGGAGGACGGAGAGAAGAGCGCACACACAGGAAGCCACAGTGCTTGGGTTAGGGCTATTTAATTAATGGTTAGCATTTTAATTACAGCAAAATACAAACGGCGCCATTTAATTCAATGAATCACGTTACGGTTTAGAGCAGTGGTCCCCAAACTTTTTCTTGTGAGGGCCACAAAACCTATTTCCTCCTCTGTCTGGGGCCGGGATGACCCGGGGGGGAGGGAGGGGGTCATGTTAAAAGTATCTATTCAATAGCTGGCTTTGACAGCAGACCCACAGTTGTAGTTGTGGCCCAATGTTTCAGAATTATAATAATGAACTCAAGTAATAGAAAGTAAAGTTGTTGTGAGTGAAGCAGAGCTTCAGTCCAGACGAGCCTCTCTGTTTCTCTCTCAAGAAACAACTGAATCCAGCAGCTTCTCATCAACAACACAATATCTGGTGACTGCCCTCTGGTTGTGAGCAGGGCTTGCTAGGGTATGTGTTTGTCCCTTTGTCCTGTCTTGCAGGTCCACGGTGGGAGGAGCTTGCCAGCTCAACGAGGAGCACCTGGCCGGTCTCCCCGTTCCATTTAAGACTCATCCGTCCAGTCCGGGGGGGTGTTGTTGTTTTGTGCACAGGAGATTAGTTTGTTACAATTAAATTGCATGTGCCATCTATGATCCCTGCCGTTTCTCCATTATTGTTATGGCCCAAGAGCCAGGTCGTAACAGCTGCTCTACAAAGACTAGATGTCATAAAAAATGTACTTTTAGAGAGAAATAAACACTTTCTCACAAAATAAGTAACAGGGACTGATTAGACCTGCTAAAAGTTTACTAATGTAAGTTAAACGTATATTATCTGATTTTATCTCATGACTTGAATCACCTTTTAAGGCCTCAATCTGACGTAATACGAGCTGTTACATCATCTGGTAATTACCCTTGAACTTGAACATAATTTTTTCTCAATATCTACTGTGGTCAAACATCAGGGATTAACATGAAACCTCGGAACCACCAGCTGAGAGAGTATTTATATAATGATAGATACATAATGTGCTAACACGTCTCATTCATAAAGGGCTTAGGCTCCGTAACAAAAGTTTGTTTGTGAGAACTAAAGACGGAAACGGAGAACAGTCAAAGTAAGAAATACAAGTCCGACTGGTGGAGCCGGATGAGCCTCATCTTTGAGCATCAAATCATCTGTATAAGCCCACATTTAACCTGAACCTGTAAATACCGAGCATGGTACCTGCGACTCGTCAGCACAAGCACCAATAATATTGCTGCTGTGAAGGCTGTGATGGAGAGTAACATGTGATACGTAGAGAAAGGATTCATTACGTCACCTTTCATCCTTTCAGGATGAGGTGAGCTCATCCTGCTCTCAAGTTTGTCTTTAGTGATCAACAGCTGGCGAGCGCCTCTTTCTCATGCAACAGTTCATGAGTGAGACCCACTATGAAGCAGCTTGCATGTGTTCATCATCATCTCTCTGCACCTCCTCTTCCTCCTCTTTGTACGAGCTGCCTCCATGCTCAGACTCTTCCTCACAGACCAGTTATTTCATTTTAAGAAGTTCAGCCTACTTTGAAAATGTATTGTCCTCTTATAAATGATGTGAGCAGCAGAATTATTATAATATTTATTAACATTTCATTTGTCTCACTTGTCCTCAGAGTGTCAGTATGTCTGCTGTCAGCTGTCTGCTGACTGAAGATCAGTTCCTGTGCTCCATCTGTCTGGATGTGTTCACTCATCCAGTCGCCATCCCATGTGGACACAACTTCTGTAAAGCCTGCATCACTGAACACTGGAACGTTAATGTCCCGCCTAACTGTCCCAACTGTAAAAAGGGTTTTAACACCAGACCTGAACTGCAGGTCAACACGTTAATCTTTGAGATGGCTGCTCAGTTCAGACTGTCAGCTCAAAAGAAAGCCAGCAGCAGCAGCTCAGAGCAACAAGCTGCCCAACCAGGAGAAGTTCCCTGTGTCGTCTGTACTGGAACCAAAGTGAAGGCCCTGAAGTCCTGCCTGGTGTGTCTGGTCTCCTACTGTGAGGCTCACCTGGAGCCTCATCTGTCTATGTCAGGTCTGAAGAGACATCAGCTGATGGAACCTGTGGAGAACCTGGAAGGCTGGATGTGTACGAAGCACGATAAACCTCTGGAGCTGTTCTGTAAGAGCGACCAGATGTGTGTCTGCATGCTCTGCACTGTTTCAGAAGGGCGAGCTAGTGAAGACTGAGGCTGAAGTCCAGCAGATGATCCAGAAGAGACGACTGAAGATTCAGGAGATCCAACACTCAGTGGAGCTCAGTGAGGAAGAAGCAGACAGAGAGGTACTAGAAGGTGCCCTGGTCTTCAGCGCTCTGAAGGAGTCTGTTGAGAGGAGCCAGGCGGAGCTCATCGACACCATTAAGGAGAAGCAGAGAAAGACACAGAAACAGGCTGAAGGCTTCATCAAAGAGCTGGAACAGGAGATCTCTGAGCTGAAGATGAGAAGCACTGAGGTGGAGCAGCTTTCACGCTCTGAAGACCACCTCCATCTCCTCCAGAGCTTCAGCACCCTGAACACTGCTCCACCCACCAAGGACTGGACAGGAGTCCGAGTCAGTGTACCTTCATATAATGGGACCATGGTGAGAGCTGTGAAGCACCTGGAGGAGAAGCTCAGCTCGAGCTGAAGAGAGTCCAGCAGTCTGCAGTGGATGTGACACTCGATCCTGATACAGCACATCCTCACCTCATCCTGTCTCGTGACGGAAAACAAGTTAAACTTGGAGATGTAAAGAAGAATCTACCAGACAATCCAGAGAGAAAGCAGAGTTTCTCTTCAGGTAGATTTTACTACGAGGTTCAGGTTAAAGGGAAGACTGGCTGGGATTTAGGAGTGGTGAGAGAGTCCATCAACAGGAAGGGAGGCACCACAGCATCTCCTCAGAATGGTTACTGGGTGATATATTTGAGAAAGGAAAATGTGTACAAAGCTGCTGCTGGCCCTTCAGTCCGTCTCTCTCTGGAGTCCCGGCCTGAGAAGGTGGGGGTGTTTGTGGATTATGAGGAGGGTCTGGTCTCCTTTTATGACGTTGGTGCTGCAGCGCTGATCTTCTCCTTTACTGGCTGCTGCTTCACTGAGAAACTCTACCCATACTTTATTCCGTGTATTAACGATAAAAGGTACAAACTCTGCTCCTCTGATCATCTCTGCTGTCAATCACAGTAGAACAAACACTTAGACAAACAAAACCAGGTAAGCCCTTCACAAAGTGTGAATCCCACCGTCCCATCTCCTAATCAACGACGATGCAAAAATAAAAGTCATAAAGTTGGAGAAACATTTGCCATCTATTGTGGCCTTGGAGCAAAATAGATGTATTAAAGGAAGACAGAGCTCACAATATTGGTAGACTGATGAATATTATACATTAGGGGTGTAACGATTCGTTTTAACAACGATTCGATTTGTATCACAATTCGTGGTTGTCGATGCGATTCAATGACGATATTGGTTCATTTAGAACGATACGATCCGAAACGATTCAGTGACAGTAACTTTTTAGCCAAAAATTCAACTAGTGTGACTGAAATAAATACCTGGATACTAAACAGTGCAGGTGAAGTTTCCTAGATTCCTGTTGTTTCTTGTAATGGAATCAGGTATCAATTAATTATGAATATAAATAAACAAGTAAATGAATGCATTTTCCATTCATTGTCATTTTATTTGAATAAAGTGCAAACACTGCTGTAGCAGTGTAGCAGAAAAAAACCCTGTATTAGTGATATACACAAAAATACACCCCTGCAATAATGGTTTCCCCCTACCAATCCCCGCAAAACCCCCACCTCTATTTCAACCCCTGTGGAACATCCCATCGTGACACCCGGAAGTTGAATCGGGGCTTGGGACGGCGGTGGGTTTTCTGCATACTGCGTAACCCCTTAACGGCTCAGTCCGTGACAGCCTTTATCATTAAAAGTGCTAAGAAAAAAGTCTGACGTGCTTAAATCCAATGGGTTATTTCCTAGTATCGATACAATCGATTTATTACATTTTAAAACAATGTTAGATCGATATATGTCGTTCCAACTCGCCGAGCACAGATCGATGTAGTTGGATCGGAGGAATATAAATCGATACATCCATGTAATAGATGGATCGTTACACCCCTATTATACATGAAATAGGACTCGATGCGGAAAAGGCCTTTGATGCGGTCGAGCATTGATACCTATTTGAAGGGATTAATCGCTTTGCAGAAGGCAACTACTATAAATACACTATTTAGGAATATTGTGGACACCTTTACATAACTTGAATCCATGGTACTGACTAACTACACTCACCGGCCACTTTATTAGGTACACCTGTCCAACTATTCGTTAATGCAAATTTCGAATTAGCCAATCACATGGCAGCGACTCAATGCATTTAGGCATGTAGACTTGGTCTAGACCAGGGGTGTCAAACGTACGGCCCGCGGGCCAGAAACGGCCCGCCAGATGGTTCAGTGTGGCCCGCGGGATTAATCTGTATTATTGAAAAAAAATGAGAATACACTTAATTTTCTATAAAATCTGCAGTTCCTATATTGTCCGCTAGTGGCGCTGTTTCACGTCTATCGCTTTACCCGCATTTTCTGTTGACCCTGGCACCATCTTCAGTGAAATTGAAAAGTGGACACAATGTCGGATTTTTCAAGAAAAATGGACCTCTTCCTACATGTTCATGGAGTTGAATCACAATCACTGTGATCAGTTTTTATGCATGATGCACTTAAATAAATGTTAAACTGGGTGAAAATGTTGGGTGGGTGAAAATTGCACATTACTTTTCTTAAAAACTCTTAGGTTGTTGATAATATATTTATTAAAAGGACAATTCATTGCATATAAATATATAATTTATATATATATATATATATATAATTATATATGTATATAATTATATATATATATAATTTACTTCTTCTCTGCACTAATAGAAAGAAGAAAGTGGACTTATTGTTAGTTCTATGTCATTTTGGAATGAGTTTACTGGTCTGGCCCACTTGACATGCGATTACGTTGTATGCGGCCCCCAGACCAGAATGAGTTTGACACCCCTGGTCTAGACGATCTGCTGCAGTTTAAACAGAGCATCAGAATGGGGAAGAAAGATTTAAGTTACTTTGAAAGTGGCATGGTTGTTGGTGCCAGACGGGCTGGTCTGAGTATTTCAGAAACTGCTGCAATACTGGGATTTTCACGCACAACCATCTCTAGGGTTTACAGAGAATGGTCCGAAAAAGGGAAATTTTCCAGTGAGCGGCAGTTCTGTGGGCGCAAATGCCTTGTTGATGCCAGAGATCAGAGGAGAATGGCCAGACTGGTTCGATCTGATAGAAAGTAGGGCTGTCAGCTTTAGTCGTTTAGTCGACTAATCGGTCCAATGCCGTCTTGGTCGACTTACATTCTCATTGGTCGATCAGTTGCCTTTTTTTTTTTACACCAATAAAGACCTTTTCATTGATTTACTCCTTGATATTTATTCCTTTATAAGCAGTTATACATTACTGTAATCTAAATATAATTAGCCTATGTTTTATCCCCAACTTTAAATGCCTTAATTTAGGCTGTTTTGTAAAAGCGCCACAGTTCCTCCCCTCAGAGCGGAGCCTTCCGGCCCGCCAAACATACGACTTAAGTAACAACCGGGAAAGCACTTTTTCGACAGACCATTACCAATACGTCAGTCCTACATGTGAGCACATCTGGTCCTCCAATGGCTCCAGAAACAACACCAGCGATTTCATGCCTTCTCCTTGGCACTGTCCATAGCGTAACCGAGAGGACGGCTTCACCGACCTGCTGACTCAACCCTCGGCAGCGGAGCGCCAGTAGAAGCACCAGTATTTAGCCTGCATGGACAGCGCTCCGCTAGGTTGCCATGACAGCACAACAGGTGCCTGGCGCGGTCGCGTCAGAGCGGCGTCCTGCTGCACTGCGCCAATGTGCGTGGCGCTGAAATGAATCAACAGTAGGAAAACCTTGCCGTTAGTTGCTACGGATACGGCTGACAGCAGATGGGTCCGTTTGTCACAACATGTAACAAGCGTGGAATAATAAGTGCAGAGCACCTGTGAGATTGACAGCCTTTCAGACTCTATGTGCCCTAATGAACTGAATCTCACGCATTCTGCTACACTGGGAAAAACCAACGACAGCCGGTGTTTCTGGGCAGTAAGAACTTGGGCGGCGGCGGGACGGAGGATAGGAAGCGCCTCCGAGCACGTACGTGCAGCGGGGGAGAGATTCATCATCATTATCGGGGCCGCTGAACGGCGAATCAAATCAGAGTCCATCGTCTGCACTTCATAAACAGACATTAACTGAGGAGAGACAAAAGAGCATGCAGGGTGGGGGGGGCTTTGATGTGAGAGATTCTCCCACTGTACGGTGAGAGCTGCAGCTGGTGCGTATTTCATGGGAGGTGGAGAGTTGTTCAGGTTCATTTAAAACGTTAGACTAGAATCTTTTGGCGAGGATTAAGCAGAAACGGATTTTAATGAAAAACACAGATCTCTCCTTACTATCTGTGACTGCAAATTAAAGCGCAGACAGAGACGAAACTGCAAGTGAATCAGATGAGTCCTCTGGTGTCCCTCCAGGGACCTGCCGGTCTACGGTAGATAAAAGCCAGCCAGCCATGACGGACACGCACACACACACACACACACACACACACACACACACACACACACACACACACACACACACACACACACACACACACACACACACACACACACACACACACACACACACACGTCGACTCGCCAAGTCCATCTTCTCTATTGGGAGAACGTATTTGTTCGGTTCTTTTCTGTCCTCATCAATGTGCGAGTCCATCTGTAGTTCTGCTTCGTATTAATGAAGCAAGAAAAATAAGTAAAAACCGTCTCCTCTTTCATTCGAACTGAAACTGAAAATGGCAAAGAGCTTTCAGTCCATCTGACCCTCGTGCGTCTCAACGCGGCGCCCATCCGATGGACTCCCCACTCGGTAGGACCCCGTCCGGTGCTTTATTGGGCTTGGAGCCATTTGGATGCGTAACAGATTCAACATTAGTACAATTACAATAAATGAACGAACAGCGGCCCTTTGCACGTCGGCTGCAGTTTACTGCTGCTGCTGGATTGCGGCGGTACCAACGTTACAACTCAACTCTTCTTCATTTCCCTGCAGCCGGGTAACGGGCCCGTTTGCTTGTGCTGCGCGTCATGGGCACAAATTACAGGCGTGACAGGCGTCTGCTCGCATTCTTGTTTCACCAAACCTCTTAAATCATTGACTGCACCGAAAATAAGAAAATATAAAGCGTGTGATGAAGTACGGGAAGTGCAAGCGTTTATTTACAGCTTTTGGCTGTTTTTGATCTTGTCATACTGGTACCAAAAACCGTACTTATGTTCTCAGCGTAACTAATCGGAGCGTGCATTCCAAAGCTAAACGAAGTTCTGCTAGGGTTTCAAGCCCAAAAAAAACGGTTTCATCCTTTCGCTTTAAGGCCGATGAAGAAGCCTCGTACACAGACGTCAGTCCTGCATACAAAATACATTTTATTTAATAAGGTCCACAAAGCAAAGGGAAAACTATGAATATATTAATCACGGTGCTTTTAGAAGAAAAAAAAGTGGCACCAAAAAAAGTAAGCCGTTTTAAAACATTCTTCAAACATTTCTTTCACTTCAACCTTAAAATTCTAACCTGGGTGCCATTCCGAACTTAGTCCCGCCCACAACGTTTGTGGTCGGGAAGTTCAGTCTGGCATTGCTCCGTAGTGGCGCGAGTATTGCTCGCCCAAAATCGGGCGGGCCAATCAAATTGTCAGGGCTGGCTTTATACGATGATGGACAGATGATCATCAGTGACATCATCAAACACGTCACCAGAGAACGCTTGGGTTGAATTCGTTTCCAACAACGACGGCTGCCGCTGGAGAATTGAGGTGTGTAGATTCTGCTATCAGGTCTGTTCTGAAAGATATCGACAGCAAATTAATTTTATTAAGAGAAACACGATCAAGGCATTTGTTGATAAGAACAATGTTTTTCGCGTCTTTCCTACGGGATTTGGCAACTCGCCGTCGCTTAACATACGTGACGTACACTCCGTTGCTCTTATAGGTTGTAGGTCCATCCAATTGAGTGCAGAGGCATTTTTTTTCCTGGTCGTTTGAAACACGCCCCATAATCACAGCTCAATGGAGCAGTATCAGGCCCTTTCTCAATATGCGTTCTTGTGTGGACTTTTGTTCTCATGGACTCGTGAAACGTCATCAGTCGCAGCCCGAGTACTGTTCCAATACTAAAGTCCGCATCTGGGCGAGAACGGCCATAATACCCGGATGTGGCTCGCCCCGCCCATTTTACCGGGCACGCATCGGAGCAGGCTTGTCTGTTCTTGTGAGAGCAAAATATCCCAGAATGCAGTTCACCTCAGCAGGCTACAATGGAAGATGAGTCAGCTGCTGTCCCAATTGCGGAGATAGCCGTTCTCCCGTACACAGGAGTTTAGACTCCCGAGTCCGTCTCCCGAGTCTATTCTCGCGGGAACGCAAGCCCGTTCTTGTCGTCTTGAGTATTGAGAAAGGGCCTCAGACTCACATTCTGACTAGAATGGAGTATGACTACGTCAGGCTATTAAAATCCCTCTAATATGGCTACAATGACAACAATAAGGGATACAAACTCAGAAGACTATCTTCAGTTATTAAGAAGGTGCATGATGCGAAATGACAGCGTGTACGCCGTGAGCCATACAGGAGATTAGCTCACAAACGTATTATCTTGCCGTCTTCCTGCTCGGGGCTCCTTCTGCATGCAAAGCAATTCAAGACCCAGCTAGAGGTGTGAAGCATCCACTTGTGATGGGCCCAGGAGCTCAAAAAGAACTCTACAAATGACTTAAGTGAGATGAAACCCAATCACAGACTGAGCTGGAACAGGACACGAGGGGCTCTGAGGGGGGGGGGGAGCAGACAAAAACATGGTGGAGTTGACAGGAGTTATTTATAAACTGCATCAATCTGTGCGGAGTAAATCCCAGCGGTGTCCTTTGTGACCACTTCACTCCACGTTCTATAGATGGATAGAACGTTAAAAAGCACCTTATTTGTTTAAAGCGTCGGAATACAAATGTCATTGCACTTTTGTTCATAGCGGAGGGGGCGACCCCCCCGATCCGGTACAGAAGGAGGACGTGAAGAGAGCATCCGAGGTCGACGCGGTCCACCGACGCAACACATGGGCCCGTAGCCGCCGGTGAAGTGTGCCGAGGACAGAGGAATGTACACTTGTCTGTCTCGTCCCCCCCCCCCCGCCCCCTTTGCCCCCGGGGAGCCTGCGTGTGCTGTGTTGCCATCTGACAGCAGCAGCAGTCTGTCGCCCCATTCCCTCTCGCCCCTTATCTATATTTACTCGGCTGCGTTTATTTAACACATCGCTCGCAGCGAGGCAATAAATTAGCGCTCAATAATAATCTGACTGATAATTACAGAAAAGGAGCTCTATGCGGAGCGGCTGGAAGGACAGTAAGGGCCTGTGGCCCTTCTCCATCTATTACTTTTGGAGTGAGTTGGAATTTCTTCCCGTATCTTCTAGATAACTAATATGTGGTCTAATGAGGTGACATCACAAATACTGTATGTGCACCAGCACGAGGCACCTAGTAATCTCAGCAAACGTCCCTTTTAAGACTGCGCGTGAGCAAATTTGATTGTTGAGGGAGTTGTGAAACCAGCCAGCGGACTAGTTGTCTCATTTATCGGTGCGTACGATCTGAGCAGATGTACGTAGGCTCGCCAGGGAGGAAATTCCCTTTTAGGGTTCTTAAAAAGGAATGTGCGCATTGCATCCCGCTCTCTACACAAAAATGAAACAGTTCCCGAGCGAGGTGCCTGCTGCAGACGGCCTTCTGACCGCGTGGTGGGGGGGCGGAGCTCAGTCAGCCCTCATGGCTGCACATGCAGAGCCGTGTCACTTCCTGCAGATTACGATCACCGATAGAGCTGTGGGCTTATCTGTGCCAACCCAACTCCTTCCCTACACTCCTGCTATCTCCTCAGCGCCCTTAATTTCTCTCTCCATGGCGTTCGTTTTTGCCCCCACTCCTTTGTTTTATTTCCCTTTTACAACCCTCCATTTTCTTGTATTTGGATGAATGTCTATAAAGTCTGTTTAAATATAACAAATGAACAGTACATGTATACATCCAAAATTCAAAAGACAACCGGTTTTGTATTCATGCAGCGAGACACTTTACGCTGCATTAAGAATGTAAATCCCTTGAAATCAAAGCAAAAGATCTAATTTGACTTGTTTTTCACTCATCTAAACGGCATAATAGCAGCACGGTACCAAATGTCTGACTAGATAAGCAGTTAGAGGAGTACACGATAAAACATCTAGCCATTCACCGCTTCATATGTACTGCTATAATGAAGCGCGTCCCCATCTGCTTCCCTCCTATGCACTTGTTTGTGTGTGTGTGTGTGTGTGTGTGCGTGCGTGTGTTCACGACCACAGCTGTTTCCCTCACCACCCGTAACCAAAGTCTGAATGAGCATGTAAGAGAGCGACGACTCAGCCGCTCAATCAGCGCAGAATCTCCGGCTGCTTACATGGGTTCAGGTAAACACAAGTAAGACGGGTTCGTCCAATCAGAGCCAACATCTGGCTCATTCTGGCAGGACTGCTCAAGGAAACAGAGGAGGCGGACGAGGGGACGAGGGGGATCCCCGGCAGCAGAGGAGGGACCAGTGGTCTCTGCTGGGAAGTGGTGGTGGTATTGTTTAAAAGCAGCGTTCCTGGGACGGGACGGGCATTCTGTGCTACAGATGTTATGAAGTACTTCATCCATAACTACAATATACCCCATGTGAATGTGGAGTGGAGATGTGGAAATCTGGAACTGCGTCAACATGAATTAGTTATCGTCAGACTGATAGCGCTGATTCTTGTGTGTGTGTGTGTGTGGGTGTGTGTGTAACCCCAACCCAGTGAAAGAGATCGATATTTGGACAGTATCAACAAACCCAAGTATTTTATTAATGCCCCAAGTGGTGTTTTTTAGGCCTACAAATGAACCACTATTTTTCCAGTGGTTTAATAAATGTAATTATTGCACATTTTTTTGCTGTTTTGATTTTAATTAAAGACGAAGAATCCTTAAAGTCGAAAGCGTGTGTTTCTAATGCAAAAAAGTTACTTTACCCTCCCCCCCCCCCCCCCCCCCCCAGCCCTCCTCTTCGTCTGTCTGTCACCACAGGGGGGGTAATTGTTTTGGGTGCTGCAATCCTGACATGACACATTTCACGGGCCTTTCACTCATTTCTTTTGAGTCCTTTTCGAGGACGGGGGGAGGGGGGACTTTCTAACACTGCCGTTTGAAAGATTGAAACAAAAAGAGCTTTGTCTTCTTAATAAATTGGTAGAGATATGTAGGCATATTTATTTCAATCAACAACCCTAATAAATGCATTCAATTCCTTGAGGACTAAAGTAATTTGAGTATTTTATTAAAATGTTTCCTGTCAATGTGCTGCTCTCCAGCCAATTCGGAAGTATCAAAAACAATAAGACACATGAACGGTCACCGTGCGAGGAGAGATTAGCTAGATTACGTCAACACGGGAACCTGTGCAGCAACATTTGGGACTGGCTTTCCAATAAGAGAATGTTGATGAAGTGCATGATGCGTACGGAGAGAAACAAAGCATTCAGTGGAACACGCGATAGGCTTCTATTTCCATCTAGTGTCACATGGAGGAACTGCAGGCAGCCTTTCCAGATCTGCCTTTGAGTTAAAAAAAAAAAATCCAGCTTCCTCCCACAGTACACAGCTGGCTCCTCTTGGGGGAGAAGGAGTGGGGGGGGGGGGGGGGGGCGGGGGCGGGTGTCGGTTAATTGGTGACTCTACATTGCCCGTAGGTGCGTAAATGTTTTTTTCCTCCTTTATGTCAGCCACCAGGTCACGGCGCAGCCCGTCTCTCGCCCGATGCTAGCTGCGATTGACTCCCCCCCCCCCCCCCCCCACCCCCCCCGCCCCTCCTTGACCCCCTAAGTATCAGCAGTTTAGAAGATGCCAGCTCGACACATTAGATGCGAGCGCGTCCCCTGTGCTTTGCAGGCCGCTTTCAAAAGAATCTGAAAAGCGTGTGTGGCATTTTTAGCATTAAGTGAAGGTCCATCAGAGGAAATTAAAGGGCAGCTAATTAAATCGACTTCCTAATTGTTCTGCAGAGAGAGAGAGAGAGAGAGAGAGAGAGAGAGAGAGAGTTGCCATATGCTAATTTGGCTTATAACCTTTGTACGCATTCAACAGGCACCAAAAGGCCATTAACACATTACAAAAAGAGTAAATCCCTTTTAGCCCTTCGCTTCGACGTGCTTCCTTTCTTTCCATTCTCCCGATCCCCTCGCTCGTTCTGAAACTAATCTGCGGAAGATTTGCTGGTAACAAAGACGATTGACAGAGCGCAGCACAGTGGGCGAGGGCCTTGGCAGGAGGAGAGAGCGGGACGGCAAGGCAATCGAAATGACGACAAAAGACAGGGGGAACGGGTGAGGGACCGGAAAGGATGGAGAAAAGAGAAGCGCCGAAAGCGCATCCCGGGCGCCATTGTTTGGCTCCGTGGAGAATAAAGGAGGTGGCACGGGTGACTCGTAGTTTCTATATACCTTCCGCTACTCCTCCCCTTTATCATCATCCTCACCCGTTGCTGTTGCCCCCCCCACTCCAACCAGACCATACTCCACACAGTGCTTAAATGTGAAGTCTTCTTGTAAAGCACATCTCCCTCCTCCTTGATGCTGCGTCACTGCGTCCCTTCTCTCTGCTCTTCCGCCCGCCCCCCCCGATCCTCTGGGAACAATGTTAAAGACTTCTTCTTCCTCTTCTTCCCGCCCACTCTGGTTAGTTCCCTCCGCCCCCGCTCGGCGCTCCCCTTTGATTCGCCTTCCTTGGCGGCACATCTCTATTCTACCCTTCTGCGCGCGTGATCACTTGGTCTCTTCTCACATGTCCTCGCCTCGCTCATCCTTTTTGTTTCCCCTGCGATGTGCGTTGCCGTCAGGGTGTAGCTTGTTGGGCTGACATTGTTGACGCGTGCGCTTTTTGTTGCAAATGGGCAAATAAAAGTTCCACTCCTTTACCAAGATGTGACTTTGTGAGGGCCAAGTGAGGAGGCTACTGAACAGGACAGAAAATAGGGGATATTTTAAAATAAATACATTATTATTAGTCTACTTAAACAAGTAGATTCTTTGTAACCTGATAGAGTTTATGTTTATGTTATGTTTACGCACCTCAGGGAGGATCATTACCACAAAATCAGACGCATTGTGTAGTTGTGTCCTCTTTATAGTTCGGAATCAGGGCCTTCATGGTTTAGGACAAGATCGTCCCTCTGTAAGACACAGACGTGATGCCAACGCCGCCTTGGACTATAAAAAGAAAATATGGAATAACCAAGTTCAGTACTTCTCCTACGTTTAAAGCTTCTGTGTTTGCTTGTGTGCATGTGTGTGTATATATAGTGCACAATACAAAAGGGACACAAATGACATGAGGCCATTTAGTTTGGTCAATAAAAAAGTAACCGTAAATGACTTTTGTTGTGATCTGGCGCTGCATTAACCAAATAAAACCTAATATAATGGTAGGGGGGAACACTGGAGTTAATAATGGGCTGTAAACATCTCAGTAATAACATGGATTAATGCAGCAAATTTAGCATACAGCGTTTGAGGCGCTCTGAAGCTTGACCCATGAACCGAGGGTCCGGCGATGAAATGCTTGACGAACGTACAATAAGATCTTAAAACAATGGAGAAACCTGCTGCCCTGCTCTACAGCACTACAATCACCACCAAGCTTCAAGCGCATTTCTTACCCTGAAATGAACAGTTTCAACATACTAACAACAAAGAAGATATAAGATCTAAAATATGTAATTCAATTCCTGGTTATTTTGTTCAGAACTAAATGGATTCTTTACAATGAAACACTGAATTGCATCAGTGATGGGGAATACAAGGTAGAGGAGAAATTAGTTTTTAAAATGACTCGAGCTTTGACAACAATCTGTAAGGCATCTTGTGAAGATCTAGACGAGCTCCTTTAAGGCCAAAGGTCGAAGGAAGGGCCTCTAAAAGCGTCTCCTCTTCTCACCTCAGCCCTGAGGAAGTCCCCGAAAAACCGCCATAATGACCCTGGTTGCGTCACCCTCACTTAGCTAAAAAGAAAAACGCATCAAAGAGCCGTGGATGACGGGAACAAAAAAAAAAAAGGCTCATTTGAATTAGGAATGTGAGCAGATCTGCCAAAGTCAAGTGCGTATATGTATTCATAGCACAGGGAGCCTCAGCATCAGGACGTCTGGTGCTGCTCGGCCGCTCATTCTGTCCGCAAAGTCCCTGCAGAAGCTTTCCATTAGCGTCGCGAGTGTGCTGGAGCGGAGATAAGGCGGGCGCTAAAGCCTGTCTGGGCGCGGTGAAGGAGGAGAGACGGGAGGGGGGCTGGTGGGGGGGGAATCACGAGAAACAGGCGTCGGTCAGCGTGTAAAACAAACTCTCCCGCTTCCCCGCGACTACACCTGGAAGCCCTGCGCACGCTCCTATCTCCAGCTGCAGGGAACTCTCCGGCTGCAATTTACTGCTCGCGCTGCGCTGATAACAGCGTCTCCTGGGGCGCCAGGAGAGAGTAATGGGCCGGGGTAGAAGAGACAGAGCGCCTGACAGATAGGAGGACGGAGGTGGGTGAGAGCGGCCAGAGTAAAATGGTAAAGAGGTGGAAGGAGGAGGGGGAGGCAGGCAGAAGCAGTATCGCCATGGAAATTACAAATGTAATCCCGAGGCCCAATTTGTGTCAGTGCGCAAAGCTCTGAGGTGCGATCCAACCACCGGACTGACTCAGCATTCATACAACACAAGTATTATACTTAATACTTAATACATTTTTTCCTCAGGCAGCGGCAAGCACAGCAGAAACGTTGCGGTCATTCCAGTGCTGAGGGAGATTCTGACATTTCCCACGAGCGGCCAATCTGATGTTGTTGTTGAGCCGGTCACTGTGTGCATGCACTGCGCTCACTGCTGGTTAATGCAACTGTTAAACGTACATGGGGTGTGACACACACTTTCATTTTTTTTTTTAGTTATTAGATTCTTTTTTTTCATTATTATAAATTAAGCACATCTTCACCATCTGTAAAAGGTCAAAACAATCGCAGAAGAAAAATGACCTGTAATTGCATTTTTTCAAATTTGTAGATTTGGCTGAATGTTTTGAACATTCTTCAAACGTAACAAAAAGTGGTACTCCTTTTAAATTAAAAGAGCTACAGAAACTTTATTAAATTTGCAAAAATCTACATGTGTCTTTTTTTTCCTGTCAAGATGGGGTGCTGACTGTACATTAATGAGAAATAAAATGAACTTTTTTTGATCTTAGCAAATGGCTGCAATGAAAAAAAGACCTTCCTAAGTCAACCCTTATTGTAACCTGAAGCAATTTTATCATTTGACAGTTATGATCTACCACTCAGATGTGTGTTAATAAGGCATGAGTGTGTGCGTGTGTGTGCGTGTGCGTGTGTACCAGTTGTTTGGCGTTCTCGGCTTCCTGACGTTTTTGTTGTCTCTCCCGGGTCATGGCGTCAGTGATCTCTTTCCTCGCCGCCTCCCTCTCTCTCTGCGCCGCTCTAACCCATTCCTCCTTCAGGATGGTCTGCTGGCGTTCAAACCTGTCAGACACAAACACACACAATCAATCGTGCTTCCTCTCCTTGGACTTCTTCATAATGTGATTCCACTAAACAATTATTTCCACTAGGGGGAAGCATATACCAATTTGTATCAGCCCAGTCTTAGTTGAGGCCTTTAAAAAGAAAGAAGATTACAGAAAGGGATCAGAAAACACTCACTTAAAAAATGGCTGCAATATGTCGTTATGTTAGAATCCAGTTTGATCCACCCAGTGACACACGCGGTTATCCAGATAACACTTTACGTTTCTAAAATTACATTTTACTACTCGTCTTTGTTTTCAACCAAGTTGACTGGCATCAGTTTTTTTTTTTTTTTTTTTACTTTTCCATGTTTACTCATTCTCTCTAAACTTAGTAATTCAGAACAATATTATCAAAATTATATTTCAAGAATTATATTTCAGTGGCGGCTGATTTCTGATTTTCATTGCAGTTTCTAGCTTAATGCCCCCAAAGGTGCACAGTGCTGTATTTTCAGGGCAATCTAGCAGCAACGTCACAGCACCATAAATCACATTTATTATATAACTATAGACCCTTTTACCGTTTGTACACAATGATGACGTAGCAACGTATGCGCGCGCATATTGGCAACAGAAGTATGGCGAGAATCAACAGTATGTCAAGCTACGCGAGCGGATTAAGCAACACAGAGAGAAAGTTATTTTAAAAAGTTGACTTTATCAAATGGTATCCGGCTACCAGATCTGTGTACTATAGTGGAGTGGATATAAGACGTTAGCAGATGGCCAAATATACAGTGGCCAGATATAGAAACCGAGCGTGTACACCCTAGAGAAATTACGAGCATATAAATCACTGAATGCTTATGAATACGTGGTCATGTACAGAATGTCAAATACCATGACATAGACTCAGAGTTTTGTGTGTTGAAATCAGAAATTCCTCCTAGTCAAAGACACAAGACAACAACGTATGAGGCTTGGGTTATAATCAACCAATGAGGGAACTATGACTGCGGTCATGTGGACCGCATTTCCTTTACATATTCTCCTCGTATGTATACACGCATGGTGCGATTTGACAAAAAAAGCAGAGGGGTGAGTTTAATTTTTTTTTTTTATTCATAGACAAGAACATTGGACTTTTAGCTTGCATAACTAGGGAGAAGAACGCAAAGGGTAGACAGACCCTTTTTCCGGTCCGTGGATTAGTCCCCATCACAAGTTCCGATTCCGATACTAGTATCGGAAAAGCCTCCGATCCTGCCGAAATGCTGGTATCGGCGAGTACTGGAGTCCAGGCTCCAATCCGATACCACGTACCTTCTTCTTCGCCGCTTTAAAAAAAGTTGCGCTGTGCTGCTATCAGCAGCTGCTGTTTTAGAATTGTTCAACGTTTGATCAGGAGCTAACGTCAGCTAAACGTCAGGAGCCAACGTCTGCTCATGAGCGGACGTTAGCTAACGTCAGGCGCTAACATTAACTCAGGAGCGGGCGTTAGCTGACGTTAGCGAGATCCAGCGTTCTACTAGCGTGAACCAGGTTTGTGGAACGTTACAACACGGCAAAAAAAACTAACGCTATCCGGGCACTCGTCTCGGGCAACTTTTGCTGTACCGAACAACAGATTTATTACGGGTCCGCTTATCCGGGTCGGTAACCGCTACTGTAAACAGCTGTTGGTCTCGGTGCTGCTCAGGCTCTCTTCTCTGTCATTTGCACATTAGCTCAGGAGCTAACGTTAGCGCATCATGTCGGCGGTTTGGCAGTACTTTACAGTGGCTTTTCCCACCAGTAAGACGGCGACATGCAACAAGTGCAAAGAAGCAATTTCGGTACTCGGTATCGGCGGATACCCACTGGACGGATATCGGAATCGGGAGGGAAAAAATGGTATCGGAACAGCTCTACTTGTAATGTTAATTTAGTTGTTTTATTATTGGGTCCTGTAAAGTAAGACGGAGATACAAAATAATTTAGCAGAGGGGGGATAGGAAAACCAGTGGGGGGGTGGGGGGGGTAGGAAAACCAGTGTGGGGGGGGGGATCCCTCCCATCCCCCCCATCCCCCCCACAAATTGCACCCTGTATACACGCATAATGTTTACTTACTTCATAGTCCGAGACGAAATCTGGCTGAAAGCAAATTTTACTTTCAAGCCCTGGTCAAGACATTATTGATCAGCTATTGATATAAAGTGGGCACTGCAGACACGAGCATTTTTTATTATGTCCTCGCTCCAATCAACACGTTTAATCGCCTGCAGCCACAGGCGCCGCCGGTTCTTCTGAAACGGCCGTGATCCTGTCGGAATCCTATAAAACGTAAGCTTTATAGCGATTAGTGCAACCATAAACGCAACAACCAGACATTTTGATGCTTTGATGCTTTTCATAAGCTTTCGGAGTGAGTTGATAACACGTTAGAGCTAGTGTGGGGAACACCACTTCTGTTGCCAACATGCTCGCGCAGCTACTTCATTACGTGGGCTGTAAAAGGGTCTATACATTTATGTGGTACGCGGGGCTCCCCATAGTGGTACGCCAAAGAATCACTGAAATAAATATATTTTTTTTCCTCCCATATTTAAGCACAGTCTTACTGTTGAAACTGTAAAATGTTACAATGGCTGACAATATTAATATTGATTGATTAATATTGTTTTTGATGAATACTTAGGCCTACTACGCTACTGTATAGTGTTGGTCATTATGGTGGTACTTGGAGAGCCAAGTATTTTCTGAGGTGGTACTTTAGGTAATTTACGATGATTATGATCATAAATTAGGATACCATCCAAAGCTACGTACGTAAACCAATAGATGGTTGCAATGTAAAAACTATGCATAGTGGGTTTTTACGGAGTTTAAAGCAGAAACGAGGCGGCTTTGGTCACTTTAACACTAAAGGAATTCAGAGATACACATTGTGCCCAGCGTGGCCGTTTCTCTACCTCAATGTTGAAAGTTACTTTCATTATCCCTTGAATCTTTTGCAACAGCTTTCTTTCAACCCACCTTTTCTGTTCTTCTTTAGCATAGGAGGCTGGTTTGCTAGTGCCGGACTTGGTCCCGGGTTGGGGTCCCTGTTGGGGTGGGGGGCCGGAGGTGTTACTGCGTGGGGCACCTGGACACAGAAAAATAGAGAAGAGAGAAATAAGTCAGGGGGGGTTACAAGTGAGAAATTGGAAATAGAATGGTCAACCAATGCACAAACGGGTTTTATATTAAAAGATGCTGAATTCTACAACTCCCATAATGCACCCAAATAGCATGCAGGTTCCCTGGGCCCTGCCTACAGTAGCAATTCCTCTCTTATTGATACCTCTGTCACATATGTAGATTTCTCTTCTTGTTTTCTGTAACTGAGCCGATAATCATGACGTCATCGTTTTATCAGGTTTAAAAAGCTACAACATTCCTTAAACAACAGTTGTGTCTGACTGGGCAGAACACGTTAAGTCCATTTCAGCGTTTGTAAATTTCTAAATGTGGAATAATAGTTACAGATTTAAAATGTTTTTTTATTTTGTTTCCTTACCGAACACACCAGCGTGCTCTTGACAATACTTAAACTGCACATAAAGTTAAGTTTATTCAGTAAAGCTTGCAGTAAAGGGAACACAGTAGGTGGCGTGATACCCGTGTCTTTCTGAGGGCTTGAGGCTGGCGATGAGGTGCGTTCAGGGGCAATGTTTGCCACTCCTCTCATCCTCTGGAGAACATCTTCAGACAGCTGTGGAGGGATAAAAAGAAAACTTGGAAAGACAGCTAAACTAAACAGACAGCTTAACAGATTCAACTTGTTAAATTTTTTTTTTTATTGTTTGCTTCAAAACAATGAGAAGCAATTCTGTTGCAATAAACTTATCAACAGTTTGGCATGCACATGACACAGTGTCGTGTGTGAGTGATCAGGGAAATGGAAAACATAGTAAAACCACGTAGTAGGCAGCAGTATTGACTCACTGTTTCTATGACTCACAGGACTTGAATGTGCGGACAGGCCTATGAAGTAAGGCTCATCGTTTTTTACAAATGTTCTCACAATCATCGTGGCGCATGGAAATACCCGAACAAGCCAATAAACTTTTCATCGGTTTATCTGTGATGGTCCAAGTGGATGGTATACATTACCTGCTAACATTTAAGTCCAACTAGCTTTAAAGTTTCCTTCCAATCCCATCGGATATTTGGGGACATGCAACAAAAGATTGCATTTTTGTGTGTGTTTACATACGTTGCTTACATTTCATTTTGAAAGCAGCACATGACTAAAGACAACAGAAAAGCTGGTGGAGAGCACTTTAAGGTTCGCAGCGAGGTAAGAGCGTCAGCGACATAGGGTCGGGGGAAAAAAAGGATATTGTATTTTCTTAGCACTTTTTAAAAAGACAAACCCTTACCCCAGGAACAAAATCTGAGACGTTTAAGCGGTGAAGAATCACTGATTTTGTCCATCTGTCAGGCAAACCTGTGAAATAACGTCCCTTAATCTAATGCAGGGTGAGGAAGGAGGTGAGGATCCAAAAGGTTTTTGTATTTATACTGTTTCGCAGGTCGTCAAGTGGTGATATAAAGTTGTCCAACAACAAATTGGTTCAAAAGCTGTTCAGCTAATTCAATATTTAAACATTAATTAGTTTAATATTTTTGGGCTACATATACATTCGCATTACTTTTTTAAGCGTTATTGACATTCCGACGTTTACAATCGCACTGGAAGGCAGCAGCAGAGCGCAGCAGAGAACAACACGCCAAACAGCTACATATTAATCTTTCCCTTAGTTGACGATCATCTACCGTGAAATGTAGATGTACCATATCAATAATAACGAGCGTTAACGATGTACTTGTCTCTTAACTATGCAGAACGTTGTCGGAAAATCTTGATGGAAAACGCCGGAGAGCATGCTACATTGCCAAAGATGTGCGATTTCTAAGTTATTTATACATCCTGAGTTGATAAAGTATAGGCCGAATTTACCAGTAGACCCAGGGAGGTATCTGAAATACGTTGATTATTTGTTAGTGGTTCTCCTTTTCCAGATAAACAAGGCACACCTCTAACTTCAGCTTATTACGACTAAGGTTTGGCGTGAGGAAAACCGGGACATGCTTCAGGTCGCAAGTTGCATCAACCTGCCCTAGACGCTGCTTATATCCTTCCGACTTCAGCGGTCTCCATACAGGTTGTAGACCGAACGTTGGTTTTACTCAAAATTACCGGTCAGTCAACGTTGCAGCGTTATTCTCACGTTACAGTCCATGGAGGCAACATGCTAACGGCTAGTTAGCGCTAGGCGTAACACTAAAGACATGTTAGCATGGCTTATCGAACGCCATAGACATATGTCTATGATCGAACGCTAGCTAGATTAGCATTACCTTGACACCACGAAGAATCCTGACTCGGTCCTCATCATCTACACCAAAAGACACTTTTCTGTTCGTACTCTCTCCCGACCCCATATCTTCTGGTGTTGGGGGGCAGCTTTGCGAACGACCTTGCGTACAATTAACTCAGTAACATGAATTCGTGTCCTGACCAATGACAAAATGTGTGACAGATGGGATCCCGGGTTGCCAGGTTTGTCTTAGACCAACCCCCTTTAACATATGTGTGAAATTTATAACTGATACACGTAACTCGTATTATTCATAGCCACACAATTTGTATGTGCAAGTGTACAGATGGGTTTTGGTTGAATCGAAATTAAGAATTGCAGTTAGTTACCTATAGTTATGTATTGGACGACCAATCTGGCAACCCCTAATGTATTATAGTAATATATACTGTAACACTGTAATAAGTAATAATACTTAATATTAATATGGATACACAGGCATTATCACAAGAGTTGAATTTTTGCACGAACATAAACATGTCTTCAATCCAAACTGCCAGCGCTCAATGTTTACCATACATAAAGAATGCACAAAGGAAAACCAATAACATTCAAGACATATTCAGTGAACTTCCAATGCACAAACAAATGAGAACATCAGCCGTTGCATATTGGACAAAATAACGTTAAAAAAATTCATTCATGGTACACTCAGGAGATAAAGATTGAGAGCTTGTGACTGATTTTTTTTTTTTTTTTAAGAAAAGGAAGAGAACCATAAGATAGTGTAAATGATTCTGACGTGGTAAAACAACTGTTTTAGTCTTGACTTATGTCAAATTATAATCTGAATCCAGAGGAATGCCCAGGCCCGTTACCAGTGATTTAATTACATGCCATTGTGCAGTGTGATCCAGGACTCCGGTGTGTGTGAATGCATGCTGAACGCTGGATAAACCGGCTCCCTGAACACAGCCCTGAAAGTGTGCAGGTGCTCCCTGCGGCCTCTGATGTTGTGGAACATCAGCATTCCTGCCTCGTAGTCCAGCGCTATCTCCACCCTCAGCGGATGGTGGCTCATTTCCCCCAGAGCCACGTTGCACAAGGAATTGCACGCCGTCAGCTTGCCGTTTTTCCACTGCAGCCGCCAGGAAACCGAGTTGTGACCCAGACGACTGTGGTCCCCGCGGCGGGGGATGCTCTTGTAACACACGCCCATCGACCACATGCTGCTGCCCCCCACCTCCACCACCCACACGTGCTCCCCCCCCGAGAAGCCCTGGGTGCAGAGAATCTGGGGCACGCTGGTGAAGCGCTCCGGGTGATCCGGATACGGCTGCTTGACGGGGCTGTACTTGACCGTGCGCTGGTCGCTGGAGACCAACAGGTTGGGGTGGGCGGTGCAGAGGTTGAAGGTGAGCTCCAGCGTGTTCAGCAGTATGTGGAGGGAATCCAGGAGGCGGGTCATCTCGGAGCGGAAGTTCTGTGTTTTGAGGCCCGCCTGGAGACGCTTGGGGTTGAGCGGCGCTTTCGAAGGGATCCCAGAGGGAATGGCGCTCGTGGCAGCTTCTCTCAGCTTAGGTTCGATAAGCATGAACCTGGAGAGCAGAAGGATTTCCTCAGCGTAGGAATCCTGCCGTCATGGGCTGTGCTTTTTTTCACCAAGTTTATCAAATTCCAAATTACGTGAACTCAGTTTGTAAAGCTGATCATCATAAAATACAGTGGCGTAGTACATGTGTTAACTAATTTACTCATGCTGTTCCTATAATATCAATCAATATACGATGGGAAATATAAATGATGATAAGTCAACAGTGAAAATATTATTCTTCATGTTCAGATATTAGTTTTACTGGACTTTTGGAGTAAGTTTAAATGTGAATTTATTTCATTTGTAAAAACAGATTTCTGAAGACGTAGATTTCTGCTGTACCTGTGCATGAAGATGCACATGTCCGTCTCGCTGAGGGCCTGCGTGGCACTTCGCTGGGCCTCTACTAACTGCTGCTGTTGGTCTTCGAGAGCCTCCAGTCCCGACTTCCAGCTTTTCCTGCGCATGTTCCTCTCCTCCTCCAACAGCCCACGCAGACAGTCCCTGTACCTGAACACAACAATGTGGAGCATCATCAAAACGATCTTCTGCAAAGGGATATCATGGACTGTTAACAAAGTTTTGATATGTATTTCTCACTACTGGCATTGTTTTCTAGTCGAACCGTAAAACTTTTTCCAACAATACATCAAAACGTTTTTGTGGTGTGAGTTTCTGTTGTCACGTTAGACTCCGATTGACACGGTCGTTTCAGAGCTATTGGACGACCGATGTGACTGGAGAGGATACTAGGAGAAAAGAGAGAGGAAGGTCCCTCAAAATAACTAATATTTATTCATAGACGGCTAGTAAACCAATTCTCCTTTACAAGAATTCACAATATGTTTACTACCGGGAGACAAACATATAACTATGCAATAACCAACACCAAACAATAGTGGCCATTAGGATAAAGAGTAAAGAGTAGCGTTTTCCCACCTTTTCCCGCCTCTGAGGACCTGATTACTGTACAAAGCTTGCTGGAATTTGTTAGGAGAAAGAATTAATCTTTAGAATGGAAGACACACACTAAAAAGAAGGTTGAGGACTCATTCTAAGGAAAGGCTGACAAACCGGATTCATCTCGTGAGGTGAATGGCACGTGAAATCCTTGCTTGAACCTGCTTTTCTAGCTTGAAACAAGAGCTTCTCTCATATGATCCACCTATTTACTGTAAATACCATTTTCTTTTAAATAATATACTAAACTACATGAGAGGGGCACAAAATAAGATTGTCAAAGTGTTATTTACTAATTCGTTTTGTGTTGGAATAGATAAAGACTGCATCAATAACAGCGTGCAAGTTACCCGTCCACTAGAGTAGCCATACTCTCCATGACAGTGACGGCCTTGTTGGCCAGTTTGTCTCCTACGGCTTCAGCTACTCCCTGCTCCTTTGCTGTCATCTGAAGGAGACTCTCGGTCATCTGCAGCCTCTGAGAAATCAGCTGCGAACACAGGAGGGACGTTTTGTGATGTATTTTAAACGTACAGGCTTTCGACAAAGCATGAAGGAAAACCCCATTTCCTTCTTGTGAGTAAATTTGGAAAGTACAATTCCTGTGACTCTTTGGTGCAAAGACTTGGCACACCTTTTTAGCACTGATAAGTCACCTGACACAGCATACTTCATTTCACCCCGTCCCGTCAGATATCCTGTCTCCATTTTTTACATTCCCATCATTCACATCACAATTACAAAAGCACAATGGCACTGTGACAGACAGCTGTCAGACAAATTATTGTACAGTTCCGCTTGCACCTGGAAAGAACAATTTGATTAAATGCCAAATGAAAGAACAGTTTCTAGGAAAAAAAAACAATAAAAAAGAATCTTACTCCAAAAGTCCGGTAAAACTAATATTACCCGAACATGAAAAATAATAGTCTCACTGTTAACTTTTCTTTTATAACATCCCATTGTAAATTATTAAATGTAGATTAGTTAACACATGTACTATTATGTCCCTGTATTTTATGATGATCCGCTTTAACGTAATTTAGAATTTTATAAACTTGTTAAAGAAAAAAAATATATATTATATACACAGATGAATGTAATATGGTGTTGTTTGTCAAGTTGTCAACCAAATACTGTACGTATTTTTTCTGCGTGTTCACCTTACTTGAGAAGTTAGTTTTTTCCTATAATAAGTTATTTTCAGGAAATCATTTGAATTTGACTTGACTTGTCTTTTTCCGTTTTCCCACTTGGCAAAAAGAGCGCACGAGCGGACTGACCTTGCTGCGGACCTCCAGCGCGCGCCTCACCTCCTCTTCGGCCGCGTCGAAGGTGAGCACGTCGTGGTTGCAGTGACGGCCCTCCGTGAAGCACACACCGCACAACAAGCTCATGTCGTCGGAGCAGAAGTACTCGAGGGGACGCCGGTGGGTCAGGCAGTTCTTCAGGTCCCGCTCCTCCTCCTGGTGCCCATGGAGGCGGCCGCGGTCGTAGAGCGCCTCCGTCGCCCCCTGGGGCTCGTCTCCGCGCTCCGCGGCGGCGGCTTGGTAGCCCTCGGTGATGCTGCACAGCTTGAAGTTCCTCTTCAGGGTCTCTACGCCCTGGTACTCCTCGCGACACTCCGGGCAACGCGGGGACGTTTTGTCCGAGGAGTCGACGGTCATGCGGATGCAGGCCAGGCAGTAGTTGTGGCCGCAGGGCAGAACAACCGGGTCGGAGAAGAGCTGGAGGCAGATGGGGCAGCTCAGCTCGTGGGCCAGCAGCTCCTCGGGCTTGGACAGCGACATGATGCCGAAGGCGGTGATGTTGTCGGATGCTTGGTGGTGTCGCTCACCGATCCTACTCCTCTGGTCGCTCAGCCTCTAGTCCCTCCTTCACACCGCCTCCCCTCCACAGGCTCAGCAGGGCTACAGGTGCGAGTCGACCAACAGGTATTACGGGCCGTGTACAACACAAACAAGTCAGTCGGATCGGTACGTGGGCATGGGTTGCTGTTGATGGTAAAAACATGCGACTCATGACAATAGAACCTATCTTACCTCAGGCAGGTGCTCACCTTGTTCCAGTCTTCTTTTTGTACTTTAGGTTTCGTTTTCTGCAGCAGGGTGTAGATCTAATCTAAATACAGGACCGGCTGCATTTGTTCATTCAACATTTGTTTCAGGGTGTGCGCGTGCGCGTTTCGAGCGAGTGGCGTTTGTGCACGTGCTCGGGTGCACCGTTGAGTAGATCACACGGCCTGCTGACTGTCAGCAGTGCAGAGTGGAAGGTCCGCCCCTTCCTTCAGCTCATCTTACCCACTGAAAGTCACGTGGCTGTGGCGGTTTCCAAAAAAAACACAACTCAGATGATCTCAGGAGAAAATGGAAGCACATCATTTATCTTGTGAATACGTCAGATCTCACAAAATTTCACCACTGCGAAACTGTCAAAAAAACAGCCGATGAAGGATTACATTTGACAGAATCTAGTGGCTGAACTCATCAGTTACGGATGCACACGTGTGAGGAAAATTGTGAAGATCAAGATCAAAAAGGAGAATATGGAAATATAAATGATGATTAAGTAAAAACAAAAGCATTAAACACATTTAAAATATGCAGAAACTGAAAAAAGAAAACAGCCCATGAAGGACTCTTCAAGGTGCGTAAAAGCTCACTGTGTTCTGTTCCAGTAAGACTGCGCTTAAATATAGGAAGAAAAAAAAACTGTACTTAAATAATAATTCAATTAAAATGTATTGCACATAAAAGTTGAATAAACATTGTACTAAAATACATGTAAAACGTGTTCTTAAAGATTCAATAAAACTACTTAAATGTTTAGTAAAAAAAAAATATTTAAAAAAGAAATTCTTTGGCGTACCACTAGAGGGAGCCCCGCGTACCACACTTTGAGAATTACTGGTTTAGGGAAACATAATTTTTTCGTGAAAATTGCTAGTTTTTGTATTAACACACAATTAGAAGAAAACTATATTCATTTAGAAGTAGTAGGATAAAAATATGATATTTGAGAAAATAGAAGGGTTCACTATAGGTGCACTCTAATATCCTTCATTTCCTTCTTGTGAAAATAATATGTCCAACCAGCTGTGAAGTACATAATTAGCCTCACTCACATAAAATGACAAACCTAAGAGTTCATGTTGTGGATCCTCTTTGATATTGTGTCCGTGTTAACGTGTGACGCAGGCTGAACCCAGGAACTTTCAAGCGTGTGTCTGCGCCATACGTTTGTGTGTGTGTGTTTTTGTATGTATATATATATATATATATATATATATATCAGCTCCACATGTGATAACATTCTCTCTTTTTTTCTTTTTAAAATATTTATGCCAAGTCCTCATTTGAGCATGCAGTTCAAACAGACGGGGTCCGGTGTTCTTTCCTCTTTTTCCTAATGCAGTCAGCCTCCGGGGGGCCTCCCCACACAAGACCAAGCATTGTGAGTGCGAGCCGCCCCTCCTCTCTTCCCTGCCCCAATATGCATGTGTTTATATCAAGGTCTGATATCCATTTTCCAGCGCACACTCCTGTAGCTCGGAGTTATTTATTTCTTAGCAAACAGGGAACAGTTTAAAGGGAGCCGAGTGATCCGTCACAGGTGTCCCGCCGGCGCTCTGATGGTGGTTAAAGAGAAGGAGATGAAGAAGAACCAACAGGTCCGGCAGCAATCTGTACTCAGGAGAATGTCCGCTAACGTCCACAACTGCTAAAATGTACTGCATGAGAGCGGGATTGTTACTTTCTGATGTAAATATTTCTAGTCATTCAACACCACACTGATTGTGTTTATATTCATTTGATCATAGTGTGACTGCACGCCCGGTTTTCTCAGAGTTTGAAGGGCTGTGATACATGTACTCCTGCAAACATTGTAACATGTTTTGGTTCCTTTTGATTTCCCCTCGTTCTGACACGGGCAAGCAAGGTATACTCTGGGGATCTCTCACACGGTAACATCTGTTTTGAGTGATTCCAACGTGGAATTGGGAAGGGGGACTGGGCAGACCAAGAGTGGAGTTCCAGCCTGGCGTACTCAAGGCTAGCAGAGTTGTTGACGTGTCTTTTGTCCTTGTGTTGCATAAGTATTTTACCGATTTTGTTAAAGTGGTTATTTTAAACACAACCATAATGTTTTTCCAAGTCTGAACTAAGCATTATTTTTTGCCTAAACTTGCTTAAACAGTGGCAGTTATCATTGCTTCGTTGACTATAAATAACTGCCGCAAATTCACAGCAACGGCATCTTACCGTTAAGTGACATGTGAAAAGCTGTTTGACAATGTTGAGCCTGTGTGTGTGAAGACTCAACGACACACGAGAGGAGGAGATGCGTCAGCTCTGCAGATGAATTCCAAAGACTCCTGTGCCAAATGTTGGATGCATTTTTCATTTTTCGCTGCTCGCTGTTTTCCTGGCGAAGTAACCTCCCAGTGGCGAGGGCGAGGAGTATCTGCCACTTTGAACTTCATCAATCCAATAAACAAACTATTAAAAGCACAAGGATGTACACCGTGAGGATTTAATCGTTAGAAGATATCATTGCAACACAAATCAAAGACTTTAACACTGTGACCTCTTCATTTTCTATTTTTTTTTTCAATCAAATGTTTTACATTTCTGGTCATACATTTACAATTGCTACTTTAAGCTTCCAATATGTTTAATTTGTCCCCCTGTGGTATCAAAACCGTGTATCCATGAAGCCTATGTATTCCATTGTTTTTCCTCATCATTAAAAAACTGCTAAGCCCCATTTTAAAGTTCTTCAAATTCCTGCATCATTTACCTTGGCATTCACAAATCAAGCAACAACCTCCCTCCTGGCCGTCACTGCTGGACGGCAAACTTTTATTTGCACGATTGCTGGCAACCTTGGCAATTGCCAGCCCCAGTGCCACACCCGGGCATCAGCTGGGTCCAAGGTGAGTACCGTGGTCCCTCAGGAGGACGGTATCTCCGACACCTTGCATAGGACAAGAGGAAACCCTGCCAAAAAACAGATGTCCAACACATCCAGCAATATGAAGCACTGAGTGCTTATACATAGTGGCCAGGGATAGTTAAAGACATTACAAAGCATCTTGCATTTCTACATCACCATAAGATCATCCTTATACAAAGAAACAGTGTTATATACAACCGTTGACTCATTGACTCGATAATAAACTGACTCAGTGAAGATTTATTCTAGTTCAGTGTCCTAACAGTGCCAGGTCAAAATGTTCTCCACGAAACAATGGACTTTTCTCATGTCCGGGTGTGTCCGTGGGCCGTACAGCCTCGCCCAGACGTTTAGAGAGAATGTCCACACAGGACCTGGACACAGGCTTCTTCTACATGGAGCGCAGTAGATGAAAGTAACAAAGTGCCCCAAAGGACTGCCTCTGTTCCACAGAACTCAATCTTTCCTTACTGCTGTGATTAGACCTCCTCCCTGCGGGTTTCTGCTAAGAAACAGCCCTCGATCTTTCCAATCATTTATTAGAGATATTACGTCATAGAGGAACACCAAACATTTTGTTTCAGGCCGTAGTTTGTCAGGATGTACTATTGTATTTTTCTTTTTTAAGAAGGTTTTCCACACAACAATGTCCGTTCCCCCTCAATCTCTAATGATGGCAGATCTGCCACAACTGCAACACTGACATTTCTTTCTCAACTAAAGAAACAGAAAAATGAACAGCGAAAAAATGACTAGCTGCAACCATGACTCCATCTGCCGGGAATGCCATGTGCTGAAGAATCATCACATTTCACTATTTCACTATAAAGCCAAAATAGGTACCACGTGACTCTGAACCAGAAACAAAAACATTTGTGGAGCTTCTTTTACAGATCCTTTTTCTTTTCCTCCAAAGTATTATGAAAGCAGCCAATGATGTGCTGAGAGTGGAAGCAGGGAAAACAGAGAGCCAAGCAGCAAAACGGGGGGGGGGGGGGGATGGTAGCGACTTGCTTTGGAGGAAATCTGGAACCTATAAACTTGGCCAACTTCTATGACAAGAGGCGAACGTCACAACCGCTTGCTTTGGTTGGCTGTGCGGCACACCTTTGTCTCCGCCTCGTCCCTTTGATCGGACCAATTGCTCAACATTCGCTCTTCCTGTTGTCTAAAGCTCAGCTGTCCAAAAAGCGTCCCGCGGACCAATCGGTGGCTCGGATGGGTGGGCAGCTGAAAATTGTGAGGTTCCCTCCCTTTAAAAAGTCAGATTCAGGTTGCAGTTGTCTCACATGCAGCTAAAGAAGCGGGACGTGAGAGCAGTCTGCTTTGCCGATGCCGTTCACCCTCACAGAGACCGTCGAAGAGGATCATACACAGGTCTTTTTTTCTTTTTTACTCCGTGGTGATCGAAGGCCAGGTGCTGATTACTCGCCCATTTTGCTTGGCATGCTCAGCTGTAACGAAACATAGCGCCAGGAACTGTCGGGGAAGAAGAAGAACACAGCAGAAGGCCTGGAGAAACAAGCAACGTCACAGGAGGAGTTCCTGAAGACAAACACAACAAAGCGAAGCTGCGCAGGAGAATCAGAGGGGTCGTGGAGAGCTAAATAGAGGGAAAGAGAAAAGGACTGAAAAGTATTTAGAGAAGGTGTGAAGGGTAGAGAGAAGGAGACAGAAGAAAAAAACGTGCCCAGCATGAGAGAGGAGGAGCAGTGTAATGAGGACCACCCTGAGGGAGGGGCGGTTTCCAGCGAGGAGAACACGGTAAGACCACCTTCTAACACCTGTCCTGTTGTCGTGGCCACGCCGGGGGTCATCGGGCGCAAGCGGCACACAGGCTCCCATCCGGAGGCTCGCGTTACCACGGTTACTCCCACAACATCAGCACACAACGGCAAGACCAAGCCAGTGGAAGAAGACATCCAGATCCACGCGCTGAATGGACCGAAAAGGCACAAACGGAGTCCCAAAGATCGGTCGCCTTCCTCGGGCCCTTCCCTCTCGCCAGGACCCGATCCCAGTCCCGGAGACCTCGAGGACCCACACGGCCAGCGGGTGATTGCCAACATCCGGGAGCGCCAGCGGACACAATCTCTGAACGACGCCTTTGCATCGTTGCGTAAAATAATCCCGACGCTCCCTTCTGACAAACTGAGCAAGATCCAGACCCTGAAGCTGGCGTCGCGCTACATTGACTTTCTGTATCAGGTTCTGCAGAACGACGAGATGGACACGAAGCTGGCTGGATGTAACTACTTGGCCCACGAGAGGCTGAGCTACGCCTTCTCTGTGTGGAGGATGGAGGGGGCCTGGTCGACCATGTCTGCTGGTCACTAGTCCTGCCTCAAAGCCAAGGTTCGTCTTTTGACTGTTGTGGGGAATTCCACACAATGGGGACTTTTTCTTACTAGAGACGGAGGGTTGAAGCTAAATGTGAACTATGTGTGCTCACGAGTCGACTGTCCAACACCTCATTTTACATCTTGGTTTGTTTGCCTTGAGGATGCAAGAACTATTTGATACTCTATCCAATCAATTTGACCACATTAAGAGATTTCTTCATTGCCGAGCGACATTTCAGATGGATTCCTAAAGGTTCTATTTTGTTTTATTGGTTTTGTTTTGCTTGCCAAAAGCAGCCGTTGCTGCTCAGGGGAGCCAATGACATTGCTCAAGAAACAATTCACAACGGGGACATTTGGCTCAGTGTCTGGTTCCTGTTTTTTCTTTGTTTCGACCCCATCTCTTCCTCATCTTCATTTAATGCTTTTATTTCACTTCATTTCTGCCTCTTGCTAGTAAGTGCATACTTGCCATAGTTATAGGACAAATACAGAGTGATTCAAGGAAAGTCTGGACTGGCAAGGCAAATTGGATGTTCCAAGAGTGTTTGGACCTCTGACTTTTCCGTCCCTTCGAAACCCCCGCTTGGCCACAACTGACATATCATGAATATTGGCCACCCCAGAATACGAGCGACAGTGGAAAAAGTAAACACGGGCAGCCGTCGTCCTGACTTGAGTTTCTCCTCTTTGTACCCAAACCGAAGCCCCTTTGTTTGTTCTGGTGCCAAAAAAACTCTCGTCTTGAAATTCTTTCCTCTCGTTCGGGCCCAAATTTGCCTGCGTTGCACGAAACGGTGATGCAGCTTCAGCGAGCTGACGAGAAGGCGTAATGAAAACAAACTGCCTCGAAAAAGCCATGAATCATGCGTGTCACCATCAAAGGAGAGGCTGATGTGGCTCCCCGCTGGGCTCCCATAAACCACTGGAAGTGATGGAGGAGGTGAGAGCTGATTTATGCACACACACACACACACACACACACACACACACACACACACACACACACAGGTGAAGCTGTGTGGTTGAACCAATGCACAAAAAAAAGTACCTCCCTCCCTAGCTTGGGTTTGAAAAAGAAAAATAATTTAATCTAAAGTCAACGTCCATAATTGTCAAATGAAATGAATAAAAACAGTTTCAACCCCGATTTTCTTCTTTACCTTCGAGGATTTGCCTTCATTGGATATAAACAACCTGAATGAAATAGGAAGTTAAAGTTTTGTTTGTGTTTGACGTAATGGCCTTCTTCCGTCACTGCCAGGATGTGTGAAGCCTGCATCGGCACAATGTGCTGGAGGTGGCTAATGTTTCCAGCTCCAGACTAATAAAGTCCTTTTTTATAGTCGGCAGAGTTTGGTCCCTGGGGCCCAGACCCTTTGACAGTTTTGAAATAATTCAGTTTTGGACCACATGACAAATGGAGAGAGCCTGTGCCTTTTGCGTATAAAATAAAAGTGGCTCGGCCAAAAGAATGTTTTTTTCCAATGATTAAATGAATGCTATCTTCCTCTCGTGACACCTTGGAATTTCAGTATTTTCATTTGTATGTCCAGCATCCAGTGATGATTATGTCAGATGTGACTCATAAATGACTACCAGCAGTAACAAGCCGTAACATTTCTATCTTTCTTTTTGTCTTTCCAGCTGCTGAATAAAGTGACTGTGATCTTCCCTGTACATTTGTGTACATTGCTGCCATTATTGGCCAATCGCATGGGCTGGATAAGGACAAATGAAAATATTCAAGATTGCAACTTTGTGAGGATGCAGACTCGCACGATAAAAAAGACAACATTTCTGGACCAACTAAACAATCAATAAGCTCTTACTGAGAATACAGAGAAATTGACAATACCGGTCGAGTTGGATGTTATTCTGAAAGAACTTCTATTATAGCCGTCACCGCAGAACACTTGCAGTCAAAGCAAGACTTCAATTGCAAACAATGATTGGCGCATTTGTGTCTTTTTCACCAGTTCAAAGACTTTTTTTTTTTTTTTAAGGAGCATTTTTACTTGAAGTATATATAACATGGTGCTTTAAAAAAAAGACAGAACCTGATGCAGTCTGACTGAGTAATATAAAACAAGCAGAAAAATCGATGGAGAATTAGATGTAGTGATGCATCCAGCATGTGAGTCAGTATTTGAATAAAACTGTCTTCAAACTATTTACGAGATTCTTGTTGTTTTGGTAAAAGCGGACGATGATCGGTGCAAAGACTCATACTGGCACCACACCCGCTTTGTCTCCTGTCTCTCTTGTTAAACTGCCTCTTTTGTTTTTCCTTCCTCCTTCCCTCGGCCTTTTTTTTTTTTAATGAGGTCTGTGTGCCTTTGCCTGGTCAGTCGGGAACACTTAATTCTCTCAAAAAGAACACGTTAATGTGCAATTAAGGGCCTCTGGGAATATTTACAGCCTGTTTTGGGCCCGAATTCTGATTTGTGGCTTGATCTCTTGTGATAAGCTACAGCGGCTTGCGTGTTTGCTGTTAGTTATCCTGATACTTTAGCAAGAGGCTGTTAAAAGCTTTCACACAGTGGTAAGGGATAACTGCTTTGATCAATGTCGGTAAATGATGAATCAACGGAGAGTCACACAGCTGTTCTCATACGATGAAAACTCTTCAGTTCTGCTCGTCCGCTCATATAGCTGCCATTTATTTTAAATCAGAGTAAAAGCAAATTAATACTAGACTTAAATTGAGTCGCAAGTTCTTAAGGGGAGGCATAGTTCAACAATACTTTGGCCCAAATAGGAATACTATTAACTGGTGCTCACTTCTTCCTATAAAACACTGCCGCATGCTTTTTAAAAAACAACTTGTTTGTTCAGTAAATGAGCAAACTCACGCAAAACCCTGATGCAACTGGTTCTCTGAGGCTCTGCTCGCACGCAGAGGCGTGGATCGGATTACCCGGAGGGGCGATGGAAATCGATTTAAAGGAACAAAATGATGAGGATTGTCCCGGGAATCAGGTGCAGCACAGCTAATAGGAGAGTGAGCTGTCAATCAAACAGGTACTCAGTCCTGACGAGAGGTCCAATCCATCACAAGAAGTGGGTTATTTCTAAATCATCTTAAATTCTGTTGTCACTGGCGACGACGCCACGTTTAGCATCAACAATCATTCGGACTGCTGATTGATAACAGGAGGATAAAGCTTTGTTTCACAGACCGTAAACGTTTGCCTGCTTTGTGGGTCCGTGCGTGTTTCCAGCAGCTCACTGCGCACAGCTGGGTTCAATGGGACACACGCCAAGTGAAAGAAAATTCTACTAACACGTGAACTCATACATACAAATGTTAAAAATCTATAGCATTATCTTGTAAAAGATGAGCTCCTTTGTGTTCATAACATTAAAGCATTCACATTATATGTGATAAAAGTTATCAGTTACTTATAATCACAATGAAAACGACTGAAAGCCAGTTTAGAAAACCTTTTGCATTTACAACAGACATTTGGGTTTAATAAATGAGGACTGACTAGACTATTTTTAACATATTCTGTTAATAACCCACAAATTAAACGTCTGAAATTAGTTCTTGTTTTAATTATAATATGCATGAATATGACATTAAAGTGGGAAACGTTTCTGTTAACAAACTCAATATCAAATTGACACGTTAAAAAGGATGATAAACCTCAAATGAAATGTACCTCTTCTTGTATGGATAGAAGTGATTTTTGTGTTGGTTGCCCGGCGTTGGAGCCGTCAGCCTTCTCTCTAGTATACAAGATTTAGCAAAGCTTGCTTGTACGGACTCCATGGAAGGTGTCCCCCAAAGCCCATTGCTAAATATTCAGGTGGCTTTCTTGCTACTTTTGATGTAACGTTTAATATGTACTTAGTTTGTTCAGGTTAACAATGTTTTCAGCTAACACACCTTCTTTGGCAGAAATAGTTCCTCTGAAAAAACGATACATTACTAAGAAATAAATGATGCGATGTTGTGGCAGGGACAAAAATGGACTTAA
Organism: Apeltes quadracus; assembly: GCA_021346845.1. NCBI lineage: Eukaryota > Metazoa > Chordata > Actinopteri > Perciformes > Gasterosteidae > Apeltes > Apeltes quadracus. The sequence goes on from CM037928.1 coordinate 15,351,583, forward strand.
CCTGGAAATGACGGTTTTAATCAAGAGGAAAAGACAAAAACAACAAGTAGAAAATGGACAATCTTTCTATACATACATATGGTAGGAAATGTGAAGAAAAACAAAACATACAGGTAAATAATAAAAAACAGATGAAAAGTCACATTTATAGATGCCACTTTATAGTTACTGTAAGTCCAGTTAGTTAAGAGTTATCAATACAGATACTACTGCTGAATGCATCAAGGCACATGTGTGACACGTGTACTTTGGTCATGGAGTTCATATTTACAGAGCCTTTCTTTAAGAGGAAGTTACATATGACATCAGTAACTATGGGAATTAAGAGTTGAGGCAATACTGGCCTCTCCGTAAGACGACAGAACAGCCACTGGAACAGAACACAGCTCCTTTACAGTATTTGACGCATACGCACTGAACACATGTTACATATGCAGGGGGAACGCAGTCGCCTCTCACACACACACACACACACACACACAACATGTTAGACACCACTGACTCTGTAGACAACAGGTGCACCTGATGGCCACACTGGCATATTGTTTCAACGCCGTCACTTGGAACCCTTATTTACACCAACACCGAAAGCATGACACGCTTTTCAGTTACACCGATTACAGAACGCTAATCTAACATTTTCCACATGACTCCTACTGGAATGAGGCAGTAGTGCAACAGAAGTGGGACTCCTGCAAAGGCAAAGTCTCCAGCTCGACGGTCATTTGGCTTAATATACAAGGCCTTCTGTTGGGCAGATGATGCCCAGGGTTCAACTAAAGCAAGCTGAGCACATAGACCGTTTCCTACTTGGATGAAAAAAAAAACGCTTCCTTCAACCAGTCTCACTAACCCGCTGTGGAGACTGCTATTTTGAATTTTCATTTTTTTGCAGATACATTTATACAGAAAGTCAAATATTTCCCAACAAGAGTTGAAAATCCAATTGTGCTGCTTCAAATAAGCCTCATGTGCGTAAAAACTCAAAGGCAACAGTTTCAAAGCGAGGCTGTGTCAAGTGGTCAAACATGAATGTCATTTGTCACAGTTTTAGTGTTTGGATTCAGTTTTAGAAGCTCGCAATAAAAAAAAACTCTAGAACTAAAGAAGAAAACTGTTTTCTTTGGCCGCAACTTTGTCATATTTTATTAGTAAGACTCAGCTATCTGCAATTTAAAAACATAAGTATTGGCCGTTAAACTGGCCTATCGGAGGATGCATAAAAAAGAGATTTTAACAGAAACAGCCAAACTATAATATTTTGTTTTCACTTTTGGAATGCATGCCCTTTACGTGCCCCGACAGCTGGGTAGGGAGAAGATTCTTCAACGCGACCTCTACTTCAAACCTCAGCGTACATCAAGGGGATCAACATACTAAGCGAGGCCTTGTCTGGCTTGATTAAAGCACGATAAGAAGAGTTGCAGAGACAAGTGTCATGTGGGAAAAAAACTAAACAAAAGATGACTCAGAGTTCACCTAACAAAAACACGAGGAATTAGTTTCCTTAATTTGACTGTGATGAAGCCTGGAACTCCAAAAGTGGTTGAAGAAAACATTCAAACCAGGTTGATCATCCAAATATAAAGCACACAAAGGTCTGCATATATGATCTTTGCCTAAATCCGCAGGTTCAAAGGTTGTCTTTTCAAAGTGGGACACCGTGATGGTACTCCATAACTTCATAATTCGTCCCTCGTGTCGCGTCCACAGTCTCATAGCCAAGTTCAGGCCGTTTCTCTTTGGGTGATGTCCATTAAGTGCATTAACGTTATTGCTCAGTGGTGCCACAGTGGAATGAACGCTCCTTTAGTCTCAAATATAAACAATATCATACAGTATTTAATACTAGTGGTACATCGACAGTTCATCATTGCTTTGTACATGTGTATAGGTTTTTGTGTGTGTGCATCTAAGACACTGGACAGCGGTGAACAAATGTTCCTGCTCATAAAACTTGCCTACTTTTTGATAAACTTCATAAGAAATGCGACTAAAAGTGAGTCAGACACTTCATGAGACATCTCAAGATCTGAAGATCAGGGAAACATATACCAGACACAATTTCATCCCAATCTTCAAGAAGAAGAAGAAGAAGAAGAAGAAGAGACCTGCAGAGAGGAGTTAATTTTCTTTTTTTACGTATATACCAGAGCTTTTGAATTTCTTGTGGTTCACATTACGGAATGAACAGTGCAATAAAACAAGGACCTGTTTCTTTGTTTCTACAAAACCACAGTTGTCCTTTCTATGTCTTAATTTTTCTTTTAGTGGTTGAATTGCATGTAATGACATCATTAAAGCAGACAATCTCTGTGTCTTATTTGTCGTATTCTTTCTAGGGTGTGGCCATTTCAAAATACGGTGCCACCTGATATCGGAGGTTTTAAGTGTCAGAAAGAGGGAGGGATTCATGATGTCTGAAACCTGTTGGTCCTCACGTTAAGGTAGACTTAAGGCCACAAAATCACCTGCTGGTCCATCAAGCTTCAAGAGGATCCTGAGCTGGACTGAATCATCTCGGTCCCCTGCTTTGAGGTCACAGCTGTGCCGCCGGACACACATAAGAGGGATGAGAAGTCTTTGGTGAGGTGTCAGAAGGTCTCCCAAGCGGCAGTGAGAGGGAACCAGCACTGACAGACAAGCTTGTACTGCAGCTCTCGGACTCAGCATTGTGTGTTGGTTCGTTTGAATGAGTGTCGATAAGGCGGACGGAGATTTAAGGCTACGGGTGTGGTACAAATCCTAGAAGGTAGTTCTCTGAGGCGATTGGTCGGATTCGTCTACATGGAGTGGCTGTCATGCTCCATCGGCTCGTCGGGGAGGCTGGAAGAGGAGTGGAAGGGGAGGTGGGGGAGACGCAGACGTGAGAGCAGAACTTGTGTGATTTTTTTTTCATGGTTGTGGTTCATGGTGTGTGTGTCTCACCTCTGGACTCCCACGGACAGCGAGGCCAGAGCGTTGACAGCGTCGGCCTCCTCACAGTCTCGTATCTGCGCGGACAGACAGGACAGACCCACTGATCCGCTGTGGGCCTTCACACTCGGCCAGTACTGACCTGCAACAGCCACACACACGCCGGTTACTAGTGTCCTCTCTTCTTATCATGCTGTGAGTAACACGGACACTTTGAACTATACATTATTTTATAAGCGTGGCCCAGGAGGATTGAGGACGGTTTTATGTTATGTACTTTATGTAATCTGCCTTTTGTTTTAGGTCTGAGTCCACCTGTCGATCGCATTAGTAAGGAGGAGGAGGCAGAGGAGCAAGAGGATGAACATGATACTCTGGGGACTTTCACAGGATTAAATAAACTTCAACATGTGGACAGAAAACAATAGTTGAATGATATATGAACGCTGCTCACTTTGTATCTGTATGACGGCCTGCAGGGATCGGACGGCGTTAGCGTTGGGCTTCTGGAGTAGGACTTCTTCTGGCAGTGGGTCCTACAGGACAGAGAAGCGCCCATGAAGACATCAACATTATTCTAGCACTCTTTTAAAAATGTTTGATTGAGAAGTGACTGAAGAGATGTGGTAAAAAGAGCATATGCATTTCATTGTAATCAGAACCAACGTCATACCCACAGCAAAGCAACATCAAAATACTTAGATAAAACTTCCAGCCAATGAGAGACGGAAATGTTAATGTCAAGATGCAGATAATTGTACAAAATACTACTACTTTGTAATGCACCATATAAAAGTACAAAATTTAAAAAAAGGCAAACACATAACCTTAAGGTAGACATCTAAAAAGAACTCCGTTACCCAGCATGCCTTACATGTGTGTCCAGGAGTGCACCGACGCAGGCTTCAGATGCATCGCAGATAGCGGTGAGGTCGTGACCTCCCTCGAGAGACAAAACCAGACGCCCCCCTGCTAGAGACATCAGCTCGCGGGTCATGTGACCAAAACCTGTGGTCGACAAATACACACAGAAATGTTACCATGCATGAATCCGAATGAAGTTACCACTTACTGTAGAAATGAGTTTAGCTCTACTTTAGCCTATGAAAACAACAAATGTATATTTTTACCGTGTGGATCCTCCCACAGCAACAAACCAACTACTAATTTACTATAATTATGGTGATGCAGCGACGTACGGTGGAAGACACAACTCCCGCTCCTTGGTCCATGCATGACACAAACTGTAATAATCTATTTATATCTAAATACCAGCGGGATCATCAAGAACCGTCCCTATTGGTCCCCCTCGCGGAGGACGCGGGAAAAAGGAGCAGCGGGCTTACATTTGGCGGAGACCTTGTAGCCTCCGAGGAGAGCAGGGTTTCCTTCGGCGGCATCGAACCCGGCCGACACCAGCACAAAGTCCGGAGAGAACTCCTGTGCGATGGGCATCACCACGGACCTGTGGAGACACAGACACAAAGCTGATGATGCCGTCCCCACTGGTTGGGGACAGAGGTTGACGCGAGTCATTTGTTACTTTCACCGCTACGCATGCCAATGGAGGCCTGCTGTGTTTCGCCATGAAACAACTGTTCTACTACAGGTGTGTGCGATTGTCCGGGTGTAACATGCAAAGGTTGTTGTGTCTTAACAAAACATTAGACGGACACTTATATCTTTACTGTATAGTTCAACTGAGAGAGGAGATGAAGGGAACGAGAGGAAGCTAGGATAGCACAGTAGCGACATCGCGGCTAAGAGACCACTGAGAGGAGTTGACATTTAATCATTATAACGGCAAATTTGAACTTGTGTTGGCAAAGCAATGTGTATTTGCGTTGAAGAGAAGAGAAAACAACAAAATAACTAAACCAGAACCAGAAATCTGCACGCCAACACACCGCCCAGGATATTGCACCTCCGTGAATTCAATGGTTAATAAATCACTGATGGACAGACTTTAATTTGTATATATTTCATCCATTAGCTCATGAAGACTGCCCGAAATATTCAGCAAAATGTAGCCGGCTCCAAGTCAAAAAGCATTTCCAAACTGGGCCGTCTCCTGGAGATGACACATATACACAATCAAATCGGGAAAAAAGTCGTTAACGTGACAAGTGTAACCACGGTTTGGCTGATTCCACACTGTGCGGCTCAAACACAGCGGACAAAGGACTTTTGTCTCTCTGCTGAGCGAGCTGCTTTGAGTAACACAAGACTGCTTGACAAAGTAAAATTGTTTTGTGGGCTTTATGCCGTAGCGGCGAGGTTTGCTTGGTGTTATTGTTGTTAGGAAGAGAGAGAGCAGCTGTCCCGAGGAGGAGGGAGGCTCAGCTCTGCCGCACGGTGCCGTCGGTCGCGTTCAAAGCCGGAGTGTGGGAGTCTGTTTCCCATTAGAGGCTTGTCACTCTCCTCACGTCATTGACAACATAGAGGAAAAGAGGAAAAACAGTCCATCTGGGATCCATTTACCTTCATTATTCTGCCTGGGGACCTCCATCCCCTCCCCTTCTCACACACACACACACACACACACACACACACACACACACACACACACACACACACACACACACACACACACAATAATATATAACCGAGCGCACACGCACATATGCAAACACATACTGCTGGCATGACTGCATGCAGATGGACAGCATGAGCTCATAGACAAAAATAAGGACACGCAGTGATTAAACACATTCCGGCATTCACACGCAGACGCGCGCGTACGTATGCAAACTCCGGCGGTGAGACTAATCCTCCCGTGTCAGCGTGCTAAGAGTCAAGTTTTGAGTCATTTCTATATTTCCTATTTTCCTAGCATAGTCACAGTGGGGGTGAAGCAGAGCGTGCACGAACGTCTCCACAAAAAACACACACACACACACACACCGCATAACCCAATCCCGCCTCCCCTGTAGACCCATTAAAGCTACCGCGCTCCCCCCGGAGAGAGAAACTACAGACAAGCTAATGGAAAGATGGAGGGAAGGAGGGAGGGCGGGGACGCTTATTAAAGATCAATCAAGGGAGGAGAGGAAGAGGGAGAATGCGTGTGTGTGTGTGTGTGTGCGCGCGCAAGGAGGGTGATGGTGAGGGTTGGGGTGATGGAAAATAAGGGGCCTGAGAGTGAAGGATAAGGTGAAAATGCAACAAAGCTCCCCCTCTGAAGTTGAAGCGCTCACCAACTTTACCCATAAAATGTATTCCATTAAATGGCTTTTTTCCACCGTTCAACACTAACCAACTTTATTAATTACAAAGCTTTGGGTGGGAGGCGGGGGGGTCTTTTCGATTTGAACTCCATGAAAGTAAAAGATCCTGTTTGTGAGTTGTTACAGCAAAGTGCCGGCCCGTTAGAGGCCCGTCAGAGATCATGTGGCTAATTGTCATAATCGTCCATAATTCCGACAAGAAGTTTCCCATCAGCTGAAAAAACAACCCAATATTATTTCTCAGTGAATGCAGCGCAGTTCTGCACCTCTTTGCTCCTAACATGGTTATTTATAGTCGTCTCGGTTCTGATGTGCGATGTGATTGGGCTGTACAGTTAACTTGCAAAATGCCGAAGTGCCTTGAACTTCCATTTACTGACCAGCAGGGGGCGACTATTCTGCAGTCAGATGGAATGGTAGTTAATGAGAAAAGTCACCTCTTTCTCACTTGATCTATTATCTCAGTACACATTGTAAACATGTTTATGGTCTCAATCACTAATTTTAAGTCTTCAAATACGCAATTTTCTGTTGGCAAAAAGCCAAAATGGAGGCCGTGGAAACGCTTGAGTCGACTTTAAACTGGATTGTAATGAAGTGGCATCTGCATATATCCAGCCAGACATTTACCTTTTGTATACAACATATTATAACAAAACTAGTATATTTTTTGAGTGAGGGCAGAAAACTTTGACCAGCAACTACACTAGGTTGGACTACACCTCTGGTTTAAATTATTATTGTAGGAAAAGCTCTTGCGCCGCTCCACAGAAAGGTCAGAGGGTCAGGGTCAAAGAGGCGGTCTTGGAGCTCGCAGGAAATGTGTGTTTTGCAGAGGAGCACGGAAGGAAGGAAGGGCAGTCTCTTTGAGCATCGGGGTCAGTGCTATTTAAGTAAATCTCACGTTGGTTAAGGGATCTTGCGTCTTAATGGCAGTTAACAGGAAGTAATGAAAGTAAGTCGATCCTCTGAGGCCGATCATCACTGGAGGGAACCGCCTACTTTACCATTTCATTAGTGGAGGATCAGGTCCACCCATCTGATTGGTTCATATAAGAAGCCCTGAGAGGCAAATACTTTCCTCTCCAGCTGAAAAAAAGGTTAGCCAGGATCTTCTTTGTTATTTCCTTAATTTATTTGACATCTGTGCAACAGGTCAAATGTGTACAGAATGTGGACATGTGTTTCTGCTATACCTATTGTTAAAAGAAGTATTAGAACTATAAACACTTAAGAACAGGGGAAAGAAAGGTTTTACCACAATAATCTCACCCTAATCTTTTTTAATTTAATTCAAGTGCGTGAGACATCCGACTTCATTGCCAGTTTACTTGTGGTTCGATAAGCCAGACAACCAGAAGACCCACGCTAGTGAAACTTTATTAGTGCCATACAACTCCCACGTGACAATTATCCAACCCACAAGCAGGAAGAAACGGCGCGCAGGCGGTCGAACAACAGTCCTGAAGACGTTACAGAAAACATGCTCAACAAATGAGAGAGATTATTAACACGCAGGAAGTACATCAGAGGCCCAGATATTTTCTTCTTATAACTAAACTGAAGATCCTTATCCTGAATAATAAAAACCGGAGCACAGCTGATGGACGCATGCTGAATTGGATGCCCAGATGTTGAATAATAATCTACCTGAATGCAGCGAGGTACTCTGCGTCCCCCATGGGTGGATCCAGTCCTCCTGTCCACGCCACGTTCACGTTGAAGCCCTCGCCTGCTCCAGAACCAACCTAAACCGCCAAATGCACGTTTTACATTTCAAGCTAAAGTGCAGTCGCCAAGTGCGAGCCTGTAATATCACATGTACACAAGAGACTACAATGGTGACTGGACATCACCCACCTCAGCTGGCGACCCACTGCCAGGGAAGAAGTTTCCGTCGTCATAGCGATGGAGCGAGATGTAGAGCACGCTGGGGTCGCTGTAGAAAACTTCTTGGGTGCCGTTGCCATGGTGAACATCCTAGCGACAGGACGAGGGAAGACATGCATATAGTACACGCTGCCATACCGTGTGGGTTTTTATTAATGTGAAGAACACAGAATGAACAGCGGGCTCACCCAGTCAACTATCAGGATCTTGCTGACGCTGAGTCTGTGTTGGAGCTTCTTGGCGGCTATGGCCACAGAATTAAAGTAACAGAAACCCCTGGTAGACACAGACAGTGAGGATGAAACTGACAGTTAAGCAAGAACTGTTGCAAAATGAGTGATGTACAGTGACGGGACTATTGAGAAGGCTCTGTGTCCCTTGATGAGCTCTGGCTGTGTCAGTCAATCAATATTCCTCATATTCACTTCATAAATACCAACCACAGAGACGCTGCTGACACTGCAGCAAAAACAAGGAGACTCTCTCCAGTCAGGCTGAGCGTTTGACTAAAAGGTACACACACACACACACACACACACACACACACACACACTTACATTGGATTAGAGGGGTCTGCGTGATGCCCTGGCGGTCTGACCACAGCAAAGCCGTTCTGTGCAAAAGAAAAAAGACGCTATTCATCAAGTGTTTGGTTGCCGGTGAAGAGCTTTAAAAAAGGTACAGTTTCAAAGTTTTATGTTGGAATTTAACAATTTTGGCACAGAAAAATGAAGCTGTCGAACAGACAGGTTTCTCCTACAAAACAAAAGCTCAAAGGTTCCCTGATCCGTGTAAGGTTGGATCAGTGCTGCGTTGTAGCAGGAAAGTATCTTTACGATAACATTGGTTGAAAATCAACGCTATCCATCAAAAACGGCTAATTTGTACTTTATTTTCGGTCCAAATCAACTGGATACATGATGAGAACAGAGCAAAAACAGCATGCAGGCTGATCGTAAACAGTTCTGAGTGTGGATCCAAGATTCTTTTTGCAGTGAATTGGATTCACCTTTATAGTGTAGGTGAGTACAGCTCAAAACATTAAGTTAAACATTTCATGAACACATATGGTCAAACGTGTTACTCTGTCAATATGAAGCCATTTGACCAAGTTGTCCTTTTAAATGAGCACAATAATACTGTATTCCCTTTAGTTTTTTTGTGAGCTGGAGAAGTGGTAATGTCAAGTCGTGGTTTTGTAGTCTTATGCTTTTCATTGTCTACCTGCCCACCTGCCTGCCTTCTGTTACACCGCCTTGTTTTTCTGTGTGGTTTGAAGCTACCACCTATAAATAAATACCTTTAATTTTATTATCTACATTTGACCAATTTGAACAAAAAAAAACAACAACACGTTCCTGTTGAGTTGGTTTTAAATCACTGAGGAAGAAAAGGAAAAGTACCGTACATCCTTCACGGTGGGACAGACGGGCCGTGTGATGCAAACAGGGGACTCCATTTCAAGAACATCTCAGTAAGTGAGATCCCAAAGTTGATTATGGTCCACAACCCAGTGTGTGCACAGCTAAAGTTAAAACCGCCATTTCTCACCTCCTTACATGATAAACCTGCATTAAGTCACCACAGGTTTCATTGCAGAAACTGTTCTCACAGGTGCTTGTTAACTCAAAACCTGTACTTTAACTGTCACATATATATATTTTTAAGTTAATTCTTTTTGACTCCTTCAAAGGTCATGTCGCAATATTTTCCAGAACAATTCATTTGTAGTCTAACTGCAACTTCTCATCACTGTAACACCAGGAGCAGACGGTGCTTAAAGGAAGGCGAGCAACTTAAACAAAACACTGGGAGAGAAATGGAAGGAGAACTTGAGGATGAGGCAACAGCATGTACTAAAACCAACGTATCCAGAGGTTTTCATTGCGCGTTTAGTGTCTCACCTTCAGCTCTCCTTTGGCCACTCGGCAGGCCAGCTCCACCACGCTGCCCGCCGCCATGCGCGACGCCGTCGAAGTGTGCGACTCATTCCAGATGGTGTCATTATCCACCTGTAACAGACAGACGACGGAGAACAATGAGAACCAATAGCAGAGGAAACACTTGTATACCCGTTTTATGAAGCATGACTTTGTCTCTGTTGTCTCTGGGACAACGATGCCGTCACTGCTGTAATGCTGGTTCCTTTCCTTTCCTTTTTCTCCGTGCACAAACGGGCATTACCGTCCATCTGGCTTGGACAATGAAAGCCGAGGCATTTCTTTTACCCCCGGTCACGGACATGTTGTTCTGATTAGCTCCGCCTTGTCACGGCCCGACACGGACCGTCAAGCAAACCGGAGCGCACGGCCAAGCCAACTCGCTTTCCCTCTTTAATATCCTGTCTTCCTTGTTATTTGCTCTTTCGGGCTTTAGTTGTTGTTTCTTTGAAGCAATATGATCTTTTATTAAGAGCGGTCTATTACAGAAGAATACAGTTATTTGTGTGCGTGTGTGTGTGTGTTTTTGTACTTACCCCCACACCCCCACATGGTAACATCACAAACATCCTTTGAGACAGGATTCCTTGAGAAACAGAAAATTAAAATTACACCTTTTATTAAAACGTCATTCAATTACGTTTGGTTATTCTTTTCAAGAAGACGACTAATAGGAAAACAAGCCATGAACTGTCCTTTTTTTAGCTGATTCTTTTTTGCTATGAGGCTATTTGCATAAATCAGGGGCGATTTTGTATAAAGCATCGTAATAGGTCATTTCAATTTGTGTCAAATGGCGAAGGAGCAGCGCTGTAAGGAGAGCATATCACCCTGAAAACAGAGATTTGAGAATTAAACTTGCTTTATGTCTTACTTAAAAGCCATGTAATGTTTGAGTGATTTAGGACCCACAAGGTTATTAATGGCGAGGCATGATTGATGGGGCAGTTTGTCATTTGTTCTTTAAATAAATCAAGGATAAAAGCAAGAACTGTAGAACGTGAGTTTGTGATGGAGCTTTAGTTCTGTTATTGAGATTACATGAATATCTGGAGCATCTGTTTGGTATTGATGTTTATGATCATATTTACAGTGCAAAGCAATGTCTTTCACGTTCACCGTTGAACCAATTAAACGTTTTGTTAATTTAAAAGGTAATTCAGTTCAGATTTGAGAATGCGTGGCATACCGGCCAGTTTGCGGTTATCCAGCTTGAGTCTGTTGAGCGGGTTGGTGCCGTAGAGCAACACATGGCGCTCGGTGTGGACCGACTGCAGCTCCTCCATAGTGGCTTTACGACCGCGGATAGTCTGTACGAAACAGGACAATGAACAACACGCGGTGAAGAATACTGTTAAGAACGCTCTATTGTGCTTCAACAGAGTCGCTCGTCTCCGTGAAGTCAACCTTTCTATGATCAAAGGGTTTCTGCAGGTCAGAACGTGCGTGCCGAGCCTTACGTACCTCACACTGTCCCCTCAGGCCTCGCTCCTGCAGCCTGGACCAGATGCTCTGTATCCTCCCGGCGTGCTCTGGGTGACTGCTGTTGTCTCCACATGTACACTGGTGCCGCAGCATCTGAGAATCATACACCAGGCCTGCATGCACGCACACACACACACACACACACACACACACACACACACACACACAAGCAGAAGAGAAGATTTGATCAGCATTGACCCAGAGAACACCATATATCTTCACACTAGGAGCCCCGCTGACTTTGACATTTAACTACTTTTCTAAACATTTAATTCAGTTGTATAAGGTCACGTCTTTCTTTCCATATAATAACACTCATTGGCACTTTTAATCATTTCTGAAACAGACCGGCCAGACAGTGCTCACTCATAGGGGTTTAAACGGTCTACCTTAGGTTTTGGACTAACACCCACGGAGTCTTTAATTCCACATATTCTCTAAGGCAGAAGTGCTTTGATTGATGAAACATTAGTTGATTCAAGTCTTAATTAACTATTTTATATTCTCTATTCATGTTTTATAGCCTTGAGGTGCAGAGTATATTTATTTTGTCCTATTCTTATTAGCAACATGACTGAAGCGTTTGAAATAGATGTGGGCACCACATGCAACAAGGTTTTCCCAGCCGGGTTCCAGCCAAGCATGAAGCCCTGAGCCGACGAGGGCATCCTGAATTATAAAAATTATTGACTCACCAGTGGTAAAGCGTGGTTTGCTGCTGCCATCCTGGGCGCCCAGGGTCAGGGGTTTCTCAGGCAGAATGAGAGAGGTGGAGGCTGGGGAGGACTGTGTGCGTGACAGCGGCCGATGGCCTCCGAGCCCACTACCAATCCCCCCGCCACCCCGTAACATAGGTACCGCCAGGGTCTCCATCTGTAGATGCAGCTGCTGCAGCTGCTTCTGCTGTTCCCATAGTAACGACTGCAGTTGAAGTGAGGGGACAAGAGGTGAAGCATAGTTGAAATAATTCCATTCCAAGTATCAGTAATGAATTAACTGAAAGTGAAGAGAGAAAAGCGTCCATGAGCTGTAGGGCACCATGGAAAACATTGGTAAATATCTGTGCTCACATGTGCTATGCACATGTAAATCCCTCTAAAAGTCCTATATTAAGGGTTGAGAGCCACACAACTTCCTCCACTGTACTGTCAATAACGTTGGAGATGTTTTTATTTAGCTGCCCCAAATTAGACCTGTACCATCAACTTTGCAACTGAAAGTGATCCTTTCTTATAATTTCTTCCTGTGAGCCTGACTTGTAGACGGCTGTGTAGTGTTCTGTGTTCAATAAGTTTGAAGCCATGATATCCTTGGCTAACTTTATTATCTTAGTTCAACATCAGCACAACACTGGGACAGGTTCATACAACTCCAAGTGCCGACTGCCGACGGTACACGCACCCCTCTCATATCACATAGGACCATTTCATTACAGGCCGATTATGTTCCTCTCTTCAGAAAGAGAGGAACCTAAACTTACACCCTGTAACCATTGCGTCCTAAAATATCCACCTTGATTTAATGAGTATTTGTCAAACCTCAAAACCATGCAAGAGAATTTACCCCAACATACAAGAGTTATTCCGCCCCCTACAGCACGAACAGCCTGCTGTCTCCATGTGTGTGTTGCCTGTATAAACGTGTGCTTTCCAACCTGGTTGAGTATGAGTGCATGTTGCAGGTTAAGTTGCTCTTCTTGGTTCTTGGATGTGGTCGGCTCCGCCTCCCTCAGTGACTCCGCCCTCACTCTGCTCTGGTATGTCGGCTCCGTGGGCGACGTCCCGCCACCGTCCTCTGAGTCCATGTCCTCAGAGGGGATCTGGTGCAGTCTGGGCTTCTCGCTCGACTTAGACATCAGCTGCACAGGCACATACGCACACATTGAAGCTGGGGGTTGGGATTTTTGGGAGGCCTATTTAATCAACTTATCAACCTATTTAAGATCATACAACTCTACAAAAGCTTCATGAAGAATACTATTTTCATAACTTTCATGTGTTGAAATAGATATGTCATGTATTACCATCGCCATAACTACAAAACGGAATATAGACAAAACTAAAAAGTTTTAATTAACACAACAAAAACATTTTGGTCTAAGACAATGCTGACTGTGCATGACTGCGTGGCTTCACTTCTCTCTACCTTGCCCAGATGAGTTTGCTGTTTGAGCCTCTCCAGTAGTTGCGTGTTGTGCTGCTGATGGAGGAGGTGTGTGTGGAGGGTCCGCGGGCTCTGGGGGAGGGGCTCCGAGCGTGTTCTGCTCAGGGGCTTGTGAGGATGGGCTCCTCCATGGGAAAGGTGGTCTAACTGTGGGGCAAACTGTAGCTGGACGCTGTCGACGCCTGGAACTGGTCAGAGGCAGAGTCAAGAAGGAGCAGAGAAATGATTAGTGGGCAGACACACACAGTCCATTTCCCTCACACAAACAAACACACAAGAGCTACAACAATGTAAAACGGGCCTGATGGATTGTAACTTGGTTGAATTGTTTCTAATTGATAACTTGCTTATCAATCAAAGAAAACAGTGTTATTCTAAATGTAACCACTGGGGGGTGCTGTACCAACACTTTGGTGAAAGTACCTTTTGGGGATATTAGGTAAAGGGGCAGATATATATAAATGTATATAGGGTTAATAGGACTGAGGACATAGATCCGGTACAGGACGTAAAAGTGAAATGTCTATATGAAAGAGGGAGTGTGTGCGCGTGTGTCTCACCGGTGAGAGTGTGTACCAGTCTAGACGGTTCCAGGATGATGACAGGAAGGTGAGTGTTCAGCTGCCCAGCCTGGTCCTCTCTGGTCAGTGGGAGGAAGACCGGCGAGCCCCCGGCTGTAACCACTGGCATCCTGCTGACTCTCAGAGCGGACAGCTCTCCTTCCGTCTACGCACACACACACACACACACACACACACACACACACACACACACACACACACACACACACACACACTTATTCAGCATTTACAGCAACTGGTGACATTCTATCTAACGGTTTAACATGGCCCATTTACAGGCCAAAATAGAATTATAGAATAGATCAGAACATTTTTCAAGATATTTCAATTTAAATACAAAGCAATCCAAAAGCCACATACTTTAATGTAATAGTGAACGCTTCAAGAACTTCTTTCCGTTCTTTCATTAATGTGGTGAAATGGAGGCATCAATTTTTTGTGATTAATTAAAGTAATTATACTTCACATATTGTTTTATCTCCTTAAAGGGAAAACTCAGGAGCATGAGGTTTGTGTGTTGGTACTAAATGTAGTCAATTCAAGTAATTTATTCCCAAGTTTCTGCTATATTGACAGCAAAAGCTCACAGCTCCTAAATGTACGAGGATACATTGCACGGGTCAAATCAGCCTAGAACTGTGTCTATAAAGGTTCCTAGAATAGCAAGAGATTCCTTGATAGAAGAATTTAGAGAGAAGAGTGTCGTAAAAAGAGCGGATCACTGCGTCAGACAGAACAGCAGACTTCTCTCGCCTGCTTCAAGGAAACAATGGTGCAAAATGCTGCATTGACAGACATGTGTTGCAGTGGAGTGTTTACCCTGGCGTTGGCTGGCAGTCCCAGGGTGATGGTGGGCAGGGTGGAGGGACTCTGGATGGTGAAATTAGCTAGAGTGCCATCTCTCAGCAGCAGCCTCTGGGCCTGGAAATTAATAATGCATTCATATTTAAATCGGTTTTGAATTACATTTATAAACACTACGTGATTGGGGACAAGAGAAATCCCCTTTAAACACTTAAGACCAGCGCTGGATATGCATTCCATAATAACAATGTTGTCCGTGACGTACGGTGCCGCCTTCACACCCGGGAATGATTAGTTGGGCATCAGCAGCAGGTGTGACGGAGGTCGACTGTATGTGATTAAATCAATTATGCATAAACGGCGGACAAACTCAATGCTCCCGTACTCGTGGCAATGCTTTAGTCATGTCATTACTCAGCGCCTCGGCACAGCTCATGCACATGAAACAAATTCTCTTTTTCTAATCAAAGCGTGTGCATACAGGTTTCAAATGCAACTCTTCCAATCACTAAGATATAAGAGCCACTCTGAAAAGCAAAAAGGAAGCATTTCCTTTGGCTTTGGGGTTTTCTATTTGTTCCGTTTATCTATCTAATTTCTAATCTACAGTGACTGTACTTTTACACAAATGGTCTAAATGGGTATTAAAACATGAATATTTATTATATGTCACCTCAACTTGAGGTGATGTTTTAGTTTGATGTACTTGAGCAATATTCTGAAAAGGATCCAACCACATAATGTGTGTGTGTGTGTGTGTGTGTTTGCTCACCTCATGCGAGAGGCCGCCTGC
Organism: Apeltes quadracus; assembly: GCA_021346845.1. Classification (NCBI taxonomy): domain Eukaryota; kingdom Metazoa; phylum Chordata; class Actinopteri; order Perciformes; family Gasterosteidae; genus Apeltes; species Apeltes quadracus. The sequence goes on from CM037928.1 coordinate 15,367,382, forward strand.
AGATGGCTAGTAGCCCATTCTCATTGGGCAGACTGTCATTGGGAGAACTACACCCAGAGACTGGAGTGCTACTGCTGCTGGGGGACGAGTCTGGTGAAAGACAAGTAGAGTGCGACTTTAGATTATGTTTTAACTAACTGAAACAATCGCATACAAAACAACAGCATTTCCACTCCCTCCTTCGAGTGTGTGTGTGTGAGACTCTAATCACCCAGTGTGTCAGGTACTCGATGCTTGACCGTGGCCGGGGCGCTCTCTTTGCGGGTCAGCGGGCTCTTGCGGGTGTTCAGGTGTTTCTTCAGCTTGTGTTTCACCTTCAGATTTGGCTCAGACGCTGACAATATAAAGCAACATTTGGAATGTTACTTTATGCAATTAAATGGAAACGATTTAATACGTTCAACCTGTTTCCATAATCCGTAGCAGGAAGCTATGTCAACTACTTAGTCTTAGACTTATTAGGAAAAGCACACGTGTGGCTGAAGCAGCTAAATGGTTTGCATTATATTTGATCATATGTTTTAGATTTCCTTTTCCAAATCAGATAAGTCTAAATCTCTTCAAAGTAAAAGGTCGATGGACATTTGTCAAAACAGTAGATATTACAGTTGGTGAGTATAGACTGACCATACACATGGACAAAACCCATGACAGGCTGTGCTCATGGAAGGGGAAATGAATCAGTCTCATTGGTTTTTAAATGCCCCAGTAGCCTGAAATAAAGAACTGATTCTACCTGACTCGAGTAAGTCGCTTTTACATGTAATGTAAAACGTTGGTGGTCAACAGGACTTTGGACAGGACATTGAAATGAAGAAGTAGAAAGCGACACAACTCGAGTATTGCATTCATCATGTGCTTTCTGTACCTGCTCGACGTAGCGGCGTCCCTTCTGAGCGATCGGGGGAGGGCTGTGGCGGAGACGACACCAAAGAGTGGGAGGGGGCACTGGGGTCTGGGCCCAGCTTTCTGGCAAGAATAAACAGCGTATACAAACAAGACACGTAATCATCCCACCACACATATAAATAAAAGATTCTAGAGCTGAATCAAATATTTATTGAAATAATGATTAGACATGTAGTATAATCAATGTATTGCATGATGCATATGTAGTGTCATTTCCTCTCACCTGTACGCTACAGGAGCTGCTGTCAGAGTGTTGGAGGTGGTTCTCTCCAGCGCCTGTTTCTGTTTCTTAAGAATGACTTCCTGGAGTTTCTGTTTGACCGCGGAACTGGCCACTGCACCTGTCGATAATAACACAAACAGCCATTAAAGAAAGGGGGCGTGAAGATTGCCTCAAAGATTAAACAACAATGCGAAGAGTCTCTGCAGACACATGCACGCCGTGCATGGTGCAGAATACAGATGCATTTGTGTTTGACGCATGGGAAGGGTGCTGGTTTCTTTGAGAGCATGTTTGCTTATAGTTTTGCGTGTGTGCACATGGAGGTGACAGGAGGTGCTCCGAGTGATCAGGTCAATATTGACCCAGTGACTTTGTGTGCGCAGACCTAAAACTATAATTGACTTCACTGTTGCAGCCTGACTTATCAGGTTATATTTAGCTCCTCGTCTCAAAGCAAACGGTTCTGAAAATAGAAAAACCCTGTTCAATAAAGATAGCTATGATCTCTTGCAGCGACTTTCCACTGTGGCCACAATTAGCAGAACCAAGAACTATTATTAGTTCTAGTGGAAATTTATTTATGAAAGGCTGAATCAAATTAAAACTCTAGCTTGTGGGAGTGACGGTGTGTGAATTGACTCACTCTGTTGACTCTTGTCTTTGTGCTTCAGCTGCTGCAACTCCTGTTGTTTCTCGTGGTGCTCCTGCTCTCGCCTCCTCTGCTCCATATTAAACTAAACAAACACATTCACATTATAGCAACAAATACTAGGTAAATGCTCATGTACACTCCATTTTTAAGTGAATCTAATGTAAAACGTTGTTTGAAAAGGCTTGCTTGAGTGTTTTTGACGGGCAGTTGGAGCCGTTCTCGGTCTCTATGCTCAGCATCCTTTACCCGGATGTGCTGATGCAGCTGCTGTTGGGAGAAGGAGGTGCGAGGCTGAGGGGAGAACGGGCTCAGGTGTAGAGGCGGGTGTAGCGGGGTCAGAAGGGCCGTGTCCGAGCCAGGGCGCATCCCCCGCTCTCCCACCCTTAGGTCCATGGGAAACGAAGCCGCGCACACCGCCGACACTGCCGACACTGCCGACACTGCCGACACTGCTGCCGAGGACTCTGGGAAAAGAGAGGGGGGAGGGAGAGGGCCGTCAGTTTGCTCATCCCAATAAAGAGCGGTCGATGAACACAAAACTCTTCCCCCAAAAGCAATGAGTGCATGTAAACAGTTTGAGAGAAAACATGTAAAAAAAATACACCGACATTAGATTCTTTGCAGGTGTAAACATTTCAAGCATTCAGGAAAAACTGACTGTACACAAGCAAACTAGGGTTGATTCTATTTATCCTAATAACACTGGACTGTAGCTTTTTCATAGCTTGTTTCCTTTACTTAGCACCCACACCTGTTACCTGGAAAATATATTACATTCAGCAAGGAAAATATGTTTTGTTCACAATGACGAGTAAAGTACGATGTCATTACCCGGATGGTGTTCTCATAACCAGGGTGCGATTTGACAAAAAAGCAGACGGGGGGGATGTTTTTTTTTTTTTTTTATTCATAGACAAGAACACAAAGGGTAGACAGGCCCTTTTTTCGGGTCCGTGGATTAGTCCCCATCACAACATGGCAACACTTTTAATGTTAATTGTTAAAGTTGTTGCCAAAAAATCTGGGACGTGGAAAACCATCACAGTAGGCTACTAGTATAAATAACAAATAAATACGTCTAAAGCATGTTAATATGCAAAACCAATACAAAAGTAATAGGCCATCACTCACAGTAATGCAGCTCCGCGCTGCTCTTATTATTAAAGTGTTGGATCCTATTCTCTGCTACGGAGACCCCCACGCCCCCTCAGCGCAATTCCCTCGGTGGGATCTAAAGTCCAACTGGCTTTCACGCGCACGGACGGTTTGGCTACGAGGAGGAAGAGGAAGCGCCAAGCGGCGCACAAAGAGCGGAAACCGATCTGCTTATGTATCGACACTGAAGATCGTTAGATTTCAAGAGTTTAAGTAGGCTAGCAGTTAAGTTGCATTCATCGCTATAAAGAGGGGGAAAATCCTTGTCCCACCCGGAGATAAAAATAATTTAGCTGAGGGGGGGATAGGAAAACCAGAGGGGGGGAAATCCCTCCCATCCCCCCCCCCACAAATCGCACCCTGCTCATAACAGTCAAAAAGGTTGAGTTGGGAATGCGGGACAATTTAAAGCCGACAGTGAGATTCTGAATTCATACAATTACCGCTACGTTGTTTGCGGAATGAAAGTCTACAGTTTCGTTTATTGGGTTGATTTAGAAGTCTGTAATGCTTTTTTAATACAAACAATTTCCAGTGAGTGGGACTTATTGAACAGTGTTGAATTCTGTTGGAATTCCAGAGGTTTGGTAAAAAGATGCGTTTCATGCTCTTAAACACCCACCAAGTACCACAAATACCACACAGAGCTCCAAAGAATTACATAACCACACACAAATCAAACTGCAGCTGACAGCAGGGCTCGGCAGGATACCAGTTGAACGGGTAAGAATGTTTCCCACACCGTCATACCGGCGCGTAGAGGTGACGACCATTGTCGCTTTGCAGCAAGCACAACAAACGCACTTTAACAGGGTAAAACACCACAACACAACAGCTTGTGACACACAAATAATTTAAAACACAAATAATTGTACATTTATAAAACTACCCCGCTGAAGGAGGGAGAGCAGAGAGTCGTGCCCAAGAGAGGAGCTCTGTCCTGTTTGGAGGCTTTGGGTTTGAAAATGATTTATTGCCTCTGGCGGCAACGCTAGCAGCCACAACAGCTAACACGCCAACGAGCTACGTCGCTGGCCAGCTGCGAGCGAGTTGGCCAGAGAGCGGTGAACGACGAGGTATCAATGATATCAATGAAAAAAATACTGCAATAAACCTGTGATACTGCAAGAATCTAACAAAATCAAATAAATATAAATTTTTGGCCACACTGCCCTGCCCCAGATGACAGCAATGAAAATAGCTGCTGATCAAATTTTACTGTACAAAAAAATCTCAAATCTTAAGTATCATCGCAGAGTGACCAGATGATGAGTGTACTCACACCGTCTCTCATTCTCATTCTCCTTCTGCGTGTCTATCTCGTAAACACAGACACACATTTCCATGCTCTTTGCATGCTGTTGAGTTATTTGCATTTCACGACAGAGTCAATGGGAAAAATGGCCTCATCCGGTGCTAAAACCAAGATGTAGGAAGGCAAAAGCTTGGGAAAAGGCTGAGGGTGGTTTCTGTTGGGGAGACACACAGACGCACGCGTACTTTGTACAAACAAAGGATTCAAGCATACAGAGGCCAAAAAAATGCACTCTGACACAGAAACGCAGCTGTTCACATTCGCATACCCACATCCACATGCTGCTCACTCGCACACAGCTGTACACACACGACGGGCTTTAGTAAACACCCTAACGCACAAAACTCCATTGACGCTTCCACCAAAACTTTAAACACACACACACACACACACACACACACACACACAGAGTGTGACATCATCTCTGTGCGGCCGCACCTGGTGCTCCGATGCTGCAGTGTGTGAAGTAAATGTCACTCACAGAGGCGATTGGCTCGTTGCCAACAGCAGCACTGGAAATGGGTGAAAGGCAACGAAACAGAACAGAGAAGACGGATGTGTTTTTGGCATCCTCTCTACTAGCGGATGTGCATGTGCACGCAGACACACAAGCGTGCGAGTTTCTGCGGTCTCATTAACATCGATGTTTGGGTTAATCTTACATTGCACTGTGTGTGTGTGTGTGTCAGAACCCCTCCATATTAGGAGGTATGAATGAAGACACTTTAAATGCCGTCGCCGGAATGACAGAAATCCCTTGGCAAACACACCCAAACACACCCACATACAACTAGTTGTCCCCACATATTCTCAGCAATGACAGCAAGTAATAACAAAGAACAGAGAACAAGCTTAAACAAGGAAGCAAAGGCTGATACATGGCACTCACAGCAACACCAGTGTCTCTTATACTTCGCCTCCGCTGGGTTATAAATAGCAAAACATTCCCAGCATTTACCTACACAGGACCTTTTGTTTCGACACAGAAACACACACACACACACACACACACACACACACACACACACACACACACACACACACACACACACACACACACACACACACACACACACACAGGGACGTGACAATGTTTAGTAAAAGTAAATAGATGTCAATGAGAGTGCTGGGAAAAGAAACATTAAAGGATGTAGAGGATGTAATATGGTTTCCATGTTTTAATATGTGGGGCTTAATCACATAATAACTGTTATTATGGCCATTATCGCTCAGCAAAGTTTAACTGTAATAAATCCACAGTAGTTCAAAATGTTGAATAACCGTGGATTTTGGATGGAAATCTGTGATTTTGTGACATTATTGGCTCTATGACTGCTCGGGTAATAATGTAAAGTGGCTTTTATTGACTGACTCTCAGTCACCATTTTATTGAAGACTTTTCTCTCGTGTCCACAAGGCCCACCACAAACGTTTCTATTTATCGGGTAACTGTAAAGCTGCAGTCTAACTACTTTAAAGGCCGGTTTATAAAAACACCAGTGAGAGCATTTGGGCTTTTGTCGTGAAGATCGGTGCTCCGGCTGAGGAATAATCTCTGTGACCACTTTAAAATAGCTGATAATGACACGTTTCCCCAGGAGCCAACATTACTTCAAGTCTAAAAAACCATGTTGTGGTTTAATCTCTGGGCCTCTGCGACCGCACAAATCCCTCCAGTCTCTCTTCTGAGTCTCTCCAAGTAATAGTAGGCTCTAATGTTTTCGGTTCTCTTCCGTTACAGTTCATTACGTCTGCCTGCCGCTCAACGCATTCTGACCCCGTGGTCCTGATGCTGTGTTTTAGATCAAATGTTTAATTTTTTCTGCGTGAATATAGCTGGAAATTCGTGCAACGGAATAAGAGACAAAGCGTGAGCATCGATGTCAACACAAACATTGGCGCATCCAAAATGAGCTGCGTGTAAAAGCTGCACCACACGCTGCTAAAATTCTGGGGAATTCAGTTGCAGGTTTGAGAAGGAATTCCTCTTTATAACTGTCATCCCGGTGTAAACAGACCTGAGCAACCGTCTCAGCGCCTCAGTTTGAGTTTGTTTTACTCTCACACTGAAACTGGCAACCGTATGTTGGTATTTAAAGACGTCCTTCTTTTCCATTACAAAACTAAATACATTTTTTTTCCCCACTTTTTATGGCGATATATATGTGTCTTTTCGCAACAGCAGATAAACGTCTTTCCATTCTGCAACTACCTTCTCTATACAAACAAGTTATTGTTATTGGGAGGTCAACCAAATGACATACCAAAGATAAACACCCAGAGGATGCGGTGCATAACCCCAAAGACAACATTACCATGAGGCATTGAGCCCGCGACTAAGCCCAATGTTTTAAGGGTTAAGGGTTTTTTCTTCACTTCTATTTCAAACTTTAGCTGAATCCCAATCGCATTTTCTGAGGGAACCCTTCGCTCCCTTGAAACAATGCACTGCAAGGCTGGGTTTACTTTGCAGAGGAGTGTCACTGGGCCATTATGGAAATCACCAACGGCACAGCGTGGTGATACGGCCCGTCTGGACCGCTGCCATCGTGCCAATTCATGCTAGAGATTAGGTAGATCAGGTTGTAGGTCTGGTTGATGGAAATGCTTGACCTTTGTGTGGCGGCTCCGCCCAGCCCCAGCACCCTGAAGATGCCAGCTGGAGGCAATCAACCTCCAGCTGGACTAACGAGGTGCCTCTCCCAGGGGTTAGAAGGGAAACACGGGAGAGGCACAGGAGAAGAGCACATGGAGACACGATGTCGCGCGCAAGCGATGGCGGCGTGGACAGCTAATAAAAGAATCGATTGCACGGTCTCCGCGTCCTCATTCCGCGTCCCCTGAGTACCCACCCCGTTACACTGGCGCCCAACTCAGCGGGGGACCCGGGACGGAAGAGATGGCGGAGGCGAGGCGCAAGTGGCCCCCCGATGGCGGAGCGGCCTGTCCCAGCCTCTCGGCGGCCGGTGGAGCGACAGCCGGCAGAGGAGTGCGCGCAGGGGGAAGACAGCGACGCGCGGGAGGCCCAGGGGGACCTTCCGACAGCCCCTCCGACAACCCCTGCCCCTCGGCGGCCTGAGCAGCGGCGGCAGCAACGCCAGCTGCGCCCGGAGGCTTGGTGCGAGCGGCGGCGGCAGCGACGACGGCGGCGCCCAGAGGCTCGGCCTGAGCAGGGGCGGCAGCGACGACGGCTGCGCCGAGAGGCTCGACCAGGGCCAGCGGTGGCAAGGGCAACGGCTGCGCCTGGAGGCCCGACGCGGGTGGCGGCGACAGCAACGACGCCTGGGGGCCTGGCGAGGGTGGCGCAAACAGCAACGCCGGCTGCGCCCGGAGGCCCGGCGCTCCAGCACCCTTCACCGGCCCAGGAGGCGAGGCTCCGGGCTCCGGCGGGCGGACGATCCGGAGGCGGGGGACGCAGAGGGGGACGCCCCCCCGGGGAGTAGGCTAGGCCGGACGGCTCCCCGGCCTAGGTCGGGCAGTGGGGATGTGTGGCGGCTCCGCCCAGCCCCAGCACCCTGAAGATGCCAGCTGGAGGCAATCAACCTCCAGCTGGACTAACGAGGTGCCTCTCCCAGGGGTTAAAAGGGAAACACGGGAGAGGCACAGGAGAAGAGCACATGGAGACACGGCGTCGCGCGCAAGCGATGGCGGCGTGGGCAGCTAATAAAAGAATCGATTGCACGGACTCCGCGTCTCAGTGTCCTCATTCCGGGTCCCCTGAGTACCCACCCCGTTACACTTTGTAAATGCCACCCTACAGATTCAATTTGAATCAATTGCCCTGCATTACAAGTGGCAAAAACTTAAAAAAAAAAAGGAAACCAAAAAAGGAAGAAACCTGGAGGAGATCCCCTGTGGAAGAAACACTCTGCCAGGATGGACAGAAGTGAACAAACAACATAATTCATATAATAAATTCCTTCTCTTTCTATTCTTTTATTTTAAACTCATTTAGACTCAGGACTCGTCTTACAAGTTAGTCAAGGATATAAAAAGCTCTTTCTCCTCGTCATTCAAAACTGTATCATTAAAAGACGGAGCGGACTGAAAAGAAGGGGAATCAAGTCAAAGACAAGAAACAGGCAGTTGGTCGGCAATCTGCAAATAAACCCAGTCACTCAGAGTGAGAGCTGACAGCCAGCGCACGGCCGATCGCGAGGCATTCTGCTCCTGGCTTTGTACAGATGACACCTCTTTGCATCTTGACACACGTCCAAATATAGCCGAACACCCCTTCCCTGTTTTGACTGTGCGAGTGTGACTAAAGTCACACTACGCCGTTTAGAGGTGACGGCTACTTTCTGTCAATGGAGATGTCACCACCTCCATCTGCGAGGCGATCCGTACGAACTAAAGACTCAAAGCCCTTTTCGAGAAAGATCTGCAGAGTTACTAGACGTCTGCGAGTAAGAAAGACATAAGGACGAAGAAGGAAAGAAAGAAAGATGACACTGTAAAGGGGGGTAAGGTCGCAGTCAGGACAGTCAAGTGTTCTCCTCACGTCTCCATCAACCCCTTTGTTGCTTCCTCCTCGTGCGTGAAGTGGCATGCAGCGGTGTTTTTATCTGTGTGTGTGTGTGTGTTGAGTAGGTTACATGCATGGAATGACCAGCAACCTGATATAACTGTCTTTGTGCAGAATAAACGTGTCACTTTTTTTTAATTTAGTGTCAACGAAAAGGAAACAGCTTCACATACTTGGAACACCTCGACAAATCTATTTATTCTACTAATCAATAATGTGTGTGTGTGTGTGTGTGTGAATCCGCTTCAAATGATTAATTGTCTAAGTTAACAGGCAAACTTTGCAACTCTTTGCCAACAAAAACAGTTCCCACTTCATCTTACGCAAACAAACAGGTCAAAGCAGAAGCCCCAAGTCTGGCTTTGCTTAAGCCAGCGAAGATGCTTTCATAAATGAAATAATAAAAGAATTACCACCCTGCAGCAGGAGCAGTCGGGCTGGATGTGAAATGGTCGGCTCTTGAAGTCACTTTAACAATTTTAGCAACTATCTTTTGCCAAATAAGATATGTTTATGTAGTAAGTAAAATCATAAAATTTGAGACGCAGCAAATGTTTGAAACGTTTCACTCAGTCAATGAATCATCAAGACGGTTGATGATTAAACCTCTGCTGATTGTCAGATGTATTAAACGTCCCAATTCATTCAACAATAGGTATTATTGTTCCTTAGAGAGGAGACCCTGCCACACACTTCCAGCGGGTTGTAACTGCTGATCGAGAGGAATACATTTAGTACTCTAAAGAATTTTAATCTAACTGTTCCTCTTTAGCTTGTAACAACATGTACAGTTGTACATTGTCTGGATCTCACTATTCCTCACTTCCTGAATCGCAAACTCAGAACTTGAACTTTATGCTGAAAGTGCATTTTTAGGCTTCCTGCTATTTGTTGAAATACTGCAACAATTAATCAGGGATTTCTGGAGAAAACAAACAACGGATGAATCACTTCAGAGTCCATCAGAAACAGGATCAGCCTAAAACATGTCTCAGAGATAGAGAGAACATTTAGATGTACAGCGGCTTTCTCATAGGAACAAACAAGAGGCCCACTAAACAAACCCAAAATAGCAGCGGACCCATGAAATAACAAACAGACCAATGTCATTGGCCTCCTGCAAGAGATCCCACAGTGGATGTTCCCGTTCACAATAAACGGTGCTTTAAACGTCGCCGTCTGTATGGAAATCACAAAATGAGAGAAAGGTCAACGGCATTAGAGCTCTGTGTGTGTGTGTGTGTGTGTGTGAGTGAGTGTGAGAGAGAGACAGTACAGTAGAAGATTGATGTATAATGCAGCGTGGGTCCAGTTTCCAAACTCCTCATTAAGTTTCCACACACACTTTTGCATTGTCTTGGTGCACCCCGTCGCTCGCCTTTCTCCCCCCGGCTCTAGGTCAGATTTTCATACTGTGTTTCACTCACCGACGTGCACCACAGCAGGCTTCCAGCGCGCCGCGCCACTCAGTTTCATACAACAGGTTCCAGCTCCCGTTGGGAGATGCAGACGTCCACAGGAACCAACCGACCGCACACGTACACGCAGGCACACGGAGGTAAAATATGGTAATTAAAGCCAGGGAGGCACATACCCGTGTTTCTGGCTCGTAAATATTCGGCTGTGAAAAGCCTAGTAGCACTTCTGCCTCAGCCAGCTCACAGCAGGATCTATAATTAGACGAAGAGCTCCACTCCCCTCCAGTCATCTTTTACTGTCGGCCACATCCTCTTTTTCTTTAACTCCTTCTCTTTCTTCTCCTCCCTTCTTCCCTCCCGCTCTCCGTATGCCGTCCGACAAACGGCAAACAAGACTGTTGATTTCATCATTAAATGCACACAGGCGGAAGGACCTCATCTAGCAGGGTGCGTGCACACTCCACACTTTTGAACTTTTTAAAATGCTGCATGCAAAAATAATAATAATAAAATGCAACAACCCTTTTCTTCAAATTAGCCTGTAACTACTCAAATGCAGACTAAAAAAGACTATTAGCAAGAAATGAGAGCTGTGATGAAACATAAAACCTCTGACAATACAGCTGGAGGCCTTTTAAGGTTTAACACACCAAAGAGGACCCGGTTTCACAACAACTTGTCTCACACTACCATTTACCATTCAATTGGCACACAGCGGCTGGCGGCAGCTTTTTTTAAATAGTGCGCATCGCTACAATCCATACCATAAACCTCTGGGATTGCAACCATGGTAACGGGGCTGGTCGGGCGGGCAGGAAGTTGAGTCTATAAAAACACAACAATGGGAGAAACATGGAGGCTTCCTGTTTAAGGGCTTAGTTTAGACTCCCGTTTCCTCCCCTCTGCTGTTGTTGTGACGCTGATGCCGTAGTGCCCTTGAGCCACTATGGCAGTGAACCTCTACCTTCAGACAAAAGCCGAGGGGGTTGATATCCATTAACTCAGATTAATGACTAACGCTGGTCCTGGAGGCAACACACCTATTACAGGAACATGGAAAATTACTGAGTAAACTATTGAAAATCCAGTTAAATTGCGTGTTCGCTTTTAATTGCTTGTGGGACTGGATGGACCTGTCTAATATAATAAAGTCAGATCAAAGGGCAAGGCATTTTGAGGCTTTGCTTTTGTGACTTTTGTGAAGCAAAGAAAACTGCTATTATACATAACAGAATCATTATATCTTCTATCTATCTATATTCTTGATTGATTGATATTCTTGCCGAGAGTCATGCGAGATGAGACTTTTAACTTAGCTTAGCATGAAGACAAAACAAATCCAAGCTAAGCTTCTCAAGCTTCTTTTGGGAAAAACTATTTCACATCATCAGTCATTTCAGTTGGCTCTTTCTGTTTTGCAATGCCACTTCCTTCTTGGGGAAGTGCACTGGTGTGGTGTTTCTGCAAGCTTCTTCCAGGATTTTCTGTGTGATTTTCTACGTTTCAGTTTGTCTTGGTTACCCCGTGTGTTTTATTTGTTTGTTCAACCGTGGTGGGCGTAGCAGCTCATGACAACACCCAGTTTCTGACATTTGTTTAAAACAATGATTTGCTCTCTGAGATTGGTTAGACCAGTATTGTCACAAGAGAGAGAACTAAGACATCTATAGTTTAAAGCCATGTGAGTCACTTTGGTTCATAATTGCCAGGGTGCATTTATCTTTATGCATTTTAGGTCATTACTCTAATAAAAAAGTGCAGGAGCTGAGGTTGTATTTGTACAAAAAATGCATAGAGTTGCTAAATGAGACTTGCACAACAACGGATCTCTCTGAATAGTCTTGTACTGACATTTAAGATTCACATGGTCTTACCCTTTAAGGAACAAACCAAACCATGTGTAAGAATGAATGTCACAGAATGTTGCGTTGTTCTTAAATCAGACTGTGATATAATATGCAGTGTGATAAAATGATGTCATTTTGTTTAAAGACAAACAAAGGTTTTGTTTTGACAAACTGCAACGTATTCAAATATAATACTCATGTACTAACGCTTAAGCGCATCTTTCAGGCGTATTTGTTTCACAACGTCGCGTAAAAGCACGGCGAGGTGAGTAACAACATGTCGCACTGAGGTAAAACGCAGACTGCCTGCCAGTGAAAAGGGCAAACTGAGCTTCCCATGTCGTGCATATGCATTCACCGGAGGGTCAAGGGGAAAGTTTCCCATAAAGAGATTGGAGGGCATGCGCCTAATTATTATAATTCCGTGGTTTGCCCGCCCATGGAAGCGCACCTATGTTTTGCGTTTAGAATTCTTTGCCTCTTAGAAGTAAGTGTAAACCAGAATGCGGGTTCTCTCATATAGGCCTCCTGGTGAAAGGACGGCAGTAATCCGGGCCACGCGGCGACATCGGCCAAAGAGACGCGCTGAAAGGATTTTTGTCATTACAGGATTAAGCAGCCGTGCAATATTACAATCGGATATGACATTGCATCTCCCACTCTGCGTTCACATTCCATCCCATTCAAACAGTCGCAGCAGGGGGAATATCGCAGTCTGCACTCGGCCGTCTCACAGCACGAGTACTTCACGCTTTGCTACAGCACACTAGTCAACACACACATTTCCCCATCACTGACGCCCAAATAACACATTGACTTTGTTGTTTTTGCTGTTTGTCACTTTGGCTGATCCATGCGAGAAAGAGAGAAGAAGGTCCACTCACTTGCGAGTTGAAATGCTCGCCATGTATTGCCATCGCACGGTATTGAAGCACTCAGTGTCTTCTTCTTCTACGAATGTCCATCAACAGGAGCCATCGGTTTGCAAGCCCTTGTGCAGAACCCGTTTAGAGTACTTGGTTAGGATTAGGCAGAAAGCCCTATTGGTTAGGTTTAGGATAAAGCTGTGGATTAGATTATAGTTGTACGTTTCTTCCGTTGTTGTGTAACTTGGTAGTTGGCGTTAGTTAAGTACACAATCACGAAATTAAGTACTTTAATTACTTCAGCTGTCAGCTGGGATTGTTGGTTGAGGATGGGTGACGGAAAGCAGTCGGAGTGAAACCGAACGCTGCGGTGTGAAAACCATAGTGTGTTTGTTTGCAAGCCTCCTAACAGACTTTACATCTTGTTGTACACTACATTACCCGACTTTCTGAGCTGCCACCCCGCGCGGCCTGGCTCACCCACATGTGGGGTAAATACACTATAAATAAAGTATGACAGTGGTCGGTTATAGTGCCTTAGTTTATGTTTTAGGTTCTATACTCTGTATACACAAACAGACCCATTTTATTCCAGTTAAAATAATTGTAAACCATTTAAATCTGAGTCCACAAAAAGAGTCAAGTTGACTAAATCAGCTTGGAGAGAAAAGAAAATGAAACAATTATTGATCTTGAGTCCACCTGCATGCTTTCCACCACGTCCCTCTCCTATCTCCTATCTCACTTTCCCCCCCTCCAGTCAAAGGAATCCACAGCTGTTGCTCCCATTCAAAACCTCTCCTCATAACATAGCAGCTGGCCAGACTGGGGTTTGAACGTGCGTGTCTGTGTGTGTGCAGTCGTGCCTGCCAGCCTACAACTGTTGGCAAACAATTACTAAATTTACGGTGTGGCTCTGTTGGTTCTTACTTGAGTGTTCAAGTGTGTGTGTGGCTGTCGTCAGGTTTAAGAACCATTCTCTGCTGTGTCTGTCCGTGTGAAAGGATGGCAAAAAGAGGACGATCCTCTTTGGTGAAGCGGTTTTTCTACAGAGGGTTGAGCGAGGACACCAAAGGTACCGAAATTCCACGCGAGTCTCCGGTAGAACTCTTGCTGCAGGCCTTCATGTGATCAGTCTTTATCTAGCCATAAATAAAATCCAAGCTCAGAGGCTCACCACTCGCAAAAACATGTCCACTGTATTCATGAAGGGTTGAGCCGCATCAACACCGCAATACTGGTTTTTCAGGGTTTCTGCCGTTGATGAACCAGACTAAGAGCTTACAGCCATGCTTTCGCCTTTGAAAAGGCCCAGAGGTGCTGATGTGTAGCTGGTACAATGTTTAAATTGTCTTCTGGTCTACTACGACCACAATGAGTGATGGTATCATTCTCCTCACCTGAAATGAATCTGAGCTGGAAAGACAACCTAAATGTCGGATTCTGGCGAGACAGCTCTTCCCATTAGCTCTGTGTGTGTGTGACCTTGTTTGGCAGCCAGCTGAAGTGGGCGAGTAAGTGTGACAGGACCAAACAAGGAAGTCAGGTGACTTGGTATGAAGTGACAAAGTGCACATCTTATATGTACATAGGAGATGCATATAGTCATCATGACGTCACATATGGGTTCGCAGACTGCCATTTTGAGTGCTCAAATCGGCATTTTGGCTTCCGTCAAGTTGAAGTTTGCGACCAGATGTGACACAGGAGGGTAAATCAAATTACAGCCAACCTCAATAAGACATTTTTGTCTGACCCAAAATGTTACAGTTAACGGTCAGGAACTGAAATCACTGTGAAAGTTTTAAAATTTTAAAACAAGACGCGGACAACACCAAGACAGCAGTAGCAACCTGTCAATCAGAAGGTAGCCACGCCCTAAAAGATCCTGCATAATCCTCTGGTCTACTCTAAATGTGACCACAACTTAATAAACGGACATTGCTGCTCATCAAATGTATACCATATACACATGTTTACAATGTTTTCTGAGGAAAGGCACTTCCGCATTAGTTTGCCTTTACAGACCCGGAGGGCAGGTTGGGGTTCTCTAACATACATGGTTGTTATGAAAAATAACTAATCCAACACAAACCGTGAACTTTTCCAAAAACGGATAAGGCTGAGTTGATCTCCTGCCATCAATGACGCTAAAGGGTTGTATTATGCGGTACAACTCAGCGACCGCTCACAGTGTTGCAATGCGCCTGGAGCTGAAAACTATAGAACAACTCATTAATCTCACACACCAGGTGTGCTGATCACCTTGATAAATGACAGTGAAGCGTCCAGCTGCTGCACAGACACCAAAGGCAGGACTGAAAGTCCCACTCAGGGCACTATTGATGTCTCATGGCTGTTTTCTGTCCATTACTCTATCCGCTGAGCAAGTATATCAAGCTCTGCAACAAAAAATGTGATGGCTTCGTGGAGAAACTCCCTCTGTCGGTTCCAAACAATCCGGCGTAAAAAATAAATGGTACCGCTTGGTTGAGCATGAGTAGAGACCGCCGGGGCGACTGGACGAGAAAATGTGCTCTTGGTCTCGTTGACAAGTAGTTTGAATCAGGGAGAAGGCTTTCTTTATTTTTTTGCCTGCAAAGTTTTTTTGACACTTTGCAGGAAACCTAAATTCCTCTGTTGAAGAGGTCACGCTTTTCGATTTGACTGCTGACATCTGTGTCGCTCAACGTGGGGGAACTCCTCCATTTTTCTCCGCACGTTGCCCTCAGCAGAAAGGTCATATGGTCACGATGGGCTGATGAGCTGAGGCTGGATAGCATTAGCGGCTTTGCCCGAGGACTCTTCAGCAGTGTCAACAGGGAGACCTGACTCCAGCCCTCTCTGTTTGCAGTGTTCTCCATACTCACAGACTCTTTTGAAGAAATAAATATTGAAGGTCAGAGTAGCAGGGGGAATACTTCATTTAGTATCAAAGCATCTGGCTGAATTTGGAAACAAGTACCGTGGACGTGCTCTTTGGCAAAGCCACGTTGCCTCTCGCTGATGCAACACAGCTGCTCAGCGGCCCCCGATGCTGGTGGGACCGAGCAGGTCCTGGGAACGCCTCGCTCAAAACGGAGCATTCACTTTGGCTTTACTGCTCAGTAACGGGAGAAGAAACGCGACGAGATCAGAGATTCTGCCTGACAAAGCGTGATATGACAAACCCTTATTTCAATATTTCTACTGATCTGTACAAGTTCCCTTTCTCTCCACCCCCACATCACACACACACACACACACACACACACACACACACACACACACACACACACACACACACACACACACACACACACACACACACACACACACACACACACACACACACTCCTTCTTAACATCAAACACATTCTCCACATTTCCAAACCCAGATAAAGACCCTCAACACAGCAGGCCACTCAAAGGGATCCCCCCTCTTTTATCTTTTATAACACAGCGCGCATTCACACAGATATCATTCCACCTTCATCATCACAACCCTATGCCCTCACACTTCATGTTTAGAAGCGCAAAGCCGGAATCAGGAAAACCAATGCTAATTAAGAATTAGTCGTTGTGTAATTTCTTCTCACTCAAGTTGTGCAACGCTGAGAGGGGAATTATTTGAAATGAGCTGAATGATGGTTGTTATCAGCGGTGAAAACGGTGAGTCATGAAAACAGTGGTGAATGACACTGACCGCCTGTGGTACAAAAAAGCCTACAATCTGCAGCAAAGGCCTTTTTGCTGATAAGAACGAGAGCAGATTATCCGCAGATATTTCCTGCTGAAGCCTCAGTCAGCTTCACTCTGCACAATCAGACAGTTCTTTTAAGTTTTATTGGGTTTTCTGCTGGATACAGAGGACAGGTTTGTACATTTTTTTTTATATATATCTTAAAACCAAAGAAAAAGTCTAAATTACAATGAAATGTCCTGAAGTAAAGCCTCGCTGTCAAAGTGTTAAAGATCGAAAACACGACCGGACACACGACTCCACAAACCGCAGACCGGATGATGCCGATGTAACAACCGGTCATTCACAAGGTTACCTCGCCATGAAGCCCATTATTATGCTTATCATCATGCTGTATTTAAGAAGACATACCACTGGAGATTGAGACCATAAACTCGTGTTTACAATATTTACTGTTCAAGCAAATCATGTGTGGAGTTTATTTCCCATAAAAGAGTAAAAAGAGTAGAATTCCTTTCTGAAAATGGTTGGAAACAGGTAATAAAATTCAATACACACCGGATAGTTGCTGGAACATACATGAGCGGTTTACATTACATACATGAGTGGATGATACAATATGAATTGCTGACAGTACTGACCCTTGCCTTTTACTACTAGTTTTTCTTTTTTGATAAAACTTTCTATCCCCCCATGTTTCTTCTCTAGTCTTTTGCTTAATTTAACAAATTTTTCCTGTTTTTCCTTGGTAAACGTGTTACAGGAAGCCAGCATCATGAATACACTTGGCCATCTACACGAACAACAAAGGAAGAAGACATTAACATTCCTGCACATGCTTTGCACTCTGGTCAGGGACACACACACACACACACACACACACACACATGTGTCCTTTTCAGAAACACTGTTAAGGCTATTGAGCAGGAATTACATTTTCTGAATTGAGAAATGGAGCAACTAAAACGTAATAATTATGATTTGTGACATAGTTGAGACAATTAATGTTTTTCCGCTACTAATATATTAATAGTGGATGGCTATTTGAGAGCTGAAACAATTAGAATCAGCCAAGTTTATGTTTGTGTGTTTGTAACTCACCATTGAGGCCCTGATTAAAGAGCCCATACCACCAGGTGTTTGCGAGCGCTCTTCTAGTATTTGATATTTGGTGAACCGTTTGTAATTCCATTAAGAAGTGAATATTTGCTGGTCTCCTGGTCTTTGATAGTTCTCTGAATATCTTCGTTTAGGACTGCTGCTCAAATATGGCTGCTGGGGCTTTGTAAAATTGTGTTTAAAGAACTATTATTATTTAACAAAGAACAGATGAATCAATAATTACACAGTTTACTTGACACAAAGGATTCCCATGACACGTCGCAGGTAGAAGAAACTACAGGTTTACAATGTCTCACACCACAAAACAGGTCTTCTTCTGTTTTCCATGGAAAGATGCAGCAAACTGTGGCCAAGAGATATGATGTTTATTATGACATAGCCTCAGTGCATCATAGCTGACCATTTACAGCACTGATTTTTACTGTATTGACAGCAATTTTGCTGTCAATACAGTAAACGGTCAGTAAATGTCACAACAGACTGACAGTGAGCCTAAATGATGGTAAATCAGTGCAAGGCATTGTGTAAATGTGATTGTGTAGATATCATTGTGCATATACTATACTTCCCCTTTGGATATTGAACATATTCCACCCAGAACATTTGTAATTAGTACTCCACCACTCTCACATTTGCTCTCTGCATTGTGCGTTTCCTATGTATGAATCTCAGAAAGGCCGTTCAGAGAGATCCGTCAACACACACACACACACACACACACACAGTCAAATGTACAGGACGGGCAGGACTCCATCCAGATGAGGGGAGATCCGGTTTCATCTGTCCGAATAACAGGCTATCTGATCCGAGGTCAGTGTCAGTCAACCCGTGAGTGAATGTGAGCTGTTCGTTTGTGCTTCGGGTCCAACGACACGGCAGCGAGTCTGCTTGGGAAAACTCATTATTGAGTTCAGACTGATAGACAAAGCCAACATCTATGGAGAAGATGAGGAGTGTTTCTGACAGAGCAACAAGTGTAAAGCAGAACTGCAAAGTCTGATCCAAATGTAACTTCCAAAGATGTAACCTCTTACCCTCGAAGGGGGTAACGCAACAATGCAAGCTGAAATAGTGTAAGAGAAGAACAAAATCCTGAGTCAACGGCTTTGAATCCTAAATGAACATTGATTGGGATTTTGGTTGAAAGAAAAAGGAAAGGTAAAACGCAAACCGCTTGAGACTCAAAGTACGTTTTTGGTTCCAAGGCTTAAAAATTGAATTAGAAGGAAAAATAATTCCATCACACTCACTCCAGTAAATTCCAACTGGATTAAGTGATTCTGTGCGCATGACACACACACGGATCCCTCAGCCAGCTGACCACAGCGAAGAGCCGTTACTTCAGAGGTTAAATGCGACATAATTTGATTTGACACGCTACTCAAACGTCGAGGACAGTGTTACCGCGGGCAACGCCGCACCGCACATGTTTTCCCCACAGCCTCCCCTGTCCCGTTTACAGCGAACATGTGCAGAAGCAGAAAAACCCGCAGCTTTAAGCGACATGAGAAGTTCTCATCGGAGGACAAGCGCAGACACAAACACCGAACCCCCAACCCCCCTTAAAGAGTATTATATAACGTTACCTCTGACATATCAAGTGATTTCATGCACCTCGAGGCGGGACAATCGAGCCATTTGTTCGGCGGGACAGAAATAGCCGTCTCGAGTTCCCACCTTTAATGCCGCTGCACAGCATTCAGGCCTCCAGGGGCCCCGCAGGTCCCAATGAGCAAACTGTATCTGCAGATCGGTGCAAATGAGCTGATATGCTTTTGGGGCATGCTGCTGGGATTTAATGGCTTTTCACTGTTTTGGAACAAAACCCCTACACACACTGGACATTGCATGAATGAATAGTGTACAGTGGTGGCTGCGGCAGTGCTCCCGCTCTGCTGTGTTTATTAACCATATATTACCGCCGTACTCTATGAAGTAACCCGTTGATTAAATGGGGAAGAGAGGTCAGGTTACTCCGGCGTGTAACAGAGCGAGGGAGATTAGTGACTGGGAAAATAAAGAACATTAAACCAGAGTGAAGGCTGAACAGGACCTCTGTGAAATAAAGCATTGTCACCTATTCACCGATTTTAACTACAGTATAAATATAAATATTTATATATTTCTTTCTGCATCGTCTGACATGTGCTAAAATCACTTGATAAGTGAGTTTTGCTTTCAACAATTTTAAAGAAAGAATATTTTTAGCGAGGTATTGTAACATTATGCAATTGATTAAGTGAAGAAATTAAACGGCAGCTATTTAAACTAATGGTGAGTAATGGATTCATTGTATTGTTTCCAGTATTTTCAAATGAGAACGGACGACTAAATTCCTTTTCATTTTGGATCGTTTGTTGGACGAAAATAAACAAAAACAACATCTAGATGTGACCTTGAGCATCAGGAAATTGTGATGGAAAAAAATTATGAATCCATTCATATGTAAACACATTACTTTAAAAAAAAATCCCTGGTTGCAGCCCTAATTACAAGCATCATTCAAAGTATTTATCCTCCTTTGGTCCTTCTCAACATTTGCTCTTTATTTACTGAAACCAACTCTGACTCCATCAGCGCAAAACAGTGAAAAAAAAAAAAATGAAAAAGCAAAGTCCCGGGATCAGCTGACCCAATTATTTGGAAAACAGGATTAGAAAGAGGATATGTGTGCAGCTATTATAACAACAGGCTTGATTGTATGTCCCCAGTGCGTTTGGTCCACCAGCGAGACAGATATAGAGAATGTACAGGAAGAGAGTGTGCCATGCACGAAAAAAGCCTTTTAGTGTTGCACTAAAGGTCCATTATATTTTAAAGGGCCGTCTGAGCTCTAGAAGCCTTTAAACATTTTTACACACGTGTGTAACCAGCCTCCAACCCTGAGAGACGCCTGGCCTGCGGGAGCCGTACCCACGACGGCGCTGCGCAGAGCGCTTTAATGTGAGGTTATGCCTGTGCGTGTACGTCTGTGTGAGAGCGTAAAGACAGCGGTTAGGGAGGAACACAAAAGGGAGGGGAGTGGGGGGGGGGGGGGGGGGGCGAGCCAGTGTCAGTTGCCTCGCGTGGACAACGCACATGTAACCGGATCCTAAAGCCACAGCCGTGACCTCACCGGGTTTTTTTCCACAGACGAACCAGGGAACACAGCAGGTCCTTTGGGTCCGCACACAGCCGGCGGAGCCTGGCACGGCGAGGGCCCGGCTCCTATTCAGGGAGGCGCGCACCGTGATCCTACCCAGTGCGATCACACACGGCCACGGCGCACAGCGCAGGCCGCTGATCTAAACTAAAAAAAGGGCAGGACACAAAGAAACAGCGGGGCGACTTGTTTCTGATGGGCGGAGCGGTGGATCAAATGCGTTTTTGATCTCAGGTTGAGGGAGAAGCCTGTGAGTGTTTCCCATGTGAGTCAGCAGAGAGCAGGCCTGAGTCGCTGGGCTCGTTCGAAAGTTTGCAAGCAGAAGGCAGAGAAACTATTATTATATTATAATATTATATTGAAATGTATGGCCACTTTAGAAACACTACATCTTGATGTTTTTTCAGAGGCTGACTCAAACGTTGACTATCTCGTGTTGACATTAACTTTCCAACTAGTTCTGTAGGACATTTCTGACACATAAGAAACAACACTTTACACGGCGTGGATACCAGAAACCCGGTTTTTGTTGTTTTTTCTAAACCCACACATGAACACCACAACGGGCCGAGCAACTAGGCCAACACCTGTTGTGTACTTTACAGCCCCGCTCTGAAAATCGATCCGCTCAGATAATTCGACGCAGGAAAAAAAACAGAATCTGTTTTGTGTGTTTGTGTGTGTGCGTGTGCTGTAAAAGGACAAGAAGGTCGACTGTTGCCAGGCAGCATTCATCCACATGGTTCAGCGCTGGTGTCTGTGCCTTTACCCTTTGTTGAAGTAAAGTTCCACTAGTGCTTATCAAGTTACAGGTGGATTGTAGAAAGTTTTCATGAGAATGAAGCCCTACCTGCCACTGTTTGAAATCTGCTGTCAGGTCTGTCTGTCTTTATGATTGTCTCCAGAGGTGCAAATTCCATCTGCGGAGACAAATAGAAACATAAAAGAGTTATATGCAGCTCCAACAACCAAAAAAAAGAAAGAAAACACACCACCCCAGAGGAGTTGATTCCTTCCGGCAGCCAACAGGGGCAGAAAAAAAAGGTTACAGTGGACACAAAGCTCCTTAAAGGTTTGCTGCTGGCAGATTGAACCACCTGATGGGTGCTGCTGTCATGCGGCCAGTGAGCCTCCACCCTCAGGTCAAACACATTTTAGAAGAGTCAGGTTCAAATGTGGCACCGCTAATGGAACGAGATGAAACTAAACACACAAAAACATGCTTTAAAATTACAGGATGAAGGCAACATTAGGCAAGTAGGCAATATGTCACTTGTAGTTATGTTGTATTGTAAATAATCATTTTCTTACTCCATTATGGTGTATGTGTGTGTTGTGGGGGGATAAATCTGCTTACGCAGTCATGATGTGGGGACCCCTTTCCTGTTGACTTAATGTAAATTATTATTACTATTATTTTATGTTTTCTTCCAGACGTCCTCTACAACATCCTCTAAAGTGATCGTGCACAACCGTGTGTGTGTGTGTGTGTGTGTGTGTGTGTGTGTGTGTGTGTGTGTTTGTTTGTTTGACCTGTAGCTGCTGGTTTTTGATCTTTCAGAAGCAAAACGCTAATCAGGATCAAACCCAAGAGCCAGAAAGAAATACTTCCGTAAAGACATAACTGGCTTTCATTTCCAATTCAACACTTTGTTTGTTTACAAAGACAACCATCCATGACGACATTTTTCGCGGGACTCACTTTCTGTTTACACACACTTACGTGTACAGCGACTTTTGGGTAGTTGTACGCACACGCACGTATGGCTGTAAGAAGGATTAAATAAGACAAGAGATTCGTTTATAGGTGCAGCGCTCTTCGGGTTTTCCCCAAAACTTCTCATGGTCTGACGCACTTGCGCAGGTCACTTTTATGCGCCCGTGAGCAATTAAAACCGTGCAGACACCTGCGCACTCAGCGGTATGTTTCTATTTTGTTATTTCTACCAATGCAAAACCCGGGTAAAAACAACAGCACATCTGAAGAAGTGAAAGGCACCAAGCTCCCAGCTGCTCCCGTGTCACCCGCAGCGCGTCCTACCTTATGAAGAATAAAACCCGGTAACTCCTCCTGAGAAAAAGGTTTGAAAAATAATCCAGATAGAAAATGCCCTCGTGCCTCCAGGAGGGCGAGAACCTGTCGGGAGGTGATGGTGCGATCCGCTGCTGTTGTCAGTAGACAGTGCCGAGGAAGAGGAGGAGGAGGAGGGAGACGAAATGAGACTCAGCGCTGGGAAGTTGCAGAAAAAAAGAAAAGTCCGGCCCTTAAGTCCCGCCCTGCGCTGCGCTCTCCTGCTGACAAAAATAGCGCGAGGGGCGAGAGGGGCGGGGCCAGCGGGGCGGGTCCCACCAGAAATAGATCCGACTTCACACGGACCTTAAGGAAGGCCGAGTCCCGGCGCGGACTGACTTCTAAACTTTTACAATAACTTTGCAGAGACTCCCGTTAAAACAATGACCCTGTATACACTGTGGCTCCATCTGCTGTCAAAAAAAAAAAAAAGAAGAATTCAACGGTGTTACGACACTAAGGGGAGGGGGGGGGGGGGGGGGGGGGGGGGGGGATGCGCTTCCTGCAGCGGGGCCCATCGTAGAGGCCCCCAGGAAACTAACGATTGAAAGCATTCAACTTCCCTTTTCTGTGCTCTGCTCTTTCTACGTCTGCATGAAGGTTGTATGTTTTTACAAAGAAATGTTTTTTATAGAAATTGCAAACAGTCCACTCTGTGTTTCACTCTTTTGTCTGGCAGAGACAACCTACAATAGTGTGTGTGTTTGTTTATCATATTCTAATGTACATTTCATTTTTAGTTATGTCTCATATTATTAACCTGTGGTTATTGCTGGATGCATCATCAGCAAGTTAAGCAGTGTTCAGAGGCTTTAAAACTTTTTTATAGGTTAGGTTTCCTGTTTTTGGTGCAACTTGGATTCTTGGATTGTTGTAATTGGTATTAAATTAGAAAGAATAATTCAAAGAAATGTATAAAGCTCTTTAAAAATGAGAAAGTGAAACACGCCTATATTCCTCGGCAACCACACTGAACCCTCTGGTAATAGAACTGCCGTAGAAGCCTGCCTGAACTTTGTTTTCACATCGTCGTCAACAACAGAAGGAGAACGCCTGAATGAAGGAACCTCATGAGGAAATGTTTGGAATACTTTCTGTGGGCCTAATAACAATGTCACATATTGTTCAGCTCGACTGTACTAACAGCTTCACTCAACACTTCAGTCAGTGAATATCTCAAGGTTACAATCCGCTCTTTATGTTGTAGGATGAGAGATGACATAAAGATGCATCCATACTTAGTTATGAAACAAAACACAGATCGCTATGCTGTGATGTCATGGCGACTCAATGTTGCTTTACAACTGCATGTCATGGCGCACAATCACAATAAGTAGGTGTGCTGTTCAACCATTGTGATTGCCAAGTATGTGAAATTCTGCAGAATGAATTGAAACTTTTAAAAGAAAATGTTTGCATTCATTTATCAATAAGGACCTTAATTTACCGTATTGGTATATACAGAAACATGTTTGTTGTGATCATGGGTGGGGTTTCATTTTACACAACAAACTGTTTAATAAAAGAGTAATTAAAAGGTATTATATGCACACTGTTATCATGAAGACCCTTTTGTGTATTCCCTTTAAATACGATAAACCTACTGAAAATGCGGCCGGTTAATTACGCTGAAATAACAATGGATCACTTTAGGGTGAGACAATAATTAATTCATTAATTAAAGACATGCGCTGCTAGATTTAGGGTTGCAAAGAGGTTCCAAAGTACAGACTGACTGAATACATAATATGTTTGAGATGTTTGCCTTCAGTTACTTTAAAAGCAAGGATGTGGTGGAAGGTAAAGCGTCCTCCACCACTTCCAATGCCAGCGTGATGCTTAACCAGGTTTAGTCATCGCAGACACTGCGTCAAGGAAAAATGTTGAATAGAATGTTTTTAAATATTGTCTATAGTGATATTTTCTTGATTTCTTCTTCTAATTAATTCACTCTCGTTATCTGACATTGCAGGTACAATTTATGACCTGCAGTCGCACCAATGAACGTACCGCCCCCTCAATCTGTGTGGGAGTTGTATACGTTGCCGTGGTAACTTACATGACGTACGAGAACGATCAGCTTTGTCGGTTCATCTGGTCCAGTCTTCCTAGAATCAAGAGGCTGTTGTCACGTACATCCTCTAAACACCACGTCAAACCGAATTGAAGTGTGGTCGGCCTCATAGAAGCCCTCCTCTGACTTTTAACCACCTGACCCGGTTTTCTGGCCCTGCTAAAGAGGCTATATCTCTGCAACTATGCTGTCTGTGTCATTTTTTTTCTGGCATAAGGAAACTCTTTGATGGTTAAGAGTAAATTCAACTTAAAGAACAATAAATGTTTGCGCCTAAACAGTGAAGCAGAACAACTCCAGAGAGGCTTCAGTAAAGGCTTCATGGCAGAGAAAGGAGGAATATAGAAAAGTCAATTGACCAATTTGCATGTTCAACCCCTGGTTTGAATCGTCAGCCCCCCTAACCTGTGCAAAAGGCGGGGGGATTGTTTCCGTTGTCGGCTGTACAAATGCGCACATTTTTTGGACTTATTTGCGTAGGACGTTTTCTAACTGTGTTGGAATTGTGTTTGGAGCATTTACAAACACATTGGCACGTATTGTAGCCCCGGCTGTGACGCGTCTTGGGAGGGTGCGATATTATTATATTGGTTTGTGATGATAAAGAAAAGTTAATGGCTCCCTTTGGGGCACCGCTCTGGGAGAATGTGGTTTTATGAGCTGTGTGATATCATTACTCTTCGACATCAATTAAAAGAAAGACAATGGACAATTAGAAGAACAAGAAAGAAGACAAGCAGCTAATTAGTTATGCTTCTTTTCATCAGTAATTTAATGCCAAAGTTTGTCAGACATATAAGGAATTTGACATGGCGGTTTATTTTTTTCCACCTCCATCGCTTCCCCTGTTTTTGTTTTCATTGGTTTTGCCGCAAAATGTATAACTTTGTTATGAGTTTCACTCGTACTCCTCAGTGTTTCCCCCCCCCCCACTTTCAGCCGTCCTTTTGTTTCCACACAGCACAAGCGTGTGCGAGCCTCTTATCCTTTCTGTTTTCCGATCTCGGCGTCGGCCGGGTCAACGATCAATATTGAAACCAAGAAGCGTGCGTGTGGCTTCTGCTGGTGGAGCTCCACCGTCCGCTCGCTCACCTTTGGGTGCCTCTGCGAACGACGGGGGGAACCCAAGCGCCGTTCCCAGAAACCCTCGGTGTGTGGGTGTTCAGAGCTACAGACCTGCGAGCTCGCCTTCTCGGCGTTAAGTGTCTATTACCGTTGACACAAATCGTGTGTGCAGGCCTGTATATGTTGTGTAAGTGTGTCTATGTGTGTGTGTGTGCGGTTAGTCCATTCAATTACACAATCTCCCATGCAGTCTGAATCACATCCGGTTTTGAGCTGAAAATAACAAAACCACAGGGTGACAGAAAAGCAGCAAAGCAGGCAACAGGGAGAGAGCATTACACACACACACACACACACACACACACTACATTTATGTACAAAAAGAGATTTATTTTACTGTTTGTGCCTATTTGCTCGTTTTGCCCTCCGATTACTGAGGTCTAAAAACTATAATATGTTTTTTAAACTTTTTCAAAACCCCCCGCATGATGTAACTGCATAACAGGATTATTCCAAGTCCATATGAGGCTGGAGATCCTTTGTTCAAAAGGACGGATCGTTCAGTATGGTCAATGGCAGCTATAGTGCTTCTGAAAAATACTTTTTCAGAAAGAAAAACTGTCATGTAAATCATGCCGATATGGCACAGTTCAAAACAGTTATTGCTACGTGTGTAGCAGCTCGGCACGAGGTGGGGCAGGATGTGGTCAACTGTGTGCTACATGGTGGCCTCCCACCTCCAGCAATTTGCTCCTGCCACAATACGTTTGAATCAAGACGAGACCTTTGACAAAATGCAACAGTTACACTAAACAATGTTGAAACCCGTCACAGGGACAGATACACGAGAGCAATCAGAACGCACAAAACAAAGTGACGAACACTGGCTATCAAAACATATGTAGTGATAATGTATAAAAATGGAACCTAATATAAGGGACAAAAGCTGACACCAATGTCAGGACAATGTCTTTACTCTTTTACCTTTTTTTATTTAAAAAATAAGTTCTGTTTGTTAAATAGTTCTGTCTGTCATTTGAAATAAAAACGTGTTTTGTGCAGGCCTAAGCACTGAGCATCACACATTACAAAGCTTTATTTCTTTAATTCCCAAGCTGTGTCTCCTTAGTAAGGAGGTGTTTGGGGCATCTAGTGTAAATTAGGGAGAATTTAAACGTGTGATTTAAATGATTTAGCAAGGAAAGATGATATATTGATCCACTTGCTTTGAGGGACTTGATTCACAATATGTGAGAACGGTGTCCTCTTATGTGCTTTAATGACCACAAATTAGAATGTCCTTTATTTCCATTGATTATTAAACACAGTGGTCTCGGTCAGCTGTTTTAACACCAATTAAAGTACAAGCACACAGTCCCCTGCTTGTGTAATGGAATTAACAAGCTGGCCGGAAACGAAGGAGTTAAAGAACAAGAGAGGTGACTGAACCGATGAATGTGGCAGCCAGAGAGCAGAAAGTCAGACACGAAGATGAAGTACAGGCCGAGGTAAAATCACTTAAGAAGAAGAAGAGGAGGAAGATAGTAGAAGAGAAAGAGGGAGAAGCCGAGAGCACTGTAATAATGTTTGGCCTTGGTCTGCCAGCAGGGTCCTTCCCCTTAAGAAGCCGAAAGGAATGCACGGAATGCTGCATGAGAAGAAAAAAAAGGAGAGGGGGAGAAAACAGGGGAGGATGAGGAGAAAGAAAGAGGAGGAGGAAAAAGGAAAGCAAGCAATGCGTGGAGTGGGATGAAGATACAGAGGCAGACGGGAAGATGAAGGCATGGAGAAATATGAGACAGGGAGGAAAATTGACTTATTATCCTTATTAATCATAAGATTTTCTAAAAAGCCAAAACCCGGCTAATCACAAATTAGGTTTGGACCATGATCAATCTGTCTTTTGGAAATATGTTCTGACATCTAAAACACTGTTATTCTGATAATAATTTCTGCAAAAACAGAAATATTCGCCAAGCCATTCTCAATCCCACCATGTCAAATATATGAGGTGGTATATTGTTAAATAAAGATATACTCGCCAAAATCCGTATATCCCTCGCAATAACTGAAAACCCAGACAAGAGGCCATCATTCATTCTCTTACAGACTGTACACCTTTTTAACATATTTCCCCAGGACGTACCTACGCTGGAAAGAACAGAGACGGGGTCAGCGTCTGACTAAACGCATCGGAGGCCTTGTTGACACTTGCAGTCCACAGAAAGCGGAATGGATCGCTGACAGACATTTTCCACAACAGAGCAGCGGTGTCATGTGTGCAGTCATCACTGTTGACTAGTTAAAAAAACAGGAGCAATGTAACCCGGTCCTATAACATAAGATTATAAGAGTAGTCCAACCCATATCAAATACCATCATTATTTAATTAGAAATGAGCTGCCCAAAAAAGAAACTTCCCTGTGTGAAATGAATAACTTTGATTTAAAGACGGAGGTACATGAATGAATTGCAGCCTCTTTTGGACGTTTGATCCATTCAGATTGAAAGTGAAATGAGGGCAACACTGATGACAGCCTGAGCAGGAGCGCATGGTGGATACTTTACACCCTAAAGATGTTTGCCGTTAAGGCGAGTTGTTCAAAACACAGTCAGAAACCATAGCAACCACAATGAAATCCCAGGGATATCAACATCACCCCCCAAATGCACGCACACACACACACACACACAAAAACCTTCTTCTCGACACCCATCATTCCGGACAACAACACGCATGAAAAGCGTTTGTGTGTGTGTGTGTGTGTGTGTGTGTGTGTGTGTGTGTGTGTGTGTGTGTAGGAAACACCCAGACAAGCCAAAAATAGCTCTACACTCTTGTTCCCCGTCTCTCGCTTTCAATCCCTCTCTCTCTGTGGCTTGCATCACTATAAATCATCGGTAGGAAAAAAACACGAGTTAATCTTCCTGCACGGAAAATATCACCATTTAAAAGTGCACTAAAATGTGAGAATATCAGACTGACTGTGTGACTGAGTGTGTATGGAGATAATAGAGTGTGTGATGTTCAAGGGGAAACTAAAAGCCTCTCAACGGAGGGAAAAATGAGTGGGCTGAAATCTGAGACGCTGCGGCGATGTCAGACGACGATTACACTGCCATTTCTCATTTTTTTATTTTTTCCAAAATGGAAGTTACTTAAAAATGATGTGAACACGCGAATGTTTCTTGCCACGTTGATCTTCAAAAGGCTGAATTCTCTCGCATCTTGTCCGCGTTTCTGAGGACCCAGTCACACTCACAGATAGCATATTCTCTGCGTTGGTCAGAAACCGTGGAAGCAACTATGTGAGTTGGTTTATTTTCAGGCTCCCCAATTACAAGTGAAGCAAGGCGTTCAAAGACAAGTCACATGGACTCACAAGCAGCATGTTTACACGACAGTTTTAGCAACCTGTCATCCTGCAAAGTCAGAGATTGTTAAACAAACGTAAATGCAGTTAAACAAGCAAAGCATGTGAGCGTTGACTTTTAGGTCTTTTGGATTTTTATTGCTGGAAACGCTTTAACATCCCACAGCAGAGACTGTAAACTGTACAGAGGACAGTCGGGGTGACAATTCGACTGTTAGGACACATACGTGGGGCTATGCTGGAGTTTGTCGCAGGCTGATCATGTGATCTCGTTTTTAGCCAGTGATAAACCTTTGAACTACTGATAATACCATAATAAGAAGCTGCTGGTAACAAACTCAAACTATATGAATTGCCCAGTTATAACAGATTGCAATGTAGGTTAAAATTAAGATTAGCACCATTTACTATTTAGCATTTAAGAATACTGGAACAGTTTGAGTAATTTACTGTGTAAGATTTCTAAGCCTTTGAAACCAAATCCCCTGTTTGGGGTTGTTTCCTGGTGTTAGATAAGATTGTTCTCTATCTTGTTTCACTTCAGCACTGTTTGTACTATGTTGCTTGTTCTGAGGTACTTCAGTTTGAAGGACTTAGTCCTCACAGGGCCAAATAAAAGGAAGGAATATGTAGAAATTTGGCGTTAATACCCAATAAAACGAACTCACACTTCAACATTTTAAATCGCATCCCACAGGTGGGCCAGAAACTATTAACCATTCTAGACGTGTCAGGGACACTGCATCAGTTTTTCGCTTAAACGCACAGTGTCTTTTCTAATTAAACTGATAACAGGATTTGCTTAGTTTCTGGGTCATTTGTAGGCAAGAAAGTACGGGTTTGATCTTTCAGGGTGTCAATCAATGGGGCTCAGTAGTTGGTTAAGGCAACGAAGCTCGTTGGACGGGTTTAGGAAAATATCGTGGCTCGTTATTTAAAATGTGTGTTAGCCAAGTCAGTAAATAATGTAAGACAAGTAAGGTAGAGTAAGTCAATGTTGACCTACTCTTCCTGGACAGTTTGTACCAACCTCGTCTCTCAGTTTACTTTCTTGCTCTCTTCCACTACATCAATGACTAAGGGCCTCACGCTGACCCGGACTGCTCAAAGACACATAAGGAATCTAATTAACAACTGTTTTCCCAGGGTGCACCCTGTTATTAACATTAGGCCAGAAGAGATTGAAAATAAAATTGCTATCTCATACATGCATCAGCGTAAACAACAGCACAGAATGAAAACATCATACAAGTGTAGTCACGCACTCTGTACACATTTTAAGTTGGTCAGGTCCGGAGACATCAGGCGTGCGTGTCTCATATCTGTCACGACCCCTGATGATGGATGAAAGTGAAGCCTCTCAGATGGGAACTTGTGTTTTTTTCGGGTGTTTTGAGTGAAAGGTTACACCTCTCCTCTCTGTTGTGCCCTCTGTGGGAATTTAAGAGACGGAGAGCGGGAGAGAGACAGATGGGTTTTTCCCTGCAGGATATCCTGTTCTAAGTAGCGCTGCTGGGCCCGCCTCGACCTCCTCACCCCTCTTGACCTCTGACTCGCTCATAGCTTAGGCTCACATCTCCGGCGTTTCCTAATCGCCCACATCGCTTTGCGTTCTCTCCCAATCGTGCCGTGGCACCTTTTGCTTTCTCTCCTTCCAAACTCCTCAGTCATACTCACAAGTGTCACTTACATTTTCCCTCCTTCCTTTTCCGCTTTGTTTCTTTGTTGTCTGCAGACACTCAATCCAGTGCCAGCCTTCCTCTGCGTCCCAGAT